>CM052080.1:27654288-29124288 GCA_020010945.3 Muscidifurax raptorellus | reverse complement strand
TGCTCGCACATAACTCACTACTGCTCGCACATAACTCACTACTGCTCGCACATAACTTACTAATGCTCGCACATAACTCACTACTGCTCGCACATAACTCACTACTGCTCGCATATAACTCACTACTGCTCGCATATAACTTACAATTGCTCGCACATAAGGCACAAATGCTCGCACATAACTCACTAATGCTCGCATATAACTTACAACTGCTCGCGCATAAGGCAAAAATGCTCGCACATAACTTACTAGCCCTCGCACATAAGGCACAAACGCTCGAACATAACTCACTAAAGCTCGCATATAACTTACAACTGCTCGCGCATATGGCACAAATGCTCGCACATAACTTACTAGCCCTCGCACATAAGGCACAAACGCTCGCACATAACTTACAATAGCTCGCACATAAGGCACAACTGCTCGCACATAACTCGTATTTGCTCGCACATAACTCACTATTGCTCGCACATAACTCACTACTGCTCGCACATAACTCACTACTGCTCGCACATAACTTACTAATGCTCGCACATAACTTACTAATGCTCGCACATAACTCACTACTGCTCGCACATAACTCACTACTGCTCGCACATAAGCCACAATTGCTCGCACATAACTTACTAATGTTCGCACATAACTCACTACTGCTCGCACATAACTCACTACTGCTCGCACATAACTTACTAATGCTCGCACATAACTCACTACTGCTCGCACATAACTCACTACTGCTCGCATATAACTCACTACTGCTCGCATATAACTTGCAATTGCTCGCACATAAGGCACAAACGCTCGCACATAACTTACAATAGCTCGCACATAAGGCACAACTGCTCGCACATAACTCGTATTTGCTCGCACATAATTCACTATTGCTAGCACATAAGGCACAAATGCTCGCACATAACTTACTAATGCTCGCACATAACTCACTACTGCTCGCACATAACTCACTACTGCTCGCACATAACTTACTAATGCTCGCACATAACTCACTACTGCTCGCACATAACTCACTACTGCTCGCATATAACTCACTACTGCTCGCATATAACTTACAACTGCTCGCGCATAAGGCACAAATGCTCGCACATAACTTACTACTGCTCGCACATAACTTACTAATGCTCGCACATAACTCACTACTGCTCGCACATAACTCACTACTGCTCGCACATAACTTACTAATGCTCGCACATAACTTACTAATGCTCGCACATAACTCACTACTGCTCGCACATAACTCACTACTGCTCGCACATAAGCCACAATTGCTCGCACATAACTTACTAATGCTCGCACATAACTCACTACTGCTCGCACATAACTCACTACTGCTCGCACATAACTTACTAATGCTCGCACATAACTCACTACTGCTCGCACATAACTCACTACTGCTCGCATATAACTCACTACTGCTCGCATATAACTTACAATTGCTCGCACATAAGGCACAAATGCTCGCACATAACTCACTAATGCTCGCATATAACTTACAACTGCTCGCGCATAAGGCAAAAATGCTCGCACATAACTTACTAGCCCTCGCACATAAGGCACAAACGCTCGCACATAACTCACTAAAGCTCGCATATAACTTACAACTGCTCGCGCATATGGCACAAATGCTCGCACATAACTTACTAGCCCTCGCACATAAGGCACAAACGCTCGCACATAACTTACAATAGCTCGCACATAAGGCACAACTGCTCGCACATAACTCGTATTTGCTCGCACATAACTCACTATTGCTCGCACATAACTCACTACTACTCGCATATAACTTACAATTGCTCGCACATACGGCACAAATGCTCGCACATAACTCACTAATGCTCGCATATAACTTACAATTGCTCGCACATAAGGCACAAACGCTCGCACATAACTTACAATAGCTCGCACATAAGGCACAACTGCTCGCACATAACTCGTATTTGCTCGCACATAATTCACTATTGCTAGCACATAAGGCACAAATGCTCGCACATAACTTACTAGCCCTCGCACATAAGGCACAAACGCTCGCACATAACTTACAATAGCTCGCACATAAGGCACAAATGCTCGCACATTACTTACCAGCCCTCGCACATAAGGCACAAGCGCTCGCACATAACTTACAATAGCTCGCACATAAGGCACAACTGCTCGCACATAACTCGTATTTGCTCGCACATAACTCACTATTGCTCGCACATAAGCCACAATTGCTCGCACATAACTCACTACTACTCGCACATAACTTACTAATGCTCGCACATAACTCACTACTGCTCGCACATAACTCACTACTGCTCGCATATAACTTACAATAGCTCGCACATAAGGCACAACTGCTCGCACATAACTCGTATTTGCTCGCACATAACTCACTATTGCTCGCACATAAGCCACAATTGCTCGCACATAACTCACTACTACTTGCACATAACTCACTAATGCTCGCATATAACTTACAACTGCTCGCGCATAACTCACTACTGCTCGCATATAACTTACAATAGCTCGCACATAAGGCACAACTGCTCGCACATAACTCACTACTACTCGCACATAACTTACTAATGCTCGCACATAACTCACTACTGCTCGCACATAACTCACTACTGCTCGCATATAACTTACAATTGCTCGCCCATAAGGCACAACTGCTCGCACATAACTCGTATTTGCTCGCACATAATTCACTATTGCTAGCACATAAGGCACAAATGCTCGCACATAACTTACTAGCCCTCGCACATAAGGCACAAACGCTCGCACATAACTTACAATAGCTCGCACATAAGGCACAAATGCTCGCACATAACTTACTAGCCCTCGCACATAAGGCACAAGCGCTCGCACATAACTTACAATAGCTCGCACATAAGGCACAACTGCTCGCACATAACTCGTATTTGCTCGCACATAACTCACTATTGCTCGCACATAAGCCACAATTGCGCGCACATAACTCACTACTACTCGCACATAACTCACTAATGCTCGCATATAACTTACAACTGCTCGCGCATAAGGCACAAATGCTCGCACATAACTTACTAGCCTTCGCACATAAGGCACAAACGCTCGCACATAACTTACAATAGCTCGCACATAGGGCACAACTGCTCGCACATAACTCGTATATGCTCGCACATAACTCACTATTGCTCGCACATAAGCCACAATTGCTCGCACATAACTCACTACTGCTCGCACATAACTTACTAATGCTCGCACATAACTCACTACTGCTCGCACATAACTTACAATAGCTCGCACATAAGGCACAACTGCTCACACATAACTCGTATTTGCTCGCACATAACTCACTATTGCTCGCACATAAGCCACAATTGCTCGCACATAACTCACTAGTGCTCGCATATAACTTACAATTGCTCGCACATAAGGCACAAATGCTCGCACATAACTCACTAATGGTCGCATATAACTTACAATTGCTCGCACATAAGGCACAAATGCTCGCACATAACTCACTAATGCTCGCATATGACTTACGACTGCTCGCGCATAAGGCACAAATGCTCGCACATAACTTACTAGCCCTCGCACATAAGGCACAAACGCTCGTACATAACTTACAATAGCTCGCACATAAGGCACAACTGCTCGCACATAACTCGTATATGCTCGCACATAACTCACTACTGCTCGCATATAACTTACAACTGCTCGCGCATAAGGCACAAATGCTTGCACATAACTTACTAGCCCTCGCGCATATGGCCCAACTGTTCGCACATAACTTACAATAGCTCGCACATAAGGCACAACTGCTCGCACATAACTCGTATTTGCTCGCACATAATTCACTATTGCTAGCACATAAGCCACAATTGCTCGCACATAACTCACTACTGCTCGCACATAACTTACTAATGCTCGCACATAACTCACTACTGCTCGCACATAACTCACTACTGCTCGCATATAATTTACAATTGCTCGCACATAAGGCACAAATGCTCGTACATAACTCACTAATGCTCGCATATGACTTACAACTGCTCGCGCATAAGGCACAAATGCTCGCACATAACTTACTAGCCCTCGCACATAAGGCACAAACGCTCGTACATAACTTACAATAGCTCGCACATAAGGCACAACTGCTCGCACATAACTCGCTACTGCTCGCACATGACTTAATAATGCTCGCACATAACTCACTACTGCTCGCATATAACTTACAACTGCTTGCGCATAAGGCACAAATGCTCGCACATAACTTACTAGCCCTCGCACATAAGGCACAAACGCTCGCACATAACTTACAATAGCTCGCACATAAGGCACAACTGCTCGCACATAACTCACTATTGCTCGCACATAAGTCACAATTGCTCGCACATAGCTCACTACTGCTCGCACATAACTTACTAATGCTCGCACATAACTCACTACTGCTCGCACATAACTCACTACTGCTCGCATATAACTTACAATTGCTCGCACATAAGGCACAAATGCTCGCACATAACTCACTAATGCTCGCATAAAACTTACAACTGCTCGCGCATAAGGCACAAATGCTCGCACATAACTTACTAGCCCTCGCACATAAGGCACAAACGCTCGCACATAACTTACAATAGCTCGCACATAAGGTACAACTGCTCGCACATAACTCGTATATGCTCGCACATAGCTCACTATTGCTCGCACATAAGCCACAATTGCTCGCACATAACTCACTACTGCTCGCACATAACTTACTAATGCTCGCACATAACTCACTACTGCTCGCACATAACTCACTACTGCTCGCATATAACTTACAATTGCTCGCACATAAGGCACAAATGCTCGCACATAACTCACCAATGCTCGCATATAACTTACAACTGCTCGCGCATAAGGCACAAATGCTCGCACATAACTTACTAGCCCTCGCACATAAGGCACAAAGGCTCGCACATAACTTACAGTAGCTCGCACATAAGGTACAACTGCTCGCACATAACTCATATATGCTCGCACATAACTCACTATTGCTCGCACATGAGCCACAATTGCTCGCACATAACTCACTACTGCTCGCACATAAGCCACAATTGCTCGCACATAACTCACTACTGCTCGCATATAACTTACAATTGCTCGCACATAAGGCACAAATACTCGCACATAACTCACTAATGCTCGCATATAACTTACAACTGCTCGCGCATAAGGCACAAATGCTCGCACATAACTTACTAGCCCTCGCACATAAGGCACAAACGCTCGCACATAACTTACAGTAGCTCGCACATAAGGCACAAATGCTCGCACATAACTCAATAATGCTCGCATATAACTTACAACTGCTCGCGCATAAGGCACAAATGCTCGCACATAACTTACTAGCCCTCGCACATAAGGCACAAACGCTCGCACATAACTCACTGCTGCTCGCACATAACTTACTAATTCTCGCACATAACTCACTACTTCTCGCACATAACTCACTTCTGCTCGCATATAACTTACAATTGCTCGCACATAACGCACAAATGCTCGCACATAACTCACTAATGCTCGCATATAACTTACAACTGCTCGCGCATAAGGCAAAAATGCTCGCACATAACTAACTAGCCCTCGCACATAAGGCACAAACGCTCGAACATAACTCACTAATGCTCGCATATAACTTACAACTGCTCGCGCATAAGGCACAAATGATCGCACATAACTTACTAGCCCTCGCACATAAGGCACAAACGCTCGCACATAACTTACAATAGCTCGCACATAAGGCACAAATGCTCGCACATAACTTACTAGCCCTCGCACATAAGGCACAAGCGCTCGCACATAACTTACAATAGCTCGCACATAAGGCACAACTGCTCGCACATAACTCGTATTTGCTCGCACATAACTCACTATTGCTCGCACATAAGCCACAATTGCTCGCACATAACTCACTGCTGCTCGCACATAACTTACTAATTCTCGCACATAACTCACTACTTCTCGCACATAACTCACTTCTGCTCGCATATAACTTACAATTGCTCGCACATAAGGCACAAATGCTCGCACATAACTCACTAATGCTCGCACATAACTTACATTTGCTCGCACATAAGGCACAAATGCTCGCACATAACTCACTACTGCTCGCACATAACTTACTAATGCTCGCACATAACTCACTACTGCTCGCACATAACTCACTACTGCTCGCATATAACTTACAACTGCTCGCGCATAAGGCACAAATGCTCGCACATAACTTACTAGCCCTCGCACATAAGGCACAAACGCTCGCACATAACTTACAATAGCTCGCACATAAGGCACAAATGCTTGCACATAACTGACTAGCCCTCGCACATAAGGCACAAACGCTCGCACATAACTTACAATAGCTCGCACATAAGGCACAACTGCTCGCACATAACTCGTATATGCTCGCACATAACTCACTATTGCTCGCACATAAGCCACAATTGCTCGCACATAACTCACTACTGCTCGCACATAACTTACTAATGCTCGCACATAACTCACTACTGCTCGCACATAACTCACTACTGCTCGCACATAACTTACTAATGCTCGCACATAACTCACTACTGCTCGCATATAACTTACAACTGCTCGCGCATAAGGCACAAATGCTCGCACATAACTTACTAGCCCTCGCACATAAGGCACAAACGCTCGCACATAACTTACAATAGCTCGCACATAAGGCACAAATGCTCGCACATAACTCACTAATGCTCGCATATAACTTACAACTGCTCGCGCATAAGGCAAAAATGCTCGCACATAACTTACTAGCCCTCGCACATAAGGCACAAACGCTCGCACATAACTCACTAAAGCTCGCATATAACTTACAACTGCTCGCGCATATGGCACAAATGCTCGCACATAACTTACTAGCCCTCGCACATAAGGCACACACGCTCGCACATAACTTACAATAGCTCGCACATAAGGCACAACTGCTCGCACATAACTCGTATTTGCTCGCACATAACTCACTATTGCTCGCACATAACTCACTACTGCTCGCATATAACTTACAATTGCTCGCACATAAGGCACAAATGCTCGCACATAACTCACTAATGCTCGCATATAACTTACAATTGCTCGCACATAAGGCACAAACGCTCGCACATAACTCACTACTACTCGCACATAACTTACTAATGCTCGCACATAACTCACTACTGCTCGCACATAACTCACTACTGCTCGCATATAACTTACAATTGCTCGCCCATAAGGCACAACTGCTCGCACATAACTCGTATTTGCTCGCACATAATTCACTATTGCTAGCACATAAGGCACAAATGCTCGCACATAACTTACTAGCCCTCGCACATAAGGCACAAACGCTCGCACATAACTTACAATAGCTCGCACATAAGGCACAAATGCTCGCACATAACTTACTAGCCCTCGCACATAAGGCACAAGCGCTCGCACATAACTTACAATAGCTCGCACATAAGGCACAACTGCTCGCACATAACTCGTATTTGCTCGCACATAACTCACTATTGCTCGCACATAAGCCACAATTGCTCGCACATAACTCACTACTACTCGCACATAACTTACTAATGCTCGCACATAACTCACTACTGCTCGCACATAACTCACTACTGCTCGCATATAACTTACAATAGCTCGCACATAAGGCACAACTGCTCGCACATAACTCGTATTTGCTCGCACATAACTCACTATTGCTCGCACATAAGCCACAATTGCTCGCACATAACTCACTACGACTCGCACATAACTCACTAATGCTCGCATATAACTTACAACTGCTCGCGCATAAGGCACAAATGCTCGCACATAACTTACTAGCCTTCGCACATAAGGCACAAACGCTCGCACATAACTTACAATAGCTCGCACATAGGGCACAACTGCTCGCACATAACTCGTATATGCTCGCACATAACTCACTATTGCTCGCACATAAGCCACAATTGCTCGCACATAACTCACTACTGCTCGCACATAACTTACTAATGCTCGCACATAACTCACTACTGCTCGCACATAACTTACAATAGCTCGCACATAAGGCACAACTGCTCACACATAACTCGTATTTGCTCGCACATAACTCACTATTGCTCGCACATAAGCCACAATTGCTCGCACATAACTCACTAGTGCTCGCATATAACTTACAATTGCTCGCACATAAGGCACAAATGCTCGCACATAACTCACTAATGCTCGCATATAACTTACAATTGCTCGCACATAAGGCACAAATGCTCGCACATAACTCACTAATGCTCGCATATGACTTACGACTGCTCGCGCATAAGGCACAAATGCTCGCACATAACTTACTAGCCCTCGCACATAAGGCACAAACGCTCGTACATAACTTACAATAGCTCGCACATAAGGCACAACTGCTCGCACATAACTCGTATATGCTCGCACATAACTCACTACTGCTCGCATATAACTTACAACTGCTCGCGCATAAGGCACAAATGCTTGCACATAACTTACTAGCCCTCGCGCATATGGCCCAACTGTTCGCACATAACTTACAATAGCTCGCACATAAGGCAAAACTGCTCGCACATAACTCGTATTTGCTCGCACATAATTCACTATTGCTAGCACATAAGCCACAATTGCTCGCACATAACTCACTACTGCTCGCACATAACTTACTAATGCTCGCACATAACTCACTACTGCTCGCACATAACTCACTACTGCTCGCATATAATTTACAATTGCTCGCACATAAGGCACAAATGCTCGCACATAACTCACTAATGCTCGCATATAACTTACAACTGCTCGCGAATAAGGCACAAATGCTCGCACATAACTTACTAGCCTTCGCACATAAGGCACAAACGCTCGCACATAACTTACAATAGCTCGCACATAGGGCACAACTGCTCGCACATAACTTGTATATGCTCGCACATAACTCACTATTGCTCGCACATAAGCCACAATTGCTCGCACATAACTCACTAATGCTCGCATATAACTTACAATTGCTCGCACATAAGGCACAAACGCTCGCACATAACTTACAATAGCTCGCACATAAGGCACAACTGCTCGCACATAACTCGTATTTGCTCGCACATAATTCACTATTGCTAGCACATAAGCCACAATTGCTCGCACATAACTCACTAATGCTCGCATATAACTTACAATTGCTCGCACATAAGGCACAAATGCTCGCACATAACTCACTAATGCTCGCATATAACTTACAACTGCTCGCGCATAAGGCACAAATGCTCGCACATAACTTACTAGCCCTCGCACATAAGGCACAAACGCTCGCACATAACTTACAATAGCTCGCACATAAGGCACAACTGCTCGCACATAACTCGTATATGCTCGCACATAACTCACTATTGCTCGCACATAAGCCACAATTGCTTGCACATAACTCACTACTGCTCGCACATAAGCCACAATTGCTCGCACATAACTCACTACTGCTCGCATATAACTTACAATTGCTCGCACATAAGGCACAAATGCTCGCACATAACTCACTAATGCTCGCATATAACTTACAATTGCTCGCACATAAGGCACAAACGCTCGCACATAACTTACAATAGCTCGCACATAAGGCACAACTGCTCGCACATAACTCGTATTTGCTCGCACATAATTCACTATTGCTAGCACATAAGCCACAATTGCTCGCACATAACTCACTACTGCTCGCACATAACTTACTAATGCTCGCACATAACTCACTACTGCTCGCACATAACTCACTACTGCTCGCATATAACTTACAATTGCTCGCACATAAGGCACAAATGCTCGCACATATCTCACTAATGCTCGCATATAACTTACAACTGCTCGCGCATAAGGCACAAATGCTCGCACATAACTCGTATTTGCTCGCACATAACTCACTATTGCTCGCACATAACTTACTAATGCTCGCACATAACTCACTACTGCTCGCACATAAGGCACAACTGCTCGCACATAACTCGTATTTGCTCGCACATAACTCACTATTGCTCGCACATAAGCCACAATTGCTCGCACATAACTCACTACTGCTCGCACATAACTTACTAATGCTCGCACATAACTCACTACTGCTCGCACATAAGGCACAACTGCTCGCACATAACTCGTATTTGCTCGCACATAACTCACTATTGCTCGCACATAAGCCACAATTGCTCGCACATAACTCACTAGTTCTCGCATATAACTTACATTTGCTCGCACATAAGGCACAAATGCTCGCACATAACTCACTAATGCTCGCATATAACTTACAATTGCTCGCACATAAGGCACAAATGCTCGCACATAACTCACTAATGCTCGCATATGACTTACAACTGCTCGCGCATAAGGCACAAATGCTCGCACATAACTTACTAGCCCTCGCACATAAGGCACAAACGCTCGTACATAACTTACAATAGCTCGCACATAAGGCACAACTGCTCGCACATAACTCGTATATGCTCGCACATAACTCACTACTGCTCGCATATAACTTACAACTGCTCGCGCATAAGGCACAAACGCTCGCACATAACTTACAATAGCTCGCACATAAGGCACAACTGCTCGCACATAACTCGTATTTGCTCGCACATAATTCACTATTGCTAGCACATAAGCCACAATTGCTCGCACATAACTCACTACTGCTCGCACATAACTTACTAATGCTCGCACATAACTCACTACTGCTCGCACATAACTCACTACTGCTCGCATATAACTTACAATTGCTCGCACATAAGGCACAAATGCTCGCACATAACTCACTAATGCTCGCATATAACTTACAACTGCTCGCGCATAAGGCACAAATGCTCGCACATAACTTACTAGCCCTCGCACATAAGGCACAAACGCTCGCACATAACTTACAATAGCTCGCACATAAGGCACAAATGCTCGCACATAACTTACTAGCCCTCGCACATAAGGCACAAGCGCTCGCACATAACTTACAATAGCTCGCACATAAGGCACAACTGCTCGCACATAACTCGTATTTGCTCGCACATAACTCACTATTGCTCGCACATAAGCCACAATTGCTCGCACATAACTCACTACTACTCGCACATAACTTACTAATGCTCGCACATAACTCACTACTGCTCGCACATAACTCACTACTGCTCGCATATAATTTACAATTGCTCGCACATAAGGCACAAATGCTCGCACATAACTCACTAATGCTCGCATATAACTTACAACTGCTCGCGCATAAGGCACAAATGCTCGCACATAACTTACTAGCCTTCGCACATAAGGCACAAACGCTCGCACATAACTTACAATAGCTCGCACATAGGGCACAACTGCTCGCACATAACTCGTATATGCTCGCACATAAGCCACAATTACTCGCACATAACTCACTACTGCTCGCACATAACTTACTAATGCTCGCACATAACTCACTACTGCTCGCACATAAGGCACAACTGCTCGCACATAACTCGTATTTGCTCGCACATAACTCACTATTGCTCGCACATAAGCCACAATTGCTCGCACATAACTCACTAGTTCTCGCATATAACTTACAATTGCTCGCACATAAGGCACAAATGCTCGCACATAACTCACTAATGCTCGCATATGACTTACAACTGCTCGCGCATAAGGCACAAATGCTCGCACATAACTTACTAGCCCTCGCACATAAGGCACAAACGCTCGTACATAACTTACAATAGCTCGCACATAAGGCACAACTGCTCGCACATAACTCGTATATGCTCGCACATAACTCACTACAGCTCGCATATGACTTACAACTGCTCGCACATAAGGCACAAATGCTCGCACATAACTTACTAGCCCTCGCGCATATGGCCCAACTGTTCGCACATAACTCACTACCGCTCGCACATAATGCACTACTGCTCGCACATAACTCGCTACTGCTCGCACATGACTTAATAATGCTCGCACATAACTCACTACTGCTCGCATATAACTTACAACTGCTTGCGCATAAGGCACAAATGCTCGCACATAACTTACTAGCCCTCGCACATAAGGCACAAACGCTCGCACATAACTTACAATAGCTCGCACATAAGGCACAACTGCTCGCACATAACTCACTATTGCTCGCACATAAGTCACAATTGCTCGCACATAGCTCACTACTGCTCGCACATAACTTACTAATGCTCGCACATAACTCACTACTGCTCGCACATAACTCACTACTGCTCGCATATAACTTACAATTGCTCGCACATAAGGCACAAATGCTCGCACATAACTCACTAATGCTCGCATAAAACTTACAACTGCTCGCGCATAAGGCACAAATGCTCGCACATAACTTACTAGCCCTCGCACATAAGGCACAAACGCTCGCACATAACTTACAATAGCTCGCACATAAGGTACAACTGCTCGCACATAACTCGTATATGCTCGCACATAGCTCACTATTGCTCGCACATAAGCCACAATTGCTCGCACATAACTCACTACTGCTCGCACATAAGCCACAATTGCTCGCACATAACTCACTACTGCTCGCATATAACTTACAATTGCTCGCACATAAGGCACAAATGCTCGCACATAACTCACTAATGCTCGCACATAACTTACATTTGCTCGCACATAAGGCACAAATGCTCGCACATAACTCACTAATGCTCGCATATAACTTACAATTGCTCGCACATAAGGCACAAATGCTCGCACATAACTCACTAATGCTCGCATATAACTTACAACTGCTCGCGCAAAAGGCACAAATGCTCGCACATAACTTACTAGCCCTCGCACATAAGGCACAAACGCTCGCACATAACTTACAATAGCTCGCACATAAGGTACAACTGCTCGCAAATAACTCGTATATGCTCGCACATAACTCACTATTGCTCGCACATAAGCCACAATTGCTCGCACATAACTCACTACTGCTCGCACATAAGCCACAATTGCTCGCACATAACTCACTACTGCTCGCATATAACTTACAATTGCTCGCACATAAGGCACAAATGCTCGCACATAACTCACTAATGCTCGCACATAACTTACATTTGCTCGCACATAAGGCACAAATGCTCGCACATAACTCACTAATGCTCGCATATAACTTACAATTGCTCGCACATAAGGCACAAATGCTCGCACATAACTTACTAATGCTCGCATATAACTTACAACTGCTCGCGCATAAGGCACAAATGCTCGCACATAACTTACTAGCCCTCGCACATAAGGCACAAACGCTCGCACATAACTTACAATAGCTCGCACATAAGGCACAACTGCTCGCACATAACTCGTATATGCTCGCACATAACTCACTACAGCTCGCATATAACTTACAACTGCTCGCACATAAGCCACAATTGCTCGCACATAACTCACTACTGCTCGCACATAACTTACTAATGCTCGCACATAACTCACTACTGCTCGCACATAACTCGCAACTGCTCGCACATGACTTAATAATGCTCGCACATAACTCACTACTGCTCGCATATAACTTACAACTGCTCGCGCATAAGGCACAAATGCTCGCACATAACTTACTAGCCCTCGCACATAAGGCACAAACGCTCGCACATAACTTACAATAGCTCGCACATAAGGCACAACTGCTCGCACATAACTCGTATTTGCTCGCACATAACTCACTATTGCTCGCACATAAGCCACAATTGCTCGCACATAACTCACTACTGCTCGCACATAACTTACTAATGCTCGCACATAACTCACTACTGCTCGCACATAACTCACTACTGCTCGCATATAACTTACAATTGCTCGCACATAAGGCACAAATGCTCGCACATAACTCACTAATGCTCGCATATAACTTACAACTGCTCGCGCATAAGGCACAAATGCTCGCACATAACTTACTAGCCCTCGCACATAAGGCACAAAGGCTCGCACATAACTTACAGTAGCTCGCACATAAGGTACAACTGCTCGCACATAACTCATATATGCTCGCACATAACTCACTATTGCTCGCACATGAGCCACAATTGCTCGCACATAACTCACTACTGCTCGCACATAAGCCACAATTGCTCGCACATAACTCACTACTGCTCGCATATAACTTACAATTGCTCGCACATAAGGCACAAATACTCGCACATAACTCACTAATGCTCGCATATAACTTACAACTGCTCGCGCATAAGGCACAAATGCTCGCACATAACTTACTAGCCCTCGCACATAAGGCACAAACGCTCGCACATAACTTACAGTAGCTCGCACATAAGGCACAAATGCTCGCACATAACTCAATAATGCTCGCATATAACTTACAACTGCTCGCGCATAAGGCACAAATGCTCGCACATAACTTACTAGCCCTCGCACATAAGGCACAAACGCTCGCACATAACTTACAATAGCTCGCACATAAGGCACAACTGCTCGCACATAACTCGTATATGCTCGCACATAACTCACTACAGCTCGCATATAACTTACAACTGCTCGCACATAAGCCACAATTGCTCGCACATAACTCACTACTGCTCGCACATAACTTACTAATGCTCGCACATAACTCACCACTGCTCGCACATAACTCACTACTGCTCGCATATAACTTACAATTGCTCGCACATAAGGCACAAATGCTCGCACATAACTCACTAATGCTCGCATATAACTTACAACTGCTCGCGCAAAAGGCACAAATGCTCGCACACAACTTACTAGCCCTCGCACATAAGGCACAAACGCTCGCACATAAGGCACAAATGCTCGCACATAACTTACTAGCCCTCGCACATAAGGCACAAACGCTCGCACATAACTTACAATAGCTCGCACATAAGGCACAACTGCTCGCACATAACTCGTATTTGCTCGCACATAACTCACTATTGCTCGCACATAAGCCACAATTGCTCGCACATAACTCACTGCTGCTCGCACATAACTTACTAATTCTCGCACATAACTCACTACTTCTCGCACATAACTCACTTCTGCTCGCATATAACTTACAATTGCTCGCACATAACGCACAAATGCTCGCACATAACTCACTAATGCTCGCATATAACTTACAACTGCTCGCGCATAAGGCAAAAATGCTCGCACATAACTAACTAGCCCTCGCACATAAGGCACAAACGCTCGAACATAACTCACTAATGCTCGCATATAACTTACAACTGCTCGCGCATAAGGCACAAATGATCGCACATAACTTACTAGCCCTCGCACATAAGGCACAAACGCTCGCACATAACTTACAATAGCTCGCACATAAGGCACAAATGCTCGCACATAACTGACTAGCCCTCGCACATAAGGCACAAACGCTCGCACATAACTTACAATAGCTCGCACATAAGGCACAACTGCTCGCACATAACTCGTATTTGCTCGCACATAACTCACTATTGCTCGCACATAAGGCACAAATGCTCGCACATAACTTACTAGCCCTCGCACATAAGGCACAAACGCTCGCACATAACTTACAATAGCTCGCACATAAGGCACAACTGCTCGCACATAACTCGTATTTGCTCGCACATAACTCACTATTGCTCGCACATAACTCACTACTGCTCGCATATAACTTACAATTTCTCGCACATAAGGCACAAATGCTCGCACATAACTCACTAATGCTCGCATATAACTTACAATTGCTCGCACATAAGGCACGAATGCTCGCACATAACTCACTAATGCTCGCATATAACTTACAACTGCTCGCACATAAGGCACAAATGCTCGCACATAACTTACTAGCAGTCGCGCATATGGCCCAACTGTTCGCACATAACTCACTACCGCTCGCACATAATGCACTACTGCTCGCACATAACTCGCAACTGCTCGCACATAACTTAATAATGCTCGCACATAACTCACTACTGCTCGCATATAACTTACAACTGCTCGCGCATAAGGCACAAATGCTCGCACATAACTTACTAGCCCTCGCACATAAGGCACAAACGCTCGCACATAACTTACAATAGCTCGCACATAAGGCACAACTGCTCGCACATAACTCGTATTTGCTCGCACGTAACTCACTATTGCTCGCACATAAGCCACAATTGCTCGCACATAACTCACTACTGCTCGCACTTAACTTACTAATGCTCGCACATAACTCACTACTGCTCGCACATAACTCACTACTGCTCGCATATAACTTACAATTGCTCGCACATAAGGCACAAATGCTCGCACATAACTTACTAGCCCTCGCACATAAGGCACAAACGCTCGCACATAACTTACAATAGCTCGCACATAAGGCACAAATGCTTGCACATAACTGACTAGCCCTCGCACATAAGGCACAAACGCTCGCACATAACTTACAATAGCTCGCACATAAGGCACAACTGCTCGCACATAACTCGTATATGCTCGCACATAACTCACTATTGCTCACACATAAGCCACAATTGCTCGCACATAACTCACTACTGCTCGCACATAACTTACTAATGCTCGCACATAACTCACTACTGCTCGCACATAACTCACTACTGCTCGCACATAACTTACTAATGCTCGAACATAACTCACTACTGCTCGCACATAACTCACTACTGCTCGCATATAACTTACAATTGCTCGCACATAAGGCACAAATGCTCGCACATAACTCACTAATGCTCGCATATAACTTACAACTGCTCGCGCATAAGGCAAAAATGCTCGCACATAACTTACTAGCCCTCGCACATAAGGCACAAACGCTCGCACATAACTCACTAAAGCTCGCATATAACTTACAACTGCTCGCGCATATGGCACAAATGCTCGCACATAACTTACTAGCCCTCGCACATAAGGCACAAACGCTCGCACATAACTTACAATAGCTCGCACATAAGGCACAACTGCTCGCACATAACTCGTATTTGCTCGCACATAACTCACTATTGCTCGCACATAACTCACTACTGCTCGCATATAACTTACAATTGCTCGCACATAAGGCACAAATGCTCGCACATAACTCACTAATGCTCGCATATAACTTACAATTGCTCGCACATAAGGCACAAACGCTCGCACATAACTCACTACTACTCGCACATAACTTACTAATGCTCGCACATAACTCACTACTGCTCGCACATAACTCACTACTGCTCGCATATAACTTACAATTGCTCGCCCATAAGGCACAACTGCTCGCACATAACTCGTATTTGCTCGCACATAATTCACTATTGCTAGCACATAAGGCACAAATGCTCGCACATAACTTACTAGCCCTCGCACATAAGGCACAAACGCTCGCACATAACTTACAATAGCTCGCACATAAGGCACAAATGCTCGCACATAACTTACTAGCCCTCGCACATAAGGCACAAGCGCTCGCACATAACTTACAATAGCTCGCACATAAGGCACAACTGCTCGCACATAACTCGTATTTGCTCGCACAGAACTCACTATTGCTCGCACATAAGCCACAATTGCTCGCACATAACTCACTACTACTCGCACATAACTTACTAATGCTCGCACATAACTCACTACTGCTCGCACATAACTCACTACTGCTCGCATATAACTTACAATAGCTCGCACATAAGGCACAACTGCTCGCACATAACTCGTATTTGCTCGCACATAAATCACTATTGCTCGCACATAACTCACTACTACTCGCACATAACTCACTAATGCTCGCATATAACTTACAACTGCTCGCGCATAAGGCACAAATGCTCGCACATAACTTACTAGCCTTCGCACATAAGGCACAAACGCTCGCACATAACTTACAATAGCTCGCACATAGGGCACAACTGCTCGCACATAACTCGTATATGCTCGCACATAACTCACTATTGCTCGCACATAAGCCACAATTGCTCGCACATAACTCACTACTGCTCGCACATAACTTACTAATGCTCGCACATAACTCACTACTGCTCGCACATAACTTACAATAGCTCGCACATAAGGCACAACTGCTCACACATAACTCGTATTTGCTCGCACATAACTCACTATTGCTCGCACATAAGCCACAATTGCTCGCACATAACTCACTAGTGCTCGCATATAACTTACAATTGCTCGCACATAAGGCACAAATGCTCGCACATAACTCACTAATGCTCGCATATAACTTACAATTGCTCGCACATAAGGCACAAATGCTCGCACATAACTCACTAATGCTCGCATATGACTTACGACTGCTCGCGCATAAGGCACAAATGCTCGCACATAACTTACTAGCCCTCGCACATAAGGCACAAACGCTCGTACATAACTTACAATAGCTCGCACATAAGGCACAACTGCTCGCACATAACTCGTATATGCTCGCACATAACTCACTACTGCTCGCATATAACTTACAACTGCTCGCGCATAAGGCACAAATGCTTGCACATAACTTACTAGCCCTCGCGCATATGGCCCAACTGTTCGCACATAACTTACAATAGCTCGCACATAAGGCAAAACTGCTCGCACATAACTCGTATTTGCTCGCACATAATTCACTATTGCTAGCACATAAGCCACAATTGCTCGCACATAACTCACTACTGCTCGCACATAACTTACTAATGCTCGCACATAACTCACTACTGCTCGCACATAACTCACTACTGCTCGCATATAATTTACAATTGCTCGCACATAAGGCACAAATGCTCGCACATAACTCACTAATGCTCGCATATAACTTACAACTGCTCGCGAATAAGGCACAAATGCTCGCACATAACTTACTAGCCTTCGCACATAAGGCACAAACGCTCGCACATAACTTACAATAGCTCGCACATAGGGCACAACTGCTCGCACATAACTTGTATATGCTCGCACATAACTCACTATTGCTCGCACATAAGCCACAATTGCTCGCACATAACTCACTAATGCTCGCATATAACTTACAATTGCTCGCACATAAGGCACAAACGCTCGCACATAACTTACAATAGCTCGCACATAAGGCACAACTGCTCGCACATAACTCGTATTTGCTCGCACATAATTCACTATTGCTAGCACATAAGCCACAATTGCTCGCACATAACTCACTAATGCTCGCATATAACTTACAATTGCTCGCACATAAGGCACAAATGCTCGCACATAACTCACTAATGCTCGCATATAACTTACAACTGCTCGCGCATAAGGCACAAATGCTCGCACATAACTTACTAGCCCTCGCACATAAGGCACAAACGCTCGCACATAACTTACAATAGCTCGCACATAAGGCACAACTGCTCGCACATAACTCGTATATGCTCGCACATAACTCACTATTGCTCGCACATAAGCCACAATTGCTTGCACATAACTCACTACTGCTCGCACATAAGCCACAATTGCTCGCACATAACTCACTACTGCTCGCATATAACTTACAATTGCTCGCACATAAGGCACAAATGCTCGCACATAACTCACTAATGCTCGCATATAACTTACAATTGCTCGCACATAAGGCACAAACGCTCGCACATAACTTACAATAGCTCGCACATAAGGCACAACTGCTCGCACATAACTCGTATTTGCTCGCACATAATTCACTATTGCTAGCACATAATCCACAATTGCTCGCACATAACTCACTACTGCTCGCACATAACTTACTAATGCTCGCACATAACTCACTACTGCTCGTACATAACTCACTACTGCTCGCATATAACTTACAATTGCTCGCACATAAGGCACAAATGCTCGCACATAACTCACTAATGCTCGCATATAACTTACAACTGCTCGCGCATAAGGCACAAATGCTCGCACATAACTTACTAGCCCTCGCACATAAGGCACAAACGCTCGCACATAACTTACAATAGCTCGCACATAAGGCACAAATGCTCGCACATAACTTACTAGCCCTCGCACATAAGGCACAAGCGCTCGCACATAACTTACAATAGCTCGCACATAAGGCACAACTGCTCGCACATAACTCGTATTTGCTCGCACATAACTCACTATTGCTCGCACATAAGCCACAATTGCTCGCACATAACTCACTACTACTCGCACATAACTTACTAATGCTCGCACATAACTCACTACTGCTCGCACATAACTCACTACTGCTCGCATATAATTTACAATTGCTCGCACATAAGGCACAAATGCTCGCACATAACTCACTAATGCTCGCATATAACTTACAACTGCTCGCGCACAAGGCACAAATGCTCGCACATAACTTACTAGCCTTCGCACATAAGGCACAAACGCTCGCACATAACTTACAATAGCTCGCACATAGGGCACAACTGCTCGCACATAACTCGTATATGCTCGCACATAAGCCACAATTACTCGCACATAACTCACTACTGCTCGCACATAACTTACTAATGCTCGCACATAACTCACTACTGCTCGCACATAAGGCACAACTGCTCGCACATAACTCGTATTTGCTCGCACATAACTCACTATTGCTCGCACATAAGCCACAATTGCTCGCACATAACTCACTAGTTCTCGCATATAACTTACAATTGCTCGCACATAAGGCACAAATGCTCGCACATAACTCACTAATGCTCGCATATAACTTACAATTGCTCGCACATAAGGCACAAATGCTCGCACATAACTCACTAATGCTCGCATATGACTTACAACTGCTCGCGCATAAGGCACAAATGCTCGCACATAACTTACTAGCCCTCGCACATAAGGCACAAACGCTCGTACATAACTTACAATAGCTCGCACATAAGGCACAACTGCTCGCACATAACTCGTATATGCTCGCACATAACTCACTACAGCTCGCATATGACTTACAACTGCTCGCACATAAGGCACAAATGCTCGCACATAACTTACTAGCCCTCGCGCATATGGCCCAACTGTTCGCACATAACTCACTACCGCTCGCACATAATGCACTACTGCTCGCACATAACTCGCTACTGCTCGCACATGACTTAATAATGCTCGCACATAACTCACTACTGCTCGCATATAACTTACAACTGCTTGCGCATAAGGCACAAATGCTCGCACATAACTTACTAGCCCTCGCACATAAGGCACAAACGCTCGCACATAACTTACAATAGCTCGCACATAAGGCACAACTGCTCGCACATAACTCACTATTGCTCGCACATAAGTCACAATTGCTCGCACATAGCTCACTACTGCTCGCACATAACTTACTAATGCTCGCACATAACTCACTACTGCTCGCACATAACTCACTACTGCTCGCATATAACTTACAATTGCTCGCACATAAGGCACAAATGCTCGCACATAACTCACTAATGCTCGCATAAAACTTACAACTGCTCGCGCATAAGGCACAAATGCTCGCACATAACTTACTAGCCCTCGCACATAAGGCACAAACGCTCGCACATAACTTACAATAGCTCGCACATAAGGTACAACTGCTCGCACATAACTCGTATATGCTCGCACATAGCTCACTATTGCTCGCACATAAGCCACAATTGCTCGCACATAACTCACTACTGCTCGCACATAAGCCACAATTGCTCGCACATAACTCACTACTGCTCGCATATAACTTACAATTGCTCGCACATAAGGCACAAATGCTCGCACATAACTCACTAATGCTCGCACATAACTTACATTTGCTCGCACATAAGGCACAAATGCTCGCACATAACTCACTAATGCTCGCATATAACTTACAATTGCTCGCACATAAGGCACAAATGCTCGCACATAACTCACTAATGCTCGCATATAACTTACAACTGCTCGCGCAAAAGGCACAAATGCTCGCACATAACTTACTAGCCCTCGCACATAAGGCACAAACGCTCGCACATAACTTACAATAGCTCGCACATAAGGTACAACTGCTCGCAAATAACTCGTATATGCTCGCACATAACTCACTATTGCTCGCACATAAGCCACAATTGCTCGCACATAACTCACTACTGCTCGCACATAAGCCACAATTGCTCGCACATAACTCACTACTGCTCGCATATAACTTACAATTGCTCGCACATAAGGCACAAATGCTCGCACATAACTCACTAATGCTCGCACATAACTTACATTTGCTCGCACATAAGGCACAAATGCTCGCACATAACTCACTAATGCTCGCATATAACTTACAATTGCTCGCACATAAGGCACAAATGCTCGCACATAACTTACTAATGCTCGCATATAACTTACAACTGCTCGCGCATAAGGCACAAATGCTCGCACATAACTTACTAGCCCTCGCACATAAGGCACAAACGCTCGCACATAACTTACAATAGCTCGCACATAAGGCACAACTGCTCGCACATAACTCGTATATGCTCGCACATAACTCACTACAGCTCGCATATAACTTACAACTGCTCGCACATAAGCCACAATTGCTCGCACATAACTCACTACTGCTCGCACATAACTTACTAATGCTCGCACATAACTCACTACTGCTCGCACATAACTCGCAACTGCTCGCACATGACTTAATAATGCTCGCACATAACTCACTACTGCTCGCATATAACTTACAACTGCTCGCGCATAAGGCACAAATGCTCGCACATAACTTACTAGCCCTCGCACATAAGGCACAAACGCTCGCACATAACTTACAATAGCTCGCACATAAGGCACAACTGCTCGCACATAACTCGTATTTGCTCGCACATAACTCACTATTGCTCGCACATAAGCCACAATTGCTCGCACATAACTCACTACTGCTCGCACATAACTTACTAATGCTCGCACATAACTCACTACTGCTCGCACATAACTCACTACTGCTCGCATATAACTTACAATTGCTCGCACATAAGGCACAAATGCTCGCACATAACTCACTAATGCTCGCATATAACTTACAACTGCTCGCGCATAAGGCACAAATGCTCGCACATAACTTACTAGCCCTCGCACATAAGGCACAAAGGCTCGCACATAACTTACAGTAGCTCGCACATAAGGTACAACTGCTCGCACATAACTCATATATGCTCGCACATAACTCACTATTGCTCGCACATGAGCCACAATTGCTCGCACATAACTCACTACTGCTCGCACATAAGCCACAATTGCTCGCACATAACTCACTACTGCTCGCATATAACTTACAATTGCTCGCACATAAGGCACAAATACTCGCACATAACTCACTAATGCTCGCATATAACTTACAACTGCTCGCGCATAAGGCACAAATGCTCGCACATAACTTACTAGCCCTCGCACATAAGGCACAAACGCTCGCACATAACTTACAGTAGCTCGCACATAAGGCACAAATGCTCGCACATAACTCAATAATGCTCGCATATAACTTACAACTGCTCGCGCATAAGGCACAAATGCTCGCACATAACTTACTAGCCCTCGCACATAAGGCACAAACGCTCGCACATAACTTACAATAGCTCGCACATAAGGCACAAATGCTCGCACATAACTCGTATATGCTCGCACATAACTCACTACAGCTCGCATATAACTTACAACTGCTCGCACATAAGCCACAATTGCTCGCACATAACTCACTACTGCTCGCACATAACTTACTAATGCTCGCACATAACTCACCACTGCTCGCACATAACTCACTACTGCTCGCATATAACTTACAATTGCTCGCACATAAGGCACAAATGCTCGCACATAACTCACTAATGCTCGCATATAACTTACAACTGCTCGCGCAAAAGGCACAAATGCTCGCACATAACTCACTAATGCTCGCACATAACTTACATTTGCTCGCACATAAGGCACAAATGCTCGCACATAACTCACTAATGCTCGCATATAACTTACAATTGCTCGCACATAAGGCACAAATGCTCGCACATAACTCACTAATGCTCGCATATAACTTACAACTGCTCGCGCAAAAGGCACAAATGCTCGCACATAACTTACTAGCCCTCGCACATAAGGCACAAACGCTCGCACATAACTTACAATAGCTCGCACATAAGGTACAACTGCTCGCAAATAACTCGTATATGCTCGCACATAACTCACTATTGCTCGCACATAAGCCACAATTGCTCGCACATAACTCACTACTGCTCGCACATAAGCCACAATTGCTCGCACATAACTCACTACTGCTCGCATATAACTTACAATTGCTCGCACATAAGGCACAAATGCTCGCACATAACTCACTAATGCTCGCACATAACTTACATTTGCTCGCACATAAGGCACAAATGCTCGCACATAACTCACTAATGCTCGCATATAACTTACAATTGCTCGCACATAAGGCACAAATGCTCGCACATAACTTACTAATGCTCGCATATAACTTACAACTGCTCGCGCATAAGGCACAAATGCTCGCACATAACTTACTAGCCCTCGCACATAAGGCACAAACGCTCGCACATAACTTACAATAGCTCGCACATAAGGCACAACTGCTCGCACATAACTCGTATATGCTCGCACATAACTCACTACAGCTCGCATATAACTTACAACTGCTCGCACATAAGCCACAATTGCTCGCACATAACTCACTACTGCTCGCACATAACTTACTAATGCTCGCACATAACTCACTACTGCTCGCACATAACTCGCAACTGCTCGCACATGACTTAATAATGCTCGCACATAACTCACTACTGCTCGCATATAACTTACAACTGCTCGCGCATAAGGCACAAATGCTCGCACATAACTTACTAGCCCTCGCACATAAGGCACAAACGCTCGCACATAACTTACAATAGCTCGCACATAAGGCACAACTGCTCGCACATAACTCGTATTTGCTCGCACATAACTCACTATTGCTCGCACATAAGCCACAATTGCTCGCACATAACTCACTACTGCTCGCACATAACTTACTAATGCTCGCACATAACTCACTACTGCTCGCACATAACTCACTACTGCTCGCATATAACTTACAATTGCTCGCACATAAGGCACAAATGCTCGCACATAACTCACTAATGCTCGCATATAACTTACAACTGCTCGCGCATAAGGCACAAATGCTCGCACATAACTTACTAGCCCTCGCACATAAGGCACAAAGGCTCGCACATAACTTACAGTAGCTCGCACATAAGGTACAACTGCTCGCACATAACTCATATATGCTCGCACATAACTCACTATTGCTCGCACATGAGCCACAATTGCTCGCACATAACTCACTACTGCTCGCACATAAGCCACAATTGCTCGCACATAACTCACTACTGCTCGCATATAACTTACAATTGCTCGCACATAAGGCACAAATACTCGCACATAACTCACTAATGCTCGCATATAACTTACAACTGCTCGCGCATAAGGCACAAATGCTCGCACATAACTTACTAGCCCTCGCACATAAGGCACAAACGCTCGCACATAACTTACAGTAGCTCGCACATAAGGCACAAATGCTCGCACATAACTCAATAATGCTCGCATATAACTTACAACTGCTCGCGCATAAGGCACAAATGCTCGCACATAACTTACTAGCCCTCGCACATAAGGCACAAACGCTCGCACATAACTTACAATAGCTCGCACATAAGGCACAACTGCTCGCACATAACTCGTATATGCTCGCACATAACTCACTACAGCTCGCATATAACTTACAACTGCTCGCACATAAGCCACAATTGCTCGCACATAACTCACTACTGCTCGCACATAACTTACTAATGCTCGCACATAACTCACCACTGCTCGCACATAACTCACTACTGCTCGCATATAACTTACAATTGCTCGCACATAAGGCACAAATGCTCGCACATAACTCACTAATGCTCGCATATAACTTACAACTGCTCGCGCAAAAGGCACAAATGCTCGCACACAACTTACTAGCCCTCGCACATAAGGCACAAACGCTCGCACATAAGGCACAAATGCTCGCACATAACTTACTAGCCCTCGCACATAAGGCACAAACGCTCGCACATAACTTACAATAGCTCGCACATAAGGCACAACTGCTCGCACATAACTCGTATATGCTCGCACATAACTCACTACAGCTCGCATATAACTTACAACTGCTCGCACATAAGCCACAATTGCTCGCACATAACTCACTACTGCTCGCACATAACTTACTAATGCTCGCACATAACTCACTACTGCTCGCACATAACTCGCAACTGCTCGCACATGACTTAATAATGCTCGCACATAACTCACTACTGCTCGCATATAACTTACAACTGCTCGCGCATAAGGCACAAATGCTCGCACATAACTTACTAGCCCTCGCACATAAGGCACAAACGCTCGCACATAACTTACAATAGCTCGCACATAAGGCACAACTGCTCGCACATAACTCGTATTTGCTCGCACATAACTCACTATTGCTCGCACATAAGCCACAATTGCTCGCACATAACTCACTACTGCTCGCACATAACTTACTAATGCTCGCACATAACTCACTACTGCTCGCACATAACTCACTACTGCTCGCATATAACTTACAATTGCTCGCACATAAGGCACAAATGCTCGCACATAACTCACTAATGCTCGCATATAACTTACAACTGCTCGCGCATAAGGCACAAATGCTCGCACATAACTTACTAGCCCTCGCACATAAGGCACAAAGGCTCGCACATAACTTACAGTAGCTCGCACATAAGGTACAACTGCTCGCACATAACTCATATATGCTCGCACATAACTCACTATTGCTCGCACATGAGCCACAATTGCTCGCACATAACTCACTACTGCTCGCACATAAGCCACAATTGCTCGCACATAACTCACTACTGCTCGCATATAACTTACAATTGCTCGCACATAAGGCACAAATACTCGCACATAACTCACTAATGCTCGCATATAACTTACAACTGCTCGCGCATAAGGCACAAATGCTCGCACATAACTTACTAGCCCTCGCACATAAGGCACAAACGCTCGCACATAACTTACAGTAGCTCGCACATAAGGCACAAATGCTCGCACATAACTCAATAATGCTCGCATATAACTTACAACTGCTCGCGCATAAGGCACAAATGCTCGCACATAACTTACTAGCCCTCGCACATAAGGCACAAACGCTCGCACATAACTTACAATAGCTCGCACATAAGGCACAAATGCTCGCACATAACTCGTATATGCTCGCACATAACTCACTACAGCTCGCATATAACTTACAACTGCTCGCACATAAGCCACAATTGCTCGCACATAACTCACTACTGCTCGCACATAACTTACTAATGCTCGCACATAACTCACCACTGCTCGCACATAACTCACTACTGCTCGCATATAACTTACAATTGCTCGCACATAAGGCACAAATGCTCGCACATAACTCACTAATGCTCGCATATAACTTACAACTGCTCGCGCAAAAGGCACAAATGCTCGCACATAACTCACTAATGCTCGCACATAACTTACATTTGCTCGCACATAAGGCACAAATGCTCGCACATAACTCACTAATGCTCGCATATAACTTACAATTGCTCGCACATAAGGCACAAATGCTCGCACATAACTCACTAATGCTCGCATATAACTTACAACTGCTCGCGCAAAAGGCACAAATGCTCGCACATAACTTACTAGCCCTCGCACATAAGGCACAAACGCTCGCACATAACTTACAATAGCTCGCACATAAGGTACAACTGCTCGCAAATAACTCGTATATGCTCGCACATAACTCACTATTGCTCGCACATAAGCCACAATTGCTCGCACATAACTCACTACTGCTCGCACATAAGCCACAATTGCTCGCACATAACTCACTACTGCTCGCATATAACTTACAATTGCTCGCACATAAGGCACAAATGCTCGCACATAACTCACTAATGCTCGCACATAACTTACATTTGCTCGCACATAAGGCACAAATGCTCGCACATAACTCACTAATGCTCGCATATAACTTACAATTGCTCGCACATAAGGCACAAATGCTCGCACATAACTTACTAATGCTCGCATATAACTTACAACTGCTCGCGCATAAGGCACAAATGCTCGCACATAACTTACTAGCCCTCGCACATAAGGCACAAACGCTCGCACATAACTTACAATAGCTCGCACATAAGGCACAACTGCTCGCACATAACTCGTATATGCTCGCACATAACTCACTACAGCTCGCATATAACTTACAACTGCTCGCACATAAGCCACAATTGCTCGCACATAACTCACTACTGCTCGCACATAACTTACTAATGCTCGCACATAACTCACTACTGCTCGCACATAACTCGCAACTGCTCGCACATGACTTAATAATGCTCGCACATAACTCACTACTGCTCGCATATAACTTACAACTGCTCGCGCATAAGGCACAAATGCTCGCACATAACTTACTAGCCCTCGCACATAAGGCACAAACGCTCGCACATAACTTACAATAGCTCGCACATAAGGCACAACTGCTCGCACATAACTCGTATTTGCTCGCACATAACTCTCTATTGCTCGCACATAAGCCACAATTGCTCGCACATAACTCACTACTGCTCGCACATAACTTACTAATGCTCGCACATAACTCACTACTGCTCGCACATAACTCACTACTGCTCGCATATAACTTACAATTGCTCGCACATAAGGCACAAATGCTCGCACATAACTCACTAATGCTCGCATATAACTTACAACTGCTCGCGCATAAGGCACAAATGCTCGCACATAACTTACTAGCCCTCGCACATAAGGCACAAAGGCTCGCACATAACTTACAGTAGCTCGCACATAAGGTACAACTGCTCGCACATAACTCATATATGCTCGCACATAACTCACTATTGCTCGCACATGAGCCACAATTGCTCGCACATAACTCACTACTGCTCGCACATAAGCCACAATTGCTCGCACATAACTCACTACTGCTCGCATATAACTTACAATTGCTCGCACATAAGGCACAAATACTCGCACATAACTCACTAATGCTCGCATATAACTTACAACTGCTCGCGCATAAGGCACAAATGCTCGCACATAACTTACTAGCCCTCGCACATAAGGCACAAACGCTCGCACATAACTTACAGTAGCTCGCACATAAGGCACAAATGCTCGCACATAACTCAATAATGCTCGCATATAACTTACAACTGCTCGCGCATAAGGCACAAATGCTCGCACATAACTTACTAGCCCTCGCACATAAGGCACAAACGCTCGCACATAACTTACAATAGCTCGCACATAAGGCACAACTGCTCGCACATAACTCGTATATGCTCGCACATAACTCACTACAGCTCGCATATAACTTACAACTGCTCGCACATAAGCCACAATTGCTCGCACATAACTCACTACTGCTCGCACATAACTTACTAATGCTCGCACATAACTCACCACTGCTCGCACATAACTCACTACTGCTCGCATATAACTTACAATTGCTCGCACATAAGGCACAAATGCTCGCACATAACTCACTAATGCTCGCATATAACTTACAACTGCTCGCGCAAAAGGCACAAATGCTCGCACACAACTTACTAGCCCTCGCACATAAGGCACAAACGCTCGCACATAAGGCACAAATGCTCGCACATAACTTACTAGCCCTCGCACATAAGGCACAAACGCTCGCACATAACTTACAATAGCTCGCACATAAGGCACAACTGCTCGCACATAAC
Organism: Muscidifurax raptorellus; assembly: GCA_020010945.3. Taxonomy (NCBI): domain Eukaryota; kingdom Metazoa; phylum Arthropoda; class Insecta; order Hymenoptera; family Pteromalidae; genus Muscidifurax; species Muscidifurax raptorellus. Next base: position 29,094,601 of record CM052080.1, on the reverse strand, counting down.
TCGTATTTGCTCGCACATAACTCACTATTGCTCGCACATAAGCCACAATTGCTCGCACATAACTCACTGCTGCTCGCACATAACTTACTAATTCTCGCACATAACTCACTACTTCTCGCACATAACTCACTTCTGCTCGCCTATAACTTACAATTGCTCGCACATAACGCACAAATGCTCGCACATAACTCACTAATGCTCGCATATAACTTACAACTGCTCGCGCATAAGGCAAAAATGCTCGCACATAACTAACTAGCCCTCGCACATAAGGCACAAACGCTCGAACATAACTCACTAATGCTCGCATATAACTTACAACTGCTCGCGCATAAGGCACAAATGATCGCACATAACTTACTAGCCCTCGCACATAAGGCACAAACGCTCGCACATAACTTACAATAGCTCGCACATAAGGCACAAATGCTCGCACATAACTGACTAGCCCTCGCACATAAGGCACAAACGCTCGCACATAACTTACAATAGCTCGCACATAAGGCACAACTGCTCGCACATAACTCGTATTTGCTCGCACATAACTCACTATTGCTCGCACATAAGGCACAAATGCTCGCACATAACTTACTAGCCCTCGCACATAAGGCACAAACGCTCGCACATAACTTACAATAGCTCGCACATAAGGCACAAATGCTCGCACATAACTCACTAATGCTCGCATATAACTTACAATTGCTCGCACATAAGGCACGAATGCTCGCACATAACTCACTAATGCTCGCATATAACTTACAACTGCTCGCACATAAGGCACAAATGCTCGCACATAACTTACTAGCAGTCGCGCATATGGCCCAACTGTTCGCACATAACTCACTACCGCTCGCACATAATGCACTACTGCTCGCACATAACTCGCAACTGCTCGCACATAACTTAATAATGCTCGCACATAACTCACTACTGCTCGCATATAACTTACAACTGCTCGCGCATAAGGCACAAATGCTCGCACATAACTTACTAGCCCTCGCACATAAGGCACAAACGCTCGTACATAACTTACAATAGCTCGCACATAAGGCACAACTGCTCGCACATAACTCGTATATGCTCGCACATAACTCACTACAGCTCGCATATGACTTACAACTGCTCGCACATAAGGCACAAATGCTCGCACATAACTTACTAGCCCTCGCACATAAGGCACAAACGCTCGCACATAACTTACAATAGCTCGCACATAAGGCACAACTGCTCGCACATAACTCGTATTTGCTCGCACATAACTCACTATTGCTCGCACATAAGCCACAATTGCTCGCACATAACTCACTACTGCTCGCACATAACTTACTAATGCTCGCACATAACTCTCTACTGCTCGCACATAACTCACTACTGCTCGCATATAACTTACAATTGCTCGCACATAAGGCACAAATGCTCGCACATAACTCACTAATGCTCGCATATAACTTACAACTGCTCGCGCATAAGGCAAAAATGCTCGCACATAACTTACTAGCCCTCGCACATAACTCACTAATGCTCGCATATAACTTACAACTGCTCGCGCATAAGGCAAAAATGCTCGCACATAACTTACTAGCCCTCGCACATAAGGCACAAACGCTCGCACATAACTTACAATAGCTCGCACATAAGGCACAAATGCTCGCACATAACTGAATAGCCCTCGCACATAAGGCACAAACGCTCGCACATAACTTACAATAGCTCGCACATAAGGCACAACTGCTCGCACATAACTCGTATTTGCTCGCACATAACTCACTATTGCTCGCACATAACTCACTACTGCTCGCATATAACTTACAATTGCTCGCACATAAGGCACAAATGCTCGCACATAACTCACTAATGCTCGCATATAACTTACAACTGCTCGCGCATAAGGCACAAATGCTCGCACATAACTTACTAGCCCTCGCACATAAGGCACAAACGTTCGCACATAACTTACAATAGCTCGCACATAAGGCACAAATGCTCGCACATAACTCGTATATGCTCGCACATAACTCACTATTGCTCGCACATAAGCCACAATTGCTCGCACATAACTTACTAATGCTCGCACATAACTCACTACTGCTCGCACATAACTCACTACTGCTCGCACATAACTTACTAATGCTCGCACATAACTCACTACTGCTCGCACATAACTCACTACTGCTCGCATATAACTTACAACTGCTCGCGCATAAGGCACAAATGCTCGCACATAACTTACTAGCCCTCGCACATAAGGCACAAACGCTCGCACATAACTTACAATAGCTCGCACATAAGGCACAAATGCTCGCACATAACTCGTATATGCTCGCACATAACTCACTATTGCTCGCACATAAGCCACAATTGCTCGCACATAACTTACTAATGCTCGCACATAACTCACTACTGCTCGCACATAACTCACTACTGCTCGCACATAACTTACTAATGCTCGCACATAACTCACTACTGCTCGCACATAACTCACTACTGCTCGCATATAACTTACAACTGCTCGCGCATAAGGCACAAATGCTCGCACATAACTTACTAGCCCTCGCACATAAGGCACAAACGCTCGCACATAACTTACAATAGCTCGCACATAAGGCACAACTGCTCGCACATAACTCGCATATGCTCGCACATAACTCGTATATGCTCGCACATAACTCACTATTGCTCGCACATAACGTTTTCTCGCTCGCACAATTCATTTCATCTTTTAAGTATTATCGTGCCGATGAGGTTAGTAACGTCTATCGATGAATTTTTCCCGTAAGCCGACGGGCTTTAGTCCATACGGCGCCGATGCCCCTTTGGGACTTTCGGTATATGTAAGGAAGGATCGAGTTTCCACGGGACTTCGAGCCTGAATATAAAATAATTGTTATCCACAGCATTACCGCGGGTCGGTGTCTATGACCGAATGGCCCTTTAAGCGGTGCGCGCCCAAGGCGTTAACAGATCGTTACTCCTTATCGAGATTACGATAACTACCGAGCATCGACTCACTCCATTCCGAGCGAGAATAAACAATTCTGCATGCGTTACTCACGCTAGGCGAAACTTACGAAGTACAAGCCTTCTCGTTTTTTGATCAGCAGCAACGTCGCTTTTTGATCCTTCGATGTCGGCTCTTCCTATCATTGCGAAGCAGAATTCGCCAAGCGTCGGATTGTTTACCCGCCAACAGGGAACGTGAGCTGGGTTTAGACCGTCGTGAGACAGGATAGTTTTACCCTACTGATGACTCGACGTTGCGATAGTAGTCCTGCACAGTACGAGAGGAACCGCAGGTTCGGACATTTGGTTCACGCACTCGGTCGAGCGGCCGGTGGTGCGAAGCTACCATCCGTGGGATTATGCCTGAACGCCTCTAAGGCCGTATCCTTTCTAGTCAAAGGAGGCAACGATATCTCTAGGAGTCTCGTGAGTCGAAAGGCTCAAAACAATGTGACACTACTAGGTGGCCGATCCACGGGTCGGCCATCGCACGGGCCCTAATTGCCGTGCGGGGTCACGGATCCTGCTTCGGGATCTTACCGAGAGCAAGCCTGGCTTCTTTAACGGTCGATCATGGGTATACCAAGTTCGATGTCGAGACTCGGAATCGTCTGTAGACGACTTAGGTACCTGGCGGGGTGTTGTACTCGGTAGAGCAGTTACCACGCTGCGATCTGTAGAGTCTCAGCCCTTGGCTTGGGGATTCGTCTTGTCGGATAGACGAGACCCCAGATGCAGGAGGAGGGGGAAGTGTGTGTTGGAGTGATTCTGTGAAAAGTGTAAAAGCAATGCGTGTGGGTGGACTTGGCTTATTGCACGGTCGAGTGAGAAAGCAATGCGCGTGGGTGGACTTGGCTTATTGCTCGGTCGAGTGCGAAAGCAATGCGCGTGAGGAAACTTTGGGGATTCGGGTCGCTAGGAGAAAAGCAATGCGTGTCGGTGGACTTGGCTTATTGCTCGGTCGAGTGCGAAAGCAATGCGCGTGAGGAAACTGGGGATCGGGTCCCTAGGAGTAAAGCAATGCGTGTGGGTGGACTTGGCTTATTGCACGGTCGAGTGAGAAAGCAATGCGCGTGGGTGGACTTGGCTTATTGCTCGGTCGAGTGCGAAAGCAATGCGCGTGAGGAAACTTTGGGGATTCGGGTCGCTAGGAGAAAAGCAATGCATGTGGGTGGACTTGGCTTATTGCACGGTCGAGTGCGAAAGCAATGCGCGTGAGGAAACTGGGGATCGGGTCCCTAGGAGTAAAGCAATGCGTGTGGGTGGACTTGGCTTATTGTACGGTCGAGTGAGAAAGCAATGCGCGTGGGTGGACTTGGCTTATTGCTCGGTCGAGTGCGAAAGCAATGCGCGTGAGGAAACTTTGGGGATTCGGGTCGTTAGGAGAAAAGCAATGCGTGTGGGTGGACTTGGCTTATTGCACGGTCGAGTGAGAAAGCAATGCGTGTGCAACTGCTCGCACATAAGCCACATTTGCTCGCACATAACTCACTACTGCTCGCACATAACTTACTGATGCTCGCACATAACTCACTACTGCTCGCACATAACTCACTACTGCTCGCATATAACTTACAACTGCTCGCACATAAGGCACAAATGCTCGCACATAACTTACTAGCCCTCGCGCATATGGCCCAACTGTTCGCACATAACTCACTATCGCTCGCACATAATGCACTACTGCTCGCACATAACTCGCAACTGCTCGCACATAACTTAATAATGCTCGCACATAACTCACTACTGCTCGCATATAACTTACAACTGCTCGCGCGTAAGGCACAAATGCTCGCACATAACTTACTAGCCCTCGCACATAAGGCACAAACGCTCGCACATAACTTACAATAGCTCGCACATAAGGCACAACTGCTCGCACATAACTCGTATTTGCTCGCACATAACTCACTATTGCTCGCACATAAGCCACAATTGCTCGCACATAAGGCACAACTGCTCGCACATAACTCGTATTTGCTCGCACATAACTCACTATTGCTCGCACATAATCCACAATTGCTCGCACATAACTCACTACTGCTCGCATATAACTTACAATTGCTCGCACATAAGGCACAAATGCTCGCCCATAACTCACTAATGCTCGCATATAACTTACAACTGCTCGCGCATAAGGCACAAATGCTCGCACATAACTTACTAGCCCTCGCACATAAGGCACAAACGCTCGCACATAACTTACAATAGCTCGCACATAAGGCACAACTGCTCGCACATAACTCGTATTTGCTCGCACATAACTCACTATTGCTCGCACATAAGCCACAATTGCTCGCACATAACTCACTACTGCTCGCACATAACTTACTAATGCTCGCACATAACTCACTACTGCTCGCACATAACTCACTACTGCTCGCATATAACTTACAATTGCTCGAACATAAGGCACAAATGCTCGCACATAACTCACTAATGCTCGCATATAACTTACAACTGCTCGCGCATAAGGCAAAAATGCTCGCACATAACTTACTAGCCCTCGCACATAAGGCACAAACGCTCGCACATAACTCACTAATGCTCGCATATAACTTACAACTGCTCGCGCATAAGGCACAAATGCTCGCACATAACTTACTAGCCCTCGCACATAAGGCACAAACGCTCGCACATAACTTACAATAGCTCGCACATAAGGCACAAATGCTCGCACATAACTGAATAGCCCTCGCACATAAGGCACAAACGCTCGCACATAACTTACAATAGCTCGCACATAAGGCACAACTGCTCGCACATAACTCGTATTTGCTCGCACATAACTCACTATTGCTCGCACATAAGCCACAATTGCTCGCACATAACTCACTACTGCTCGCACATAACTTACTAATGCTCGCACATAACTCACTACTGCTCGCACATAACTCACTACTGCTCGCATATAACTTACAATTGCTCGCACATAAGGCACAAATGCTCGCCCATAACTCACTAATGCTCGCATATAACTTACAACTGCTCGCGCAAAAGGCACAAATGCTCGCACATAACTTACTAGCCCTCGCACATAAGGCACAAACGCTCGCCCATAACTTACAATAGCTCGCACATAAGGCACAAATGCTCGCACATAACTTACTAGCCCTCGCACATAAGGCACAAACGCTCGCACATAACTTACAATAGCTCGCACATAAGGCACAACTGCTCGCACATAACTCGTATTTGCTCGCACATAACTCACTATTGCTCGAACATAAGCCACAATTGCTCGCACATAACTCACTACTGCTCGCACATAACTTACTAATGCTCGCACATAACTCACTACTGCTCGCACATAACTCACTACTGCTCGCATATAACTTACAATTGCTCGCACATAAGGCACAAATGCTCGCATATAACTCACTAATGCTCGCATATAACTTACAACTGCTCGCGCATAAGGCAAAAATGCTCGCACATAACTTACTAGCCCTCGCACATAAGGCACAAACGCTCGCTCATAACTCACTAATGCTCGCATATAACTTACAACTGCTCGCGCATAAGGCACAAATGCTCGCACATAACTTACTAGCCCTCGCACATAAGGCACAAACGCTCGCACATAACTTACAATAGCTCGCACATAAGGCACAAATGCTCGCACATAACTTACTAGCCCTCGCACATAAGGCACAAACGCTCGCACATAACTTACAATAGCTCGCACATAAGGCACAACTGCTCGCACATAACTCGTATTTGCTCGCACATAACTCACTATTGCTCGCACATAACTCACTACTGCTCGCATATAACTTACAATTGCTCGCACATAAGGCACAAATGCTCGCACATAACTCACTAATGCTCGCATATAACTTACAACTGCTCGCGCATAAGGCACAAATGCTCGCACATAACTTACTAGCCCTCGCACATAAGGCACAAACGCTCGCACATAACTTACAATAGCTCGCACATAAGGCACAAACGCTCGCACAATTCATTTCATCTTTTAAGTATTATCGTGCCGATGAGGTTAGTAACGTCTATCGATGAATTTTTCCCGTAAGCCGACGGGCTTTAGTCCATACGGCGCCGATGCCCCTTTGGGACTTTCAGTATATGTAAGGAAGGATCGAGTTTCCACGGGACTTCGAGCCTGAATATAAAATAATTGTTATCCACAGCATTACCGCGGGTCGGTGTCTATGACCGAATGGCCCTTTAAGCGGTGCGCGCCCAAGGCGTTAACAGATCGTTACTCCTTATCGAGATTACGATATCTACCGAGCATCGACTCACTCCATTCCGAGCGAGAATAAACAATTCTGCATGCGTTACTCACGCTAGGCGAAACTTACGAAGTACAAGCCTTCTCGTTTTTTGATCAGCAGCAACGTCGCTTTTTGATCCTTCGATGTCGGCTCTTCCTATCATTGCGAAGCAGAATTCGCCAAGCGTCGGATTGTTTACCCGCCAACAGGGAACGTGAGCTGGGTTTAGACCGTCGTGAGACAGGATAGTTTTACCCTACTGATGACTCGACGTTGCGATAGTAGTCCTGCACAGTACGAGAGGAACCGCAGGTTCGGACATTTGGTTCACGCACTCGGTCGAGCGGCCGGTGGTGCGAAGCTACCATCCGTGGGATTATGCCTGAACGCCTCTAAGGCCGTATCCTTTCTAGTCAAAGGAGGCAACGATATCTCTAGGAGTCTCGTGAGTCGAAAGGCTCAAAACAATGTGACACTACTAGGTGGCCGATCCACGGGTCGGCCATCGCACGGGCCCTAATTGCCGTGCGGGGTCACGGATCCTGCTTCGGGATCTTACCGAGAGCAAGCCTGGCTTCTTTAACGGTCGATCATGGGTATACCAAGTTCGATGTCGAGACTCGGAATCGTCTGTAGACGACTTAGGTACCTGGCGGGGTGTTGTACTCGGTAGAGCAGTTACCACGCTGCGATCTGTAGAGTCTCAGCCCTTGGCTTGGGGATTCGTCTTGTCGGATAGACGAGACCCCAGATGCAGGAGGAGGGGGAAGTGTGTGTTGGAGTGATTCTGTGAAAAGTGTAAAAGCAATGCGTGTGGGTGGACTTGGCTTATTGCACGGTCGAGTGAGAAAGCAATGCGCGTGGGTGGACTTGGCTTATTGCTCGGTCGAGTGCGAAAGCAATGCGCGTGAGGAAACTTTGGGGATTCGGGTCGCTAGGAGAAAAGCAATGCGTGTCGGTGGACTTGGCTTATTGCTCGGTCGAGTGCGAAAGCAATGCGCGTGAGGAAACTGGGGATCGGGTCCCTAGGAGTAAAGCAATGCGTGTGGGTGGACTTGGCTTATTGCACGGTCGAGTGAGAAAGCAATGCGCGTGGGTGGACTTGGCTTATTGCTCGGTCGAGTGCGAAAGCAATGCGCGTGAGGAAACTTTGGGGATTCGGGTCGCTAGGAGAAAAGCAATGCGTGTGGGTGGACTTGGCTTATTGCACGGTCGAGTGCGAAAGCAATGCGCGTGAGGAAACTGGGGATCGGGTCCCTAGGAGTAAAGCAATGCGTGTGGGTGGACTTGGCTTATTGCACGGTCGAGTGAGAAAGCAATGCGTGTGCAACTGCTCGCACATAAGCCACATTTGCTCGCACATAACTCACTACTGCTCGCACATAACTTACTGATGCTCGCACATAACTCACTACTGCTCGCACATAACTCACTACTGCTCGCATATAACTTACAACTGCTCGCACATAAGGCACAAATGCTCGCACATAACTTACTAGCCCTCGCGCATATGGCCCAACTGTTCGCACATAACTCACTATCGCTCGCACATAATGCACTACTGCTCGCACATAACTCGCAACTGCTCGCACATAACTTAATAATGCTCGCACATAACTCACTACTGCTCGCATATAACTTACAACTGCTCGCGCATAAGGCACAAATGCTCGCACATAACTTACTAGCCCTCGCACATAAGGCACAAACGCTCGCACATAACTTACAATAGCTCGCACATAAGGCACAACTGCTCGCACATAACTCGTATTTGCTCGCACATAACTCACTATTGCTCGCACATAAGCCACAATTGCTCGCACATAACTCACTACTGCTCGCACATAACTCACTACTGCTCGCACATAACTCACTACTGCTCGCATATAACTTACAATTGCTCGCACATAAGGCACAAATGCTCGCACATAACTCACTAATGCTCGCATATAACTTACAACTGCTCGCGCATAAGGCAAAAATGCTCGCACATAACTTACTAGCCCTCGCACATAAGGCACAAACGCTCGCACATAACTCACTAATGCTCGCATATAACTTACAACTGCTCGCGCATAAGGCACAAATGCTCGCACATAACTTACTAGCCCTCGCACATAAGGCACAAACGCTCGCACATAACTTACAATAGCTCGCACATAAGGCACAAATGCTCGCACATAACTGAATAGCCCTCGCACATAAGGCACAAACGCTCGCACATAACTTACAATAGCTCGCACATAAGGCACAACTGCTCGCACATAACTCGTATTTGCTCGCACATAACTCACTATTGCTCGCACATAAGCCACAATTGCTCGCACATAACTCACTACTGCTCGCATATAACTTACAATTGCTCGCACATAAGGCACAAATGCTCGCCCATAACTCACTAATGCTCGCATATAACTTACAACTGCTCGCGCATAAGGCACAAATGCTCGCACATAACTTACTAGCCCTCGCACATAAGGCACAAACGCTCGCACATAACTTACAATAGCTCGCACATAAGGCACAACTGCTCGCACATAACTCGTATTTGCTCGCACATAACTCACTATTGCTCGCACATAAGCCACAATTGCTCGCACATAACTCACTACTGCTCGCACATAACTTACTAATGCTCGCACATAACTCACTACTGCTCGCACATAACTCACTACTGCTCGCATATAACTTACAATTGCTCGAACATAAGGCACAAATGCTCGCACATAACTCACTAATGCTCGCATATAACTTACAACTGCTCGCGCATAAGGCAAAAATGCTCGCACATAACTTACTAGCCCTCGCACATAAGGCACAAACGCTCGCACATAACTCACTAATGCTCGCATATAACTTACAACTGCTCGCGCATAAGGCACAAATGCTCGCACATAACTTACTAGCCCTCGCACATAAGGCACAAACGCTCGCACATAACTTACAATAGCTCGCACATAAGGCACAAATGCTCGCACATAACTGAACAGCCCTCGCACATAAGGCACAAACGCTCGCACATAACTTACAATAGCTCGCACATAAGGCACAACTGCTCGCACATAACTCGTATTTGCTCGCACATAACTCACTATTGCTCGCACATAAGCCACAATTGCTCGCACATAACTCACTACTGCTCGCACATAACTTACTAATGCTCGCACATAACTCACTACTGCTCGCACATAACTCACTACTGCTCGCATATAACTTACAATTGCTCGCACATAAGGCACAAATGCTCGCCCATAACTCACTAATGCTCGCATATAACTTACAACTGCTCGCGCAAAAGGCACAAATGCTCGCACATAACTTACTAGCCCTCGCACATAAGGCACAAACGCTCGCCCATAACTTACAATAGCTCGCACATAAGGCACAAATGCTCGCACATAACTTACTAGCCCTCGCACATAAGGCACAAACGCTCGCACATAACTTACAATAGCTCGCACATAAGGCACAACTGCTCGCACATAACTCGTATTTGCTCGCACATAACTCACTATTGCTCGAACATAAGCCACAATTGCTCGCACATAACTCACTACTGCTCGCACATAACTTACTAATGCTCGCACATAACTCACTACTGCTCGCACATAACTCACTACTGCTCGCATATAACTTACAATTGCTCGCACATAAGGCACAAATGCTCGCACATAACTCACTAATGCTCGCATATAACTTACAACTGCTCGCGCATAAGGCAAAAATGCTCGCACATAACTTACTAGCCCTCGCACATAAGGCACAAACGCTCGCACATAACTCACTAATGCTCGCATATAACTTACAACTGCTCGCGCATAAGGCACAAATGCTCGCACATAACTTACTAGCCCTCGCACATAAGGCACAAACGCTCGCACATAACTTACAATAGCTCGCACATAAGGCACAAATGCTCGCACATAACTGAATAGCCCTCGCACATAAGGCACAAACGCTCGCACATAACTTACAATAGCTCGCACATAAGGCACAACTGCTCGCACATAACTCGTATTTGCTCGCACATAACTCACTATTGCTCGCACATAAGCCACAATTGCTCGCACATAACTCACTACTGCTCGCATATAACTTACAACTGCTCGCGCATAAGGCACAAATGCTCGCACATAACTTACTAGCCCTCGCACATAAGGCACAAACGCTCGCACATAACTTACAATAGCTCGCACATAAGGCACAACTGCTCGCACATAACTCGTATTTGCTCGCACATAACTCACTATTGCTCGCACATAAGCCACAATTGCTCGCACATAACTCACTACTGCTCGCACATAACTTACTAAAGCTCGCACATAACTCACTACTGCTCGCACATAACTCACTACTGCTCGCATATAACTTACAATTGCTCGAACATAAGGCACAAATGCTCGCACATAACTCACTAATGCTCGCATATAACTTACAACTGCTCGCGCATAAGGCAAAAATGCTCGCACATAACTTACTAGCCCTCGCACATAAGGCACAAACGCTCGCACATAACTCACTAATGCTCGCATATAACTTACAACTGCTCGCGCATAAGGCACAAATGCTCGCACATAACTTACTAGCCCTCGCACATAAGGCACAAACGCTCGCACATAACTTACAATAGCTCGCACATAAGGCACAAATGCTCGCACATAACTGAATAGCCCTCGCACATAAGGCACAAACGCTCGCACATAACTTACAATAGCTCGCACATAAGGCACAACTGCTCGCACATAACTCGTATTTGCTCGCACATAACTCACTATTGCTCGCACATAAGCCACAATTGCTCGCACATAACTCACTACTGCTCGCACATAACTTACTAATGCTCGCACATAACTCACTACTGCTCGCACATAACTCACTACTGCTCGCATATAACTTACAATTGCTCGCACATAAGGCACAAATGCTCGCCCATAACTCACTAATGCTCGCATATAACTTACAACTGCTCGCGCAAAAGGCACAAATGCTCGCACATAACTTACTAGCCCTCGCACATAAGGCACAAACGCTCGCCCATAACTTACAATAGCTCGCACATAAGGCACAAATGCTCGCACATAACTTACTAGCCCTCGCACATAAGGCACAAACGCTCGCACATAACTTACAATAGCTCGCACATAAGGCACAACTGCTCGCACATAACTCGTATTTGCTCGCACATAACTCACTATTGCTCGAACATAAGCCACAATTGCTCGCACATAACTCACTACTGCTCGCACATAACTTACTAATGCTCGCACATAACTCACTACTGCTCGCACATAACTCACTACTGCTCGCATATAACTTACAATTGCTCGCACATAAGGCACAAATGCTCGCATATAACTCACTAATGCTCGCATATAACTTACAACTGCTCGCGCATAAGGCAAAAATGCTCGCACATAACTTACTAGCCCTCGCACATAAGGCACAAACGCTCGCACATAACTCACTAATGCTCGCATATAACTTACAACTGCTCGCGCATAAGGCACAAATGCTCGCACATAACTTACTAGCCCTCGCACATAAGGCACAAACGCTCGCACATTTCTTACAATAGCTCGCACATAAGGCACAAATGCTCGCACATAACTGAATAGCCCTCGCACATAAGGCACAAACGCTCGCACATAACTTACAATAGCTCGCACATAAGGCACAACTGCTCGCACATAACTCGTATTTGCTCGCACATAACTCACTATTGCTCGCACATAAGGCACAAATGCTCGCACATAACTCACTAATGCTCGCATATAACTTACAACTGCTCGCGCATAAGGCACAAATGCTCGCACATAACTTACTAGCCCTCGCACATAAGGCACAAACGCTCGCACATAACTTACAATAGCTCGCACATAAGGCACAACTGCTCGCACATAACTCGTATTTGCTCGCACATAACTCACTATTGCTCGCACATAAGCCACAATTGCTCGCACATAACTCACTACTGCTCGCACATAACTTACTAATGCTCGCACATAACTCACTACTGCTCGCACATAACTCACTACTGCTCGCATATAACTTACAATTGCTCGCACATAAGGCACAAATGCTCGCCCATAACTCACTAATGCTCGCATATAACTTACAACTGCTCGCGCATAAGGCACAAATGCTCGCACATAACTTACTAGCCCTCGCACATAAGGCACAAACGCTCGCACATAACTTACAATAGCTCGCACATAAGGCACAAATGCTCGCACATAACTGAATAGCCATCGCACATAAGGCACAAACGCTCGCACATAACTTACAATAGCTCGCACATAAGGCACAACTGCTCGCACATAACTCGTATTTGCTCGCACATAACTCACTATTGCTCGCACATAAGCCACAATTGCTCGCACATAACTCACTACTGCTCGCACATAAATTACTAATGCTCGCACATAACTCACTACTGCTCGCACATAACTCACTACTGCTCGCATATAACTTACAATTGCTCGCACATAAGGCACAAATGCTCGCACATAACTCACTAATGCTCGCATATAACTTACAACTGCTCGCGCATAAGGCAAAAATGCTCGCACATAACTTACTAGCCCTCGCACATAAGGCACAAACGCTCGCACATTACTCACTAATGCTCGCATATAACTTACAACTGCTCGCGCATAAGGCACAAATGCTCGCACATAACTTACTAGCCCTCGCACATAAGGCACAAACGCTCGCACATAACTTACAATAGCTCGCACATAAGGCACAAATGCTCGCACATAACTGAATAGCCCTCGCACATAAGGCACAAACGCTCGCACATAACTTACAATAGCTCGCACATAAGGCACAACTGCTCGCACATAACTCGTATTTGCTCGCACATAACTCACTATTGCTCGCACATAAGGCACAAATGCTCGCACATAACTCACTAATGCTCGCATATAACTTACAACTGCTCGCGCATAAGGCACAAATGCTCGCACATAACTTACTAGCCCTCGCACATAAGGCACAAACGCTCGCACATAACTTACAATAGCTCGCACATAAGGCACAACTGCTCGCACATAACTCGTATTTGCTCGCACATAACTCACTATTGCTCGCACATAAGCCACAATTGCTCGCACATAACTCACTACTGCTCGCACATAACTTACTAATGCTCGCACATAACTCACTACTGCTCGCACATAACTCACTACTGCTCGCATATAACTTACAATTGCTCGCACATAAGGCACAAATGCTCGCCCATAACTCACTAATGCTCGCATATAACTTACAACTGCTCGCGCATAAGGCACAAATGCTCGCACATAACTTACTAGCCCTCGCACATAAGGCACAAACGCTCGCACATAACTTACAATAGCTCGCACATAAGGCACAAATGCTCGCACATAACTGAATAGCCATCGCACATAAGGCACAAACGCTCGCACATAACTTACAATAGCTCGCACATAAGGCACAACTGCTCGCACATAACTCGTATTTGCTCGCACATAACTCACTATTGCTCGCACATAAGCCACAATTGCTCGCACATAACTCACTACTGCTCGCACATAAATTACTAATGCTCGCACATAACTCACTACTGCTCGCACATAACTCACTACTGCTCGCATATAACTTACAATTGCTCGCACATAAGGCACAAATGCTCGCACATAACTCACTAATGCTCGCATATAACTTACAACTGCTCGCGCATAAGGCAAAAATGCTCGCACATAACTTACAAGCCCTCGCACATAAGGCACAAACGCTCGCACATTACTCACTAATGCTCGCATATAACTTACAACTGCTCGCGCATAAGGCACAAATGCTCGCACATAACTTACTAGCCCTCGCACATAAGGCACAAACGCTCGCACATAACTTACAATAGCTCGCACATAAGGCACAAATGCTCGCACATAACTGAATAGCCCTCGCACATAAGGCACAAACGCTCGCACATAACTTACAATAGCTCGCACATAAGGCACAACTGCTCGCACATAACTCGTATTTGCTCGCACATAACTCACTATTGCTCGCACATAAGGCACAAATGCTCGCACATAACTCACTAATGCTCGCATATAACTTACAACTGCTCGCGCATAAGGCACAAATGCTCGCACATAACTTACTAGCCCTCGCACATAAGGCACAAACGCTCGCACATAACTTACAATAGCTCGCACATAAGGCACAAATGCTCGCACATAACTTACTAGCCCTCGCACATAAGGCACAAACGCTCGCACATAACTTACAATAGCTCGCACATAAGGCACAACTGCTCGCACATAACTCGTATTTGCTCGCACATAACTCGTATTTGCTCGCACATAACTCACTATTGCTCGCACATAAGCCACAATTGCTCGCACATAACTCACTACTGCTCGCACATAACTTACTAATGCTCGCACATAACTCACTACTGCTCGCACATAACTCACTACTGCTCGCATATAACTTACAATTGCTCGAACATAAGGCACAAATGCTCGCACATAACTCACTAATGCTCGCATATAACTTACAACTGCTCGCGCATAAGGCAAAAATGCTCGCACATAACTTACTAGCCCTCGCACATAAGGCACAAACGCTCGCACATAACTCACTAATGCTCGCATATAACTTACAACTGCTCGCGCATAAGGCACAAATGCTCGCACATAACTTACTAGCCCTCGCACATAAGGCACAAACGCTCGCACATAACTTACAATAGCTCGCACATAAGGCACAAATGCTCGCACATAACTGAATAGCCCTCGCACATAAGGCACAAACGCTCGCACATAACTTACAATAGCTCGCACATAAGGCACAACTGCTCGCACATAACTCGTATTTGCTCGCACATAACTCACTATTGCTCGCACATAAGCCACAATTGCTCGCACATAACTCACTACTGCTCGCACATAACTTACTAATGCTCGCACATAACTCACTACTGCTCGCACATAACTCACTACTGCTCGCATATAACTTACAATTGCTCGCACATAAGGCACAAATGCTCGCCCATAACTCACTAATGCTCGCATATAACTTACAACTGCTCGCGCAAAAGGCACAAATGCTCGCACATAACTTACTAGCCCTCGCACATAAGGCACAAACGCTCGCCCATAACTTACAATAGCTCGCACATAAGGCACAAATGCTCGCACATAACTTACTAGCCCTCGCACATAAGGCACAAACGCTCGCACATAACTTACAATAGCTCGCACATAAGGCACAACTGCTCGCACATAACTCGTATTTGCTCGCACATAACTCACTATTGCTCGAACATAAGCCACAATTGCTCGCACATAACTCACTACTGCTCGCACATAACTTACTAATGCTCGCACATAACTCACTACTGCTCGCACATAACTCACTACTGCTCGCATATAACTTACAATTGCTCGCACATAAGGCACAAATGCTCGCATATAACTCACTAATGCTCGCATATAACTTACAACTGCTCGCGCATAAGGCAAAAATGCTCGCACATAACTTACTAGCCCTCGCACATAAGGCACAAACGCTCGCTCATAACTCACTAATGCTCGCATATAACTTACAACTGCTCGCGCATAAGGCACAAATGCTCGCACATAACTTACTAGCCCTCGCACATAAGGCACAAACGCTCGCACATAACTTACAATAGCTCGCACATAAGGCACAAATGCTCGCACATAACTTACTAGCCCTCGCACATAAGGCACAAACGCTCGCACATAACTTACAATAGCTCGCACATAAGGCACAACTGCTCGCACATAACTCGTATTTGCTCGCACATAACTCACTATTGCTCGCACATAACTCACTACTGCTCGCATATAACTTACAATTGCTCGCACATAAGGCACAAATGCTCGCACATAACTCACTAATGCTCGCATATAACTTACAACTGCTCGCGCATAAGGCACAAATGCTCGCACATAACTTACTAGCCCTCGCACATAAGGCACAAACGCTCGCACATAACTTACAATAGCTCGCACATAAGGCACAAACGCTCGCACAATTCATTTCATCTTTTAAGTATTATCGTGCCGATGAGGTTAGTAACGTCTATCGATGAATTTTTCCCGTAAGCCGACGGGCTTTAGTCCATACGGCGCCGATGCCCCTTTGGGACTTTCAGTATATGTAAGGAAGGATCGAGTTTCCACGGGACTTCGAGCCTGAATATAAAATAATTGTTATCCACAGCATTACCGCGGGTCGGTGTCTATGACCGAATGGCCCTTTAAGCGGTGCGCGCCCAAGGCGTTAACAGATCGTTACTCCTTATCGAGATTACGATATCTACCGAGCATCGACTCACTCCATTCCGAGCGAGAATAAACAATTCTGCATGCGTTACTCACGCTAGGCGAAACTTACGAAGTACAAGCCTTCTCGTTTTTTGATCAGCAGCAACGTCGCTTTTTGATCCTTCGATGTCGGCTCTTCCTATCATTGCGAAGCAGAATTCGCCAAGCGTCGGATTGTTTACCCGCCAACAGGGAACGTGAGCTGGGTTTAGACCGTCGTGAGACAGGATAGTTTTACCCTACTGATGACTCGACGTTGCGATAGTAGTCCTGCACAGTACGAGAGGAACCGCAGGTTCGGACATTTGGTTCACGCACTCGGTCGAGCGGCCGGTGGTGCGAAGCTACCATCCGTGGGATTATGCCTGAACGCCTCTAAGGCCGTATCCTTTCTAGTCAAAGGAGGCAACGATATCTCTAGGAGTCTCGTGAGTCGAAAGGCTCAAAACAATGTGACACTACTAGGTGGCCGATCCACGGGTCGGCCATCGCACGGGCCCTAATTGCCGTGCGGGGTCACGGATCCTGCTTCGGGATCTTACCGAGAGCAAGCCTGGCTTCTTTAACGGTCGATCATGGGTATACCAAGTTCGATGTCGAGACTCGGAATCGTCTGTAGACGACTTAGGTACCTGGCGGGGTGTTGTACTCGGTAGAGCAGTTACCACGCTGCGATCTGTAGAGTCTCAGCCCTTGGCTTGGGGATTCGTCTTGTCGGATAGACGAGACCCCAGATGCAGGAGGAGGGGGAAGTGTGTGTTGGAGTGATTCTGTGAAAAGTGTAAAAGCAATGCGTGTGGGTGGACTTGGCTTATTGCACGGTCGAGTGAGAAAGCAATGCGCGTGGGTGGACTTGGCTTATTGCTCGGTCGAGTGCGAAAGCAATGCGCGTGAGGAAACTTTGGGGATTCGGGTCGCTAGGAGAAAAGCAATGCGTGTCGGTGGACTTGGCTTATTGCTCGGTCGAGTGCGAAAGCAATGCGCGTGAGGAAACTGGGGATCGGGTCCCTAGGAGTAAAGCAATGCGTGTGGGTGGACTTGGCTTATTGCACGGTCGAGTGAGAAAGCAATGCGCGTGGGTGGACTTGGCTTATTGCTCGGTCGAGTGCGAAAGCAATGCGCGTGAGGAAACTTTGGGGATTCGGGTCGCTAGGAGAAAAGCAATGCGTGTGGGTGGACTTGGCTTATTGCACGGTCGAGTGCGAAAGCAATGCGCGTGAGGAAACTGGGGATCGGGTCCCTAGGAGTAAAGCAATGCGTGTGGGTGGACTTGGCTTATTGCACGGTCGAGTGAGAAAGCAATGCGTGTGCAACTGCTCGCACATAAGCCACATTTGCTCGCACATAACTCACTACTGCTCGCACATAACTTACTGATGCTCGCACATAACTCACTACTGCTCGCACATAACTCACTACTGCTCGCATATAACTTACAACTGCTCGCACATAAGGCACAAATGCTCGCACATAACTTACTAGCCCTCGCGCATATGGCCCAACTGTTCGCACATAACTCACTATCGCTCGCACATAATGCACTACTGCTCGCACATAACTCGCAACTGCTCGCACATAACTTAATAATGCTCGCACATAACTCACTACTGCTCGCATATAACTTACAACTGCTCGCGCATAAGGCACAAATGCTCGCACATAACTTACTAGCCCTCGCACATAAGGCACAAACGCTCGCACATAACTTACAATAGCTCGCACATAAGGCACAACTGCTCGCACATAACTCGTATTTGCTCGCACATAACTCACTATTGCTCGCACATAAGCCACAATTGCTCGCACATAACTCACTACTGCTCGCACATAACTCACTACTGCTCGCACATAACTCACTACTGCTCGCATATAACTTACAATTGCTCGCACATAAGGCACAAATGCTCGCACATAACTCACTAATGCTCGCATATAACTTACAACTGCTCGCGCATAAGGCAAAAATGCTCGCACATAACTTACTAGCCCTCGCACATAAGGCACAAACGCTCGCACATAACTCACTAATGCTCGCATATAACTTACAACTGCTCGCGCATAAGGCACAAATGCTCGCACATAACTTACTAGCCCTCGCACATAAGGCACAAACGCTCGCACATAACTTACAATAGCTCGCACATAAGGCACAAATGCTCGCACATAACTGAATAGCCCTCGCACATAAGGCACAAACGCTCGCACATAACTTACAATAGCTCGCACATAAGGCACAACTGCTCGCACATAACTCGTATTTGCTCGCACATAACTCACTATTGCTCGCACATAAGCCACAATTGCTCGCACATAACTCACTACTGCTCGCATATAACTTACAATTGCTCGCACATAAGGCACAAATGCTCGCCCATAACTCACTAATGCTCGCATATAACTTACAACTGCTCGCGCATAAGGCACAAATGCTCGCACATAACTTACTAGCCCTCGCACATAAGGCACAAACGCTCGCACATAACTTACAATAGCTCGCACATAAGGCACAACTGCTCGCACATAACTCGTATTTGCTCGCACATAACTCACTATTGCTCGCACATAAGCCACAATTGCTCGCACATAACTCACTACTGCTCGCACATAACTTACTAATGCTCGCACATAACTCACTACTGCTCGCACATAACTCACTACTGCTCGCATATAACTTACAATTGCTCGAACATAAGGCACAAATGCTCGCACATAACTCACTAATGCTCGCATATAACTTACAACTGCTCGCGCATAAGGCAAAAATGCTCGCACATAACTTACTAGCCCTCGCACATAAGGCACAAACGCTCGCACATAACTCACTAATGCTCGCATATAACTTACAACTGCTCGCGCATAAGGCACAAATGCTCGCACATAACTTACTAGCCCTCGCACATAAGGCACAAACGCTCGCACATAACTTACAATAGCTCGCACATAAGGCACAAATGCTCGCACATAACTGAACAGCCCTCGCACATAAGGCACAAACGCTCGCACATAACTTACAATAGCTCGCACATAAGGCACAACTGCTCGCACATAACTCGTATTTGCTCGCACATAACTCACTATTGCTCGCACATAAGCCACAATTGCTCGCACATAACTCACTACTGCTCGCACATAACTTACTAATGCTCGCACATAACTCACTACTGCTCGCACATAACTCACTACTGCTCGCATATAACTTACAATTGCTCGCACATAAGGCACAAATGCTCGCCCATAACTCACTAATGCTCGCATATAACTTACAACTGCTCGCGCAAAAGGCACAAATGCTCGCACATAACTTACTAGCCCTCGCACATAAGGCACAAACGCTCGCCCATAACTTACAATAGCTCGCACATAAGGCACAAATGCTCGCACATAACTTACTAGCCCTCGCACATAAGGCACAAACGCTCGCACATAACTTACAATAGCTCGCACATAAGGCACAACTGCTCGCACATAACTCGTATTTGCTCGCACATAACTCACTATTGCTCGAACATAAGCCACAATTGCTCGCACATAACTCACTACTGCTCGCACATAACTTACTAATGCTCGCACATAACTCACTACTGCTCGCACATAACTCACTACTGCTCGCATATAACTTACAATTGCTCGCACATAAGGCACAAATGCTCGCACATAACTCACTAATGCTCGCATATAACTTACAACTGCTCGCGCATAAGGCAAAAATGCTCGCACATAACTTACTAGCCCTCGCACATAAGGCACAAACGCTCGCACATAACTCACTAATGCTCGCATATAACTTACAACTGCTCGCGCATAAGGCACAAATGCTCGCACATAACTTACTAGCCCTCGCACATAAGGCACAAACGCTCGCACATAACTTACAATAGCTCGCACATAAGGCACAAATGCTCGCACATAACTGAATAGCCCTCGCACATAAGGCACAAACGCTCGCACATAACTTACAATAGCTCGCACATAAGGCACAACTGCTCGCACATAACTCGTATTTGCTCGCACATAACTCACTATTGCTCGCACATAAGCCACAATTGCTCGCACATAACTCACTACTGCTCGCATATAACTTACAACTGCTCGCGCATAAGGCACAAATGCTCGCACATAACTTACTAGCCCTCGCACATAAGGCACAAACGCTCGCACATAACTTACAATAGCTCGCACATAAGGCACAACTGCTCGCACATAACTCGTATTTGCTCGCACATAACTCACTATTGCTCGCACATAAGCCACAATTGCTCGCACATAACTCACTACTGCTCGCACATAACTTACTAAAGCTCGCACATAACTCACTACTGCTCGCACATAACTCACTACTGCTCGCATATAACTTACAATTGCTCGAACATAAGGCACAAATGCTCGCACATAACTCACTAATGCTCGCATATAACTTACAACTGCTCGCGCATAAGGCAAAAATGCTCGCACATAACTTACTAGCCCTCGCACATAAGGCACAAACGCTCGCACATAACTCACTAATGCTCGCATATAACTTACAACTGCTCGCGCATAAGGCACAAATGCTCGCACATAACTTACTAGCCCTCGCACATAAGGCACAAACGCTCGCACATAACTTACAATAGCTCGCACATAAGGCACAAATGCTCGCACATAACTGAATAGCCCTCGCACATAAGGCACAAACGCTCGCACATAACTTACAATAGCTCGCACATAAGGCACAACTGCTCGCACATAACTCGTATTTGCTCGCACATAACTCACTATTGCTCGCACATAAGCCACAATTGCTCGCACATAACTCACTACTGCTCGCACATAACTTACTAATGCTCGCACATAACTCACTACTGCTCGCACATAACTCACTACTGCTCGCATATAACTTACAATTGCTCGCACATAAGGCACAAATGCTCGCCCATAACTCACTAATGCTCGCATATAACTTACAACTGCTCGCGCAAAAGGCACAAATGCTCGCACATAACTTACTAGCCCTCGCACATAAGGCACAAACGCTCGCCCATAACTTACAATAGCTCGCACATAAGGCACAAATGCTCGCACATAACTTACTAGCCCTCGCACATAAGGCACAAACGCTCGCACATAACTTACAATAGCTCGCACATAAGGCACAACTGCTCGCACATAACTCGTATTTGCTCGCACATAACTCACTATTGCTCGAACATAAGCCACAATTGCTCGCACATAACTCACTACTGCTCGCACATAACTTACTAATGCTCGCACATAACTCACTACTGCTCGCACATAACTCACTACTGCTCGCATATAACTTACAATTGCTCGCACATAAGGCACAAATGCTCGCATATAACTCACTAATGCTCGCATATAACTTACAACTGCTCGCGCATAAGGCAAAAATGCTCGCACATAACTTACTAGCCCTCGCACATAAGGCACAAACGCTCGCACATAACTCACTAATGCTCGCATATAACTTACAACTGCTCGCGCATAAGGCACAAATGCTCGCACATAACTTACTAGCCCTCGCACATAAGGCACAAACGCTCGCACATTTCTTACAATAGCTCGCACATAAGGCACAAATGCTCGCACATAACTGAATAGCCCTCGCACATAAGGCACAAACGCTCGCACATAACTTACAATAGCTCGCACATAAGGCACAACTGCTCGCACATAACTCGTATTTGCTCGCACATAACTCACTATTGCTCGCACATAAGGCACAAATGCTCGCACATAACTCACTAATGCTCGCATATAACTTACAACTGCTCGCGCATAAGGCACAAATGCTCGCACATAACTTACTAGCCCTCGCACATAAGGCACAAACGCTCGCACATAACTTACAATAGCTCGCACATAAGGCACAACTGCTCGCACATAACTCGTATTTGCTCGCACATAACTCACTATTGCTCGCACATAAGCCACAATTGCTCGCACATAACTCACTACTGCTCGCACATAACTTACTAATGCTCGCACATAACTCACTACTGCTCGCACATAACTCACTACTGCTCGCATATAACTTACAATTGCTCGCACATAAGGCACAAATGCTCGCCCATAACTCACTAATGCTCGCATATAACTTACAACTGCTCGCGCATAAGGCACAAATGCTCGCACATAACTTACTAGCCCTCGCACATAAGGCACAAACGCTCGCACATAACTTACAATAGCTCGCACATAAGGCACAAATGCTCGCACATAACTGAATAGCCATCGCACATAAGGCACAAACGCTCGCACATAACTTACAATAGCTCGCACATAAGGCACAACTGCTCGCACATAACTCGTATTTGCTCGCACATAACTCACTATTGCTCGCACATAAGCCACAATTGCTCGCACATAACTCACTACTGCTCGCACATAAATTACTAATGCTCGCACATAACTCACTACTGCTCGCACATAACTCACTACTGCTCGCATATAACTTACAATTGCTCGCACATAAGGCACAAATGCTCGCACATAACTCACTAATGCTCGCATATAACTTACAACTGCTCGCGCATAAGGCAAAAATGCTCGCACATAACTTACTAGCCCTCGCACATAAGGCACAAACGCTCGCACATTACTCACTAATGCTCGCATATAACTTACAACTGCTCGCGCATAAGGCACAAATGCTCGCACATAACTTACTAGCCCTCGCACATAAGGCACAAACGCTCGCACATAACTTACAATAGCTCGCACATAAGGCACAAATGCTCGCACATAACTGAATAGCCCTCGCACATAAGGCACAAACGCTCGCACATAACTTACAATAGCTCGCACATAAGGCACAACTGCTCGCACATAACTCGTATTTGCTCGCACATAACTCACTATTGCTCGCACATAAGGCACAAATGCTCGCACATAACTCACTAATGCTCGCATATAACTTACAACTGCTCGCGCATAAGGCACAAATGCTCGCACATAACTTACTAGCCCTCGCACATAAGGCACAAACGCTCGCACATAACTTACAATAGCTCGCACATAAGGCACAACTGCTCGCACATAACTCGTATTTGCTCGCACATAACTCACTATTGCTCGCACATAAGCCACAATTGCTCGCACATAACTCACTACTGCTCGCACATAACTTACTAATGCTCGCACATAACTCACTACTGCTCGCACATAACTCACTACTGCTCGCATATAACTTACAATTGCTCGCACATAAGGCACAAATGCTCGCCCATAACTCACTAATGCTCGCATATAACTTACAACTGCTCGCGCATAAGGCACAAATGCTCGCACATAACTTACTAGCCCTCGCACATAAGGCACAAACGCTCGCACATAACTTACAATAGCTCGCACATAAGGCACAAATGCTCGCACATAACTGAATAGCCATCGCACATAAGGCACAAACGCTCGCACATAACTTACAATAGCTCGCACATAAGGCACAACTGCTCGCACATAACTCGTATTTGCTCGCACATAACTCACTATTGCTCGCACATAAGCCACAATTGCTCGCACATAACTCACTACTGCTCGCACATAAATTACTAATGCTCGCACATAACTCACTACTGCTCGCACATAACTCACTACTGCTCGCATATAACTTACAATTGCTCGCACATAAGGCACAAATGCTCGCACATAACTCACTAATGCTCGCATATAACTTACAACTGCTCGCGCATAAGGCAAAAATGCTCGCACATAACTTACAAGCCCTCGCACATAAGGCACAAACGCTCGCACATTACTCACTAATGCTCGCATATAACTTACAACTGCTCGCGCATAAGGCACAAATGCTCGCACATAACTTACTAGCCCTCGCACATAAGGCACAAACGCTCGCACATAACTTACAATAGCTCGCACATAAGGCACAAATGCTCGCACATAACTGAATAGCCCTCGCACATAAGGCACAAACGCTCGCACATAACTTACAATAGCTCGCACATAAGGCACAACTGCTCGCACATAACTCGTATTTGCTCGCACATAACTCACTATTGCTCGCACATAAGGCACAAATGCTCGCACATAACTCACTAATGCTCGCATATAACTTACAACTGCTCGCGCATAAGGCACAAATGCTCGCACATAACTTACTAGCCCTCGCACATAAGGCACAAACGCTCGCACATAACTTACAATAGCTCGCACATAAGGCACAAATGCTCGCACATAACTTACTAGCCCTCGCACATAAGGCACAAACGCTCGCACATAACTTACAATAGCTCGCACATAAGGCACAACTGCTCGCACATAACTCGTATTTGCTCGCACATAACTCACTATTGCTCGCACATAACTCACTACTGCTCGCATATAACTTACAATTGCTCGCACATAAGGCACAAATGCTCGCACATAACTCACTAATGCTCGCATATAACTTACAACTGCTCGCGCATAAGGCACAAATGCTCGCACATAACTTACTAGCCCTCGCACATAAGGCACAAACGCTCGCACATTTCTTACAATAGCTCGCACATAAGGCACAAATGCTCGCACATAACTGAATAGCCCTCGCACATAAGGCACAAACGCTCGCACATAACTTACAATAGCTCGCACATAAGGCACAACTGCTCGCACATAACTCGTATTTGCTCGCACATAACTCACTATTGCTCGCACATAAGGCACAAATGCTCGCACATAACTCACTAATGCTCGCATATAACTTACAACTGCTCGCGCATAAGGCACAAATGCTCGCACATAACTTACTAGCCCTCGCACATAAGGCACAAACGCTCGCACATAACTTACAATAGCTCGCACATAAGGCACAAATGCTCGCACATAACTTACTAGCCCTCGCACATAAGGCACAAACGCTCGCACATAACTTACAATAGCTCGCACATAAGGCACAACTGCTCGCACATAACTCGTATTTGCTCGCACATAACTCACTATTGCTCGCACATAACTCACTACTGCTCGCATATAACTTACAATTGCTCGCACATAAGGCACAAATGCTCGCACATAACTCACTAATGCTCGCATATAACTTACAACTGCTCGCGCATAAGGCACAAATGCTCGCACATAACTTACTAGCCCTCGCACATAAGGCACAAACGCTCGCACATAACTTACAATAGCTCGCACATAAGGCACAAACGCTCGCACAATTCATTTCATCTTTTAAGTATTATCGTGCCGATGAGGTTAGTAACGTCTATCGATGAATTTTTCCCGTAAGCCGACGGGCTTTAGTCCATACGGCGCCGATGCCCCTTTGGGACTTTCAGTATATGTAAGGAAGGATCGAGTTTCCACGGGACTTCGAGCCTGAATATAAAATAATTGTTATCCACAGCATTACCGCGGGTCGGTGTCTATGACCGAATGGCCCTTTAAGCGGTGCGCGCCCAAGGCGTTAACAGATCGTTACTCCTTATCGAGATTACGATATCTACCGAGCATCGACTCACTCCATTCCGAGCGAGAATAAACAATTCTGCATGCGTTACTCACGCTAGGCGAAACTTACGAAGTACAAGCCTTCTCGTTTTTTGATCAGCAGCAACGTCGCTTTTTGATCCTTCGATGTCGGCTCTTCCTATCATTGCGAAGCAGAATTCGCCAAGCGTCGGATTGTTTACCCGCCAACAGGGAACGTGAGCTGGGTTTAGACCGTCGTGAGACAGGATAGTTTTACCCTACTGATGACTCGACGTTGCGATAGTAGTCCTGCACAGTACGAGAGGAACCGCAGGTTCGGACATTTGGTTCACGCACTCGGTCGAGCGGCCGGTGGTGCGAAGCTACCATCCGTGGGATTATGCCTGAACGCCTCTAAGGCCGTATCCTTTCTAGTCAAAGGAGGCAACGATATCTCTAGGAGTCTCGTGAGTCGAAAGGCTCAAAACAATGTGACACTACTAGGTGGCCGATCCACGGGTCGGCCATCGCACGGGCCCTAATTGCCGTGCGGGGTCACGGATCCTGCTTCGGGATCTTACCGAGAGCAAGCCTGGCTTCTTTAACGGTCGATCATGGGTATACCAAGTTCGATGTCGAGACTCGGAATCGTCTGTAGACGACTTAGGTACCTGGCGGGGTGTTGTACTCGGTAGAGCAGTTACCACGCTGCGATCTGTAGAGTCTCAGCCCTTGGCTTGGGGATTCGTCTTGTCGGATAGACGAGACCCCAGATGCAGGAGGAGGGGGAAGTGTGTGTTGGAGTGATTCTGTGAAAAGTGTAAAAGCAATGCGTGTGGGTGGACTTGGCTTATTGCACGGTCGAGTGAGAAAGCAATGCGCGTGGGTGGACTTGGCTTATTGCTCGGTCGAGTGCGAAAGCAATGCGCGTGAGGAAACTTTGGGGATTCGGGTCGCTAGGAGAAAAGCAATGCGTGTCGGTGGACTTGGCTTATTGCTCGGTCGAGTGCGAAAGCAATGCGCGTGAGGAAACTGGGGATCGGGTCCCTAGGAGTAAAGCAATGCGTGTGGGTGGACTTGGCTTATTGCACGGTCGAGTGAGAAAGCAATGCGCGTGGGTGGACTTGGCTTATTGCTCGGTCGAGTGCGAAAGCAATGCGCGTGAGGAAACTTTGGGGATTCGGGTCGCTAGGAGAAAAGCAATGCATGTGGGTGGACTTGGCTTATTGCACGGTCGAGTGCGAAAGCAATGCGCGTGAGGAAACTGGGGATCGGGTCCCTAGGAGTAAAGCAATGCGTGTGGGTGGACTTGGCTTATTGCACGGTCGAGTGAGAAAGCAATGCGCGTGGGTGGACTTGGCTTATTGCTCGGTCGAGTGCGAAAGCAATGCGCGTGAGGAAACTTTGGGGATTCGGGTCGTTAGGAGAAAAGCAATGCGTGTGGGTGGACTTGGCTTATTGCACGGTCGAGTGAGAAAGCAATGCGTGTGCAACTTCTCGCACATAAGCCACATTTGCTCGCACATAACTCACTACTGCTCGCACATAACTTACTGATGCTCGCACATAACTCACTACTGCTCGCACATAACTCACTACTGCTCGCATATAACTTACAACTGCTCGCACATAAGGCACAAATGCTCGCACATAACTTACTAGCCCTCGCGCATATGGCCCAACTGTTCGCACATAACTCACTATCGCTCGCACATAATGCACTACTGCTCGCACATAACTCGCAACTGCTCGCACATAACTTAATAATGCTCGCACATAACTCACTACTGCTCGCATATAACTTACAACTGCTCGCGCATAAGGCACAAATGCTCGCACATAACTTACTAGCCCTCGCACATAAGGCACAAACGCTCGCACATAACTTACAATAGCTCGCACATAAGGCACAACTGCTCGCACATAACTCGTATTTGCTCGCACATAACTCACTATTGCTCGCACATAAGCCACAATTGCTCGCACATAACTCACTACTGCTCGCACATAACTTACTAATGCTCGCACATAACTCACTACTGCTCGCACATAACTCACTACTGCTCGCATATAACTTACAATTGCTCGCACATAAGGCACAAATGCTCGCACATAACTCACTAATGCTCGCATATAACTTACAACTGCTCGCGCATAAGGCACAAATGCTCGCACATAACTTACTAGCCCTCGCACATAAGGCACAAACGCTCGCACATAACTTACAATAGCTCGCACATAAGGCACAAATGCTCGCACATAACTTACTAGCCCTCGCACATAAGGCACAAACGCTCGCACATAACTTACAATAGCTCGCACATAAGGCACAACTGCTCGCACATAACTCGTATTTGCTCGCACATAACTCACTATTGCTCGCACATAACTCACTACTGCTCGCATATAACTTACAATTGCTCGCACATAAGGCACAAATGCTCGCACATAACTCACTAATGCTCGCATATAACTTACAACTGCTCGCGCATAAGGCACAAATGCTCGCACATAACTTACTTGCCCTCGCACATAAGGCACAAACGCTCGCACATAACTTACAATAGCTCGCACATAAGGCACAAACGCTCGCACAATTCATTTCATCTTTTAAGTATTATCGTGCCGATGAGGTTAGTAACGTCTATCGATGAATTTTTCCCGTAAGCCGACGGGCTTTAGTCCATACGGCGCCGATGCCCCTTTGGGACTTTCAGTATATGTAAGGAAGGATCGAGTTTCCACGGGACTTCGAGCCTGAATATAAAATAATTGTTATCCACAGCATTACCGCGGGTCGGTGTCTATGACCGAATGGCCCTTTAAGCGGTGCGCGCCCAAGGCGTTAACAGATCGTTACTCCTTATCGAGATTACGATATCTACCGAGCATCGACTCACTCCATTCCGAGCGAGAATAAACAATTCTGCATGCGTTACTCACGCTAGGCGAAACTTACGAAGTACAAGCCTTCTCGTTTTTTGATCAGCAGCAACGTCGCTTTTTGATCCTTCGATGTCGGCTCTTCCTATCATTGCGAAGCAGAATTCGCCAAGCGTCGGATTGTTTACCCGCCAACAGGGAACGTGAGCTGGGTTTAGACCGTCGTGAGACAGGATAGTTTTACCCTACTGATGACTCGACGTTGCGATAGTAGTCCTGCACAGTACGAGAGGAACCGCAGGTTCGGACATTTGGTTCACGCACTCGGTCGAGCGGCCGGTGGTGCGAAGCTACCATCCGTGGGATTATGCCTGAACGCCTCTAAGGCCGTATCCTTTCTAGTCAAAGGAGGCAACGATATCTCTAGGAGTCTCGTGAGTCGAAAGGCTCAAAACAATGTGACACTACTAGGTGGCCGATCCACGGGTCGGCCATCGCACGGGCCCTAATTGCCGTGCGGGGTCACGGATCCTGCTTCGGGATCTTACCGAGAGCAAGCCTGGCTTCTTTAACGGTCGATCATGGGTATACCAAGTTCGATGTCGAGACTCGGAATCGTCTGTAGACGACTTAGGTACCTGGCGGGGTGTTGTACTCGGTAGAGCAGTTACCACGCTGCGATCTGTAGAGTCTCAGCCCTTGGCTTGGGGATTCGTCTTGTCGGATAGACGAGACCCCAGATGCAGGAGGAGGGGGAAGTGTGTGTTGGAGTGATTCTGTGAAAAGTGTAAAAGCAATGCGTGTGGGTGGACTTGGCTTATTGCACGGTCGAGTGAGAAAGCAATGCGCGTGGGTGGACTTGGCTTATTGCTCGGTCGAGTGCGAAAGCAATGCGCGTGAGGAAACTTTGGGGATTCGGGTCGCTAGGAGAAAAGCAATGCGTGTCGGTGGACTTGGCTTATTGCTCGGTCGAGTGCGAAAGCAATGCGCGTGAGGAAACTGGGGATCGGGTCCCTAGGAGTAAAGCAATGCGTGTGGGTGGACTTGGCTTATTGCACGGTCGAGTGAGAAAGCAATGCGCGTGGGTGGACTTGGCTTATTGCTCGGTCGAGTGCGAAAGCAATGCGCGTGAGGAAACTTTGGGGATTCGGGTCGCTAGGAGAAAAGCAATGCGTGTGGGTGGACTTGGCTTATTGCACGGTCGAGTGCGAAAGCAATGCGCGTGAGGAAACTGGGGATCGGGTCCCTAGGAGTAAAGCAATGCGTGTGGGTGGACTTGGCTTATTGCACGGTCGAGTGAGAAAGCAATGCGCGTGGGTGGACTTGGCTTATTGCTCGGTCGAGTGCGAAAGCAATGCGCGTGAGGAAACTTTGGGGATTCGGGTCGTTAGGAGAAAAGCAATGCGTGTGGGTGGACTTGGCTTATTGCACGGTCGAGTGAGAAAGCAATGCGTGTGCAACTGCTCGCACATAAGCCACATTTGCTCGCACATAACTCACTACTGCTCGCACATAACTTACTGATGCTCGCACATAACTCACTACTGCTCGCACATAACTCACTACTGCTCGCATATAACTTACAACTGCTCGCACATAAGGCACAAATGCTCGCACATAACTTACTAGCCCTCGCGCATATGGCCCAACTGTTCGCACATAACTCACTATCGCTCGCACATAATGCACTACTGCTCGCACATAACTCGCAACTGCTCGCACATAACTTAATAATGCTCGCACATAACTCACTACTGCTCGCATATAACTTACAACTGCTCGCGCATAAGGCACAAATGCTCGCACATAACTTACTAGCCCTCGCACATAAGGCACAAACGCTCGCACATAACTTACAATAGCTCGCACATAAGGCACAACTGCTCGCACATAACTCGTATTTGCTCGCACATAACTCACTATTGCTCGCACATAAGCCACAATTGCTCGCACATAACTCACTACTGCTCGCACATAACTCACTACTGCTCGCACATAACTCACTACTGCTCGCATATAACTTACAATTGCTCGCACATAAGGCACAAATGCTCGCACATAACTCACTAATGCTCGCATATAACTTACAACTGCTCGCGCATAAGGCAAAAATGCTCGCACATAACTTACTAGCCCTCGCACATAAGGCACAAACGCTCGCACATAACTCACTAATGCTCGCATATAACTTACAACTGCTCGCGCATAAGGCACAAATGCTCGCACATAACTTACTAGCCCTCGCACATAAGGCACAAACGCTCGCACATAACTTACAATAGCTCGCACATAAGGCACAAATGCTCGCACATAACTGAATAGCCCTCGCACATAAGGCACAAACGCTCGCACATAACTTACAATAGCTCGCACATAAGGCACAACTGCTCGCACATAACTCGTATTTGCTCGCACATAACTCACTATTGCTCGCACATAAGCCACAATTGCTCGCACATAACTCACTACTGCTCGCATATAACTTACAATTGCTCGCACATAAGGCACAAATGCTCGCCCATAACTCACTAATGCTCGCATATAACTTACAACTGCTCGCGCATAAGGCACAAATGCTCGCACATAACTTACTAGCCCTCGCACATAAGGCACAAACGCTCGCACATAACTTACAATAGCTCGCACATAAGGCACAACTGATCGCACATAACTCGTATTTGCTCGCACATAACTCACTATTGCTCGCACATAAGCCACAATTGCTCGCACATAACTCACTACTGCTCGCACATAACTTACTAATGCTCGCACATAACTCACTACTGCTCGCACATAACTCACTACTGCTCGCATATAACTTACAATTGCTCGAACATAAGGCACAAATGCTCGCACATAACTCACTAATGCTCGCATATAACTTACAACTGCTCGCGCATAAGGCAAAAATGCTCGCACATAACTTACTAGCCCTCGCACATAAGGCACAAATGCTCGCACATAACTCACTAATGCTCGCATATAACTTACAACTGCTCGCGCATAAGGCACAAATGCTCGCACATAACTTACTAGCCCTCGCACATAAGGCACAAACGCTCGCACATAACTTACAATAGCTCGCACATAAGGCACAAATGCTCGCACATAACTGAACAGCCCTCGCACATAAGGCACAAACGCTCGCACATAACTTACAATAGCTCGCACATAAGGCACAACTGCTCGCACATAACTCGTATTTGCTCGCACATAACTCACTATTGCTCGCACATAAGCCACAATTGCTCGCACATAACTCACTACTGCTCGCACATAACTTACTAATGCTCGCACATAACTCACTACTGCTCGCACATAACTCACTACTGCTCGCATATAACTTACAATTGCTCGCACATAAGGCACAAATGCTCGCCCATAACTCACTAATGCTCGCATATAACTTACAACTGCTCGCGCAAAAGGCACAAATGCTCGCACATAACTTACTAGCCCTCGCACATAAGGCACAAACGCTCGCCCATAACTTACAATAGCTCGCACATAAGGCACAAATGCTCGCACATAACTTACTAGCCCTCGCACATAAGGCACAAACGCTCGCACATAACTTACAATAGCTCGCACATAAGGCACAACTGCTCGCACATAACTCGTATTTGCTCGCACATAACTCACTATTGCTCGAACATAAGCCACAATTGCTCGCACATAACTCACTACTGCTCGCACATAACTTACTAATGCTCGCACATAACTCACTACTGCTCGCACATAACTCACTACTGCTCGCATATAACTTACAATTGCTCGCACATAAGGCACAAATGCTCGCATATAACTCACTAATGCTCGCATATAACTTACAACTGCTCGCGCATAAGGCAAAAATGCTCGCACATAACTTACTAGCCCTCGCACATAAGGCACAAACGCTCGCACATAACTCACTAATGCTCGCATATAACTTACAACTGCTCGCGCATAAGGCACAAATGCTCGCACATAACTTACTAGCCCTCGCACATAAGGCACAAACGCTCGCACATTTCTTACAATAGCTCGCACATAAGGCACAAATGCTCGCACACAACTGAATAGCCCTCGCACATAAGGCACAAACGCTCGCACATAACTTACAATAGCTCGCACATAAGGCACAACTGCTCGCACATAACTCGTATTTG
This sequence comes from Muscidifurax raptorellus, assembly GCA_020010945.3. Classification (NCBI taxonomy): domain Eukaryota; kingdom Metazoa; phylum Arthropoda; class Insecta; order Hymenoptera; family Pteromalidae; genus Muscidifurax; species Muscidifurax raptorellus. The sequence continues at coordinate 29,060,590 of CM052080.1, read as the reverse complement.
CTCGCACATAACTCACTATTGCTCGCACATAAGGCACAAATGCTCGCACATAACTCACTAATGCTCGCATATAACTTACAACTGCTCGCGCATAAGGCACAAATGCTCGCACATAACTTACTAGCCCTCGCACATAAGGCACAAACGCTCGCACATAACTTACAATAGCTCGCACATAAGGCACAAATGCTCGCACATAACTTACTAGCCCTCGCACATAAGGCACAAACGCTCGCACATAACTTACAATAGCTCGCACATAAGGCACAACTGCTCGCACATAACTCGTATTTGCTCGCACATAACTCACTATTGCTCGCACATAACTCACTACTGCTCGCATATAACTTACAATCGCTCGCACATAAGGCACAAATGCTCGCACATAACTCACTAATGCTCGCATATAACTTACAACTGCTCGCGCATAAGGCACAAATGCTCGCACATAACTTACTAGCCCTCGCACATAAGGAACAAACGCTCGCACATAACTTACAATAGCTCGCACATAAGGCACAAACGCTCGCACAATTCATTTCATCTTTTAAGTATTATCGTGCCGATGAGGTTAGTAACGTCTATCGATGAATTTTTCCCGTAAGCCGACGGGCTTTAGTCCATACGGCGCCGATGCCCCTTTGGGACTTTCAGTATATGTAAGGAAGGATCGAGTTTCCACGGGACTTCGAGCCTGAATATAAAATAATTGTTATCCACAGCATTACCGCGGGTCGGTGTCTATGACCGAATGGCCCTTTAAGCGGTGCGCGCCCAAGGCGTTAACAGATCGTTACTCCTTATCGAGATTACGATATCTACCGAGCATCGACTCACTCCATTCCGAGCGAGAATAAACAATTCTGCATGCGTTACTCACGCTAGGCGAAACTTACGAAGTACAAGCCTTCTCGTTTTTTGATCAGCAGCAACGTCGCTTTTTGATCCTTCGATGTCGGCTCTTCCTATCATTGCGAAGCAGAATTCGCCAAGCGTCGGATTGTTTACCCGCCAACAGGGAACGTGAGCTGGGTTTAGACCGTCGTGAGACAGGATAGTTTTACCCTACTGATGACTCGACGTTGCGATAGTAGTCCTGCACAGTACGAGAGGAACCGCAGGTTCGGACATTTGGTTCACGCACTCGGTCGAGCGGCCGGTGGTGCGAAGCTACCATCCGTGGGATTATGCCTGAACGCCTCTAAGGCCGTATCCTTTCTAGTCAAAGGAGGCAACGATATCTCTAGGAGTCTCGTGAGTCGAAAGGCTCAAAACAATGTGACACTACTAGGTGGCCGATCCACGGGTCGGCCATCGCACGGGCCCTAATTGCCGTGCGGGGTCACGGATCCTGCTTCGGGATCTTACCGAGAGCAAGCCTGGCTTCTTTAACGGTCGATCATGGGTATACCAAGTTCGATGTCGAGACTCGGAATCGTCTGTAGACGACTTAGGTACCTGGCGGGGTGTTGTACTCGGTAGAGCAGTTACCACGCTGCGATCTGTAGAGTCTCAGCCCTTGGCTTGGGGATTCGTCTTGTCGGATAGACGAGACCCCAGATGCAGGAGGAGGGGGAAGTGTGTGTTGGAGTGATTCTGTGAAAAGTGTAAAAGCAATGCGTGTGGGTGGACTTGGCTTATTGCACGGTCGAGTGAGAAAGCAATGCGCGTGGGTGGACTTGGCTTATTGCTCGGTCGAGTGCGAAAGCAATGCGCGTGAGGAAACTTTGGGGATTCGGGTCGCTAGGAGAAAAGCAATGCGTGTCGGTGGACTTGGCTTATTGCTCGGTCGAGTGCGAAAGCAATGCGCGTGAGGAAACTGGGGATCGGGTCCCTAGGAGTAAAGCAATGCGTGTGGGTGGACTTGGCTTATTGCACGGTCGAGTGAGAAAGCAATGCGCGTGGGTGGACTTGGCTTATTGCTCGGTCGAGTGCGAAAGCAATGCGCGTGAGGAAACTTTGGGGATTCGGGTCGCTAGGAGAAAAGCAATGCGTGTGGGTGGACTTGGCTTATTGCACGGTCGAGTGCGAAAGCAATGCGCGTGAGGAAACTGGGGATCGGGTCCCTAGGAGTAAAGCAATGCGTGTGGGTGGACTTGGCTTATTGCACGGTCGAGTGAGAAAGCAATGCGCGTGGGTGGACTTGGCTTATTGCTCGGTCGAGTGCGAAAGCAATGCGCGTGAGGAAACTTTGGGGATTCGGGTCGTTAGGAGAAAAGCAATGCGTGTGGGTGGACTTGGCTTATTGCACGGTCGAGTGAGAAAGCAATGCGTGTGCAACTGCTCGCACATAAGCCACATTTGCTCGCACATAACTCACTACTGCTCGCACATAACTTACTGATGCTCGCACATAACTCACTACTGCTCGCACATAACTCACTACTGCTCGCATATAACTTACAACTGCTCGCACATAAGGCACAAATGCTCGCACATAACTTACTAGCCCTCGCGCATATGGCCCAACTGTTCGCACATAACTCACTATCGCTCGCACATAATGCACTACTGCTCGCACATAACTCGCAACTGCTCGCACATAACTTAATAATGCTCGCACATAACTCACTACTGCTCGCATATAACTTACAACTGCTCGCGCATAAGGCACAAATGCTCGCACATAACTTACTAGCCCTCGCACATAAGGCACAAACGCTCGCACATAACTTACAATAGCTCGCACATAAGGCACAACTGCTCGCACATAACTCGTATTTGCTCGCACATAACTCACTATTGCTCGCACATAAGCCACAATTGCTCGCACATAACTCACTACTGCTCGCACATAACTCACTACTGCTCGCACATAACTCACTACTGCTCGCATATAACTTACAATTGCTCGCACATAAGGCACAAATGCTCGCACATAACTCACTAATGCTCGCATATAACTTACAACTGCTCGCGCATAAGGCAAAAATGCTCGCACATAACTTACTAGCCCTCGCACATAAGGCACAAACGCTCGCACATAACTCACTAATGCTCGCATATAACTTACAACTGCTCGCGCATAAGGCACAAATGCTCGCACATAACTTACTAGCCCTCGCACATAAGGCACAAACGCTCGCACATAACTTACAATAGCTCGCACATAAGGCACAAATGCTCGCACATAACTGAATAGCCCTCGCACATAAGGCACAAACGCTCGCACATAACTTACAATAGCTCGCACATAAGGCACAACTGCTCGCACATAACTCGTATTTGCTCGCACATAACTCACTATTGCTCGCACATAAGCCACGATTGCTCGCACATAACTCACTACTGCTCGCATATAACTTACAATTGCTCGCACATAAGGCACAAATGCTCGCCCATAACTCACTAATGCTCGCATATAACTTACAACTGCTCGCGCATAAGGCACAAATGCTCGCACATAACTTACTAGCCCTCGCACATAAGGCACAAACGCTCGCACATAACTTACAATAGCTCGCACATAAGGCACAACTGCTCGCACATAACTCGTATTTGCTCGCACATAACTCACTATTGCTCGCACATAAGCCACAATTGCTCGCACATAACTCACTACTGCTCGCACATAACTTACTAATGCTCGCACATAACTCACTACTGCTCGCACATAACTCACTACTGCTCGCATATAACTTACAATTGCTCGCACATAAGGCACAAATGCTCGCACATAACTCACTAATGCTCGCATATAACTTACAACTGCTCGCGCATAAGGCAAAAATGCTCGCACATAACTTACTAGCCCTCGCACATAAGGCACAAACGCTCGCACATAACTCACTAATGCTCGCATATAACTTACAACTGCTCGCGCATAAGGCACAAATGCTCGCACATAACTTACTAGCCCTCGCACATAAGGCACAAACGCTCGCACATAACTTACAATAGCTCGCACATAAGGCACAAATGCTCGCACATAACTGAATAGCCCTCGCACATAAGGCACAAACGCTCGCACATAACTTACAATAGCTCGCACATAAGGCACAACTGCTCGCACATAACTCGTATTTGCTCGCACATAACTCACTATTGCTCGCACATAAGCCACAATTGCTCGCACATAACTCACTACTGCTCGCATATAACTTACAATTGCTCGCACATAAGGCACAAATGCTCGCCCATAACTCACTAATGCTCGCATATAACTTACAACTGCTCGCGCATAAGGCACAAATGCTCGCACATAACTTACTAGCCCTCGCACATAAGGCACAAACGCTCGCACATAACTTACAATAGCTCGCACATAAGGCACAACTGCTCGCACATAACTCGTATTTGCTCGCACATAACTCACTATTGCTCGCACATAAGCCACAATTGCTCGCACATAACTCACTACTGCTCGCACATAACTTACTAATGCTCGCACATAACTCACTACTGCTCGCACATAACTCACTACTGCTCGCATATAACTTACAATTGCTCGAACATAAGGCACAAATGCTCGCACATAACTCACTAATGCTCGCATATAACTTACAACTGCTCGCGCATAAGGCAAAAATGCTCGCACATAACTTACTAGCCCTCGCACATAAGGCACAAACGCTCGCACATAACTCACTAATGCTCGCATATAACTTACAACTGCTCGCGCATAAGGCACAAATGCTCGCACATAACTTACTAGCCCTCGCACATAAGGCACAAACGCTCGCACATAACTTACAATAGCTCGCACATAAGGCACAAATGCTCGCACATAACTGAATAGCCCTCGCACATAAGGCACAAACGCTCGCACATAACTTACAATAGCTCGCACATAAGGCACAACTGCTCGCACATAACTCGTATTTGCTCGCACATAACTCACTATTGCTCGCACATAAGCCACAATTGCTCGCACATAACTCACTACTGCTCGCACATAACTTACTAATGCTCGCACATAACTCACTACTGCTCGCACATAACTCACTACTGCTCGCATATAACTTACAATTGCTCGCACATAAGGCACAAATGCTCGCCCATAACTCACTAATGCTCGCATATAACTTACAACTGCTCGCGCAAAAGGCACAAATGCTCGCACATAACTTACTAGCCCTCGCACATAAGGCACAAACGCTCGCCCATAACTTACAATAGCTCGCACATAAGGCACAAATGCTCGCACATAACTTACTAGCCCTCGCACATAAGGCACAAACGCTCGCACATAACTTACAATAGCTCGCACATAAGGCACAACTGCTCGCACATAACTCGTATTTGCTCGCACATAACTCACTATTGCTCGAACATAAGCCACAATTGCTCGCACATAACTCACTACTGCTCGCACATAACTTACTAATGCTCGCACATAACTCACTACTGCTCGCACATAACTCACTACTGCTCGCATATAACTTACAATTGCTCGCACATAAGGCACAAATGCTCGCATATAACTCACTAATGCTCGCATATAACTTACAACTGCTCGCGCATAAGGCAAAAATGCTCGCACATAACTTACTAGCCCTCGCACATAAGGCACAAACGCTCGCACATAACTCACTAATGCTCGCATATAACTTACAACTGCTCGCGCATAAGGCACAAATGCTCGCACATAACTTACTAGCCCTCGCACATAAGGCACAAACGCTCGCACATTTCTTACAATAGCTCGCACATAAGGCACAACTGCTCGCACATAACTCGTATTTGCTCGCACATAACTCACTATTGCTCGCACATAAGGCACAAATGCTCGCACATAACTCACTAATGCTCGCATATAACTTACAACTGCTCGCGTATAAGGCACAAATGCTCGCACATAACTTACTAGCCCTCACACATAAGGCACAAAAGCTCGCACATAACTTACAATAGCTCGCACATAAGGCACAATTGCTCGCACATAACTTACTAGCCCTCGCACATAAGGCACAAACGCTCGCACATAACTTACAATAGCTCGCACATAAGGCACAACTGCTCGCACATAACTCGTATTTGCTCGCACATAACTCACTATTGCTCGCACATAACTCACTACTGCTCGCATATAACTTACAATTGCTCGCACATAAGGCACAAATGCTCGCACATAACTCACTAATGCTCGCATATAACTTACAACTGCTTGCGCATAAGGAACAAATGCTCGCACATAACTTACTAGCCCTCGCACATAAGGCACAAACGCTCGCACAATTCATTTCATCTTTTAAGTATTATCGTGCCGATGAGGTTAGTAACGTCTATCGATGAATTTTTCCCGTAAGCCGACGGGCTTTAGTCCATACGGCGCCGATGCCCCTTTGGGACTTTCAGTATATGTAAGGAAGGATCGAGTTTCCACGGGACTTCGAGCCTGAATATAAAATAATTGTTATCCACAGCATTACCGCGGGTCGGTGTCTATGACCGAATGGCCCTTTAAGCGGTGCGCGCCCAAGGCGTTAACAGATCGTTACTCCTTATCGAGATTACGATATCTACCGAGCATCGACTCACTCCATTCCGAGCGAGAATAAACAATTCTGCATGCGTTACTCACGCTAGGCGAAACTTACGAAGTACAAGCCTTCTCGTTTTTTGATCAGCAGCAACGTCGCGTTTTGATCCTTCGATGTCGGCTCTTCCTATCATTGCGAAGCAGAATTCGCCAAGCGTCGGATTGTTTACCCGCCAACAGGGAACGTGAGCTGGGTTTAGACCGTCGTGAGACAGGATAGTTTTACCCTACTGATGACTCGACGTTGCGATAGTAGTCCTGCTCAGTACGAGAGGAACCGCAGGTTCGGACATTTGGTTCACGCACTCGGTCGAGCGGCCGGTGGTGCGAAGCTACCATCCGTGGGATTATGCCTGAACGCCTCTAAGGCCGTATCCTTTCTAGTCAAAGGAGGCAACGATATCTCTAGGAGTCTCGTGAGTCGAAAGGCTCAAAACAATGTGACACTACTAGGTGGCCGATCCACGGGTCGGCCATCGCACGGGCCCTAATTGCCGTGCGGGGTCACGGATCCTGCTTCGGGATCTTACCGAGAGCAAGCCTGGCTTCTTTAACGGTCGATCATGGGTATACCAAGTTCGATGTCGAGACTCGGAATCGTCTGTAGACGACTTAGGTACCTGGCGGGGTGTTGTACTCGGTAGAGCAGTTACCACGCTGCGATCTGTAGAGTCTCAGCCCTTGGCTTGGGGATTCGTCTTGTCGGATAGACGAGACCCCAGATGCAGGAGGAGGGGGAAGTGTGTGTTGGAGTGATTCTGTGAAAAGAGTAAAAGCAATGCGTGTGGGTGGACTTGGCTTATTGCACGGTCGAGTGAGAAAGCAATGCGCGTGGGTGGACTTGGCTTATTGCTCGGTCGAGTGCGAAAGCAATGCGCGTGAGGAAACTTTGGGGATTCGGGTCGCTAGGAGAAAAGCAATGCGTGTCGGTGGACTTGGCTTATTGCTCGGTCGAGTGCGAAAGCAATGCGTGTGCAACTGCTCGCACATAAGCCACATTTGCTCGCACATAACTCACTACTGCTCGCACATAACTTACTACTGCTCGCATATAACTTACAACTGCTCGCACATAAGGCACAAATGCTCGCACATAACTTACTAGCCCTCGCGCATATGGCCCAACTGTTCGCACATAACTCACTATCGCTCGCACATAATGCACTACTGCTCGCACATAACTCGCAACTGCTCGCACATAACTTAATAATGCTCGCACATAACTCACTACTGCTCGCATATAACTTACAACTGCTCGCGCATAAGGCACAAATGCTCGCACATAACTTACTAGCCCTCGCACATAAGGCACAAACGCTCGCACATAACTTACAATAGCTCGCACATAAGGCACAACTGCTCGCACATAACTCGTATTTGCTCGCACATAACTCACTATTGCTCGCACATAAGCCACAATTGCTCGCACATAACTCACTACTGCTCGCACATAACTTACTAATGCTCGCACATAACTCACTACTGCTCGCACATAACTCACTACTGCTCGCATATAACTTACAATTGCTCGCACATAAGGCACAAATGCTCGCACATAACTCACTAATGCTCGCATATACCTTACAACTGCTCGCGCATAAGGCAAAAATGCTCGCACATTACTTACTAGCCCTCGCACATAAGGCACAAACGCTCGCACATAACTCACTAATGCTCGCATATAACTTACAACTGCTCGCGCATAAGGCACAAATGCTCGCACATAACTTACTAGCCCTCGCACATAAGGCACAAACGCTCGCACATAACTTACAATAGCTCGCACATAAGGCACAAATGCTCGCACATAACTGAATAGCCCTCGCACATAAGGCACAAACGCTCGCACATAACTTACAATAGCTCGCACATAAGGCACAACTGCTCGCACATAACTCGTATTTGCTCGCACATAACTCACTATTGCTCGCACATAAGCCACAATTGCTCGCACATAACTCACTACTGCTCGCACATAACTTACTAATGCTCGCACATAACTCACTACTGCTCGCACATAACTCACTACTGCTCGCATATAACTTACAATTGCTCGCACATAAGGCACAAATGCTCGCACATAACTGAATAGCCCTCGCACATAAGGCACAAACGCTCGCACATAACTTACAATAGCTCGCACATAAGGCACAACTGCTCGCACATAACTCGTATTTGCTCGCACATAACTCACTATTGCTCGCACATAAGCCACAATTGCTCGCACATAACTCACTACTGCTCGCACATAACTTACTAATGCTCGCACATAACTCACTACTGCTCGCACATAACTCACTACTGCTCGCATATAACTTACAATTGCTCGCACATAAGGCACAAATGCTCGCACATAACTCACTAATGCTCGCATATAACTTACAACTGCTCGCGCATAAGGCACAAATGCTCGCACATAACTTACTAGCCCTCGCACATAAGGCACAAACGCTCGCACATAACTTACAATAGCTCGCACATAAGGCACAAATGCTCGCACATAACTTACTAGCCCTCGCACATAAGGCACAAACGCTCGCACATAACTTACAATAGCTCGCACATAAGGCACAACTGCTCGCACATAACTCGTATTTGCTCGCACATAACTCACTATTGCTCGCACATAACTCACTACTGCTCGCATATAACTTACAATTGCTCGCACATAAGGCACAAATGCTCGCACATAACTTACTAGCCCTCGCACATAAGGCACAAACGCTCGCACATAACTCACTAATGCTCGCATATAACTTACAACTGCTCGCGCATAAGGCACAAATGCTCGCAGATAACTTACTAGCCCTCGCACATAAGGCACAAACGCTCGCACATAACTTACAATAGCTCGCACATAAGGCACAAATGCTCGCACATAACCGAATAGCCATCGCACATAAGGCACAAACGCTCGCACATAACTTACAATAGCTCGCACATAAGGCACAACTGCTCGCACATAACTCGTATTTGCTCGCACATAACTCACTATTGCTCGCACATAAGCCACAATTGCTCGCACATAACTCACTACTGCTCGCACATAACTTACTAATGCTCGCACATAACTCACTACTGCTCGCACATAACTCACTACTGCTCGCATATAACTTACAATTGCTCGCACATAAGGCACAAATGCTCGCACATAACTCACTAATGCTCGCATATAACTTACAACTGCTCGCGCATAAGGCAAAAATGCTCGCACATAACTTACTAGCCCTCGCACATAAGGCACAAACGCTCGCACATAACTCACTAATGCTCGCATATAACTTACAATTGCTCGCACATAAGGCACAAATGCTCGCCCATAACTCACTAATGCTCGCATATAACTTACAACTGCTCGCGCATAAGGCACAAATGCTCGCACATAACTTACTAGCCCTCGCACATAAGGCACAAACGCTCGCACATAACTTACAATAGCTCGCACATAAGGCACAACTGCTCGCACATAACTGAATAGCCCTCGCACATAAGGCACAAACGCTCGCACATAACTTACAATAGCTCGCACATAAGGCACAACTGCTCGCACATAACTCGTATTTGCTCGCACATAACTCACTATTGCTCGCACATAAGCCACAATTGCTCGCACATAACTCACTACTGCTCGCATATAACTTACAATTGCTCGCACATAAGGCACAAATGCTCGCCCATAACTCACTAATGCTCGCATATAACTTACAACTGCTCGCGCATAAGGCACAAATGCTCGCACATAACTTACTAGCCCTCGCACATAAGGCACAAACGCTCGCACATAACTTACAATAGCTCGCACATAAGGCACAACTGCTCGCACATAACTCGTATTTGCTCGCACATAACTCACTATTGCTCGCACATAAGCCACAATTGCTCGCACATAACTCACTACTGCTCGCACATAACTTACTAATGCTCGCACATAACTCACTACTGCTCGCACATAACTCACTACTGCTCGCATATAACTTACAATTGCTCGCACATAAGGCACAAATGCTCGCCCATAACTCACTAATGCTCGCATATAACTTACAACTGCTCGCGCAAAAGGCACAAATGCTCGCACATAACTTACTAGCCCTCGCACATAAGGCACAAACGCTCGCCCATAACTTACAATAGCTCGCACATAAGGCACAAATGCTCGCACATAACTTACTAGCCCTCGCACATAAGGCACAAACGCTCGCACATAACTTACAATAGCTCGCACATAAGGCACAACTGCTCGCACATAACTCGTATTTGCTCGCACATAACTCACTATTGCTCGAACATAAGCCACAATTGCTCGCACATAACTCACTACTGCTCGCACATAACTTACTAATGCTCGCACATAACTCACTACTGCTCGCACATAACTCACTACTGCTCGCATATAACTTACAATTGCTCGCACATAAGGCACAAATGCTCGCATATAACTCACTAATGCTCGCATATAACTTACAACTGCTCGCGCATAAGGCAAAAATGCTCGCACATAACTTACTAGCCCTCGCACATAAGGCACAAACGCTCGCACATAACTCACTAATGCTCGCATATAACTTACAACTGCTCGCGCATAAGGCACAAATGCTCGCACATAACTTACTAGCCCTCGCACATAAGGCACAAACGCTCGCACATTTCTTACAATAGCTCGCACATAAGGCACAACTGCTCGCACATAACTCGTATTTGCTCGCACATAACTCACTATTGCTCGCACATAAGGCACAAATGCTCGCACATAACTCACTAATGCTCGCATATAACTTACAACTGCTCGCGTATAAGGCACAAATGCTCGCACATAACTTACTAGCCCTCACACATAAGGCACAAACGCTCGCACATAACTTACAATAGCTCGCACATAAGGCACAATTGCTCGCACATAACTTACTAGCCCTCGCACATAAGGCACAAACGATCGCACATAACTTACAATAGCTCGCACATAAGGCACAACTGCTCGCACATAACTCGTATTTGCTCGCACATAACTCACTATTGCTCGCACATAACTCACTACTGCTCGCATATAACTTACAATTGCTCGCACATAAGGCACAAATGCTCGCACATAACTCACTAATGCTCGCATATAACTTACAACTGCTCGCGCATAAGGAACAAATGCTCGCACATAACTTACTAGCCCTCGCACATAAGGCACAAACGCTCGCACAATTCATTTCATCTTTTAAGTATTATCGTGCCGATGAGGTTAGTAACGTCTATCGATGAATTTTTCCCGTAAGCCGACGGGCTTTAGTCCATACGGCGCCGATGCCCCTTTGGGACTTTCAGTATATGTAAGGAAGGATCGAGTTTCCACGGGACTTCGAGCCTGAATATAAAATAATTGTTATCCACAGCATTACCGCGGGTCGGTGTCTATGACCGAATGGCCCTTTAAGCGGTGCGCGCCCAAGGCGTTAACAGATCGTTACTCCTTATCGAGATTACGATATCTACCGAGCATCGACTCACTCCATTCCGAGCGAGAATAAACAATTCTGCATGCGTTACTCACGCTAGGCGAAACTTACGAAGTATAAGCCTTCTCGTTTTTTGATCAGCAGCAACGTCGCTTTTTGATCCTTCGATGTCGGCTCTTCCTATCATTGCGAAGCAGAATTCGCCAAGCGTCGGATTGTTTACCCGCCAACAGGGAACGTGAGCTGGGTTTAGACCGTCGTGAGACAGGATAGTTTTACCCTACTGATGACTCGACGTTGCGATAGTAGTCCTGCACAGTACGAGAGGAACCGCAGGTTCGGACATTTGGTTCACGCACTCGGTCGAGCGGCCGGTGGTGCGAAGCTACCATCCGTGGGATTATGCCTGAACGCCTCTAAGGCCGTATCCTTTCTAGTCAAAGGAGGCAACGATATCTCTAGGAGTCTCGTGAGTCGAAAGGCTCAAAACAATGTGACACTACTAGGTGGCCGATCCACGGGTCGGCCATCGCACGGGCCCTAATTGCCGTGCGGGGTCACGGATCCTGCTTCGGGATCTTACCGAGAGCAAGCCTGGCTTCTTTAACGGTCGATCATGGGTATACCAAGTTCGATGTCGAGACTCGGAATCGTCTGTAGACGACTTAGGTACCTGGCGGGGTGTTGTACTCGGTAGAGCAGTTACCACGCTGCGATCTGTAGAGTCTCAGCCCTTGGCTTGGGGATTCGTCTTGTCGGATAGACGAGACCCCAGATGCAGGAGGAGGGGGAAGTGTGTGTTGGAGTGATTCTGTGAAAAGAGTAAAAGCAATGCGTGTGGGTGGACTTGGCTTATTGCACGGTCGAGTGAGAAAGCAATGCGCGTGGGTGGACTTGGCTTATTGCTCGGTCGAGTGCGAAAGCAATGCGCGTGAGGAAACTTTGGGGATTCGGGTCGCTAGGAGAAAAGCAATGCGTGTCGGTGGACTTGGCTTATTGCTCGGTCGAGTGCGAAAGCAATGCGCGTGAGGAAACTGGGGATCGGGTCCCTAGGAGTAAAGCAATGCGTGTGGGTGGACTTGGCTTATTGCACGGTCGAGTGAGAAAGCAATGCGCGTGGGTGGACTTGGCTTATTGCTCGGTCGAGTGCGAAAGCAATGCGCGTGAGGAAACTTTGGGGATTCGGGTCGCTAGGAGAAAAGCAATGCGTGTGGGTGGACTTGGCTTATTGCACGGTCGAGTGCGAAAGCAATGCGCGTGAGGAAACTGGGGATCGGGTCCCTAGGAGTAAAGCAATGCGTGTGGGTGGACTTGGCTTATTGCACGGTCGAGTGAGAAAGCAATGCGCGTGGGTGGACTTGGCTTATTGCTCGGTCGAGTGCGAAAGCAATGCGCGTGAGGAAACTTTGGGGATTCGGGTCGTTAGGAGAAAAGCAATGCGTGTGGGTGGACTTGGCTTATTGCACGGTCGAGTGAGAAAGCAATGCGTGTGCAACTGCTCGCACATAAGCCACATTTGCTCGCACATAACTCACTACTGCTCGCACATAACTTACTGATGCTCGCACATAACTCACTACTGCTCGCACATAACTCACTACTGCTCGCATATAACTTACAACTGCTCGCACATAAGGCACAAATGCTCGCACATAACTTACTAGCCCTCGCGCATATGGCCCAACTGTTCGCACATAACTCACTATCGCTTGCACATAATGCACTACTGCTCGCACATAACTCGCAACTGCTCGCACATAACTTAATAATGCTCGCACATAACTCACTACTGCTCGCATATAACTTACAACTGCTCGCGCATAAGGCACAAATGCTCGCACATAACTTACTAGCCCTCGCACATAAGGCACAAACGCTCGCACATAACTTACAATAGCTCGCACATAAGGCACAACTGCTCGCACATAACTCGTATTTGCTCGCACATAACTCACTATTGCTCGCACATAAGCCACAATTGCTCGCACATAACTCACTACTGCTCGCACATAACTTACTAATGCTCGCACATAACTCACTACTGCTCGCACATAACTCACTACTGCTCGCATATAACTTACAATTGCTCGCACATAAGGCACAAATGCTCGCACATAACTCACTAATGCTCGCATATAACTTACAACTGCTCGCGCATAAGGCAAAAATGCTCGCACATAACTTACTAGCCCTCGCACATAAGGCACAAACGCTCGCACATAACTCACTAATGCTCGCATATAACTTACAACTGCTCGCGCATAAGGCACAAATGCTCGCACATAACTTACTAGCCCTCGCACATAAGGCACAAACGCTCGCACATAACTTACAATAGCTCGCACATAAGGCACAAATGCTCGCACATAACTGAATAGCCCTCGCACATAAGGCACAAACGCTCGCACATAACTTACAATAGCTCGCACATAAGGCACAACTGCTCGCACATAACTCGTATTTGCTCGCACATAACTCACTATTGCTCGCACATAAGCCACAATTGCTCGCACATAACTCACTACTGCTCGCACATAACTTACTAATGCTCGCACATAACTCACTACTGCTCGCACATAACTCACTACTGCTCGCATATAACTTACAATTGCTCGCACATAAGGCACAAATGCTCGCACATAACTGAATAGCCCTCGCACATAAGGCACAAACGCTCGCACATAACTTACAATAGCTCGCACATAAGGCACAACTGCTCGCACATAACTCGTATTTGCTCGCACATAACTCACTATTGCTCGCACATAAGCCACAATTGCTCGCACATAACTCACTACTGCTCGCACATAACTTACTAATGCTCGCACATAACTCACTACTGCTCGCACATAACTCACTACTGCTCGCATATAACTTACAATTGCTCGCACATAAGGCACAAATGCTCGCACATAACTCACTAATGCTCGCATATAACTTACAACTGCTCGCGCATAAGGCACAAATGCTCGCACATAACTTACTAGCCCTCGCACATAAGGCACAAACGCTCGCACATAACTTACAATAGCTCGCACATAAGGCACAAATGCTCGCACATAACTTACTAGCCCTCGCACATAAGGCACAAACGCTCGCACATAACTTACAATAGCTCGCACATAAGGCACAACTGCTCGCACATAACTCGTATTTGCTCGCACATAACTCACTATTGCTCGCACATAACTCACTACTGCTCGCATATAACTTACAATTGCTCGCACATAAGGCACAAATGCTCGCACATAACTTACTAGCCCTCGCACATAAGGCACAAACGCTCGCACATAACTCACTAATGCTCGCATATAACTTACAACTGCTCGCGCATAAGGCACAAATGCTCGCAGATAACTTACTAGCCCTCGCACATAAGGCACAAACGCTCGCACATAACTTACAATAGCTCGCACATAAGGCACAAATGCTCGCACATAACCGAATAGCCATCGCACATAAGGCACAAACGCTCGCACATAACTTACAATAGCTCGCACATAAGGCACAACTGCTCGCACATAACTCGTATTTGCTCGCACATAACTCACTATTGCTCGCACATAAGCCACAATTGCTCGCACATAACTCACTACTGCTCGCACATAACTTACTAATGCTCGCACATAACTCACTACTGCTCGCACATAACTCACTACTGCTCGCATATAACTTACAATTGCTCGCACATAAGGCACAAATGCTCGCACATAACTCACTAATGCTCGCATATAACTTACAACTGCTCGCGCATAAGGCAAAAATGCTCGCACATAACTTACTAGCCCTCGCACATAAGGCACAAACGCTCGCACATAACTCACTAATGCTCGCATATAACTTACAACTGCTCGCGCATAAGGCACAAATGCTCGCACATAACTTACTAGCCCTCGCACATAAGGCACAAACGCTCGCACATAACTTACAATAGCTCGCACATAAGGCACAAATGCTCGCACATAACTGAATAGCCCTCGCACATAAGGCACAAACGCTCGCACATAACTTACAATAGCTCGCACATAAGGCACAACTGCTCGCACATAACTCGTATTTGCTCGCACATAACTCACTATTGCTCGCACATAAGCCACAATTGCTCGCACATAACTCACTACTGCTCGCATATAACTTACAATTGCTCGCACATAAGGCACAAATGCTCGCCCATAACTCACTAATGCTCGCATATAACTTACAACTGCTCGCGCATAAGGCACAAATGCTCGCACATAACTTACTAGCCCTCGCACATAAGGCACAAACGCTCGCACATAACTTACAATAGCTCGCACATAAGGCACAACTGCTCGCACATAACTCGTATTTGCTCGCACATAACTCACTATTGCTCGCACATAAGCCACAATTGCTCGCACATAACTCACTACTGCTCGCACATAACTTACTAATGCTCGCACATAACTCACTACTGCTCGCACATAACTCACTACTGCTCGCATATAACTTACAATTGCTCGCACATAAGGCACAAATGCTCGCCCATAACTCACTAATGCTCGCATATAACTTACAACTGCTCGCGCAAAAGGCACAAATGCTCGCACATAACTTACTAGCCCTCGCACATAAGGCACAAACGCTCGCCCATAACTTACAATAGCTCGCACATAAGGCACAAATGCTCGCACATAACTTACTAGCCCTCGCACATAAGGCACAAACGCTCGCACATAACTTACAATAGCTCGCACATAAGGCACAACTGCTCGCACATAACTCGTATTTGCTCGCACATAACTCACTATTGCTCGAACATAAGCCACAATTGCTCGCACATAACTCACTACTGCTCGCACATAACTTACTAATGCTCGCACATAACTCACTACTGCTCGCACATAACTCACTACTGCTCGCATATAACTTACAATTGCTCGCACATAAGGCACAAATGCTCGCATATAACTCACTAATGCTCGCATATAACTTACAACTGCTCGCGCATAAGGCAAAAATGCTCGCACATAACTTACTAGCCCTCGCACATAAGGCACAAACGCTCGCACATAACTCACTAATGCTCGCATATAACTTACAACTGCTCGCGCATAAGGCACAAATGCTCGCACATAACTTACTAGCCCTCGCACATAAGGCACAAACGCTCGCACATTTCTTACAATAGCTCGCACATAAGGCACAACTGCTCGCACATAACTCGTATTTGCTCGCACATAACTCACTATTGCTCGCACATAAGGCACAAATGCTCGCACATAACTCACTAATGCTCGCATATAACTTACAACTGCTCGCGTATAAGGCACAAATGCTCGCACATAACTTACTAGCCCTCACACATAAGGCACAAACGCTCGCACATAACTTACAATAGCTCGCACATAAGGCACAATTGCTCGCACATAACTTACTAGCCCTCGCACATAAGGCACAAACGATCGCACATAACTTACAATAGCTCGCACATAAGGCACAACTGCTCGCACATAACTCGTATTTGCTCGCACATAACTCACTATTGCTCGCACATAACTCACTACTGCTCGCATATAACTTACAATTGCTCGCACATAAGGCACAAATGCTCGCACATAACTCACTAATGCTCGCATATAACTTACAACTGCTCGCGCATAAGGAACAAATGCTCGCACATAACTTACTAGCCCTCGCACATAAGGCACAAACGCTCGCACAATTCATTTCATCTTTTAAGTATTATCGTGCCGATGAGGTTAGTAACGTCTATCGATGAATTTTTCCCGTAAGCCGACGGGCTTTAGTCCATACGGCGCCGATGCCCCTTTGGGACTTTCAGTATATGTAAGGAAGGATCGAGTTTCCACGGGACTTCGAGCCTGAATATAAAATAATTGTTATCCACAGCATTACCGCGGGTCGGTGTCTATGACCGAATGGCCCTTTAAGCGGTGCGCGCCCAAGGCGTTAACAGATCGTTACTCCTTATCGAGATTACGATATCTACCGAGCATCGACTCACTCCATTCCGAGCGAGAATAAACAATTCTGCATGCGTTACTCACGCTAGGCGAAACTTACGAAGTACAAGCCTTCTCGTTTTTTGATCAGCAGCAACGTCGCTTTTTGATCCTTCGATGTCGGCTCTTCCTATCATTGCGAAGCAGAATTCGCCAAGCGTCGGATTGTTTACCCGCCAACAGGGAACGTGAGCTGGGTTTAGACCGTCGTGAGACAGGATAGTTTTACCCTACTGATGACTCGACGTTGCGATAGTAGTCCTGCACAGTACGAGAGGAACCGCAGGTTCGGACATTTGGTTCACGCACTCGGTCGAGCGGCCGGTGGTGCGAAGCTACCATCCGTGGGATTATGCCTGAACGCCTCTAAGGCCGTATCCTTTCTAGTCAAAGGAGGCAACGATATCTCTAGGAGTCTCGTGAGTCGAAAGGCTCAAAACAATGTGACACTACTAGGTGGCCGATCCACGGGTCGGCCATCGCACGGGCCCTAATTGCCGTGCGGGGTCACGGATCCTGCTTCGGGATCTTACCGAGAGCAAGCCTGGCTTCTTTAACGGTCGATCATGGGTATACCAAGTTCGATGTCGAGACTCGGAATCGTCTGTAGACGACTTAGGTACCTGGCGGGGTGTTGTACTCGGTAGAGCAGTTACCACGCTGCGATCTGTAGAGTCTCAGCCCTTGGCTTGGGGATTCGTCTTGTCGGATAGACGAGACCCCAGATGCAGGAGGAGGGGGAAGTGTGTGTTGGAGTGATTCTGTGAAAAGAGTAAAAGCAATGCGTGTGGGTGGACTTGGCTTATTGCACGGTCGAGTGAGAAAGCAATGCGCGTGGGTGGACTTGGCTTATTGCTCGGTCGAGTGCGAAAGCAATGCGCGTGAGGAAACTTTGGGGATTCGGGTCGCTAGGAGAAAAGCAATGCGTGTCGGTGGACTTGGCTTATTGCTCGGTCGAGTGCGAAAGCAATGCGCGTGAGGAAACTGGGGATCGGGTCCCTAGGAGTAAAGCAATGCGTGTGGGTGGACTTGGCTTATTGCACGGTCGAGTGAGAAAGCAATGCGCGTGGGTGGACTTGGCTTATTGCTCGGTCGAGTGCGAAAGCAATGCGCGTGAGGAAACTTTGGGGATTCGGGTCGCTAGGAGAAAAGCAATGCGTGTGGGTGGACTTGGCTTATTGCACGGTCGAGTGCGAAAGCAATGCGCGTGAGGAAACTGGGGATCGGGTCCCTAGGAGTAAAGCAATGCGTGTGGGTGGACTTGGCTTATTGCACGGTCGAGTGAGAAAGCAATGCGCGTGGGTGGACTTGGCTTATTGCTCGGTCGAGTGCGAAAGCAATGCGCGTGAGGAAACTTTGGGGATTCGGGTCGTTAGGAGAAAAGCAATGCGTGTGGGTGGACTTGGCTTATTGCACGGTCGAGTGAGAAAGCAATGCGTGTGCAACTGCTCGCACATAAGCCACATTTGCTCGCACATAACTCACTACTGCTCGCACATAACTTACTGATGCTCGCACATAACTCACTACTGCTCGCACATAACTCACTACTGCTCGCATATAACTTACAACTGCTCGCACATAAGGCACAAATGCTCGCACATAACTTACTAGCCCTCGCGCATATGGCCCAACTGTTCGCACATAACTCACTATCGCTCGCACATAATGCACTACTGCTCGCACATAACTCGCAACTGCTCGCACATAACTTAATAATGCTCGCACATAACTCACTACTGCTCGCATATAACTTACAACTGCTCGCGCATAAGGCACAAATGCTCGCACATAACTTACTAGCCCTCGCACATAAGGCACAAACGCTCGCACATAACTTACAATAGCTCGCACATAAGGCACAACTGCTCGCACATAACTCGTATTTGCTCGCACATAACTCACTATTGCTCGCACATAAGCCACAATTGCTCGCACATAACTCACTACTGCTCGCACATAACTTACTAATGCTCGCACATAACTCACTACTGCTCGCACATAACTCACTACTGCTCGCATATAACTTACAATTGCT
Organism: Muscidifurax raptorellus; assembly: GCA_020010945.3. Lineage (NCBI taxonomy): Eukaryota > Metazoa > Arthropoda > Insecta > Hymenoptera > Pteromalidae > Muscidifurax > Muscidifurax raptorellus. The sequence continues at coordinate 29,040,643 of CM052080.1, read as the reverse complement.
CGCACATAAGGCACAAATGCTCGCACATAACTCACTAATGCTCGCATATAACTTACAACTGCTCGCGCATAAGGCAAAAATGCTCGCACATAACTTACTAGCCCTCGCACATAAGGCACAAACGCTCGCACATAACTCACTAATGCTCGCATATAACTTACAACTGCTCGCGCATAAGGCACAAATGCTCGCACATAACTTACTAGCCCTCGCACATAAGGCACAAACGCTCGCACATAACTTACAATAGCTCGCACATAAGGCACAAATGCTCGCACATAACTGAATAGCCCTCGCACATAAGGCACAAACGCTCGCACATAACTTACAATAGCTCGCACATAAGGCACAACTGCTCGCACATAACTCGTATTTGCTCGCACATAACTCACTATTGCTCGCACATAAGCCACAATTGCTCGCACATAACTCACTACTGCTCGCATATAACTTACAATTGCTCGCATATAACTTACAATTGCTCGCACATAAGGCACAAATGCTCGCCCATAACTCACTAATGCTCGCATATAACTTACAACTGCTCGCGCATAAGGCACAAATGCTCGCACATAACTTACTAGCCCTCGCACATAAGGCACAAACGCTCGCACATAACTTACAATAGCTCGCACATAAGGCACAACTGCTCGCACATAACTCGTATTTGCTCGCACATAACTCACTATTGCTCGCACATAAGCCACAATTGCTCGCACATAACTCACTACTGCTCGCACATAACTTACTAATGCTCGCACATAACTCACTACTGCTCGCACATAACTCACTACTGCTCGCATATAACTTACAATTGCTCGAACATAAGGCACAAATGCTCGCACATAACTCACTAATGCTCGCATATAACTTACAACTGCTCGCGCATAAGGCAAAAATGCTCGCACATAACTTACTAGCCCTCGCACATAAGGCACAAACGCTCGCACATAACTCACTAATGCTCGCATATAACTTACAACTGCTCGCGCATAAGGCACAAATGCTCGCACATAACTTACTAGCCCTCGCACATAAGGCACAAACGCTCGCACATAACTTACAATAGCTCGCACATAAGGCACAAATGCTCGCACATAACTGAATAGCCCTCGCACATAAGGCACAAACGCTCGCACATAACTTACAATAGCTCGCACATAAGGCACAACTGCTCGCACATAACTCGTATTTGCTCGCACATAACTCACTATTGCTCGCACATAAGCCACAATTGCTCGCACATAACTCACTACTGCTCGCACATAACTTACTAATGCTCGCACATAACTCACTACTGCTCGCACATAACTCACTACTGCTCGCATATAACTTACAATTGCTCGCACATAAGGCACAAATGCTCGCCCATAACTCACTAATGCTCGCATATAACTTACAACTGCTCGCGCAAAAGGCACAAATGCTCGCACATAACTTACTAGCCCTCGCACATAAGGCACAAACGCTCGCCCATAACTTACAATAGCTCGCACATAAGGCACAAATGCTCGCACATAACTTACTAGCCCTCGCACATAAGGCACAAACGCTCGCACATAACTTACAATAGCTCGCACATAAGGCACAACTGCTCGCACATAACTCGTATTTGCTCGCACATAACTCACTATTGCTCGAACATAAGCCACAATTGCTCGCACATAACTCACTACTGCTCGCACATAACTTACTAATGCTCGCACATAACTCACTACTGCTCGCACATAACTCACTACTGCTCGCATATAACTTACAATTGCTCGCACATAAGGCACAAATGCTCGCATATAACTCACTAATGCTCGCATATAACTTACAACTGCTCGCGCATAAGGCAAAAATGCTCGCACATAACTTACTAGCCCTCGCACATAAGGCACAAACGCTCGCACATAACTCACTAATGCTCGCATATAACTTACAACTGCTCGCGCATAAGGCACAAATGCTCGCACATAACTTACTAGCCCTCGCACATAAGGCACAAACGCTCGCACATTTCTTACAATAGCTCGCACATAAGGCACAAATGCTCGCACATAACTGAATAGCCCTCGCACATAAGGCACAAACGCTCGCACATAACTTACAATAGCTCGCACATAAGGCACAACTGCTCGCACATAACTCGTATTTGCTCGCACATAACTCACTATTGCTCGCACATAAGGCACAAATGCTCGCACATAACTCACTAATGCTCGCATATAACTTACAACTGCTCGCGTATAAGGCACAAATGCTCGCACATAACTTACTAGCCCTCACACATAAGGCACAAACGCTCGCACATAACTTACAATAGCTCGCACATAAGGCACAATTGCTCGCACATAACTTACTAGCCCTCGCACATAAGGCACAAACGCTCGCACATAACTTACAATAGCTCGCACATAAGGCACAACTGCTCGCACATAACTTACTAGCCCTCGCACATAAGGCACAAACGCTCGCACATTTCTTACAATAGCTCGCACATAAGGCACAAATGCTCGCACATAACTGAATAGCCCTCGCACATAAGGCACAAACGCTCGCACATAACTTACAATAGCTCGCACATAAGGCACAACTGCTCGCACATAACTCGTATTTGCTCGCACATAACTCACTATTGCTCGCACATAAGGCACAAATGCTCGCACATAACTCACTAATGCTCGCATATAACTTACAACTGCTCGCGTATAAGGCACAAATGCTCGCACATAACTTACTAGCCCTCACACATAAGGCACAAACGCTCGCACATAACTTACAATAGCTCGCACATAAGGCACAATTGCTCGCACATAACTTACTAGCCCTCGCACATAAGGCACAAACGCTCGCACATAACTTACAATAGCTCGCACATAAGGCACAACTGCTCGCACATAACTCGTATTTGCTCGCACATAACTCACTATTGCTCGCACATAACTCACTACTGCTCGCATATAACTTACAATTGCTCGCACATAAGGCACAAATGCTCGCACATAACTCACTAATGCTCGCATATAACTTACAACTGCTCGCGCATAAGGAACAAATGCTCGCACATAACTTACTAGCCCTCGCACATAAGGCACAAACGCTCGCACAATTCATTTCATCTTTTAGGTATTATCGTGCCGATGAGGTTAGTAACGTCTATCGATGAATTTTTCCCGTAAGCCGACGGGCTTTAGTCCATACGGCGCCGATGCCCCTTTGGGACTTTCAGTATATGTAAGGAAGGATCGAGTTTCCACGGGACTTCGAGCCTGAATATAAAATAATTGTTATCCACAGCATTACCGCGGGTCGGTGTCTATGACCGAATGGCCCTTTAAGCGGTGCGCGCCCAAGGCGTTAACAGATCGTTACTCCTTATCGAGATTACGATATCTACCGAGCATCGACTCACTCCATTCCGAGCGAGAATAAACAATTCTGCATGCGTTACTCACGCTAGGCGAAACTTACGAAGTACAAGCCTTCTCGTTTTTTGATCAGCAGCAACGTCGCTTTTTGATCCTTCGATGTCGGCTCTTCCTATCATTGCGAAGCAGAATTCGCCAAGCGTCGGATTGTTTACCCGCCAACAGGGAACGTGAGCTGGGTTTAGACCGTCGTGAGACAGGATAGTTTTACCCTACTGATGACTCGACGTTGCGATAGTAGTCCTGCTCAGTACGAGAGGAACCGCAGGTTCGGACATTTGGTTCACGCACTCGGTCGAGCGGCCGGTGGTGCGAAGCTACCATCCGTGGGATTATGCCTGAACGCCTCTAAGGCCGTATCCTTTCTAGTCAAAGGAGGCAACGATATCTCTAGGAGTCTCGTGAGTCGAAAGGCTCAAAACAATGTGACACTACTAGGTGGCCGATCCACGGGTCGGCCATCGCACGGGCCCTAATTGCCGTGCGGGGTCACGGATCCTGCTTCGGGATCTTACCGAGAGCAAGCCTGGCTTCTTTAACGGTCGATCATGGGTATACCAAGTTCGATGTCGAGACTCGGAATCGTCTGTAGACGACTTAGGTACCTGGCGGGGTGTTGTACTCGGTAGAGCAGTTACCACGCTGCGATCTGTAGAGTCTCAGCCCTTGGCTTGGGGATTCGTCTTGTCGGATAGACGAGACCCCAGATGCAGGAGGAGGGGGAAGTGTGTGTTGGAGTGATTCTGTGAAAAGAGTAAAAGCAATGCGTGTGGGTGGACTTGGCTTATTGCACGGTCGAGTGAGAAAGCAATGCGCGTGGGTGGACTTGGCTTATTGCTCGGTCGAGTGCGAAAGCAATGCGCGTGAGGAAACTTTGGGGATTCGGGTCGCTAGGAGAAAAGCAATGCGTGTCGGTGGACTTGGCTTATTGCTCGGTCGAGTGCGAAAGCAATGCGTGTGCAACTGCTCGCACATAAGCCACATTTGCTCGCACATAACTCACTACTGCTCTCACATAACTTACTACTGCTCGCATATAACTTACAACTGCTCGCACATAAGGCACAAATGCTCGCACATAACTTACTAGCCCTCGCGCATATGGCCCAACTGTTCGCACATAACTCACTATCGCTCGCACATAATGCACTACTGCTCGCACATAACTCGCAACTGCTCGCACATAACTTAATAATGCTCGCACATAACTCACTACTGCTCGCATATAACTTACAACTGCTCGCGCAAAAGGCACAAATGCTCGCACATAACTTACTAGCCCTCGCACATAAGGCACAAACGCTCGCCCATAACTTACAATAGCTCGCACATAAGGCACAAATGCTCGCACATTACTTACTAGCCCTCGCACATAAGGCACAAACGCTCGCACATAACTCACTAATGCTCGCATATAACTTACAACTGCTCGCGCATAAGGCACAAATGCTCGCACATAACTTACTAGCCCTCGCACATAAGGCACAAACGCTCGCACATAACTTACAATAGCTCGCACATAAGGCACAAATGCTCGCACATAACTGAATAGCCCTCGCACATAAGGCACAAACGCTCGCACATAACTTACAATAGCTCGCACATAAGGCACAACTGCTCGCACATAACTCGTATTTGCTCGCACATAACTCACTATTGCTCGCACATAAGCCACAATTGCTCGCACATAACTCACTACTGCTCGCACATAACTTACTAATGCTCGCACATAACTCACTACTGCTCGCACATAACTCACTACTGCTCGCATATAACTTACAATTGCTCGCACATAAGGCACAAATGCTCGCCCATAACTCACTAATGCTCGCATATATCTTACAACTGCTCGCGCAAAAGGCACAAATGCTCGCACATAACTTACTAGCCCTCGCGCATATGGCCCAACTGTTCGCACATAACTCACTATCGCTCGCACATAATGCACTACTGCTCGCACATAACTCGCAACTGCTCGCACATAACTTAATAATGCTCGCACATAACTCACTACTGCTCGCATATAACTTACAACTGCTCGCGCATAAGGCACAAATGCTCGCACATAACTTACTAGCCCTCGCACATAAGGCACAAACGCTCGCACATAACTTAATAATGCTCGCACATAACTCACTACTGCTCGCATATAACTTACAACTGCTCGCGCATAAGGCACAAATGCTCGCACATAACTCACTAATGCTCGCATATAACTTACAACTGCTCGCGCATAAGGCAAAAATGCTCGCACATAACTTACTAGCCCTCGCACATAAGGCACAAACGCTCGCACATAACTCACTAATGCTCGCATATAACTTACAACTGCTCGCGCATAAGGCACAAATGCTCGCACATAACTTACTAGCCCTCGCACATAAGGCACAAACGCTCGCACATAACTTACAATAGCTCGCACATAAGGCACAAATGCTCGCACATAACTGAATAGCCCTCGCACATAAGGCACAACTGCTCGCACATAACTCGTATTTGCTCGCACATAACTCACTATTGCTCGCACATAAGCCACAATTGCTCGCACATAACTCACTACTGCTCGCACATAACTCGCAACTGCTCGCACATAACTTAATAATGCTCGCACATAACTCACTACTGCTCGCATATAACTTACAACTGCTCGCGCATAAGGCACAAATGCTCGCACATAACTCACTAATGCTCGCATATAACTTACAACTGCTCGCGCATAAGGCAAAAATGCTCGCACATAACTTACTAGCCCTCGCACATAAGGCACAAACGCTCGCACATAACTCACTAATGCTCGCATATAACTTACAACTGCTCGCGCATAAGGCACAAATGCTCGCACATAACTTACTAGCCCTCGCACATAAGGCACAAACGCTCGCACATAACTTACAATAGCTCGCACATAAGGCACAAATGCTCGCACATAACTGAATAGCCCTCGCACATAAGGCACAAACGCTTGCACATAACTTACAATAGCTCGCACATAAGGCACAACTGCTCGCACATAACTCGTATTTGCTCGCACATAACTCACTATTGCTCGCACATAAGCCACAATTGCTCGCACATAACTCACTACTGCTCGCACATAACTTACTAATGCTCGCACATAACTCACTACTGCTCGCACATAACTCACTACTGCTCGCATATAACTTACAATTGCTCGCACATAAGGCACAAATGCTCGCCCATAACTCACTAATGCTCGCATATAACTTACAACTGCTCGCGCAAAAGGCACAAATGCTCGCACATAACTTACTAGCCCTCGCACATAAGGCACAAACGCTCGCCCATAACTTACAATAGCTCGCACATAAGGCACAAATGCTCGCACATAACTTACTAGCCCTCGCACATAAGGCACAAACGCTCGCACATAACTTACAATAGCTCGCACATAAGGCACAACTGCTCGCACATAACTCGTATTTGCTCGCACATAACTCACTATTGCTCGCACATAAGCCACAATTGCTCGCACATAACTCACTACTGCTCGCACATAACTTACTAATGCTCGCACATAACTCACTACTGCTCGCACATAACTCACAACTGCTCGCATATAACTTACAATTGCTCGCACATAAGGCACAAATGCTCGCACATAACTTACTAATGCTCGCATATAACTTACAACTGCTCGCGCATAAGTCAAAAATGCTCGCACATAACTTACTAGCCCTCGCACATAAGGCACAAACGCTCGCACATAACTCACTAATGCTCGCATATAACTTACAACTGCTCGCGCATAAGGCACAAATGCTCGCACATAACTTACTAGCCCTCGCACATAAGGCACAAACGCTCGCACATAACTTACAATAGCTCGCACATAAGGCACAAATGCTCGCACATAACTGAATAGCCCTCGCACATAAGGCACAAACGCTCGCACATAACTTACAATAGCTCGCACATAAGGCACAACTGCTCGCACATAACTCGTATTTGCTCGCACATAACTCACTATTGCTCGCACATAAGCCACAATTGCTCGCACATAACTCACTACTGCTCGCATATAACTTACAATTGCTCGCACATAAGGCACAAATGCTCGCCCATAACTCACTAATGCTCGCATATAACTTACAACTGCTCGCGCATAAGGCACAAATGCTCGCACATAACTTACTAGCCCTCGCACATAAGGCACAAACGCTCGCACATAACTTACAATAGCTCGCACATAAGGCACAACTGCTCGCACATAACTCGTATTTGCTCGCACATAACTCACTATTGCTCGCACATAAGCCACAATTGCTCGCACATAACTCACTACTGCTCGCACATAACTTACTAATGCTCGCACATAACTCACTACTGCTCGCACATAACTCACTACTGCTCGCATATAACTTACAATTGCTCGAACATAAGGCACAAATGCTCGCACATAACTCACTAATGCTCGCATATAACTTACAACTGCTCGCGCATAAGGCAAAAATGCTCGCACATAACTTACTAGCCCTCGCACATAAGGCACAAACGCTCGCACATAACTCACTAATGCTCGCATATAACTTACAACTGCTCGCGCATAAGGCACAAATGCTCGCACATAACTTACTAGCCCTCGCACATAAGGCACAAACGCTCGCACATAACTTACAATAGCTCGCACATAAGGCACAAATGCTCGCACATAACTGAATAGCCCTCGCACATAAGGCACAAACGCTCGCACATAACTTACAATAGCTCGCACATAAGGCACAACTGCTCGCACATAACTCGTATTTGCTCGCACATAACTCACTATTGCTCGAACATAAGCCACAATTGCTCGCACATAACTCACTACTGCTCGCACATAACTTACTAATGCTCGCACATAACTCACTACTGCTCGCACATAACTCACTACTGCTCGCATATAACTTACAATTGCTCGCACATAAGGCACAAATGCTCGCATATAACTCACTAATGCTCGCATATAACTTACAACTGCTCGCGCATAAGGCAAAAATGCTCGCACATAACTTACTAGCCCTCGCACATAAGGCACAAACGCTCGCACATAACTCACTAATGCTCGCATATAACTTACAACTGCTCGCGCATAAGGCACAAATGCTCGCACATAACTTACTAGCCCTCGCACATAAGGCACAAACGCTCGCACATTTCTTACAATAGCTCGCACATAAGGCACAAATGCTCGCACATAACTTACTAGCCCTCGCACATAAGGCACAAACGCTCGCACATAACTTACAATAGCTCGCACATAAGGCACAACTGCTCGCACATAACTCGTATTTGCTCGCACATAACTCACTATTGCTCGCACATAAGCCACAATTGCTCGCACATAACTCACTACTGCTCGCACATAACTTACTAATGCTCGCACATAACTCACTACTGCTCGCACATAACTCACTACTGCTCGCATATAACTTACAATTGCTCGAACATAAGGCACAAATGCTCGCACATAACTCACTAATGCTCGCATATAACTTACAACTGCTCGCGCATAAGGCAAAAATGCTCGCACATAACTTACTAGCCCTCGCACATAAGGCACAAACGCTCGCACATAACTCACTAATGCTCGCATATAACTTACAACTGCTCGCGCATAAGGCACAAATGCTCGCACATAACTTACTAGCCCTCGCACATAAGGCACAAACGCTCGCACATAACTTACAATAGCTCGCACATAAGGCACAAATGCTCGCACATAACTGAATAGCCCTCGCACATAAGGCACAAACGCTCGCACATAACTTACAATAGCTCGCACATAAGGCACAACTGCTCGCACATAACTCGTATTTGCTCGCACATAACTCACTATTGCTCGAACATAAGCCACAATTGCTCGCACATAACTCACTACTGCTCGCACATAACTTACTAATGCTCGCACATAACTCACTACTGCTCGCACATAACTCACTACTGCTCGCATATAACTTACAATTGCTCGCACATAAGGCACAAATGCTCGCATATAACTCACTAATGCTCGCATATAACTTACAACTGCTCGCGCATAAGGCAAAAATGCTCGCACATAACTTACTAGCCCTCGCACATAAGGCACAAACGCTCGCACATAACTCACTAATGCTCGCATATAACTTACAACTGCTCGCGCATAAGGCACAAATGCTCGCACATAACTTACTAGCCCTCGCACATAAGGCACAAACGCTCGCACATTTCTTACAATAGCTCGCACATAAGGCACAAATGCTCGCACATAACTGAATAGCCCTCGCACATAAGGCACAAACGCTCGCACATAACTTACAATAGCTCGCACATAAGGCACAACTGCTCGCACATAACTCGTATTTGCTCGCACATAACTCACTATTGCTCGCACATAAGGCACAAATGCTCGCACATAACTCACTAATGCTCGCATATAACTTACAACTGCTCGCGTATAAGGCACAAATGCTCGCTCATAACTTACTAGCCCTCACACATAAGGCACAAACGCTCGCACATAACTTACAATAGCTCGCACATAAGGCACAATTGCTCGCACATAACTTACTAGCCCTCGCACATAAGGCACAAACGCTCGCACATAACTTACAATAGCTCGCACATAAGGCACAACTGCTCGCACATAACTCGTATTTGCTCGCACATAAGGCACAAATGCTCGCACATAACTCACTAATGCTCGCATATAACTTACAACTGCTCGCGCATAAGGAACAAATGCTCGCACATAACTTACTAGCCCTCGCACATAAGGCACAAACGCTCGCACAATTCATTTCATCTTTTAAGTATTATCGTGCCGATGAGGTTAGTAACGTCTATCGATGAATTTTTCCCGTAAGCCGACGGGCTTTAGTCCATACGGCGCCGATGCCCCTTTGGGACTTTCAGTATATGTAAGGAAGGATCGAGTTTCCACGGGACTTCGAGCCTGAATATAAAATAATTGTTATCCACAGCATTACCGCGGGTCGGTGTCTATGACCGAATGGCCCTTTAAGCGGTGCGCGCCCAAGGCGTTAACAGATCGTTACTCCTTATCGAGATTACGATATCTACCGAGCATCGACTCACTCCATTCCGAGCGAGAATAAACAATTCTGCATGCGTTACTCACGCTAGGCGAAACTTACGAAGTACAAGCCTTCTCGTTTTTTGATCAGCAGCAACGTCGCTTTTTGATCCTTCGATGTCGGCTCTTCCTATCATTGCGAAGCAGAATTCGCCAAGCGTCGGATTGTTTACCCGCCAACAGGGAACGTGAGCTGGGTTTAGACCGTCGTGAGACAGGATAGTTTTACCCTACTGATGACTCGACGTTGCGATAGTAGTCCTGCTCAATACGAGAGGAACCGCAGGTTCGGACATTTGGTTCACGCACTCGGTCGAGCGGCCGGTGGTGCGAAGCTACCATCCGTGGGATTATGCCTGAACGCCTCTAAGGCCGTATCCTTTCTAGTCAAAGGAGGCAACGATATCTCTAGGAGTCTCGTGAGTCGAAAGGCTCAAAACAATGTGACACTACTAGGTGGCCGATCCACGGGTCGGCCATCGCACGGGCCCTAATTGCCGTGCGGGGTCACGGATCCTGCTTCGGGATCTTACCGAGAGCAAGCCTGGCTTCTTTAACGGTCGATCATGGGTATACCAAGTTCGATGTCGAGACTCGGAATCGTCTGTAGACGACTTAGGTACCTGGCGGGGTGTTGTACTCGGTAGAGCAGTTACCACGCTGCGATCTGTAGAGTCTCAGCCCTTGGCTTGGGGATTCGTCTTGTCGGATAGACGAGACCCCAGATGCAGGAGGAGGGGGAAGTGTGTGTTGGAGTGATTCTGTGAAAAGAGTAAAAGCAATGCGTGTGGGTGGACTTGGCTTATTGCACGGTCGAGTGAGAAAGCAATGCGCGTGGGTGGACTTGGCTTATTGCTCGGTCGAGTGCGAAAGCAATGCGCGTGAGGAAACTTTGGGGATTCGGGTCGCTAGGAGAAAAGCAATGCGTGTCGGTGGACTTGGCTTATTGCTCGGTCGAGTGCGAAAGCAATGCGTGTGCAACTGCTCGCACATAAGCCACATTTGCTCGCACATAACTCACTACTGCTCGCACATAACTTACTACTGCTCGCATATAACTTACAACTGCTCGCACATAAGGCACAAATGCTCGCACATAACTTACTAGCCCTCGCGCATATGGCCCAACTGTTCGCACATAACTCACTATCGCTCGCACATAATGCACTACTGCTCGCACATAACTCGCAACTGCTCGCACATAACTTAATAATGCTCGCACATAACTCACTACTGCTCGCATATAACTTACAACTGCTCGCGCATAAGGCACAAATGCTCGCACATAACTTACTAGCCCTCGCACATAAGGCACAAACGCTCGCACATAACTTACAATAGCTCGCACATAAGGCACAACTGCTCGCACATAACTCGTATTTGCTCGCACATAACTCACTATTGCTCGCACATAAGCCACAATTGCTCGCACATAACTCACTACTGCTCGCACATAACTTACTAATGCTCGCACATAACTCACTACTGCTCGCACATAACTCACTACTGCTCGCATATAACTTACAATTGCTCGCACATAAGGCACAAATGCTCGCACATAACTCACTAATGCTCGCATATAACTTACAACTGCTCGCGCATAAGGCAAAAATGCTCGCACATTACTTACTAGCCCTCGCACATAAGGCACAAACGCTCGCACATAACTCACTAATGCTCGCATATAACTTACAACTGCTCGCGCATAAGGCACAAATGCTCGCACATAACTTACTAGCCCTCGCACATAAGGCACAAACGCTCGCACATAACTTACAATAGCTCGCACATAAGGCACAAATGCTCGCACATAACTGAATAGCCCTCGCACATAAGGCACAAACGCTCGCACATAACTTACAATAGCTCACACATAAGGCACAACTGCTCGCACATAACTCGTATTTGCTCGCACATAACTCACTATTGCTCGCACATAAGCCACAATTGCTCGCACATAACTCACTACTGCTCGCACATAACTTACTAATGCTCGCACATAACTCACTACTGCTCGCACATAACTCACTACTGCTCGCATATAACTTACAATTGCTCGCACATAAGGCACAAATGCTCGCCCATAACTCACTAATGCTCGCATATATCTTACAACTGCTCGCGCAAAAGGCACAAATGCTCGCACATAACTTACTAGCCCTCGCGCATATGGCCCAACTGTTCGCACATAACTCACTATCGCTCGCACATAATGCACTACTGCTCGCACATAACTCGCAACTGCTCGCACATAACTTAATAATGCTCGCACATAACTCACTACTGCTCGCATATAACTTACAACTGCTCGCGCATAAGGCACAAATGCTCGCACATAACTTACTAGCCCTCGCACATAAGGCACAAACGCTCGCACATAACTTACAATAGCTCGCACATAAGGCACAACTGCTCGCACATAACTCGTATTTGCTCGCACATAACTCACTATTGCTCGCACATAAGCCACAATTGCTCGCACATAACTCACTACTGCTCGCACATAACTTACTAATGCTCGCACATAACTCACTACTGCTCGCACATAACTCACAACTGCTCGCATATAACTTACAATTGCTCGCACATAAGGCACAAATGCTCGCACATAACTCACTAATGCTCGCATATAACTTACAACTGCTCGCGCATAAGTCAAAAATGCTCGCACATAACTTACTAGCCCTCGCACATAAGGCACAAACGCTCGCACATAACTCACTAATGCTCGCATATAACTTACAACTGCTCGCGCATAAGGCACAAATGCTCGCACATAACTTACTAGCCCTCGCACATAAGGCACAAACGCTCGCACATAACTTACAATAGCTCGCACATAAGGCACAAATGCTCGCACAGAACTCACTACTGCTCGCACATAACTTAATAATGCTCGCACATAACTCACTACTGCTCGCACATAACTCACTACTGCTCGCATATAACTTACAAATGCTCGCACATAAGGCACTAATGCTCGCACAGAATGCACTACTGCTCGCACATAACTCGCAACTGCTCGCACATAACTTACAGTCGCTCGCACGTAAGCCACATTTGCTCGCACATAACGCACTACTGCTTGCACATAACTTACTAATGCTCGCACATAACTCACTAATGCTCGCACATAACTTACTAATGCTCGCACATAACTCGAAACTGCTCGCACATAACTCACAATTGCTCGCACATGACTCTCATTTGCTCGCACATAACTCGCAACAGCTCGCACATAACTCACTACTGCTCGCATATAAGTTACAATTGCTCGCACATAAGGCACAAATGCTCGCACATAACTAACTAGCGCTCGAACATAAGGCACAACTGCTCGCACATAACTTATCATGGCTCGCACATAAGCCACAATTGCTCGCACAGAACTCACTACTGCTCGCACATAACTCACTACTGCTCGCACATAACTTACTAATGCTCGCACATAACTCGAAACTGCTCGCACACAACTCACAACTGCTCGCACATAACTCTCATTTGCTTGCACATAACTCGCAACAGCTCGCACATAACTTAATAATGCTCGCACTTAACTCACTACTGCTCGCACATAACTCGCAACTGTTCGCACATAACTTATAATCGCTCGCACATAAGCCACAATTGCTCGCACAGAACTCACTACTGCTCGCACATAACTTACTATCGCTCGCACATAAGGCACAAACACTCGCACATAACTTACAATCGCTCGCACATAAGGCACAACTGCTCGCACATAACTCGTATTTGCTCGCACATAACTCACTATTGCTCGCACATAAGCCACAATTGCTCGCACATAACTCACTACTGCTCGCACATAACTCGCAACTGCTCGCACATAACTTAATAATGCTCGCACATAACTCACTACTGCTCGCATATAACTTACAACTGCTCGCGCATAAGGCACAAATGCTCGCACATAACTCACTAATGCTCGCATATAACTTACAACTGCTCGCGCATAAGGCAAAAATGCTCGCACATAACTTACTAGCCCTCGCACATAAGGCACAAACGCTCGCACATAACTCACTAATGCTCGCATATAACTTACAACTGCTCGCGCATAAGGCACAAATGCTCGCACATAACTTACTAGCCCTCGCACATAAGGCACAAACGCTCGCACATAACTTACAATAGCTCGCACATAAGGCACAAATGCTCGCACATAACTGAATAGCCCTCGCACATAAGGCACAAACGCTCGCACATAACTTACAATAGCTCGCACATAAGGCACAACTGCTCGCACATAACTCGTATTTGCTCGCACATAACTCACTATTGCTCGCACATAAGCCACAATTGCTCGCACATAACTCACTACTGCTCGCACATAACTTACTAATGCTCGCACATAACTCACTACTGCTCGCACATAACTCACTACTGCTCGCATATAACTTACAATTGCTCGCACATAAGGCACAAATGCTCGCCCATAACTCACTAATGCTCGCATATAACTTACAACTGCTCGCGCAAAAGGCACAAATGCTCGCACATAACTTACTAGCCCTCGCACATAAGGCACAAACGCTCGCCCATAACTTACAATAGCTCGCACATAAGGCACAAATGCTCGCACATAACTTACTAGCCCTCGCACATAAGGCACAAACGCTCGCACATAACTTACAATAGCTCGCACATAAGGCACAACTGCTCGCACATAACTCGTATTTGCTCGCACATAACTCACTATTGCTCGCACATAAGCCACAATTGCTCGCACATAACTCACTACTGCTCGCACATAACTTACTAATGCTCGCACATAACTCACTACTGCTCGCACATAACTCACAACTGCTCGCATATAACTTACAATTGCTCGCACATAAGGCACAAATGCTCGCACATAACTCACTAATGCTCGCATATAACTTACAACTGCTCGCGCATAAGTCAAAAATGCTCGCACATAACTTACTAGCCCTCGCACATAAGGCACAAACGCTCGCACATAACTCACTAATGCTCGCATATAACTTACAACTGCTCGCGCATAAGGCACAAATGCTCGCACATAACTTACTAGCCCTCGCACATAAGGCACAAACGCTCGCACATAACTTACAATAGCTCGCACATAAGGCACAAATGCTCGCACAGAACTCACTACTGCTCGCACATAACTTAATAATGCTCGCACATAACTCACTACTGCTCGCACATAACTCACTACTGCTCGCATATAACTTACAAATGCTCGCACATAAGGCACTAATGCTCGCACAGAATGCACTACTGCTCGCACATAACTCGCAACTGCTCGCACATAACTTACAGTCGCTCGCACGTAAGCCACATTTGCTCGCACATAACGCACTACTGCTTGCACATAACTTACTAATGCTCGCACATAACTCACTAATGCTCGCACATAACTTACTAATGCTCGCACATAACTCGAAACTGCTCGCACATAACTCACAATTGCTCGCACATGACTCTCATTTGCTCGCACATAACTCGCAACAGCTCGCACATAACTCACTACTGCTCGCATATAAGTTACAATTGCTCGCACATAAGGCACAAATGCTCGCACATAACTAACTAGCGCTCGAACATAAGGCACAACTGCTCGCACATAACTTATCATGGCTCGCACATAAGCCACAATTGCTCGCACAGAACTCACTACTGCTCGCACATAACTCACTACTGCTCGCACATAACTTACTAATGCTCGCACATAACTCGAAACTGCTCGCACACAACTCACAACTGCTCGCACATAACTCTCATTTGCTTGCACATAACTCGCAACAGCTCGCACATAACTTAATAATGCTCGCACTTAACTCACTACTGCTCGCACATAACTCGCAACTGTTCGCACATAACTTATAATCGCTCGCACATAAGCCACAATTGCTCGCACAGAACTCACTACTGCTCGCACATAACTTACTATCGCTCGCACATAAGGCACAAACACTCGCACATAACTTACAATCGCTCGCACATAAGGCACAACTGCTCGCACATAACTCGTATTTGCTCGCACATAACTCACTATTGCTCGCACATAAGCCACAATTGCTCGCACATAACTCACTACTGCTCGCACATAACTCGCAACTGCTCGCACATAACTTAATAATGCTCGCACATAACTCACTACTGCTCGCATATAACTTACAACTGCTCGCGCATAAGGCACAAATGCTCGCACATAACTCACTAATGCTCGCATATAACTTACAACTGCTCGCGCATAAGGCAAAAATGCTCGCACATAACTTACTAGCCCTCGCACATAAGGCACAAACGCTCGCACATAACTCACTAATGCTCGCATATAACTTACAACTGCTCGCGCATAAGGCACAAATGCTCGCACATAACTTACTAGCCCTCGCACATAAGGCACAAACGCTCGCACATAACTTACAATAGCTCGCACATAAGGCACAAATGCTCGCACATAACTGAATAGCCCTCGCACATAAGGCACAAACGCTCGCACATAACTTACAATAGCTCGCACATAAGGCACAACTGCTCGCACATAACTCGTATTTGCTCGCACATAACTCACTATTGCTCGCACATAAGCCACAATTGCTCGCACATAACTCACTACTGCTCGCACATAACTTACTAATGCTCGCACATAACTCACTACTGCTCGCACATAACTCACTACTGCTCGCATATAACTTACAATTGCTCGCACATAAGGCACAAATGCTCGCCCATAACTCACTAATGCTCGCATATAACTTACAACTGCTCGCGCAAAAGGCACAAATGCTCGCACATAACTTACTAGCCCTCGCACATAAGGCACAAACGCTCGCCCATAACTTACAATAGCTCGCACATAAGGCACAAATGCTCGCACATAACTTACTAGCCCTCGCACATAAGGCACAAACGCTCGCACATAACTTACAATAGCTCGCACATAAGGCACAACTGCTCGCACATAACTCGTATTTGCTCGCACATAACTCACTATTGCTCGCACATAAGCCACAATTGCTCGCACATAACTCACTACTGCTCGCACATAACTTACTAATGCTCGCACATAACTCACTACTGCTCGCACATAACTCACAACTGCTCGCATATAACTTACAATTGCTCGCACATAAGGCACAAATGCTCGCACATAACTCACTAATGCTCGCATATAACTTACAACTGCTCGCGCATAAGTCAAAAATGCTCGCACATAACTTACTAGCCCTCGCACATAAGGCACAAACGCTCGCACATAACTCACTAATGCTCGCATATAACTTACAACTGCTCGCGCATAAGGCACAAATGCTCGCACATAACTTACTAGCCCTCGCACATAAGGCACAAACGCTCGCACATAACTTACAATAGCTCGCACATAAGGCACAAATGCTCGCACAGAACTCACTACTGCTCGCACATAACTTAATAATGCTCGCACATAACTCACTACTGCTCGCACATAACTCACTACTGCTCGCATATAACTTACAAATGCTCGCACATAAGGCACTAATGCTCGCACAGAATGCACTACTGCTCGCACATAACTCGCAACTGCTCGCACATAACTTACAGTCGCTCGCACGTAAGCCACATTTGCTCGCACATAACGCACTACTGCTTGCACATAACTTACTAATGCTCGCACATAACTCACTAATGCTCGCACATAACTTACTAATGCTCGCACATAACTCGAAACTGCTCGCACATAACTCACAATTGCTCGCACATGACTCTCATTTGCTCGCACATAACTCGCAACAGCTCGCACATAACTCACTACTGCTCGCATATAAGTTACAATTGCTCGCACATAAGGCACAAATGCTCGCACATAACTAACTAGCGCTCGAACATAAGGCACAACTGCTCGCACATAACTTATCATGGCTCGCACATAAGCCACAATTGCTCGCACAGAACTCACTACTGCTCGCACATAACTCACTACTGCTCGCACATAACTTACTAATGCTCGCACATAACTCGAAACTGCTCGCACACAACTCACAATTGCTCGCACATAACTCTCATTTGCTTGCACATAACTCGCAACAGCTCGCACATAACTTAATAATGCTCGCACTTAACTCACTACTGCTCGCACATAACTCGCAACTGTTCGCACATAACTTATAATCGCTCGCACATAAGCCACAATTGCTCGCACAGAACTCACTACTGCTCGCACATAACTTACTATCGCTCGCACATAAGGCACAAACACTCGCACATAACTTACAATCGCTCGCACATAAGGCACAACTGCTCGCACATAACTCGTATTTGCTCGCACATAACTCACGAATGCTCGCACATAACTTTCTAGCGCTCGCACATAAGCCACTTCTGCTCGCACATAACCCGCAGCTGCTCGCACATAACTCACTACTGCTCGCACATAACTCACCACTACTCGCACATAACTTACATATGCTCGCACATAACTCACTACTGCTCGCACATAACTCGCAACTGCTCGCACATAACTTATAATCGATCGCACATAAGCCACATTTGCTCGCACATAACTCACTACTGCTCGCACATAACTTACTAATGCTCGCACATAACTCGAAACTGCTCGCACACAACTCACAATTGCTCGCACATAACTCTCATTTGCTTGCACATAACTCGCAACAGCTCGCACATAACTTAATAATGCTCGCACTTAACTCACTACTGCTCGCACATAACTCGCAACTGTTCGCACATAACTTATAATCGCTCGCACATAAGCCACAATTGCTCGCACAGAACTCACTACTGCTCGCACATAACTTACTATCGCTCGCACATAAGGCACAAACACTCGCACATAACTTACAATCGCTCGCACATAAGGCACAACTGCTCGCACATAACTCGTATTTGCTCGCACATAACTCACGAATGCTCGCACATAACTTTCTAGCGCTCGCACATAAGCCACTTCTGCTCGCACATAACCCGCAGCTGCTCGCACATAACTCACTACTGCTCGCACATAGCTCACCACTACTCGCACATAACTTACATATGCTCGCACATAACTCACTACTGCTCGCACATAACTTACTGATTCTCGCACATAACTCGCTACTACTCGCACATAACTTACAGTCGCTCGCACATAAGCCACTACTGCTCGCACATAACACACTGCACGCACATAACTTACTAATGGTCGCACATAACTCGCAACTGCTCGCACATAACTTACAATCGCTCGCACATAACTTTCTAGAGCTCGCACGTAAGCCACTACTACTCGCACATAACTCCAGGTGCTCGCACATAACTCACTACTGCTCGCACATAACTTACATATGCTCGCACATAACTCGTTACTGCTCGCACATAACTTACTAATGCTCGCACATAACTCGAAACTGCTGGCACATAACTCACTACTGCTCGCACATAACTTACTGATGCTCGCACATAACTCGCAACTGCTCGCACATAACTCGCAACAGCTCGCACATAACTTAATAATGCTCGCACATAACTCACTACTGCTCGCACATAACTTACTGATGCTCGCACATAACTCGCAACTGCTCGCACATAACTCGCAACAGCTCGCACATAACTTAATAATGCTCGCACATAACTCACTACTGCTCGCACATAACTCGCAACTGCTCGCACATAACTTATAATCGCTCGCACGTAAGCCACATTTGCTCGCACATAACGCACTACTGCTTGCACATAACTTACTAATGCTCGCACATAACTCACTAATGCTCGCACATAACTTACTAATGCTCGCACATAACTCGAAACTGCTCGCATATAACTCACAATTGCTCGCACATGACTCTCATTTGCTCGCACATAACTCGCAACAGCTCGCACATAACTCACTACTGCTCGCATATAAGTTACAATTGCTCGCACATAAGGCACAAATGCTCGCACATAACTAACTAGCGCTCGAACATAAGGCACAACTGCTCGCACATAACTTATCATGGCTCGCACATAAGCCACAATTGCTCGCACATAACTCACTACTGCTCGCACATAACTTAATAATGCTCGCACATAACTCACTACTGCTCGCACATAACTCACTACTGCTCGCATATAACTTTCTAGCGCTCGCACATAAGCCACTACTGCTCGCACATAACTCGCAGCTGCTCGCACATAACTCACTACTGCTCGCACATAACTGACCACTGCTCGCACATAAGGCACAAATGCTCGCACATAACTAACTAGCGCTCGCACATAAGCCACTACTGCTCGCACATAACACACTGCTCGCACATAACTTACTAATGGTCGTACATAACTCGCAACTGCTCGCACATAACTTACAATCGCTCGCACATAACTTTCTAGCGCTCGCACATAAGCCACTACTGCTCGCACATAACTCGCAGCTGCTCGCACATAACTCACTACTAATCGCACATACCTTACTGATGCTCGCACATAACTCGCTACTACTCGCACATAACTTACTATCGCTCGCACATAAGCCACAAATGCTCGCACATAACTCACTACTGCTCGCACATAACTTACGTTTGCTTGCACATAACTCGCTACTGCTCGCACATAACTCACTACTGCTCGCACATAACTTAGTATTGCTCGCACATATCTCGCTACTACTCGCACATAACTCACTACTGCTCGCACATATCTCGCTACTACTCGCACATAACTCACTACTGCTCGCACATAACTTGCTAATGGTCGCACTTAACTCACGAATGCTCGCACATAACTTACTAATGCTCGCACATAACTCGCAACTGCTCGCACATAACTTACGTTCGCTCGCACATAACTTGCTACTGCTCGCACATAACTCACTACTGCTCGCACACAACTCAGTACTGCTCGCACATAACTTACTAATGCTCGCCCGTAACTCGATACTGCTCGCACATAACTCACTACTGCTCGCATATAACTTACAACTGCACGCACATAACTCACTACCGCTCGCACATAATGCACTACTGCTCGCACATAACTCGCAACTGCTCGCACATAACTCACTACTGCTCGCACATAACTTAATAATGCTCGCACATAACTCACTACTGCTCGCACATAACTCACTACTGCTCGCATATAACTTTCTAGCGCTCGCACATAAGCCACTACTGCTCGCACATAAGCCACTACTGCTCGCACATAACACACTGCTCGCACATAACTTACTAATGGTCGTACATAACTCGCAACTGCTCGCACATAACTTACAATCGCTCGCACATAACTTTCTAGCGCTCGCACATAAGCCACTACTGCTCGCACATAACTCGCAGCTGCTCGCACATAACTCACTACTAATCGCACATACCTTACTGATGCTCGCACATAACTCGCTACTACTCGCACATAACTTACTATCGCTCGCACATAAGCCACAAATGCTCGCACATAACTCACTACTGCTCGCACATAACTTACGTTTGCTTGCACATAACTCGCTACTGCTCGCACATAACTCACTACTGCTCGCACATAACTTACTATTGCTCGCACATATCTCGCTACTACTCGCACATAACTCACTACTGCTCGCACATATCTCGCTACTACTCGCACATAACTCACTACTGCTCGCACATAACTTGCTAATGGTCGCACTTAACTCACGAATGCTCGCACATAACTTACTAATGCTCGCACATAACTCGCTACTGCTCGCACATAACTCACTACTGCTCGCACATAACTTACTATTGCTCGCACATAACTCGCTACTACTCGCACGTAACTCACTACTGCTCGCACATAACTTACTAATGGTCGCACTTAACTCACGAATGCTCGCACATAAATTACTAATGCTCGCACATAACTCGCAACTGCTCGCACATAACTTACAATCGCTCGCACATAACTTTCTAGCCCTTGCACATAAGCCACTACTGCTCGCACATAACTCGCAGCTGCTCGCACATAACTCACTACTTCTCGCACATAACCGACAACTGCTCGCACATAACTTACATATGCTCGCACATAACTCACTACTGCTCGCACATAACTTACGTTCGCTCGCACATAACTTGCTACTGCTCGCACATAACTCACTACTGCTCGCCAATAACTCAGTACTGCTCGCACATAACTTACTAATGCTCGCCCGTAACTCGATACTGCTCGCACATAACTCACTACTGCTCGCATATAACTTACAACTGCTCGCACATAAGGCACAAATGCTCGCACATAACTTACTAGCCCTCGCACATAAGGCACAACTGCTCGCACATAACTCACTACCGCTCGCACATAATGCACTACTGCTCGCACATAACTCGCAACTGCTCGCACATAACTCACTACTGCTCGCACATAACTTAATAATGCTCGCACATAACTCACTACTGCTCGCACATAACTCACTACTGCTCGCATATAACTTTCTAGCGCTCGCACATAAGCCACTACTGCTCGCACATAACTCGCAGCTGCTCGCACATAACTCACTACTGCTCGCACATAACTGACCACTGCTCGCACATAACTTACATATGCTCGCACATAACTCACTACTGCTCGCACATACCTTACTGATGCTCGCACATAACTCGCTACTACTCGCACATAACTTACTATCGCTCGCACATAAGCCACAAATGCTCGCACATAACTCACTACTGCTCGCATATAACTTACAACTGCTCGCACATAAGGCACAAATGCTCGCACATAACTTACTAGCCCTCGCACATAAGGCATAACTGCTCGCACATAACTTACTATTGCTCGCACATAACTCGCTACTACTCGCACATAACTCGCTACTGCTCGCACATAACTTACTAATGGTCGCACTTAACTCACGAATGCTCGCACATAAATTACTAATGGTCGCACATAACTCGCAACTGCTCGCACATAACTTACAATCGCTCGCACATAACTTTCTAGCCCTTGCACATAAGCCACTACTGCTCGCACATAACTCGCAGCTGCTCGCACATAACTCACTACTTCTCGCACATAACTGACAACTGCTCGCACATAACTTACATATGCTCGCACATAACTCACTGCTGCTCGCACATAACTTACGTTCGCTCGCACATAACTCAGTACTGCTCGCACATAACTTACTAATGCTCGCACATAACTCAATACTGCTCGCACATAACTCACTACTGCTCGCATATAACTTACAACTGCTCGCACATAAGGCACAAATGCTCGCACATAACTTACTAGCCCTCGCACATAAGGCACAACTGCTCGCACATAACTCACTACCGCTCGCACATAATGCACTACTGCTCGCACATAACTCGCAACTGCTCGCACATAACTTATAATCGCTCGCACATAAGGCACAAATACTCGCACATAACACGCAACTGCTCGCACATAACTTACAATCGCTCGCACATAAGCCACATTTGATCGCACATAACTCGAAACTGCTCGCACATAACTTACAATTGCTCGCACATAAGGCACAAATGCTCGCACATAACTAACTAGCGCTCGAACATAAGGCACAAGTGCTCGCACATAACTCACTACTGCTCGCACATAACTCTCTACTGCTCGCACATAACTTATAATCGCTCGCACATAAGGCACAAATGCTCGCACATAACTTAGTAATGCTCGCACATAACTCGCAACAGCTCGCACATAACTTACATTGGCTCGCACATAAGCCACAATTGCTCGCACATAACTCACTACTGCTCGCACATAACTTAATAATGCTCGCACATAACTCGCAACTGCTCGCACATAACTTACAATCGCTCGCACATAACTTTCTAGCGCTCGCACATAAGCCACTACTACTCGTACATAACTCCAGGTGCTCGCACATAACTCACTACTACTCGCATATAACTTACAATTGCTCGCACATAAGGCACAAATGCTCGCACATAACTAACTAGCGCTCGAACATAAGGCACAACTGCTCGCACATAACTAACTACCTCTCGCACATAAGGCACTACTGCTCGCACATAACTCGCAACTACTCATAACTTACAGTCGCTCGCACATAAGCCACTACTGCTCGCACATAACACACTGCTCGCACATAACTTACTAATGGTCGCACATAACTCGCAACTGCTCGCACATAACTTACAATCGCTCGCACATAACTTTCTAGCGCTCGCACATAAGCCACTACTACTCGCACATAACTCCAGGTGCTCGCACATAACTCACTACTGCTCGCACATAACTCGCTACTGCTCGCACATAACTTACTGATGCTCGCACATAACTCACTACTGCTCGCACATAACTTACTAATGCTCGCACATAACTCACTACTGCTCGCATATAACTTACAATTGCTCGCACATAAGGCACGAATGCTCGCTCATAACTTACTATCGCTCGCACATAAGGCACAAACGCTCGCACATAACTTACAATCGCTCGCACATAAGGCACAACTGCTCGCACATATCTCGTATTTGCTCGCACATAACTCACGAATGCTCGCACATATCTGACTAATGCTCGCACATAACTCGCAACTGCTCGCACATAACTTACTATTGCTCGCACATATCTCGCTACTACTCGCACATAACTCACTACTGCTCGCACATAACTTACATATGCTCGCACATAACTCGCTACTGCTCGCACATAACTTACTGATGCTCGCACATAACTCGCTACTACTCGCACATAACTTACTATCGCTCGCACATAAGCCACAAATGCTCGCACATAACTCACTACTGCTCGCACATAACTTACGTTTGCTTGCACATAACTCGCTACTGCTCGCACATAACTCACTACTGCTCGCACATAACTTACTATCGCTCGCACATAAGCCACAAATGCTCGCACATAACTCACTACTGCTCGCACATAACTTACGTTTGCTTGCACATAACTCACGAATGCTCGCACAGTAGTGAGGGTACCCTATAGCGAGACAGCCGGTGGGTGGTGCCACGTGGTCTGCACGTGTGTTGGCATCTTATAGCGAGCCCCCTCCCCCCCTAGACCCTTGGAGCAGGTAGTCGGTCTCTCTATCTCTCTCGCTTGCTATGACGAGAGGGAGTAAGGTTCTGCTGGGTCGTGCCTCCCCACCACCCCCTCGCTATAGGACCCACCACCCCCCCACCCGCTATAGCTTATAGTGAGATAGAGAGTGGGTGGTGTCACGTGGTCTGTACATGTGTTGGGGGGATCTCGCAGGCAGCGTATAGCGAGCCCCTCCCCCCTCTAGACCCTTCGAGCAGGTAGTTTGCCTCGCTATCTCTCTCGCCTGCTATAGCGAGGGGGAGTAAATCTCTGGTGTGACCCACCACCCCCTCGCTATAGGTGCCCACCACCCAGCACCCACCACCCATCATACCTTATAGTTATAGACAGTGGTGTCACGTGGTCTGCACATGTGTTGGGTGGCTCTCGCTGGCAGCTTATAGCGAGCCCCCCCTAGACCATTGGCGCCGGTAGGAGCCGCGTGCGCTCTCTCTCTCTCTCTCTCTCTCTCTCTCTCTCTCTCTCTCTCTCTCTCTCTCTCTCTCTCTCTCTCTCTCTCTCTCTCTCTCTCTCTCTCTCTCTCTCTCTCTCTCTCTCTCTCTCTCTCTCTCTCTCTCTCTCTCTCTCTCTCTCTCTCTCTGTGTCTCTCTCTCTCTAGCATCCTATAGCGAGTGGATGTAAGGCTCTGGTGAGCCCCTTAGACCGTTTGAGCAGGTACTTGGACCCGAGCTCGTTCTCTCTCTCTCTCTCTCTCTCTCTCTCTCTCTCTCTCTCTCTCTCTCTCTCTCTCTCTCTCTCTCTCTCTCTCTCTCTTTCTCTCGCATGCTATGGCGCGCGGGTGTACGGTACTCGGATATGATGGGTACTAGTATCACCCACCACCCCCTCGTTATAAGGGCCCCGCCACCCATCATGTATACACATACACACACACACACACACACACATATATACAAACACACGAGCGCGCGTGCATATGAATTATATATATATACAAGGGCTATGAAGGAGTGGGATTTTGAATCGTTGCAGGGTAAATGAAAAAATTTCAAATGATGTTTATTAAATATATATTAATAAATATTGTAAACGTTTTTAAAAAAATACAAATTTTACATTTCATCATTATGGATGTTACGTAGTCTGGCTGAAAATACAGCCGTTGTATTTTTTAGGTCATCCAGCCGGTTGGAGACCTTTGTCTTCTCCTTAGACTCGAATATTACCGGTTGGCTTGCAATGGCCACCAGTCGTCTCTGCAACATCCCTCTAGAGTTTTTTACAGATTTCTGTAATCAGAATAATTTAATTAGAATAACGATTTAATTTATTATCACGTACTATGAGTTATTTTGTAAGATACTTACAGCATCTTTGGCTAGTATCGCTTTTAAATTGATCTCCGCGGGTTTCAATATCCGCAAGCCTTTTGGTTTATAGACTCGCTCCGATCGTCGTCTCTGTAAACAGAAAAAATAATATACATATAATATACATGATATAATAATAATAATAATAATAATAATAATTTAGTAAAAGGATTACCATGTAGTGTCGGGCGGTAATTGCTGCACTTTCTAGAAACTGCTCTGTCAAGCGTTCCGTCTGTCTGGTCTCATTATTGAAAAAATTACGCCTCTGTAGAAAAGAATGATATTTAAATATTTAACAGAAATTCTTTTTCATAAGTGTGAAGTAATCGAATAAAAAACTTACCAAAAGTGCCATGTGCTTTACAGCACGATCACGGCGTTCTTGTAACTCCTCGTTGAGACGAAAGATATCATCTACGACGTTCACAAATTCAAAAGCTGGCTCCATTTTTCTCTTACGATCTTCTCTAACGTTACTGTAGGAGTTGTGGACTGTGAATGAGCGTGCGATGATTTTGGAAAATGAGTAAAGGAAAGTGAAGAGAGGGAAAATTACGTGGTGTGGGTATTTACACAGTTGTTACGTGTAATCTTCTTCTTCTTCTTCTTCTTCTTCTTCAAGGATGGATTAGAGGGTGGTGTAATAAACTTAGTAGTATCAATAATCTTATATTTAGACATATGTATTTATAAAAATGCTGGGGTAGGAAA
Source organism: Muscidifurax raptorellus (assembly GCA_020010945.3). Taxonomy (NCBI): domain Eukaryota; kingdom Metazoa; phylum Arthropoda; class Insecta; order Hymenoptera; family Pteromalidae; genus Muscidifurax; species Muscidifurax raptorellus. Next base: position 29,013,122 of record CM052080.1, on the reverse strand, counting down.
CGGGATGTGAAAAATGTTTAGGATGTTAAATAAATAAATAAATAATATACTTTTTGAGAGTTTATTTACAGATCAAAAATTCAATTTCGTCGAACAAGACTGTATACAGAAACCCGTGCCTAACACATTTTTTTCGTAAATATTAAGCAAATTTTTACAATATTTTATTTTGTTTTTATAATTTTTTACTAATTTTCTAAAATAATACAAAACTAGAGTATCGTTATCTTTTAAATTATTTGTAAATAATAAAGTAAAACTGTTTAAAGAATTGAATTTACACATGTAATGTAGAAACACAATGCAATAATGACCGCAAACTATTGAATTTGTCTGTTGGAGACATTTAGTATTCCACTTATATTTACGGGTATTTCTTCTTATAGCATTACGATGATGGCGTGATATCGGAGGGTTTCCATAGCTGTCGAAAAACGTACCTGAACCGTCCTTATCTATGTATATCGCAACCCAATGAGTGCCTGGGCGCCAACTCTCGTCCGTGTTAATGACCAACGCCGTCGGTTTCGTCAATACCTTGGGGATCCGATCCGCAGGACAGACACCCACTGTGGCGACAGGTAGATCTCGGATCGCTTGTAAAATCTGACACGTGTTCATTCTCTTTTTCTAGTTGGTCTATTACGCTGACAATTTCCAATGCTTCTTCGGCTATTTCAACTTGTTCTTCTTCTTCTTCTTGTTCTTCTGTTTCTTTGTTCTCCACCACTGTTGATAGTCCGTCGATTATGTTTTTGTAACTTCCAGTGGGTGTAAGAACTTCAATAGGCTTACTACAGTCAACGTCGCTATCTAGTGCTACTGTCGTTTCAGCCGATTTATATGAGACAGTATCATTATCGTCGTCGCCGCTATAGTCGCTGTAGTCTTTCTCGCTACTTTTCCGCACTTCTGTAGCGTAGATGTCTAAAATTTCCAAAGTCTCGTCCTCTCCACGTTCAAGCACGCTCCTTGATGGTGTACTGTTGCTGACAAATTTTTTTGTCGAATATTTATATTTTTTTGTAATATCACGAAGCCACTCTCTCAACAAGCCAGCTTTATGTAATGCACAATTACGCCAAACGTTCGGACAAACTTTATGATACATACAGCCAGTTGACACTATATTTTTATACGAAAAATCTAGCGTGGAATAAGTTGGTGCTTTGTATTTTTCTAAATCAATGACTTTTCGGCCCAGTAATTTTGACAAGTATTCTTGTTTTGGCGTACCTAGCGTGTAGATTTGTGAAGCAGTCTTTACGAATGCTTTTAAATTGCCCTCCACGTGTTTTAAGGATAAATCACCAGCGATCCACTCGATACCGTGCACAAATCCTGTCAACGTGTTGTTCGTTCGCTGCAGATAGCCGTTGAGTTGTGTGAAATCGTGTGGTGGTTTCACAAACCAGTGAGCGTAAGTCTCCTCTTCAAGTGATAATATAACAACTTCTTTAGGAGTGAAAATATAATTTCTATCGAATGACGGTTGAATGTCAATAATTATTTCCATTTTTTGAGAATATTATATTTTAGACTGTGTCACACGAGTGATTTTTTTACTGCGACTGACAGAGCTACGCGGCTTTTTGTAGAGAAAACTCCGCCCTCATGTGTATTTTTCTTTCCCTCTACGTTATTTTTCTTATAGAGACTCCTCCTTGACTCTACGAGTTATAATCAACTATAACTTGTCGTGATGAGTCAATCTCCAAGACGTTGTCGTACTCGGCATAAATAATGGCATTGATCGTTCTTACAAGTGAAGTCTCGAAACGAACTTCTATACGTACAGAGCCATGGCGTACTAAATTCCAATGTCCCGAATAATTAGCCGATAAATCAGGTGTCAGATCAAATGCGAAAAGACAATAACCATTTGGATAGTCCACGCGTGATATTTCATTTCCTGCATTACCGAAATATATACCAGAACCTGCGAAAAGCGATTGATAATCGTCGACGTACAATTTATTGGCAAATGACGGCTGTAGCGGTCTACTCGGTACTGACACGCCGTCGATGTACAAGGACAAAAAGTTTATTGAAAAATGTTGAAAATTAAAAGGATTCATTGTACGATCTCCGTTAAACGCTCTGTTATCAACAAAGCCAAGCACGAGTCTCTTTGGCAGTTGACCTAAAATAACATTGTCAAGCGTATGACCTAAAATACCACTTGGTAGTGTGACAGATTTTATTTCTACACGAGTAAGTGGATATTTAGCGGTTGTCTTGGAGAGAGCGTTCGCATGTGCTAGTAGAATATTAGGACTAACTTTTACACGCCTTACGAGTAACGTTGCTTCGGTTATGTGTATAAAAAATGAACCAGCGGTTGAGGCATCCATAAGACAAAAAGCATCTTTAGATCTGACAAGGCGTAGACGCAGCTCAACACCGTTTAGCAGATGTCTATCCTGATTGCATACGTCTAAATGAATATGACCCGTTAAATCGAGAAACTTTCCAGCTTTTGTATGCTCTGCACGGGCTGTGAGACCCGGATTACTGGTAGCGGCCACGGCGTTTGCGGCAGCGTCTATTATAGCATATAATTAAGCAAAGATTCTATGTAGGCTCGGTAGGGATAGGCACTATTCGGTGGTGATACAAGTTTCTGGTTGAAAAAAACATCTATCTGATTAAACATTGAGTGTAGAATATTGTTTACAGGGCCCACCTTATCATTATCGGCGTCAATATCGGGTAGTATTTGAATACAGACACTTAACATAGTATGCGCAAGATCTAAGTAATACTCGCCATTACTCGATACGACAAATTCCAATGGTGCACTATCATTGAGCGATGACACAGGCTTATAATGCACGAACTCATTAGATTCGATAGATGTTTGTGTTTGTGGTAGTGAGAACAACGAAAGTTCTGATTTCAAGCACTCTCCGCTATGACTATGTAGAAAAGACATGATGTATATGTTCAATTTTTAGCCAAAGATATCGTTGGAAGATTTTTTACGCCCAGTCCCGCGACGCTTCTTACGCTGTGTTCTCTTTTTCTTAGTCACACCACCTGTACGACGTCGACGACGGCGACGATGAGTGTGTTTCTTCTTCTTCTTCTTACCAGCCGTACTGAAGGATTTTTTCCGATTACTAGTTGTAGTTTTTCTTCGTCGCCTTCTTCTCTTTTTCAGTGGCACAAGTGATTGCGCGATGCTGTCGGTTGAGCGACGTTTAAGAGACTGTAGAGCTGTATTCAATGCAATCGATTTATAGCCTGAACCATTCATCATCATATTGTTTAACTTGCCTTTTGCTTTCTCGGCCAAATTGTCGCGCGACTCCGTAAAACGGTTTCTCACTGATTCTTTAAAATTAATATTATTACCAATATCGTCTAGTACATTGATTCCTCCACGTAATGCCTCTTTTCCGACTGCTCGCAAACCCTTCGTAAAAAGCGGTAATATTGACCGGGCCAAGCCTGCGAAGAAACTACCAATACCAGATCCGCGTTGCCATCGAGAACCGTTAAAAACGTTACGTACACCCCCGCTACCAATCTGATTTTCATAGTATGCAATGTAGTGACTCATTTTGTAAAAGTTTTTACAATACCCTCATAAAGTGAAGTGTAAGTGTCAGACTTCCATACTCGAATGCTACAGAGCGTCCATTTGCGTCTCTTATATCGATTATAATATTTTGAAAACTATTTTTCATCAGTGGTATATATTCTATTGGTGCAAAATGCTTAACAACTGTGGCACCGAATTTATAATTAGCATTGTCTAGAGAAACTATACGTAAAAGCGAAGCTTGAGTTTCGCCAACAACATAGGGCTCGCACACATCTGAGTAAATGAAAAGATGCTCTCGTATGGCGCGTGTTAAGCAGGCGGGGTGGTTTCCCGTAATAAAGGGATTTTTTTTATTTACTACAAGTTTCAAGCTAACGTACTGATCGGTATCTCTACCACTGATGCTATTATAGGTGTTGGGGAATTCTGTAGCTCGCAACTGAGGAAGATCATCTGGTGAAGGGTCGATGCCCAGTATACGACCGATTTTTTCATTCAACTCCAAGTGATGCGCCATACCGCATCCTGTTGCAGAATTTGCGCATGAAAGCTTAGCCATATAATGCCCTTGCGCATGTGGTGCTGGTACAAAACTCAGATGTTTTTTCATCTGTGTGCTCGACTCATTCAAGCATTCGACAAAATGTTCAATATCCTTGTAAATTCCATAAGGTATTTCGTTAAATTTTTCCAGCAAAGACGTATTTTTAAAAATATCCTCGCTCGTGTAAAATTTATAATTAGTTTCACCACTGTCTTTGGTAATATGTGGTATAGTACAAGGTATATGTATTTCGGCAAGTCCTACACACCATTCACCGTTGAGCCGTATTTCATGTGATAAATGTGTCGTAAAACATGTAGTTGTATTATCCTGAAAGTAACGCATACTACTGTTACTAGGTAGTACCAGATAAAATTCGTAATTAGTTGTCGGCATTATGTGTAGGGGAGACGAGCTCACTTTCTAATATCCATGAATTAAATTTATCCGGATAACCAATCTTTTGACGAGTGCTTCTCTCTTTTTACCCTTGCCACGCCGTCTAATAACCCGTTCAATTATATAACTATTTTCACTCACACGTTTCTTTCCTACTAGTGTTAATTCTTCGGTGTAAAAAAATCCTTCAGTCTTTTCTCCTTGCAAGTCTGCTAATAAGTATGTATAAAGATTTTCGCGTTTAGTCACGTTTACAATTACAAAAATTTCTTCACTCCAGCCGGAAACAAAACCTTTTTCAAAGACATGCTTGGACCGACTGACTCTCACATGGTCACCAACTTTGAATTTTGCCGTCTTTACAGGTCGATATCTTATGTATTTTTTATCATTGCGTTTCCAAGATTTTTCTAGATTAGCACGTACCTGTATGGCATTATGAATAGTTACACTAGCGGGTGTGAATTTTATACTGCTATGGGGTGTATTATTGTAGCTACGTACGAGGTCTTGTAATACGTCTATATATCTATATGTGTTTCTGTAGGTGAAGTAACGCCAGATACGTTCTTTTAAGGTTCTATTAAAACGTTCAACAACTGCGGCTTTTACGTCTGGATTAGGGGCTACACCAAACAAAATTCTGTTTTTCTTGAGATACTTTTGAAATGCTGTGCACAAAAACTCCTTACCCCGATCCGTCTGTAGGTATACAGGTATGCGACCATTAGCACGCGTCAGAACAGTATCGAAAGCATTAACGACCGAAGCCCCTGTCTTATCTTTCATCGGCTGCACCCAGCAGAATTTAGAGAATACGTCTATTACTACGAGTAGGTAGTTGTATCCGTCGTTATGCAATTTTAATGCTTGCACGTCTATGAGATCTGTCTCCCAAACAGCGTCAATCATGTGTACATTATAGTGCAATCTCTGAAACTTTCTACGTACTGGCTTATGAAGTGTAAATGCGTCTTGATTACTCAGCCATTCGTGAATTCTTTTAGGCGGATCTTTTTTGTTGATGCGTAAGAGTTTTCTAGCTCCGGAAAAACTCGCCTCGTGAGCAGGATTAAAGTATTGGTTTTCATACTTTTTACCAATCATATTTTACACATATATATGAATTTCACAAGTTTAAAGACAGCCAAGAGCCAGCTCCTTTTTGGTTGCTAGATGGTGTACTAGACGCTTGGTTACTTAATAATTGAAATTTTCGGGTTTTATTTTTCACGATATCTAGAGCTTTTTTTGTAACTTTTCGTTTCTTTTTCGTCGAGTATGAAGAACTCTTTTTAACAGAACTTACTGCTCCACTGTCGTTTGTAAAACTGTCTGACTCAGTGCCGTCAGTGTCGTTGTCACCAACACGACTGTGAGTGTCGGATGTTGCAAATGTTGGTGTACTTACCCAAAAATCATTATTACCTATGTACTCACGGGGCACGTTTAACGATCTTAAAAAAGTAGCAAAATCACCACGACCAATAGCTTGAAATTTTTTTCTTTTTCTTAACGTGTCATTTAACAGGTCTATAATACTTGAATGTTCAATTAATTTACCGTTTATAGCGACCACACCATTTTTATCCCAAGAGAAACGATCGGAAGTTGTGTTCAGTTTTAAATAATTTAATAATCGCTGCGCTTTATCAGCATACATTTTAGGAACCGTTGCCACGATATTTGTCGTGGATAACGAGCTATTCTGCTTGTTAGCAGCAGCAGCAGCAGTAGAATCTTGAGAAAAATTTGTATTTGCAAAATCTGAATGTTTAATACGTGATTTTTTTATAAAAAATAGATATCTCTGTAGAGTTTGAAAAAATTTTTTCCACTTTTCATCGTTATCTTGAAAATCGTTAGAATTTAAAATCTTACTCATTTCATCGTCAAGGCGTGAAAACTCATCACCGGGTGTTTGGATGCTATCTAAAATCTGCGAAGTATCTGTAAGATTAGAATCGGTGGTTGTTACTGTTGCTGTTGGCATGCCTCGTACACCGTGGCCATCTTGTGCACCTCCTGAGTAAACTCTAGCGGCTACTGCATCTTCCGGTATAATTATCATTTTTCGTGCGTGTTCCATTGCGCGTTACTTGCTGTGTTTATTTATGTATTCCAATATTTTCGATAAAAAATGATTTATTAGGGGTGCAAGTAGGAAAGGGAGAAAACCACCGCCACTTTGTAATAATAAACGTTTTTTCTTCTTCCAACCAGATGTGCTATCTGTTGTTGACTTTTTTTTCCACCCTTCCCTGTCTTACTACGTTTACTATTATTTATTTCATCAACTAATTTTCTCAAAATTTGTTTATGCTTTGAAAGTTTATTTTTCTCTTTAGTTTTTAAGCCTACACTTCCTTTTAGAATATTCAGAGCGCACTCACAGATACAGCGTACAAGATTTTTATCAGCTGTTCGTAGCAGAACACTGCGTTGCTGCACATCTGCGTGGCAGAGTGCGTATAAGAGTGCGATGCACTTTTTTGTAAAGTATTTAGGTAGAGTAATTTTTATATTTTCAACGCAACCACAGCTTGCCATTGAACGGTCTGGTGAGGACTGAGCCCTGTTCGGCATTGACGACGCTGTTGACGCGTCCATATCAGCTATTGAACTGAAAATTTTTTAACTGGCTTAACGCCACTTTTTCTTTGGAACGTACGCGTAATGTCTCTCGTCGTCGGGGAAAATAGATGCCCGAAAACGAAACTCGTCTGGTGTGTTTTGTTTTAAATCAATAAATAAATAAGAAAAACTATGTTTAGTTGCGTCATAGTATATTTCTTGAAGAAATTTTGGATTTTCAGGATAAATTTGTCGCGCTAGATAGAAAATTTGTGCACGATCGCGAGGATTTTTAAAAAGTACCAAATAATTAGCATTTAACGATATATCTCGCTGTCCTTTATGAAATAAATTTTGATTTAAATAAATAATCGACAGCGATTTGTGATGTGAACCACGCACAAAAAGATCCTCGACTACTTTATTGCTCGATTCTCGCATAAGATCATCTATGATGATTAATTTTTTATGTGCATTATCGTGTGAATAATCTTTAGGGTCAGGTAGACCCTCGTGATACTCGATCTTCCCATATGCAGGTTTGAAACCATGCTCGTACGTGTCTTGCCACTCTGCATAGTACACGATTATCCGATCAAAACGTGTGTTACACAAACGATCGAGATGTTTCAAGAATCGACTAACAAAAAAAGTTTTTCCACAGGATGTGGGCCCACTAGCAATCATTGTAAACGGATGAATAAGTCGTGTATCCATGATGATGATGATGATGATGATGATGATCTAGCACAACTTATCAATACTGACACGTTGTACATATGCACAAAGTTATTTTACTACTGACAATCAATTGCTAAACCGTTTGCATATATAAAAATTACAGTTTCACGTTATATTTGTTCGTAGTTTGAAGAAAAAAAATAATATATTTTTACAACTCATATCAGCTAATCACCACGGCGGGTGGGCCCCGGCGGCGCGGCGCGGAAATTACACTTTACACACGCGACAAATCAGCTGCTTTTCGCGTGTGTTGTCACCGCCTGCTGATCAGCGGGGGTATAAGGCTGTAAAGCATGAATTTAGCTAACGCCGCATGGCTCAGCGTGCGAGGGCAGGCGCACTAAGACAGCTGATGCGCCGCCCTCCGCAATTTTCTTTCTGATTTCAGTGTAGCGCAACAACCGGCTAGTAGGATTCATAATGAATTGGAACATTGTAATACTCAAACTCATGGTTGCGACCTGATTTAACGAAATCACCGGGTGCAATACTTTTCTATATTCTCAATCACCAAATACATTAATACTTGGCGATGGAGAATGTAGAAAAGTATTGCACTCGATGATTTTGTTAAACATGGTTGCAACCATCAGTTTGAGTATTACAATGTTCCAATTCATTCTGAAGCTTACTAGCTAGTTGAGGCTATATACAACGGTACAAACACACACACACACACACACACACATGAAATAAAATATATTTTACAAATATTTGATAAGTTTTCGTTTCATAATGTACATAATATTTATATTTTTTTTTGTCGTTTTTCATATAATAAGATTTTTTATATACAGTTTTTATAATACTATTTAGAAAAAATTTGGACATAATTATGAAAACATACTTTTACGAATTTTTTCACGAATAAAAGATAATTGGAATGCCATGATTTCTTCATATACAATGTCAAAGTAACGCTCGTTGAATTCGCTTGGCAGATTATGTCTTATATTGTTGTATATAAATTCGTTTGTTGAGTCATCAGTTACATATTTTAAGAATTCTTTTTCGTTGCACACGATATTTTTCCTTTCTGTTTCCGTAGCAACACGTTGCTGAATAATATCACGAATGTAATCTTCTATTAGCGCGATACATGTGTTAATATTACCAGTATGATCACGAAGTCGTTCAACATGTGCATTGATACAGCCTGTGATAGATGTTAGACCTTCGAATGTGATTTGCTGCATAACTATGGATGGTAAGTGAATTTTTATTTTCTTACACGTTTGTTCACTTTCTTCGACAGTATTAGCTGTTTCTGCTGCTGAAGCGTTGTCACTGGGTGCACTGACTGTCTGTTTGTAATAGGTGTTGACATCAGCAAATGACTGAGGGCGTTGTTCCAGCAAAAAAGATTTTGATCCATATGATGTAGTGAACAGTAAATCATGGTTTAGCAGATTTAACGTTCGCTGACCGTTATATTTCTGATAATACTCATAATCATCAGTGAAGTAGGTATTGATGAGATCAAAATGATCTTGTAGCTGCTCCCACGTATCTGTATTTATAACTAACTCTCGACGAATCGCTCTCGAACCACCGGCACTTATAAATTTCAACACTAACTCGTATTTTAATATTTCACCATTACTATTCTGGCTCTCACGTGTTCGGTCGAATCCTACTACGATTCTCTTAGTATTAGAAGAATTAAGCGCGTAACACACTGCTAAAATACTGTTGGGCAGTTTCAAAACTGCATTGACTTTTCGACAGCGTTGCGATGATTCACGTTCTACTTGTACTTGAGACATTGTGATGATGATGATGATGAAGGTTAGAGTTGATTATAACGATATAGCGTCGTACTTGTGCGTAGGTTCACATACATACACTCGAAAACGTTCTATGGTCTTGGCAATCGTACACGAGGCTTTTAAACAGTTAGCTCCGCCCCTACTAAACACATACACATACATAAAAATCCCATTTTTTTCAAAAATTTCATATACACATTTTTAAAAATACACACACACACACACATACACCCTTTGAATGCGCGCGCATTTTCCGGTCACGTCACCACCCACACCCTCTATATATTGTTTTTTACGTAAACAACATATTTTCGTGTTTATTTTAAGAAATATCCTTTGCATATTTTTCTACGACAACCCTTATACAATTCACCGATACATAGAAGGCCTCGTTAAGTACCAAACAGTTTGTATAGCCACTGGTATATGTGAACGGGTAGGTAAATAAGCTTATCTAATCTCTTTTATGGTTTACAATAAAACTCGAACGCTGTAGGATTTTCGGAAAAACCCTAGAAGCGTCTTACAACTTACCCCACCACTACCATCACAACCACCACCACTACCACTACCACCACCACCACTAACAGCTCATCAGAAAGATACTTAGATGAACGTCTATTTTTTTTTAACATGTAGCTGAAAAGATATAAATACCCAGAGCGCTCTAGCGAATGCATTACTGTCCGTTCGAATTTTCAACCGGCCGTTTCAACCGTTGACGCGAACTTTATAATTTGTGAAGTTTCTTTTTCTCTCGGTGTTTTTTTTAAAAATGGCTCCTAAAATTACGGTACAGGCTACCTACGTAACTGTGTACGTAAAGTGTTGAAACGCGTACAAGACAAACGTGCGGGTGTGTTTTCTCGGGCTAAGCTAGCTGATCTCCGTAGACGGGGACAGTGGTTAACGAATATGGAGCATAGTGCTCTTCAATCAGAGTTGCGTACGATGCTCCCTTATCTAACGCCTACCGATATTTATTATTTAAAGCGTCGCGGGTACTTCTATTCGGTAGATGCAATGCTCGTGCTCGTGGGGTTCGTAACCCAGGGGCATCTCCATCGTAGAGATCCCCGGTTTAAAAATACCTTGTGTGAATATAATGAATTAGGTATGTGTTTTAAGTAAAAGTGAAAAAGAAAAAAACAGTATTAGTGCAAAGTGTATTTTAGTTTTTAAACGAATTTTTTGTTGTTGTAGCGATTAAGCGCATACTGGCGGACGACGAAGAAGAGGCTGCTTCGATGAACGCCATGGGGCCTACGGAGGCTGTGGGGGCCGAAGAGGATATTGTTATGGAGGTAGTGCAAACGGAAAGTAATATGAGCATGGCAAGTGCAAGTGCAAGTGCTAGTGGTGTGCGTGATCGAAGGGATGTAGCTGCACCTGCAAGCGAACCGGTACCTTGTTCTTCTGGTTTAAGCAGACTGTTGCAGCTACAGTCATCTCCCTCGTCGTCCTCAACATCATCATCATTATTATTATTAACATCACCACATCGAATGGCACGCTCGCCTGAAGATAGCGGCTGGATCGGTAGACCTGAAGTAGATCCTCATTTCGTACTGCACATAGACAATGTGTACAGCGATACGAGTTCGGATAACCCGTGTCCTTTCTCGACGGACGACGACGACGACGACGACGACGACGATGACAACGATGGTGCTGTTATGAACGACAACGACGACGATGACGGCGATGACGACGACGACGACGGTAACGATGGCGACGATGACGATGACGACGACGACGACGGCGACGATGACGATGACGACCCCGAAGATTTAGATGTTGACGCCGGCGTTGAAGAGCTACCCGCCGCCGCCGCCGTCGAAGCACAAGAAGATGCTAATTTCGACAACGACGACGATCCAGCATTTTTAGTTGCTAACGACGATGACTACAATGATGCTGCTAGTGTCGACTCGCAGGCATCGACAATAGTAGCGAACGACAACGACAACATCGAAATAGGGCCCGTGTACGAGCCAGACTCATTTATACCGCAGTATGTTGCGGATGTAGCACCGCAGCCTATGCACGGTGCACCAGAGGACCGGGACACAAAATTTAGTGTCTACAATCCGGTCGCACACGATACGTCCGAAGCTAAAGAAGCACAACTTGCACGTGCCCGACTCATTTATGATTTTTATCATAGACCAGAAGAACCTTCAGATATTACCTTCTACTACGACAACACTGGCCGCCGAAGAAACACCTATTTCGATCAGAACAACATGGACCACAACAACATCAATAGGAGTAAGTAGAACCGTTATTTTACTTTTAATAGCAGGAGGGTGTATTATTAAATAAATAAAATAATTTTATAGAAATCCGTTATATCGAGGAGCAAAGACCGGACGCTCTAGCAGGTGATTTTGAGGATTTCTTAAATTATTACGCAGGAATACGTTGGGCACCCCGCGCGCGCGAACGACGTAGAATAGATACGATGTGGGAAAGTAGGTACGATACAGAATCACTGCACCGTGCCTTCTTTTACACCTCTAGTCTCGAGGAAATGCGTGAAGAGTTCATAGAGACGCATAAACATTTCCGCCACGTGTTCGACGAAGAATATTGAAATCTTTCTTTTTTTGAATTTTTTTTCATAATCGGCGTTATAAAAATAGTTCTTTTAAATAACTGATATTTTTTACGTAAAATTAAAATTAGATTTTTTCTAAATTTCATAAAAGGCTTAGCGCTGATCCGTGAGGCTTATAACTCGGATGAAGATGTCGGCTCGCAGGTAGGCGGGGGTGCCTTAGGTGAAAATATGGACAGTAAAATGGACGACGACAGTAATGGCGACACCGATAGCGACGCTGGTGACAGTGAAGAACGTAAATTTATTTTAATATCGCGCGATACATCGGAATCTACGACTTTAGTGATGCGTGGCGAACGCATAATTGTTAGGTTGACGATAGCGAATGACGATAACCTCTGTTTACCGCGCGCCTTAGCAGTCGGTTTGGCATACATACTACTCCAAACCGACTGCAAAAATCCAAATTTTATTAAAAATTGGAAACGTGCGTGCGATAGCCGTTGGGGAGCGCAAAAAATGTATGCGCTCGATTTGCTGCAAAGCGCCAACATATCTCCAAGTGACATCCCTCCGGAGGGGTGTACTTTAGAACATATTGACGCTTTGCAGAATTATTTAATAAATGATAAAATAGCTATAGTAATTAGAGATAATAGGAAATTTGCGAAGAGACAGGCCGAGGTTATTTTCGACGGTCGTGAAAGAGCCGGTTTACGCGACGAGAACAACGCGCGTGAAATAAATTTATTATTTTTCGAGGGTTCTCAGGGGCAACCAGGGCATTACGCGTACGTAAAATCAGTCGTAGCAGCCGCCGGGGGTACGAATTTTTGCGACAATTGTAATAAAGCCTTTAAGTCGAAGGATTTGCACAAATGTGCAAAATCCTGTGTTTATTGTTTTGCACGTCCTCCGTGTGACCAGGCAATCGTGATACATTGTGATGATTGTAACAGGAATTTCGCTAGTGAAACCTGTTATAATATACACAAAGAACAGGGCAGCTACACAAAATTTAGTAGCGTGTGTTCCGTCGTACGTTGTTGTGTCAATTGTGATAAACAATTGAACATGAAACGTGACGGAAAAAAACACACATGTGGCATGTTTTATTGTAGGCGGTGTCAATGCGAACACACCTTCAATGAAGCATGCTACATAAAGCCGATCACTAAAAATGATTGCACGGCTAAAATCGTAGAAAATAAACCTGAAACACGGTTTATTTTTTACGATTTTGAAACGCGTCAGGACGAATGTAGTACTGATGACAACTCGTGTTATAAACACGTTGTCAATCTATGCGTCGCCAGTCAAGTTTGCGATATTTGTATAAATATCGAAAACTTGAATGGCACACATTGTAGATTTTGCGGTATTCGTGACTTCGTTTTTGAACAAGACCCGGTAAAAAATTTTCTTGATTTGAGCGTGCGTGGTACAAGCTCTTTTAAAAAGACGGTGTGTATCGCGCATAACGCAAAAGCTTTCGACACACATTTTATTTTAAAACAAGTAATATTAAATAATTTAAACGTCGAACCAAAAGTTATTTTGAATGGTCGTAACATTATAGTTATGACAATTCATAATACTAAATTTATCGACAGTATAAATTATTTTAATATGAAGTTAAGTGCACTACCGAAAGCTTTTGGGTTACCCGCTGAAAGTGTAAAAGGGTACTTTCCGCACTTTTTTAATAGACAGGAAAATTTTTCATATATCGGTGCTTTACCATCTCCGGATAATTACGGGCCCGAGTCTATGAATACCGCAGAACGCGAACAATTTTACAATTGGTATAACGAGCAGAAAGAAATGGGTGTAAGTTTTAATTTTCGCGAAGAACTTACACGTTATTGCAAAATGGATGTTGAAATCCTCAGGCGCGCGTGCACAATTTTTCGCGAAATTTTTTTAAGCAAGGGCGGTATATGCCCTTTTACAGAGGCTTCGACAATAGCCTCGGCCTGCTCCCGTATTTATAGGAGCAAATTTCTAGATGAAAAAACCATTGGCCTGATACCTGCGAAGGGTTATCGACTTGCCGATAAACAGTCAAAGAAAGCACTCGAATGGCTTCTTTGGCTAGAGCGCGAATATGGTTGCAAAATAATCCACGCAACAAGATCGCGTGAATACATACTCCCCGGGGGTATCAAGGTTGATGGTTTTCTCGAAAACCCTTGCGACGATCCTAATACAACCTCGACATTCAAAGGTACTGTCTTTGAATTTCAAGGTTGTTACACACATGGTTGTCCAAAGTGTTTTAAAAATGGCTATGACACTCGCACATCGTTCGAACGACCGATACGCGAGTGTTATAACCAAACAATTCTAAAAAATAAGAAGATAAGAGCGTTAGGATATAAGCTTGTCGAAATTTGGGAGTGCGACTTTGACGAAATGAAAAAAACGCAGCCTCAAATTTCGACATTTTTACACAGACACCCTAGGCTTACAGGTTATAAATTAGAACCCCGTGACGCTTTTTTCAGTGGGCGTACTGAAAATTTCGTCACCTCCTTTGAGACGCGCGATTCGCAAAAAATAAAATATACGAATTATATCCGTATGCTCATTATATCCGTATATTTGTAAAACAGGAAAGTTCCCTACAGGACATCCTGAAATATATGTAGGTACAGAATGCCACGAATTAACAGGTGTTAATTACGAGCATTTTGACAGGGTGAACGGGTTGGTAAAATGTGTTATTTTACCCCCGCGGGATCTATATATACCCGTTCTACCTGTCAAAATGCGTGGCAAGCTGCTGTTTCCTCTCTGCAGAGCCTGTTGTGAAGAGGAAAACTTCAGCACCTGTACTCACGAAAACGTTGAGTTGCGCGCGCTCTCAGGAACCTGGGTGTCTGACAAGCTCGTCAAAGCACTCGAAAAAGGATATAAATTTTTAAAAATTGATGTGATTTGGCAATATCAAATCACACAATTAAAATCAAACACCGATAAAGGCTTGTTTGGTGACTACATAAATTCGTTTCTTGTAATGAAACAACAAGCATCGGGCTGGCCTGTCGAGTGCGTTGACGAGCTTCAAAAGCGCAAGTACATTGATATGTACTACGAGAAAGAGGGTGTTTTGCTCGATTACAATAAAATCGAGAAAAACCCTGGATTGCGTGCGGTGGCTAAACTATGTCTCAACTCATTTTGGGGCAAATTTGGCCAGCGCGACAATCTGCCCTCGACAGAATTCGTCAAAACGCGTAAGCGGCTTCTCGAGCTTATTATGGCTCAGGATAAGGAAATAAAAGGCCTCTTATTAATATCCGAAAACGTGTTATGCGTTAATTGGATAATGAAAGAGGATTTTATATGCCCATCTAACCATACTAACGTCGTGATAGCCGCATACACGACCGCACAAGCGCGTCTCGTTTTGTACGAATACATGGAGCGCTTAAATAAGCGCTTATTATATTGCGATACCGACTCTGTAATTTTTGTTAGCAATAATGATAATACAGAGTACGAACCAGAGTTAGGTAACTTTTTGGGCCAAATGACTGACGAGTTAGTCACATATGGCGATGACTCTTATATCAGTCATTTTATATCTGGTGGCCCGAAATTTTACGGTTATCGCGGAAAGTCCTCGTCCGTCGGAAATTTTGAATGTGTTAAAGTTAAAGGCATTAGATTGAATTACATTAATTCGAAAAAAATTAATTTTGAAAGCGTTTGTAAACTAATAAATAAAGAAATTTCTAATATTAAATTAAATTTTAAAAGTATCCGACGGACGGCGACTTTTGATTTAGTTACTAAGAGCGAAAGTAAAACATGTAGAGTAGTTTTAAGAAAACGGTGCTATTTTCAAGATGGTACATCGCTCCCCATCGGTTTTAGAAATAATAATAAATAATTTTATGGATTTTTTGTTAATATTTATAAATATTTATGAAAATATAAGTGTTAAATATTTGAAATGCAGTGTTTATTTATTTATTTCGACCCTCCACATCTTTTTACAGTTTGTTTAGGTAACGACGACCACGACCCAGACGGATGTAGCCAAAAAGATATATATACAACTTTTTATTATTATTAATATACAATCATAAATATTTTTTGAGTAATCAATAGAGAAAACAGGCAACGCCTCAGGATGTAACGTCTCGTTTCAAAGAAAAAAAGGTAAAAATATTTGTTTAGGATTATTTATTCATTTTAGAACATAAAATACAAATTATTTTAATAAATAATAGTTTACAAAGATGCGTATTTTTTCAGAACTTCTTATAACCATGCTGTTCAGGCCGGGAATTCGTATTCGTAGAATACTTTTCGAAAAAATTTTTCCATTGCTTACTACTTTTATCTGAAGAGCAAGGTTCTCCACGATACGTACTACATTGTTTATCATCTTGTACTTTTCGACCATTCTTGTCCTCAGTAAGAGGTGTGTATGAAATATTTTTTCGATTCATTTTTTTTGCTAGAAAACACTTTAACCTGTCTTGGCAACTGACTTGAGCATACTGGTTTTTTATTAAAGGAACACAGCTTCGTCAACAGGAAACTACCACCACCACCACCACCACCAACACCAATAATACTCTTAGAACCATTATCCCCTTGCATTTATTGGATTGGACATAGCCCTCGAGAATCTCGCAATTTAAACAGAAGGTGCTGTATTTTACAAAATAACTCATAGTACGTAATAATAAATTAAATCGTTATTCTAATTAAATTATGCTGATTACAGAAATCTGTAAAAAACTCTAGAGGGATGTTGCAGAGACGACTGGTGGCCATTGCAAGCCAACCGGTAATATTCGAGTCTAAGGAGAAGACAAAGGTCTCCAACCGGCTGGATGACCTAAAAAATACAACGGCTGTATTTTCAGCCAGACTACGTAACATCCATAATGATGAAATGTAAAATTTGTATTTTTTTAAAAACGTTTACAATATTTATTAATATATATTTAATAAACATCATTTGAAATTTTTTCATTTACCCTGCAACGATTCAAAATCCCACTCCTTCATAGCCCTTGTATATATATATATATAATTCATATGTAGGCGCGCTCGTGTGTTTGTATATATGTGTAAGGGCGTATATATGTAAGGGCGGGGCCCTTATAACGAGGGGGTGGTGGGTGATACTAGTACCCATCATATCAGAGTACCGTACACCCGCGCGCCATAGCATGCGAGAGAAAGAGAGAGAGAGAGAGAGAGAGAGAGAGAGAGAGAGAGAGAGAGAACGAGCTCGGGTCCAAGTACCTGCTCAAACGGTCTAAGGGGCTCACCAGCGCCTTACATCCACTCGCTATAGGATGCTAGAGAGAGAGAGAGAGAGAGAGAGAGAGAGACAGAGAGAGAGAGAGAGAGAGAGAGAGAGAGAGAGAGAGAGAGAGAGAGACAGAGAGAGAGAGAGAGAGAGAGAGAGAGAGAGAGAGAGAGAGAGAGAGAGAGAGAGAGAGAGAGAGAGCGCACGCGGCTCCTACCGGCGCCAATGGTCTAGGGGGTGGGTCACACCAGAGACTTACTCCCCCTCGCTATAGCAGGCGAGAGAGATAGCGAGGCCGACTACCTGCTCGAAGGGTCTAGAGGGGGGAGGGGCTCGCTATACGCTGCCTGCGAGATCCCCCCAACACATGTACAGACCACGTGACACCACCCACTCTCTATCTCACTATAAGCTATAGCGGGTGGGGGGGTGGTGGGTCCTATAGCGAGGGGGTGGTGGGGTGGCACGACACCGCAGAACCTTACTCCCTCTCGTCATAGCAAGCGAGAGAGATAGAGAGACCGACTACCTGCTCCAAGGGTATAGGGGGGGAGGGGGCTCGCTATAAGATGCCAACACACGTGCAGACCACGTGGCACCACCCACCGGCTGTCTCCCTATAGGGTACCCCTCTATACTTCGCACATAACTTACTAATGCTCGCACATAACTCGCAACTGCTCGCACATAACTTACAATCGCTCGCACATAACTTTCTAGCGCTCGCACATAAGCCACTACTGCACGCACATAACTCGCAGCTGCTCGCACATAACTCACTACTGCTCGCACATAACTCACCAGTGCTCGCACATAACTTACATATGCTCGCACATAACTCACTACTGCTCGCACATAACTTACAAATGCTCGCACATAACTTTCTAGCCCTTGCACATAAGCCACTACTGCTCGCACATAACTCGCAACTGCTCGCACATAACTCACTACTGCTCGCACATAACTGACCACTGCTCGCACATAACTTACTATTGCTCGCACAAAACTCGCTACTGCTCGCACATAACTTACTACTGCTCGCACATAACTTACTAATGCTCGCACATAACTCACTACTGCTCGCACATAACTCACTACTGCTCGCATATAACTTTCCATGGCTCGCACATAAGCCACAATTGCTCGCACATAACTTTCTAGCGCTCGCACATAAGCCACTACTGCTCGCACATAACTCGCAGCTACTCGCACATAACTAACTAGCGCTCGAACATAAGGCACAACTGCTCGCACATAACTCACTACTGCTCGCACATAATTCTCTACTGTTCGCACATAACTTATAATCGCTCGCACATAACTTACAATTGCTCGCACATAAGGCACAAATGCACGCACATAACTCGAAACTGCTCGCACATAACTTACAATCGCTCGCACATAAGGCACAAATGCTCGCACATAACCAACTAGCACTCGAACATAAGGCACAAGTGCTCGCACATAACTCTCTACTGCTCGCACATAACTTAATAATGCTCGCACTTAACACACTACTGCTCGCACATAACTCACTACGGCTCGCACATAACTTAATAATGCTCGCACATAACTCACTTATCCTCGCACATAACTTACATATGCTCGCACATAACTTACATATGCTCGCACATAACTCACCAATGCTCGCACATAACTTACTAATGCTCGTACATAACTCGCAACTGCTCGCACATAACTTTCTAGCGCTCGCACATAAGCCACTACTGCTCGCACATAACTCGCAGCTGCTCGCACATAACTCACTACTGCTCGCACATAACTCACCACTGCTCGCACATAACTTACTACTGCTCGCACATAACTCGCAACTGCTCGCACATAACTTTCTAGCCCTTGCACATAAGCCACTACTGCTCGCACATAACTCGCAGCTGCGCGCACATAACTCACTACTGCTCGCACATAACTGACCACTGCTCGCACATAACTTACATATGCTCGCACATAACTCACTACTGCTCGCACATAACTTACTGATGCTCGCACATAACTCGCTACTACTCGCACACAACTTTCTATCGCTCGCACATAAGGCACAAATGCTTGCCCATAACTCGCAACAGCTCGCACATAACTCGCAACAACTCGCACATAACTTACCATGGCTCGCACATAAGCCACAATTGCTCGCAAATAACTCACTACTGCTCGCACATAACTTACGTTCGCTCGCACATAACTCGCTACTGCTCACACATGACTCACTACTGCTCGCACATAACTTACTATTGCTCGCACAAAACTCGCTACTGCTCGCACATAACTCACTACTGCTCGCACATAACTCACTACTCCTTGCATATAACTTTCCATGGCTCGCACATAAGCCACAATTGCTCGCACATAACTTTCTAGCGCTCGCACATAAGCCACTACTGCACGCACATAACTCGCAGCTACTCGCACATAACTAACTAGCGCTCGCACGTAAGGCACAAATGCTCGCACGCAAGGCACGAATGCTCGCACATAACTAACTAGCGTTCGCACATAAGCCACAATTGCTCGCACATAACTTTCTAGCGCTCGCACATAAGCCACTACTGCACGCACATAACTCGCAGCTACTCGCACATAACTAACTAGCGCTCGAACATAAGGCACAAATGCTCGCACATAACTCACTACTGCTCGCACATAATTCTCTACTGTTCGCATATAACATATAATCGCTCGCACATAAGGCACAAATGCTCGCCCATAACTCGCAACAGCTCGCACATAACTTACCATGGCTCGCACATAAGCCACATTTGCTCGCACATAACTCACTACTGCTCGCACATAACTTACTAATGCTCGCACATAACTCGAAACTGCTCTCACATAACTCACGACTGCTCGCGCATAAATCTCAACTGCTCGCACTTAACTCGTAACTGCTCGCACATAACTTACTATCGCTCGCACATAAGCCACATTTGCTCGCACATAACTCACTACTGCTCGCACATAACTCGAAACTGCTCGCACATAACTCACAATTGCTCCGACATAACTCTCATTTGCTCGCACATAACTCGCAACAGCTCGCACATAACTTACTATCGCTCGCACATAAGCCACAATTGCTCACACAGAACTCACTACTGCTCGCACATAACTTAATAATGCTAACACACAACTCACTACTGCTCGCACTAACTCACTACTGCTCGCATATAACTTACAACTGCTCGCACATAAGACACAAATGCTCGTACATAACTTACTAGCCCTCGCACATAAGGCCCAACTGCTCGCACATAACTCACTACCGCTCACACATAATGCACTACTGCTCGCACATAACTCACTTATTCTCGCACATAACTTACATATGCTCGCACATAAGGCACAGATGCTCGCACGTACCTAACTAGCGCTCGAACATAAGGCCCAACTGCTCGCACATAACTCACTACCGCTCGCACATAATGCACTACTGCTCGCACATAACTCGCAACTGCTCGCAAATAACGTAATAATGCTCGCACATAACTCACTACTGCTCGCACATAACTCACTACTGCTCGCACATAACTCACTACTGCTCGCACATAACTCACTACTACTCGCACATAAGGCACTACTGCTCGCACATAACACACTACTGTTCGCACATAACTTACTAATGGTCGCACATAACTAGCTACTGCTCGCACATAACTCACTTATCCTCGCACATAACTTACATATGCTCGCACATAACTCACGAATGCTCGCACATAACTTACTAATGCTCGCACATAACTCGCAACTGCTCGCACATAACTTACAATCGCTCGCACATAACTTTCTAGCGCTCGCACATAAGCCACTACTGCTCGCACATAACTCGCAGCTGCTCGCACATAACTCACTACCGCTCGCACATAAGGCACAAATTCTCGCACATAACTTAGTAATGCTCGCACATAACTTAGTAATGCTCGCACATAACACGCAACTGCTCGCACATAACTTAAAATCGCTCGCACATAACTTAGTAATGCTCGCACATAACTTAGTAATGCTCGCACATAACACGCAACTGCTCGCACATAACTTAAAATCGCTCGCACATAAACCACATTCGCTCGCACATAACTCACTACTGCCCGCACATAACTTACTGATGCTCGCACATAACTCGAAACAGCTCTCACATAACTCACGACTGCTCGCGCATAAATCTCAACTGCTCGCACATAACTCGCAACAGCTTGCACATAATTTACTAGCCCTCGCACATAAGGCACAACTGCTCGCAGATAACTCACTACCGCTCGCACATAATGCACTACTGCTCGCACATAACTTATAATCGCTCGCACATAAGGCACAAATGCTCGCACATAACACGCAACTGCTCGCACATAACTCGCAACTGCTCTCACATAACTTAATAATGCTCGCACATAACTCACTACTGCTCGTACATAACTCACTACTGCTCGCATATAACTTACAATTGCTCGCACATAACTCACTACTGCTCGCACATAACTTAATAATGCTCGCACATAACTCACAATTGCTCGCACATAACTTGCAACAGCTCGCACATAACTTACTAGCGCTCGAACATAAGGCACAAATGCTCGCACATAACTCACTACTGCTCGCACATAACTCTCTACTGCTCGCACATAACTTATAATCGCTCGCACATAAGTCACAAATGCTCGCACATAAGGCACAAATGCTCGCACATAACCTACTAATGCTCGCACATAAGACGCAACTGCTCGCATATAACTTACATTCGCTCGCACATAAGCCACATTTGCTCGAATTTATTTGTTAAGATCGAAGGTGAGGAAATCTGTCAAAATGGCGGATATATGTTTGTTGCACATGTCATTTCGTGTTTAGGGATTTTTCATGGGGCTCGTAATGGGATTACGAACTTTGTTATTTCAGATATTAGTTGAATAGTCCGAACTACACAAGTAGGAATTTTTTTGTAAAGTTCGAAGGTGGGGTAATCTGCCAAAATGGCGGATATATGTTGGTTGCTAATGTCATTTCGTGTTTAGGGATTTTTCATGGGGCTCGTAATGGGATTACGAATATTTTTATTTCAGATTTTAGTTAAATAGTCCAAACTACACTAGTATGAATTTTTTTGTTAAGATCGAAGGTGGGGAATTCTGCCAAAATGGCGGATGTATGTTCGTTGCATATGTCATTTTGTGTTTAGGGATTTTTCTTGGGGCTCGTAATGGGATTACGAACTTTTTTATTACAGATATTAGTTAAATAGTCCAAACTACTCTAGTATACATTTTTTTTCTTAAGATCGAAGGTGAGCAAATCTGCCAAAATGGCGGATATATGTTCGTTGCACATGTCGTTTCGTGTTTAGGGATTTTTCATGGGGCTCGTAATGGGATTACGTACTTTGTTATTTCAGATATTAGTTGAATAGTCCAAACTACAGAAGTAGGAATTTTTTTGTAAAGTTCGTAGTTGGGGAAATCTGCCAAAATGGCGAATATATGTTGGTTGCACATGTCATTTCGTGTTTAGGGATTTTTCATGGGGCTCGTAATGGGATTACGAATATTTTTATTTCAGATATTAGTTATATAGTCCAAACTACACAAGTAGGAATTTTTTTGTTAAGATTGAAGGTGAGGAAATCTGCCAAAATGGCGGATATATGTTCGTTGCACATGTCATTTCGTGTTTAGGGATTTTTCATGGGGCTCGTAATGGGATTATGAACTTTTTCATTTCAGATTTTAGTTAAATAGACCAAACTACATAAGTAGGAATTTTTTCGTTAAGATCGAAGGTGAGGAAATCTGCCAAAATGGCGGATATATGTTGGTTGCACATGTCATTTCGTGTTTAGGGATTTTTCATGGGGCTCGTAATGGGATTATGAACTTTTTCATTTCAAATATTAGTTAAATAGACCAAACTACATAAGTACGAATTTTTCTTTAAGATCGAAGGTGAGGAAATCTGCCAAAATGGCGGATATATGTTGGTTGCACATGTCATTTCGTGTTTATGGATTTTTCATGGGGCTCGTAAATGGGATTATGAAATTTTTTATTTCATATCATAGTTAAATAGACCAAACTACATAAGTAGGAATTTTTTCGTTAAGATCGAAGGTGAGGAAATCTGCCAAAATGGCGGATATATGTTGGTTGCACATGTCATTTCGTGTTTAGGGATTTTTCATGGGGCTCGTAATGGGATTATGAACTTTTTCATTTCAGATTTTAGTTAAATAGACCAAACTACATAAGTAGGTATTTTTCCGTTAAGATCGAAGGTGAGGAAATCTGCCAAAATGGCGGATATATGTTGGTTGCATATGTCATTTCGTGTTTAGGGATTTTTCATGGGGCTCGTAATGGGATTATGAACTTTTTTATTTCAAACTTTAGTTAAATAGTCCAAACTACACTAGCATGAATTTTTTTGTTAAGATCGAAGGTGGGGAAATCTGCCAAAATGGCGGATATATGTTCGTTGCACATGTCATTTCGTGTTTAGGGATTTTTCATGGGGCTCGTAATGGGATTATGAACTTTTTTATTTGACATATTAGTTCAAAAGACCAAACTACATAAGTAGGAATTTTTCTGTTAGGATCGAAGGTGAGGAAATCTGCCAAAATGGCGGATATATGTTGGTTGCACATGTCATTTCGTGTTTAGGGATTTTTCATGGGGCTCGTAATGGGATTATGAACTTTTTTATTTCAAATATTAGTTCAATAGACCAAACTACATAAGTTGGAATTTTTTAGTTAGGATCGAAGGTGAGGAAATCTGCCAAAATGGCGGATATATGTTGGTTGCACATGTCATTTCGTGTTTAGGGATTTTTCATGGGGCTCGTAATGGGATTATGGAAGTATTTCAGATTTTAGTTAAATAGACCAAACTACATAAGTAGGAATTTTTTTGTTAAGATCGAAGGCAGGGAAATTGGCCAAAATGGCGGATATATGTTCGTTCCACATGTCATTTCGTGTTTAGGGATTTTTCATGGGGCTGGTAATGGGATTATGAACTTTTTTTTAGTAAATATTAGTTAAATAGAACAAACTACATAAGTAGGAATTTTTTCGTTAAGATCGAAGGTGAGGAAATCTGCCAAAATTGCGGATATTTGTTGGTGGCACATGTCATTTCGTGTTTAGGGATTTTTCATGGGGCTCGTAATGGGATCACGAACTTTTTTATTTCAGATTTTAGTTAAATACTCCAAACTTCACAAGTATGAATTTTTTTGTTAAGATCAAAGGCAGGGAAATTGGCCAAAATGGCGGATATATGTTCGTTGCACATGTCATTTCGTGTTTAGGGATTTTTCATGGGGCTCGTAATGGGATTATGAAATATTTATGGTATATATTCGTTAAATAGACCAAACTACATAAGTAGAAATTTTTTCGTTAGGATCGATGGTGAGGAAATCTGCCAAAATGGCGGAAATATGTTGGTTGCACATGTCATTTCGTGTTTAGGGATTTTTCATGGGGCTCCTAATGGGATTATGAAATTTTTTATTTAAAATATTTTAAATAGTCCAAACTACATAAGTAGGAATTTTTTTGTTAGGGTCGAAGGTGAGGTAATCTGCCAAAATGGCGGATATATGTGGTGGCACATGTCATTTCGTGCTTAGGGATTTTTCATGGGGCTCGTAATGGGATTATGAACTTTTTTTTGGTAAATATTAGTTAAATAGACCAAACTACATAAGTAGGTATTTTTCCGTTAAGATCGAAGGTGAGGAAATCTGCCAAAATGGCGGATATATGTTGGTTGCATATGTCATTTCGTGTTTAGGGATTTTTCATGGGGCTCGTAATGGGATTATGAACTTTTTTATTTCAAATATTAGTTAAATAGTCCAAACTACACTAGCATGAATTTTTATGTTAAGATCGAAGGTGGGGAAATCTGCCAAAATGGCGGATATATGTTGGTTGCACATGTCATTTCGTGTTTATGGATTTTTCATGGGGCTCGTAAATGGGATTATGAAATTTTTTATTTCATATCATAGTTAAATAGTCCAAACTACATAAGTAGGAATTTTTTGTTAGTATCGAAGGTGAGGTAATCTGCCAAAATGGCGGATATATGTTGGTTGCATATGTCATTTCGTGTTTAGGGATTTTTCATGGGGCTCGTAATGGGATTATGAACTTTTTTATTTCAAATATTAGTTAAATAGTCCAAACTACACTAGCATGAATTTTTATGTTAAGATCGAAGGTGGGGAAATCTGCCAAAATGGCGGATATATGTTCGTTGCACATGTCATTTCGTGTTTAGGGATTTATCATGGGGCTCGTAATGGGATTATGAACTTTTTTATTTCAAATATTAGTTAAATAGACCAAACTACATAAGTAGGAATTTTTTCGTCAAGATCGAAGGTGAGGAAATCTGCCAAAATGGCGGATATATGTTGGTTGCACATGTCATTTCGTGTTTAGGGATTTTTCATGGGGCTCGTAATGGGATTACGAAATTTTTTATTTCAGAATTTAGTTAAATAGACCAAACTACATAAGTAGGAATTTTGTCGTTAAGATCGAAGGTGAGGAAATCTGCCAAAATGGCGGATATATGTTCGTTGCACATGTCATTTCGTGTTTGGGGATTTTTCATGGGGCTCGTAATGGGATTACGAATCTTCTTTGTTACAAGTATTAGTTAAATAGACCAAACTACATAAGTAGGAATTTTTTTGTTAAGATCGAAGTTAGGGAAATCTGCCAAAATGGCGGATATATGTTCGTTGCACATGTCATTTCGTGTTTAGGGATTTTTCATGGGGCTCGTAATGGGATCACGAACTTTTTTATTTCAGATTTTAGTTAAATACTCCAAACTTCACAAGTATGAATTTTTTTGTTAAGATCGAAGGCAGGGAAATTGGCCAAAATGGCGGATATATGTTCGTTGCACATGTCATTTCGTGTTTAGGGATTTTTCATGGGGCTGGTAATGGGATTATGAACTTTTTTTTAGTAAATATTAGTTAAATAGAACAAACTACATAAGTAGGAATTTTTTCGTTAAGATCGAAGGTGAGGAAATCTGCCAAAATGGCGGATATATGTTGGTGGCACATGCATTTCATGTTTAGGGATTTTTCATAGGGCTCGTAATGGGATTATGATCTTTTTTATTTCAAATATTAGTTAAATAGTCCAAACTACACTAGCATGAATTTTTATGTTAAGATCGAAGGTGGGGAAATCTGCCAAAATGGCGGATATATGTTCGTTGCACATGTCATTTCGTGTTTAGGGATTTATCATGGGGCTCGTAATGGGATTATGAACTTTTTTATTTCAAATATTAGTTAAATAGACCAAACTACATAAGTAGGAATTTTTTCGTCAAGATCGAAGGTGAGGAAATCTGCCAAAATGGCGGATATATGTTGGTTGCACATGTCATTTCGTGTTTAGGGATTTTTCATGGGGCTCGTAATGGGATTACGAAATTTTTTATTTCAGAATTTAGTTAAATAGACCAAACTACATAAGTAGGAATTTTGTCGTTAAGATCGAAGGTGAGGAAATCTGCCAAAATGGCGGATATATGTTCGTTGCACATGTCATTTCGTGTTTGGGGATTTTTCATGGGGCTCGTAATGGGATTACGAATCTTCTTTGTTACAAGTATTAGTTAAATAGACCAAACTACATAAGTAGGAATTTTTTTGTTAAGATCGAAGTTAGGGAAATCTGCCAAAATGGCGGATATATGTTCGTTGCACATGTCATTTCGTGTTTGGGGATTTTTCATGGGGCTCGTAATGGGATTACGAATCTTCTTTGTTACAAGTATTAGTTAAATAGACCAAACTACATAAGTAGGAATTTTTTTGTTAAGATCGAAGTTAGGGAAATCTGCCAAAATGGCGGATATATGTTCGTTGCACATGTCATTTCGTGTTTAGGGATTTTTCATGGGGCTCGTAATGGGATCACGAACTTTTTTATTTCAGATTTTAGTTAAATACTCCAAACTTCACAAGTATGAATTTTTTTGTTAAGATCGACGGCAGGGAAATTGGTCAAAATGGCGGATATATGTTCGTTGCACATGTCATTTCGTGTTTAGGGATTTTTCATGGGGCTGGTAATGGGATTATGAACTTTTTTTTAGTAAATATTAGTTAAATAGAACAAACTACATAAGTAGGAATTTTTTCGTTAAGATCGAAGGTGAGGAAATCTGCCAAAATGGCGGATATATGTTGGTGGCACATGCATTTCATGTTTAGGGATTTTTCATGAGGCTCGTAATGGGATTATGAACTTTTTTATTTCAAATATTAGTTAAATAGTCCAAACTACACTAGCATGAATTTTTTTGTTAAGATCGAAGGTGGGGAAATCTGCCAAAATGGCGGATATATGTTCGTTGCACATGTCATTTCGTGTTTAGGGATTTATCATGGGGCTCGTAATGGGATTATAAACTTTTTTATTTCAAATATTAGTTAAATAGACCAAACTACATAAGTAGGAATTTTTTCGTCAAGATCGAAGGTGAGGAAATCTGCCAAAATGGCGGATATATGTTGGTTGCACATGTCATTTCGTGTTTAGGGATTTTTCATGGGGCTCGTAATGGGATTACGAAATTTTTTATTTCAGAATTTAGTTAAATAGACCAAACTACATAAGTAGGAATTTTGTCGTTAAGATCGAAGGTGAGGAAATCTGCCAAAATGGCGGATATATGTTCGTTGCACATGTCATTTCGTGTTTGGGGATTTTTCATGGGGCTCGTAATGGGATTACGAATCTTCTTTGTTACAAGTATTAGTTAAATAGACCAAACTACATAAGTAGGAATTTTTTTGTAAAGATCGAAGTTAGGGAAATCTGCCAAAATGGCGGATATATGTTCGTTGCACATGTCATTTCGTGTTTAGGGATTTTTCATGGGGCTCGTAATGGGATCACGAACTTTTTTATTTGACATATTAGTTCAAAAGACCAAACTACATAAGTAGGAATTTTTCTGTTAGGATCGAAGGTGGGGAAATTGGCCAAAATGGCGGATATATGTTCGTTGCACATGTCATTTCGTGTTTAGGGATTTTTCATGGGGCTGGTAATGGGATTATGAACTTTTTTTTAGTAAATATTAGTTAAATAGAACAAACTACATAAGTAGGAATTTTTTCGTTAAGATCGAAGGTGAGGAAATCTGCCAAAATGGCGGATATATGTTGGTGGCACATGTCATTTCATGTTTAGGGATTTTTCATGGGGCTCGTAATGGGATTATGAACTTTTTTATTTCAAATATTAGTTAAATAGTCCAAACTACACTAGCATGAATTTTTTTGTTAAGATCGAAGGTGGGGAAATCTGCCAAAATGGCGGATATATGTTCGTTGCACATGTCATTTCGTGTTTAGGGATTTTTCATGGGGCTCGTAATGGGATTATGAACTTTTTTATTTCAAATATTAGTTCAATAGACCAAACTACATAAGTAGGAATTTTTTAGTTAGGATCGAAGGTGAGGAAATCTGTCAAAATGGCGGATATATGTTGGTTGCACATGTCATTTCGTGTTTAGGGATTTTTCATGGGGCTCGTAATGGGATTATGAACTTTTTTATTTCAAATATTAGTTCAATAGACCAAACTACATAAGTAGGAATTTTTTCGTTAGGATCGATGGTGAGGAAATCTGCCAAAATGGCGGATATATGTTGGTTGCACATGTCATTTCGTGTTTAGGGATTTTTCATGGGGCTCGTAATGGGATTATGAACTTTTTTATTTCAAATATTAGTTCAATAGACCAAACTACATAAGTAGGAATTTTTTAGTTAGGATCGAAGGTGAGGAAATCTGTCAAAATGGCGGATATATGTTCGTTGCACATGTCATTTCGTGTTTAGGGATTTTTCATGGGGCTCGTAATGGGATTATGAACTTTTTTATTTCAAATATTAGTTCAATAGACCAAACTACATAAGTAGGAATTTTTTCGTTAGGATCGATGGTGAGGAAATCTGCCAAAATGGCGGATATATGTTGGTTGCACATGTCATTTCGTGTTTAGGGATTTTTCATGGGGCTCCTAATGGGATTATGAAATTTTTTATTTAAAATATTTTAAATAGTCCAAACTACATAAGTAGGAATTTTTTTGTTAGGGTCGAAGGTGAGGTAATCTGCCAAAATGGCGGATATATGTGGTGGCACATGTCATTTCGTGCTTAGGGATTTTTCATGGGGCTCGTAATGGGATTATGAACTTTTTTATTTGAAATATTAGTTCAATAGACCAAACGACATAAGTAGGAATTTTTTCGTTAAGATCGAAGGTGAGGAATTCTGCCAAAATGGCGGATATATGTTCGTTGCACATGTCATTTCGTGTTTAGGGATTTTTCATGGGGCTCGTAATGGGATTATGAACTTTTTTATTTCAAATATTAGTTCAATAGACCAAACTACATAAGTAGGAATTTTTTAGTTAGGATCGAAGGTGAGGAAATCTGTCAAAATGGCGGATATATGTTGGTTGCACATGTCATTTCGTGTTTAGGGATTTTTCATGGAGCTCGTAATGGGATTATGGAAGTATTTCAGATTTTAGTTAAATAGACCAAACTACATAAGTAGGAATTTTTTTGTTAAGATCGAAGGCAGTGAAATTGGCCAAAATGGCGGATACATGTTCGTTGCACATGTCATTTCGTGTTTAGGGATTTTTCATGGGGCTGGTAATGGGATTATGAAATTTTTTTTAGTAAATATTAGTTAAATAGACCAAACTACATAAGTAGGAATTTTTTCGTTAAGATCGAAGGTGAGGAAATCTGCCAAAATTGCGGATATTTGTTGGTGGCACATGTCATTTCGTGTTTAGGGATTTTTCATGGGGCTCGTAATGGGATTATGAAATTTTTATGGTATATATTCGTTAAATAGACCAAACGACATAAGTAGAAATTTTTTCGTTAGGATCGATGGTGAGGAAATCTGCCAAAATGGCGGATATATGTTGGTTGCACATGTCATTTCGTGTTTAGGGATTTTTCATGGGGCTCCTAATGGGATTATGAAATTTTTTATTTAAAATATTTTAAATAGTCCAAACTACATAAGTAGGAATTTTTTTGTTAGGGTCGAAGGTGAGGTAATCTGCCAAAATGGCGGATATATGTGGTGGCACATGTCATTTCGTGCTTAGGGATTTTTCATGGGGCTCGTAATGGGATTATGAACTTTTTTATTTGAAATATTAGTTCAATAGACCAAACGACATAAGTAGGAATTTTTTCGTTAAGATCGAAGGTGAGGAATTCTGCCAAAATGGCGGATATATGTTGGTTGCACATGTCATTTCGTGTTTAGGGATTTTTGATGGGGCTGGTAATGGGATTATGAAATTTTTATGGTATATATTCGTTAAATAGACCAAACTACATAAGTAGGAATTTTGTCGTTAAGATCGAAGGTGAGGAAATCTGCCAAAATGGCGGATATATGTTGGTGGCACATGTCATTTCGTGTTTAGGGATTTTTCATGGGGCTCGTAATGGGATTATGAACTTTTTTATTTCAAATATTAGTTAAATAGTCCAAACTACACTAGCATGAATTTTTTTGTTAAGATCGAAGGTGGGGAAATCGGCCAAAATGGCGGATATATGTTGGTTGCACATGTCATTTCGTGTTTAGGGATTTTTCATGGGGCTCGTAATGGGATTATGAACTTTTTTATTTGACATATTAGTTCAAAAGACCAAACTACATAAGTAGGAATTTTTCTGTTAGGATCGAAGGTGAGGAAATCTGCCAAAATGGCGGATATATGTTGGTTGCACATGTCATTTCGTGTTTAGGGATTTTTCATGGGGCTCGTAATGGGATTACGAATCTTTTTTGTTACAAGTATTAGTTAAATAGACCAAACTACATAAGTAGGAATTTTTTTGTTAAGATCGAAGGTAGGGAAATCTGCCAAAATGGCGGATATATGTTCGTTGCACATGTCATTTCGTGTTTAGGGATTTTTCATGGGGCTCGTAATGGGATCACGAACTTTTTTATTTCAGATTTTAGTTAAATACTCCAAACTTCACAAGTATGAATTTTTTTGTTAAGATCGAAGGCAGGGAAATTGGCCAAAATGGCGGATATATGTTCGTTGCACATGTCATTTCGTGTTTAGGGATTTTTCATGGGGCTGGTAATGGGATTATGAACTTTTTTTTAGTAAATATTAGTTAAATAGAACAAACTACATAAGTAGGAATGTTTTCGTTAGGATCGATGGTGAGGAAATCTGCCAAAATGGCGGATATATGTTGGTTGCACATGTCATTTCGTGTTTAGGGATTTTTCATGGGGCTGGTAATGGGATTATGAACTTTTTTTTAGTAAATATTAGTTAAATAGAACAAACTACATAAGTAGGAATTTTTTAGTTAGGATCGAAGGTGAGGAAATCTGCCAAAATGGCGGATATATGTTCGTTGCACATGTCATTTCGTGTTTGGGGATTTTTCATGGGGCTCGTAATGGGATTACGAATCTTCTTTGTTACAAGTATTAGTTAAATAGACCAAACTACATAAGTAGGAATTTTTTTGTTAAGATCGAAGTTAGGGAAATCTGCCAAAATGGCGGATATATGTTCGTTGCACATGTCATTTCGTGTTTGGGGATTTTTCATGGGGCTCGTAATGGGATTACGAATCTTCTTTGTTACAAGTATTAGTTAAATAGAACAAACTACATAAGTAGGAATTTTTTTGTTAAGATCGAAGTTAGGGAAATCTGCCAAAATGGCGGATATATGTTCGTTGCACATGTCATTTCGTGTTTAGGGATTTTTCATGGGGCTCGTAATGGGATCACGAACTTTTTTATTTCAGATTTTAGTTAAATACTCCAAACTTCACAAGTATGAATTTTTTTGTTAAGATCGAAGGCAGGGAAATTGGCCAAAATGGCGGATATATGTTGGTTGCACATGTCATTTCGTGTTTAGGGATTTTTCATGGGGCTGGTAATGGGATTATGAACTTTTTTTTAGTAAATATTAGTTAAATAGAACAAACTACATAAGTAGGAATTTTTTAGTTAGGATCGAAGGTGAGGAAATCTGCCAAAATGGCGGATATATGTTGGTGGCACATGCATTTCATGTTTAGGGATTTTTCATGGGGCTCGTAATGGGATTATGAACTTTTTTATTTCAAATATTAGTTAAATAGTCCAAACTACACTAGCATGAATTTTTTTGTTAAGATCGAAGGTGGGGAAATCTGCCAAAATGGCGGATATATGTTCGTTGCACATGTCATTTCGTGTTTAGGGATTTATCATGGGGCTCGTAATGGGATTATAAACTTTTTTATTTCAAATATTAGTTAAATAGACCAAACTACATAAGTAGGAATTTTTTCGTCAAGATCGAAGGTGAGGAAATCTGCCAAAATGGCGGATATGTGTTGGTTGCACATGTCATTTCGTGTTTAGGGATTTTTCATGGGGCTCGTAATGGGATTACGAAATTTTTTATTTCAGATTTTAGTTAAATACTCCAAACTTCACAAGTATGAATTTTTTTGTTAAGATCGAAGGCAGGGAAATTGGCCAAAATGGCGGATATATGTTCGTTGCACATGTCATTTCGTGTTTAGGGATTTATCATGGGGCTGGTAATGGGATTATGAACTTTTTTTTAGTAAATATTAGTTAAATAGAACAAACTACATAAGTAGGAATTTTTTCGTTAAGATCGAAGGTGAGGAAATCTGCCAAAATGGCGGATATATGTTGGTGGCACATGCATTTCATGTTTAGGGATTTTTCATGGGGCTCGTAATGGGATTATGAACTTTTTTATTTCAAATATTAGTTAAATAGTCCAAACTACACTAGCATGAATTTTTTTGTTAAGATCGAAGGTGGGGAAATCGGCCAAAATGGCGGATATATGTTGGTTGCACATGTCATTTCGTGTTTAGGGATTTTTCATGGGGCTCGTAATGGGATTATGAACTTTTTTATTTGACATATTAGTTCAAAAGACCAAACTACATAAGTAGGAATTTTTCTGTTAGGATCGAAGGTGAGGAAATATGCCAAAATGGCGGATATATGTTGGTTGCACATGTCATTTCGTGTTTAGGGATTTTTCATGGGGCTCGTAATGGGATTATGAACTTTTTTATTTCAAATATTAGTTCAATAGACCAAACTACATAAGTAGGAATTTTTTAGTTAGGATCGAAGGTGAGGAAATCTGCCAAAATGGCGGATATATGTTGGTTGCACATGTCATTTCGTGTTTAGGGATTTTTCATGGGGCTCGTAATGGGATTACGAATCTTTTTTGTTACAAGTATTAGTTAAATAGACCAAACTACATAAGTAGGAATTTTTTTGTTAAGATCGAAGGTAGGGAAATCTGCCAAAATGGCGGATATATGTTCGTTGCACATGTCATTTCGTGTTTAGGGATTTTTCATGGGGCTCGTAATGGGATCACGAACTTTTTTATTTCAGATTTTAGTTAAATACTCCAAACTTCACAAGTATGAATTTTTTTGTTAAGATCGAAGGCAGGGAAATTGGCCAAAATGGCGGATATATGTTCGTTGC
Organism: Muscidifurax raptorellus; assembly: GCA_020010945.3. NCBI lineage: Eukaryota > Metazoa > Arthropoda > Insecta > Hymenoptera > Pteromalidae > Muscidifurax > Muscidifurax raptorellus. The sequence continues at coordinate 28,979,068 of CM052080.1, read as the reverse complement.
ACATGTCATTTCGTGTTTAGGGATTTTTCATGGGGCTGGTAATGGGATTATGAACTTTTTTTTAGTAAATATTAGTTAAATAGAACAAACTACATAAGTAGGAATTTTTTCGTTAGGATCGATGGTGAGGAAATCTGCCAAAATGGCGGATATATGTTGGTTGCACATGTCATTTCGTGTTTAGGGATTTTTCATGGGGCTGGTAATGGGATTATGAACTTTTTTTTAGTAAATATTAGTTAAATAGAACAAACTACATAAGTAGGAATTTTTTAGTTAGGATCGAAGGTGAGGAAATCTGCCAAAATGGCGGATATATGTTCGTTGCACATGTCATTTCGTGTTTGGGGATTTTTCATGGGGCTCGTAATGGGATTACGAATCTTCTTTGTTACAAGTATTAGTTAAATAGACCAAACTACATAAGTAGGAATTTTTTTGTTAAGATCGAAGTTAGGGAAATCTGCCAAAATGGCGGATATATGTTCGTTGCACATGTCATTTCGTGTTTGGGGATTTTTCATGGGGCTCGTAATGGGATTACGAATCTTCTTTGTTACAAGTATTAGTTAAATAGAACAAACTACATAAGTAGGAATTTTTTTGTTAAGATCGAAGTTAGGGAAATCTGCCAAAATGGCGGATATATGTTCGTTGCACATGTCATTTCGTGTTTGGGGATTTTTCATGGGGCTCGTAATGGGATTACGAATCTTCTTTGTTACAAGTATTAGTTAAATAGACCAAACTACATAAGTAGGAATTTTTTCGTCAAGATCGAAGGTGAGGAAATCTGCCAAAATGGCGGATATATGTTGGTTGCACATGTCATTTCGTGTTTAGGGATTTTTCATGGGGCTCGTAATGGGATTACGAAATTTTTTATTTCAGATTTTAGTTAAATACTCCAAACTTCACAAGTATGAATTTTTTTGTTAAGATCGAAGGCAGGGAAATTGGCCAAAATGGCGGATATATGTTCGTTGCACATGTCATTTCGTGTTTAGGGATTTTTCATGGGGCTGGTAATGGGATTATGAACTTTTTTTTAGTAAATATTAGTTAAATAGAACAAACTACATAAGTAGGAATTTTTTCGTTAAGATCGAAGGTGAGGAAATCTGCCAAAATGGCGGATATATGTTGGTGGCACATGCATTTCATGTTTAGGGATTTTTCATGGGGCTCGTAATGGGATTATGAACTTTTTTATTTCAAATATTAGTTAAATAGTCCAAACTACACTAGCATGAATTTTTTTGTTAAGATCGAAGGTGGGGAAATCTGCCAAAATGGCGGATATATGTTCGTTGCACATGTCATTTCGTGTTTAGGGATTTATCATGGGGCTCGTAATGGGATTATAAACTTTTTTATTTCAAATATTAGTTAAATAGACCAAACTACATAAGTAGGAATTTTTTCGTCAAGATCGAAGGTGAGGAAATCTGCCAAAATGGCGGATATATGTTGGTTGCACATGTCATTTCGTGTTTAGGGATTTTTCATGGGGCTCGTAATGGGATTACGAAATTTTTTATTTCAGAATTTAGTTAAATAGACCAAACTACATAAGTAGGAATTTTGTCGTTAAGATCGAAGGTGAGGAAATCTGCCAAAATGGCGGATATATGTTCGTTGCACATGTCATTTCGTGTTTGGGGATTTTTCATGGGGCTCGTAATGGGATTACGAATCTTCTTTGTTACAAGTATTAGTTAAATAGACCAAACTACATAAGTAGGAATTTTTTTGTTAAGATCGAAGTTAGGGAAATCTGCCAAAATGGCGGATATATGTTCGTTGCACATGTCATTTCGTGTTTAGGGATTTTTCATGGGGCTCGTAATGGGATCACGAACTTTTTTATTTGACATATTAGTTCAAAAGACCAAACTACATAAGTAGGAATTTTTCTGTTAGGATCGAAGGTGGGGAAATTGGCCAAAATGGCGGATATATGTTCGTTGCACATGTTATTTCGTGTTTAGGGATTTTTCATGGGGCTGGTAATGGGATTATGAACTTTTTTTTAGTAAATATTAGTTAAATAGAACAAACTACATAAGTAGGAATTTTTTCGTTAAGATCGAAGGTGAGGAAATCTGCCAAAATGGCGGATATATGTTGGTGGCACATGTCATTTCATGTTTAGGGATTTTTCATGGGGCTCGTAATGGGATTATGAACATTTTTATTTCAAATATTAGTTAAATAGTCCAAACTACACTAGCATGAATTTTTTTGTTAAGATCGAAGGTGGGGAAATCTGCCAAAATGGCGGATATATGTTCGTTGCACATGTCATTTCGTGTTTAGGGATTTTTCATGGGGCTCGTAATGGGATTATGAACTTTTTTATTTGACATATTAGTTCAAAAGACCAAACTACATAAGTAGGAATTTTTCTGTTAGGATCGAAGGTGAGGAAATCTGCCAAAATGGCGGATATATGTTGGTTGCACATGTCATTTCGTGTTTAGGGATTTTTCATGGGGCTCGTAATGGGATTATGAACTTTTTTATTTCAAATATTAGTTCAATAGACCAAACTACATAAGTAGGAATTTTTTAGTTAGGATCGAAGGTGAGGAAATCTGTCAAAATGGCGGATATATGTTGGTTGCACATGTCATTTCGTGTTTAGGGATTTTTCATGGGGCTCGTAATGGGATTATGGAAGTATTTCAGATTTTAGTTAAATAGACCAAACTACATAAGTAGGAATTTTTTTGTTAAGATCGAAGGCAGTGAAATTGGCCAAAATGGCGGATACATGTTCGTTGCACATGTCATTTCGTGTTTAGGGATTTTTCATGGGGCTGGTAATGGGATTATGAAATTTTTTTTAGTAAATATTAGTTAAATAGACCAAACTACATAAGTAGGAATTTTTTCGTTAAGATCGAAGGTGAGGAAATCTGCCAAAATTGCGGATATTTGTTGGTGGCACATGTCATTTCGTGTTTAGGGATTTTTCATGGGGCTCGTAATGGGATTATGAAATTTTTATGGTATATATTCGTTAAATAGACCAAACGACATAAGTAGAAATTTTTTCGTTAGGATCGATGGTGAGGAAATCTGCCAAAATGGCGGATATATGTTGGTTGCACATGTCATTTCGTGTTTAGGGATTTTTCATGGGGCTCCTAATGGGATTATGAAATTTTTTATTTAAAATATTTTAAATAGTCCAAACTACATAAGTAGGAATTTTTTTGTTAGGGTCGAAGGTGAGGTAATCTGCCAAAATGGCGGATATATGTGGTGGCACATGTCATTTCGTGCTTAGGGATTTTTCATGGGGCTCGTAATGGGATTATGAACTTTTTTTTGGTAAATATTAGTTAAATAGACCAAACTACATAAGTAGGTATTTTTCCGTTAAGATCGAAGGTGAGGAAATCTGCCAAAATGGCGGATATATGTTGGTGGCACATGTCATTTCGTGTTTAGGGATTTTTCATGGGGCTCGTAATGGGATTATGAAATTTTTATGGTATATATTCGTTAAATAGACCAAACGACATAAGTAGAAATTTTTTCGTTAGGATCGATGGTGAGGAAATCTGCCAAAATGGCGGATATATGTTGGTTGCACATGTCATTTCGTGTTTAGGGATTTTTCATGGGGCTCCTAATGGGATTATGAAATTTTTTTTGGTAAATATTAGTTAAATAGACCAAACTACATAAGTAGGTATTTTTCCGTTAAGATCGAAGGTGAGGAAATCTGCCAAAATGGCGGATATATGTTGGTGGCACATGTCATTTCGTGTTTAGGGATTTTTCATGGGGCTCGTAATGGGATTATGAAATTTTTATGGTATATATTCGTTAAATAGACCGAACGACATAAGTAGAAATTTTTTCGTTAGGATCGATGGTGAGGAAATCTGCCAAAATGGCGGATATATGTTGGTTGCACATGTCATTTCGTGTTTAGGGATTTTTCATGGGGCTCCTAATGGGATTATGAAATTTTTTATTTAAAATATTTTAAATAGTCCAAACTACATAAGTAGGAATTTTTTTGTTAGGGTCGAAGGTGAGGTAATCTGCCAAAATGGCGGATATATGTGGTGGCACATGTCATTTCGTGTTTAGGGATTTTTCATGGGGCTCCTAATGGGATTATGAAATTTTTTTTGGTAAATATTAGTTAAATAGACCAAACTACATAAGTAGGTATTTTTCCGTTAAGATCGAAGGTGAGGAAATCTGCCAAAATGGCGGATATATGTTGGTGGCACATGTCATTTCGTGTTTAGGGATTTTTCATGGGGCTCGTAATGGGATTATGAAATTTTTATGGTATATATTCGTTAAATAGACCAAACGACATAAGTAGAAATTTTTTCGTTAGGATCGATGGTGAGGAAATCTGCCAAAATGGCGGATATATGTTGGTTGCACATGTCATTTCGTGTTTAGGGATTTTTCATGGGGCTCCTAATGGGATTATGAAATTTTTTATTTAAAATATTTTAAATAGTCCAAACTACATAAGTAGGAATTTTTTTGTTAGGGTCGAAGGTGAGGTAATCTGCCAAAATGGCGGATATATGTGGTGGCACATGTCATTTCGTGCTTAGGGATTTTTCATGGGGCTCGTAATGGGATTATGAACTTTTTTTTGGTAAATATTAGTTAAATAGACCAAACTACATAAGTAGGTATTTTTCCGTTAAGATCGAAGGTGAGGAAATCTGCCAAAATGGCGGATATATGTTGGTTGCACATGTCATTTCGTGTTTAGGGATTTTTCATGGGGCTCGTAATGGGATTATGACCATTTTTGTTTCAAATATTAGTTAAATAGACCAAACGACATAAGTAGGAATTTTTTTGTTAAGATCGAAGGTGAGGAAATCTGCCAAAATGGCGGATATATGTTGGTTGCACATGTCATTTCGTGTTTAGGGATTTTTGATGGGGCTGGTAATGGGATCATGAACTTTTTTATTTGAAATATTAGTTCAATAGACCAAACTACATAAGTAGGAATTTTTCTGTTAGGATCGAAGGTGAGGAAATCTGCCAAAATGGCGGATATATGTTGGTTGCACATGTCATTTCGTGTTTAGGGATTTTTCATGGAGCTCGTAATGGGATCACGAACTTTTTTATTTCAGATTTTAGTTAAATACTCCAAACTTCACTAGTATGAATTTTTTTGTTAAGATCGAAGGCAGGGAAATTGGCCAAAATGGCGGATATATGTTCGTTGCACATGTCATTTCGTGTTTAGGGATTTTTCATGGGGCTGGTAACGGGATTATGAACTTTTTTATGATAAATATTAGTTAAATAGACCAAACTACATAAGTAGGAATTTTTTTGTTAAGATCGAAGGTGAGGAAATCTGCCAAAATGGCGGATATATGTTGGTGGCACATGTCAGTATGTGTTTAGGGATTTTTCATGGGGCTCGTAATGGGATTATGAACTTTTTTATTTGAAATATTAGTTCAATAGACCAAACGACATAAGTAGGAATTTTTTCGTTAAGATCGAAGGTGAGGAATTCTGCCAAAATGGCGGATATATGTTGGTTGCACATGTCATTTCGTGTTTAGGGATTTTTGATGGGGCTGGTAATGGGATTATGAAATTTTTATGGTATATATTCGTTAAATAGACCAAACTACATAAGTAGGAATTTTGTCGTTAAGATCGAAGGTGAGGAAATCTGCCAAAATGGCGGATATATGTTGGTGGCACATGTCATTTCGTGTTTAGGGATTTTTCATGGGGCTCGTAATGGGATTATGAACTTTTTTATTTCAAATATTAGTTAAATAGTCCAAACTACACTAGCATGAATTTTTTTGTTAAGATCGAAGGTGGGGAAATCGGCCAAAATGGCGGATATATGTTGGTTGCACATGTCATTTCGTGTTTAGGGATTTTTCATGGGGCTGGTAATGGGATTATGAACTTTTTTATTTGAAATATTAGTTCAATAGACCAAACTACATAAGTAGGAATTTTTCTGTTAGGATCGAAGGTGAGGAAATCTGTTAAAATGGCGGATATATGTTGGTGGCACATGTCATTTCGAGTTTAGGGATTTTTCATGGGGCTGGTAATGGGATTATGAACTTTTTTTTAGTAAATATTAGTTAAATAGACCAAACTACATAAGTAGGAATTTTTTCGTTAAGATCGAAGGTAGGGAAATCTGCCAAAATGGCGGATATATGTTCGTTGCACATGTCATTTCGTGTTTAGGGATTTTTCTTGGGGCTCGTAATGGGATTATGAACTTTTTTTTAGTAAATATTAGTTAAATAGACCAAACTACATAAGTAGGAATTTTTTCGTTAAGATCGAAGGTGAGGAAATCTGCCAAAATTGCGGATATTTGTTGGTGGCACATGTCATTTCGTGTTTAGGGATTTTTCATGGGGCTCGTAATGGGATTATGAACTTTTTTATTTGAAATATTAGTTCAATAGACCAAACGACATAAGTAGGAATTTTTTCGTTAAGATCGAAGGTGAGGAATTCTGCCAAAATGGCGGATATATGTTGGTTGCACATGTCATTTCGTGTTTAGGGATTTTTGATGGGGCTGGTAATGGGATTATGAAATTTTTATGGTATATATTCGTTAAATAGACCAAACTACATAAGTAGGAATTTTGTCGTTAAGATCGAAGGTGAGGAAATCTGCCAAAATGGCGGATATATGTTGGTGGCACATGTCATTTCGTGTTTAGGGATTTTTCATGGGGCTCGTAATGGGATTATGAACTTTTTTATTTCAAATATTAGTTAAATAGTCCAAACTACACTAGCATGAATTTTTTTGTTAAGATCGAAGGTGGGGAAATCGGCCAAAATGGCGGATATATGTTGGTTGCACATGTCATTTCGTGTTTAGGGATTTTTCATGGGGCTGGTAATGGGATTATGAACTTTTTTTTGGTAAATATTAGTTAAATAGACCAAACTACATAAGTAGGAATATTTTCGTTAAGATCGAAGGTGAGGAAATCTGTTAAAATGGCGGATATATGTTGATGGCACATGTCATTTCGTGTTTAGGGATTTTTCATGGGGCTCGTAATGGGATCACGAACTTTTTTATTTCAGATTTTAGTTAAATACTCCAAACTTCACTAGTATGAATTTTTTTGTTAAGATCGAAGGCAGGGAAATTGGCCAAAATGGCGGATATATGTTGGTGGCACATGCATTTCATGTTTAGGGATTTTTCATGGGGCTCGTAATGGGATTATGAACTTTTTTATTTCAAATATTAGTTAAATAGTCCAAACTACACTAGCATGAATTTTTTTGTTAAGATCGAAGGTGGGGAAATCTGCTAAAATGGCGGATATATGTTCGTTGCACATGTCATTTCGTGTTTAGGGATTTATCATGGGGCTCGTAATGGGATTATAAACTTTTTTATTTCAAATATTAGTTAAATAGACCAAACTACATAAGTAGGAATTTTTTCGTCAAGATCGAAGGTGAGGAAATCTGCCAAAATGGCGGATATATGTTGGTTGCACATGTCATTTCGTGTTTAGGGATTTTTCATGGGGCTCGTAATGGGATTACGAAATTTTTTATTTCAGAATTTAGTTAAATAGACCAAACTACATAAGTAGGAATTTTTTTGTTAAGATCGAAGGTAGGGAAATCTGCCAAAATGGCGGATATATGTTCGTTGCACATGTCATTTCGTGTTTAGGGATTTTTCATGGGGCTCGTAATGGGATCACGAACTTTTTTATTTCAGATTTTAGTTAAATACTCCAAACTTCACAAGTATGAATTTTTTTGTTAAGATCGAAGGCAGGGAAATTGGCGAAAATGGCGGATATATGTTCGTTGCACATGTCATTTCGTGTTTAGGGATTTTTCATGGGGCTGGTAATGGGATTATGAACTTTTTTTTAGTAAATATTAGTTAAATAGAACAAACTACATAAGTAGGAATTTTTTCGTTAGGATCGATGGTGAGGAAACCTGCCAAAATGGCGGATATATGTTGGTTGCACATGTCATTTCGTGTTTAGGGATTTTTCATGGGGCTGGTAATGGGATTATGAACTTTCTTTTAGTAAATATTAGTTAAATAGAACAAACTACATAAGTAGGAATTTTTTAGTTAGGATCGAAGGTGAGGAAATCTGCCAAAATGGCGGATATATGTTCGTTGCACATGTCATTTCGTGTTTGGGGATTTTTCATGGGGCTCGTAATGGGATTACGAATCTTCTTTGTTACAAGTATTAGTTAAATAGACCAAACTACATAAGTAGGAATTTTTTTGTTAAGATCGAAGTTAGGGAAATCTGCCAAAATGGCGGATATATGTTCGTTGCACATGTCATTTCGTGTTTGGGGATTTTTCATGGGGCTCGTAATGGGATTACGAATCTTCTTTGTTACAAGTATTAGTTAAATAGAACAAACTACATAAGTAGGAATTTTTTTGTTAAGATCGAAGTTAGGGAAATCTGCCAAAATGGCGGATATATGTTCGTTGCACATGTCATTTCGTGTTTAGGGATTTTTCATGGGGCTCGTAATGGGATCACGAACTTTTTTATTTCAGATTTTAGTTAAATACTCCAAACTTCACAAGTATGAATTTTTTTGTTAAGATCGAAGGCAGGGAAATTGGCCAAAATGGCGGATATATGTTCGTTGCACATGTCATTTCGTGTTTAGGGATTTTTCATGGGGCTGGTAATGGGATTATGAACTTTTTTTTAGTAAATATTAGTTAAATAGAACAAACTACATAAGTAGGAATTTTTTCGTTAAGATCGAAGGTGAGGAAATCTGCCAAAATGGCGGATATATGTTGGTGGCACATGCATTTCATGTTTAGGGATTTTTCATGGGGCTCGTAATGGGATTATGAACTTTTTTATTTCAAATATTAGTTAAATAGTCCAAACTACACTAGCATGAATTTTTTTGTTAAGATCGAAGGTGGGGAAATCTGCCAAAATGGCGGATATATGTTGGTGGCACATGCATTTCATGTTTAGGGATTTTTCATGGGGCTCGTAATGGGATTATGAACTTTTTTATTTCAAATATTAGTTAAATAGTCCAAACTACACTAGCATGAATTTTTTTGTTAAGATCGAAGGTGGGGAAATCTGCCAAAATGGCGGATATATGTTCGTTGCACATGTCATTTCGTGTTTAGGGATTTATCATGGGGCTCGTAATGGGATTATGAAATTTTTATGGTATATATTCGTTAAATAGACCAAACGACATAAGTAGAAATTTTTTCGTTAGGATCGATGGTGAGGAAATCTGCCAAAATGGCGGATATATGTTGGTTGCACATGTCATTTCGTGTTTAGGGATTTTTCATGGGGCTCCTAATGGGATTATAAACTTTTTTATTTCAAATATTAGTTAAATAGACCAAACTACATAAGTAGGAATTTTTTCGTCAAGATCGAAGGTGAGGAAATCTGCCAAAATGGCGGATATATGTTGGTTGCACATGTCATTTCGTGTTTAGGGATTTTTCATGGGGCTCGTAATGGGATTACGAAATTTTTTATTTCAGAATTTAGTTAATTAGACCAAACTACATAAGTAGGAATTTTGTCGTTAAGATCGAAGGTGAGGAAATCTGCCAAAATGGCGGATATATGTTCGTTGCACATGTCATTTCGTGTTTGGGGATTTTTCATGGGGCTCGTAATGGGATCACGAACTTTTTTATTTGACATATTAGTTCAAAAGACCAAACTACATAAGTAGGAATTTTTTTGTTAAGATCGAAGGCAGGGAAATTGGCCAAAATGGCGGATATATGTTCGTTGCACATGTCATTTCGTGTTTAGGGATTTTTCATGGGGCTGGTAATGGGATTATGAACTTTTTTTTAGTAAATATTAGTTAAATAGAACAAACTACATAAGTAGGAATTTTTTCGTTAAGATCGAAGGTGAGGAAATCTGCCAAAATGGCGGATATATGTTGGTGGCACATGCATTTCATGTTTAGGGATTTTTCATGGGGCTCGTAATGGGATTATGAACTTTTTTATTTCAAATATTAGTTAAATAGTCCAAACTACACTAGCATGAATTTTTTTGTTAAGATCGAAGGTGGGGAAATCTGCCAAAATGGCGGATATATGTTGGTGGCACATGCATTTCATGTTTAGGGATTTTTCATGGGGCTCGTAATGGGATTATGAACTTTTTTATTTCAAATATTAGTTAAATAGTCCAAACTACACTAGCATGAATTTTTTTGTTAAGATCGAAGGTGGGGAAATCTGCCAAAATGGCGGATATATGTTCGTTGCACATGTCATTTCGTGTTTAGGGATTTATCATGGGGCTCGTAATGGGATTATGAAATTTTTATGGTATATATTCGTTAAATAGACCAAACGACATAAGTAGAAATTTTTTCGTTAGGATCGATGGTGAGGAAATCTGCCAAAATGGCGGATATATGTTGGTTGCACATGTCATTTCGTGTTTAGGGATTTTTCATGGGGCTCCTAATGGGATTATAAACTTTTTTATTTCAAATATTAGTTAAATAGACCAAACTACATAAGTAGGAATTTTTTCGTCAAGATCGAAGGTGAGGAAATCTGCCAAAATGGCGGATATATGTTGGTTGCACATGTCATTTCGTGTTTAGGGATTTTTCATGGGGCTCGTAATGGGATTACGAAATTTTTTATTTCAGAATTTAGTTAATTAGACCAAACTACATAAGTAGGAATTTTGTCGTTAAGATCGAAGGTGAGGAAATCTGCCAAAATGGCGGATATATGTTCGTTGCACATGTCATTTCGTGTTTGGGGATTTTTCATGGGGCTCGTAATGGGATCACGAACTTTTTTATTTGACATATTAGTTCAAAAGACCAAACTACATAAGTAGGAATTTTTCTGTTAGGATCGAAGGTGGGGAAATTGGCCAAAATGGCGGATATATGTTCGTTGCACATGTCATTTCGTGTTTAGGGATTTTTCATGGGGCTGGTAATGGGATTATGAACTTTTTTTTAGTAAATATTAGTTAAATAGAACAAACTACATAAGTAGGAATTTTTTCGTTAAGATCGAAGGTGAGGAAATCTGCCAAAATGGCGGATATATGTTGGTGGCACATGTCATTTCATGTTTAGGGATTTTTCATGGGGCTCGTAATGGGATTATGAACATTTTTATTTCAAATATTAGTTAAATAGTCCAAACTACACTAGCATGAATTTTTTTGTTAAGATCGAAGGTGGGGAAATCTGCCAAAATGGCGGATATATGTTCGTTGCACATGTCATTTCGTGTTTAGGGATTTTTCATGGGGCTCGTAATGGGATTATGAACTTTTTTATTTGACATATTAGTTCAAAAGACCAAACTACATAAGTAGGAATTTTTCTGTTAGGATCGAAGGTGAGGAAATCTGCCAAAATGGCGGATATATGTTGGTTGCACATGTCATTTCGTGTTTAGGGATTTTTCATGGGGCTCGTAATGGGATTATGAACTTTTTTATTTCAAATATTAGTTCAATAGACCAAACTACATAAGTAGGAATTTTTTAGTTAGGATCGAAGGTGAGGAAATCTGTCAAAATGGCGGATATATGTTGGTTGCACATGTCATTTCGTGTTTAGGGATTTTTCATGGGGCTCGTAATGGGATTATGGAAGTATTTCAGATTTTAGTTAAATAGACCAAACTACATAAGTAGGAATTTTTTTGTTAAGATCGAAGGCAGTGAAATTGGCCAAAATGGCGGATACATGTTCGTTGCACATGTCATTTCGTGTTTAGGGATTTTTCATGGGGCTGGTAATGGGATTATGAAATTTTTTTTAGTAAATATTAGTTAAATAGACCAAACTACTCAAGTAGGAATTTTTTCGTTAAGATCGAAGGTGAGGAAATCTGCCAAAATTGCGGATATTTGTTGGTGGCACATGTCATTTCGTGTTTAGGGATTTTTCATGGGGCTCGTAATGGGATTATGAAATTTTTATGGTATATATTCGTTAAATAGACCAAACGACATAAGTAGAAATTTTTTCGTTAGGATCGATGGTGAGGAAATCTGCCAAAATGGCGGATATATGTTGGTTGCACATGTCATTTCGTGTTTAGGGATTTTTCATGGGGCTCCTAATGGGATTATGAAATTTTTTATTTAAAATATTTTAAATAGTCCAAACTACATAAGTAGGAATTTTTTTGTTAGGGTCGAAGGTGAGGTAATCTGCCAAAATGGCGGATATATGTGGTGGCACATGTCATTTCGTGCTTAGGGATTTTTCATGGGGCTCGTAATGGGATTATGAACTTTTTTTTGGTAAATATTAGTTAAATAGACCAAACTACATAAGTAGAAATTTTTTCGTTAGGATCGATGGTGAGGAAATCTGCCAAAATGGCGGATATATGTTGGTTGCACATGTCATTTCGTGTTTAGGGATTTTTCATGGGGCTCCTAATGGGATTATGAAATTTTTTATTTAAAATATTTTAAATAGTCCAAACTACATAAGTAGGAATTTTTTTGTTAGGGTCGAAGGTGAGGAAATCTGCCAAAATGGCGGATATATGTTAGTGGCACATGTCATTTCGTGTTTAGGGATTTTTCATGGGGCTCGTAATGGGATTATGAAATTTTTATGGTATATATTCGTTAAATAGACCAAACGACATAAGTAGAAATTTTTTCGTTAGGATCGATGGTGAGGAAATCTGCCAAAATGGCGGATATATGTTGGTTGCACATGTCATTTCGTGTTTAGGGATTTTTCATGGGGCTCCTAATGGGATTATGAAATTTTTTTTGGTAAATATTAGTTAAATAGACCAAACTACATAAGTAGGTATTTTTCCGTTAAGATCGAAGGTGAGGAAATCTGCCAAAATGGCGGATATATGTTGGTGGCACATGTCATTTCGTGTTTAGGGATTTTTCATGGGGCTCGTAATGGGATTATGAAATTTTTATGGTATATATTCGTTAAATAGACCAAACTACATAAGTAGGTATTTTTCCGTTAGGATCGATGGTGAGGAAATCTGCCAAAATGGCGGATATATGTTGGTGGCACATGTCATTTCGTGTTTAGGGATTTTTCATGGGGCTCGTAATGGGATTATGAAATTTTTATGGTATATATTCGTTAAATAGACCAAACGACATAAGTAGAAATTTTTTCGTTAGGATCGATGGTGAGGAAATCTGCCAAAATATCTGTCAAATATTAGTTAAATAGACCAAACTACATAAGTAGGAATTTTTTTGTTAGGATCGATGGTGAGAAAATCTGCCAAAATGGCGGATATATGTTGGTTGCACATGTCATTTCGTGTTTATGGATTTTTCATGGGGCTCGTAAATGGGATTATGAAATTTTTTATTTCATATCATAGTTAAATAGTCCAAACTACATAAGTAGGAATTTTTTGTTAGTATCGAAGGTGAGGTAATCTGCCAAAATGGCGGATATATGTTGGTTGCATATGTCATTTCGTGTTTAGGGATTTTTCATGGGGCTCGTAATGGGATTATGAACTTTTTTATTTCAAATATTAGTTAAATAGACCAAACTACATAAGTAGGAATTTTTTCGTTAAGATCGAAGGTGAGGGAATCTGCCAAAATGGCGGATATATGTTGGTTGCACATGTCATTTCGTGTTTAGGGATTTTTCATGGGGATCGTAATGGGATTATGAAATTTTTTATTTAAAATATTTTAAATAGTCCAAACTACATAAGTAGGAATTTTTTTCGATAAGATCGAAGGTGAGGAAATCTGCCAAAATGGCAGATATTTATTGGTTGCACATGTCACTTCGTGTTTAGGGATTTTTCATGGGGCTCGTAATGGGATTGTGAAATTTTTTATTTCAAATCTTAGTTAAATAGTCCAAACTACATAAGTAGGAATTTTTTTGTTAAGATCGAAGGTGAGGAAATCTGCCAAAATGGCGGATATATGTTGGTTGCACATGTCATTTCGTGTTTAGGGATTTATCATGGGGCTCGTAATGGGATTATGAACTTTTTTATTTCAAATATTAGTTAAATAGACCAAACTACATAAGTAGGAATTTTTTCGTCAAGATCGAAGGTGAGGAAATCTGCCAAAATGGCGGATATATGTTGGTTGCACATGTCATTTCGTGTTTAGGGATTTTTCATATGGCTCGTAATGGGATTACGAAATTTTTTATTTCAGAATTTAGTTAAATAGACCAAACTACATAAGTAGGAATTTTGTCGTTAAGATCGAAGGTGAGGAAATCTGCCAAAATGGCGGATATATGTTCGTTGCACATGTCATTTCGTGTTTGGGGATTTTTCATGGGGCTCGTAATGGGATTACGAATCTTCTTTGTTACAAGTATTAGTTAAATAGACCAAACTACATAAGTAGGAATTTTTTTGTTAAGATCGAAGTTAGGGAAATCTGCCAAAATGGCGGATATATGTTCGTTGCACATGTCATTTCGTGTTTAGGGATTTTTCATGGGGATCGTAATGGGATTATGAAATTTTTTATTTAAAATATTTTAAATAGTCCAAACTACATAAGTAGGAATTTTTTTCGATAAGATCGAAGGTGAGGAAATCTGCCAAAATGGCAGATATTTATTGGTTGCACATGTCACTTCGTGTTTAGGGATTTTTCATGGGGCTCGTAATGGGATTATGAAATTTTTTATTTCAAATCTTAGTTAAATAGTCCAAACTACATAAGTAGGAATTTTTTTGTTAAGATCGAAGGTGAGGAAATCTGCCAAAATGGCGGATATATGTTGGTTGCACATGTCATTTCGTGTTTAGGGATTTATCATGGGGCTCGTAATGGGATTATGAACTTTTTTATTTCAAATATTAGTTAAATAGACCAAACTACATAAGTAGGAATTTTTTCGTCAAGATCGAAGGTGAGGAAATCTGCCAAAATGGCGGATATATGTTGGTTGCACATGTCATTTCGTGTTTAGGGATTTTTCATATGGCTCGTAATGGGATTACGAAATTTTTTATTTCAGAATTTAGTTAAATAGACCAAACTACATAAGTAGGAATTTTGTCGTTAAGATCGAAGGTGAGGAAATCTGCCAAAATGGCGGATATATGTTCGTTGCACATGTCATTTCGTGTTTGGGGATTTTTCATGGGGCTCGTAATGGGATTACGAATCTTCTTTGTTACAAGTATTAGTTAAATAGACCAAACTACATAAGTAGGAATTTTTTTGTTAAGATCGAAGTTAGGGAAATCTGCCAAAATGGCGGATATATGTTCGTTGCACATGTCATTTCGTGTTTAGGGATTTTTCATGGGGCTCGTAATGGGATCACGAACTTTTTTATTTCAGATTTTAGTTAAATACTCCAAACTTCACAAGTATGAATTTTTTAGTTAAGATCGAAGGCAGGGAAATTGGCCAAAATGGCGGATATATGTTCGTTGCACATGTCATTTCGTGTTTAGGGATTTTTCATGGGGCTGGTAATGGGATTATGAACTTTTTTTTAGTAAATATTAGTTAAATAGAACAAACTACATAAGTAGGAATTTTTTCGTTAAGATCGAAGGTGAGGAAATCTGCCAAAATTGCGGATATTTGTTGGTGGCACATGTCATTTCGTGTTTAGGGATTTTTCATGGGGCTCGTAATGGGATTATGAAATTTTTATGGTATATATTCGTTAAATAGACCAAACGACATAAGCAGAAATTTTTTCGTTAGGATCGATGGTGAGGAAATCTGCCAAAATGGCGGATATATGTTGGTTGCACATGTCATTTCGTGTTTAGGGATTTTTCATGGGGCTCCTAATGGGATTATGAAATTTTTTTTGGTAAATATTAGTTAAATAGACCAAACTACATAAGTAGGTATTTTTCCGTTAAGATCGAAGGTGAGGAAATCTGCCAAAATGGCGGATATATGTTGGTGGCACATGTCATTTCGTGTTTAGGGATTTTTCATGGGGCTCGTAATGGGATTATGAAATTTTTATGGTATATATTCGTTAAATAGACCAAACTACATAAGTAGGTATTTTTCCGTTAGGATCGATGGTGAGGAAATCTGCCAAAATGGCGGATATATGTTGGTGGCACATGTCATTTCGTGTTTAGGGATTTTTCATGGGGCTCGTAATGGGATTATGAAATTTTTATGGTATATATTCGTTAAATAGACCAAACGACATAGGTAGAAATTTTTTCGTTAGGATCGATGGTGAGGAAATCTGCCAAAATATCTGTCAAATATTAGTTAAATAGACCAAACTACATAAGTAGGAATTTTTTTGTTAGGATCGATGGTGAGAAAATCTGCCAAAATGGCGGATATATGTTGGTTGCACATGTCATTTCGTGTTTATGGATTTTTCATGGGGCTCGTAAATGGGATTATGAAATTTTTTATTTCATATCATAGTTAAATAGTCCAAACTACATAAGTAGGAATTTTTTGTTAGTATCGAAGGTGAGGTAATCTGCCAAAATGGCGGATATATGTTGGTTGCATATGTCATTTCGTGTTTAGGGATTTTTCATGGGGCTCGTAATGGGATTATGAACTTTTTTATTTCAAATATTAGTTAAATAGACCAAACTACATAAGTAGGAATTTTTTCGTTAAGATCGAAGGTGAGGGAATCTGCCAAAATGGCGGATATATGTTGGTTGCACATGTCATTTCGTGTTTAGGGATTTTTCATGGGGATCGTAATGGGATTATGAAATTTTTTATTTAAAATATTTTAAATAGTCCAAACTACATAAGTAGGAATTTTTTTCGATAAGATCGAAGGTGAGGAAATCTGCCAAAATGGCAGATATTTATTGGTTGCACATGTCACTTCGTGTTTAGGGATTTTTCATGGGGCTCGTAATGGGATTATGAAATTTTTTATTTCAAATCTTAGTTAAATAGTCCAAACTACATAAGTAGGAATTTTTTTGTTAAGATCGAAGGTGAGGAAATCTGCCAAAATGGCGGATATATGTTGGTTGCACATGTCATTTCGTGTTTAGGGATTTATCATGGGGCTCGTAATGGGATTATGAACTTTTTTATTTCAAATATTAGTTAAATAGACCAAACTACATAAGTAGGAATTTTTTCGTCAAGATCAAAGGTGAGGAAATCTGCCAAAATGGCGGATATATGTTGGTTGCACATGTCATTTCGTGTTTAGGGATTTTTCATATGGCTCGTAATGGGATTACGAAATTTTTTATTTCAGAATTTAGTTAAATAGACCAAACTACATAAGTAGGAATTTTGTCGTTAAGATCGAAGGTGAGGAAATCTGCCAAAATGGCGGATATATGTTCGTTGCACATGTCATTTCGTGTTTGGGGATTTTTCATGGGGCTCGTAATGGGATTACGAATCTTCTTTGTTACAAGTATTAGTTAAATAGACCAAACTACATAAGTAGGAATTTTTTTGTTAAGATCGAAGTTAGGGAAATCTGCCAAAATGGCGGATATATGTTCGTTGCACATGTCATTTCGTGTTTAGGGATTTTTCATGGGGCTCGTAATGGGATCACGAACTTTTTTATTTCAGATTTTAGTTAAATACTCCAAACTTCACAAGTATGCATTTTTTAGTTAAGATCGAAGGCAGGGAAATTGGCCAAAATGGCGGATATATGTTCGTTGCACATGTCATTTCGTGTTTAGGGATTTTTCATGGGGCTGGTAATGGGATTATGAACTTTTTTTTAGTAAATATTAGTTAAATAGAACAAACTACATAAGTAGGAATTTTTTCGTTAAGATCGAAGGTGAGGAAATCTGCCAAAATGGCGGATATATGTTGGTGGCACATGCATTTCATGTTTAGGGATTTTTCATGGGGCTCGTAATGGGATTATGAACTTTTTTATTTCAAATATTAGTTAAATAGTCCAAACTACACTAGCATGAATTTTTTTGTTCAGATCGAAGGTGGGGAAATCTGCCAAAATGGCGGATATATGTTCGTTGCACATGTCATTTCGTGTTTAGGGATTTTTCATGGGGCTCGTAATGGGATTATGAACTTTTTTATTTGACATATTAGTTCAAAAGACCAAACTACATAAGTAGGAATTTTTCTGTTAGGATCGAAGGTGAGGAAATCTGCCAAAATGGCGGATATATGTTGGTTGCACATGTCATTTCGTGTTTAGGGATTTTTCATGGGGCTCGTAATGGGATTATGAACTTTTTTTTAGTAAATATTAGTTAAATAGAACAAACTACATAAGTAGGAATTTTTTCGTTAAGATCGAAGGTGAGGAAATCTGCCAAAATGGCGGATATATGTTGGTGGCACATGCATTTCATGTTTAGGGATTTTTCATGGGGCTCGTAATGGGATTATGAACTTTTTTATTTCAAATCTTAGTTAAATAGTCCAAACTACATAAGTAGGAATTTTTTTGTTAAGATCGAAGGTGAGGAAATCTGCCAAAATGGCGGATATATGTTGGTTGCACATGTCATTTCGTGTTTAGGGATTTATCATGGGGCTCGTAATGGGATTATGAACTTTTTTATTTCAAATATTAGTTAAATAGACCAAACTACATAAGTAGGAATTTTTTCGTCAAGATCAAAGGTGAGGAAATCTGCCAAAATGGCGGATATATGTTGGTTGCACATGTCATTTCGTGTTTAGGGATTTTTCATATGGCTCGTAATGGGATTACGAAATTTTTTATTTCAGAATTTAGTTAAATAGACCAAACTACATAAGTAGGAATTTTGTCGTTAAGATCGAAGGTGAGGAAATCTGCCAAAATGGCGGATATATGTTCGTTGCACATGTCATTTCGTGTTTGGGGATTTTTCATGGGGCTCGTAATGGGATTACGAATCTTCTTTGTTACAAGTATTAGTTAAATAGACCAAACTACATAAGTAGGAATTTTTTTGTTAAGATCGAAGTTAGGGAAATCTGCCAAAATGGCGGATATATGTTCGTTGCACATGTCATTTCGTGTTTAGGGATTTTTCATGGGGCTCGTAATGGGATCACGAACTTTTTTATTTCAGATTTTAGTTAAATACTCCAAACTTCACAAGTATGCATTTTTTAGTTAAGATCGAAGGCAGGGAAATTGGCCAAAATGGCGGATATATGTTCGTTGCACATGTCATTTCGTGTTTAGGGATTTTTCATGGGGCTGGTAATGGGATTATGAACTTTTTTTTAGTAAATATTAGTTAAATAGAACAAACTACATAAGTAGGAATTTTTTCGTTAAGATCGAAGGTGAGGAAATCTGCCAAAATGGCGGATATATGTTGGTGGCACATGCATTTCATGTTTAGGGATTTTTCATGGGGCTCGTAATGGGATTATGAACTTTTTTATTTCAAATATTAGTTAAATAGTCCAAACTACACTAGCATGAATTTTTTTGTTCAGATCGAAGGTGGGGAAATCTGCCAAAATGGCGGATATATGTTCGTTGCACATGTCATTTCGTGTTTAGGGATTTTTCATGGGGCTCGTAATGGGATTATGAACTTTTTTATTTGACATATTAGTTCAAAAGACCAAACTACATAAGTAGGAATTTTTCTGTTAGGATCGAAGGTGAGGAAATCTGCCAAAATGGCGGATATATGTTGGTTGCACATGTCATTTCGTGTTTAGGGATTTTTCATGGGGCTCGTAATGGGATTATGAACTTTTTTTTTCAAATATTAGTTCAATAGACCAAACTACATAAGTAGGAATTTTTTAGTTAGGATCGAAGGTGAGGAAATCTGCCAAAATGGCGGATATATGTTGGTTGCACATGTCATTTCGTGTTTAGGGATTTTTCATGGGGCTCGTAATGGGATTACGAATCTTTTTTGTTACAAGTATTAGTTAAATGGACCAAACTACATAAGTAGGAATTTTTTTGTTAAGATCGAAGGTGAGGAAATCTGCCAAAATGGCGGATATATGTTGGTTGCACATGTCATTTCGTGTTTAGGGATTTTTCATGGGGCTCGTAATGGGATCACGAACTTTTTTATTTCAGATTTTAGTTAAATACTCCAAACTTCACTAGTATGAATTTTTTTGTTAAGATCGAAGGCAGGCAAATTGGCCAAAATGGCGGATATATGTTGGTTGCACATGTCATTTCGTGTTTAGGGATTTTTGATGGGGCTGGTAATGGGATTATGAAATTTTTATGGTATATATTCGTTAAATAGACCAAACTACATAAGTAGGAATTTTGTCGTTAAGATCGAAGGTGAGGAAATCTGCCAAAATGGCGGATATATGTTGGTGGCACATGTCATTTCGTGTTTAGGGATTTTACATGGGGCTAGTAATGGGATTATGAACTTTTTTTTGGTAAATATTAGTTAAATAGTCCAAACTACACTAGCATGAATTTTTTTGTTAAGATCGAAGGTGGGGAAATCTGTTAAAATGGCGGATATATGTTGGTGGCACATGTCATTTCGTGTTTAGGGATTTTTCATGGGGCTCGTAATGGGATCACGAACTTTTTTATTTCAGATTTTAGTTAAATACTCCAAACTTCACTATTATGAATTTTTTTGTTAAGATCGAAGGCAGGGAAATTGGCCAAAATGGCGGATATATGTTCGTTGCACATGTCATTTCGAGTTTGGGATTTTTCATGGGGCTGGTAATGGGATTATGAACTTTTTTATTTCAAATATTAGTTCAATAGACCAAACTACATAAGTAGGAATTTTTTAGTTAGGATCGAAGGTGAGGAAATCTGCCAAAATGGCGGATATATGTTGGTTGCACATGTCATTTCGTGTTTAGGGATTTTTCATGGGGCTCGTAATGGGATTACGAATCTTTTTTGTTACAAGTATTAGTTAAATAGACCAAACTACATAAGTAGGAATTTTTTTGTTAAGATCGAAGGTAGGGAAATCTGCCAAAATGGCGGATATATGTTCGTTGCACATGTCATTTCGTGTTTAGGGATTTTTCATGGGGCTCGTAATGGGATCACGTACGTTTTTATTCCAGATTTTAGTTAAATACTCCAAACTTCACTAGTATGAATTTTTTTGTTAAGATCGAAGGCAGGGAAATTGGCCAAAATGGCGGATATATGTTCGTTGCACATGTCATTTCGTGTTTAGGGATTTTTCATGGGGCTGGTAATGGGATTATGAAATTTTTATGGTATATATTCGTTAAATAGACCAAACTACATAAGTAGGAATTTTGTCGTTAAGATCGAAGGTGTGGAAATCTGCCAAAATGGCGGATATATGTTGGTGGCACATGTCATTTCGTGTTTAGGGATTTTTCATGGGGCTCGTAATGGGATTATGAACTTTTTTATTTCAAATATTAGTTAAATAGTCCAAACTACACTAGCATGAATTTTTTTGTTAAGATCGAAGGTGGGGAAATCTGCCAAAATGGCGGATATATGTTGGTTGCACATGTCATTTCGTGTTTAGGGATTTTTGATGGGGCTGGTAATGGGATTATGAACTTTTTTATTTGAAATATTAGTTAAATAGACCAAACGACATAAGTAGGAATTTTTTCGTTAAGATCGAAGGTGAGGAAATCTGCCAAAATGGCGGATATATGTTGGTTGCACATGTCATTTCGTGTTTAGGGATTTTTCATGGGGCTGGTAATGGGATTATGAACTTTTTTTTAGTAAATATTAGTTAAGTAGACCAAACTACATAAGTAGGAATTTTTTCGTTAAGATCGAAGGTGAGGAAATCTGCCTAAATTACGGATATTTGTTGGTGGCACATGTCATTTCGTGTTTAGGGATTTTTCATGGGGCTCGTAATGGGATTATGAACTTTTTTATTTCAAATATTAGTTCAATAGACCAAACTACATAAGTAGGAATTTTTTAGTTAGGATTGAAGGTGAGGAAATCTGCCAAAATGGCGGATATATGTTGGTTGCACATGTCATTTCGTGTTTAGGGATTTTTCATGGGGCTCGTAATGGGATTATGAACATTTTTGTTTCAAATATTAGTTAAATAGACCAAACGACATAAGTAGGAATTTTTTCGTTAAGATCGAAGGCGAGGAAATCTGCCAAAATGGCGGATATATGTTGGTTGCACATGTCATTTCGTGTTTAGGGATTTTTCATGGGGCTGGTAATGGGATTATGAACTTTTTTTTAGTAAATATTAGTTAAGTAGACCAAACTACATAAGTAGGAATTTTTTAGTTAGGATTGAAGGTGAGGAAATCTGCCAAAATGGCGGATATATGTTGGTTGCACATGTCATTTCGTGTTTAGGGATTTTTCATGGGGCTCGTAATGGGATTATGACCATTTTTGTTTCAAATATTAGTTAAATAGACCAAACGACATAAGTAGGAATTTTTTCGTTAAGATCGAAGGTGAGGAAATCTGCCAAAATGGCGGATATATGTTGGTTGCACATGTCATTTCGTGTTTAGGGATTTTTGATGGGGCTGGTAATGGGATTATGAACTTTTTTATTTGAAATATTAGTTCAATAGACCAAACTACATAAGTAGGAATTTTTCTGTTAGGATGGAAGGTGAGGAAATCTGCCAAAATGGCGGATATATGTTGGTTGCACATGTCATTTCGTGTTTAGGGATTTTTCATGGGGCTCGTAATGGGATCACGAACTTTTTTATTTCAGATTTTAGTTAAATACTCCAAACTTCACTAGTATGAATTTTTTTGTTTAGATCGAAGGCAGGGAAATTGGCCAAAATGGCGGATATATGTTCGTTGCACATGTCATTTCGTGTTTAGGGATTTTTCATGGGGCTGGTAACGGGATTATGAACTTTTTTATGATAAATATTAGTTAAATAGACCAAACTACATAAGTAGGAATTTTTTTGTTAAGATCGAAGGTGAGGAAATCTGCCAAAATGGCGGATATATGTTGGTGGCACATGTCAGTATGTGTTTAGGGATTTTTCATGGGGCTCGTAATGGGATTATGAACTTTTTTATTTGAAATATTAGTTCAATAGACCAAACGACATAAGTAGGAATTTTTTCGTTAAGATCGAAGGTGAGGAATTCTGCCAAAATGGCGGATATATGTTGGTTGCACATGTCATTTCGTGTTTAGGGATTTTTGATGGGGCTGGTAATGGGATTATGAAATTTTTATGGTATATATTCGTTAAATAGACCAAACTACATAAGTAGGAATTTTGTCGTTAAGATCGAAGGTGAGGAAATCTGCCAAAATGGCGGATATATGTTGGTGGCACATGTCATTTCGTGTTTAGGGATTTTTCATGGGGCTCGTAATGGGATTATGAACTTTTTTATTTCAAATATTAGTTAAATAGTCGAAACTACACTAGCATGAATTTTTTTGTTAAGATCGAAGGTGGGGAAATCGGCCAAAATGGCGGATATATGTTGGTTGCACATGTCATTTCGTGTTTAGGGATTTTTCATGGGGCTGGTAATGGGATTATGAACTTTTTTATTTGAAATATTAGTTCAATAGACCAAACTACATAAGTAGGAATTTTTCTGTTAGGATCGAAGGTGAGGAAATCTGTTAAAATGGCGGATATATGTTGGTGGCACATGTCATTTCGAGTTTAGGGATTTTTCATGGGGCTGGTAATGGGATTATGAACTTTTTTTTAGTAAATATTAGTTAAATAGACCAAACTACATAAGTAGGAATTTTTTCGTTAAGATCGAAGGTAGGGAAATCTGCCAAAATGGCGGATATATGTTCGTTGCACATGTCATTTCGTGTTTAGGGATTTTTCTTGGGGCTCGTAATGGGATTATGAACTTTTTTTTAGTAAATATTAGTTAAATAGACCAAACTACATAAGTAGGAATTTTTTCGTTAAGATCGAAGGTGAGGAAATCTGCCAAAATTGCGGATATTTGTTGGTGGCACATGTCATTTCGTGTTTAGGGATTTTTCATGGGGCTCGTAATGGGATTATGAACTTTTTTATTTGAAATATTAGTTCAATAGACCAAACGACATAAGTAGGAATTTTTTCGTTAAGATCGAAGGTGAGGAATTCTGCCAAAATGGCGGATATATGTTGGTTGCACATGTCATTTCGTGTTTAGGGATTTTTGATGGGGCTGGTAATGGGATTATGAAATTTTTATGGTATATATTCGTTAAATAGACCAAACTACATAAGTAGGAATTTTGTCGTTAAGATCGAAGGTGAGGAAATCTGCCAAAATGGCGGATATATGTTGGTGGCACATGTCATTTCGTGTTTAGGGATTTTTCATGGGGCTCGTAATGGGATTATGAACTTTTTTATTTCAAATATTAGTTAAATAGTCCAAACTACACTAGCATGAATTTTTTTGTTAAGATCGAAGGTGGGGAAATCGGCCAAAATGGCGGATATATGTTGGTTGCACATGTCATTTCGTGTTTAGGGATTTTTCATGGGGCTGGTAATGGGATTATGAACTTTTTTTTGGTAAATATTAGTTAAATAGACCAAACTACATAAGTAGGAATATTTTCGTTAAGATCGAAGGTGAGGAAATCTGTTAAAATGGCGGATATATGTTGATGGCACATGTCATTTCGTGTTTAGGGATTTTTCATGGGGCTCGTAATGGGATCACGAACTTTTTTATTTCAGATTTTAGTTAAATACTCCAAACTTCACTAGTATGAATTTTTTTGTTAAGATCGAAGGCAGGGAAATTGGCCAAAATGGCGGATATATGTTGGTTGCACATGTCATTTCGTGTTTAGGGATTTTTGATGGGGCTGGTAATGGGATTATGAAATTTTTATGGTATATATTCGTTAAATAGACCAAACTACATAAGTAGGAATTTTGTCGTTAAGATCGAAGGTGAGGAAATCTGCCAAAATGGCGGATATATGTTCGTTGCACATGTCATTTCGTGTTTAGGGATTTTTCATGGGGCTCGTAATGGGATTATGAACTTTTTTATTTGAAATATTAGTTCAATAGACCAAACTACATAAGTAGGAATTTTTTCGTTAGGATTGAAGGTGAGGAAATCTGCCAAAATGGCGGATATATGTTGGTTGCACATGTCATTTCGTGTTTAGGGATTTTTGATGGGGCTCGTAATGGGATTACGAATCTTTTTTGTTACAAGTATTAGTTAAATAGACCAAACTACATAAGTAGGAATTTTTTTGTTAAGACCGAAGGTAGGGAAATCTGCCAAAATGGCGGATATATGTTCGTTGCACATGTCATTTCGTGTTTAGGGATTTTTCATGGGGCTCGTAATGGGATCACGTACGTTTTTATTCCAGATTTTAGTTAAATACTCCAAACTTCACTAGTATGAATTTTTTTGTTAAGATCGAAGGCAGGGAAATTGGCCAAAATGGCGGATATATGTTCGTTGCACATGTCATTTCGTGTTTAGGGATTTTTCATGGGGCTGGTAATGGGATTATGAACTTTTTTATTTGAAATATTAGTTCAATAGACCAAACTACATAAGTAGGAATATTTTCGTTAAGATCGAAGGTGAGGAAATCTGTTAAAATGGCGGATATATGTTGGTTGCACATGTCATTTCGTGTTTAGGGATTTTTCATGGGGCTCGTAATGGGATCACGAACTTTTTTATTTCAGATTTTAGTTAAATACTCCAAACTTCACTAGTATGAATTTTTTTGTTAAGATCGAAGGCAGGGAAATTGGCCAAAATGGCGGATATATGTTGGTTGCACATGTCATTTCGTGTTTAGGGATTTTTGATGGGGCTGGTAATGGGATTATGAAATTTTTATGGTATATATTCGTTAAATAGACCAAACTACATAAGTAGGAATTTTGTCGTTAAGATCGAAGGTGAGGAAATCTGCCAAAATGGCGGATATATGTTCGTTGCACATGTCATTTCGTGTTTAGGGATTTTTCATGGGGCTCGTAATGGGATTATGAACTTTTTTATTTGAAATATTAGTTCAATAGACCAAACTACATAAGTAGGAATTTTTTCGTTAGGATTGAAGGTGAGGAAATCTGCCAAAATGGCGGATATATGTTGGTTGCACATGTCATTTCGTGTTTAGGGATTTTTGATGGGGCTCGTAATGGGATTACGAATCTTTTTTGTTACAAGTATTAGTTAAATAGACCAAACTACATAAGTAGGAATTTTTTTGTTAAGACCGAAGGTAGGGAAATCTGCCAAAATGGCGGATATATGTTCGTTGCACATGTCATTTCGTGTTTAGGGATTTTTCATGGGGCTCGTAATGGGATCACGTACGTTTTTATTCCAGATTTTAGTTAAATACTCCAAACTTCACTAGTATGAATTTTTTTGTTAAGATCGAAGGCAGGGAAATTGGCCAAAATGGCGGATATATGTTCGTTGCACATGTCATTTCGTGTTTAGGGATTTTTCATGGGGCTGGTAATGGGATTATGAAATTTTTATGGTATATATTCGTTAAATAGACCAAACTACATAAGTAGGAATTTTGTCGTTAAGATCGAAGGTGAGGAAATCTGCCAAAATGGCGGATCTATGTTGGTGGCACATGTCATTTCGTGTTTAGGGATTTTTCATGGGGCTCGTAATGGGATTATGAACTTTTTTATTTCAAATATTAGTTAAATAGTCCAAACTACACTAGCATGAATTTTTTTGTTAAGATCGAAGGTGGGGAAATCTGCCAAAATGGCGGATATATGTTGGTTGCACATGTCATTTCGTGTTTACGGATTTTTCATGGGGCTGGTAATGGGATTATGAACTTTTTTATTTGAAATATTAGTTAAATAGACCAAACGACATAAGTAGGAATTTTTTCGTTAAGATCGAAGGTGAGGAAATCTGCCAAAATTGCGGATATTTGTTGGTGGCACATGTCATTTCGTGTTTAGGGATTTTTCATGGGGCTCGTAATGGGATTATGAACTTTTTTATTTCAAATATTAGTTCAATAGACCAAACTACATAAGTAGGAATTTTTTAGTTAGGATTGAAGGTGAGGAAATCTGCCAAAATGGCGGATATATGTTGGTTGCACATGTCATTTCGTGTTTAGGGATTTTTCATGGGGCTCGTAATGGGATTATGAACATTTTTGTTTTCTAATATTAGTTAAATAGACCAAACGACATAAGTAGGAATTTTTTCGTTAAGATCGAAGGTGAGGAAATCTGCCAAAATGGCGGATATATGTTGGTTGCACATGTCATTTCGTGTTTAGGGATTTTTGATGGGGCTGGTAATGGGATTATGAACTTTTTTATTTGAAATATTAGTTCAATAGACCAAACTACATAAGTAGGAATTTTTCTGTTAGGATCGAAGGTGAGGAAATCTGCCAAAATGGCGGATATATGTTGGTTGCACATGTCATTTCGTGTTTAGGGATTTTTCATGGGGCTCGTAATGGGATCACGCCCTTTTTTATTTCAGATTTTAGTTAAATACTCCAAACTTCACTAGTATGCATTTTTTTGTTAAGATCGAAGGCAGGGAAATTGGCCAAAATGGCGGATATATGTTCGTTGCACATGTCATTTCGTGTTTAGGGATTTTTCATGGGGCTGGTAATGGGATTATGAACTTTTTTAAGATAAATATTAGTTAAATAGACCAAACTACATAAGTAGGAATTTTTTCGTTAAGATCGAAGGTGAGGAATTCTGCCAAAATGGCGGATATATGTTGGTTGCACATGTCATTTCGTGTTTAGGGATTTTTGATGGGGCTGGTAATGGGATTATGAAATTGTTATGGTATATATTCGTTAAATAGACCAAACTACATAAGTAGGAATTTTGTCGTTAAGATCGAAGGTGAGGAAATCTGCCAAAATGGCGGATCTATGTTGGTGGCACATGTCATTTCGTGTTTAGGGATTTTTCATGGGGCTCGTAATGGGATTATGAACTTTTTTATTTCAAATATTAGTTAAATAGTCCAAACTACACTAGCATGAATTTTTTTGTCAAGATCGAAGGTGGGGAAATCGGCCAAAATGGCAGATATATGTTGGTTGCACATGTCATTTCGTGTTTAGGGATTTTTCATGGGGCTGGTAATGGGATTATGAACTTTTTTTTGGTAAATATTAGTTAAATAGACCAAACTACATAAGTAGGAATATTTTCGTTAAGATCGAAGGTGAGGAAATCTGTTAAAATGGCGGATATATGTTGGTGGCACATGTCATTTCGTGTTTAGGGATTTTTCATGGGGCTCGTAATGGGATTATGAACTTTTTTATTTCAAATATTAGTTAAATAGTCCAAACTACACTAGCATGAATTTTTTTGTTAAGATCGAAGGTGGGGAAATCGGCCAAAATGGCGGATATATGTTGGTTGCACATGTCATTTCGTGATTAGGGATTTTTCATGGGGCTGGTAATGGGATTATGAACTTTTTTATTTCAAATATTAGTTCAATAGACCAAACTACATAAGTAGGAATTTTTTAGTTAGGATTGAAGGTGAGGAAATCTGCCAAAATGGCGGATATATGTTGGTTGCACATGTCATTTCGTGTTTAGGGATTTTTCATGGGGCTCGTAATGGGATTATGAACATTTTTGTTTTCTAATATTAGTTAAATAGACCAAACGACATAAGTAGGAATTTTTTCGTTAAGATCGAAGGTGAGGAAATCTGCCAAAATGTCGGATATATGTTGGTTGCACATGTCATTTCGTGTTTAGGGATTTTTTATGGGGCTGGTAATGGGATTATGAACTTTTTTATTTGAAATATTAGTTCAATAGACCAAACTACATAAGTAGGAATTTTTCGGTTAGGATCGAAGGTGAGGAAATCTGCCAAAATGGCGGATATATGTTGGTTGCACATGTCATTTCGTGTTTAGGGATTTTTCATGGGGCTCGTAATGGGATCACGAACTTTTTTATTTCAGATTTTAGTTAAATACTCCAAACTTCACTAGTATGAATTTTTTTGTTAAGATCGAAGGCAGGGAAATTGGCCAAAATGGCGGATATATGTTCGTTGCACATGTCATTTCGTGTTTAGGGATTTTTCATGGGGCTGGTAATGGGATTATGAACTTTTTTAAGATAAATATTAGTTAAATAGACCAAACTACATAAGTAGGAATTTTTTCGTTAAGATCGAAGGTGAGGAATTCTGCCAAAATGGCGGATATATGTTGGTTGCACATGTCATTTCGTGTTTAGGGATTTTTGATGGGGCTGGTAATGGGATTATGAAATTTTTATGGTATATATTCGTTAAATAGACCAAACTACATAAGTAGGAATTTTGTCGTTAAGATCGAAGGTGAGGAAATCTGCCAAAATGGCGGATCTATGTTGGTGGCACATGTCATTTCGTGTTTAGGGATTTTTCATGGGGCTCGTAATGGGATTATGAACTTTTTTATTTCAAATATTAGTTAAATAGTCCAAACTACACTAGCATGAATTTTTTTGTTAAGATCGAAGGTGGGGAAATCGGCCAAAATGGCAGATATATGTTGGTTGCACATGTCATTTCGTGTTTAGGGATTTTTCATGGGGCTGGTAATGGGATTATGAACTTTTTTTTGGTAAATATTAGTTAAATAGACCAAACTACATAAGTAGGAATATTTTCGTTAAGATCGAAGGTGAGGAAATCTGTTAAAATGGCGGATATATGTTGGTGGCACATGTCATTTCGTGTTTAGGGATTTTTGATGGGGCTGGTAATGAGATTATGAACTTTTTTATTTGAAATATTAGTTCAATAGACCAAACTACATAAGTAGGAATTTTTCTGTTAGGATCGAAGGTGAGGAAATCTGCCAAAATGGCGGATATATGTTAATTGCACATGTTATTTCGTGTTTAGGGATTTTTCATGGGGCTCGTAATGGGATCACGAACTTTTTTATTTCAGATTTTAGTTAAATACTCCAAACTTCACTAGTATGAATTTTTTTGTTAAGATCGAAGGCAGGGAAATTGGCCAAAATGGCGGATATATGTTCGTTGCACATGTCATTTCGTGTTTAGGGATTTTTCATGGGGCTGGTAATGGGATTATGAACTTTTTTAAGATAAATATTAGTTAAATAGACCAAACTACATAAGTAGGAATTTTTTCGTTAAGATCGAAGGTGAGGAATTCTGCCAAAATGGCGGATATATGTTGGTTGCACATGTCATTTCGTGTTTAGGGATTTTTGATGGGGCTGGTAATGGGATTATGAAATTTTTATGGTATATATTCGTTAAATAGACCAAACTACATAAGTAGGAATTTTGTCGTTAAGATCGAAGGTGAGGAAATCTGCCAAAATGGCGGATCTATGTTGGTGGCACATGTCATTTCGTGTTTAGGGATTTTTCATGGGGCTCGTAATGGGATTATGAACTTTTTTATTTCAAATATTAGTTAAATAGTCCAAACTACACTAGCATGAATTTTTTTGTTAAGATCGAAGGTGGGGAAATCGGCCAAAATGGCAGATATATGTTGGTTGCACATGTCATTTCGTGTTTAGGGATTTTTCATGGGGCTGGTAATGGGATTATGAACTTTTTTATTTCAGATTTTAGTTAAATACTCCAAACTTCACTAGTATGAATTTTTTTGTTAAGATCGAAGGCAGGGAAATTGGCCAAAATGGCGGATATATGTTGGTTGCACATGTCATTTCGTGTTTAGGGATTTTTGATGGGGCTGGTAATGGGATTATGAAATTTTTATGGTATATATTCGTTAAATAGACCAAACTACATAAGTAGGAATTTTGTCGTTAAGATCGAAGGTGAGGAAATCTGCCAAAATGGCGGATATATGTTCGTTGCACATGTCATTTCGTGTTTAGGGATTTTTCATGGGGCTCGTAATGGGATTATGAACTTTTTTATTTGAAATATTAGTTCAATAGACCAAACTACATAAGTAGGAATTTTTTCGTTAGGATTGAAGGTGAGGAAATCTGCCAAAATGGCGGATATATGTTCGTTGCACATGTCATTTCGTGT
Source organism: Muscidifurax raptorellus (assembly GCA_020010945.3). NCBI lineage: Eukaryota > Metazoa > Arthropoda > Insecta > Hymenoptera > Pteromalidae > Muscidifurax > Muscidifurax raptorellus. The sequence goes on along the minus strand of CM052080.1, from coordinate 28,948,096 downwards.
TTAGGGATTTTTCATGGGGCTCGTAATGGGATTATGAACTTTTTTATTTGAAATATTAGTTCAATAGACCAAACTACATAAGTAGGAATTTTTTCGTTAGGATCGAAGGTGAGGAAATCTGTTAAAATGGCGGATATATGTTGGTGGCACATGTCATTTCGTGTTTAGGGATTTTTCATGGGGCTCGTAATGGGATTACGAATCTTTTCTGTTACAAGTATTAGTTAAATAGACCAAACTACATAAGTAGGAATTTTTTTGTTAAGATCGAAGGTAGGGAAATCTGCCAAAATGGCGGATATATGTTCGTTGCACATGTCATTTCGTGTTTAGGGATTTTTCATGGGGCTCGTAATGGGATCACGTACGTTTTTATTCCAGATTTTAGTTAAATACTCCAAACTTCACTAGTATGAATTTTTTTGTTAAGATCGAAGGCAGGGAAATTGGCCAAAATGGCGGATATATGTTCGTTGCACATGTCATTTCGTGTTTAGGGATTTTTCATGGGGCTCGTAATGGGATTATGAACTTTTTTATTTCAAATATTAGTTCAATAGACCAAACTACATAAGTAGGAATTTTTTAGTTAGGATTGAAGGTGAGGAAATCTGCCAAAATGGCGGATATATGTTGGTTGCACATGTCATTTCGTGTTTAGGGATTTTTCATGGGGCTCGTAATGGGATTATGAACATTTTTGTTTTCTAATATTAGTTAAATAGACCAAACGACATAAGTAGGAATTTTTTCGTTAAGATCGAAGGTGAGGAAATCTGCCAAAATGTCGGATATATGTTGGTTGCACATGTCATTTCGTGTTTAGGGATTTTTTATGGGGCTGGTAATGGGATTATGAACTTTTTTATTTGAAATATTAGTTCAATAGACCAAACTACATAAGTAGGAATTTTTCGGTTAGGATCGAAGGTGAGGAAATCTGCCAAAATGGCGGATATATGTTGGTTGCACATGTCATTTCGTGTTTAGGGATTTTTCATGGGGCTCGTAATGGGATCACGAACTTTTTTATTTCAGATTTTAGTTAAATACTCCAAACTTCACTAGTATGAATTTTTTTGTTAAGATCGAAGGCAGGGAAATTGGCCAAAATGGCGGATATATGTTCGTTGCACATGTCATTTCGTGTTTAGGGATTTTTCATGGGGCTGGTAATGGGATTATGAACTTTTTTAAGATAAATATTAGTTAAATAGACCAAACTACATAAGTAGGAATTTTTTCGTTAAGATCGAAGGTGAGGAATTCTGCCAAAATGGCGGATATATGTTGGTTGCACATGTCATTTCGTGTTTAGGGATTTTTGATGGGGCTGGTAATGGGATTATGAAATTGTTATGGTATATATTCGTTAAATAGACCAAACTACATAAGTAGGAATTTTGTCGTTAAGATCGAAGGTGAGGAAATCTGCCAAAATGGCGGATCTATGTTGGTGGCACATGTCATTTCGTGTTTAGGGATTTTTCATGGGGCTCGTAATGGGATTATGAACTTTTTTATTTCAAATATTAGTTAAATAGTCCAAACTACACTAGCATGAATTTTTTTGTTAAGATCGAAGGTGGGGAAATCGGCCAAAATGGCAGATATATGTTGGTTGCACATGTCATTTCGTGTTTAGGGATTTTTCATGGGGCTGGTAATGGGATTATGAACTTTTTTTTGGTAAATATTAGTTAAATAGACCAAACTACATAAGTAGGAATATTTTCGTTAAGATCGAAGGTGAGGAAATCTGTTAAAATGGCGGATATATGTTGGTGGCACATGTCATTTCGTGTTTAGGGATTTTTCATGGGGCTCGTAATGGGATTATGAACTTTTTTATTTCAAATATTAGTTAAATAGTCCAAACTACACTAGCATGAATTTTTTTGTTAAGATCGAAGGTGGGGAAATCGGCCAAAATGGCGGATATATGTTGGTTGCACATGTCATTTCGTGATTAGGGATTTTTCATGGGGCTGGTAATGGGATTATGAACTTTTTTATTTCAAATATTAGTTCAATAGACCAAACTACATAAGTAGGAATTTTTTAGTTAGGATTGAAGGTGAGGAAATCTGCCAAAATGGCGGATATATGTTGGTTGCACATGTCATTTCGTGTTTAGGGATTTTTCATGGGGCTCGTAATGGGATTATGAACATTTTTGTTTTCTAATATTAGTTAAATAGACCAAACGACATAAGTAGGAATTTTTTCGTTAAGATCGAAGGTGAGGAAATCTGCCAAAATGTCGGATATATGTTGGTTGCACATGTCATTTCGTGTTTAGGGATTTTTTATGGGGCTGGTAATGGGATTATGAACTTTTTTATTTGAAATATTAGTTCAATAGACCAAACTACATAAGTAGGAATTTTTCGGTTAGGATCGAAGGTGAGGAAATCTGCCAAAATGGCGGATATATGTTGGTTGCACATGTCATTTCGTGTTTAGGGATTTTTCATGGGGCTCGTAATGGGATCACGAACTTTTTTATTTCAGATTTTAGTTAAATACTCCAAACTTCACTAGTATGAATTTTTTTGTTAAGATCGAAGGCAGGGAAATTGGCCAAAATGGCGGATATATGTTCGTTGCACATGTCATTTCGTGTTTAGGGATTTTTCATGGGGCTGGTAATGGGATTATGAACTTTTTTAAGATAAATATTAGTTAAATAGACCAAACTACATAAGTAGGAATTTTTTCGTTAAGATCGAAGGTGAGGAATTCTGCCAAAATGGCGGATATATGTTGGTTGCACATGTCATTTCGTGTTTAGGGATTTTTGATGGGGCTGGTAATGGGATTATGAAATTTTTATGGTATATATTCGTTAAATAGACCAAACTACATAAGTAGGAATTTTGTCGTTAAGATCGAAGGTGAGGAAATCTGCCAAAATGGCGGATCTATGTTGGTGGCACATGTCATTTCGTGTTTAGGGATTTTTCATGGGGCTCGTAATGGGATTATGAACTTTTTTATTTCAAATATTAGTTAAATAGTCCAAACTACACTAGCATGAATTTTTTTGTTAAGATCGAAGGTGGGGAAATCGGCCAAAATGGCAGATATATGTTGGTTGCACATGTCATTTCGTGTTTAGGGATTTTTCATGGGGCTGGTAATGGGATTATGAACTTTTTTTTGGTAAATATTAGTTAAATAGACCAAACTACATAAGTAGGAATATTTTCGTTAAGATCGAAGGTGAGGAAATCTGTTAAAATGGCGGATATATGTTGGTGGCACATGTCATTTCGTGTTTAGGGATTTTTGATGGGGCTGGTAATGAGATTATGAACTTTTTTATTTGAAATATTAGTTCAATAGACCAAACTACATAAGTAGGAATTTTTCTGTTAGGATCGAAGGTGAGGAAATCTGCCAAAATGGCGGATATATGTTAATTGCACATGTTATTTCGTGTTTAGGGATTTTTCATGGGGCTCGTAATGGGATCACGAACTTTTTTATTTCAGATTTTAGTTAAATACTCCAAACTTCACTAGTATGAATTTTTTTGTTAAGATCGAAGGCAGGGAAATTGGCCAAAATGGCGGATATATGTTCGTTGCACATGTCATTTCGTGTTTAGGGATTTTTGATGGGGCTGGTAATGGGATTATGAAATTTTTATGGTATATATTCGTTAAATAGACCAAACTACATAAGTAGGAATTTTGTCGTTAAGATCGAAGGTGAGGAAATCTGCCAAAATGGCGGATCTATGTTGGTGGCACATGTCATTTCGTGTTTAGGGATTTTTCATGGGGCTCGTAATGGGATTATGAACTTTTTTATTTCAAATATTAGTTAAATAGTCCAAACTACACTAGCATGAATTTTTTTGTTAAGATCGAAGGTGGGGAAATCGGCCAAAATGGCAGATATATGTTGGTTGCACATGTCATTTCGTGTTTAGGGATTTTTCATGGGGCTGGTAATGGGATTATGAACTTTTTTTTGGTAAATATTAGTTAAATAGACCAAACTACATAAGTAGGAATATTTTCGTTAAGATCGAAGGTGAGGAAATCTGTTAAAATGGCGGATATATGTTGGTGGCACATGTCATTTCGTGTTTAGGGATTTTTCATGGGGCTCGTAATGGGATTATGAACTTTTTTATTTCAAATATTAGTTAAATAGTCCAAACTACACTAGCATGAATTTTTTTGTTAAGATCGAAGGTGGGGAAATCGGCCAAAATGGCGGATATATGTTGGTTGCACATGTCATTTCGTGATTAGGGAATTTTCATGGGGCTGGTAATGGGATTATGAACTTTTTTTTGGTAAATATTAGTTAAATAGACCAAACTACATAAGTAGGAATATTTTCGTTAAGATCGAAGGTGAGGAAATCTGTTAAAATGGCGGATATATGTTGATGGCACATGTCATTTCGTGTTTAGGGATTTTTCATGGGGCTCGTAATGGGATCACGAACTTTTTTATTTCAGATTTTAGTTAAATACTCCAAACTTCACTAGTATGAATTTTTTTGTTAAGATCGAAGGCAGGGAAATTGGCCAAAATGGCGGATATATGTTGGTTGCACATGTCATTTCGTGTTTAGGGATTTTTGATGGGGCTGGTAATGGGATTATGAAATTTTTATGGTATATATTCGTTAAATAGACCAAACTACATAAGTAGGAATTTTGTCGTTAAGATCGAAGGTGAGGAAATCTGCCAAAATGGCGGATATATGTTCGTTGCACATGTCATTTCGTGTTTAGGGATTTTTCATGGGGCTCGTAATGGGATTATGAACTTTTTTATTTGAAATATTAGTTCAATAGACCAAACTACATAAGTAGGAATTTTTTCGTTAGGATTGAAGGTGAGGAAATCTGCCAAAATGGCGGATATATGTTCGTTGCACATGTCATTTCGTGTTTAGGGATTTTTCATGGGGCTCGTAATGGGATTATGAACTTTTTTATTTGAAATATTAGTTCAATAGACCAAACTACATAAGTAGGAATTTTTTCGTTAGGATCGAAGGTGAGGAAATCTGTTAAAATGGCGGATATATGTTGGTGGCACATGTCATTTCGTGTTTAGGGATTTTTCATGGGGCTCGTAATGGGATTACGAATCTTTTCTGTTACAAGTATTAGTTAAATAGACCAAACTACATAAGTAGGAATTTTTTTGTTAAGATCGAAGGTAGGGAAATCTGCCAAAATGGCGGATATATGTTCGTTGCACATGTCATTTCGTGATTAGGGATTTTTCATGGGGCTCGTAATGGGATCACGTACGTTTTTATTTCAGATTTTAGTTAAATACTCCAAACTTCACTAGTATGAATTTTTTTGTTAAGATCGAAGGCAGGGAAATTGGCCAAAATGGCGGATATATGTTGGTTGCACATGTCATTTCGTGTTTAGGGATTTTTGATGGGGCTGGTAATGGGATTATGAAATTTTTATGGTATATATTCGTTAAATAGACCAAACTACATAAGTAGGAATTTTGTCGTTAAGATCGAAGGTGAGGAAATCTGCCAAAATGGCGGATATATGTTCGTTGCACATGTCATTTCGTGTTTAGGGATTTTTCATGGGGCTCGTAATGGGATTATGAACTTTTTTATTTGAAATATTAGTTCAATAGACCAAACTACATAAGTAGGAATTTTTTCGTTAGGATTGAAGGTGAGGAAATCTGCCAAAATGGCGGATATATGTTCGTTGCACATGTCATTTCGTGTTTAGGGATTTTTCATGGGGCTCGTAATGGGATTATGAACTTTTTTATTTGAAATATTAGTTCAATAGACCAAACTACATAAGTAGGAATTTTTTCGTTAGGATCGAAGGTGAGGAAATCTGTTAAAATGGCGGATATATGTTGGTGGCACATGTCATTTTGTGTTTAGGGATTTTTCATGGGGCTCGTAATGGGATTACGAATCTTTTCTGTTACAAGTATTAGTTAAATAGACCAAACTACATAAGTAGGAATTTTTTTGTTAAGATCGAAGGTAGGGAAATCTGCCAAAATGGCGGATATATGTTCGTTGCACATGTCATTTCGTGTTTAGGGATTTTTCATGGGGCTCGTAATGGGATCACGTACGTTTTTATTCCAGATTTTAGTTAAATACTCCAAACTTCACTAGTATGAATTTTTTTGTTAAGATCGAAGGCAGGGAAATTGGCCAAAATGGCGGATATATGTTCGTTGCACATGTCATTTCGTGTTTAGGGATTTTTCATGGGGCTCGTAATGGGATTATGAACTTTTTTATTTCAAATATTAGTTCAATAGACCAAACTACATAAGTAGGAATTTTTTAGTTAGGATTGAAGGTGAGGATATCTGCCAAAATGGCGGATATATGTTGGTTGCACATGTCATTTCGTGTTTAGGGATTTTTCATGGGGCTCGTAATGGGATTATGAACATTTTTGTTTTCTAATATTAGTTAAATAGACCAAACGACATAAGTAGGAATTTTTTCGTTATGATCGAAGGTGAGGAAATCTGCCAAAATGTCGGATATATGTTGGTTGCACATGTCATTTCGTGTTTAGGGATTTTTTATGGGGCTGGTAATGGGATTATGAACTTTTTTATTTGAAATATTAGTTCAATAGACCAAACTACATAAGTAGGAATTTTTCGGTTAGGATCGAAGGTGAGGAAATCTGCCAAAATGGCGGATATATGTTGGTTGCACATGTCATTTCGTGTTTAGGGATTTTTCATGGGGCTCGTAATGGGATCACGAACTTTTTTATTTCAGATTTTAGTTAAATACTCCAAACTTCACTAGTATGAATTTTTTTGTTAAGATCGAAGGCAGGGAAATTGGCCAAAATGGCGGATATATGTTCGTTGCACATGTCATTTCGTGTTTAGGGATTTTTCATGGGGCTGGTAATGGGATTATGAAATTTTTATGGTATATATTCGTTAAATAGACCAAACTACATAAGTAGGAATTTTGTCGTTAAGATCGAAGGTGAGGAAATCTGCCAAAATGGCGGATCTATGTTGGTGGCACATGTCATTTCGTGTTTAGGGATTTTTCATGGGGCTCGTAATGGGATTATGAACTTTTTTATTTCAAATATTAGTTAAATAGTCCAAACTACACTAGCATGAATTTTTTTGTTAAGATCGAAGGTGGGGAAATCGGCCAAAATGGCAGATATATGTTGGTTGCACATGTCATTTCGTGTTTAGGGATTTTTCATGGGGCTGGTAATGGGATTATGAACTTTTTTTTGGTAAATATTAGTTAAATAGACCAAACTACATAAGTAGGAATATTTTCGTTAAGATCGAAGGTGAGGAAATCTGTTAAAATGGCGGATATATGTTGGTGGCACATGTCATTTCGTGTTTAGGGATTTTTCATGGGGCTCGTAATGGGATCACGAACTTTTTTATTTCAGATTTTAGTTAAATACTCCAAACTTCACTAGTATGAATTTTTTTGTTAAGATCGAAGGCAGGGAAATTGGCCAAAATGGCGGATATATGTTGGTTGCACATGTCATTTCGTGTTTAGGGATTTTTGATGGGGCTGGTAATGGGATTATGAAATTTTTATGGTATATATTCGTTAAATAGACCAAACTACATAAGTAGGAATTTTGTCGTTAAGATCGAAGGTGAGGAAATCTGCCAAAATGGCGGATATATGTTCGTTGCACATGTCATTTCGTGTTTAGGGATTTTTCATGGGGCTCGTAATGGGATTATGAACTTTTTTATTTGAAATATTAGTTCAATAGACCAAACTACATAAGTAGGAATTTTTTCGTTAGGATTGAAGGTGAGGAAATCTGCCAAAATGGCGGATATATGTTCGTTGCACATGTCATTTCGTGTTTAGGGATTTTTCATGGGGCTCGTAATGGGATTATGAACTTTTTTATTTGAAATATTAGTTCAATAGACCAAACTACATAAGTAGGAATTTTTTCGTTAGGATCGAAGGTGAGGAAATCTGTTAAAATGGCGGATATATGTTGGTGGCACATGTCATTTCGTGTTTAGGGATTTTTCATGGGGCTCGTAATGGGATTACGAATCTTTTCTGTTACAAGTATTAGTTAAATAGACCAAACTACATAAGTAGGAATTTTTTTGTTAAGATCGAAGGTAGGGAAATCTGCCAAAATGGCGGATATATGTTCGTTGCACATGTCATTTCGTGTTTAGGGATTTTTGATGGGGCTGGTAATGGGATTATGAAATTTTTATGGTATATATTCGTTAAATAGACCAAACTACATAAGTAGGAATTTTGTCGTTAAGATCGAAGGTGAGGAAATCTGCCAAAATGGCGGATATATGTTGGTTGCACATGTCATTTCGTGTTTAGGGATTTTTCATGGGGCTCGTAATGGGATTACGAATCTTTTCTGTTACAAGTATTAGTTAAATAGACCAAACTACATAAGTAGGAATTTTTTTGTTAAGATCGAAGGTAGGGAAATCTGCCAAAATGGCGGATATATGTTCGTTGCACATGTCATTTCGTGTTTAGGGATTTTTCATGGGGCTCGTAATGGGATCACGTACGTTTTTATTCCAGATTTTAGTTAAATACTCCAAACTTCACTAGTATGAATTTTTTTGTTAAGATCGAAGGCAGGGAAATTGGCCAAAATGGCGGATATATGTTCGTTGCACATGTCATTTCGTGTTTAGGGATTTTTCATGGGGCTGGTAATGTGATTATGAAATTTTTATGGTATATATTCGTTAAATAGACCAAACTACATAAGTAGGAATTTTGTCGTTAAGATCGAAGGTGAGGAAATCTGCCAAAATGGCGGATCTATGTTGGTGGCACATGTCATTTCGTGTTTAGGGATTTTTCATGGGGCTCGTAATGGGATTATGAACTTTTTTATTTCAAATATTAGTTAAATAGTCCAAACTACACTAGCATGAATTTTTTTGTTAAGATCGAAGGTGGGGAAATCGGCCAAAATGGCAGATATATGTTGGTTGCACATGTCATTTCGTGTTTAGGGATTTTTCATGGGGCTGGTAATGGGATTATGAACTTTTTTTTGGTAAATATTAGTTAAATAGACCAAACTACATAAGTAGGAATATTTTCGTTAAGATCGAAGGTGAGGAAATCTGTTAAAATGGCGGATATATGTTGGTGGCACATGTCATTTCGTGTTTAGGGATTTTTCATGGGGCTCGTAATGGGATTATGAACTTTTTTATTTCAAATATTAGTTAAATAGTCCAAACTACACTAGCATGAATTTTTTTGTTAAGATCGAAGGTGGGGAAATCGGCCAAAATGGCGGATATATGTTGGTTGCACATGTCATTTCGTGATTAGGGATTTTTCATGGGGCTGGTAATGGGATTATGAACTTTTTTTTGGTAAATATTAGTTAAATAGACCAAACTACATAAGTAGGAATATTTTCGTTAAGATCGAAGGTGAGGAAATCTGTTAAAATGGCGGATATATGTTGATGGCACATGTCATTTCGTGTTTAGGGATTTTTCATGGGGCTCGTAATGGGATCACGAACTTTTTTATTTCAGATTTTAGTTAAATACTCCAAACTTCACTAGTATGAATTTTTTTGTTAAGATCGAAGGCAGGGAAATTGGCCAAAATGGCGGATATATGTTGGTTGCACATGTCATTTCGTGTTTAGGGATTTTTGATGGGGCTGGTAATGGGATTATGAAATTTTTATGGTATATATTCGTTAAATAGACCAAACTACATAAGTAGGAATTTTGTCGTTAAGATCGAAGGTGAGGAAATCTGCCAAAATGGCGGATATATGTTCGTTGCACATGTCATTTCGTGTTTAGGGATTTTTCATGGGGCTCGTAATGGGATTATGAACTTTTTTATTTGAAATATTAGTTCAATAGACCAAACTACATAAGTAGGAATTTTTTCGTTAGGATTGAAGGTGAGGAAATCTGCCAAAATGGCGGATATATGTTGGTTGCACATGTCATTTCGTGTTTAGGGATTTTTCATGGGGCTCGTAATGGGATTACGAATCTTTTCTGTTACAAGTATTAGTTAAATAGACCAAACTACATAAGTAGGAATTTTTTTGTTAAGATCGAAGGTAGGGAAATCTGCCAAAATGGCGGATATATGTTCGTTGCACATGTCATTTCGTGTTTAGGGATTTTTCATGGGGCTCGTAATGGGATCACGTACGTTTTTATTCCAGATTTTAGTTAAATACTCCAAACTTCACTAGTATGAATTTTTTTGTTAAGATCGAAGGCAGGGAAATTGGCCAAAATGGCGGATATATGTTCGTTGCACATGTCATTTCGTGTTTAGGGATTTTTCATGGGGCTGGTAATGTGATTATGAAATTTTTATGGTATATATTCGTTAAATAGACCAAACTACATAAGTAGGAATTTTGTCGTTAAGATCGAAGGTGAGGAAATCTGCCAAAATGGCGGATCTATGTTGGTGGCACATGTCATTTCGTGTTTAGGGATTTTTCATGGGGCTCGTAATGGGATTATGAACTTTTTTATTTCAAATATTAGTTAAATAGTCCAAACTACACTAGCATGAATTTTTTTGTTAAGATCGAAGGTGGGGAAATCTGCCAAAATGGCGGATATATGTTGGTTGCACATGTCATTTCGTGTTTAGGGATTTTTCATGGGGCTGGTAATGGGATTATGAACTTTTTTATTTGAAATATTAGTTAAATAGACCAAACGACATAAGTAGGAATTTTTTCGTTAAGATCGAAGGCGAGGAAATCTGCCAAAATGGCGGATATATGTTGGTTGCACATGTCATTTCGTGTTTAGGGATTTTTCATGGGGCTGGTAATGGGATTATGAACTTTTTTTTAGTAAATATTAGTTAAGTAGACCAAACTACATAAGTAGGAATTTTTTCGTTAAGATCGAAGGTGAGGAAATCTGCCAAAATTGCGGATATTTGTTGGTGGCACATGTCATTTCGTGTTTAGGGATTTTTCATGGGGCTCGTAATGGGATTATGAACTTTTTTATTTCAAATATTAGTTCAATAGACCAAACTACATAAGTAGGAATTTTTTAGTTAGGATTGAAGGTGAGGAAATCTGCCAAAATGGCGGATATATGTTGGTTGCACATGTCATTTCGTGTTTAGGGATTTTTCATGGGGCTCGTAATGGGATTATGAACATTTTTGTTTCAAATATTAGTTAAATAGACCAAACGACATAAGTAGGAATTTTTTCGTTAAGATCGAAGGTGAGGAAATCTGCCAAAATGGCGGATATATGTTGGTTGCACATGTCATTTCGTGTTTAGGGATTTTTGATGGGGCTGGTAATGGGATTATGAACTTTTTTATTTGAAATATTAGTTCAATAGACCAAACTACATAAGTAGGAATTTTTCTGTTAGGATCGAAGGTGAGGAAATCTGCCAAAATGGCGGATATATGTTGGTTGCACATGTCATTTCGTGTTTAGGGATTTTTCATGGGGCTCGTAATGGGATCACGAACTTTTTTATTTCAGATTTTAGTTAAATACTCCAAACTTCACTAGTATGAATTTTTTTGTTAAGATCGAAGGCAGGGAAATTGGCCAAAATGGCGGATATATGTTCGTTGCACATGTCATTTCGTGTTTAGGGATTTTTCATGGGGCTGGTAATGGGATTATGAACTTTTTTAAGATAAATATTAGTTAAATAGACCAAACTACATAAGTAGGAATTTTTTCGTTAAGATCGAAGGTGAGGAATTCTGCCAAAATGGCGGATATATGTTGGTTGCACATGTCATTTCGTGTTTAGGGATTTTTGATGGGGCTGGTAATGGGATTATGAAATTTTTATGGTATATATTCGTTAAATAGACCAAACTACATAAGTAGGAATTTTGTCGTTAAGATCGAAGGTGAGGAAATCTGCCAAAATGGCGGATATATGTTGGTGGCACATGTCATTTCGTGTTTAGGGATTTTTCATGGGGCTCGTAATGGGATTATGAACTTTTTTATTTCAAATATTAGTTAAATAGTCCAAACTACGCTAGCATGAATTTTTTTGTTAAGATCGAAGGTGGGGAAATCGGCCAAAATGGCGGATATATGTTGGTTGCACATGTCATTTCGTGTTTAGGGATTTTTCATGGGGCTGGTAATGGGATTATGAACTTTTTTTTGGTAAATATTAGTTAAATAGACCAAACTACATAAGTAGGAATATTTTCGTTAAGATCGAAGGTGAGGAAATCTGTTAAAATGGCGGATATATGTTGATGGCACATGTCATTTCGTGTTTAGGGATTTTTCATGGGGCTCGTAATGGGATCACGAACTTTTTTATTTCAGATTTTAGTTAAATACTCCAAACTTCACTAGTATGAATTTTTTTGTTAAGATCGAATGCAGGGAAATTGGCCAAAATGGCGGATATATGTTGGTTGCACATGTCATTTCGTGTTTAGGGATTTTTGATGGGGCTGGTAATGGGATTATGAAATTTTTATGGTATATATTCGTTAAATAGACCAAACTACATAAGTAGGAATTTTGTCGTTAAGATTGAAGGTGAGGAAATCTGCCAAAATGGCGGATATATGTTCGTTGCACATGTCATTTCGTGTTTAGGGATTTTTCATGGGGCTCGTAATGGGATTATGAACTTTTTTATTTGAAATATTAGTTCAATAGACCAAACTACATAAGTAGGAATTTTTTCGTTAGGATTGAAGGTGAGGAAATCTGCCAAAATGGCGGATATATGTTGGTTGCACATCTCATTTCGTGTTTAGGGATTTTTCATGGGGCTCGTAATGGGATTACGAATCTTTTTTGTTACAAGTATTAGTTAAATAGACCAAACTACATAAGTAGGAATTTTTTTGTTAAGATCGATGGTAGGGAAATCTGCCAAAATGGCGGATATATGTTCGTTGCACATGTCATTTCGTGTTTAGGGATTTTTCATGGGGCTCGTAATGGGATCACGTACGTTTTTATTCCAGATTTTAGTTAAATACTCCAAACTTCACTAGTATGAATTTTTTTGTTAAGATCGAAGGCAGGGAAATTGGCCAAAATGGCGGATATATGTTCGTTGCACATGTCATTTCGTGTTTAGGGATTTTTCATGGGGCTGGTAATGGGATTATGAAATTTTTATGGTATATATTCGTTAAATAGACCAAACTACATAAGTAGGAATTTTGTCGTTAAGATCGAAGGTGAGGAAATCTGCCAAAATGGCGAATCTATGTTGGTGGCACATGTCATTTCGTGTTTAGGGATTTTTCATGGGGCTCGTAATGGGATTATGAACTTTTTTATTTCAAATATTAGTTAAATAGTCCAAACTACACTAGCATGAATTTTTTTGTTAAGATCGAAGGTGGGGAAATCTGCCAAAATGGCGGATATATGTTGGTTGCACATGTCATTTCGTGTTTAGGGATTTTTCATGGGGCTGGTAATGGGATTATGAACTTTTTTATTTGAAATATTAGTTAAGTAGACCAAACTACATAAGTAGGAATTTTTTCGTTAAGATCGAAGGTGAGGAAATCTGCCAAAATTGCAGATATTTGTTGGTGGCACATGTCATTTCGTGTTTAGGGATTTTTCATGGGGCTCGTAATGGGATTATGAACTTTTTTATTTCAAATATTAGTTCAATAGACCAAACTACATAAGTAGGAATTTTTTAGTTAGGATTGAAGGTGAGGAAATCTGCCAAAATGGCGGATATATGTTGGTTGCACATGTCATTTCGTGTTTAGGGATTTTTCATGGGGCTCGTAATGGGATGATGAACATTTTTGTTTTCTAATATTAGTTAAATAGACCAAACGACATAAGTAGGAATTTTTTCGTTAAGATCGAAGGTGAGGAAATCTGCCAAAATGGCGGATATATGTTGGTTGCACATGTCATTTCGTGTTTAGGGATTTTTGATGGGGCTGGTAATGGGATTATGAACTTTTTTATTTGAAATATTAGTTCAATAGACCAAACTACATAAGTACGAATTTTTCTGTTAGGATCGAAGGTGAGGAAATCTGCCAAAATGGCGGATATATGTTGGTTGCACATGTCATTTCGTGTTTAGGGATTTTTCATGGGGCTCGTAATGGGATCACGAACTTTTTTATTTCAGATTTTAGTTAAATACTCCAAACTTCACTAGTATGAATTTTTTTGTTAAGATCGAAGGCAGGGAAATTGGCCAAAATGGCGGATATATGTTCGTTGCACATGTCATTTCGTGTTTAGGGATTTTTCATGGGGCTGGTAATGGGATTATGAACTTTTTTAAGATAAATATTAGTTAAATAGACCAAACTACATAAGTAGGAATTTTTTCGTTAAGATCGAAGGTGAGGAATTCTGCCAAAATGGCGGATATATGTTCGTTGCACATGTCATTTCGTGTTTAGGGATTTTTCATGGGGCTCGTAATGGGATCACGTACGTTTTTATTCCAGATTTTAGTTAAATACTCCAAACTTCACTAGTATGAATTTTTTTGTTAAGATCGAAGGCAGGGAAATTGGCCAAAATGGCGGATATATGTTCGTTGCACATGTCATTTCGTGTTTAGGGATTTTTCATGGGGCTGGTAATGGGATTATGAAATTTTTATGGTATATATTCGTTAAATAGACCAAACTACATAAGTAGGAATTTTGTCGTTAAGATCGAAGGTGAGGAAATCTGCCAAAATGGCGAATCTATGTTGGTGGCACATGTTATTTCGTGTTTAGGGATTTTTCATGGGGCTCGTAATGGGATTATGAACTTTTTTATTTCAAATATTAGTTAAATAGTCCAAACTACACTAGCATGAATTTTTTTGTTAAGATCGAAGGTGGGGAAATCTGCCAAAATGGCGGATATATGTTGGTTGCACATGTCATTTCGTGTTTAGGGATTTTTCATGGGGCTGGTAATGGGATTATGAACTTTTTTATTTGAAATATTAGTTAAGTAGACCAAACTACATAAGTAGGAATTTTTTCGTTAAGATCGAAGGTGAGGAAATCTGCCAAAATTGCAGATATTTGTTGGTGGCACATGTCATTTCGTGTTTAGGGATTTTTCATGGGGCTCGTAATGGGATTATGAACTTTTTTATTTCAAATATTAGTTCAATAGACCAAACTACATAAGTAGGAATTTTTTAGTTAGGATTGAAGGTGAGGAAATCTGCCAAAATGGCGGATATATGTTGGTTGCACATGTCATTTCGTGTTTAGGGATTTTTCATGGGGCTCGTAATGGGATGATGAACATTTTTGTTTTCTAATATTAGTTAAATAGACCAAACGACATAAGTAGGAATTTTTTCGTTAAGATCGAAGGTGAGGAAATCTGCCAAAATGGCGGATATATGTTGGTTGCACATGTCATTTCGTGTTTAGGGATTTTTGATGGGGCTGGTAATGGGATTATGAACTTTTTTATTTGAAATATTAGTTCAATAGACCAAACTACATAAGTACGAATTTTTCTGTTAGGATCGAAGGTGAGGAAATCTGCCAAAATGGCGGATATATGTTGGTTGCACATGTCATTTCGTGTTTAGGGATTTTTCATGGGGCTCGTAATGGGATCACGAACTTTTTTATTTCAGATTTTAGTTAAATACTCCAAACTTCACTAGTATGAATTTTTTTGTTAAGATCGAAGGCAGGGAAATTGGCCAAAATGGCGGATATATGTTCGTTGCACATGTCATTTCGTGTTTAGGGATTTTTCATGGGGCTGGTAATGGGATTATGAACTTTTTTAAGATAAATATTAGTTAAATAGACCAAACTACATAAGTAGGAATTTTTTCGTTAAGATCGAAGGTGAGGAATTCTGCCAAAATGGCGGATATATGTTGGTTGCACATGTCATTTCGTGTTTAGGGATTTTTGATGGGGCTGGTAATGGGATTATGAAATTTTTATGGTATATATTCGTTAAATAGAGCAAACTACATAAGTAGGAATTTTGTCGTTAAGATCGAAGGTGAGGAAATCTGCCAAAATGGCGGATATATGTTGGTGGCACATGTCATTTCGTGTTTAGGGATTTTTCATGGGGCTCGTAATGGGATTATGAACTTTTTTATTTCCAATATTAGTTAAATAGTCCAAACTACACTAGCATGAATTTTTTTGTTAAGATCGAAGGTG
This sequence comes from Muscidifurax raptorellus, assembly GCA_020010945.3. Taxonomy (NCBI): domain Eukaryota; kingdom Metazoa; phylum Arthropoda; class Insecta; order Hymenoptera; family Pteromalidae; genus Muscidifurax; species Muscidifurax raptorellus. The sequence goes on along the minus strand of CM052080.1, from coordinate 28,931,917 downwards.
GGGAAATCGGCCAAAATGGCGGATATATGTTGGTTGCACATGTCATTTCGTGTTTAGGGATTTTTCATGGGGCTGGTAATGGGATTATGAACTTTTTTTTAGTAAATATTAGTTAAGTAGACCAAACTACATAAGTAGGAATTTTTTCGTTAAGATCGAAGGTGAGGAAATCTGCCAAAATTGCGGATATTTGTTGGTGGCACATGTCATTTCGTGTTTAGGGATTTTTCTTGGGGCTCGTAATAGGATTATGAACTTTTTTATTTCAAATATTAGTTCAATAGACCAAACTACATAAGTAGGAATTTTTTAGTTAGGATTGAAGGTGAGGAAATCTGCCAAAATGGCGGATATATGTTGGTTGCACATGTCATTTCGTGTTTAGGGATTTTTGATGGGGCTGGTAATGGGATTATGAACTTTTTTATTTGAAATATTAGTTCAATAGACCAAACTACATAAGTAGGAATTTTTCTGTTAGGATCGAAGGTGAGGAAATCTGCCAAAATGGCGGATATATGTTGGTTGCACATGTCATTTCGTGTTTAGGGATTTTTCATGGGGCTCGTAATGGGATCACGAACTTTTTTATTTCAGATTTTAGTTAAATACTCCAAACTTCACTAGTATGAATTTTTTTGTTAAGATCGAAGGCAGGTAAATTGGCCAAAATGGCGGATATATGTTCGTTGCACATGTCATTTCGTGTTTAGGGATTTTTCATGGGGCTGGTAATGGGATTATGAACTTTTTTAAGATAAATATTAGTTAAATAGACCAAACTGCATAAGTAGGAATTTTTTCGTTAAGATCGAAGGTGAGGAATTCTGCCAAAATGGCGGATATATGTTGGTTGCACATGTCATTTCGTGTTTAGGGATTTTTGATGGGGCTGGTAATGGGATTATGAAATTTTTATGGTATATATTCGTTAAATAGACCAAACTACATAAGTAGGAATTTTGTCGTTAAGATCGAAGGTGAGGAAATCTGCCAAAATGGCGGATATATGTTGGTGGCACATGTCATTTCGTGTTTAGGGATTTTTCATGGGGCTCGTAATGGGATTATGAACTTTTTTATTTCCAATATTAGTTAAATAGTCCAAACTACACTAGCATGAATTTTTTTGTTAAGATCGAAGGTGGGGAAATCGGCCAAAATGGCGGATATATGTTGGTTGCACATGTCATTTCGTGTTTAGGGATTTTTCATGGGGCTGGTAATGGGATTATGAACTTTTTTTTGGTAAATATTAGTTAAATAGACCAAACTACATAAGTAGGAATTTTTTCGTTAAGATCGAAGGTGAGGAAATCTGTTAAAATGGCGGATATATGTTGGTGGCACATGTCATTTCGTGTTTAGGGATTTTTCATGGGGCTCGTAATGGGATCACGAACTTTTTTATTTCAGATTTTAGTTAAATACTCCAAACTTCACTAGTATGAATTTTTTTGTTAAGATCGAAGGCAGGGAAATTGGCCAAAATGGCGGATATATGTTCGTTGCACATGTCATTTCGTGTTTGGGATTTTTCATGGGGCTGGTAATGGGATCATGAACTTTTTTTTAGTAAATATTAGTTAAATAGACCAAACTACATAAGTAGGAATTTTTTCGTTAAGATCGAAGGTGAGGAAATCTGCCAAAATTGCGGATATTTGTTGGTGGCACATGTCATTTCGTGTTTAGGGATTTTTTATGGGGCTCGTAATGGGATTATGAACTTTTTTATTTCAAATATTAGTTCAATAGACCAAACTACATAAGCAGGAATTTTTTAGTTAGGATCGAAGGTGAGGAAATCTGCCAAAATGACGGATATATGTTGGTTGCACATGTCATTTCGTGTTTAGGGATTTTTCATGGGGCTCGTAATGGGATTACGAATCTTTTTTGTTACAAGTATTAGTTAGATAGACCAAACTACATAAGTAGGAATTTTTTTGTTAAGATCGAAGGTAGGGAAATCTGCCAAAATGGCGGATATATGTTCGTTGCACATGTCATTTCGTGTTTAGGGATTTTTCATGGGGCTCGTAATGGGATCACGTACGTTTTTATTCCAGATTTTAGTTAAATACTCCAAACTTCACTAGTATGAATTTTTTTGTTAAGATCGAAGGCATGGAAATTGGCCAAAATGGCGGATATATGTTCGTTGCACATGTCATTTCGTGTTTAGGGATTTTTCATGGGGCTGGTAATGGGATTATGAAATTTTTATGGTATATATTCGTTAAATAGACCAAACTACATAAGTAGGAATTTTGTCGTTAAGATCGAAGGTGTGGAAATCTGCCAAAATGGCGGATATATGTTGGTGGCACATGTCATTTCGTGTTTAGGGATTTTTCATGGGGCTCGTAATGGGATTATGAACTTTTTTATTTGAAATATTAGTTAAATAGACCAAACGACATAAGTAGGAATTTTTTCGTTAAGATCGAAGGCGAGGAAATCTGCCAAAATGGCGGATATATGTTGGTTGCACATGTCATTTCGTGTTTAGGGATTTTTCATGGGGCTGGTAATGGGATTATGAACTTTTTTTTAGTAAATATTAGTTAAGTAGACCAAACTACATAAGTAGGAATTTTTTCGTTAAGATCGAAGGTGAGGAAATCTGCCAAAATTGCGGATATTTGTTGGTGGCACATGTCATTTCGTGTTTAGGGATTTTTCATGGGGCTCGTAATGGGATTATGAACTTTTTTTTACAAGTATTAGTTAAATAGACCAAACTACATAAGTAGGAATTTTTTAGTTAGGATTGAAGGTGAGGAAATCTGCCAAAATGGCGGATATATGTTGGTTGCACATGTCATTTCGTGTTTAGGGATTTTTCATGGGGCTCGTAATGGGATTATGAACATTTTTGTTTCAAATATTAGTTAAATAGACCAAACGACATAAGTAGGAATTTTTTCGTTAAGATCGAAGGTGAGGAAATCTGCCAAAATGGCGGATATATGTTGGTTGCACATGTCATTTCGTGTTTAGGGATTTTTGATGGGGCTGGTAATGAGATTATGAACTTTTTTATTTGAAATATTAGTTCAATAGACCAAACTACATAAGTAGGAATTTTTCTGTTAGGATCGAAGGTGAGGAAATCTGCCAAAATGGCGGATATATGTTGGTTGCACATGTCATTTCGTGTTTAGGGATTTTTCATGGGGCTCGTAATGGGATCACGAACTTTTTTATTTCAGATTTTAGTTAAATACTCCAAACTTCACTAGTATGAATTTTTTTGTTAAGATCGAAGGCAGGGAAATTGGCCAAAATGGCGGATATATGTTCGTTGCACATGTCATTTCGTGTTTAGGGATTTTTCATGGGGCTGGTAATGGGATTATGAACTTTTTTATGATAAATATTAGTTAAATAGACCAAACTACATAAGTAGGAATTTTTTTGTTAAGATCGAAGGTGAGGAAATCTGGCAAAATGGCGGATATATGTTGGTGGCACATGTCAGTATGTGTTTAGGGATTTTTCATGGGGCTCGTAATGGGATTATGAACTTTTTTATTTGAAATATTAGTTCAATAGACCAAACGACATAAGTAGGAATTTTGTCGTTAAGATCGAAGGTGAGGTAATCTGCCAAAATGGCGGATATATGTTGGTGGCACATGTCATTTCGTGTTTAGGGATTTTTCATGGGGCTCGTAATGGGATTATGAACTTTTTTATTTCAAATATTAGTTAAATAGTCCAAACTACACTAGCATGAATTTTTTTGTTAAGATCGAAGGTGGGGAAATCGGCCAAAATGGCGGATATATGTTGGTTGCACATGTCATTTCGTGTTTAGGGATTTTTCATGGGGCTGGTAATGGGATTATGAACTTTTTTTTGGTAAATATTAGTTAAATAGACCAAACTACATAAGTAGGAATTTTTTAGTTAGGATCGAAGGTGAGGAAATCTGCCAAAATGGCGGATATATGTTGGTTGCACATGTCATTTCGTGTTTAGGGATTTTTCATGGGGCTCGTAATGGGATTACGAATCTTTTTTGTTACAAGTATTAGCTAAAAAGACCAAACTACATAAGTAGGAATTTTTTTGTTACGATTGAAGGTAGGGAAATCTGCCAAAATGGCGGATATATGTTCGTTGCACATGTCATTTCGTGTTTAGGGATTTTTCATGGGGCTCGTAATGGGATCACGAACTTTTTTATTTCAGATTTTATTTCAATACTCCAAACTTCACTAGTATGAATTTTTTTGTTAAGATCGAAGGCAGGGAAATCGGCCAAAATGGCGGATATATGTTGGTTGCACATGTCATTTCGTGTTTAGGGATTTTTCATGGGGCTGGTAATGGGATTATGAACTTTTTTGTTTCAAATATTAGTTAAATAGACCAAACGACATAAGTAGGAATTTTTTCGTTAAGATCGAAGGTGAGGAAATCTGCCAAAATGGCGGATATATGTTGGTTGCACATGTCATTTCGTGTTTAGGGATTTTTCATGGGGCTCGTAATGGGATTATGAACTTTTTTATTTCAAATATTAGTTAAATAGTCCAAACTACATAAGTAGGAATTTTTCTGTTAGGATCGAAGGTGAGGAAATCTGCCAAAATGGCGGATATATGTTGGTTGCACATGTCATTTCGTGTTTAGGGATTTTTCATGGGGCTCGTAATGGGATCACGAACTTTTTTATTTCAGATTTTAGTTAAATAGACCAAACGACATAAGTAGGAATTTTTTTGTTACGATTGAAGGTAGGGAAATCTGCCAAAATGGCGGATATATGTTCGTTGCACATGTCATTTTGTGTTTAGGGATTTTTCATGGGGCTCGTAATGGGATCACGAACTTTTTTATTTCAGATTTTGTTTCAATACTCCAAACTTCACTAGTATGAATTTTTTTGTTAAGTTCGAAGGTGGGGAAATCGGCCAAAATGGCGGATATATGTTGGTTGCACATGTCATTTCGTGTTTAGGGATTTTTCATGGGGCTGGTAATGGGATTATGAACTTTTTTTTGGTAAATATTAGTTAAATAGACCAAACTACATAAGTAGGAATTTTTTCGTTAAGATCGAAGGTGAGGAAATCTGTTAAAATGGCGGATATATGTTGGTGGCACATGTCATTTCGTGTTTAGGGATTTTTCATAAGGCTCGTAATGGGATCACGAACTTTTTTATTTCAGATTTTAGTTAAATGATCCAAACTTCACTAGTATGAATTTTTTTGTTAAGATCGAAGGCAGGGAAATTGGCCAAAATGGCGGATATATGTTCGTTGCACATGTCATTTCGTGTTTAGGGATTTTTCATGGGGCTCGTAATGGGATCACGAACTTTTTTATTTCAGATTTTATTTCAATACTCCAAACTTCACTAGTATGAATTTTTTTGTTAAGATCGAAGGCAGGGAAATTGGCCAAAATGGCGGATATATGTTCGTTGCACATGTCATTTCGTGTTTAGGGATTTTTCATGGGGCTGGTAATGGGATTATGAAATTTTATGATAAATATTAGTTAAATAGACCAAACTACATAAGTAGGAATTTTTTTGTTAAGATCGAAGGCAGGGAAATCGGCCAAAATGGCGGATATATGTTGGTTGCACATGTCATTTCGTGTTTAGGGATTTTTCATGGGGCTGCTAATGGGATTGTGAACTTTTTGTTTCAAATATTAGTTAAGTAGACCAAACGACATAAGTAGGAATTTTTTCGTTAAGATCGAAGGTGAGAAAATCTGCCAAAATGGCGGATATATGTTGGTTGCACATGTCATTTCGTGTTTAGGGATTTTTCATGGGGCTCGTAATGGGATTATGAACTTTTTTATTTGAAATATTAGTTCAATAGACCAAACTACATAAGTAAGAATTTTTCTGTTAGGATCGAAGGTGAGGAAATCTGCCAAAATGGCGGATATATGTTGGTTGCACATGTCATTTCGTGTTTAGGGATTTTTCATGGGGCTCGTAATGGGATCACGAACTTTTTTATTTCAGATTTTAGTTAAATACTCCAAACTTCACTAGTATGAATTTTTTTGTTAAGATCGAAGGCAGGGAAATTGGCCAAAATGGCGGATATATGTTCGTTGCACATGTCATTTCGTGTTTAGGGATTTTTCATGGGGCTTGTAATGGGATTATGAACTTTTTTATTTCAAATATTAGTTAAATAGTCCAAACTACACTAGCATGAATTTTTTTGTTAAGATCGAAGGTGGGGAAATCTGCCAAAATGGGGGATATATGTTCGTTGCACATGTCATTTCGTGTTTAGGGATTTTTCATGGGGCTCGTAATGGGATTATGAACTTTTTTATTTGAAATATTAGTTCAATAGACCAAACTACATAAGTAGGAATTTTTTCGTTAGGATTGAAGGTGAGGAAATCTGCCAAAATGGCGGATATATGTTGGTTGCACATGTCATTTCGTGTTTAGGGATTTTTCATGGGGCTGGTAATGGGATTATGAACTTTTTTTTAGTAAATATTAGTTAAGTAGACCAAACTACATAAGTAGGAATTTTTTCGTTAAGATCGAAGGTGAGGAAATCTGCCAAAATTGCGGATATTTGTTGGTGGCACATGTCATTTCGTGTTTAGGGATTTTTCATGGGGCTCGTAATGGGATTATGAACTTTTTTATTTCAAATATTAGTTCAATAGACCAAACTACATAAGTAGGAATTTTTTAGTTAGGATCGAAGGTGAGGAAATCTGCCAAAATGGCGGATATATGTTGGTTGCACATGTCATTTCGTGTTTAGGGATTTTTCATGGGGCTCGTAATGGGATTACGAATCTTTTTTGTTACAAGTATTAGTTAAATAGACCAAACTACATAAGTAGGAATTTTTTTGTTACGATTGAAGGTAGGGAAATCTGCCAAAATGGCGGATATATGTTCGTTGCACATGTCATTTTGTGTTTAGGGATTTTTCATGGGGCTCGTAATGGGATCACGAACTTTTTTATTTCAGATTTTATTTCAATACTCCAAACTTCACTAGTATGAATTTTTTTGTTAAGATCGAAGGCAGGGAAATTGGCCAAAATGGCGGATATATGTTCGTTGCACATGTCATTTCGTGTTTAGGGATTTTTCATGGGGCTGGTAATGGGATTATGAAATTTTTATGGTATATATTCGTTAAATAGACCAAACTACATAAGTAGGAATTTTGTCGTTAAGATCGAAGGTGTGGAAATCTGCCAAAATGGCGGATATATGTTGGTGGCACATGTCATTTCGTGTTTAGGGATTTTTCATGGGGCTCGTAATGGGATTATGAACTTTTTTATTTCAAATATTAGTTAAATAGTCCAAACTACACTAGCATGAATTTTTTTGTTAAGATCGAAGGTGAGGAAATCTGCCAAAATTGCGGATATTTGTTGGTGGCACATGTCATTTCGTGTTTAGGGATTTTTCATGGGGCTCGTAATGGGATTATGAACTTTTTTATTTCAAATATTAGTTCAATAGACCAAACTACATAAGTAGGAATTTTTTAGTTAGGATTGAAGGTGAGGAAATCTGCCAAAATGGCGGATATATGTTGGTTGCACATGTCATTTCGTGTTTAGGGATTTTTCATGGGGCTCGTAATGGGATTATGAACATTTTTGTTTCAAATATTAGTTAAATAGACCAAACGACATAAGTAGGAATTTTTTCGTTAAGATCGAAGGTGAGGAAATCTGCCAAAATGGCGGATATATGTTGGTTGCACATGTCATTTCGTGTTTAGGGATTTTTGATGGGGCTGGTAATGAGATTATGAACTTTTTTATTTGAAATATTAGTTCAATAGACCAAACTACATAAGTAGGAATTTTTCTGTTAGGATCGAAGGTGAGGAAATCTGCCAAAATGGCGGATATATGTTAATTGCACATGTCATTTCGTGTTTAGGGATTTTTCATGGGGCTCGTAATGGGATCACGAACTTTTTTATTTCAGATTTTAGTTAAATACTCCAAACTTCACTAGTATGAATTTTTTTGTTAAGATCGAAGGCAGGGAAATTGGCCAAAATGGCGGATATATGTTCGTTGCACATGTCATTTCGTGTTTAGGGATTTTTCATGGGGCTGGTAATGGGATTATGAACTTTTTTATGATAAATATTAGTTAAATAGACCAAACTACATAAGTAGGAATTTTTTTGTTAAGATCGAAGGTGAGGAAATCTGCCAAAATGGCGGATATATGTTGGTGGCACATGTCAGTATGTGTTTAGGGATTTTTCATGGGGCTCGTAATAAGATTATGAACTTTTTTATTTGAAATATTAGTTCAATAGACCAAACGACATAAGTAGGAATTTTGTCGTTAAGATCGAAGGTGAGGAAATCTGCCAAAATGGCGGATATATGTTGGTGGCACATGTCATTTCGTGTTTAGGGATTTTTCATGGGGCTCGTAATGGGATTATGAACTTTTTTATTTCAAATATTAGTTAAATAGTCCAAACTACACTAGCATGAATTTTTTTGTTAAGATCGAAGGTGGGGAAATCGGCCAAAATGGCGGATATATGTTGGTTGCACATGTCATTTCGTGTTTAGGGATTTTTCATGGGGCTGGTAATGGGATTATGAACTTTTTTTTGGTAAATATTAGTTAAATAGACCAAACTACATAAGTAGGAATTTTTTAGTTAGGATCGAAGGTGAGGAAATCTGCCAAAATGGCGGATATAGGTTGGTTGCACATGTCATTTCGTGTTTAGGGATTTTTCATGGGGCTCGTAATGGGATTACGAATCTTTTTTGTTACAAGTATTAGTTAAATAGACCAAACTACATAAGTAGGAATTTTTTTGTTACGATTGAAGGTAGGGAAATCTGCCAAAATGGCGGATATATGTTCGTTGCACATGTCATTTCGTGTTTAGGGATTTTTCATGGGGCTCGTAATGGGATCACGAACTTTTTTATTTCAGATTTTATTTCAATACTCCAAACTTCACTAGTATGAATTTTTTTGTTAAGATCGAAGGCAGGGAAATCGGCCAAAATGGCGGATATATGTTGGTTGCACATGTCATTTCGTGTTTAGGGATTTTTCATGGGGCTGGTAATGGGATTATGAACTTTTTTGTTTCAAATATTAGTTAAATAGACCAAACGACATAAGTAGGAATTTTTTCGTTAAGATCGAAGGTGAGGAAATCTGCCAAAATGGCGGATATATGTTGGTTGCACATGTCATTTCGTGTTTAGGGATTTTTCATGGGGCTCGTAATGGGATTATGAACTTTTTTATTTCAAATATTAGTTAAATAGTCCAAACTACATAAGTAGGAATTTTTCTGTTAGGATCGAAGGTGAGGAAATCTGCCAAAATGGCGGATATATGTTGGTTGCACATGTCATTTCGTGTTTAGGGATTTTTCATGGGGCTCGTAATGGGATCACGAACTTTTTTATTTCAGATTTTATTTCAATACTCCAAACTTCACTAGTATGAATTTTTTTGTTAAGATCGAAGGTGGGGAAATCGGCCAAAATGGCGGATATATGTTGGTTGCACATGTCATTTCGTGTTTAGGGATTTTTCATGGGGCTGGTAATGGGATTATGAACTTTTTTTTGGTAAATATTAGTTAAATAGACCAAACTACATAAGTAGGAATTTTTTCGTTAAGATCGAAGGTGAGGAAATCTGTTAAAATGGCGGATATATGTTGGTGGCACATGTCATTTCGTGTTTAGGGATTTTTCATAAGGCTCGTAATGGGATCACGAACTTTTTTATTTCAGATTTTAGTTAAATACTCCAAACTTCACTAGTATGAATTTTTTTGTTAAGATCGAAGGCAGGGAAATTGGCCAAAATGGCGGATATATGTTCGTTGCACATGTCATTTCGTGTTTAGGGATTTTTCATGGGGCTCGTAACGGGATCACGAACTTTTTTAATTCAGATTTTATTTCAATACTCCAAACTTCACTAGTATGAATTTTTTTGTTAAGATCGAAGGCAGGGAAATTGGCCAAAATGGCGGATATATGTTCGTTGCACATGTCATTTCGTGTTTAGGGATTTTTCATGGGGCTGGTAATGGGATTATGAACTTTTTTATGATAAATATTAGTTAAATAGACCAAACTACATAAGTAGGAATTTTTTTGTTAAGATCGAAGGCAGGGAAATCTGCCAAAATGGCGGATATATGTTGGTTGCACATGTCATTTCGTGTTTAGGGATTTTTCATGGGGCTGCTAATGGGATTGTGAACTTTTTTGTTTCAAATATTAGTTAAGTAGACGAAACGACATAAGTAGGAATTTTTTCGTTAAGATCGAAGGTGAGGAAATCTGCCAAAATGGCGGATATATGTTGGTTGCACATGTCATTTCGTGTTTAGGGATTTTTCATGGGGCTCGTAATGGGATTATGAACTTTTTTATTTGAAATATTAGTTCAATAGACCAAACTACATAAGTAAGAATTTTTCTGTTAGGATCGAAGGTGAGGAAATCTGCCAAAATGGCGGATATATGTTGGTTGCACATGTCATTTCGTGTTTAGGGATTTTTCATGGGGCTTGTAATGGGATTATGAACTTTTTTATTTCAAATATTAGTTAAATAGTCCAAACTACACTAGCATGAATTTTTTTGTTAAGATCGAAGGTGGGGAAATCTGCCAAAATGGCGGATATATGTTCGTTGCACATGTCATTTCGTGTTTAGGGATTTTTCATGGGGCTCGTAATGGGATTATGAACTTTTTTATTTGAAATATTAGTTCAATAGACCAAACTACATAAGTAGGAATTTTTTAGTTAGGATCGAAGGTGAGGAAATCTGCCAAAATGGCGGATATATGTTGGTTGCACATGTCATTTCGTGTTTAGGGATTTTTCATGGGGCTCGTAATGGGATTACGAATCTTTTTTGTTACAAGTATTAGTTAAATAGACCAAACTACATAAGTAGGAATTTTTTTGTTACGATTGAAGGTAGGGAAATCTGCCAAAATGGCGGATATATGTTCGTTGCACATGTCATTTCGTGTTTAGGGATTTTTCATGGGGCTCGTAATGGGATCACGAACTTTTTTATTTCAGATTTTATTTCAATACTCCAAACTTCACTAGTATGAATTTTTTTGTTAAGATCGAAGGCAGGGAAATCGGCCAAAATGGCGGATATATGTTGGTTGCACATGTCATTTCGTGTTTAGGGCTTTTTCATGGGGCTGGTAATGGGATTATGAACTTTTTTGTTTCAAATATTAGTTAAATAGACCAAACGACATAAGTAGGAATTTTTTCGTTAAGATCGAAGGTGAGGAAATCTGCCAAAATGGCGGATATATGTTGGTTGCACATGTCATTTCGTGTTTAGGGATTTTTCATGGGGCTCGTAATGGGATTATGAACTTTTTTATTTCAAATATTAGTTAAATAGTCCAAACTACATAAGTAGGAATTTTTCTGTTAGGATCGAAGGTGAGGAAATCTGCCAAAATGGCGGATATATGTTGGTTGCACATGTCATTTCGTGTTTAGGGATTTTTCATGGGGCTGGTAATGGGATTATGAACTTTTTTTTAGTAAATATTAGTTAAGTAGACCAAACTACATAAGTAGGAATTTTTTCGTTAAGATCGAAGGTGAGGAAATCTGCCAAAATTGCGGATATTTGTTGGTGGCACATGTCATTTCGTGTTTAGGGATTTTTCATGGGGCTCGTAATGGGATCACGAACTTTTTTATTTCAGATTTTATTTCAATACTCCAAACTTCACTAGTATGAATTTTTTTGTTAAGATCGAAGGTGGGGAAATCGGCCAAAATGGCGGATATATGTTGGTTGCACATGTCATTTCGTGTTTAGGGATTTTTCATGGGGCTGGTAATGGGATTATGAACTTTTTTTTGGTAAATATTAGTTAAATAGACCAAACTACATAAGTAGGAATTTTTTCGTTAAGATCGAAGGTGAGGAAATCTGTTAAAATGGCGGATATATGTTGGTTGCACATGTCATTTCGTGTTTAGGGATTTTTCATGGGGCTGGTAATGGGATTATGAACTTTTTTATTTCAGATTTTAGTTAAATACTCCAAACTTCACTAGTATGAATTTTTTTGTTAAGATCGAAGGTGGGGAAATCGGCCAAAATGGCGGATATATGTTGGTTGCACATGTCATTTCGTGTTTAGGGATTTTTCATGGGGCTGGTAATGGGATTATGAACTTTTTTTTGGTAAATATTAGTTAAATAGACCAAACTACATAAGTAGGAATTTTTTCGTTAAGATCGAAGGTGAGGAAATCTGTTAAAATGGCGGATATATGTTGGTTGCACATGTCATTTCGTGTTTAGGGATTTTTCATAAGGCTCGTAATGGGATCACGAACTTTTTTATTTCAGATTTTAGTTAAATACTCCAAACTTCACTAGTATGAATTTTTTTGTTAAGATCGAAGGCAGGGAAATTGGCCAAAATGGCGGATATATGTTCGTTGCACATGTCATTTCGTGTTTAGGGATTTTTCATGGGGCTCGTAATGGGATCACGAACTTTTTTATTTCAGATTTTATTTCAATACTCCAAACTTCACTAGTATGAATTTTTTTGTTAAGATCGAAGGCAGGGAAATTGGCCAAAATGGCGGATATATGTTCGTTGCACATGTCATTTCGTGTTTAGGGATTTTTCATGGGGCTCGTAATGGGATTATGAACTTTTTTATTTGAAATATTAGTTCAATAGACCAAACTACATAAGTAGGAATTTTTTCGTTAGGATTGAAGGTGAGGAAATCTGCCAAAATGGCGGATATATGTTGGTTGCACATGTCATTTCGTGTTTAGGGATTTTTCATGGGGCTGGTAATGGGATTATGAACTTTTTTTTAGTAAATATTAGTTAAGTAGACCAAACTACATAAGTAGGAATTTTTTCGTTAAGATCGAAGGTGAGGAAATCTGCCAAAATTGCGGATATTTGTTGGTGGCACATGTCATTTCGTGTTTAGGGATTTTTCATGGGGCTCGTAATGGGATTATGAACTTTTTTATTTCAAATATTAGTTCAATAGACCAAACTACATAAGTAGGAATTTTTTAGTTAGGATCGAAGGTGAGGAAATCTGCCAAAATGGCGGATATATGTTGGTTGCACATGTCATTTCGTGTTTAGGGATTTTTCATGGGGCTCGTAATGGGATTACGAATCTTTTTTGTTACAAGTATTAGTTAAATAGACCAAACTACATAAGTAGGAATTTTTTTGTTAAGATTGAAGGTAGGGAAATCTGCCAAAATGGCGGATATATGTTCGTTGCACATGTCATTTCGTGTTTAGGGATTTTTCATGGGGCTCGTAATGGGATCACGAACTTTTTTATTTTAGATTTTAGTTAAATACTCCAAACTTCACTAGTATGAATTTTTTTGTTAAGATCGAAGGCAGGGAAATTGGCCAAAATGGCGGATATATGTTCGTTGCACATGTCATTTCGTGTTTAGGGATTTTTCATGGGGCTGGTAATGGGATTATGAACTTTTTTTTAGTAAATATTAGTTAAATAGACCAAACTACATAAGTAGGAATTTTTTCGTTAAGATCGAAGGTGAGGAAATCTGCCAAAATGGCGGATATATGTTGGTTGCACATGTCATTTCGTGTTTAGGGATTTTTCATGGGGCTCGTAATGGGATTATGAACTTTTTTATTTCAAATATTAGTTAAATAGTCCAAACTACATAAGTAGGAATTTTTCTGTTAGGATCGAAGGTGAGGAAATCTGCCAAAATGGCGCATATATGTTGGTTGCACATGTCATTTCGTGTTTAGGGATTTTTCATGGGGCTCGTAATGGGATCACGAACTTTTTTATTTCAGATTTTAGTTAAATAGACCAAACGACATAAGTAGGAATTTTTTTGTTACGATTGAAGGTAGGGAAATCTGCCAAAATGGCGGATATATGTTCGTTGCACATGTCATTTCGTGTTTAGGGATTTTTCATAAGGCTCGTAATGGGATCACGAACTTTTTTATTTCAGATTTTAGTTAAATACTCCAAACTTCACTAGTATGAATTTTTTTGTTAAGATCGAAGGCAGGGAAATTGGCCAAAATGGCGGATATATGTTCGTTGCACATGTCATTTCGTGTTTAGGGATTTTTCATGGGGCTCGTAATGGGATCACGAACTTTTTTATTTCAGATTTTATTTCAATACTCCAAACTTCACTAGTATGAATTTTTTTGTTAAGATCGAAGGCAGGGAAATTGGCCAAAATGGCGGATATATGTTCGTTGCACATGTCATTTCGTGTTTAGGGATTTTTCATGGGGCTGGTAATGGGATTATGAACTTTTTTATGATAAATATTAGTTAAATAGACCAAACTACATAAGTAGGAATTTTTTTGTTAAGATCGAAGGCAGGGAAATCGGCCAAAATGGCGGATATATGTTGGTTGCACATGTCATTTCGTGTTTAGGGATTTGTCATGGGGCTGCTAATGGGATTGTGAACTTTTTTGTTTCAAATATTAGTTAAGTAGACCAAACGACATAAGTAGGAATTTTTTCGTTAAGATCGAAGGTGAGGAAATCTGCCAAAATGGCGGATATATGTTGGTTGCACATGTCATTTCGTGTTTAGGGATTTTTCATGGGGCTCGTAATGGGATTATGAACTTTTTTATTTGAAATATTAGTTCAATAGACCAAACTACATAAGTAAGAATTTTTCTGTTAGGATCGAAGGTGAGGAAATCTGCCAAAATGGCGGATATATGTTGGTTGCACATGTCATTTCGTGTTTAGGGATTTTTCATGGGGCTCGTAATGGGACCAGGAACTTTTTTATTTCAGATTTTAGTTAAATACTCCAAACTTCACTAGTATGAATTTTTTTGTTAAGATCGAAGGCAGGGAAATTGGCCAAAATGGCGGATATATGTTCGTTGCACATGTCATTTCGTGTTTAGGGATTTTTCATGGGGCTTGTAATGGGATTATGAACTTTTTTATTTCAAATATTAGTTAAATAGTCCAAACTACACTAGCATGAAATTTTTTGTTAAGATCGAAGGTGGGGAAATCTGCCAAAATGGCGGATATATGTTCGTTGCACATGTCATTTCGTGTTTAGGGATTTTTCATGGGGCTCGTAATGGGATTATGAACTTTTTTATTTGAAATATTAGTTCAATAGACCAAACTACATAAGTAGGAATTTTTTCGTTAGGATTGAAGGTGAGGAAATCTGCCAAAATGGCGGATATATGTTGGTTGCACATGTCATTTCGTGTTTAGGGATTTTTCATGGGGCTGGTAATGGGATTATGAACTTTTTTTTAGTAAATATTAGTTAAGTAGACCAAACTACATAAGTAGGAATTTTTTCGTTAAGATCGAAGGTGAGGAAATCTGCCAAAATTGCGGATATTTGTTGGTGGCACATGTCATTTCGTGTTTAGGGATTTTTCATGGGGCTCGTAATGGGATTATGAACTTTTTTATTTCAAATATTAGTTCAATAGACCAAACTACATAAGTAGGAATTTTTTAGTTAGGATCGAAGGTGAGGAAATCTGCCAAAATGGCGGATATATGTTGGTTGCACATGTCATTTCGTGTTTAGGGATTTTTCATGGGGCTCGTAATGGGATTACGAATCTTTTTTGTTACAAGTATTAGTTAAATAGACCAAACTATATAAGTAGGAATTTTTTTGTTAAGATTGAAGGTAGGGAAATCTGCCAAAATGGCGGATATATGTTCGTTGCACATGTCATTTCGTGTTTAGGGATTTTTCATGGGGCTCGTAATGGGATCACGACCTTTTTTATATCAGATTTTAGTTCAATACTACAAACTTCACAAGTATGAATTTTTTTGTTAAGATCGAAGGCAGGGAAATCGGCCAAAATGGCGGATATATGTTGGTTGCACATGTCATTTCGTGTTTAGGGATTTTTCATGGGGCTGGTAATGGGATTATGAACTTTTTTTTAGTAAATATTAGTTAAATAGACCAAACTACATAAGTAGGAATTTTTTTGTTAAGATCGAAGGTGGGGAAATCGGCCAAAATGGCGGATATATGTTGGTTGCACATGTCATTTCGTGTTTAGGGATTTTTCATGGGGCTCGTAATGGGATCACGAACTTTTTTATTTTAGATTTTAGTTAAATACTCCAAACTTCACTAGTATGAATTTTTTTGTTAAGATCGAAGGCAGGGAAATTGGCCAAAATGTCGGATATATGTTCGTTGCACATGTCATTTCGTGTTTAGGGATTTTTCATGGGACTGGTAATGGGATTATGAACTTTTTTTTAGTAAATATTAGTTAAATAGACCAAACTACATAAGTAGGAATTTTTTCGTTAAGATCGAAGGTGAGGAAATCTGCCAAAATTGCGGATATTCGTTGATGGCACATGTCATTTCGTGTTTAGGGATTTTTCATGGGGCTCGTAATGGGATTATGAACTTTTTTATTTCAAATATTAGTTCAATAGACCAAACTACATAAGTAGGAATTTTTTAGTTAGGATCGAAGGTGAGGAAATCTGCCAAAATGGCGGATATATGTTGGTTGCACATGTCATTTCGTGTTTAGGGATTTTTCATGGGGCTCGTAATGGGATTACGAATCTTTCTTGTTACAAGTATTAGTTAAATAGACCAAACTACATAAGTAGGAATTTTTTTGTTACGATTGAAGGTAGGGAAATCTGCCAAAATGGCGGATATATGTTCGTTGCACATGTCATTTTGTGTTTAGGGATTTTTCATGGGGCTCGTAATGGGATCACGAACTTTTTTATTTCAGATTTTATTTCAATACTCCAAACTTCACTAGTATGAATTTTTTTGTTAAGATCGAAGGTGGGGAAATCGGCCAAAATGGCGGATATATGTTCGTTGCACATGTCATTTCGTGTTTAGGGATTTTTCATGGGGCTTGTAATGGGATTATGAACTTTTTTATTTCAAATATTAGTTAAATAGTCCAAACTACACTAGCATGAATTTTTTTGTTAAGATCGAAGGTGGGGAAATCTGCCAAAATGGCGGATATATGTTCGTTGCACATGTCATTTCGTGTTTAGGGATTTTTCATGGGGCTTGTAATGGGATTATGAACTTTTTTATTTCAAATATTAGTTAAATAGTCCAAACTACACTAGCATGAAATTTTTTGTTAAGATCGAAGGTGGGGAAATCTGCCAAAATGGCGGATATATGTTCGTTGCACATGCCATTTCGTGTTTAGGGATTTTTCATGGGGCTCGTAATGGGATTATGAACTTTTTTATTTGAAATATTAGTTCAATAGACCAAACTACATAAGTAGGAATTTTTTCGTTAGGATTGAAGGTGAGGAAATCTGCCAAAATGGCGGATATATGTTGGTTGCACATGTCATTTCGTGTTTAGGGATTTTTCATGGGGCTGGTAATGGGATTATGAACTTTTTTTTAGTAAATATTAGTTAAGTAGACCAAACTACATAAGTAGGAATTTTTTCGTTAAGATCGAAGGTGAGGAAATCTGCCAAAATTGCGGATATTTGTTGGTGGCACATGTCATTTCGTGTTTAGGGATTTTTCATGGGGCTCGTAATGGGATTATGAACTTTTTTATTTCAAATATTAGTTCAATAGACCAAACTACATAAGTAGGAATTTTTTAGTTAGGATCGAAGGTGAGGAAATCTGCCAAAATGGCGGATATATGTTGGTTGCACATGTCATTTCGTGTTTAGGGATTTTTCATGGGGCTCGTAATGGGATTACGAATCTTTTTTGTTACAAGTATTAGTTAAATAGACCAAACTATATAAGTAGGAATTTTTTTGTTATGATTGAAGGTAGGGAAATCTGCCAAAATGGCGGATATATGTTCGTTGCACATGTCATTTCGTGTTTAGGGATTTTTCATGGGGCTCGTAATGGGATCACGACCTTTTTTATATCAGATTTTAGTTCAATACTACAAACTTCACAAGTATGAATTTTTTTGTTAAGATCGAAGGCAGGGAAATCGGCCAAAATGGCGGATATATGTTGGTTGCACATGTCATTTCGTGTTTAGGGATTTTTCATGGGGCTGGTAATGGGATTATGAACTTTTTTTTAGTAAATATTAGTTAAATAGACCAAACTACATAAGTAGGAATTTTTTTGTTAAGATCGAAGGTGGGGAAATCGGCCTAAATGGCGGATATATGTTGGTTGCACATGTCATTTCGTGTTTAGGGATTTTTCATGGGGCTCGTAATGGGATCACGAACTTTTTTATTTTAGATTTTAGTTAAATACTCCAAACTTCACTAGTATGAATTTTTTTGTTAAGATCGAAGGCAGGGAAATTGGCCAAAATGTCGGATATATGTTCGTTGCACATGTCATTTCGTGTTTAGGGATTTTTCATGGGACTGGTAATGGGATTATGAACTTTTTTTTAGTAAATATTAGTTAAATAGACCAAACTACATAAGTAGGAATTTTTTCGTTAAGATCGAAGGTGAGGAAATCTGCCAAAATTGCGGATATTCGTTGATGGCACATGTCATTTCGTGTTTAGGGATTTTTCATGGGGCTCGTAATGGGATTATGAACTTTTTTATTTCAAATATTAGTTCAATAGACCAAACTACATAAGTAGGAATTTTTTAGTTAGGATCGAAGGTGAGGAAATCTGCCAAAATGGCGGATATATGTTGGTTGCACATGTCATTTCGTGTTTAGGGATTTTTCATGGGGCTCGTAATGGGATTACGAATCTTTCTTGTTACAAGTATTAGTTAAATAGACCAAACTACATAAGTAGGAATTTTTTTGTTACGATTGAAGGTAGGGAAATCTGCCAAAATGGCGGATATATGTTCGTTGCACATGTCATTTTGTGTTTAGGGATTTTTCATGGGGCTCGTAATGGGATCACGAACTTTTTTATTTCAGATTTTATTTCAATACTCCAAACTTCACTAGTATGAATTTTTTTGTTAAGATCGAAGGTGGGGAAATCGGCCAAAATGGCGGATATATGTTCGTTGCACATGTCATTTCGTGTTTAGGGATTTTTCATGGGGCTTGTAATGGGATTATGAACTTTTTTATTTCAAATATTAGTTAAATAGTCCAAACTACACTAGCATGAATTTTTTTGTTAAGATCGAAGGTGGGGAAATCTGCCAAAATGGCGGATATATGTTCGTTGCACATGTCATTTCGTGTTTAGGGATTTTTCATGGGGCTCGTAATGGGATTATGAACTTTTTTATTTGAAATATTAGTTCAATAGACCAAACTACATAAGTAGGAATTTTTTCGTTAGGATTGAAGGTGAGGAAATCTGCCAAAATGGCGGATATATGTTGGTTGCACATGTCATTTCGTGTTTAGGGATTTTTCATGGGGCTGGTAATGGGATTATGAACTTTTTTTTAGTAAATATTAGTTAAGTAGACCAAACTACATAAGTAGGAATTTTTTCGTTAAGATCGAAGGTGAGGAAATCTGCCAAAATTGCGGATATTTGTTGGTGGCACATGTCATTTCGTGTTTAGGGATTTTTCATGGGGCTCGTAATGGGATTATGAACTTTTTTATTTCAAATATTAGTTCAATAGACCAAACTACATAAGTAGGAATTTTTTAGTTAGGATCGAAGGTGAGGAAATCTGCCAAAATGGCGGATATATGTTGGTTGCACATGTCATTTCGTGTTTAGGGATTTTTCATGGGGCTCGTAATGGGATCACGAACTTTTTTATTTTAGATTTTAGTTAAATACTCCAAACTTCACTAGTATGAATTTTTTTGTTAAGATCGAAGGCAGGGAAATTGGCCAAAATGGCGGATATATGTTGGTTGCACATGTCATTTCGTGTTTAGGGATTTTTCATGGGGCTCGTAATGGGATTACGAATCTTTCTTGTTACAAGTATTAGTTAAATAGACCAAACTACATAAGTAGGAATTTTTTTGTTACGATTGAAGGTAGGGAAATCTGCCAAAATGGCGGATATATGTTCGTTGCACATGTCATTTTGTGTTTAGGGATTTTTCATGGGGCTCGTAATGGGATCACGAACTTTTTTATTTCAGATTTTATTTCAATACTCCAAACTTCACTAGTATGAATTTTTTTGTTAAGATCGAAGGTGGGGAAATCGGCCAAAATGGCGGATATATGTTCGTTGCACATGTCATTTCGTGTTTAGGGATTTTTCATGGGGCTTGTAATGGGATTATGAACTTTTTTATTTCAAATATTAGTTAAATAGTCCAAACTACACTAGCATGAATTTTTTTGTTAAGATCGAAGGTGGGGAAATCTGCCAAAATGGCGGATATATGTTCGTTGCACATGTCATTTCGTGTTTAGGGATTTTTCATGGGGCTTGTAATGGGATTATGAACTTTTTTATTTCAAATATTAGTTAAATAGTCCAAACTACACTAGCATGAAATTTTTTGTTAAGATCGAAGGTGGGGAAATCTGCCAAAATGGCGGATATATGTTCGTTGCACATGCCATTTCGTGTTTAGGGATTTTTCATGGGGCTCGTAATGGGATTATGAACTTTTTTATTTGAAATATTAGTTCAATAGACCAAACTACATAAGTAGGAATTTTTTCGTTAGGATTGAAGGTGAGGAAATCTGCCAAAATGGCGGATATATGTTGGTTGCACATGTCATTTCGTGTTTAGGGATTTTTCATGGGGCTGGTAATGGGATTATGAACTTTTTTTTAGTAAATATTAGTTAAGTAGACCAAACTACATAAGTAGGAATTTTTTCGTTAAGATCGAAGGTGAGGAAATCTGCCAAAATTGCGGATATTTGTTGGTGGCACATGTCATTTCGTGTTTAGGGATTTTTCATGGGGCTCGTAATGGGATTATGAACTTTTTTATTTCAAATATTAGTTCAATAGACCAAACTACATAAGTAGGAATTTTTTAGTTAGGATCGAAGGTGAGGAAATCTGCCAAAATGGCGGATATATGTTGGTTGCACATGTCATTTCGTGTTTAGGGATTTTTCATGGGGCTCGTAATGGGATTACGAATCTTTTTTGTTACAAGTATTAGTTAAATAGACCAAACTATATAAGTAGGAATTTTTTTGTTATGATTGAAGGTAGGGAAATCTGCCAAAATGGCGGATATATGTTCGTTGCACATGTCATTTCGTGTTTAGGGATTTTTCATGGGGCTCGTAATGGGATCACGACCTTTTTTATATCAGATTTTAGTTCAATACTACAAACTTCACAAGTATGAATTTTTTTGTTAAGATCGAAGGCAGGGAAATCGGCCAAAATGGCGGATATATGTTGGTTGCACATGTCATTTCGTGTTTAGGGATTTTTCATGGGGCTGGTAATGGGATTATGAACTTTTTTTTAGTAAATATTAGTTAAATAGACCAAACTACATAAGTAGGAATTTTTTTGTTAAGATCGAAGGTGGGGAAATCGGCCAAAATGGCGGATATATGTTGGTTGCACATGTCATTTCGTGTTTAGGGATTTTTCATGGGGCTCGTAATGGGATCACGAACTTTTTTATTTTAGATTTTAGTTAAATACTCCAAACTTCACTAGTATGAATTTTTTTGTTAAGATCGAAGGCAGGGAAATTGGCCAAAATGTCGGATATATGTTCGTTGCACATGTCATTTCGTGTTTAGGGATTTTTCATGGGACTGGTAATGGGATTATGAACTTTTTTTTAGTAAATATTAGTTAAATAGACCAAACTACATAAGTAGGAATTTTTTCGTTAAGATCGAAGGTGAGGAAATCTGCCAAAATTGCGGATATTCGTTGATGGCACATGTCATTTCGTGTTTAGGGATTTTTCATGGGGCTCGTAATGGGATTATGAACTTTTTTATTTCAAATATTAGTTCAATAGACCAAACTACATAAGTAGGAATTTTTTAGTTAGGATCGAAGGTGAGGAAATCTGCCAAAATGGCGGATATATGTTGGTTGCACATGTCATTTCGTGTTTAGGGATTTTTCATGGGGCTCGTAATGGGATTACGAATCTTTCTTGTTACAAGTATTAGTTAAATAGACCAAACTACATAAGTAGGAATTTTTTTGTTACGATTGAAGGTAGGGAAATCTGCCAAAATGGCGGATATATGTTCGTTGCACATGTCATTTTGTGTTTAGGGATTTTTCATGGGGCTCGTAATGGGATCACGAACTTTTTTATTTCAGATTTTATTTCAATACTCCAAACTTCACTAGTATGAATTTTTTTGTTAAGATCGAAGGTGGGGAAATCGGCCAAAATGGCGGATATATGTTCGTTGCACATGTCATTTCGTGTTTAGGGATTTTTCATGGGGCTTGTAATGGGATTATGAACTTTTTTATTTCAAATATTAGTTAAATAGTCCAAACTACACTAGCATGAATTTTTTTGTTAAGATCGAAGGTGGGGAAATCTGCCAAAATGGCGGATATATGTTCGTTGCACATGTCATTTCGTGTTTAGGGATTTTTCATGGGGCTCGTAATGGGATTATGAACTTTTTTATTTGAAATATTAGTTCAATAGACCAAACTACATAAGTAGGAATTTTTTCGTTAGGATTGAAGGTGAGGAAATCTGCCAAAATGGCGGATATATGTTGGTTGCACATGTCATTTCGTGTTTAGGGATTTTTCATGGGGCTGGTAATGGGATTATGAACTTTTTTTTAGTAAATATTAGTTAAGTAGACCAAACTACATAAGTAGGAATTTTTTCGTTAAGATCGAAGGTGAGGAAATCTGCCAAAATTGCGGATATTTGTTGGTGGCACATGTCATTTCGTGTTTAGGGATTTTTCATGGGGCTCGTAATGGGATTATGAACTTTTTTATTTCAAATATTAGTTCAATAGACCAAACTACATAAGTAGGAATTTTTTAGTTAGGATCGAAGGTGAGGAAATCTGCCAAAATGGCGGATATATGTTGGTTGCACATGTCATTTCGTGTTTAGGGATTTTTCATGGGGCTCGTAATGGGATCACGAACTTTTTTATTTTAGATTTTAGTTAAATACTCCAAACTTCACTAGTATGAATTTTTTTGTTAAGATCGAAGGCAGGGAAATTGGCCAAAATGGCGGATATATGTTCGTTGCACATGTCATTTCGTGTTTAGGGATTTTTCATGGGGCTGGTAATGGGATTATGAACTTTTTTTTAGTAAATATTAGTTAAATAGACCAAACTACATAAGTAGGAATTTTTTCGTTAAGATCGAAGGTGAGAAAATCTGCCAAAATTGCGGATATTCGTTGATGGCACATGTCATTTCGTGTTTAGGGATTTTTCATGGGGCTCGTAATGGGATTATGAACTTTTTTGTTTCAAATATTAGTTAAATAGACCAAACGACATAAGTAGGAATTTTTTCGTTAAGATCGAAGGTGAAGAAATCTGCCAAAATGGCGGATATATGTTGGTTGCACATGTCATTTCGTGTTTAGGGATTTTTCATGGGGCTGGTAATGGGATTATGAACTTTTTTGTTCCAAATATTAGTTAAATAGACCAAACGACATAAGTAGGAATTTTTTCGTTAAGATCGAAGGTGAGGAAATCTGCCAAAATGGCGGATATATGTTGGTTGCACATGTCGTTTCGTGTTTAGGGATTTTTCATGGGGCTCGTAATGGGATTATGAACTTTTTTATTTGAAATATTAGTTCAATAGACCAAACTACATAAGTAGGAATTTTTTAGTTAGGATCGAAGGTGAGGAAATCTGCCAAAATGGCGGATATATGTTGGTTGCACATGTCATTTCGTGTTTAGGGATTTTTCATGGGGCTCGTAATGGGATTACGAATCTTTTTTGTTACAAGTATTAGTTAAATAGACCAAACGACATAAGTAGGAATTTTTTTGTTAAGATCGAAGGTGAAGAAATCTGCCAAAATGGCGGATATATGTTGGTTGCACATGTCATTTCGTGTTTAGGGATTTTTCATGGGGCTGGTAATGGGATTATGAACTTTTTTGTTCCAAATATTAGTTAAATAGACCAAACGACATAAGTAGGAATTTTTTCGTTAAGATCGAAGGTGAGGAAATCTGCCAAAATTGCGGATATTTGTTGGTGGCACATGTCATTTCGTGTTTAGGGATTTTTCATGGGGCTCGTAATGGGATTATGAACTTTTTTATTTCAAATATTAGTTCAATAGACCAAACTACATAAGTAGGAATTTTTTAGTTAGGATCGAAGGTGAGGAAATCTGCCAAAATGGCGGATATATGTTGGTTGCACATGTCATTTCGTGTTTAGGGATTTTTCATGGGGCTCGTAATGGGATTACGAATCTTTTTTGTTACAAGTATTAGTTAAATAGACCAAACTATATAAGTAGGAATTTTTTTGTTATGATTGAAGGTAGGGAAATCTGCCAAAATGGCGGATATATGTTCGTTGCACATGTCATTTCGTGTTTAGGGATTTTTCATGGGGCTCGTAATGGGATCACGACCTTTTTTATATCAGATTTTAGTTCAATACTACAAACTTCACAAGTATGAATTTTTTTGTTAAGATCGAAGGCAGGGAAATCGGCCAAAATGGCGGATATATGTTGGTTGCACATGTCATTTCGTGTTTAGGGATTTTTCATGGGGCTGGTAATGGGATTATGAACTTTTTTTTAGTAAATATTAGTTAAATAGACCAAACTACATAAGTAGGAATTTTTTTGTTAAGATCGAAGGTGGGGAAATCGGCCAAAATGGCGGATATATGTTGGTTGCACATGTCATTTCGTGTTTAGGGATTTTTCATGGGGCTCGTAATGGGATCACGAACTTTTTTATTTTAGATTTTAGTTAAATACTCCAAACTTCACTAGTATGAATTTTTTTGTTAAGATCGAAGGCAGGGAAATTGGCCAAAATGTCGGATATATGTTCGTTGCACATGTCATTTCGTGTTTAGGGATTTTTCATGGGACTGGTAATGGGATTATGAACTTTTTTTTAGTAAATATTAGTTAAATAGACCAAACTACATAAGTAGGAATTTTTTCGTTAAGATCGAAGGTGAGGAAATCTGCCAAAATTGCGGATATTCGTTGATGGCACATGTCATTTCGTGTTTAGGGATTTTTCATGGGGCTCGTAATGGGATTATGAACTTTTTTATTTCAAATATTAGTTCAATAGACCAAACTACATAAGTAGGAATTTTTTAGTTAGGATCGAAGGTGAGGAAATCTGCCAAAATGGCGGATATATGTTGGTTGCACATGTCATTTCGTGTTTAGGGATTTTTCATGGGGCTCGTAATGGGATTACGAATCTTTCTTGTTACAAGTATTAGTTAAATAGACCAAACTACATAAGTAGGAATTTTTTTGTTACGATTGAAGGTAGGGAAATCTGCCAAAATGGCGGATATATGTTCGTTGCACATGTCATTTTGTGTTTAGGGATTTTTCATGGGGCTCGTAATGGGATCACGAACTTTTTTATTTCAGATTTTATTTCAATACTCCAAACTTCACTAGTATGAATTTTTTTGTTAAGATCGAAGGTGGGGAAATCGGCCAAAATGGCGGATATATGTTCGTTGCACATGTCATTTCGTGTTTAGGGATTTTTCATGGGGCTTGTAATGGGATTATGAACTTTTTTATTTCAAATATTAGTTAAATAGTCCAAACTACACTAGCATGAATTTTTTTGTTAAGATCGAAGGTGGGGAAATCTGCCAAAATGGCGGATATATGTTCGTTGCACATGTCATTTCGTGTTTAGGGATTTTTCATGGGGCTCGTAATGGGATTATGAACTTTTTTATTTGAAATATTAGTTCAATAGACCAAACTACATAAGTAGGAATTTTTTCGTTAGGATTGAAGGTGAGGAAATCTGCCAAAATGGCGGATATATGTTGGTTGCACATGTCATTTCGTGTTTAGGGATTTTTCATGGGGCTGGTAATGGGATTATGAACTTTTTTTTAGTAAATATTAGTTAAGTAGACCAAACTACATAAGTAGGAATTTTTTCGTTAAGATCGAAGGTGAGGAAATCTGCCAAAATTGCGGATATTTGTTGGTGGCACATGTCATTTCGTGTTTAGGGATTTTTCATGGGGCTCGTAATGGGATTATGAACTTTTTTATTTCAAATATTAGTTCAATAGACCAAACTACATAAGTAGGAATTTTTTAGTTAGGATCGAAGGTGAGGAAATCTGCCAAAATGGCGGATATATGTTGGTTGCACATGTCATTTCGTGTTTAGGGATTTTTCATGGGGCTCGTAATGGGATCACGAACTTTTTTATTTTAGATTTTAGTTAAATACTCCAAACTTCACTAGTATGAATTTTTTTGTTAAGATCGAAGGCAGGGAAATTGGCCAAAATGGCGGATATATGTTCGTTGCACATGTCATTTCGTGTTTAGGGATTTTTCATGGGGCTGGTAATGGGATTATGAACTTTTTTTTAGTAAATATTAGTTAAATAGACCAAACTACATAAGTAGGAATTTTTTCGTTAAGATCGAAGGTGAGAAAATCTGCCAAAATTGCGGATATTCGTTGATGGCACATGTCATTTCGTGTTTAGGGATTTTTCATGGGGCTCGTAATGGGATTATGAACTTTTTTGTTTCAAATATTAGTTAAATAGACCAAACGACATAAGTAGGAATTTTTTCGTTAAGATCGAAGGTGAAGAAATCTGCCAAAATGGCGGATATATGTTGGTTGCACATGTCATTTCGTGTTTAGGGATTTTTCATGGGGCTGGTAATGGGATTATGAACTTTTTTGTTCCAAATATTAGTTAAATAGACCAAACGACATAAGTAGGAATTTTTTCGTTAAGATCGAAGGTGAGGAAATCTGCCAAAATGGCGGATATATGTTGGTTGCACATGTCGTTTCGTGTTTAGGGATTTTTCATGGGGCTCGTAATGGGATTATGAACTTTTTTATTTGAAATATTAGTTCAATAGACCAAACTACATAAGTAGGAATTTTTCTGTTAGGATCGAAGGTGAGGAAATCTGCCAAAATGGCGGATATATGTTGGTTGCACATGTCATTTCGTGTTTAGGGATTTTTCATGGGGCTCGTAATGGGATTATAAACATTTTTGTTTTAAATATTAGTTAAATAGACCAAACGATATAAGTAGGAATTTTTTCGTTAAGATCGAAGCTGACGAAATCTGCCAAAATGGCGGATATATGTTGGGTGCACATGTCATTTCGTGTTTAGGGATTTTTCATGGGGCTCGTAATGGGATTATGAAATTTTTTATTTCAAATATTAGTTCAATAGACCAAACTACATAAGTAGGAATTTTTTAGTTAGGATCGAAGGTGAGGAAATCTGCCAAAATGGCGGATATATGTTGGGTGCACATGTCATTTCGTGTTTAGGGATTTTTCATGGGGCTCGTAATGGGATTATGAAATTTTTTATTTAAAATATTTTAAATAGTCCAAACTACATAAGTAGGAATTTTTTTGTTAGGATCGAAGGTGAGGAAATCGGCCAGAATGGCGGATATATGTTGGTTGCACATGT
Source organism: Muscidifurax raptorellus (assembly GCA_020010945.3). NCBI lineage: Eukaryota > Metazoa > Arthropoda > Insecta > Hymenoptera > Pteromalidae > Muscidifurax > Muscidifurax raptorellus. Next base: position 28,904,316 of record CM052080.1, on the reverse strand, counting down.
CATTTCGTGTTTAGGGATTTTTCATGGGGCTCGTAATGGGATTATGAACTTTTTTATTTCAAATATTAGTTAAATAGTCCAAACTACATAAGTAGGAATTTTTTTGTTAGGGTCGAAGGTGAGGTAATCTGCCAAAATGGCGGATATTTGTTCGTTGCATATGTCATTTTGTGTTTAGGGATTTTTCATGGGGCTCGTAATGGGATTATGGAAGTATTTCAGACTTTAGTTAAATAGACCAAACTGCATAAGTAGGAATTTTTTCGTTATGATCGAAGGTGAGGAAATCTGCCAAAATGGCGGATATATGTTGGTTGCACATGTCATTTCGTGTTTAAGGATTTTTCATGGGGCTGGTAATGGGATTATGAACTTTTTTATGGTAAATATTAGTTAAATAGACCAAACTACACTAGTATGAATTTTTTTGTTAAGATCGAAAGTGGGGAAATCTGCCAAAGTGGCGGATATATGTTGGTTGCACATGTCATTTCGTGTTTAGGGATTTTTCATGGGGCTGGTATTGGGATTATGAAATTTTTATGGTACATATTCGTTAAATAGACCAAACTACATAAGTAGCAATTTTGTCGTTAAGATCGAAGGTGAGGAAATCTGCCAAAATGGCGGATATATGTTCGTTGCACATGTCAATTCGTGTTTAGGGATTTCTCATGGGGCTCCTAATGGGATTATGAACTTTTTTGTTTCAAATATTAGTTAACTAGACCAAACGACATAAGTAGGAATTTTTTCGTTAAGATCGAAGGTGAGGAAATCTGCCAAAATGGCGGATATATGTTGGTTGCACATGTCATTTCGTGTTTAGGGATTTTTCATGGGGCTCGTAATGGGATTATGAACTTTTGTATTTCAGATATTAGTTAAATAGTCCAAACTACATAAGTAGGAATTTTTTTGTTAAGATCGAAGGTGAGGAAATCTGCCAAAATGGCGGATATATGTTCGCTGCACATGTCATTTCGTGTTTAGGGATTTTTCATGGGGCTCGTAATGGGATTATGAAATTTTTTATTTAAAATATTTTAAATAGTCCAAACTACATAAGTAGGAATTTTTTTGTTAGGATCGAAGGTGAGGAAATCTGCCAAAATGGCGGATATATGTTGCTTGCACATGTCATTTCGTGTTTAGGGATTTTTCATGGGGCTGGTAATGGGATTATGAACTGTTTTATTTCAAATATTAGTTAAATAGTCCAAACTACACTAGCATGAATTTTTTTGTTAAGATCGAAGGTGGGGAAATCTGCCAAAATGGCGGATATATGTTCGTTGCACATGTCATTTCGTGTTTAGGGATTTTTCATGGGGCTCGTAATGGGATTATGAACATTTTTGTTTCAAATATTAGTTAAATAGACCAAACGACATAAGTAGGAATTTTTTCGTTAAGATCGAAGGTGAGGAAATCTGCCAAAATGGCGGATATATGTTGATTGCACATGTCATTTCGTGTTTAGGGATTTTTGATGGGGCTGGTAATGGGATTATGAAATTTTTATGGTATATATTCGTTAAATAGACCAAACTACATAAGTAGGAATTTTGTCGTTAAGATCGAAGGTGAGGAAATCTGCCAAAATGGCGGATATATGTTGGTGGCACATGTCATTTCGTGTTTAGGGATTTTTCATGGGGCTTGTAATGGGATTATGAACTTTTTTATTTCAAATATTAGTTAAATAGTCCAAACTACATAAGTAGGAATTTTTTTGTTAAGATCGAAGGTAGGGAAATCTGCCAAAATGGCGGATATATGTTCGTTGCACATGTCATTTCGTGTTTAGGGATTTTTCATGGGGCTCGTAATGGGATTACGAATCTTTTTTGTTACAAGTATTAGTTAAATAGACCAAACTGCATAAGTAGGAATTTTTTTGTTAAGATTGAAGGTAGGGAAATCTGCCAAAATGGCGGATATATGTTGGTGGCACATGTCATTTCGTGTTTAGGGATTTTTCATGGGGCTCGTAATGGGATCACGAACTTTTTTATTTCAGATTTTAGTTAAATACTCCAAACTTCATTAGTATGAATTTTTTTGTTAAGATCGAAGGCAGGGAAATTGGCCAAAATGGCGGATATATGTTCGTTGCACATGTCATTTCGTGTTTAGGGATTTTTCATGGGGCTGGTAATGGGATTATGAACTTTTTTTTAGTAAATATTAGTTAAATAGACCAAACTACATAAGTAGGAATTTTTTCGTTAAGATCGAAGGTGAGGAAATCTGCCAAAATTGCGGATATTTGTTGGTGGCACATGTCATTTCGTGTTTAGGGATTTTTCATGGGGCTCGTAATGGGATTATGAACTTTTTTATTTCAAATATTAGTTCAATAGACCAAACTACATAAGTAGGAATTTTTTAGTTAGGAGCGAAGGTGAGGAAATCTGCCAAAATGGCGGATATATGTTGGTTGCACATGTCATTTCGTGTTTAGGGATTTTTCATGGGGCTCGTAATGGGATTACGAATCTTTTTTGTTACAAGTATTAGTTAAATAGACCAAACTACATAAGTAGGAATTTTTTTGTTAAGATTAAAGGTAGGGAAATCTGCCAAAATGGCGGATATATGTTCGTAGCACATGTCATTTCGTGTTTAGGGATTTTTCATGGGGCTCGTAATGGGATCACGAACTTTTTTATTTCAGATTTTAGTTCAATACTCCAAACTTCACTAGTATGAATTTTTTTGTTAAGATCGAAGGTGAGGAAATCGGCCAGAATGGCGGATATATGTTGGTTGCACATGTCATTTCGTGTTTAGGGATTTTTCATGGGGCTCGTAATGGGATTATGAACTTTTTTATTTCAAATATTAGTTAAATAGTCCAAACTACATAAGTAGGAATTTTTTTGTTAGGGTCGAAGGTGAGGTAATCTGCCAAAATGGCGGATATTTGTTCGTTGCATATGTCATTTTGTGTTTAGGGATTTTTCATGGGGCTCGTAATGGGATTATGGAAGTATTTCAGACTTTAGTTAAATAGACCAAACTGCATAAGTAGGAATTTTTTCGTTATGATCGAAGGTGAGGAAATCTGCCAAAATGGCGGATATATGTTGGTTGCACATGTCATTTCGTGTTTAAGGATTTTTCATGGGGCTGGTAATGGGATTATGAACTTTTTTATGGTAAATATTAGTTAAATAGACCAAACTACACTAGTATGAATTTTTTTGTTAAGATCGAAAGTGGGGAAATCTGCCAAAGTGGCGGATATATGTTGGTTGCACATGTCATTTCGTGTTTAGGGATTTTTCATGGGGCTGGTATTGGGACTATGAAATTTTTATGGTACATATTCGTTAAATAGACCAAACTACATAAGTAGCAATTTTGTCGTTAAGATCGAAGGTGAGGAAATCTGCCAAAATGGCGGATATATGTTCGTTGCACATGTCAATTCGTGTTTAGGGATTTCTCATGGGGCTCCTAATGGGATTATGAACTTTTTTGTTTCAAATATTAGTTAACTAGACCAAACGACATAAGTAGGAATTTTTTCGTTAAGATCGAAGGTGAGGAAATCTGCCAAAATGGCGGATATATGTTGGTTGCACATGTCATTTCGTGTTTAGGGATTTTTCATGGGGCTCGTAATGGGATTATGAACTTTTGTATTTCAGATATTAGTTAAATAGTCCAAACTACATAAGTAGGAATTTTTTTGTTAAGATCGAAGGTGAGGAAATCTGCCAAAATGGCGGATATATGTTCGCTGCACATGTCATTTCGTGTTTAGGGATTTTTCATGGGGCTCGTAATGGGATTATGAAATTTTTTATTTAAAATATTTTAAATAGTCCAAACTACATAAGTAGGAATTTTTTTGTTAGGATCGAAGGTGAGGAAATCTGCCAAAATGGCGGATATATGTTGCTTGCACATGTCATTTCGTGTTTAGGGATTTTTCATGGGGCTGGTAATGGGATTATGAACTGTTTTATTTCAAATATTAGTTAAATAGTCCAAACTACACTAGCATGAATTTTTTTGTTAAGATCGAAGGTGGGGAAATCTGCCAAAATGGCGGATATATGTTCGTTGCACATGTCATTTCGTGTTTAGGGATTTTTCATGGGGCTCGTAATGGGATTATGAACATTTTTGTTTCAAATATTAGTTAAATAGACCAAACGACATAAGTAGGAATTTTTTCGTTAAGATCGAAGGTGAGGAAATCTGCCAAAATGGCGGATATATGTTGATTGCACATGTCATTTCGTGTTTAGGGATTTTTGATGGGGCTGGTAATGGGATTATGAAATTTTTATGGTATATATTCGTTAAATAGACCAAACTACATAAGTAGGAATTTTGTCGTTAAGATCGAAGGTGAGGAAATCTGCCAAAATGGCGGATATATGTTGGTGGCACATGTCATTTCGTGTTTAGGGATTTTTCATGGGGCTTGTAATGGGATTATGAACTTTTTTATTTCAAATATTAGTTAAATACTCCAAACTTCACTAGTATGAATTTTTTTGTTAAGATCGAATGCAGGGAAATCTGCCAAAATGGCGGATATATGTTGGTTGCACATGTCATTTCGTGTTTAGGGATTTTTGATGGGGCTGGTAATGGGATTATGAAATTTTTATGGTATATATTCGTTAAATAGACCAAACTACATAAGTAGGAATTTTGTCGTTAAGATTGAAGGTGAGGAAATCTGCCAAAATGGCGGATATATGTTCGTTGCACATGTCATTTCGTGTTTAGGGATTTTTCATGGGGCTCGTAATGGGATTATGAACTTTTTTATTTGAAATATTAGTTCAATAGACCAAACTACATAAGTAGGAATTTTTTCGTTAGGATTGAAGGTGAGGAAATCTGCCAAAATGGCGGATATATGTTGGTTGCACATCTCATTTCGTGTTTAGGGATTTTTCATGGGGCTCGTAATGGGATTACGAATCTTTTTTGTTACAAGTATTAGTTAAATAGACCAAACTGCATAAGTAGGAATTTTTTTGTTAAGATTGAAGGTAGGGAAATCTGCCAAAATGGCGGATATATGTTGGTGGCACATGTCATTTCGTGTTTAGGGATTTTTCATGGGGCTCGTAATGGGATCACGAACTTTTTTATTTCAGATTTTAGTTAAATACTCCAAACTTCATTAGTATGAATTTTTTTGTTAAGATCGAAGGCAGGGAAATTGGCCAAAATGGCGGATATATGTTCGTTGCACATGTCATTTCGTGTTTAGGGATTTTTCATGGGGCTGGTAATGGGATTATGAACTTTTTTTTAGTAAATATTAGTTAAATAGACCAAACTACATAAGTAGGAATTTTTTCGTTAAGATCGAAGGTGAGGAAATCTGCCAAAATTGCGGATATTTGTTGGTGGCACATGTCATTTCGTGTTTAGGGATTTTTCATGGGGCTCGTAATGGGATTATGAACTTTTTTATTTCAAATATTAGTTCAATAGACCAAACTACATAAGTAGGAATTTTTTAGTTAGGAGCGAAGGTGAGGAAATCTGCCAAAATGGCGGATATATGTTGGTTGCACATGTCATTTCGTGTTTAGGGATTTTTCATGGGGCTCGTAATGGGATTACGAATCTTTTTTGTTACAAGTATTAGTTAAATAGACCAAACTACATAAGTAGGAATTTTTTTGTTAAGATTAAAGGTAGGGAAATCTGCCAAAATGGCGGATATATGTTCGTAGCACATGTCATTTCGTGTTTAGGGATTTTTCATGGGGCTCGTAATGGGATCACGAACTTTTTTATTTCAGATTTTAGTTCAATACTCCAAACTTCACTAGTATGAATTTTTTTGTTAAGATCGAAGGCAGGGAAATCGGCCAAAATGGCGGATATATGTTGGTTGCACATGTCATTTCGTGTTTAGGGATTTTTGATGGGGCTGGTAATGGGATTATGAACTTTTTTGTTTCAAATATTTGTTAAATAGACCAAACGACATAAGTAGGAATTTTTTCGTTAAGATCGAAGGTGAGGAAATCTGCCAAAATGGCGGATATATGTTGGTTGCACATGTCATTTCGTGTTTAGGGATTTTTCATGGGGCTCGTAATGGGATTATGAACTTTTTTACTTGAAATATTAGTTCAATAGACCAAACTACATAAGTAGGAATTTTTCTGTTAGGATCGAAGGTGAGGAAATCTGCCAAAATGGCGGATATATGTTGGTTGCACATGTCATTTCGTGTTTAGGGATTTTTCATGGGGCTCGTAATGGGATTATGAACATTTTTATTTCAAATATTAGTTAAATAGACCAAACTACATAAGTAGGAATTTTTTCGTCAAGATCGAAGGTGAGGAAATCTGCCAAAATGGCGGATATATGTTGGTTGCACATGTCATTTCGTGTTTAGGGATTTTTCATGGGGCTCGTAATGGGATTATGAACTTTTTTATTTCAAATATTAGTTAAATAGACCAAACTACATAAGTAGGAATTTTTTCGTCAAGATCGAAGGTGAGGAAATCTGCCAAAATGGCGGATATATGTTGGTTGCACATGTCATTTCGTGTTTAGGGATTTTTCATGGGGCTCGTAATGGGATTATGAACTTTTTTATTTCAAATATTAGTTAAATAGTCCAAACTACATAAGTAGGCATTTTTTTGTTAGGGTCGAAGGTGAGGTAATCTGCCAAAATGGCGGATATTTGTTCGTTGTATATGTCATTTTGTGTTTAGGGATTTTTCATGGGGCTCGTAATGGGATTATGGAAGTATTTCAGATTTTAGTTAAATAGACCAAACTACATAAGTAGGAATTTTTTCGTTAAGATCGAAGGTGAGGAAATCTGCCAAAATGGCGGATATATGTTGGTTGCACATGTCATTTCGTGTTTAGGGATTTTTCATGGGGCTCGTAATGGGAATACGAAATTTTTTATTTCAGAATTTAGTTAAATAGTCCAAACAACACTAGTATGAATTTTTTTGTTAAGATCGAAGGTAGGGAAATCTGCCAAAATGGCGGATATTTGTTCGTTGCACATGTCATTTCGTGTTTAGGGATTTTTCATGGGGCTCGTAATGGGATTATGAACTTTTTTATTTCAAATATTAGTTAAATAGACCAAACTACATAAGTAGGAATTTTTTCGTCAAGATCGAAGGTGAGGAAATCTGCCAAAATGGCGGATATATGTTGGTTGCACATGTCATTTCGTGTTTAGGGATTTTTCATGGGGCTCGTAATGGGATTATGGAAGTATTTCAGATTTTAGTTAAATAGACCAAACTACATAAGTAGGAATTTTTTCGTTAAGATCGAAGGTGAGGAAATCTGCCAAAATGGCGGATATATGTTGGTTGCACATGTCATTTCGTGTTTAGGGATTTTTCATGGGGCTCGTAATGGGAATACGAAATTTTTTATTTCAGAATTTAGTTAAATAGTCCAAACAACACTAGTATGAATTTTTTTGTTAAGATCGAAGGTAGGGAAATCTGCCAAAATGGCGGATATTTGTTCGTTGCACATGTCATTTCGTGTTTAGGGATTTTTCATGGGGCTCGTAATGGGATTATGAACTTTTTTATTTCAAATATTAGTTAAATAGACCAAACTACATAAGTAGGAATTTTTTCGTCAAGATCGAAGGTGAGGAAATCTGCCAAAATGGCGGATATATGTTGGTTGCACATGTCATTTCGTGTTTAGGGATTTTTCATGGGGCTCGTAATGGGATTATGAACTTTTTTATTTCAAATATTAGTTAAATAGTCCAAACTACATAAGTAGGCATTTTTTTGTTAGGGTCGAAGGTGAGGTAATCTGCCAAAATGGCGGATATTTGTTCGTTGTATATGTCATTTTGTGTTTAGGGATTTTTCATGGGTCTCGTAATGGGATTATGGAAGTATTTCAGATTTTAGTTAAATAGACCAAACTACATAAGTAGGAATTTTTTCGTTAAGATCGAAGGTGAGGAAATCTGCCAAAATGGCGGATATATGTTGGTTGCACATGTCATTTCGTGTTTAGGGATTTTTCATGGGGCTCGTAATGGGAATACGAAATTTTTTATTTCAGAATTTAGTTAAATAGTCCAAACAACACTAGTATGAATTTTTTTGTTAAGATCGAAGGCAGGGAAATTGGCCAAAATGGCGGATATATGTTGGTGGCACATGTCATTTCGTGTTTAGGGATTTTTCATGGGGCTCGTAATGGGATTACGAATCTTTTTTGTTACAAGTATTAGTTAAATAGACCAAACTGCATAAGTAGGAATTTTTTTGTTAAGATTGAAGGTAGGGAAATCTGCCAAAATGGCGGATATATGTTGGTGGCACATGTCATTTCGTGTTTAGGGATTTTTCATGGGGCTCGTAATGGGATCACGAACTTTTTTATTTCAGATTTTAGTTAAATACTCCAAACTTCATTAGTATGAATTTTTTTGTTAAGATCGAAGGCAGGGAAATTGGCCAAAATGGCGGATATATGTTCGTTGCACATGTCATTTCGTGTTTAGGGATTTTTCATGGGGCTGGTAATGGGATTATGAACTTTTTTTTAGTAAATATTAGTTAAATAGACCAAACTACATAAGTAGGAATTTTTTCGTTAAGATCGAAGGTGAGGAAATCTGCCAAAATTGCGGATATTTGTTGGTGGCACATGTCATTTCGTGTTTAGGGATTTTTCATGGGGCTCGTAATGGGATTATGAACTTTTTTATTTCAAATATTAGTTCAATAGACCAAACTACATAAGTAGGAATTTTTTAGTTAGGAGCGAAGGTGAGGAAATCTGCCAAAATGGCGGATATATGTTGGTTGCACATGTCATTTCGTGTTTAGGGATTTTTCATGGGGCTCGTAATGGGATTACGAATCTTTTTTGTTACAAGTATTAGTTAAATAGACCAAACTACATAAGTAGGAATTTTTTTGTTAAGATTAAAGGTAGGGAAATCTGCCAAAATGGCGGATATATGTTCGTAGCACATGTCATTTCGTGTTTAGGGATTTTTCATGGGGCTCGTAATGGGATCACGAACTTTTTTATTTCAGATTTTAGTTCAATACTCCAAACTTCACTAGTATGAATTTTTTTGTTAAGATCGAAGGTGAGGAAATCGGCCAGAATGGCGGATATATGTTGGTTGCACATGTCATTTCGTGTTTAGGGATTTTTCATGGGGCTCGTAATGGGATTATGAACTTTTTTATTTCAAATATTAGTTAAATAGTCCAAACTACATAAGTAGGAATTTTTTTGTTAGGGTCGAAGGTGAGGTAATCTGCCAAAATGGCGGATATTTGTTCGTTGCATATGTCATTTTGTGTTTAGGGATTTTTCATGGGGCTCGTAATGGGATTATGGAAGTATTTCAGACTTTAGTTAAATAGACCAAACTGCATAAGTAGGAATTTTTTCGTTATGATCGAAGGTGAGGAAATCTGCCAAAATGGCGGATATATGTTGGTTGCACATGTCATTTCGTGTTTAAGGATTTTTCATGGGGCTGGTAATGGGATTATGAACTTTTTTATGGTAAATATTAGTTAAATAGACCAAACTACACTAGTAGGAATTTTTTCGTTATGATCGAAGGTGAGGAAATCTGCCAAAATGGCGGATATATGTTGGTTGCACATGTCATTTCGTGTTTAGGGATTTTTCATGGGGCTGGTATTGGGATTATGAAATTTTTATGGTACATATTCGTTAAATAGACCAAACTACATAAGTAGCAATTTTGTCGTTAAGATCGAAGGTGAGGAAATCTGCCAAAATGGCGGATATATGTTCGTTGCACATGTCAATTCGTGTTTAGGGATTTCTCATGGGGCTCCTAATGGGATTATGAACTTTTTTGTTTCAAATATTAGTTAACTAGACCAAACGACATAAGTAGGAATTTTTTCGTTAAGATCGAAGGTGAGGAAATCTGCCAAAATGGCGGATATATGTTGGTTGCACATGTCATTTCGTGTTTAGGGATTTTTCATGGGGCTCGTAATGGGATTATGAACTTTTGTATTTCAGATATTAGTTAAATAGTCCAAACTACATAAGTAGGAATTTTTTTGTTAAGATCGAAGGTGAGGAAATCTGCCAAAATGGCGGATATATGTTCGCTGCACATGTCATTTCGTGTTTAGGGATTTTTCATGGGGCTCGTAATGGGATTATGAAATTTTTTATTTAAAATATTTTAAATAGTCCAAACTACATAAGTAGGAATTTTTTTGTTAGGATCGAAGGTGAGGAAATCTGCCAAAATGGCGGATATATGTTGCTTGCACATGTCATTTCGTGTTTAGGGATTTTTCATGGGGCTGGTAATGGGATTATGAACTGTTTTATTTCAAATATTAGTTAAATAGTCCAAACTACACTAGCATGAATTTTTTTGTTAAGATCGAAGGTGGGGAAATCTGCCAAAATGGCGGATATATGTTCGTTGCACATGTCATTTCGTGTTTAGGGATTTTTCATGGGGCTCGTAATGGGATTATGAACATTTTTGTTTCAAATATTAGTTAAATAGACCAAACGACATAAGTAGGAATTTTTTCGTTAAGATCGAAGGTGAGGAAATCTGCCAAAATGGCGGATATATGTTGATTGCACATGTCATTTCGTGTTTAGGGATTTTTGATGGGGCTGGTAATGGGATTATGAAATTTTTATGGTATATATTCGTTAAATAGACCAAACTACATAAGTAGGAATTTTGTCGTTAAGATCGAAGGTGAGGAAATCTGCCAAAATGGCGGATATATGTTGGTGGCACATGTCATTTCGTGTTTAGGGATTTTTCATGGGGCTTGTAATGGGATTATGAACTTTTTTATTTCAAATATTAGTTAAATAGTCCAAACTACATAAGTAGGAATTTTTTTGTTAAGATCGAAGGTAGGGAAATCTGCCAAAATGGCGGATATATGTTCGTTGCACATGTCATTTCGTGTTTAGGGATTTTTCATGGGGCTCGTAATGGGATTACGAATCTTTTTTGTTACAAGTATTAGTTAAATAGACCACACTGCATAAGTAGGAATTTTTTTGTTAAGATTGAAGGTAGGGAAATCTGCCAAAATGGCGGATATATGTTGGTGGCACATGTCATTTCGTGTTTAGGGATTTTTCATGGGGCTCGTAATGGGATCACGAACTTTTTTATTTCAGATTTTAGTTAAATACTCCAAACTTCATTAGTATGAATTTTTTTGTTAAGATCGAAGGCAGGGAAATTGGCCAAAATGGCGGATATATGTTCGTTGCACATGTCATTTCGTGTTTAGGGATTTTTCATGGGGCTGGTAATGGGATTATGAACTTTTTTTTAGTAAATATTAGTTAAATAGACCAAACTACATAAGTAGGAATTTTTTCGTTAAGATCGAAGGTGAGGAAATCTGCCAAAATTGCGGATATTTGTTGGTGGCACATGTCATTTCGTGTTTAGGGATTTTTCATGGGGCTCGTAATGGGATTATGAACTTTTTTATTTCAAATATTAGTTCAATAGACCAAACTACATAAGTAGGAATTTTTTAGTTAGGAGCGAAGGTGAGGAAATCTGCCAAAATGGCGGATATATGTTGGTTGCACATGTCATTTCGTGTTTAGGGATTTTTCATGGGTCTCGTAATGGGATTACGAATCTTTTTTGTTACAAGTATTAGTTAAATAGACCAAACTACATAAGTAGGAATTTTTTTGTTAAGATTAAAGGTAGGGAAATCTGCCAAAATGGCGGATATATGTTCGTAGCACATGTCATTTCGTGTTTAGGGATTTTTCATGGGGCTCGTAATGGGATCACGAACTTTTTTATTTCAGATTTTAGTTCAATACTCCAAACTTCACTAGTATGAATTTTTTTGTTAAGATCGAAGGCAGGGAAATCGGCCAAAATGGCGGATATATGTTGGTTGCACATGTCATTTCGTGTTTAGGGATTTTTCATGGGGCTGGTAATGGGATTATGAACTTTTTTGTTTCAAATATTAGTTAAATAGACCAAACGACATAAGTAGGAATTTTTTCGTTAAGATCGAAGGTGAGGAAATCTGCCAAAATGGCGGATATATGTTGGTTGCACATGTCATTTCGTGTTTAGGGATTTTTCATGGGGCTCGTAATGGGATTATGAACTTTTTTACTTGAAATATTAGTTCAATAGACCAAACTACATAAGTAGGAATTTTTCTGTTAGGATCGAAGGTGAGGAAATCTGCCAAAATGGCGGATATATGTTGGTTGCACATGTCATTTCGTGTTTAGGGATTTTTCATGGGGCTCGTAATGGGATTATGAACATTTTTGTTTCAAATATTAGTTAAATAGACCAAACGACATAAGTAGGAATTTTTTCGTTAAGATCGAAGGTGAGGAAATCTGCCAAAATGGCGGATATATGTTGGTTGCACATGTCATTTCGTGTTTAGGGATTTTTCATGGGGCTGGTGATGGGATTATGAACTTTTTTATTTCAAATATTAGTTAAATAGACCAAACTACATAAGTAGGAATTTTTTCGTCAAGATCGAAGGTGAGGAAATCTGCCAAAATGGCGGATATATGTTGGTTGCACATGTCATTTCGTGTTTAGGGATTTTTCATGGGGCTCGTAATGGGATTATGAACTTTTTTATTTCAAATATTAGTTAAATAGACCAAACTACATAAGTAGGAATTTTTTCGTCAAGATCGAAGGTGAGGAAATCTGCCAAAATGGCGGATATATGTTGGTTGCACATGTCATTTCGTGTTTAAGGATTTTTCATGGGGCTCGTAATGGGATTATGAACTTTTTTATTTCAAATATTAGTTAAATAGTCCAAACTACATAAGTAGGCATTTTTTTGTTAGGGTCGAAGGTGAGGTAATCTGCCAAAATGGCGGATATTTGTTCGTTGTATATGTCATTTTGTGTTTAGGGATTTTTCATGGGGCTCGTAATGGGATTATGGAAGTATTTCAGATTTTAGTTAAATAGACCAAACTACATAAGTAGGAATTTTTTCGTTAAGATCGAAGGTGAGGAAATCTGCCAAAATGGCGGATATATGTTGGTTGCACATGTCATTTCGTGTTTAGGGATTTTTCATGGGGCTCGTAATGGGAATACGAAATTTTTTATTTCAGAATTTAGTTAAATAGTCCAAACAACACTAGTATGAATTTTTTTGTTAAGATCGAAGGTAGGGAAATCTGCCAAAATGGCGGATATTTGTTCGTTGCACATGTCATTTCGTGTTTAGGGATTTTTCATGGGGCTCGTAATGGGATTATGAACTTTTTTATTTCAAATATTAGTTAAATAGACCAAACTACATAAGTAGGAATTTTTTCGTCAAGATCGAAGGTGAGGAAATCTGCCAAAATGGCGGATATATGTTGGTTGCACATGTCATTTCGTGTTTAGGGATTTTTCATGGGGCTCGTAATGGGATTATGGAAGTATTTCAGATTTTAGTTAAATAGACCAAACTACATAAGTAGGAATTTTTTCGTTAAGATCGAAGGTGAGGAAATCTGCCAAAATGGCGGATATATGTTGGTTGCACATGTCATTTCGTGTTTAGGGATTTTTCATGGGGCTCGTAATGGGAATACGAAATTTTTTATTTCAGAATTTAGTTAAATAGTCCAAACAACACTAGTATGAATTTTTTTGTTAAGATCGAAGGTAGGGAAATCTGCCAAAATGGCGGATATTTGTTCGTTGCACATGTCATTTCGTGTTTAGGGATTTTTCATGGGGCTCGTAATGGGATTATGAACTTTTTTATTTCAAATATTAGTTAAATAGACCAAACTACATAAGTAGGAATTTTTTCGTCAAGATCGAAGGTGAGGAAATCTGCCAAAATGGCGGATATATGTTGGTTGCACATGTCATTTCGTGTTTAGGGATTTTTCATGGGGCTCGTAATGGGATTATGAACTTTTTTATTTCAAATATTAGTTAAATAGTCCAAACTACATAAGTAGGCATTTTTTTGTTAGGGTCGAAGGTGAGGTAATCTGCCAAAATGGCGGATATTTGTTCGTTGTATATGTCATTTTGTGTTTAGGGATTTTTCATGGGTCTCGTAATGGGATTATGGAAGTATTTCAGATTTTAGTTAAATAGACCAAACTACATAAGTAGGAATTTTTTCGTTAAGATCGAAGGTGAGGAAATCTGCCAAAATGGCGGATATATGTTGGTTGCACATGTCATTTCGTGTTTAGGGATTTTTCATGGGGCTCGTAATGGGAATACGAAATTTTTTATTTCAGAATTTAGTTAAATAGTCCAAACAACACTAGTATGAATTTTTTTGTTAAGATCGAAGGTAGGGAAATCTGCCAAAATGGCGGATATTTGTTCGTTGCATATGTCATGTTGTGTTTAGGGATTTTTCATGGGGCTCGTAATGGGATTATGAACTTTTGTATTTCAGATATTAGTTAAATAGTCCAAACAACACTAGTATGAATTTTTTTGTTAAGATCGAAGGTAGGGAAATCTGCCAAAATGGCGGATATTTGTTCGTTGCATATGTCATTTTGTTTTTAGGGATTTTTCATGGGGCTCGTAATGGGATTATGAACTTTTGTATTTCAGATATTAGTTAAATAGTCCAAACTACATAAGTAGGAATTTTTTTGTTAGGATCGAAGGTGAGGAAATCTGCCAAAATGGCGGATATATGTTCGTTGCACATGTCATTTCGTGTTTAGGGATTTTTCATGGGGCTCGTAATGGGATTATGAAATCTTTTATTTAAAATATTTTAAATAGTCCAAACTACATAAGTAGGAATTTTTTTGTTAGGATCGAAGGTGAGGAAATCAGCCAAAATGGCGGATATATGTTGGTTGCACATGTCATTTCGTGTTTAGGGATTTTTCATGGGGCTCGTAATGAAATTATGAACTTTTTTATTTCAAATATTAGTTAAATAGTCCAAACTACATGAGTAGGAATTTTTTTGTTAGGGTCGAAGGTGAGGTAATCTGCCAAAATGGCGGATATTTGTTCGTTGCATATGTCATTTTGTGTTTAGGGATTTTTCATGGGGCTCGTAATGGGATTATGAACTTTTTTGTTTCAAATATTAGTTAAATAGACCAAACGACATAAGTAGGAATTTCTCCGTTAAGATCGAAGGTGAGGAAATCTGCCAAAATGGCGGATATATGTTGGTTGCACATGTCATTTCGTGTTTAGGGATTTTTCATGGGGCTCGTAATGGGATTACGAAATTTTTTATTTCAGAATTTAGTTAAATAGTCCAAACAACACTAGTATGAATTTTTTCGTCAAGATCGAGGGTGAGGAAATCTGCCAAAATGGCGGATATATGTTGGTTGCACATGTCATTTGGTGTTCAGGGATTTTTCATGGGGCTCGTAATGGGATTATGAACTTTTTTATTTCAATTATTAGTTAAATAGTCCAAACTACATAAGTAGGAATTTTTTTGTTAGGGTCGAAGGTGAGGTAATCTGCCAAAATGGCGGATATTTGTTCGTTGCATATGTCATTTTGTGTTTAGGGATTTTTCATGGGGCTCGTAATGGGATTATGGAAGTATTTCAGATTTTAGTTAAAGAGACCAATCTACATAAGTCGGAATTTTTTCGTTAAGATCGAAGGTGAGGAAATCTGCCAAAATGGCGGATATATGTTTGTTGCACATGTCATTTCGTGTTTAGGGATTTTTCATGGGGCTCGTATCGGGATTACGAAATTTTTTATTTCAGAATTTAGTTAAATAGTCCAAACAACACTAGTATGAATTTTTTTGTTAAGATCGAAGGTAGGGAAATCTGCCAAAATGGCGGATATTTGTTCGTTGCACATGTCATTTGGTGTTCAGGGATTTTTCATGGGGCTCGTAATGGGATTATGAACTTTTTTATTTCAAATATTAGTTAAATAGTCCAAACTACATAAGTAGGAATTTTTTTGTTAGGATCGAAGGTGAGGAAATCTGCCAAAATGGCGGATATATGTTGGTTGCATATGTCATTTCGTGTAAAGGGATTTTTCATGGGGCTCGTAATGGGATTATGAAATTTTTTATTTAAAATATTTTAAATAGTCCAAACTACATAAGTAGGAATTTTTTTGTTAGGATCGAAGGTGAGGTAATCTGCCAAAATGGCGGATATATGTTGGTTGCATATGTCATTTCGTGTTTAGGGATTTTTCATGGGGCTCGTAATGGGATTATGAACTTTTCTATATCAAATATTAGTTAAATAGACCAAACTACATAAGTAGGAATTTTTTCGTCAAGATCGAAGGTGAGGAAATCTGCCAAAATGGCGGATATATGTTGGTTGCACATGTCATTTCGTGTTTAGGGATTTTTCATGGGGCTCGTAATGGGATTATGAACTTTTTTATTTCAAATATTAGTTAAATAGTCCAAACTACATAAGTAGGAATTTTTTTGTTAGGGTCGAAGGTGAGGTAATCTGCCAAAATGGCGGATATTTGTTCGTTGCATATGTCATTTTGTGTTTAGGGATTTTTCATGGGGCTCGTAATGGGATTATGAACTTTTTTGTTTCAAATATTAGTTAAATAGACCAAACGACATAAGTAGGAATTTCTTCGTTAAGATCGAAGGTGAGGAAATCTGCCAAAATGGCGGATATATGTTGGTTGCACATGTCATTTCGTGTTTAGGGATTTTTCATGGGGCTCGTAATGGGATTATGAACTTTTTTGTTTCAAATATTAGTTCAATAGACCAAACGACATAAGTAGGAATTTCTTCGTTAAGATCGAAGGTGAGGAAATCTGCCAAAATGGCGGATATATGTTGGTTGCACATGTCATTTCGTGTTTAGGGATTTTTCATGAGGCTCGTAATGGGATTATGAACTTTTTTATTTCAAATATTAGTTAAATAGTCCAAACTACATAAGTAGGAATTTTTTTGTTAGGGTCGAAGGTGAGGTAATCTGCCAAAATGGCGGATATTTGTTCGTTGCATATGTCATTTTGTGTTTAGGGATTTTTCATGGGGCTCGTAATGGGATTATGAACTTTTTTGTTTCAAATATTAGTTAAATAGACCAAACGACATAAGTAGGAATTTCTTCGTTAAGATTGAAGGTGAGGAAATCTGCCAAAATGGCGGATATATGTTGGTTGCACATGTCATTTCGTATTTAGGGATTTTTCATGGGGCTCGTAATGGGATTACGAATCTTTTTTGTTACAAGTATTAGTTAAATAGACCAAACTACATAAGTAGGAATTTTTTTGTTAAGATCGAAGGTAGGGAAATCTGCCAAAATGGCGGATATATGTTCGTTGCACATGTCATTTAGTGTTTAGGTATTTTTCATGGGGCTCGTAATGGGATCACCAACTTTTTTATTTCAGATTTTAGTTAAATACTCCAAACTTCACTAGTATGAATTTTTTTGTTAAGATCGAAGGCAGGGAAATTGGCCAAAATGGCGGATATATGTTCGTTGCACATGTCATTTCGTGTTTAGGGATTTTTCATGGGGCTGGTTATGGGATTATGAACTTTTTTGTTTCAAATATTACTTAAATAGACCAAACGACATAAGTAGGAATTTTTTCGTTAAGATCGAAGGTGAGGAAATCTGCCAAAATGGCGGATATATGTTGGTTGCACATGTCATTTCGTGTTTAGGGATTTTTCATGGGGCTCGTAATGGGATTACGAAATTTTTTATTTCAGAATTTAGTTAAATAGTCCAAACAACACTAGTATGAATTTTTTTGTTAAGATCGAAGGTAGGGAAATCCTACAAAATGGCGGATATTTGTTCGTTGCATATGTCATTTTGTGTTTAGGGATTTTTCATGGGGCTCGTAATGGGATTATGAACTTTTGTATTTCAGATATTAGTTAAATAGTCCAAACTACATAAGTAGGAATTTTTTTGTTAGGATCGAAGGTGAGGAAATCTGCCAAAATGGCGGATATATGTTGGTTGCATATGTCATTTCGTGTAAAGGGATTTTTCATGGGGCTCGTAATGGGATTATGAAATTTTTTATTTAAAATATTTTAAATAGTCCAAACTACATAAGTAGGAATTTTTTTGTTAGGATCGAAGGTGAGGTAATCTGCCAAAATGGCGGATATATGTTGGTTGCATATGTCATTTCGTGTTTAGGGATTTTTCATGGGGCTCGTAATGGGATTATGAACTTTTCTATATCAAATATTAGTTAAATAGACCAAACTACATAAGTAGGAATTTTTTCGTCAAGATCGAAGGTGAGGAAATCTGCCAAAATGGCGGATATATGTTGGTTGCACATGTCATTTCGTGTTTAGGGATTTTTCATGGGGCTCGTAATGGGATTATGAACTTTTTTATTTCAAATATTAGTTAAATAGTCCAAACTACATAAGTAGGAATTTTTTTGTTAGGGTCGAAGGTGAGGTAATCTGCCAAAATGGCGGATATTTGTTCGTTGCATATGTCATTTTGTGTTTAGGGATTTTTCATGGGGCTCGTAATGGGATTATGAACTTTTTTGTTTCAAATATTAGTTAAATAGACCAAACGACATAAGTAGGAATTTCTTCGTTAAGATCGAAGGTGAGGAAATCTGCCAAAATGGCGGATATATGTTGGTTGCACATGTCATTTCGTGTTTAGGGATTTTTCATGGGGCTCGTAATGGGATTATGAACTTTTTTGTTTCAAATATTAGTTCAATAGACCAAACGACATAAGTAGGAATTTCTTCGTTAAGATCGAAGGTGAGGAAATCTGCCAAAATGGCGGATATATGTTGGTTGCACATGTCATTTCGTGTTTAGGGATTTTTCATGAGGCTCGTAATGGGATTATGAACTTTTTTATTTCAAATATTAGTTAAATAGTCCAAACTACATAAGTAGGAATTTTTTCGTTAGGGTCGAAGGTGAGGTAATCTGCCAAAATGGCGGATATTTGTTCGTTGCATATGTCATTTTGTGTTTAGGGATTTTTCATGGGGCTCGTAATGGGATTATGAACTTTTTTGTTTCAAATATTAGTTAAATAGACCAAACGACATAAGTAGGAATTTCTTTGTTAAGATCGAAGGTGAGGAAATCTGCCAAAATGGCGGATATATGTTGGTTGCACATGTCATTTCGTGTTTAGGGATTTTTCATGGGGCTCGTAATGGGATTACGAATCTTTTTTGTTACAAGTATTAGTTAAATAGACCAAACTACATAAGTAGGAATTTTTTTGTTAAGATCGAAGGTAGGGAAATCTGCCAAAATGGCGGATATATGT
Organism: Muscidifurax raptorellus; assembly: GCA_020010945.3. Lineage (NCBI taxonomy): Eukaryota > Metazoa > Arthropoda > Insecta > Hymenoptera > Pteromalidae > Muscidifurax > Muscidifurax raptorellus. Next base: position 28,885,026 of record CM052080.1, on the reverse strand, counting down.
TCGTTGCACATGTCATTTAGTGTTTAGGTATTTTTCATGGGGCTCGTAATGGGATCACCAACTTTTTTATTTCAGATTTTAGTTAAATACTCCAAACTTCACTAGTATGAATTTTTTTGTTAAGATCGAAGGCAGGGAAATTGGCCAAAATGGCGGATATATGTTCGTTGCACATGTCATTTCGTGTTTAGGGATTTTTCATGGGGCTGGTTATGGGATTATGAACTTTTTTGTTTCAAATATTACTTAAATAGACCAAACGACATAAGTAGGAATTTTTTCGTTAAGATCGAAGGTGAGGAAATCTGCCAAAATGGCGGATATATGTTGGTTGCACATGTCATTTCGTGTTTAGGGATTTTTCATGGGGCTCGTAATGGGATTACGAAATTTTTTATTTCAGAATTTAGTTAAATAGTCCAAACAACACTAGTATGAATTTTTTTGTTAAGATCGAAGGTAGGGAAATCTGCCAAAATGGCGGATATTTGTTCGTTGCATATGTCATTTTGTGTTTAGGGATTTTTCATAGGGCTCGTAATGGGATTTTGAACTTTTGTATTTCAGATGTTAGTTACATAGTCCAAACTACATAAGTAGGAATTTTTTTGTTAGGATCGAAGGTGAGGAAATCTGCCAAAATGGCGGATATATGTTCGTTGCACATGTCATTTCGTGTTTAGGGATTTTTCATGGGGCTCGTAATGGGATTATGAAATTTTTTATTTAAAATATTTTAAATAGTCCAAACTACATAAGTAGGAATTTTTTCGTCAAGATCGAAGGTGAGGAAATCTGCCAAAATGGCGGATATATCTTGGTTGCACATGTCATTTCGTGTTTAGGGATTTTTCATGGGGCTCGTAATGGGATTATGAACTTTTTTATTTCAAATATTAGTTAAATAGTCCAAACTACATAAGTAGGAATTTTTTTGTTAGGGTCGAAGGTGAGGTAATCTGCCAAAATGGCGGATATTTGTTCGTTGCATATGTTATTTTGTGTTTAGGGATTTTTCATGGGGCTCGTAATGGGATTATGAACTTTTGTATTTCAGATATTAGTTAAATAGTCCAAACTACATAAGTAGGAATTTTTTCGTCAAGATCGAAGGTGAGGAAATCTGCCAAAATGGCGGATATATGTTGGTTGCACATGTCATTTCGTGTTTAGGGATTTTTCATGGGGCTCGTAATGGGATTATGAACTTTTTTATTTCAAATATTAGTTAAATAGTCCAAACTACATAAGTAGGAATTTTTTTGTTAGGGTCGAAGGTGAGGTAATCTGCCAAAATGGCGGATATTTGTTCGTTGCATATGTCATTTTGTGTTTAGGGATTTTTCATGGGGCTCGTAATGGGATTATGGAAGTATTTCAGATTTTAGTTAAATAGACCAAACTACATAAGTAGGAATTTTTTTGTTAAGATCGAAGGTAGGGATATCCTACAAAATGGCGGATATTTGTTCGTTGCATATGTCATTTTGTGTTTAGGGATTTTTCATGGGGCTCGTAATGGGATTATGAACTTTTGTATTTCAGATATTAGTTAAATAGTCCAAACTACATAAGTAGGAATTTTTTTGTTAGGATCGAAGGTGAGGAAATCTGCCAAAATGGCGGATATATGTTGGTGGCACATGTCATTTCGTGTTTAGGGATTTTTCATGGGGCTTGTAATGGGATTATGAACTTTTTTATTTAAAATATTTTAAATAGTCCAAACTACATAAGTAGGAATTTTTTTGTTAGGATCGAAGGTGAGGTAATCTGCCAAAATGGCGGATATATGTTGGTTGCATATGTCATTTCGTGTTTAGGGATTTTTCATGGGGCTCGTAATGGGATTATGAACTTTTCTATATCAAATATTAGTTAAATAGACCAAACTACATAAGTAGGAATTTTTTCGTCAAGATCGAAGGTGAGGAAATCTGCCAAAATGGCGGATATATGTTGGTTGCACATGTCATTTCGTGTTTAGGGATTTTTCATGGGGCTCGTAATGGGATTATGAACTTTTGTATTTCAGATATTAGTTAAATAGTCCAAACAACACTAGTATGAATTTTTTTGTTAAGATCGAAGGTAGGGAAATCTGCCAAAATGGCGGATATTTGTTCGTTGCATATGTCATTTTGTTTTTAGGGATTTTTCATGGGGCTCGTAATGGGATTATGAACTTTTGTATTTCAGATATTAGTTAAATAGTCCAAACTACATAAGTAGGAATTTTTTTGTTAGGATCGAAGGTAAGGAAATCTGCCAAAATGGCGGATATATGTTCGTTGCACATGTCATTTCGTGTTTAGGGATTTTTCATGGGGCTCGTAATGGGATTATGAAATCTTTTATTTAAAATATTTTAAATAGTCCAAACTACATAAGTAGGAATTTTTTTGTTAGGTTCGAAGGTGAGGAAATCTGCCAAAATGGCGGATATATGTTGGTTGCATATGTCATTTCGTGTTTAGGGATTTTTCATGGGGCTCGTAATGGGATTACGAAATTTTTTATTTCAGAATTTAGTTAAATAGTCCAAACAACACTAGTATGAATTTTTTTGTTAAGATCGAAGGTAGGGAAATCTGCCAAAATGGCGGATATATGTTGGTTGCATATGTCATTTCGTGTTTAGGGATTTTTCATGGGGCTCGTAATGGGATTATGAAATTGTTTATTTAAAATATTTTAAATAGTCCAAACTACATAAGTAGGAATTTTTTTGTTAGGATCGAAGGTGAGGTAATCTGCCAAAATGGCGGATATATGTTGGTTGCATATGTCATTTCGTGTTTAGGGATTTTTCATGGGGCTCGTAATGGGATTATGTACTTTTCTATATCAAATATTAGTTAAATAGACCAAACTACATAAGTAGGAATTTTTTCGTCAAGATCGAAGGTGAGGAAATCTGCCAAAATGGCGGATATATGTTGGTTGCACATGTCATTTCGTGTTTAGGGATTTTTCATGGGGCTCGTAATGGGATTATGAACTTTTTTATTTCAAATATTAGTTAAATAGTCCAAACTACATGAGTAGGAATTTTTTTGTTAGGGTCGAAGGTGAGGTAATCTGCCAAAATGGCGGATATTTGTTCGTTGCATATGTCATTTTGTGTTTAGGGATTTTTCATGGGGCTCGTAATGGGATTATGAACTTTTTTGTTTCAAATATTAGTTAAATAGACCAAACGACATAAGTAGGAATTTCTCCGTTAAGATCGAAGGTGAGGAAATCTGCCAAAATGGCGGATATATGTTGGTTGCACATGTCATTTCGTGTTTAGGGATTTTTCATGGGGCTCGTAATGGGATTACGAAATTTTTTATTTCAGAATTTAGTTAAATAGCCCAAACAACACTAGTATGAATTTTTTCGTCAAGATCGAGGGTGAGGAAATCTGCCAAAATGGCGGATATATGTTGGTTGCACATGTCATTTGGTGTTCAGGGATTTTTCATGGGGCTCGTAATGGGAATACGAAATTTTTTATTTCAGAATTTAGTTAAATAGTCCAAACAACACTAGTATGAATTTTTTTGTTAAGATCGAAGGTAGGGAAATCTGCCAAAATGGCGGATATATGTTGGTTGCACATGTCATTTCGTGTTTAGGGATTTTTCATGGGGCTCGTAATGGGATTACGAACTTTTTTATTTCAAATATTAGTTAAATAGTCCAAACTACATAAGTAGGAATTTTTTTGTTAGGGTCGAAGGTGAGGTAATCTGCCAAAATGGCGGATATTTGTTCGTTGCATATGTCATTTTGTGTTTAGGGATTTTTCATGGGGCTCGTAATGGGATTATGGAAGTATTTCAGATTTTAGTTAAAGAGACCAATCTACATAAGTCGGAATTTTTTCGTTAAGATCGAAGGTGAGGAAATCTGCCAAAATGGCGGATATATGTTGGTTGCATATGTCATTTCGTGTAAAGGGATTTTTCATGGGGCTCGTAATGGGATTATGAAATTTTTTATTTAAAATATTTTAAATAGTCCAAACTACATAAGTAGGAATTTTTTTGTTAGGATCGAAGGTGAGGTAATCTGCCAAAATGGCGGATATATGTTGGTTGCATATGTCATTTCGTGTTTAGGGATTTTTCATGGGGCTCGTAATGGGATTATGAACTTTTCTATATCAAATATTAGTTAAATAGACCAAACTACATAAGTAGGAATTTTTTCGTCAAGATCGAAGGTGAGGAAATCTGCCAAAATGGCGGATATATGTTGGTTGCACATGTCATTTCGTGTTTAGGGATTTTTCATGGGGCTCGTAATGGGATTATGAACTTTTTTATTTCAAATATTAGTTAAATAGTCCAAACTACATAAGTAGGAATTTTTTTGTTAGGGTCGAAGGTGAGGTAATCTGCCAAAATGGCGGATATTTGTTCGTTGCATATGTCATTTTGTGTTTAGGGATTTTTCATGGGGCTCGTAATGGGATTATGAACTTTTTTGTTTCAAATATTAGTTAAATAGACCAAACGACATAAGTAGGAATTTCTTCGTTAAGATCGAAGGTGAGGAAATCTGCCAAAATGGCGGATATATGTTGGTTGCACATGTCATTTCGTGTTTAGGGATTTTTCATGGGGCTCGTAATGGGATTATGAACTTTTTTGTTTCAAATATTAGTTCAATAGACCAAACGACATAAGTAGGAATTTCTTCGTTAAGATCGAAGGTGAGGAAATCTGCCAAAATGGCGGATATATGTTGGTTGCACATGTCATTTCGTGTTTAGGGATTTTTCATGAGGCTCGTAATGGGATTATGAACTTTTTTATTTCAAATATTAGTTAAATAGTCCAAACTACATAAGTAGGAATTTTTTTGTTAGGGTCGAAGGTGAGGTAATCTGCCAAAATGGCGGATATTTGTTCGTTGCATATGTCATTTTGTGTTTAGGGATTTTTCATGGGGCTCGTAATGGGATTATGAACTTTTTTGTTTCAAATATTAGTTAAATAGACCAAACGACATAAGTAGGAATTTCTTCGTTAAGATTGAAGGTGAGGAAATCTGCCAAAATGGCGGATATATGTTGGTTGCACATGTCATTTCGTATTTAGGGATTTTTCATGGGGCTCGTAATGGGATTACGAATCTTTTTTGTTACAAGTATTAGTTAAATAGACCAAACTACATAAGTAGGAATTTTTTTGTTAAGATCGAAGGTAGGGAAATCTGCCAAAATGGCGGATATATGTTCGTTGCACATGTCATTTAGTGTTTAGGTATTTTTCATGGGGCTCGTAATGGGATCACCAACTTTTTTATTTCAGATTTTAGTTAAATACTCCAAACTTCACTAGTATGAATTTTTTTGTTAAGATCGAAGGCAGGGAAATTGGCCAAAATGGCGGATATATGTTCGTTGCACATGTCATTTCGTGTTTAGGGATTTTTCATGGGGCTGGTTATGGGATTATGAACTTTTTTGTTTCAAATATTACTTAAATAGACCAAACGACATAAGTAGGAATTTTTTCGTTAAGATCGAAGGTGAGGAAATCTGCCAAAATGGCGGATATATGTTGGTTGCACATGTCATTTCGTGTTTAGGGATTTTTCATGGGGCTCGTAATGGGATTACGAAATTTTTTATTTCAGAATTTAGTTAAATAGTCCAAACAACACTAGTATGAATTTTTTTGTTAAGATCGAAGGTAGGGAAATCCTACAAAATGGCGGATATTTGTTCGTTGCATATGTCATTTTGTGTTTAGGGATTTTTCATGGGGCTCGTAATGGGATTATGAACTTTTGTATTTCAGATATTAGTTAAATAGTCCAAACTACATAAGTAGGAATTTTTTTGTTAGGATCGAAGGTGAGGAAATCTGCCAAAATGGCGGATATATGTTGGTTGCATATGTCATTTCGTGTAAAGGGATTTTTCATGGGGCTCGTAATGGGATTATGAACTTTTGTATATCAAATATTAGTTAAATAGACCAAACTACATAAGTAGGAATTTTTTCGTCAAGATCGAAGGTGAGGAAATCTGCCAAAATGGCGGATATATGTTGGTTGCACATGTCATTTCGTGTTTAGGGATTTTTCATGGGGCTCGTAATGGGATTATGAACTTTTTTATTTCAAATATTAGTTAAATAGTCCAAACTACATAAGTAGGAATTTTTTTGTTAGGGTCGAAGGTGAGGTAATCTGCCAAAATGGCGGATATTTGTTCGTTGCATATGTCATTTTGTGTTTAGGGATTTTTCATGGGGCTCGTAATGGGATTATGAACTTTTTTGTTTCAAATATTAGTTAAATAGACCAAACGACATAAGTAGGAATTTCTTCGTTAAGATCGAAGGTGAGGAAATCTGCCAAAATGGCGGATATATGTTGGTTGCACATGTCATTTCGTGTTTAGGGATTTTTCATGGGGCTCGTAATGGGATTATGAACTTTTTTGTTTCAAATATTAGTTCAATAGACCAAACGACATAAGTAGGAATTTCTTCGTTAAGATCGAAGGTGAGGAAATCTGCCAAAATGGCGGATATATGTTGGTTGCACATGTCATTTCGTGTTTAGGGATTTTTCATGAGGCTCGTAATGGGATTATGAACTTTTTTATTTCAAATATTAGTTAAATAGTCCAAACTACATAAGTAGGAATTTTTTCGTTAGGGTCGAAGGTGAGGTAATCTGCCAAAATGGCGGATATTTGTTCGTTGCATATGTCATTTTGTGTTTAGGGATTTTTCATGGGGCTCGTAATGGGATTATGAACTTTTTTGTTTCAAATATTAGTTAAATAGACCAAACGACATAAGTAGGAATTTCTTTGTTAAGATCGAAGGTGAGGAAATCTGCCAAAATGGCGGATATATGTTGGTTGCACATGTCATTTCGTGTTTAGGGATTTTTCATGGGGCTCGTAATGGGATTACGAATCTTTTTTGTTACAAGTATTAGTTAAATAGACCAAACTACATAAGTAGGAATTTTTTTGTTAAGATCGAAGGTAGGGAAATCTGCCAAAATGGCGGATATATGTTCGTTGCACATGTCATTTAGTGTTTAGGTATTTTTCATGGGGCTCGTAATGGGATCACCAACTTTTTTATTTCAGATTTTAGTTAAATACTCCAAACTTCACTAGTATGAATTTTTTTGTTAAGATCGAAGGCAGGGAAATTGGCCAAAATGGCGGATATATGTTCGTTGCACATGTCATTTCGTGTTTAGGGATTTTTCATGGGGCTGGTTATGGGATTATGAACTTTTTTGTTTCAAATATTACTTAAATAGACCAAACGACATAAGTAGGAATTTTTTCGTTAAGATCGAAGGTGAGGAAATCTGCCAAAATGGCGGATATATGTTGGTTGCACATGTCATTTCGTGTTTAGGGATTTTTCATGGGGCTCGTAATGGGATTACGAAATTTTTTATTTCAGAATTTAGTTAAATAGTCCAAACAACACTAGTATGAATTTTTTTGTTAAGATCGAAGGTAGGGAAATCTGCCAAAATGGCGGATATTTGTTCGTTGCATATGTCATTTTGTGTTTAGGGATTTTTCATAGGGCTCGTAATGGGATTTTGAACTTTTGTATTTCAGATGTTAGTTACATAGTCCAAACTACATAAGTAGGAATTTTTTTGTTAGGATCGAAGGTGAGGAAATCTGCCAAAATGGCGGATATATGTTCGTTGCACATGTCATTTCGTGTTTAGGGATTTTTCATGGGGCTCGTAATGGGATTATGAAATTTTTTATTTAAAATATTTTAAATAGTCCAAACTACATAAGTAGGAATTTTTTCGTCAAGATCGAAGGTGAGGAAATCTGCCAAAATGGCGGATATATCTTGGTTGCACATGTCATTTCGTGTTTAGGGATTTTTCATGGGGCTCGTAATGGGATTATGAACTTTTTTATTTCAAATATTAGTTAAATAGTCCAAACTACATAAGTAGGAATTTTTTTGTTAGGGTCGAAGGTGAGGTAATCTGCCAAAATGGCGGATATTTGTTCGTTGCATATGTTATTTTGTGTTTAGGGATTTTTCATGGGGCTCGTAATGGGATTATGAACTTTTGTATTTCAGATATTAGTTAAATAGTCCAAACTACATAAGTAGGAATTTTTTCGTCAAGATCGAAGGTGAGGAAATCTGCCAAAATGGCGGATATATGTTGGTTGCACATGTCATTTCGTGTTTAGGGATTTTTCATGGGGCTCGTAATGGGATTATGAACTTTTTTATTTCAAATATTAGTTAAATAGTCCAAACTACATAAATAGGAATTTTTTTGTTAGGGTCGAAGGTGAGGTAATCTGCCAAAATGGCGGATATTTGTTCGTTGCATATGTCATTTTGTGTTTAGGGATTTTTCATGGGGCTCGTAATGGGATTATGGAAGTATTTCAGATTTTAGTTAAATAGACCAAACTACATAAGTAGGAATTTTTTTGTTAAGATCGAAGGTAGGGATATCCTACAAAATGGCGGATATTTGTTCGTTGCATATGTCATTTTGTGTTTAGGGATTTTTCATGGGGCTCGTAATGGGATTATGAACTTTTGTATTTCAGATATTAGTTAAATAGTCCAAACTACATAAGTAGGAATTTTTTTGTTAGGATCGAAGGTGAGGAAATCTGCCAAAATGGCGGATATATGTTGGTGGCACATGTCATTTCGTGTTTAGGGATTTTTCATGGGGCTTGTAATGGGATTATGAACTTTTTTATTTAAAATATTTTAAATAGTCCAAACTACATAAGTAGGAATTTTTTTGTTAGGATCGAAGGTGAGGTAATCTGCCAAAATGGCGGATATATGTTGGTTGCATATGTCATTTCGTGTTTAGGGATTTTTCATGGGGCTCGTAATGGGATTATGAACTTTTCTATATCAAATATTAGTTAAATAGACCAAACTACATAAGTAGGAATTTTTTCGTCAAGATCGAAGGTGAGGAAATCTGCCAAAATGGCGGATATATGTTGGTTGCACATGTCATTTCGTGTTTAGGGATTTTTCATGGGGCTCGTAATGGGATTATGAACTTTTGTATTTCAGATATTAGTTAAATAGTCCAAACAACACTAGTATGAATTTTTTTGTTAAGATCGAAGGTAGGGAAATCTGCCAAAATGGCGGATATTTGTTCGTTGCATATGTCATTTTGTTTTTAGGGATTTTTCATGGGGCTCGTAATGGGATTATGAACTTTTGTATTTCAGATATTAGTTAAATAGTCCAAACTACATAAGTAGGAATTTTTTTGTTAGGATCGAAGGTAAGGAAATCTGCCAAAATGGCGGATATATGTTCGTTGCACATGTCATTTCGTGTTTAGGGATTTTTCATGGGGCTCGTAATGGGATTATGAAATCTTTTATTTAAAATATTTTAAATAGTCCAAACTACATAAGTAGGAATTTTTTTGTTAGGTTCGAAGGTGAGGAAATCTGCCAAAATGGCGGATATATGTTGGTTGCATATGTCATTTCGTGTTTAGGGATTTTTCATGGGGCTCGTAATGGGATTACGAAATTTTTTATTTCAGAATTTAGTTAAATAGTCCAAACAACACTAGTATGAATTTTTTTGTTAAGATCGAAGGTAGGGAAATCTGCCAAAATGGCGGATATATGTTGGTTGCATATGTCATTTCGTGTTTAGGGATTTTTCATGGGGCTCGTAATGGGATTATGAAATTGTTTATTTAAAATATTTTAAATAGTCCAAACTACATAAGTAGGAATTTTTTTGTTAGGATCGAAGGTGAGGTAATCTGCCAAAATGGCGGATATATGTTGGTTGCATATGTCATTTCGTGTTTAGGGATTTTTCATGGGGCTCGTAATGGGATTATGTACTTTTCTATATCAAATATTAGTTAAATAGACCAAACTACATAAGTAGGAATTTTTTCGTCAAGATCGAAGGTGAGGAAATCTGCCAAAATGGCGGATATATGTTGGTTGCACATGTCATTTCGTGTTTAGGGATTTTTCATGGGGCTCGTAATGGGATTATGAACTTTTTTATTTCAAATATTAGTTAAATAGTCCAAACTACATGAGTAGGAATTTTTTTGTTAGGGTCGAAGGTGAGGTAATCTGCCAAAATGGCGGATATTTGTTCGTTGCATATGTCATTTTGTGTTTAGGGATTTTTCATGGGGCTCGTAATGGGATTATGAACTTTTTTGTTTCAAATATTAGTTAAATAGACCAAACGACATAAGTAGGAATTTCTCCGTTAAGATCGAAGGTGAGGAAATCTGCCAAAATGGCGGATATATGTTGGTTGCACATGTCATTTCGTGTTTAGGGATTTTTCATGGGGCTCGTAATGGGATTACGAAATTTTTTATTTCAGAATTTAGTTAAATAGCCCAAACAACACTAGTATGAATTTTTTCGTCAAGATCGAGGGTGAGGAAATCTGCCAAAATGGCGGATATATGTTGGTTGCACATGTCATTTGGTGTTCAGGGATTTTTCATGGGGCTCGTAATGGGATTATGAACTTTTTTATTTCAAATATTAGTTAAATAGTCCAAACTACATAAGTAGGAATTTTTTTGTTAGGGTCGAAGGTGAGGTAATCTGCCAAAATGGCGGATATTTGTTCGTTGCATATGTCATTTTGTGTTTAGGGATTTTTCATGGGGCTCGTAATGGGATTATGGAAGTATTTCAGATTTTAGTTAAAGAGACCAAACGACATAAGTAGGAATTTCTCCGTTAAGATCGAAGGTGAGGAAATCTGCCAAAATGGCGGATATATGTTGGTTGCACATGTCATTTCGTGTTTAGGGATTTTTCATGGGGCTCGTAATGGGATTACGAAATTTTTTATTTCAGAATTTAGTTAAATAGTCCAAACAACACTAGTATGAATTTTTTCGTCAAGATCGAGGGTGAGGAAATCTGCCAAAATGGCGGATATATGTTGGTTGCACATGTCATTTGGTGTTCAGGGATTTTTCATGGGGCTCGTAATGGGATTATGAACTTTTTTATTTCAAATATTAGTTAAATAGTCCAAACTACATAAGTAGGAATTTTTTTGTTAGGGTCGAAGGTGAGGTAATCTGCCAAAATGGCGGATATTTGTTCGTTGCATATGTCATTTTGTGTTTAGGGATTTTTCATGGGGCTAGTAATGGGATTATGGAAGTATTTCAGATTTTAGTTAAAGAGACCAATCTACATAAGTCGGAATTTTTTCGTTAAGATCGAAGGTGAGGAAATCTGCCAAAATGGCGGATATATGTTTGTTGCACATGTCATTTCGTGTTTAGGGATTTTTCATGGGGCTCGTATCGGGATTACGAAATTTTTTATTTCAGAATTTAGTTAAATAGTCCAAACAACACTAGTATGAATTTTTTTGTTAAGATCGAAGGTAGGGAAATCCTACAAAATGGCGGATATTTGTTCGTTGCATATGTCATTTTGTGTTTAGGGATTTTTCATGGGGCTCGTAATGGGATTATGAACTTTTGTATTTCAGATATTAGTTAAATAGTCCAAACTACATAAGTAGGAATTTTTTTGTTAGGATCGAAGGTGAGGAAATCTGCCAAAATGGCGGATATATGTTGGTTGCACATGTCATTTCGTGTTTAGGGATTTTTCATGGGGCTCGTAATGGGATTACGAATCTTTTTTGTTACAAGTATTAGTTAAATAGACCAAACTACATAAGTAGGAATTTTTTTGTTAAGATCGAAGGTAGGGAAATCTGCCAAAATGGCGGATATATGTTCGTTGCACATGTCATTTAGTGTTTAGGTATTTTTCATGGGGCTCGTAATGGGATCACCAACTTTTTTATTTCAGATTTTAGTTAAATACTCCAAACTTCACTAGTATGAATTTTTTTGTTAAGATCGAAGGCAGGGAAATTGGCCAAAATGGCGGATATATGATCGTTGCACATGTCATTTCGTGTTTAGGGATTTTTCATGGGGCTGGTTATGGGATTATGAACTTTTTTGTTTCAAATATTACTTAAATAGACCAAACGACATAAGTAGGAATTTTTTCGTTAAGATCGAAGGTGAGGAAATCTGCCAAAATGGCGGATATATGTTGGTTGCACATGTCATTTCGTGTTTAGGGATTTTTCATGGGGCTCGTAATGGGATTATGTACTTTTCTATATCAAATATTAGTTAAATAGACCAAACTACATAAGTAGGAATTTTTTCGTCAAGATCGAAGGTGAGGAAATCTGCCAAAATGGCGGATATATGTTGGTTGCACATGTCATTTCGTGTTTAGGGATTTTTCATGGGGCTCGTAATGGGATTATGAACTTTTTTATTTCAAATATTAGTTAAATAGTCCAAACTACATGAGTAGGAATTTTTTTGTTAGGGTAGAAGGTGAGGTAATCTGCCAAAATGGCGGATATTTGTTCGTTGCATATGTCATTTTGTGTTTAGGGATTTTTCATGGGGCTCGTAATGGGATTATGAACTTTTTTGTTTCAAATATTAGTTAAATAGACCAAACGACATAAGTAGGAATTTCTCCGTTAAGATCGAAGGTGAGGAAATCTGCCAAAATGGCGGATATATGTTGGTTGCACATGTCATTTCGTGTTTAGGGATTTTTCATGGGGCTCGTAATGGGATTACGAAATTTTTTATTTCAGAATTTAGTTAAATAGTCCAAACAACACTAGTATGAATTTTTTCGTCAAGATCGAGGGTGAGGAAATCTGCCAAAATGGCGGATATATGTTGGTTGCACATGTCATTTGGTGTTCAGGGATTTTTCATGGGGCTCGTAATGGGATTATGAACTTTTTTATTTCAAATATTAGTTAAATAGTCCAAACTACATAAGTAGGAATTTTTTTTGTTAGGGTCGAAGGTGAGGTAATCTGCCAAAATGGCGGATATTTGTTCGTTGCATATGTCATTTTGTGTTTAGGGATTTTTCATGGGGCTCGTAATGGGATTATGGAAGTATTTCAGATTTTAGTTAAAGAGACCAAACGACATAAGTAGGAATTTTTTCGTTAAGATCGAAGGTGAGGAAATCTGCCAAAATGGCGGATATATGTTGGTTGCACATGTCATTTCGTGTTTAGGGATTTTTCATGGGGCTCGTAATGGGATTATGTACTTTTCTATATCAAATATTAGTTAAATAGACCAATCTACATAAGTCGGAATTTTTTCGTTAAGATCGAAGGTGAGGAAATCTGCCAAAATGGCGGATATATGTTTGTTGCACATGTCATTTCGTGTTTAGGGATTTTTCATGGGGCTCGTATCGGGATTACGAAATTTTTTATTTCAGAATTTAGTTAAATAGTCCAAACAACACTAGTATGAATTTTTTTGTTAAGATCGAAGGTAGGGAAATCCTACAAAATGGCGGATATTTGTTCGTTGCATATGTCATTTTGTGTTTAGGGATTTTTCATGGGGCTCGTAATGGGATTATGAACTTTTGTATTTCAGATATTAGTTAAATAGTCCAAACTACATAAGTAGGAATTTTTTTGTTAGGATCGAAGGTGAGGAAATCTGCCAAAATGGCGGATATATGTTGGTTGCATATGTCATTTCGTGTAAAGGGATTTTTCATGGGGCTCGTAATGGGATTAAAAATTTTTATTTAAAATATTTTAAATAGTCCAAACTACATAAGTAGGAATTTTTTTGTTAGGATCGAAGGTGAGGTAATCTGCCAAAATGGCGGATATATGTTGGTTGCATATGTCATTTCGTGTTTAGGGATTTTTCATGGGGCTCGTAATGGGATTATGAACTTTTCTATATCAAATATTAGTTAAATAGACCAAACTACATAAGTAGGAATTTTTTCGTCAAGATCGAAGGTGAGGAAATCTGCCAAAATGGCGGATATATGTTGGTTGCACATGTCATTTCGTGTTTAGGGATTTTTCATGGGGCTCGTAATGGGATTATGAACTTTTTTATTTCAAATATTAGTTAAATAGTCCAAACTACATAAGTAGGAATTTTTTTGTTAGGGTCGAAGGTGAGGTAATCTGCCAAAATGGCGGATATTTGTTCGTTGCATATGTCATTTTGTGTTTAGGGATTTTTCATGGGACTCGTAATGGGATTATGAACTTTTTTGTTTCAAATATTAGTTAAATAGACCAAACGACATAAGTAGGAATTTCTTCGTTAAGATCGAAGGTGAGGAAATCTGCCAAAATGGCGGATATATGTTGGTTGCACATGTCATTTCGTGTTTAGGGATTTTTCATGGGGCTCGTAATGGGATTATGAACTTTTTTGTTTCAAATATTAGTTCAATAGACCAAACGACATAAGTAGGAATTTCTTCGTGAAGATCGAAGGTGAGGAAATCTGCCAAAATGGCGGATATATGTTGGTTGCACATGTCATTTCGTGTTTAGGGATTTTTCATGAGGCTCGTAATGGGATTATGAACTTTTTTATTTCAAATATTAGTTAAATAGTCCAAACTACATAAGTAGGAATTTTTTTGTTAAGATCGAAGGTAGGGAAATCTGCCAAAATGGCGGATATATGTTGGTTGCATATGTCATTTTGTGTTTAGGGATTTTTCATGGGGCTCGTAATGGGATTAAAAATTTTTATTTAAAATATTTTAATTAGTCCAAACTACATAAGTAGGAATTTTTTTGTTAGGATCGAAGGTGAGGTAATCTGCCAAAATGGCGGATATATGTTGGTTGCATATGTCATTTCGTGTTTAGGGATTTTTCATGGGGCTCGTAATGGGATTATGAACTTTTCTATATCAAATATTAGTTAAATAGACCAAACTACATAAGTAGGAATTTTTTCGTCAAGATCGAAGGTGAGGAAATCTGCCAAAATGGCGGATATATGTTGGTTGCACATGTCATTTCGTGTTTAGGGATTTTTCATGGGGCTCGTAATGGGATTATGAACTTTTTTATTTCAAATATTAGTTAAATAGTCCAAACTACATAAGTAGGAATTTTTTTGTTAGGGTCGAAGGTGAGGTAATCTGCCAAAATGGCGGATATTTGTTCGTTGCATATGTCATTTTGTGTTTAGGGATTTTTCATGGGGCTCGTAATGGGATTATGAACTTTTTTGTTTCAAATATTAGTTAAATAGACCAAACGACATAAGTAGGAATTTCTTCGTTAAGATCGAAGGTGAGGAAATCTGCCAAAATGGCGGATATATGTTGGTTGCACATGTCATTTCGTGTTTAGGGATTTTTCATGGGGCTCGTAATGGGATTATGAACTTTTTTGTTTCAAATATTAGTTCAATAGACCAAACGACATAAGTAGGTATTTCTTCGTTAAGATCGAAGGTGAGGAAATCTGCCAAAATGGCGGATATATGTTGGTTGCACATGTCATTTCGTGTTTAGGGATTTTTCATGAGGCTCGTAATGGGATTATGAACTTTTTTATTTCAAATATTAGTTAAATAGTCCAAACTACATAAGTAGGAATTTTTTTGTTAGGGTCGAAGGTGAGGTAATCTGCCAAAATGGCGGATATTTGTTCGTTGCATATGTCATTTTGTGTTTAGGGATTTTTCATGGGGCTCGTAATGGGATTATGAACTTTTTTGTTTCAAATATTAGTTAAATAGACCAAACGACATAAGTAGGAATTTCTTCGTTAAGATCGAAGGTGAGGAAATCTGCCAAAATGGCGGATATATGTTGGTTGCACATGTCATTTCGTGTTTAGGGATTTTTCATGGGGCTCGTAATGGGATTACGAATCTTTTTTGTTACAAGTATTAGTTAAATAGACCAAACTACATAAGTAGGAATTTTTTTGTTAAGATCGAAGGTAGGGAAATCTGCCAAAATGGCGGATATATGTTCGTTGCACATGTCATTTAGTGTTTAGGTATTTTTCATGGGGCTCGTAATGGGATCACCAACTTTTTTATTTCAGATTTTAGTTAAATACTCCAAACTTCACTAGTATGAATTTTTTTGTTAAGATCGAAGGCAGGGAAATTGGCCAAAATGGCGGATATATGTTCGTTGCACATGTCATTTCGTGTTTAGGGATTTTTCATGGGGCTGGTTATGGGATTATGAACTTTTTTGTTTCAAATATTACTTAAATAGACCAAACGACATAAGTAGGAATTTTTTCGTTAAGATCGAAGGTGAGGAAATCTGCCAAAATGGCGGATATATGTTGGTTGCACATGTCATTTCGTGTTTAGGGATTTTTCATGGGGCTCGTAATGGGATTACGAAATTTTTTATTACAGAATTTAGTTAAATAGTCCAAACAACACTAGTATGAATTTTTTTGTTAAGATCGAAGGTAGGGAAATCTGCCAAAATGGCGGATATTTGTTCGTTGCATATGTCATTTTGTGTTTAGGGATTTTTTATAGGGCTCGTAATGGGATTTTGAACTTTTGTATTTCAGATGTTAGTTACATAGTCCAAACTACATAAGTAGGAATTTTTTTGTTAGGATGGAAGGTGAGGAAATCTGCCAAAATGGCGGATATATGTTCGTTGCACATGTCATTTCGTGTTTAGGGATTTTTCATGGGGCTCGTAATGGGATTATGAAATTTTTTATTTAAAATATTTTAAATAGTCCAAACTACATAAGTAGGAATTTTTTCGTCAAGATCGAAGGTGAGGAAATCTGCCAAAATGGCGGATATATGTTGGTTGCACATGTCATTTCGTGTTTAGGGATTTTTCATGGGGCTCGTAATGGGATTATGAACTTTTTTATTTCAAATATTAGTTAAATAGTCCAAACTACATAAGTAGGAATTTTTTTGTTAGGGTCGAAGGTGAGGTAATCTGCCAAAATGGCGGATATTTGTTCGTTGCATATGTTATTTTGTGTTTAGGGATTTTTCATGGGGCTCGTAATGGGATTATGGAAGTATTTCAGATTTTAGTTAAATAGACCAAACTACATAAGTAGGAATTTCTTCGTTAAGATCGAAGGTGAGGAAATCTGCCAAAATGGCGGATATATGTTGGTTGCACATGTCATTTCGTGTTTAGGGATTTTTCATGGGGCTCGTAATGGGATTATGAACTTTTTTGTTTCAAATATTAGTTCAATAGACCAAACGACATAAGTAGGTATTTCTTCGTTAAGATCGAAGGTGAGGAAATCTGCCAAAATGGCGGATATATGTTGGTTGCA
Source organism: Muscidifurax raptorellus (assembly GCA_020010945.3). Classification (NCBI taxonomy): domain Eukaryota; kingdom Metazoa; phylum Arthropoda; class Insecta; order Hymenoptera; family Pteromalidae; genus Muscidifurax; species Muscidifurax raptorellus. Next base: position 28,867,849 of record CM052080.1, on the reverse strand, counting down.
CATGTCATTTCGTGTTTAGGGATTTTTCATGAGGCTCGTAATGGGATTATGAACTTTTTTATTTCAAATATTAGTTAAATAGTCCAAACTACATAAGTAGGAATTTTTTTGTTAGGGTCGAAGGTGAGGTAATCTGCCAAAATGGCGGATATTTGTTCGTTGCATATGTCATTTTGTGTTTAGGGATTTTTCATGGGGCTCGTAATGGGATTATGAACTTTTTTGTTTCAAATATTAGTTAAATAGACCAAACGACATAAGTAGGAATTTCTTCGTTAAGATCGAAGGTGAGGAAATCTGCCAAAATGGCGGATATATGTTGGTTGCACATGTCATTTCGTGTTTAGGGATTTTTCATGGGGCTCGTAATGGGATTACGAATCTTTTTTGTTACAAGTATTAGTTAAATAGACCAAACTACATAAGTAGGAATTTTTTTGTTAAGATCGAAGGTAGGGAAATCTGCCAAAATGGCGGATATATGTTCGTTGCACATGTCATTTAGTGTTTAGGTATTTTTCATGGGGCTCGTAATGGGATCACCAACTTTTTTATTTCAGATTTTAGTTAAATACTCCAAACTTCACTAGTATGAATTTTTTTGTTAAGATCGAAGGCAGGGAAATTGGCCAAAATGGCGGATATATGTTCGTTGCACATGTCATTTCGTGTTTAGGGATTTTTCATGGGGCTGGTTATGGGATTATGAACTTTTTTGTTTCAAATATTACTTAAATAGACCAAACGACATAAGTAGGAATTTTTTCGTTAAGATCGAAGGTGAGGAAATCTGCCAAAATGGCGGATATATGTTGGTTGCACATGTCATTTCGTGTTTAGGGATTTTTCATGGGGCTCGTAATGGGATTACGAAATTTTTTATTACAGAATTTAGTTAAATAGTCCAAACAACACTAGTATGAATTTTTTTGTTAAGATCGAAGGTAGGGAAATCTGCCAAAATGGCGGATATTTGTTCGTTGCATATGTCATTTTGTGTTTAGGGATTTTTTATAGGGCTCGTAATGGGATTTTGAACTTTTGTATTTCAGATGTTAGTTACATAGTCCAAACTACATAAGTAGGAATTTTTTTGTTAGGATCGAAGGTGAGGAAATCTGCCAAAATGGCGGATATATGTTCGTTGCACATGTCATTTCGTGTTTAGGGATTTTTCATGGGGCTCGTAATGGGATTATGAAATTTTTTATTTAAAATATTTTAAATAGTCCAAACTACATAAGTAGGAATTTTTTCGTCAAGATCGAAGGTGAGGAAATCTGCCAAAATGGCGGATATATGTTGGTTGCACATGTCATTTCGTGTTTAGGGATTTTTCATGGGGCTCGTAATGGGATTATGAACTTTTTTATTTCAAATATTAGTTAAATAGTCCAAACTACATAAGTAGGAATTTTTTTGTTAGGGTCGAAGGTGAGGTAATCTGCCAAAATGGCGGATATTTGTTCGTTGCATATGTTATTTTGTGTTTAGGGATTTTTCATGGGGCTCGTAATGGGATTATGGAAGTATTTCAGATTTTAGTTAAATAGACCAAACTACATAAGTAGGAATTTTTTTGTTAAGATCGAAGGTAGGGAAATCCTACAAAATGGCGGATATTTGTTCGTTGCATATGTCATTTTGTGTTTAGGGATTTTTCATGGGGCTCGTAATGGGATTATGAACTTTTGTATTTCAGATATTAGTTAAATAGTCCAAACTACATAAGTAGGAATATTTTTGTTAGGATCGAAGGTGAGGAAATCTGCCAAAATGGCGGATATATGTTGGTTGCATATGTCATTTCGTGTAAAGGGATTTTTCATGGGGCTCGTAATGGGATTATGAAATTTTTTATTTAAAATATTTTAAATAGTCCAAACTACATAAGTAGGAATTTTTTTGTTAGGATCGAAGGTGAGGTAATCTGCCAAAATGGCGGATATATGTTGGTTGCATATGTCATTTCGTGTTTAGGGATTTTTCATGGGGCTCGTAATGGGATTATGAACTTTTCTATATCAAATATTAGTTAAATAGACCAAACTACATAAGTAGGAATTTTTTCGTCAAGATCGAAGGTGAGGAAATCTGCCAAAATGGCGGATATATGTTGGTTGCACATGTCATTTCGTGTTTAGGGATTTTTCATGGGGCTCGTAATGGGATTATGAACTTTTTTATTTCAAATATTAGTTAAATAGTCCAAACTACATAAGTTGGAATTTTTTAATTAGGGTCGAAGGTGAGGTAATCTGCCAAAATGGCGGATATTTGTTCGTTGCATATGTCATTTTGTGTTTAGGGATTTTTCATGGGGCTCGTTATGGGATTATGGAAGTATTTCAGATTTTAGTTAAATAGACCAAACTACATAAGTAGGAATTTCTTCGTTAAGATCGAAGGTGAGGAAATCTGCCAAAATGGCGGATATATGTTGGTTGCACATGTCATTTCGTGTTTAGGGATTTTTCATGGGGCTCGTAATGGGATTACGAAATTTTTTATTTCAGAATTTAGTTAAATAGTCCAAACAACACTAGTATGAATTTTTTCGTTAAGATCGAAGGTAGGGAAATCTGCCTAAATGGCGGATATTTGTTCGTTGCATATGTCATTTTGTGTTTAGGGATTTTTCATGGGGCTCGTAATGGGATTATGAACTTTTGTATTTCAGATATTAGTTAAATAGTCCATACTACATAAGTAGGAATTTTTTTGTTAGGATCGAAGGTGAGGAAATCTGCCAAAATGGCGGATATATGTTGGTTGCATATGTCATTCCGTGTTTAGGGATTTTTCATGGGGCTCGTAATGGGATTATGAAATTTTTTATTTAAAATATTTTAAATAGTCCAAACTACATAAGTAGGAATTTTTTTGTTAGGATCGAAGGTGAGGTAATCTGCCAAAATGGCGGATATATGTTGGTTGCATATGTCATTTCGTGTTTAGGGATTTTTCATGGGGCTCGTAATGGGATTATGAAATTTTCTATATCAAATATTAGTTAAATAGACCAAACTACATAAGTAGGAATTTTTTCGTCAAGAGCGAAGGTGAGGAAATCTGCCAAAATGGCGGATATATGTTGGTTGCACATGTCATTTCGTGTTTAGGGATTTTTCATGGGGCTCGTAATGGGATTATGAACTTTTTTATTTCAAATATTAGTTAAATAGTCCAAACTACATAAGTAGGAATTTTTTTGTTAGGGTCGAAGGTGAGGTAATCTGCCAAAATGGCGGATATTTGTTCGTTGCATATGTCATTTTGTGTTTAGGGATTTTTCATGGGGCTCGTAATGGGATTATGAACTTTTTTGTTTCAAATATTAGTTAAATAGACCAAACGACATAAGTAGGAATTTCTTCGTTAAGATCGAAGGTGAGGAAATCTGCCAAAATGGCGGATATATCTTGGTTGCACATGTCATTTCGTGTTTAGGGATTTTTCATGGGGCTCGTAATGGGATTATGAACTTTTTTGTTTCAAATATTAGTTCAATAGACCAAACGACATAAGTAGGAATTTCTTCGTTAAGATCGAAGGTGAGGAAATCTGCCAAAATGGCGGATATATGTTGGTAGCACATGTCATTTCGTGTTTAGGGATTTTTCATGAGGCTCGTAATGGGATTATGAACTTTTTTATTTCAAATATTAGTTAAATAGTCCAAACTACATGAGTAGGAATTTTCTTGTTAGGGTCGAAGGTGAGGTAATCTGCCAAAATGGCGGATATTTGTTCGTTGCATATGTCATTTTGTGTTTAGGATTTTTCATGGGGCTCGTAATGGGATTATGAACTTTTTTATTTCAAATATTAGTTAAATAGACCAAACGACATAAGTAGGAATTTCTTCGTTAAGATCGAAGGTGAGGAAATCTGCCAAAATGGCGGATATATGTTGGTTGCACATGTCATTTCGTGTTTATGGATTTTTCATGGGGCTCGTAATGGGATTACGAATCTTTTTTGTTACAAGTATTAGTTTAATAGACCAAACTACATAAGTAGGAATTTTTTTGTTAAGATCGAAGGTAGGGAAATCTGCCAAAATGGCGGATATATGTTCGTTGCACATGTCATTTAGTGTTTAGGGATTTTTCATGGGGCTCGTAATGGGATCACCAACTTTTTTATTTCAGATTTTAGTTAAATACTCCAAACTTCACTAGTATGAATTTTTTTGTTAAGATCGAAGGCAGGGAAATTGGCCAAAATGGCGGATATATGTTCGTTGCACATGTCATTTCGTGTTTAGGGATTTTTCATGGGGCTGGTTATGGGATTATGAACTTTTTTGTTTCAAATATTAGTTAAATAGACCAAACGACATAAGTAGGAATTTTTTCGTTAAGATTGAAGGTGAGGAAATCTGCCAAAATGGCGGATATATGTTGGTTGCACATGTCATTTCGTGTTTAGGGATTTTTCATGGGGCTCGTAATGGGATTATGAACTTTTTTATTTCAAATATTAGTTAAATAGTCCAAACTACATAAGTAGGAATTTTTTTGTTAGGGTCGAAGGTGAGGTAATCTGCCAAAATGGCGGATATTTGTTCGTTGCATATGTCATTTTGTGTTTAGGGATTTTTCATGGGGCTCGTAATGGGATTATGGAAGTATTTCAGATTTTAGTTAAATAGACCAAACTACATAAGTAGGAATTTTTTCGTTAAGATCGAAGGTGAGGAAATCTGCCAAAATGGCGGATATATGTTGGTTGCACATGTCATTTCGTGTTTAGGGATTTTTCATGGGGCTCGTAATGGGATTACGAAATTTTTTATTTCAGAATTTAGTTAAATAGTCCAAACAACACTAGTATGAATTTTTTTGTTAAGATCGAAGGTAGGGAAATCTGCCACAATGGCGGATATTTGTTCGTTGCATATGTCATTTTGTGTTTAGGGATTTTTCATGGGGCTCGTAATGGGATTATGAACTTTTTTATTTCAAATATTAGTTAAATAGTCCAAACTACATAAGTAGGAATTTTTTTGTTAGGGTCGAAGGTGAGGTAATCTGCCAAAATGGCGGATATTTGTTCGTTGCATATGTCATTTCGTGTTTAGGGATTTTTCATGGGGCTCGTAATGGGATTATGAACTTTTTTATTTCAAATATTAGTTAAATAGACCAAACTACATAAGTAGGAATTTTTTCGTCAAGATCGAAGGTGAGGAAATCTGCCAAAATGGCGGATATATGTTGGTTGCACATGTCATTTCGTGTTTAGGGATTTTTCATGGGGCTCGTAATGGGATTATGAACTTTTTTATTTCAAATATTAGTTAAATAGTCCAAACTACATAAGTAGGAATTTTTTTGTTAGGGTCGAAGGTGAGGTAATCTGCCAAAATGGCGGATATTTGTTCGTTGCATATGTCATTTTGTGTTTAGGGATTTTTCATGGGGCTCGTAATGGGATTATGGAAGTATTTCAGATTTTAGTTAAATAGACCAAACTACATAAGTAGGAATTTTTTCGTTAAGATCGAAGGTGAGGAAATCTGCCAAAATTGCGGATATATGTTGGTTGCACATGTCATTTCGTGTTTAAGGATTTTTCATGGGGCTGGTAATGGGATTATGAACTTTTTTATGGTAAATATTAGTTAAATAGACCAAACTACACTAGTATGAATTTTTTTGTTAAGATCGAAGGTGGGGAAATCTGCCAAAATGGCGGATAGATGTTGGTTGCACATGTCATTTCGTGTTTAGGGATTTTTCATGGGGCTGGTATTGGGATTATGCAATTTTTATGGTATATATTCGTTAAATAGACCAAACTACATAAGTAGCAATTTTGTCGTTAAGATCGAAGGTGAGGAAATCTGCCAAAATGGCGGATATTTGTTCGTTGCATATGTCATTTTGTGTTTAGGGATTTTTCATGGGGCTCGTAATGGGATTATGAACTTTTTTATTTCAAATATTAGTTCAATAGACCAAACTACATAAGTAGGAATTTTTCTGTTAGGATCGAAGGTGAGGAAATCTGCCAAAATGGCGGATATATGTTGGTTGCACATGTCATTTCGTGTTTAGGGATTTTTCATGGGGCTCGTAATGGGATTATGAACTTTTGTATTTCAGATATTAGTTAAATAGTCCAAACTACATAAGTAGGAATTTTTTCGTCAAGATCGAAGGTGAGGAAATCTGCTAAAATCGCGGATATATGTTGGTTGCACATGTCATTTCGTGTTTAGGGATTTTTCATGGGGCTCGTAATGGGATTATGAACTTTTTTATTTCAAATATTAGTTAAATAGTCCAAACTACATAAGTAGGAATTTTTTTGTTAGGGTCGAAGTTGAGGTAATCTGCCAAAATGGCGGATATTTGTTCGTTGCATATGTCATTTTGTGTTTAGGGATTTTTCATGGGGCTCGTAATGGGATTATGGAAGTATTTCAGATTTTAGTTAAATAGACCAAACTACATGAGTAGGAATTTTTTCGTTAAGATCGAAGGTGAGGAAATCTGCCAAAATGGCGGATATATGTTGGTTGCACATGTCATTTCGTGTTTAGGGATTTTTCATAGGGCTCGTAATGGGATTACGAAATTTTTTATTTCAGAATTTAGTTAAATAGTCCAAACAACACTAGTATGAATTTTTTTGTTAAGATCGAAGGTAGGGAAATCTGCCAAAATGGCGGATATATGTTGGTAGCACATGTCATTTCGTGTTTAGGGATTTTTCATGAGGCTCGTAATGGGATTATGAACTTTTTTATTTCAAATATTAGTTAAATAGTCCAAACTACATAAGTAGGAATTTTTTTGTTAGGATCGAAGGTGAGGAAATCTGCCAAAATGGCGGATATATGTTGGTTGCATATGTCATTCCGTGTTTAGGGATTTTTCATGGGGCTCGTAATGGGATTATGAAATTTTTTATTTAAAATATTTTAAATAGTCCAAACTACATAAGTAGGAATTTTTTTGTTAGGATCGAAGGTGAGGTAATCTGCCAAAATGGCGGATATATGTTGGTTGCATATGTCATTTCGTGTTTAGGGATTTTTCATGGGGCTCGTAATGGGATTATGAAATTTTCTATATCAAATATTAGTTAAATAGACCAAACTACATAAGTAGGAATTTTTTCGTCAAGAGCGAAGGTGAGGAAATCTGCCAAAATGGCGGATATATGTTGGTTGCACATGTCATTTCGTGTTTAGGGATTTTTCATGGGGCTCGTAATGGGATTATGAACTTTTTTATTTCAAATATTAGTTAAATAGTCCAAACTACATAAGTAGGAATTTTTTTGTTAGGGTCGAAGGTGAGGTAATCTGCCAAAATGGCGGATATTTGTTCGTTGCATATGTCATTTTGTGTTTAGGGATTTTTCATGGGGCTCGTAATGGGATTATGAACTTTTTTATTTCAAATATTAGTTAAATAGACCAAACGACATAAGTAGGAATTTCTTCGTTAAGATCGAAGGTGAGGAAATCTGCCAAAATGGCGGATATATGTTGGTTGCACATGTCATTTCGTGTTTATGGATTTTTCATGGGGCTCGTAATGGGATTACGAATCTTTTTTGTTACAAGTATTAGTTTAATAGACCAAACTACATAAGTAGGAATTTTTTTGTTAAGATCGAAGGTAGGGAAATCTGCCAAAATGGCGGATATATGTTCGTTGCACATGTCATTTAGTGTTTAGGGATTTTTCATGGGGCTCGTAATGGGATCACCAACTTTTTTATTTCAGATTTTAGTTAAATACTCCAAACTTCACTAGTATGAATTTTTTTGTTAAGATCGAAGGCAGGGAAATTGGCCAAAATGGCGGATATATGTTCGTTGCACATGTCATTTCGTGTTTAGGGATTTTTCATGGGGCTGGTTATGGGATTATGAACTTTTGTATTTCAGATATTAGTTAAATAGTCCATACTACATAAGTAGGAATTTTTTTGTTAGGATCGAAGGTGAGGAAATCTGCCAAAATGGCGGATATATCTTGGTTGCACATGTCATTTCGTGTTTAGGGATTTTTCATGGGGCTCGTAATGGGATTATGAACTTTTTTGTTTCAAATATTAGTTAAATAGACCAAACGACATAAGTAGGAATTTCTTCGTTAAGATCGAAGGTGAGGAAATCTGCCAAAATGGCGGATATATCTTGGTTGCACATGTCATTTCGTGTTTAGGGATTTTTCATGGGGCTCGTAATGGGATTATGAACTTTTTTGTTTCAAATATTAGTTCAATAGACCAAACGACATAAGTAGGAATTTCTTCGTTAAGATCGAAGGTGAGGAAATCTGCCAAAATGGCGGATATATGTTGGTAGCACATGTCATTTCGTGTTTAGGGATTTTTCATGAGGCTCGTAATGGGATTATGAACTTTTTTATTTCAAATATTAGTTAAATAGTCCAAACTACATGAGTAGGAATTTTCTTGTTAGGGTCGAAGGTGAGGTAATCTGCCAAAATGGCGGATATTTGTTCGTTGCATATGTCATTTTGTGTTTAGGGATTTTTCATGGGGCTCGTAATGGGATTATGAACTTTTTTATTTCAAATATTAGTTAAATAGACCAAACGACATAAGTAGGAATTTCTTCGTTAAGATCGAAGGTGAGGAAATCTGCCAAAATGGCGGATATATGTTGGTTGCACATGTCATTTCGTGTTTATGGATTTTTCATGGGGCTCGTAATGGGATTACGAATCTTTTTTGTTACAAGTATTAGTTTAATAGACCAAACTACATAAGTAGGAATTTTTTTGTTAAGATCGAAGGTAGGGAAATCTGCCAAAATGGCGGATATATGTTCGTTGCACATGTCATTTAGTGTTTAGGGATTTTTCATGGGGCTCGTAATGGGATCACCAACTTTTTTATTTCAGATTTTAGTTAAATACTCCAAACTTCACTAGTATGAATTTTTTTGTTAAGATCGAAGGCAGGGAAATTGGCCAAAATGGCGGATATATGTTCGTTGCACATGTCATTTCGTGTTTAGGGATTTTTCATGGGGCTGGTTATGGGATTATGAACTTTTTTGTTTCAAATATTAGTTAAATAGACCAAACGACATAAGTAGGAATTTTTTCGTTAAGATTGAAGGTGAGGAAATCTGCCAAAATGGCGGATATATGTTGGTTGCACATGTCATTTCGTGTTTAGGGATTTTTCATGGGGCTCGTAATGGGATTATGAACTTTTTTATTTCAAATATTAGTTAAATAGTCCAAACTACATAAGTAGGAATTTTTTTGTTAGGGTCGAAGGTGAGGTAATCTGCCAAAATGGCGGATATTTGTTCGTTGCATATGTCATTTTGTGTTTAGGGATTTTTCATGGGGCTCGTAATGGGATTATGGAAGTATTTCAGATTTTAGTTAAATAGACCAAACTACATAAGTAGGAATTTTTTCGTTAAGATCGAAGGTGAGGAAATCTGCCAAAATGGCGGATATATGTTGGTTGCACATGTCATTTCGTGTTTAGGGATTTTTCATGGGGCTCGTAATGGGATTACGAAATTTTTTATTTCAGAATTTAGTTAAATAGTCCAAACAACACTAGTATGAATTTTTTTGTTAAGATCGAAGGTAGGGAAATCTGCCACAATGGCGGATATTTGTTCGTTGCATATGTCATTTTGTGTTTAGGGATTTTTCATGGGGCTCGTAATGGGATTATGAACTTTTTTATTTCAAATATTAGTTAAATAGTCCAAACTACATAAGTAGGAATTTTTTTGTTAGGGTCGAAGGTGAGGTAATCTGCCAAAATGGCGGATATTTGTTCGTTGCATATGTCATTTCGTGTTTAGGGATTTTTCATGGGGCTCGTAATGGGATTATGAACTTTTTTATTTCAAATATTAGTTAAATAGACCAAACTACATAAGTAGGAATTTTTTCGTCAAGATCGAAGGTGAGGAAATCTGCCAAAATGGCGGATATATGTTGGTTGCACATGTCATTTCGTGTTTAGGGATTTTTCATGGGGCTCGTAATGGGATTATGAACTTTTTTATTTCAAATATTAGTTAAATAGTCCGAACTACATAAGTAGGAATTTTTTTGTTAGGGTCGAAGGTGAGGTAATCTGCCAAAATGGCGGATATTTGTTCGTTGCATATGTCATTTTGTGTTGAGGGATTTTTCATGGGGCTCGTAATGGGATTATGGAAGTATTTCAGATTTTAGTTAAATAGACCAAACTACATAAGTAGGAATTTTTTCGTTAAGATCGAAGGTGAGGAAATCTGCCAAAATTGCGGATATATGTTGGTTGCACATGTCATTTCGTGTTTAAGGATTTTTCATGGGGCTGGTAATGGGATTATGAACTTTTTTATGGTAAATATTAGTTAAATAGACCAAACTACACTAGTATGAATTTTTTTGTTAAGATCGAAGGTGGGGAAATCTGCCAAAATGGCGGATAGATGTTGGTTGCACATGTCATTTCGTGTTTAGGGATTTTTCATGGGGCTGGTATTGGGATTATGCAATTTTTATGGTATATATTCGTTAAATAGACCAAACTACATAAGTAGCAATTTTGTCGTTAAGATCGAAGGTGAGGAAATCTGCCAAAATGGCGGATATTTGTTCGTTGCATATGTCATTTTGTGTTTAGGGATTTTTCATGGGGCTCGTAATGGGATTATGAACTTTTTTATTTCAAATATTAGTTCAATGGACCAAACTACATAAGTAGGAATTTTTCTGTTAGGATCGAAGGTGAGGAAATCTGCCAAAATGGCGGATATATGTTGGTTGCACATGTCATTTCGTGTTTAGGGATTTTTCATGGGGCTCGTAATGGGATTATGAACTTTTGTATTTCAGATATTAGTTAAATAGTCCAAACTACATAAGTAGGAATTTTTTCGTCAAGATCGAAGGTGAGGAAATCTGCTAAAATCGCGGATATATGTTGGTTGCACATGTCATTTCGTGTTTAGGGATTTTTCATGGGGCTCGTAATGGGATTATGAACTTTTTTATTTCAAATATTAGTTAAATAGTCCAAACTACATAAGTAGGAATTTTTTTGTTAGGGTCGAAGGTGAGGTAATCTGCCAAAATGGCGGATATTTGTTCGTTGCATATGTCATTTTGTGTTTAGGGATTTTTCATGGGGCTCGTAATGGGATTATGGAAGTATTTCAGATTTTAGTTAAATAGACCAAACTACATGAGTAGGAATTTTTTCGTTAAGATCGAAGGTGAGGAAATCTGCCAAAATGGCGGATATATGTTGGTTGCACATGTCATTTCGTGTTTAGGGATTTTTCATGGGGCTCGTAATGGGATTACGAAATTTTTTATTTCAGAATTTAGTTAAATAGTCCAAACAACACTAGTATGAATTTTTTTGTTAAGATCGAATGTGATGAAATCTGCCAAAATGGCGGATATATGTTGGTGGCACATGTCATTTTGTGTTTAGGGATTTTTCATGGGGCTCGTAATGGGATTATGAACTTTTTTATTTCAAATATTAGTTAAATAGTCCAAACTACATAAGTAGGAATTTTTTTGTTAGGGTCGAAGGTGAGGTAATCTGCCAAAATGGCGGATATTTGTTCGTTGCATATGTCATTTCGTGTTTAGGGATTTTTCATGGGGCTCGTAATGGGATTATGAACTTTTTTATTTCAAATATTAGTTAAATAGACCAAACTACATAAGTAGGAATTTTTTCGTCAAGATCGAAGGTGAGGAAATCTGCCAAAATGGCGGATATATGTTGGTTGCACATGTCATTTCGTGTTTAGGGATTTTTCATGGGGCTCGTAATGGGATTATGAACTTTTTTATTTCAAATATTAGTTAAATAGTCCAAACTACATAAGTAGGAATTTTTTTGTTAGGGTCGAAGGTGAGGTAATCTGCCAAAATGGCGGATATTTGTTCGTTGCATATGTCATTTTGTGTTTAGGGATTTTTCATGGGGCTCGTAATGGGATTATGGAAGTATTTCAGATTTTAGTTAAATAGACCAAACTACATAAGTAGGAATTTTTTCGTTAAGATCGAAGGTGAGGAAATCTGCCAAAATTGCGGATATATGTTGGTTGCACATGTCATTTCGTGTTTAAGGATTTTTCATGGGGCTGGTAATGGGATTATGAACTTTTTTATGGTAAATATTAGTTAAATAGACCAAACTACACTAGTATGAATTTTTTTGTTAAGATCGAAGGTGGGGAAATCTGCCAAAATGGCGGATAGATGTTGGTTGCACATGTCATTTCGTGTTTAGGGATTTTTCATGGGGCTGGTATTGGGATTATGCAATTTTTATGGTATATATTCGTTAAATAGACCAAACTACATAAGTAGCAATTTTGTCGTTAAGATCGAAGGTGAGGAAATCTGCCAAAATGGCGGATATTTGTTCGTTGCATATGTCATTTTGTGTTTAGGGATTTTTCATGGGGCTCGTAATGGGATTATGAACTTTTTTATTTCAAATATTAGTTCAATAGACCAAACTACATAAGTAGGAATTTTTCTGTTAGGATCGAAGGTGAGGAAATCTGCCAAAATGGCGGATATATGTTGGTTGCACATGTCATTTCGTGTTTAGGGATTTTTCATGGGGCTCGTAATGGGATTATGAACTTTTGTATTTCAGATATTAGTTAAATAGTCCAAACTACATAAGTAGGAATTTTTTCGTCAAGATCGAAGGTGAGGAAATCTGCTAAAATCGCGGATATATGTTGGTTGCACATGTCATTTCGTGTTTAGGGATTTTTCATGGGGCTCGTAATGGGATTATGAACTTTTTTATTTCAAATATTAGTTAAATAGTCCAAACTACATAAGTAGGAATTTTTTTGTTAGGGTCGAAGTTGAGGTAATCTGCCAAAATGGCGGATATTTGTTCGTTGCATATGTCATTTTGTGTTTAGGGATTTTTCATGGGGCTCGTAATGGGATTATGGAAGTATTTCAGATTTTAGTTAAATAGACCAAACTACATGAGTAGGAATTTTTTCGTTAAGATCGAAGGTGAGGAAATCTGCCAAAATGGCGGATATATGTTGGTTGCACATGTCATTTCGTGTTTAGGGATTTTTCATAGGGCTCGTAATGGGATTACGAAATTTTTTATTTCAGAATTTAGTTAAATAGTCCAAACAACACTAGTATGAATTTTTTTGTTAAGATCGAAGGTAGGGAAATCTGCCAAAATGGCGGATATTTGTTCGTTGCATATGTCATTTTGTGTTTAGGGATTTTTCATGGGGCTCGTAATGGGATTATGAACTTTTGTATTTCAGATATTAGTTAAATAGTCCAAACTACATGAGTAGGAATTTTTTTGTTAGGGTCGAAAGTGAGGTAATCTGCCAAAATGGCGGATATTTGTTCGTTGCATATGTCATTTTGTGTTTAGGGATTTTTCATGGGGCTCGTAATGGGATTATGAACTTTTTTGTTTCAAATATTAGTTAAATAGTCCAAACTACATGAGTAGGAATTTTTTTGTTAGGGTCGAAAGTGAGGTAATCTGCCAAAATGGCGGATATTTGTTCGTTGCATATGTCATTTCGTGCTTAGGGATTTTTCATGGGGCTCGTAATGGGATTACGAAATTTTTTATTTCAGAATTTAGTTAAATAGTCCAAACAACACTAGTATGAATTTTTTCGTCAAGATCGAAGGTGAGGAAATCTGCCAAAATGGCGGATATATGTTGGTTGCACATGTCATTTGGTGTTCAGGGATTTTTCATGGGGCTCGTAATGGGATTATGAACTTTTTTATTTCAAATATTAGTTAAATAGTCCAAACTACATAAGTAGGAATTTTTTTGTTAGGGTCGAAGGTGAGGTAATCTGCCAAAATGGCGGATAATTGTTCGTTGCATATGTCATTTTGTGTTTAGGGATTTTTCATGGGGCTCGTAATGGGATTATGGAAGTATTTCAGATTTTAGTTAAAGAGACCAAACTACATAAGTCGGAATTTTTTCGTTAAGATCGAAGGTGAGGAAATCTGCCAAAATGGCGGATATATGTTGGTTGCACATGTCATTTCGTGTTTAGGGATTTTTCATGGGGCTCGTAATGGGATTACGAAATTTTTTATTTCAGAATTCAGTTAAATAGTCCAAACAACACTAGTATGAATTTTTTTGTTAAGATCGAAGGTAGGGAAATCCTACAAAATGGCGGATATTTGTTCGTTGCATATGTCATTTTGTGTTTAGGGATTTTTCATGGGGCTCGTAATGGGATTATGAACTTTTGTATTTCAGATATTAGTTAAATAGTCCAAACTACATAAGTAGGAATTTTTTTGTTAGGATCGAAGGTGAGAAAATCTGCCAAAATGGCGGATATATGTTGGTTGCATATGTCATTTCGTGTTTAGGGATTTTTCATGGGGCTCGTAATGGGATTATGAAATTTTTTATTTAAAATATTTTTAATAGTCCAAACTACATAAGTAGGAATTTTGTTGTTAGGATCGAAGGTGAGGTAATCTGCCAAAATGGCGGATATTTGTTCGTTGCATATGTCATTTTGTGTTTAGGGATTTTTCATGGGGCTCGTAATGGGATTATGAACTTTTGTATTTCAGATATTAGTTAAATAGTCCAAACTACATAAGTAGGAATTTTTTTGTTAGGATCGAAGGTGAGAAAATCTGCCAAAATGGCGGATATATGTTGGTTGCATATGTCATTTCGTGTTTAGGGATTTTTCATGGGGCTCGTAATGGGATTATGAAATTTTTTATTTAAAATATTTTTAATAGTCCAAACTACATAAGTAGGAATTTTGTTGTTAGGATCGAAGGTGAGGTAATCTGCCAAAATGGCGGATATATGTTGGTTGCATATGTCATTTCGTGTTTAGGGATTTTTCATGGGGCTCGTAATGGGATTATGAACTTTTCTATATCAAATATTAGTTAAATAGACCAAACTACATAAGCAGGAATTTTTTCGTCAAGATCGAAGGTGAGGAAATCTGCCAAAATGGCGGATATATGTTGGTTGCACATGTCATTTCGTGTTTAGGGATTTTTCATGGGGCTCGTAATGGGATTATGAACTTTTTTATTTCAAATATTAGTTAAATAGTCCAAACTACATAAGTAGGTATTTTTTTGTTAGGGTCGAAGGTGAGGTAATCTGCCAAAATGGCGGATATTTGTTCGTTGCATATGTCATTTTGTGTTTAGGGATTTTTCATGGGGCTCGTAATGGGATTATGAACTTTTTTGTTTCAAATATTAGTTAAATAGACCAAACGACATAAGTAGGAATTTCTTCGTTAAGATCGAAGGTGAGGAAATCTGCCAAAATGGCGGATATATGTTGGTTGCACATGTCATTTCGTGTTTAGGGATTTTTCATGGGGCTCGTAATGGGATTATGAACTTTTTTGTTTCAAATATTAGTTCAATAGACCAAACGACATAAGTAGGAATTTCTTCGTTAAGATCGAAGGTGAGGAAATCTGCCAAAATGGCGGATATATGTTGGTTGCACATGTCATTTCGTGTTTAGGGATTTTTCATGAGGCTCGTAATGGGATTATGAACTTTTTTATTTCAAATATTAGTTAAATGGTCCAAACTACATAAGTAGGAATTTTTTTGTTAGGGTCGAAGGTGAGGTAATCTGCCAAAATGGCGGATATTTGTTCGTTGCATATGTCATTTTGTGTTTAGGGATTTTTCATGGGGCTCGTAATGGGATTATGAACTTTTTTGTTTCAAATATTAGTTAAATAGACCAAACGACATAAGTAGGAATTTCTTCGTTAAGATCGAAGGTGAGGAAATCTGCCAAAATGGCGGATATATGTTGGTTGCACATGTCATTTCGTGTTTAGGGATTTTTCATGGGGCTCGTAATGGGATTACGAATCTTTTTTGTTACAAGTATTAGTTAAATAGACCAAACTACATAAGTAGGAATTTTTTTGTTAAGATCGAAGGTAGGGAAATCTGCCAAAATGGCGGATATATGTTCGTTGCACATGTCATTTAGTGTTTAGGGATTTTTCATGGGGCTCGTAATGGGATCACCAACTTTTTTATTTTAGATTTTAGTTAAATATTCCAAACTTCACTAGTATGAATTTTTTTGTTAAGATCGAAGGCAGGGAAATTGGCCAAAATGGCGGATATATGTTCGTTGCACATGTCATTTCGTGTTTAGGGATTTTTCATGGGGCTGGTTATGGGATTATGAACTTTTTTGTTTCAAATATTAGTTAAATAGACCAAACGACATAAGTAGGAATTTTTTCGTTAAGATCGAAGGTGAGGAAATCTGCCAAAATGGCGGATATATGTTGGTTGCACATGTCATTTCGTGTTTAGGGATTTTTCATGGGGCTCGTAGTTGGATTACGAAATTTTTTATTTTAGATTTTAGTTAAATAGTCCAAACTACATAAGTAGGAATTTTTTTGTTAAGATCGAAGGTGAGGAAATCTGCCAAAATGGCGGATATATGTTGGTTGCACATGTCATTTCGGGTTTAGGGATTTTTTATGGGGCTGGTAATGGGATTATGAAATTTTTTATTTCAAATATTAGTTCAATAGACCAAACTACATAAGTAGGAATATTTTTGTTAGGATCGTAGGTGAGGAAATCTGCCAAAATGGCTAATATATATTTTGGTTGCACATGTCATTTCGTGTTTAGGCTTTTTTCATGGGGCTGGTAATGGGATTATGAATCTTTTTATTTCAGATTTTAGTTAAATAGTCCAAACTACACTAGTAGGAATTTTTTTGTTAAGATCGAAGGTGGGGAAATCTGCCAAAATGGCGGATATATGTTCATTGGACATGTCATTTCGTGTTTAGGGATTTTTCATGGGGCTCGTAGTGGGATTATGAACTTTTTTGTTTCAAATATTAGTTAAATAGACCACACTTCATAAGTAGGAATCTTTTCGTTAAGATCGAAGGTGAGGAAATCTGCCAAAATGGCGGATATATGTTGGTGGCACATGTCATTTCGTGTTTAAGGATTTTTCATGGAGCTCGTAATGGGATTATGAAATTTTTATTTCAAATATTAGTTCAATAGACCAAACTACATAAGTAGGAATTTTTTAGTTAGGATCGAAGGTGAGGAAATCTGCCAAAATGGCGGATATATGTTGGTTGCACATGTCATTTCGTGTTTAGGGATTTTTCATGGGGCTCGTAGTTGGATTACGAAATTTTTTATTTCAAATATTAGTTCAATAGTCCAAACTACATAAGTAGGAATTTTTTAGTTAGGATCGAAGGTGAGGAAATCTGCCAAAATGGCGGATATATGTTGGTTGCACATGTCATTTCGTGTTTAGGGATTTTTCATGGGGCTCGTAGTTGGATTATGAAAATTTTATTTCAGATTTTAGTTAAATAGTCCAAACTACATAAGTAGGAATTTTTTTGTTAAGATCGAAGGTGAGGAAATCTGCCAAAATGGCGGATATATGTTGGTTGCACATGTCATTTCGGGTTTAGGGATTTTTCATGGGGCTGGTAATGGGATTATGAATCTTTTTATTTCAGATTTTAGTTAAATAGTCCAAACTACACTAGTAGGAATTTTTTTGTTAAGATCGAAGGTGAGGAAATCTGCCAAAATGGCGGATATATGTTGGTGGCACATGTCATTTCGTGTTTAAGGATTTTTCATGGAGCTCGTAATGGGATTATGAAATTTTTATTTCAAATATTAGTTCAATAGACCAAACTACATAAGTAGGAATTTTTTAGTTAGGTTCGAAGGTGAGGAAATCTGCCAAAATGGCGGATATATGTTGGTTGCACATGTCATTTCGTGTTTAGGGATTTTTCATGGGGCTCGTAGTTGGATTATGAAAATTTTATTTCAGATTTTAGTTAAATAGTCCAAACTACATAAGTAGGAATTTTTTTGTTAAGATCGATGGTGAGGAAATCTGCCAAAATGGCGGATATATCTTGGTTGCACATGTCATTTCGTGTTTAAGGATTTTTCATGGGGCTGGTAATGGGATTATGAACTTTTTTATGGTAAATATTAGTTAAATAGACCAAACTACACTAGTATGAATTTTTTTGTTAAGATCGAAGGTGGGGAAATCTGCCAAAATGGCGGATAGATGTTGGTTGCACATGTCATTTCGTGTTTAGGGATTTTTCATGGGGCTGGTATTGGGATTATGCAATTTTTATGGTATATATTCGTTAAATAGACCAAACTACATAAGTAGCAATTTTGTCGTTAAGATCGAAGGTGAGGAAATCTGCCAAAATGGCGGATATTTGTTCGTTGCATATGTCATTTTGTGTTTAGGGATTTTTCATGGGGCTCGTAATGGGATTATGAACTTTTTTATTTCAAATATTAGTTCAATAGACCAAACTACATAAGTAGGAATTTTTCTGTTAGGATCGAAGGTGAGGAAATCTGCCAAAATGGCGGATATATGTTGGTTGCACATGTCATTTCGTGTTTAGGGATTTTTCATGGGGCTCGTAATGGGATTATGAACTTTTGTATTTCAGATATTAGTTAAATAGTCCAAACTACATAAGTAGGAATTTTTTCGTCAAGATCGAAGGTGAGGAAATCTGCTAAAATCGCGGATATATGTTCATTGCACATGTCATTTCGTGTTTAGGGATTTTTCATGGGGCTCGTAATGGGATTATGAACTTTTTTATTTCAAATATTAGTTAAATAGTCCAAACTACATAAGTAGGAATTTTTTTGTTAGGGTCGAAGTTGAGGTAATCTGCCAAAATGGCGGATATTTGTTCGTTGCATATGTCATTTTGTGTTTAGGGATTTTTCATGGGGCTCGTAATGGGATTATGGAAGTATTTCAGATTTTAGTTAAATAGACCAAACTACATGAGTAGGAATTTTTTCGTTAAGATCGAAGGTGAGGAAATCTGCCAAAATGGCGGATATATGTTGGTTGCACATGTCATTTCGTGTTTAGGGATTTTTCATAGGGCTCGTAATGGGATTACGAAATTTTTTATTTCAGAATTTAGTTAAATAGTCCAAACAACACTAGTATGAATTTTTTTGTTAAGATCGAAGGTAGGGAAATCTGCCAAAATGGCGGATATTTGTTCGTTGCATATGTCATTTTGTGTTTAGGGATTTTTCATGGGGCTCGTAATGGGATTATGAACTTTTGTATTTCAGATATTAGTTAAATAGTCCAAACTACATGAGTAGGAATTTTTTTGTTAGGGTCGAAAGTGAGGTAATCTGCCAAAATGGCGGATATTTGTTCGTTGCATATGTCATTTTGTGTTTAGGGATTTTTCATGGGGCTCGTAATGGGATTATGAACTTTTTTGTTTCAAATATTAGTTAAATAGTCCAAACTACATGAGTAGGAATTTTTTTGTTAGGGTCGAAAGTGAGGTAATCTGCCAAAATGGCGGATATTTGTTCGTTGCATATGTCATTTCGTGCTTAGGGATTTTTCATGGGGCTCGTAATGGGATTACGAAATTTTTTATTTCAGAATTTAGTTAAATAGTCCAAACAACACTAGTATGAATTTTTTCGTCAAGATCGAAGGTGAGGAAATCTGCCAAAATGGCGGATATATGTTGGTTGCACATGTCATTTGGTGTTCAGGGATTTTTCATGGGGCTCGTAATGGGATTATGAACTTTTTTATTTCAAATATTAGTTAAATAGTCCAAACTACATAAGTAGGAATTTTTTTGTTAGGGTCGAAGGTGAGGTAATCTGCCAAAATGGCGGATAATTGTTCGTTGCATATGTCATTTTGTGTTTAGGGATTTTTCATGGGGCTCGTAATGGGATTATGGAAGTATTTCAGATTTTAGTTAAAGAGACCAAACTACATAAGTCGGAATTTTTTCGTTAAGATCGAAGGTGAGGAAATCTGCCAAAATGGCGGATATATGTTGGTTGCACATGTCATTTCGTGTTTAGGGATTTTTCATGGGGCTCGTAATGGGATTACGAAATTTTTTATTTCAGAATTCAGTTAAATAGTCCAAACAACACTAGTATGAATTTTTTTGTTAAGATCGAAGGTAGGGAAATCCTACAAAATGGCGGATATTTGTTCGTTGCATATGTCATTTTGTGTTTAGGGATTTTTCATGGGGCTCGTAATGGGATTATGAACTTTTGTATTTCAGATATTAGTTAAATAGTCCAAACTACATAAGTAGGAATTTTTTTGTTAGGATCGAAGGTGAGAAAATCTGCCAAAATGGCGGATATATGTTGGTTGCATATGTCATTTCGTGTTTAGGGATTTTTCATGGGGCTCGTAATGGGATTATGAAATTTTTTATTTAAAATATTTTTAATAGTCCAAACTACATAAGTAGGAATTTTGTTGTTAGGATCGAAGGTGAGGTAATCTGCCAAAATGGCGGATATTTGTTCGTTGCATATGTCATTTTGTGTTTAGGGATTTTTCATGGGGCTCGTAATGGGATTATGAACTTTTGTATTTCAGATATTAGTTAAATAGTCCAAACTACATAAGTAGGAATTTTTTTGTTAGGATCGAAGGTGAGAAAATCTGCCAAAATGGCGGATATATGTTGGTTGCATATGTCATTTCGTGTTTAGGGATTTTTCATGGGGCTCGTAATGGGATTATGAAATTTTTTATTTAAAATATTTTTAATAGTCCAAACTACATAAGTAGGAATTTTGTTGTTAGGATCGAAGGTGAGGTAATCTGCCAAAATGGCGGATATATGTTGGTTGCATATGTCATTTCGTGTTTAGGGATTTTTCATGGGGCTCGTAATGGGATTATGAACTTTTCTATATCAAATATTAGTTAAATAGACCAAACTACATAAGCAGGAATTTTTTCGTCAAGATCGAAGGTGAGGAAATCTGCCAAAATGGCGGATATATGTTGGTTGCACATGTCATTTCGTGTTTAGGGATTTTTCATGGGGCTCGTAATGGGATTATGAACTTTTTTATTTCAAATATTAGTTAAATAGTCCAAACTACATAAGTAGGTATTTTTTTGTTAGGGTCGAAGGTGAGGTAATCTGCCAAAATGGCGGATATTTGTTCGTTGCATATGTCATTTTGTGTTTAGGGATTTTTCATGGGGCTCGTAATGGGATTATGAACTTTTTTGTTTCAAATATTAGTTAAATAGACCAAACGACATAAGTAGGAATTTCTTCGTTAAGATCGAAGGTGAGGAAATCTGCCAAAATGGCGGATATATGTTGGTTGCACATGTCATTTCGTGTTTAGGGATTTTTCATGGGGCTCGTAATGGGATTATGAACTTTTTTGTTTCAAATATTAGTTCAATAGACCAAACGACATAAGTAGGAATTTCTTCGTTAAGATCGAAGGTGAGGAAATCTGCCAAAATGGCGGATATATGTTGGTTGCACATGTCATTTCGTGTTTAGGGATTTTTCATGAGGCTCGTAATGGGATTATGAACTTTTTTATTTCAAATATTAGTTAAATGGTCCAAACTACATAAGTAGGAATTTTTTTGTTAGGGTCGAAGGTGAGGTAATCTGCCAAAATGGCGGATATTTGTTCGTTGCATATGTCATTTTGTGTTTAGGGATTTTTCATGGGGCTCGTAATGGGATTATGAACTTTTTTGTTTCAAATATTAGTTAAATAGACCAAACGACATAAGTAGGAATTTCTTCGTTAAGATCGAAGGTGAGGAAATCTGCCAAAATGGCGGATATATGTTGGTTGCACATGTCATTTCGTGTTTAGGGATTTTTCATGGGGCTCGTAATGGGATTACGAATCTTTTTTGTTACAAGTATTAGTTAAATAGACCAAACTACATAAGTAGGAATTTTTTTGTTAAGATCGAAGGTAGGGAAATCTGCCAAAATGGCGGATATATGTTCGTTGCACATGTCATTTAGTGTTTAGGGATTTTTCATGGGGCTCGTAATGGGATCACCAACTTTTTTATTTTAGATTTTAGTTAAATATTCCAAACTTCACTAGTATGAATTTTTTTGTTAAGATCGAAGGCAGGGAAATTGGCCAAAATGGCGGATATATGTTCGTTGCACATGTCATTTCGTGTTTAGGGATTTTTCATGGGGCTGGTTATGGGATTATGAACTTTTTTGTTTCAAATATTAGTTAAATAGTCCAAACTACATAAGTAGGAATTTTTTTGTTAAGATCGAAGGTGAGGAAATCTGCCAAAATGGCGGATATATGTTGGTTGCACATGTCATTTCGGGTTTAGGGATTTTTTATGGGGCTGGTAATGGGATTATGAAATTTTTTATTTCAAATATTAGTTCAATAGACCAAACTACATAAGTAGGAATATTTTTGTTAGGATCGTAGGTGAGGAAATCTGCCAAAATGGCTAATATATATTTTGGTTGCACATGTCATTTCGTGTTTAGGCTTTTTTCATGGGGCTGGTAATGGGATTATGAATCTTTTTATTTCAGATTTTAGTTAAATAGTCCAAACTACACTAGTAGGAATTTTTTTGTTAAGATCGAAGGTGGGGAAATCTGCCAAAATGGCGGATATATGTTCATTGGACATGTCATTTCGTGTTTAGGGATTTTTCATGGGGCTCGTAGTGGGATTATGAACTTTTTTGTTTCAAATATTAGTTAAATAGACCACACTTCATAAGTAGGAATCTTTTCGTTAAGATCGAAGGTGAGGAAATCTGCCAAAATGGCGGATATATGTTGGTGGCACATGTCATTTCGTGTTTAAGGATTTTTCATGGAGCTCGTAATGGGATTATGAAATTTTTATTTCAAATATTAGTTCAATAGACCAAACTACATAAGTAGGAATTTTTTAGTTAGGATCGAAGGTGAGGAAATCTGCCAAAATGGCGGATATATGTTGGTTGCACATGTCATTTCGTGTTTAGGGATTTTTCATGGGGCTCGTAGTTGGATTACGAAATTTTTTATTTCAAATATTAGTTCAATAGTCCAAACTACATAAGTAGGAATTTTTTAGTTAGGATCGAAGGTGAGGAAATCTGCCAAAATGGCGGATATATGTTGGTTGCACATGTCATTTCGTGTTTAGGGATTTTTCATGGGGCTCGTAGTTGGATTATGAAAATTTTATTTCAGATTTTAGTTAAATAGTCCAAACTACATAAGTAGGAATTTTTTTGTTAAGATCGAAGGTGAGGAAATCTGCCAAAATGGCGGATATATGTTGGTTGCACATGTCATTTCGGGTTTAGGGATTTTTCATGGGGCTGGTAATGGGATTATGAATCTTTTTATTTCAGATTTTAGTTAAATAGTCCAAACTACACTAGTAGGAATTTTTTTGTTAAGATCGAAGGTGAGGAAATCTGCCAAAATGGCGGATATATGTTGGTGGCACATGTCATTTCGTGTTTAAGGATTTTTCATGGAGCTCGTAATGGGATTATGAAATTTTTATTTCAAATATTAGTTCAATAGACCAAACTACATAAGTAGGAATTTTTTAGTTAGGTTCGAAGGTGAGGAAATCTGCCAAAATGGCGGATATATGTTGGTTGCACATGTCATTTCGTGTTTAGGGATTTTTCATGGGGCTCGTAGTTGGATTATGAAAATTTTATTTCAGATTTTAGTTAAATAGTCCAAACTACATAAGTAGGAATTTTTTTGTTAAGATCGATGGTGAGGAAATCTGCCAAAATGGCGGATATATCTTGGTTCCACATGTCATTTCGGGTTTAGGGATTTTTCATGGGGCTGGTAATGGGATTATGAATCTTTTTATTTCAGATTTTAGTTAAATAGTCCAAACTACACTAGTAGGAATTTTTTTGTTAAGATCGAAGGTGGGGAAATCTGCCAAAATGGCGGATATATGTTCATTGCACATGTCATTTCGTGTTTAGGGATTTTTCATGGGGCTCGTAGTGGGATTATGAACTTTTTTGTTTCAAATATTAGTTAAATAGACCACACTTCATAAGTAGGAATCTTTTCGTTAAGATCGAAGGTGAGGAAATCTGCCAAAATGGCGGATATATGTTGGTGGCACATGTCATTTCGTGTTTAAGGATTTTTCATGGAGCTCGTAATGGGATTATGAAATTTTTATTTCAAATATTAGTTCAATAGACCAAACTACATAAGTAGGAATTTTTTAGTTAGGATCGAAGGTGAGGAAATCTGCCAAAATGGCGGATATATGTTGGTTGCACATGTCATTTCGTGTTTAGGGATTTTTCATGGGGCTCGTAATGGGATTACGAATCTTTTTTGTTACAAGTATTAGTTAAAT
Organism: Muscidifurax raptorellus; assembly: GCA_020010945.3. Classification (NCBI taxonomy): domain Eukaryota; kingdom Metazoa; phylum Arthropoda; class Insecta; order Hymenoptera; family Pteromalidae; genus Muscidifurax; species Muscidifurax raptorellus. The sequence continues at coordinate 28,843,568 of CM052080.1, read as the reverse complement.
AGACCAAACTACATAAGTAGGAATTTTTTTGTTAAGATCGAAGGTAGGGAAATCTGCCAAAATGGCGGATATATGTTCGTTGCACATGTCATTTAGTGTTTAGGGATTTTTCATGGGGCTCGTAATGGGATCACCAACTTTTTTATTTTAGATTTTAGTTAAATATTCCAAACTTCACTAGTATGAATTTTTTTGTTAAGATCGAAGGCAGGGAAATTGGCCAAAATGGCGGATATATGTTCGTTGCACATGTCATTTCGTGTTTAGGGATTTTTCATGGGGCTGGTTATGGGATTATGAACTTTTTTGTTTCAAATATTAGTTAAATAGACCAAACGACATAAGTAGGAATTTTTTCGTTAAGAGCGAAGGTGAGGAAATCTGCCAAAATGGCGGATATATGTTGGTTGCACATGTCATTTCGTGTTTAGGGATTTTTCATGGGGCTCGTAGTTGGATTACGAAATCTTTTATTTTAGATTTTAGTTAAATAGTCCAAACTACATAAGTAGGAATTTTTTTGTTAAGATCGAAGGTGAGGAAATCTGCCAAAATGGCGGATATATGTTGGTTGCACATGTCATTTCGGGTTTAGGGATTTTTTATGGGGCTGGTAATGGGATTATGAAATTTTTTATTTCAAATATTAGTTCAATAGACCAAACTACATAAGTAGGAATATTTTTGTTAGGATCGTAGGTGAGGAAATCTGCCAAAATGGCTAATATATATTTTGGTTGCACATGTCATTTCGTGTTTAGGCTTTTTTCATGGGGCTGGTAATGGGATTATGAACTTTTTTATGGTAAATATTAGTTAAATAGACCACACTTCATAAGTAGGAATCTTTTCGTTAAGATCGAAGGTGAGGAAATCTGCCAAAATGGCGGATATATGTTGGTGGCACATGTCATTTTGTGTTTAGGGATTTTTCATGGGGCTCGTAGTGGGATTATGAACTTTTTTGTTTCAAATATTAGTTAAATAGACCACACTTCATAAGTAGGAATCTTTTCGTTAAGATCGAAGGTGAGGAAATCTGCCAAAATGGCGGATATATGTTGGTGGCACATGTCATTTCGTGTTTAGGGATTTTTCATGGGGCTCGTAGTTGGATTATGAAAATTTTATTTCAGATTTTAGTTAAATAGTCCAAACTACATAAGTAGGAATTTTTTTGTTAAGATCGAAGGTGAGGAAATCTGCCAAAATGGCGGATATATGTTGGTTGCACATGTCATTTCGGGTTTAGGGATTTTTCATGGGGCTGGTAATGGGATTATGAATCTTTTTATTTCAGATTTTAGTTAAATAGTCCAAACTACACTAGTAGGAATTTTTTGGTTAAGATCGAAGGTGAGGAAATCTGCCAAAATGGCGGATATATGTTGGTGGCACATGTCATTTCGTGTTTAAGGATTTTTCATGGAGCTCGTAATGGGATTATGAAATTTTTATTTCAAATATTAGTTCAATAGACCAAACTACATAAGTAGGAATTTTTTAGTTAGGTTCGAAGGTGAGGAAATCTGCCAAAATGGCGGATATATGTTGGTTGCACATGTCATTTCGTGTTTAGGGATTTTTCATGGGGCTCGTAGTTGGATTATGAAAATTATATTTCAGATTTTAGTTAAATAGTCCAAACTACATAAGTAGGAATTTTTTTGTTAAGATCGATGGTGAGGAAATCTGCCAAAATGGCGGATATATCTTGGTTGCACATGTCATTTCGGGTTTAGGGATTTTTCATGGGGCTGGTAATGGGATTATGAATCTTTTTATTTCAGATTTTAGTTAAATAGTCCAAACTACACTAGTAGGAATTTTTTTGTTAAGATCGAAGGTGGGGAAATCTGCCAAAATGGCGGATATATGTTCATTGCACATGTCATTTCGTGTTTAGGGATTTTTCATGGGGCTCGTAGTGGGATTATGAACTTTTTTGTTTCAAATATTAGTTAAATAGACCACACTTCATAAGTAGGAATCTTTTCGTTAAGATCGAAGGTGAGGAAATCTGCCAAAATGGCGGATATATGTTGGTGGCACATGTCATTTCGTGTTTAAGGATTTTTCATGGAGCTCGTAATGGGATTATGAAATTTTTATTTCAAATATTAGTTCAATAGACCAAACTACATAAGTAGGAATTTTTTAGTTAGGATCGAAGGTGAGGAAATCTGCCAAAATGGCGGATATATGTTGGTTGCACATGTCATTTCGTGTTTAGGAATTTTTCATGGGGCTCGTAGTTGGATTACGAAATTTTTTATTTCAGATTTTAGTTAAATAGTCCAAACTACATAAGTAGGAATTTTTTTCTTAAGATCGAATGTGATGAAATCTGCCAAAATGGCGGATATATGTTGGTGGCACATGTCATTTCGTGTTTAGGGATTTTTCATGGGGCTCGTAATGGGATTATGAACTTTTTTATTTCAAATATTAGTTCAATAGTCCAAACTACATAAGTAGGAATTTTTTAGTTAGGATCGAAGGTGAGGAAATCTGCCAAAATGGCGGATATATGTTGGTTGCACATGTCATTTCGTGTTTAGGGATTTTTCATGGGGCTCGTAGTTGGATTATGAAAATTTTATTTCAGATTTTAGTTAAATAGTCCAAACTACATAAGTAGGAATTTTTTTGTTAAGATCGAAGGTGAGGAAATCTGCCAAAATGGCGGATATATGTTGGTTGCACATGTCATTTCGGGTTTAGGGATTTTTCATGGGGCTGGTAATGGGATTATGAATCTTTTTATTTCAGATTTTAGTTAAATAGTCCAAACTACACTAGTAGGAATTTTTTTGTTAAGATCGAAGGTGGGGAAATCTGCCAAAATGGCGGATATATGTTCATTGCACATGTCATTTCGTGTTTAGAGATTTTTCATGGGGCTCGTAGTGGGATTATGAACTTTTTTGTTTCAAATATTAGTTAAATAGACCACACTTCATAAGTAGGAATCTTTTCGTTAAGATCGAAGGTGAGGAAATCTGCCAAAATGGCGGATATATGTTGGTGGCACATGTCATTTCGTGTTTAAGGATTTTTCATGGAGCTCGTAATGGGATTATGAAATTTTTATTTCAAATATTAGTTAAATAGACCACACTTCATAAGTAGGAATCTTTTCGTTAAGATCGAAGGTGAGGAAATCTGCCAAAATGGCTGATATATGTTCGTTGCATATGTCATTTTGTGTTTATGGATTTTTCATGGGGCTTGTAGTTGGATTACGGAATTTTTTATTTCAGATTTTAGTGAAATAGTCCAAACTACATAAGTAGGAATTTTTTTGTTAAGATCGAATGTGATGAAATCTGCCAAAATGGCGGATATATGTTGGTGGCAGATGTCATTTCGTGTTTAGGGATTTTTCATGGGGCTCGTAATGGGATTATGAACTTCTTTATTCCAAATATTAGTTCAATAGACCAACCTACATAAGTAGGAATTTTTTAGTCAGGATCGAAGGTCAGGAAATCTGCCAAAATGGCGGATACATGTTCGTTGCATATGTCATTTTGTGTTTAGGGATTTTTCATGGGGCTCGTAGTTGGATTACGAAATTTTTCATTTTAGATTTTAGTTAAATAGTCCAAACTACATAAGTAGGAATTTTTTTGTTAAGATCGAAGGTGAGGAAATCTGCCAAAATGGCGGATATATGTTGGTTGCACATGTCATTTCGGGTTTAGGGATTTTTCATGGGGCTGGTAATGGGATTATGAAATTTTTTATTTCAAATATTAGTTCAATAGCCAAACTACATAAGTAGGAATTTTTTTGTTAGGATCGAAGGTGAGGAAATCTGCCAAAATGGCGGATATATGTTGGTTGCACATGTCATTTCGTGTTTAGGCTTTTTTCATGGGGCTGGTAATGGGATTATGAATTTTTTTATGGTAAATATTAGTTAAATAGACCACACTTCATAAGTAGGAATCGTTTCGTTAAGATCGAAGGTGAGGAAATCTGCCAAAATGGCTGATATATGTTCGTTGCATATGTCATTTTGTGTTTATGGATTTTTCATGGGGCTTGTAGTTGGATTACGAAATTTTTTATTTCAGATTTTAGTGAAATAGTCCAAACTACATAAGTAGGAATTTTTTTGTTAAGATCGAATGTGATGAAATCTGCCAAAATGGCGGATATATGTTGGTGGCACATGTCATTTCGTGTTTAGGGATTTTTCATGGGGCTCGTAATGGGATTATGAACTTTTTTATTTCAAATATTAGTTCAATAGACCAAACTACATAAGTGGGAATTTTTTAGTCAGGATCGAAGGTGAGGAAATCTGCCAAAATGGCGGATACATGTTCGTTGCATATGTCATTTTGTGTTTAAGAATTTTTCATGGGGCTCGTAATGGGATTATGAAATTGTTTATTTCAAATATTAGTCAAATAGTGCAAATTACATAAGTAGGAATTTTTTTGTTAGGATCGAAGGTGAGGTAATCTGCCAAAATGGCGGATATATGTTGGTTGCACATGTCATTTCGTGTTTAGGCATTTTTCATGGGGCTGGTAATGGGATTATGAACTTTTTTATGGTAAATATTAGTTAAATAGACCACACTTCATAAGTAGGAATCTTTTCGTTGAGATCGAAGGTGAGGAAATCTGCCAAAATGGCGGATATATGTTGGTTGCACATGTCATTTCGTGTTTAGGGATTCTTCATGGGGCTCGTAATGGGATTACGAACTTTTTTATTTCAGATATTAGTTAAATAGTCCAAACTGCACTAGCATGAATTTTTTTGTTAAGATCGAAGGTGGGGAAATCTGCGAAAATGGCGGATATATGTTGGTTGCACATGTCATTTCGTGTTTAGGGATTCTTCATGGGGCTCGTAATGGGATTACGAAATTTTTAATTTCAGATTTTAGTGAAATAGTCCAAACTACATAAGTAGGAATTTTTTTGTTAAGATCGAATGTGATGAAATCTGCCAAAATGGCGGATATATGTTGGTGGCAGATGTCATTTCGTGTTTAGGGATTTTTCATGGGGCTCGTAATGGGATTATGAACTTTTTTATTCCAAATATTAGTTCAATAGACCAACCTACATAAGTAGGAATTTTTTAGTCAGGATCGAAGGTCAGGAAATCTGCCAAAATGGCGGATACATGTTCGTTGCATATGTCATTTTGTGTTTAGGGATTTTTCATGGGGCTCGTAGTTGGATTACGAAATTTTTTATTTTAGATTTTAGTTAAATAGTCCAAACTACATAAGTAGGAATTTTTTTGTTAAGATCGAAGGTGAGGAAATCTGCCAAAATGGCGGATATATGTTGGTTGCACATGTTATTTCGGGTTTAGGGATTTTTCATGGGGCTGGTAATGGGATTATGAAATTTTTTATTTCAAATATTAGTTCAATAGACCAAACTACATAAGTAGGAATTTTTTTGTTAGGATCGAAGGTGAGGAAATCTGCCAAAATGGCGGATATATGTTGGTTGCACATGTCATTTCGTGTTTAGGCTTTTTTCATGGGGCTGGTAATGGGATTATGAACTTTTTTATGGTAAATATTAGTTAAATAGACCACACTTCATAAGTAGGAATCTTTTCGTTAAGATCGAAGGTGAGGAAATCTGCCAAAATGGCGGATATATGTTGGTGGCACATGTCATTTTGTGTTTAGGGATTTTCCATGGGGTTCGTAATGGGATTATGAACTTTTTTATGGTAAATATTAGTTAAATATACCAAACTACATAAGTAGGAATTTTTTTGTTAAGATCGAAGGTGAGGAAATCTGCCAAAATGGCGGATATATGTTGGTGGCACATGTCATTTCGTGTTTAAGGATTTTTCATGGAGCTCGTAATGGGATTATGAAATTTTTATTTCAAATATTAGTTCAATAGACCAAACTACATAAGTAGGAATTTTTTAGTTAGGATCGAATGTGATGAAATCTGCCAAAATGGCGGATATATGTTGGTTGCACATGTCATTTCGTGTTTAGGGATTTTTCATGGGGCTCGTAGTTGGATTATGAAAATTTTATTTCAGATTTTAGTTAAATAGTCCAAACTACATAAGTAGGAATTATTTTGTTAAGATCGAATGTGATGAAATCTGCCAAAATGGCGGATATATGTTGGTGGCACATGTCATTTCGTGTTTAGGGATTTTTCATGGGGCTCGTAGTTGGATTATGAAAATTTTATTTCAGATTTTAGTTAAATAGTCCAAACTACATAAGTAGCAATTTTTTTGTTAAGATCGAAGGTGAGGAAATCTGCCAAAATGGCGGATATATGTTGGTTGCACATGTCATTTCGGGTTTAGGGATTTTTCATGGGGCTGGTAATGGGATTATGAATCTTTTTATTTCAGATTTTAGTTAAATAGTCCAAACTACACTAGTAGGAATTTTTTTGTTAAGATCGAAGGTGGGGAAATCTGCCAAAATGGCGGATATATGTTCATTGCACATGTCATTTCGTGTTTAGGGATTTTTCATGGGGCTCGTAGTGGGATTATGAACTTTTTTGTTTCAAATATTAGTTAAATAGACCACACTTCATAAGTAGGAATCTTTTCGTTAAGATCGAATGTGATGAAATCTGCCAAAATGGCGGATATATGTTGGTGGCAGATGTCATTTCGTGTTTAGGGATTTTTCATGGGGCTCGTAATGGGATTATGAACTTTTTTATTCCAAATATTAGTTCAATAGACCAACCTACATAAGTAGGAATTTTTTAGTCAGGATCGAAGGTCAGGAAATCTGCCAAAATGGCGGATACATGTTCGTTGCATATGTCATTTCGTGTTTAGGCTTTTTTCATGGGGCTGGTAATGGGATTATGAACTTTTTTATGGTAAATATTAGTTAAATAGACCACACTTCATAAGTAGGAATCTTTTCGTTAAGATCGAAGGTGAGGAAATCTGCCAAAATGGCGGATATATGTTGGTGGCACATGTCATTTTGTGTTTAGGGATTTTTCATGGGGTTCGTAATGGGATTATGAACTTTTTTATGGTAAATATTAGTTAAATATACCAAACTACATAAGTAGGAATTTTTTTGTTAAGATCGAAGGTGAGGAAATCTGCCAAAATGGCGGATATATGTTGGTGGCACATGTCATTTCGTGTTTAAGGATTTTTCATGGAGCTCGTAATGGGATTATGAAATTTTTATTTCAAATATTAGTTCAATAGACCAAACTACATAAGTAGGAATTTTTTAGTTAAGATCGAATGTGATGAAATCTGCCAAAATGGCGGATATATGTTGGTGGCACATGTCATTTCGTGTTTAGGGATTTTTCATGGGGCTCGTAATGGGATTATGAACTTTTTTATTTCAAATATTAGTTCAATAGTCCAAACTACATAAGTAGGAATTTTTTAGTTAGGATCGAAGGTGAGGAAATCTGCCAAAATGGCGGATATATGTTGGTTGCACATGTCATTTCGTGTTTAGGGATTTTTCATGGGGCTCGTAGTTGGATTATGAAAATTTTATTTTAGATTTTAGTTAAATAGTCCAAACTACATAAGTAGGAATTTTTTTGTTAAGATCGAAGGTGAGGAAATCTGCCAAAATGGCGGATATATGTTGGTTGCACATGTCATTTCGTGTTTAGGGATTTTTCATGGGGCTCGTAGTTGGATTACGAAATTTTTTATTTCAGATTTTAGTTAAATAGTCCAAACTACATAAGTAGGAATTTTTTTGTTAAGATCGAATGTGATGAAATCTGCCAAAATGGCGGATATATGTTGGAGGCACATGTCATTTCGTGTTTAAGGATTTTTTATGGGGCTCGTAATGGGTTTATGAAATTGTTTATTTCAAATATTAGTTAAATAGTGCAAATTACATAAGTAGGAATTTTTTTGTTAGGATCGAAGGTGAGGTAATCTGCCAAAATGGCGGATATATGTTGGTTGCACATGTCATTACGTGTTTAGGCATTTTTCATGGGGCTGGTAATGGGATTATGAACTTTTTTATGGTAAATATTAGTTAAATAGACCACACTTCATAAGTAGGAATCTTTTCGTTAAGATCGAAGGTGAGGAAATCTGCCAAAATGGCTGATATATGTTCTTTGCATATGTCATTTTGTGTTTATTGATTTTTCATGGGGCTTGTAGTTGGATTACGAAATTTTTTATTTCAGATTTTAGTGAAATAGTCCAAACTACATAAGTAGGAATTTTTTTGTTAAGATCGACTGTGATGAAATCTGCCAAAATGGCGGATATATGTTGGTGGCACATGTCATTTCGAGTTTAGGGATTTTTCATGGGGCACGTAATGGGATTATGGACTTTTTTATTTCAAATATTAGTTCAATAGACCAAACTACATAAGTGGGAATTTTTTAGTCAGGATCGAAGGTGAGGAAATTTGCCAAAATGGCGGATACATGTTCGTTGCATATGTCATTTTGTGTTTAAGAATTTTTCATGGGGCTCGTAATGGGATTATGAAATTGTTTATTTCAAATATTAGTCAAATAGTGCAATTTACATAAGTAGGAATTTTTTTGTTAGGATCGAAGGTAAGGTAATCTGCCAAAATGGCGGATATATGTTGGTTGCACATGTCATTTCGTGTTTAGGCATTTTTCATGGGGCTGGTAATGGGATTATGAACATTTTTATGGTAAATATTAGTTAAATAGACCACACTTCATAAGTAGGAATCTTTTCGTTAAGATCGAAGGTGAGGAAATCTGCCAAAATGGCGGATATATGTTCGTTGCATATGTCATTTTGTGTTTATGGATTTTTCATGGGGCTTGTAGTTGGATTACGAAATTTTTTATTTCAGATTTTAGTGAAATAGTCCAAACTACATAAGTAGGAATTTTTTAGTTAAGATCGAATGTGATGAAATCTGCCAAAATGGCGGATATATGTTGGTGGCACATGTCATTTCGTGTTTAGGGATTTTTCATGGGGCTCGTAATGGGATTATGAACTTTTTTATTTCAAATATTAGTTCAATAGACCAAACTACATAAGTAGGAAGTTTTTAGTCAGGATCGAAGGTGAGGAAATCTGCCAAAATGGCGGATATATGTTGGTGGCACATGTCATTTCGTGTTTAAGGATTTTTCATGGGGCTCGTAATGGGATTATGAAATTGTTTATTTCAAATATTAGTTAAATAGTGCAAATTACATAAGTAGGAATTTTTTTGTCAGGATCGAAGGTGAGGAAATCTGCCAAAATGGCGGATATATGTTGGTGGCACATGTCATTTCGTGTTTAAGGATTTTTCATGGGGCTCGTAATGGGATTATGAAATTGTTTATTTCAAATATTAGTTAAATAGTGCAAATTACATAAGTAGGAATTTTTTTGTTAGGATCGAAGGTGAGGTAATCTGCCAAAATGGCGGATATATGTTGGTTGCACATGTCATTTCGTGTTTAGGCTTTTTTCATGGGGCTGGTAATGGGATTATGAACTTTTTTATGGTAAATATTAGTTAAATAGACCACACTTCATAAGTAGGAATCTTTTCGTTAAGATCGAAGGTGAGGAAATCTGCCAAAATGGCGGATATATGTTGGTGGCACATGTCATTTTGTGTTTAGGGATTTTTCATGGGGTTCGTAATGGGATTATGAACTTTTTTATGGTAAATATTAGTTAAATATACCAAACTACATAAGTAGGAATTTTTTTGTTAAGATCGAAGGTGAGGAAATCTGCCAAAATGGCGGATATATGTTGGTGGCACATGTCATTTCGTGTTTAAGGATTTTTCATGGAGCTCGTAATGGGATTATGAAATTTTTATTTCAAATATTAGTTCAATAGACCAAACTACATAAGTAGGAATTTTTTAGTTAAGATCGAATGTGATGAAATCTGCCAAAATGGCGGATATATGTTGGTGGCACATGTCATTTCGTGTTTAGGGATTTTTCATGGGGCTCGTAATGGGATTATGAACTTTTTTATTTCAAATATTAGTTCAATAGTCCAAACTACATAAGTAGGAATTTTTTAGTTAGGATCGAAGGTGAGGAAATCTGCCAAAATGGCGGATATATGTTGGTTGCACATGTCATTTCGTGTTTAGGGATTTTTCATGGGGCTCGTAGCTGGATTATGAAAATTTTATTTCAGATTTTAGTTAAATAGTCCAAACTACATAAGTAGGAATTTTTTTGTTAAGATCGAAGGTGAGGAAATCTGCCAAAATGGCGGATATATGTTGGTTGCACATGTCATTTCGTGTTTAGGGATTTTTCATGGGGCTCGTAGTTGGATTACGAAATTTTTTATTACAGATTTTAGTTAAATAGTCCAAACTACATAAGTAGGAATTTTTTTGTTAAGATCGAATGTGATGAAATCTGCCAAAATGGCGGATATATGTTGGTGGCACATGTCATTTCGTGTTTAGGGATTTTTCATGGGGCTCGTAATGGGATTATGAACTTTTTTATTTCAAATATTAGTTCAATAGACCAAACTACATAAGTAGGAAGTTTTTAGTCAGGATCGAAGGTGAGGAAATCTGCCAAAATGGCGGATATATGTTGGTGGCACATGTCATTTCGTGTTTAAGAATTTTTCATGGGGCTCGTAATGGGATTATGAAATTGTTTATTTCAAATATTAGTTAAATAGTGCAAATTACATAAGTAGGAATTTTTTTGTCAGGATCGAAGGTGAGGAAATCTGCCAAAATGGCGGATATATGTTGGAGGCACATGTCATTTCGTGTTTAAGGATTTTTTATGGGGCTCGTAATGGGATTATGAAATTGTTTATTTCAAATATTAGTTAAATAGTGCAAATTACATAAGTAGGAATTTTTTTGTTAGGATCGAAGGTGAGGTAATCTGCCAAAATGGCGGATATATGTTGGTTGCACATGTCATTTCGTGTTTAGGCATTTTTCATGGGGCTGGTAATGGGATTATGAACTTTTTTATGGTAAATATTAGTTAAATAGACCACACTTCATAAGTAGGAATCTTTTCGTTAAGATCGAAGGTGAGGAAATCTGCCAAAATGGCTGATATATGTTCTTTGCATATGTCATTTTGTGTTTATTGATTTTTCATGGGGCTTGTAGTTGGATTACGAAATTTTTTATTTCAGATTTTAGTGAAATAGTCCAAACTACATAAGTAGGAATTTTTTTGTTAAGATCGACTGTGATGAAATCTGCCAAAATGGCGGATATATGTTGGTGGCACATGTCATTTCGAGTTTAGGGATTTTTCATGGGGCACGTAATGGGATTATGGACTTTTTTATTTCAAATATTAGTTCAATAGACCAAACTACATAAGTGGGAATTTTTTAGTCAGGATCGAAGGTGAGGAAATTTGCCAAAATGGCGGATACATGTTCGTTGCATATGTCATTTTGTGTTTAAGAATTTTTCATGGGGCTCGTAATGGGATTATGAAATTGTTTATTTCAAATATTAGTCAAATAGTGCAATTTACATAAGTAGGAATTTTTTTGTTAGGATCGAAGGTAAGGTAATCTGCCAAAATGGCGGATATATGTTGGTTGCACATGTCATTTCGTGTTTAGGCATTTTTCATGGGGCTGGTAATGGGATTATGAACATTTTTATGGTAAATATTAGTTAAATAGACCACACTTCATAAGTAGGAATCTTTTCGTTAAGATCGAAGGTGAGGAAATCTGCCAAAATGGCGGATATATGTTCGTTGCATATGTCATTTTGTGTTTATGGATTTTTCATGGGGCTTGTAGTTGGATTACGAAATTTTTTATTTCAGATTTTAGTGAAATAGTCCAAACTACATAAGTAGGAATTTTTTAGTTAAGATCGAATGTGATGAAATCTGCCAAAATGGCGGATATATGTTGGTGGCACATGTCATTTCGTGTTTAGGGATTTTTCATGGGGCTCGTAATGGGATTATGAACTTTTTTATTTCAAATATTAGTTCAATAGACCAAACTACATAAGTAGGAAGTTTTTAGTCAGGATCGAAGGTGAGGAAATCTGCCAAAATGGCGGATATATGTTGGTGGCACATGTCATTTCGTGTTTAAGGATTTTTCATGGGGCTCGTAATGGGATTATGAAATTGTTTATTTCAAATATTAGTTAAATAGTGCAAATTACATAAGTAGGAATTTTTTTGTCAGGATCGAAGGTGAGGAAATCTGCCAAAATGGCGGATATATGTTGGTGGCACATGTCATTTCGTGTTTAAGGATTTTTCATGGGGCTCGTAATGGGATTATGAAATTGTTTATTTCAAATATTAGTTAAATAGTGCAAATTACATAAGTAGGAATTTTTTTGTTAGGATCGAAGGTGAGGTAATCTGCCAAAATGGCGGATATATGTTGGTTGCACATGTCATTTCGTGTTTAGGCTTTTTTCATGGGGCTGGTAATGGGATTATGAACTTTTTTATGGTAAATATTAGTTAAATAGACCACACTTCATAAGTAGGAATCTTTTCGTTAAGATCGAAGGTGAGGAAATCTGCCAAAATGGCGGATATATGTTGGTGGCACATGTCATTTTGTGTTTAGGGATTTTTCATGGGGTTCGTAATGGGATTATGAACTTTTTTATGGTAAATATTAGTTAAATATACCAAACTACATAAGTAGGAATTTTTTTGTTAAGATCGAAGGTGAGGAAATCTGCCAAAATGGCGGATATATGTTGGTGGCACATGTCATTTCGTGTTTAAGGATTTTTCATGGAGCTCGTAATGGGATTATGAAATTTTTATTTCAAATATTAGTTCAATAGACCAAACTACATAAGTAGGAATTTTTTAGTTAAGATCGAATGTGATGAAATCTGCCAAAATGGCGGATATATGTTGGTGGCACATGTCATTTCGTGTTTAGGGATTTTTCATGGGGCTCGTAATGGGATTATGAACTTTTTTATTTCAAATATTAGTTCAATAGTCCAAACTACATAAGTAGGAATTTTTTAGTTAGGATCGAAGGTGAGGAAATCTGCCAAAATGGCGGATATATGTTGGTTGCACATGTCATTTCGTGTTTAGGGATTTTTCATGGGGCTCGTAGCTGGATTATGAAAATTTTATTTCAGATTTTAGTTAAATAGTCCAAACTACATAAGTAGGAATTTTTTTGTTAAGATCGAAGGTGAGGAAATCTGCCAAAATGGCGGATATATGTTGGTTGCACATGTCATTTCGTGTTTAGGGATTTTTCATGGGGCTCGTAGTTGGATTACGAAATTTTTTATTACAGATTTTAGTTAAATAGTCCAAACTACATAAGTAGGAATTTTTTTGTTAAGATCGAATGTGATGAAATCTGCCAAAATGGCGGATATATGTTGGTGGCACATGTCATTTCGTGTTTAGGGATTTTTCATGGGGCTCGTAATGGGATTATGAACTTTTTTATTTCAAATATTAGTTCAATAGACCAAACTACATAAGTAGGAAGTTTTTAGTCAGGATCGAAGGTGAGGAAATCTGCCAAAATGGCGGATATATGTTGGTGGCACATGTCATTTCGTGTTTAAGAATTTTTCATGGGGCTCGTAATGGGATTATGAAATTGTTTATTTCAAATATTAGTTAAATAGTGCAAATTACATAAGTAGGAATTTTTTTGTCAGGATCGAAGGTGAGGAAATCTGCCAAAATGGCGGATATATGTTGGAGGCACATGTCATTTCGTGTTTAAGGATTTTTTATGGGGCTCGTAATGGGATTATGAAATTGTTTATTTCAAATATTAGTTAAATAGTGCAAATTACATAAGTAGGAATTTTTTTGTTAGGATCGAAGGTGAGGTAATCTGCCAAAATGGCGGATATATGTTGGTTGCACATGTCATTTCGTGTTTAGGCATTTTTCATGGGGCTGGTAATGGGATTATGAACTTTTTTATGGTAAATATTAGTTAAATAGACCACACTTCATAAGTAGGAATCTTTTCGTTAAGATCGAAGGTGAGGAAATCTGCCAAAATGGCTGATATATGTTCTTTGCATATGTCATTTTGTGTTTATTGATTTTTCATGGGGCTTGTAGTTGGATTACGAAATTTTTTATTTCAGATTTTAGTGAAATAGTCCAAACTACATACGTAGGAATTTTTTTGTTAAGATCGAATGTGATGAAATCTGCCAAAATGGCGGATATATGTTGGTGGCACATGTCATTTCGTGTTTAGGGATTTTTCATGGGGCACGTAATGGGATTATGAACTTTTTTATTTCAAATATTAGTTCAATAGACCAAACTACATAAGTGGGAATTTTTTAGTCAGGATCGAAGGTGAGGAAATTTGCCAAAATGGCGGATACATGTTCGTTGCATATGTCATTTTGTGTTTAAGAATTTTTCATGGGGCTCGTAATGGGATTATGAAATTGTTTATTTCAAATATTAGTCAAATAGTGCAATTTACATAAGTAGGAATTTTTTTGTTATGATCGAAGGTGAGGTAATCTGCCAAAATGGCGGATATATGTTGGTTGCACATGTCATTTCGTGTTTAGGCATTTTTCATGGGGCTGGTAATGGGATTATGAACTTTTTTATGGTAAATATTAGTTAAATAGACCACACTTCATAAGTAGGAATCTTTTCGTTAAGATCGAACGTGAGGAAATCTGCCAAAATGGCGGATATATGTTCGTTGCATATGTCATTTTGTGTTTATGGATTTTTCATGGGGCTTGTAGTTGGATTACGAAATTTTTTATTTCAGATTTTAGTGAAATAGTCCAAACTACATAAGTTGGAATTTTTTAGTTAAGATCGAATGTGATGAAATCTGCCAAAATGGCGGATATATGTTGGTGGCACATGTCATTTCGTGTTTAGGGATTTTTCATGGGGCTCGTAATGGGATTATGAACTTTTTTATTTCAAATATTAGTTCAATAGACCAAACTACATAAGTAGGAAGTTTTTAGTCAGGATCGAAGGTGAGGAAATCTGCCAAAATGGCGGATATATGTTGGTGGCACATGTCATTTCGTGTTTAAGGATTTTTCATGGGGCTCGTAATGGGATTATGAAATTGTTTATTTCAAATATTAGTTAAATAGTGCAAATTACATAAGTAGGAATTTTTTTGTCAGGATCGAAGGTGAGGAAATCTGCCAAAATGGCGGATATATGTTGGTGGCACATGTCATTTCGTGTTTAAGGATTTTTCATGGGGCTTGTAATGGGATTATGAAATTGTTTATTTCAAATATTAGTTAAATAGTGCAAATTACATAAGTAGGAATTTTTTTGTTAGGATCGAAGGTGAGGTAATCTGCCAAAATGGCGGATATATGTTGGTTGCACATGTCATTTCGTGTTTAGGCATTTTTCATGGGGCTGGTAATGGGATTATGAACTTTTTTATTACGAGTTTAACACTAAAAGTTAAACACCTAAACACGAAATGACATGTGCCACCAACATATATCCGCCATTTTGGCAGATTTCATCACATTCAATCTTAACTAAAAAATTCCTACTTATGTAGTTTGGTCTATTGAACTAATATTTAAAATAAAAATTTCATAATCCCATTACGAGCTCCATGAAAAATCCTTAAACACGAAATGACATGTGCCACCAACATATATCCGCCATTTTGGCAGATTTCCTCACCTTCGATCTTAACAAAAAAATTCCTACTTATGTAGTTTGGTATATTTAACTAATATTTACCATAAAAAAGTTCATAATCCCATTACGAAGCCCATGAAAAATCCCTAAACACAAAATGACATGTGCCACCAACATATATCCGCCATTTTGGCAGATTTCCTCACCTTCGATCTTAACGAAAAGATTCCTACTTATGAAGTGCGGTCTGTTTAACTAATATTTACCATAAAAAAGTTCATAATCCCATTACCAGCCCCATGAAAAAAGCCTAAACACGAAATGACATGTGCAACCAACATATATCCGCCATTTTGGCAGATTTCCTCACCTTCGATCCTAACAAAAAAATTCCTACTTATGTAGTTTGGTCTATTGAACTAATATTTGAAATAAACAATTTCATAATCCCATTACGAGCCCCATGAAAAATCCTTAAACCCGAAATGACATGTGCAACCAACATATATCCGCCATTTCGGCAGATTTCCTCACCTTCGATCTTAACAAAAAAATTCCTACTTATGTAGTTTGGACTATTTAACTAAAATCTGAAATAAAAAATTTCGTAATCCAACTACGAGCCCCATGAAAAATCCCTAAACACAAAATGACATATGCAACGAACATGTATCCGCCATTTTGGCAGATTTCCTCACCTTCGATCCTGACTAAAAAATTCCTACTTATGTAGTCTGGTCTATTGAACTAATATTTGAAATAAAAAAGTTCATAATCCCATTACGAGCCCCATGATAAATCCCTAAACACGAAATGACATGTGCCACCAACATATATCCGCCATTTTGGCAGATTTCATAACATTCGATCTTAACAAAAAAATTCCTACTTATGTAGTTTGGACTATTTCACTAAAATCTGAAATAAAAAATTTCGTAATCCAACTACAAGCCCCATGAAAAATCCATAAACACAAAATGACATATGCAACGAACATATATCCGCCATTTTGGCAGATTTCCTCACCTTCGATCTTAACGAAAAGATTCCTACTTATGAAGTGTGGTCTATTTAACTAATATTTACCATAAAAAAGTTCATAATCCCATTACCAGCCCCATGAAAAATGCCTAAACACGAAATGACATGTGCAACCAACATATATCCGCCATTTTGGCAGATTACCTCACCTTCGATCCTAACAAAAAAATTCCTACTTATGTAATTTGCACTATTTAACTAATATTTGAAATAAACAATTTCATAATCCCATTACGAGCCCCATGAAAAATCCTTAAACACGAAATGACATCTGCCAAAATGGCGGATATATGTTGGTGGCACATGTCATTTCGTGTTTAAGGATTTTTCATGGGGCTCGTAATGGGATTATGAAATTGTTTATTTCAAATATTAGTTAAATAGTGCAAATTACATAAGTAGGAACTTTTTTATTTCAAATATTAGTTCAATAGTCCAAACTACATAAGTAGGAATTTTTTAGTTAGGATCGAAGGTGAGGAAATCTGCCAAAATGGCGGATATATGTTGGTTGCACATGTCATTTCGTGTTTAGGGATTTTTCATGGGGCTCGTAGTTGGATTATGAAAATTTTATTTCACATTTTAGTTAAATAGTCCAAACTACATAAGTAGGAATTTTTTTGTTAAGATCGAAGGTGAGGAAATCTGCCAAAATGGCGGATATATGTTGATTGCACATGTCATTTCGTGTTTAGGGATTTTTCATGGGGCTCGTAGTTGGATTACGAAATTTTTTATTTCAGATTTTAGTTAAATAGTCCAAACTACATAAGTAGGAATTTTTTTGTTAAGATCGAATGTGATGAAATCTGCCAAAATGGCGGATATATGTTGGTGGCACATGTCATTTCGTGTTTAGGGATTTTTCATGGGGCTCGTAATGGGATTATGAACTTTTTTATTTCAAATATTAGTTCAATAGACCAAACTACATAAGTAGGAAGTTTTTAGTCAGGATCGAAGGTGAGGAAATCTGCCAAAATGGCGGATATATGTTGGTGGCACATGTCATTTCGTGTTTAAGGATTTTTCATGGGGCTCGTAATGGGATTATGAAATTGTTTATTTCAAATATTAGTTAAATAGTGCAAATTACATAAGTAGGAATTTTTTTGTTAGGATCGAAGGTGAGGTAATCTGCCAAAATGGCGGATATATGTTGGTTGCACATGTCATTTCGTGTTTAGGCATTTTTCATGGGGCTGGTAATGGGATTATGAACTTTTTTATGGTAAATATTAGTTAAATAGACCACACTTCATAAGTAGGAATCTTTTCGTTAAGATCGAAGGTGAGGAAATCTGCCAAAATGGCTGATATATGTTCGTTGCATATGTCATTTTGTGTTTATTGATTTTTCATGGGGCTTGTAGTTGGATTACGAAATTTTTTATTTCAGATTTTAGTGAAATAGTCCAAACTACATAAGTAGGAATTTTTTTGTTAAGATCGAATGTGATGAAATTTGCCAAAATGGCGGATATATGTTGGTGGCACATGTCATTTCGTGTTTAGGGATTTTTCATGGGGCTCGTAATGGGATTATGAACTTTTTTATTTCAAATATTAGTTCAATAGACCAAACTACATAAGTGGGAATTTTTTAGTCAGGATCGAAGGTGAGGAAATCTGCCAAAATGGCGGATACATGTTCGTTGCATATGTCATTTTGTGTTTAAGAATTTTTTATGGGGCTCGTAATGGGATTATGAAATTGTTTATTTCAAATATTAGTCAAATAGTGCAAATTACATAAGTAGGAATTTTTTTGTTAGGATCGAAGGTGAGGTAATCTGCCAAAATGGCGGATATATGTTGGTTGCACATGTCATTTCGTGTTTAGGCATTTTTCATGGGGCTGGTATTGGGATTATGAACTTTTTTATGGTAAATATTAGTTAAATAGACCACACTTCATAAGTAGGAATCTTTTCGTTAAGATCGAAGGTGAGGAAATCTGCCAAAATGGCGGATATATGTTCGTTGCATATGTCATTTTGTGTTTATGGATTTTTCATGGGGCTTGTAGTTGGATTACGAAATTTTTTATTTCAGATTTTAGTGAAATAGTCCAAACTACATAAGTAGGAATTTTTTAGTTAAGATCGAATGTGATGAAATCTGCCAAAATGGCGGATATATGTTGGTGGCACATGTCATTTTGTGTTTAGGGATTTTTCATGGGCTTCGTAATGGGATTATGAACTTTTTTATGGTAAATATTAGTTAAATATACCAAACTACATAAGTAGGAATTTTTTTGTTAAGATCGAAGGTGAGGAAATCTGCCAAAATGGCGGATATATGTTGGTGGCACATGTCATTTCGTGTTTAAGGATTTTTCATGGAGCTCGTAATGGGATTATGAAATTTTTATTTCAAATATTAGTTCAATAGACTAAACTACATAAGTAGGAATTTTTTAGTTAAGATTGAATGTGATGAAATCTGCCAAAATGGCGGATATATGTTGGTGGCACATGTCATTTCGTGTTTAGGGATTTTTCATGGGGCTCGTAATGGGATTATGAACTTTTTTGTTTCAAATATTAGTTCAATAGTCCAAACTACATAAGTAGGAATTTTTTAGTTAGGATCGAAGGTGAGGAAATCTGCCAAAATGGCGGATATATGTTGGTTGCACATGTCATTTCGTGTTTAGGGATTTTTCATGGGGCTCGTAGTTGGATTATGAAAATTTTATTTCAGATTTTAGTTAAATAGTCCAAACTACATAAGTAGGAATTTATTTGTTAAGATCGAAGGTGAGGAAATCTGCCAAAATGGCGGATATATGTTGGTGGCACATGTCATTTCGTGTTTAGGGATTTATCATGGGGCTCGTAATGGGATTATGAACTTTTTTATTTCAAATATTAGTTCAATAGACCAAACTACATAAGTAGGAATTTTTTAGTCAGGATCGAAGGTGAGGAAATCTGCCAAAATGGCGGATACATGTTCGTTGCATATGTCATTTTGTGTTTAGGGATTTTTCATGGGGCTCGTAGTTGGATTACGAAATTTTTTATTTCAGATTTTAGTTAAATAGTCCAAACTACATAAGTAGGAATTTTTATGTTAAGATCGAAGGTGAGGAAATCTGCCAAAATGGCGGATATATGTTGGTTGCACATGTCATTTCGGGTTTAAGGATTTTTCATGGGGCTCGTAATGGGATTATGAAATTGTTTATTTCAAATATTAGTTCAATAGACCAAACTACATAAGTAGGAATTTTTTTGTTAGGATCGAAGGTGAGGAAATCTGCCAAAATGGCGGATATATGTTGGTTGCACATGTCATTTCGTGTTTAGGCTTTTTTCATGGGGCTGGTAATGGGATTATGAACTTTTTTATGGTAAATATTAGTTAAATACACCACACTTCATAAGTAGGAATCTTTTCGTTAAGATCGAAGGTGAGGAAATCTGCCAAAATGGTGGATATATGTTGGTGGCACATGTCATTTTGTGTTTAGGGATTTTTCATGGGGTTCGTAATGGGATTATGAACTTTTTTATGGTAAATATTAGTTAAATATACCAAACTACATAAGTAGGAATTTTTTGTTAAGATCGAAGGTGCGGAAATCTGCCAAAATGGCGGATATATGTTGGTTGCACATGTCATTTCGGGTTTAGGGATTTTTCATGGGGCTGGTAATGGGATTATGAAATTTTTATGGTAAATATTAGTTAAATAGACCAACCTACATAAGTAGGAATTTTTTTGTTATGATCGAAGGTGAGGAAATCTGCCAAATGGCGGATATATGTTGGTTGCACATGTCATTTCGTGTTTAGGGATTTCTCATTGGGCTCGTAATGGGATTATGAATTTTTTATTTCAAATATTAGTTTAATAGACCAAACTACATAAGTAGGAATTTTTTAGTTAGGATCGAACGTGAGGAAATCTGCCAAATGGCGGATATATGTTGGTGGCACATGTCATTCCGTGTTTAGGGACTTTTCATGGGGCTCGTAATGGGATTATGAACTTTTTTATTTCAAATATTAGTTCAATAGACCAAACTACATAAGTAGGAATTTTTTAGTTAGGATCGAAGGTGAGGAAATCTGCCAAAATGGCGGATATATGTTGGTTGCACATGTCATTTCGTGTTTAGGGATTTTTCATGGGGCTCGAAATGGGATTATGAAATTGTTTATTTCAAATATTAGTTAAATAGACCAAACTACATAAGTAGGAATTTTTTAGTTAGGATCGAAGGTGAGGTAATCTGCCAAAATGGCGGATATATGTTGGTGGCACATGTCATTTTGTGTTTATGGATTTTTCATGGGGCTTGTAGTTGGATTACGAAATTTTTTATTTCAAATATTAGTTCAATAGTCCAAACTACATAAGTAGGAAGTTTTTATTAAGGATCGAAGGTGAGGAAATCTGCCAAAATGGCGGATATATGTTGGTTGCACATGTCATTTCGTGTTTAGGTATTCTTCATGGGGCTCGTAATGGGATTACGAACTTTTTTATATCAGATATTAGTTAAATAGTCCAAACTACACTAGCATGAATTTTTTTGTTGAGATCGAAGGTGAGGAAATCTGCCAAAATGGCGGAAATATGTTTGTTGCACATGTCATTTCGTGTTTAGGGATTTTTCATGGGGCTCGTAATGAGATTACGAATCTTTTTATTTCAGATTTTAGTTAAATAGTCCAAACTACACTAGTAGGAATTTTTTTGTTAAGATCGAAGGTGGGGAAATCTGTCAAAATGGCGGATATATGTTTGTTGCACATGTCATTTCGTGTTTATGGATTTTTCATGGGGCTCGTAATGGGATTACGAATCTTTTTATTTCAGATTTTAGTTAAATAGTCCAAACTACACTAGTAGGAATTTTTTTGTTAAGATCGAAGGTGGGGAAATCTGCCAAAATGGCGGATATATGTTCATTGCACATGTCATTTCGTGTTTAGGGATTTTTCATGGGGCTCGTAGTGGGATTATGAACTTTTTTGTTTCAAATATTAGTTAAATAGACCACACTTCATAAGTAGGAATCTTTTCGTTAAGATCGAAGGTGAGGAAATCTGCCAAAATGGCGGATATATGTTGGTGGCACATGTCATTTTGTGTTTAGCGATTTTTCATGGGGCTCGTAATGGGATTATGAACTTTTTTATGGAAAATATTAGTTACATATACCAAACTACATAAGTAGGAATTTTTTTGTTAAGATCGAAGGTGAGGAAATCTGCCAAAATGGCGGATATATGTTGGTTGCACATGTCATTTCGTGTTTAGGGAT
Source organism: Muscidifurax raptorellus (assembly GCA_020010945.3). NCBI lineage: Eukaryota > Metazoa > Arthropoda > Insecta > Hymenoptera > Pteromalidae > Muscidifurax > Muscidifurax raptorellus. Next base: position 28,821,647 of record CM052080.1, on the reverse strand, counting down.
TTTTCATGGGGCTCGAAATGGGATTATGAAATTGTTTATTTCAAATATTAGTTAAATAGACCAAACTACATAAGTAGGAATTTTTTTGTTAAGATCGAAGGTGAGGAAATCTGCCAAAATGGCGGATATATGTTGGTTGCACATGTCATTTCGGGTTTAGGGATTTTTCATGGGGCTGGTAATGGGATTATGAACTTTTTTATCGTAAATATTAGTTAAATAGACCAAACTACATAAGTAGGAATTTTTTTGTTAAGATCGAAGGTGAGGAAATCTGCTAAATGGCAATTATATGTTTGTGGCACATGTCATTTCGTGTTTAGGGATTTTTCATGGGGCTCGTAATGGGATTATGAACTTTTTTATGGTAAATATTAGTTAAATATACCAAACTACATAAGTAGGAATTTTTTTGTTAAGATCGAAGGTGAGGAAATCTGCCAAAATGGCGGATATATGTTGGTTGCACATGTCATTTCGTGTTTAGGGATTTTTCATGGGGCTCGAAATGGGATTATGAAATTGTTTATTTCAAATATTAGTTCAATAGACCAAACTACATAAGTAGGAATTTTTTAGTTAGGATCGAAGGTGAGGAAATCTGCCAAAATGGCGGATATATGTTGGTTGCACATGTCATTTCGTGTTTAGGGATTCTTCATGGGGCTCGTAATGGGATTATGAACTTTTTTATTTCAGATATTAGTTAAATAGTCCAAACTACACTAGCATGAATTTTTTTGTTAAGATCGAAGGTGAGGAAATCTGCCAAAATGGCGGATATATGTTGGTTGCACATGTCATTTCGTGTTTAGGGATTTTTCATGGGGCTCGAAATGGGATTATGAAATTGTTTATTTCAAATATTAGTTCAATAGACCAAACTACATAAGTAGGAATTTTTTAGTAAGGATCGAAGGTGAGGAAATCTGCCAAAATGGCGGATATATGTTGGTTGCACATGTCATTTCGTGTTTAGGGATTCTTCATGGGGCTCGTAATGGGATTATGAACTTTTTTATTTCAGATATTAGTTAAATAGTCCAAACTACACTAGCATGAATTTTTTTGTTAAGATCGAAGGTGGGGAAATCTGCCAAAATGGCGGAAATATGTTTGTTGCACATGTCATTTCGTGTTTAGGGATTTTTCATGGGGCTCGTAATGGGATTACGAATCTTTTTATTTCAGATTTTAGTTAAATAGTCCAAACTACATAAGTAGGAATTCTTTTGTTAAGATCGAATGTGATGAAATCTGCCAAAATGGCGGATATATGTTGGTGGCACATGTCATTTCGTGTTTAGGGATTTTTCATGGAGCTCGTAATGGGATTATGAACTTTTTTATTTCAAATATTAGTTCAATAGACCAAACTACATAAGTAGGAATTTTTTAGTCAGGATCGAAGGTGAGGAAATCTGCCAAAATGGCGGATACATGTTCGTTGCATATGTCATTTTGTGTTTAGGGATTTTTCATGGGGCTCGTAGTTGGATTACGAAATTTTTTATTTCAGATTTTAGTTAAATAGTCCAAACTACATAAGTAGGAATTCTTTTGTTAAGATCGAATGTGATGAAATCTGCCAAAATGGCGGATATATGTTGGTGGCACATGTCATTTCGTGTTTAGGGATTTTTCATGGAGCTCGTAATGGGATTATGAAATTGTTTATTTCAAATATTAGTTAAATAGACCAAACTACATAAGTAGGAATTTTTTAGTTAGGATTGAAGGTGAGGTAATCTGCCAAAATGGCGGATATATGTTGGTGGCACATGTCATTTTGTGTTTATGGATTTTTCATGGGGCTTGTAGTTGGATTACGAAATTTTTTATTTCAAATATTAGTTCAATAGTCCAAACTACATAAGTAGGAAGTTTTTATTAAGGATCGAAGGTGAGGAAATCTGCCAAAATGGCGGATATATGTTGGTTGCACATGTCATTTCGTGTTTAGGTATTCTTCATGGGGCTCATAATGGGATTACGAACTTTTTTATATCAGATATTAGTTAAATAGTCCAAACTACACTAGCATGAATTTTTTTGTTGAGATCGAAGGTGAGGAAATCTGCCAAAATGGCGGAAATATGTTTGTTGCACATGTCATTTCGTGTTTAGGGATTTTTCATGGGGCTCGTAATGAGATTACGAATCTTTTTATTTCAGATTTTAGTTAAATAGTCCAAACTACACTAGTAGGAATTTTTTTGTTAAGATCGAAGGTGGGGAAATCTGTCAAAATGGCGGATATATGTTTGTTGCACATGTCATTTCGTGTTTATGGATTTTTCATGGGGCTCGTAATGGGATTACGAATCTTTTTATTTCAGATTTTAGTTAAATAGTCCAAACTACACTAGTAGGAATTTTTTTGTTAAGATCGAAGGTGGGGAAATCTGCCAAAATGGCGGATATATGTTCATTGCACATGTCATTTCGTGTTTAGGGATTTTTCATGGGGCTCGTAGTGGGATTATGAACTTTTTTGTTTCAAATATTAGTTAAATAGACCACACTTCATAAGTAGGAATCTTTTCGTTAAGATCGAAGGTGAGGAAATCTGCCAAAATGGCGGATATATGTTGGTGGCACATGTCATTTTGTGTTTAGCGATTTTTCATGGGGCTCGTAATGGGATTATGAACTTTTTTATGGAAAATATTAGTTACATATACCAAACTACATAAGTAGGAAGTTTTTATTAAGGATCGAAGGTGAGGAAATCTGCCAAAATGGCGGATATATGTTGGTTGCACATGTCATTTCGTGTTTAGGTATTCTTCATGGGGCTCGTAATGGGATTACGAACTTTTTTATATCAGATATTAGTTAAATAGTCCAAACTACACTAGCATGAATTTTTTTGTTGAGATCGAAGGTGAGGAAATCTGCCAAAATGGCGGAAATATGTTTGTTGCACATGTCATTTCGTGTTTAGGGATTTTTCATGGGGCTCGTAATGAGATTACGAATCTTTTTATTTCAGATTTTAGTTAAATAGTCCAAACTACACTAGTAGGAATTTTTTTGTTAAGATCGAAGGTGGGGAAATCTGTCAAAATGGCGGATATATGTTTGTTGCACATGTCATTTCGTGTTTATGGATTTTTCATGGGGCTCGTAATGGGATTACGAATCTTTTTATTTCAGATTTTAGTTAAATAGTCCAAACTACACTAGTAGGGATTTTTTTGTTAAGATCGAAGGTGGGGAAATCTGCCAAAATGGCGGATATATGTTCATTGCACATGTCATTTCGTGTTTAGGGATTTTTCATGGGGCTCGTAGTGGGATTATGAACTTTTTTGTTTCAAATATTAGTTAAATAGACCACACTTCATAAGTAGGAATCTTTTCGTTAAGATCGAAGGTGAGGAAATCTGCCAAAATGGCGGATATATGTTGGTGGCACATGTCATTTTGTGTTTAGCGATTTTTCATGGGGCTCGTAATGGGATTATGAACTTTTTTATGGAAAATATTAGTTACATATACCAAACTACATAAGTAGGAATTTTTTTGTTAAGATCGAAGGTGAGGAAATCTGCCAAAATGGCGGATATATGTTGGTTGCACATGTCATTTCGTGTTTAGGGATTTTTCATGGGGCTCGAAATGGGATTATGAAATTGTTTATTTCAAATATTAGTTAAATAGACCAAACTACATAAGTAGGAATTTTTTTGTTAAGATCGAAGGTGAGGAAATCTGCCAAAATGGCGGATATATGTTGGTTGCACATGTCATTTCGGGTTTAGGGATTTTTCATGGGGCTGGTAATGGGATTATGAACTTTTTTATCGTAAATATTAGTTAAATAGACCAAACTACATAAGTAGGAATTTTTTTGTTAAGATCGAAGGTGAGGTAATCTGCTAAATGGCGGATATATGTTTGTGGCACATGTCATTTCGTGTTTAGGGATTTTTCATGGGGCTCGTAATGGGATTATGAACTTTTTTATGGTAAATATTAGTTAAATATACCAAACTACATAAGTAGGAATTTTTTTGTTAAGATCGAAGGTGAGGAAATCTGCCAAAATGGCGGATATATGTTGGTTGCACATGTCATTTCGTGTTTAGGGATTTTTCATGGGGCTCGAAATGGGATTATGAAATTGTTTATTTCAAATATTAGTTCAATAGACCAAACTACATAAGTAGGAATTTTTTAGTTAGGATCGAAGGTGAGGAAATCTGCCAAAATGGCGGATATATGTTGGTTGCACATGTCATTTCGTGTTTAGGGATTCTTCATGGGGCTCGTAATGGGATTATGAACTTTTTTATTTCAGATATTAGTTAAATAGTCCAAACTACACTAGCATGAATTTTTTTGTTAAGATCGAAGGTGGGGAAATCTGCCAAAATGGCGGAAATATGTTTGTTGCACATGTCATTTCGTGTTTAGGGATTTTTCATGGGGCTCGTAATGGGATTACGAATCTTTTTATTTCAGATTTTAGTTAAATAGTCCAAACTACATAAGTAGGAATTCTTTTGTTAAGATCGAATGTGATGAAATCTGCCAAAATGGCGGATATATGTTGGTGGCACATGTCATTTCGTGTTTAGGGATTTTTCATGGAGCTCGTAATGGGATTATGAACTTTTTTATTTCAAATATTAGTTCAATAGACCAAACTACATAAGTAGGAATTTTTTAGTCAGGATCGAAGGTGAGGAAATCTGCCAAAATGGCGGATACATGTTCGTTGCATATGTCATTTTGTGTTTAGGGATTTTTCATGGGGCTCGTAGTTGGATTACGAAATTTTTTATTTCAGATTTTAGTTAAATAGTCCAAACTACATAAGTAGGAATTCTTTTGTTAAGATCGAATGTGATGAAATCTGCCAAAATGGCGGATATATGTTGGTGGCACATGTCATTTCGTGTTTAGGGATTTTTCATGGAGCTCGTAATGGGATTATGAACTTTTTTATTTCAGATATTAGTTAAATAGTCCAAACTACACTAGCATGAATTTTTTTGTTAAGATCGAAGGTGGGGAAATCTGCCAAAATGGCGGAAATATGTTTGTTGCACATGTCATTTCGTGTTTAGGGATTCTTCATGGGGCTCGTAATGGGATTACGAACTTTTTTATTTCAGATATTAGTTAAATAGTCCAAACTACACTAGCATGAATTTTTTTGTTAAGATCGAAGGTGGGGAAATCTGCCAAAATGGCGGAAATATGTTTGTTCCACATGTCATTTCGTGTTTAGGGATTTTTCATGGGGCTCGTAATGGGATTACGAATCTTTTTATTTCAGATTTTAGTTAAATAGTCCAAACTACATAAGTAGGAATTCTTTTGTTAAGATCGAATGTGATGAAATCTGCCAAAATGGCGGATATATGTTGGTGGCACATGTCATTTCGTGTTTAGGGATTTTTCATGGAGCTCGTAATGGGATTATGAACTTTTTTATTTCAGATATTAGTTAAATAGTCCAAACTACACTAGCATGAATTTTTTTGTTAAGATCGAAGGTGGGGAAATCTGCCAAAATGGCGGAAATATGTTTGTTGCACATGTCATTTCGTGTTTAGGGATTCTTCATGGGGCTCGTAATGGGATTACGAACTTTTTTATTTCAGATATTAGTTAAATAGTCCAAACTACACTAGCATGAATTTTTTTGTTAAGATCGAAGGTGGGGAAATCTGCCAAAATGGCGGAAATATGTTTGTGGCACATGTCATTTCGTGTTTAGGGATTTTTCATGGAGCTCGTAATGGGATTATGAACTTTTTTATTTCAAATATTAGTTCAATAGACCAAACTACATAAGTAGGAATTTTTTAGTCAGGATCGAAGGTGAGGAAAACTGCCAAAATGGCGGATACATGTTCGTTGCATATGTCATTTTGTGTTTAGGAATTTTTCATGGGGCTCGTAGTTGGATTACGAAATTTTTTATTTCAGATTTTAGTTAATAGTATCACTTCATAAGTAGGAATCTTTTCGTTAAGATCGAAGGTGAGTAAATCTGCCAAAATGGCGGATATATGTTGGTGGCACATGTCATTTTGTGTTTAGGGATTTTTCATGGGGCTCGTAATGGGATTATGAACTTTTTTATGGAAAATATTAGTTACATATACCAAACTACATAAGTAGGAATTTTTTTGTTAAGATCGAAGGTGAGGAAATCTGCCAAAATGGCGGATATATGTTGGTTGCACATGTCATTTCGGGTTTAGGGATTTTCATAGGGCTGGTAATGGGATTATGAACTTTTTTATGGTAAATATTAGTTAAATAGACCAAACTACATAAGTAGGAATTTTTTTGTTAAGATCGAAGGTGAGGAAATCTGCTAAATGGCGGATATATGTTGGTTGCACATGTCATTTCGTGTTTAGGGATTCTTCATGGGGCTCGTAATGGGATTACGAACTTCTTTATTTCAGATATTAGTTCAATAGACCAAACTACATAAGTAGGAATTTTTTATTAAGGATCGAAGGTGAGGAAATCTGCCAAAATGGCGGATACATGTTCGTTGCATATGTCATTTTGTGTTTAGGGATTTTTCATGGGGCTCGTAGTTGGATTACGAAATTTTTTATTTCAGATTTTAGTTAAATAGTCCAAACTACATAAGTAGGAATTCTTTTGTTAAGATCGAATGTGATGAAATCTGCCAAAATGGCGGATATATGTTGGTGGCACATGTCATTTCGTGTTTAGGGATTTTTCATGGAGCTCGTAATGGGATTATGAACTTTTTTATTTCAGATATTAGTTAAATAGTCCAAACTACACTAGCATGAATTTTTTTGTTAAGATCGAAGGTGGGGAAATCTGCCAAAATGGCGGAAATATGTTTGTTGCACATGTCATTTCGTGTTTAGGGATTTTTCATGGGGCTCGTAATGGGATTACGAATCTTTTTATTTCAGATTTTAGTTAAATAGTCCAAACTACATAAGTAGGAATTCTTTTGTTAAGATCGAATATGATGAAATCTGCCAAAATGGCGGATATATGTTGGTGGCACATGTCATTTCGTGTTTAGGGATTTTTCATGGAGCTCGTAATAGGATTATGAACTTTTTTATTTCAAATATTAGTTCAATAGACCAAACTACATAAGTAGGAATTTTTTAGTCAGGATCGAAGGTGAGGAAATTTGCCAAAATGGCGGATACATGTTCGTTGCATATGTCATTTTGTGTTTAGGGATTTTTCATGGGGCTCGTAGTTGGATTACGAAATTTTTTATTTCAGATTTTAGTTAAATAGTCCAAACTACATAAGTAGGAATTCTTTTGTTAAGATCGAATGTGATGAAATCTGCCAAAATGGCGGATATATGTTGGTGGCACATGTCATTTCGTGTTTAGGGATTTTTCATGGAGCTCGTAATGGGATTATGAACTTTTTTATTTCAAATATTAGTTCAATAGACCAAACTACATAAGTAGGAATTTTTTAGTCAGGATCGAAGGTGAGGAAAACTGCCAAAATGGCGGATACATGTTCGTTGCATATGTCATTTTGTGTTTAGGAATTTTTCATGGGGCTCGTAGTTGGATTACGAAATTTTTTATTTCAGATTTTAGTTAATAGTATCACTTCATAAGTAGGAATCTTTTCGTTAAGATCGAAGGTGAGTAAATCTGCCAAAATGGCGGATATATGTTGGTGGCACATGTCATTTTGTGTTTAGGGATTTTTCATGGGGCTCGTAATGGGATTATGAACTTTTTTATGGAAAATATTAGTTACATATACCAAACTACATAAGTAGGAATTTTTTTGTTAAGATCGAAGGTGAGGAAATCTGCCAAAATGGCGGATATATGTTGGTTGCACATGTCATTTCGGGTTTAGGGATTTTCATAGGGCTGGTAATGGGATTATGAACTTTTTTATGGTAAATATTAGTTAAATAGACCAAACTACATAAGTAGGAATTTTTTTGTTAAGATCGAAGGTGAGGAAATCTGCTAAATGGCGGATATATGTTGGTGGCACATGTCATTTCGTGTTTAGGGATTTTTCATGGGGCTCGTAATGGGATTATGAACTTTTTTATTTCAAATATTAGTTCAATAGACCAAACTACATAAGTAGGAATTTTTTATTAAGGATCGAAGGTGAGGAAATCTGCCAAAATGGCGGATATATGTTGGTTGCACATGTCATTTCGTGTTTAGGGATTTTTCATGGAGCTCGTAATGGGATTATAAATTTTTTATTTCAAATATTAGTTAAATAGTCCAAACTACATAAGTAGGAATTCTTTTGTTAAGATCGAATGTGATGAAATCTGCCAAAATGGCGGATATATGTTCATTGCACATGTCATTTCGTGTTTAGGGATTTTCATGGGGCTGGTAATGGGATTATGAACTTTTTTATGGTAAATATTAGTTAAATAGACCAAACTACATAAGTAGGAATTTTTTAGTCAGGATCGAAGGTGAGGAAATCTGCTAAATGGCGGATATATGTTGGTGGCACATGTCATTTCGTGTTTAGGGATTTTTCATGGGGCTCGTAATGGGATTATGAACTTTTTTATTTCAAATATTAGTTCAATAGACCAAACTACATAAGTAGGAATTTTTCTGTTAGGATCGAAGGTGAGGAAATCTGCCAAAATGGCGGATATATGTTGGTTGCACATGTCATTTCGGGTTTAGGGATTTTCATGGGGCTGGTAATGGGATTATGAACTTTTTTATGGTAAATATTAGTTAAATAGACCAAACTACATAAGTAGGAATTTTTTTGTTAAGATCGAAGGTGAGGAAATCTGCCAAAATGGCGGATATATGTTGGTTGCACATGTCATTTCGTGTTTAGGGATTCTTCATGGGGCTCGTAATGGGATTACGAACTTTTTTATTTCAGATATTAGTTAAATAGTCCAAACTACACTAGTAGGAATTTTTTTGTTAAGATCGAAGGTGGGGAAATCTGCCAAAATGGCGGATATATGTTCATTGCACATGTCATTTCGTGTTTAGGGATTTTTCATGGGGCTCGTAGTGGGATTATGAACTTTTTTGTTTCAAATATTAGTTAAATAGACCAAACGACATAAGTAGGAATTTTTTCGTTAAGATCGAAGGTGAGGAAATCTGCCAAAATGGCGGATATATGTTCATTGCACATGTCATTTCGTGTTTAGGCTTTTTTCATGGGGCTGGTAATGGGATTATGAACTTTCTTATGGTAAATATTAGTTAAATAGATCACACTTCATAAGTAGGAATCTTTTCGTTAAGATCGTAGGTGAGGAAATCTGCCAAAATGGCGGATATATGTTGGTGGCACATGTCATTTTGTGTTTAGGGATTTTTCATGGGGCTCGTAATGGGATTATGAACTTTTTTATGGAAAATATTAGTTACATATACCAAACTACATAAGTAGGAATTTTTTTGTTAAGATCGAAGGTGAGGAAATCTGCCAAAATGGCGGATATATGTTGGTTGCACATGTCATTTCGGGTTTAGGGATTTTCATGGGGCTGGTAATGGGATTATGAACTTTTTTATGGTAAATATTAGTTAAATAGACCAAACTACATAAGTAGGAATTTTTTTGTTAAGATCGAAGGTGAGGAAATCTGCCAAAATGGCGGATATATGTTGGTTGCACATGTCATTTCGTGTTTAGGGATTCTTCATGGGGCTCGTAATGGGATTACGAACTTCTTTATTTCAGATATTAGTTAAATAGTCCAAACTGCACTAGCATGAATTTTTTTGTTAAGATCGAAGGTGGGGAAATCTGCCAAAATGGCGGATATATGTTGGTTGCACATGTCATTTCGTGTTTAGGGATTCTTCATGGGGCTCGTAATGGGATTACGAACTTTTTTGTTTCAGATATTAGTTAAATAGTCCAAACTACACTAGCATGAATTTTTTTGTTAAGATCAAAGGTGGGGAAATCTGCCAAAATGGCGGAAATATGTTTGTTGCACATGTCATTTCGTGTTTAGGGATTTTTCATGGGGCTCGTAATGGGTTTACGAATCTTTTTATTTCAGATTTTAGTTAAACAGTCCAAACTACACTAGTAGGAATTTTTTTGTTAAGATCGAAGGTGGGGAAATCTGCCAAAATGGCGGATATATGTTCATTGCACATGTCATTTCGTGTTTAGGGATTTTTCATGGGGCTCGTAGTGGGATTATGAACTTTTTTGTTTCAAATATTAGTTAAATAGACCAAACGACATAAGTAGGAATTTTTTCGTTAAGATCGAAGGTGAGGAAATCTGCCAAAATGGCGGATATATGTTGGTTGCACATGTCATTTCGTGTTTAGGCTTTTTTCATGGGGCTCGTAATGGGATTATGAAATTTTTTATTTCAAATATTAGTTAAATAGTCCAAACTACATAAGTAGCAATTTTTTTGTTAAGATCGAAGGTGAGGAAATCTGCCAAAATGGCGGATATATGTTGGTTGCACATGTCATTTCGTGTTTAGGCTTTTTTCATGGGGCTGGTAATGGGATTATGAACTTTTTTATGGTAAATATTAGTTAAATAGACCACACTTCATAAGTCGGAATCTTTTCGTTAAGATCGAAGGTGGGGAAATCTGCCAAAATGGCGGATATATGTTGGTTGCACATGTCATTTCGGGTTTAGGGATTTTTCATGGGGCTCGTAATGGGATTATGAACTTTTTTATTTCAAATATTAGATCAATAGACCAAACTACATAAGTAGGAATTTTTTTGTTAGGATCGAAGGTGAGGAAATCTGCCAAAATGGCGGATATATGTTGGTTGCACATGTCATTTCGTGTTTAGGGATTTTTCATGGGGCTCGTAATGGGATTATGAAATATTTTATTTCAAATATTAGTTAAATAGTCCAAACTACATAAGTAGCAATTTTTTTGTTAAGATCGAAGGTGAGGAAATCTGCCAAAATGGCGGATATATGTTGGTTGCACATGTCATTTCGTGTTTAGGGATTCTTCATGGGGCTCGTAATGGGATTACGAACTTTTTTATTTCAGATATTAGTTAAATAGTCCAAACTACACTAGCATGAATTTTTTTGTTAAGATCGAAGGTGGGGAAATCTGCCAAAATGGCGGAAATATGTTTGTTGCACATGTCATTTCGTGTTTAGGGATTTTTCATGGGGCTCGTAATGGGATTACGAATCTTTTTATTTCAGATTTTAGTTAAATAGTCCAAACTACACTAGTAGGAATTTTTTTGTCAAGATCGAAGGTGGGGAAATCTGCCAAAATGGCGGATATATGTTGGTTGCACATGTCATTTCGGGTTTAGGGATTTTTCATGGGGCTCGTAGTGGGATTATGAACTTTTTTGTTTCAAATATTAGTTAAATAGACCAAACGACATAAGTAGGCATTTTTTCGTTAAGATCGAAGGTGAGGAAATCTGCCAAAATGGCGGATATATGTTGGTTGCACATGTCATTTCGTGTTTAGGCTTTTTTCATGGGGCTGGTAATGGGATTATGAAATTTTTTATGGTAAATATTAGTTAAATAGACCACACTTCATAAGTAGGAATCTTTTCGTTAAGATCGAAGGTGGGGAAATCTGCCAAAATGGCGGATATATGTTGGTTGCACATGTCATTTCGGGTTTAGGGATTTTTCATGGGGCTGGTAATGGGATTATGAAATTTTTTATTTCAAATATTAGTTCAATAGACCAAACTACATAAGTAGGAATTTTTTTGTTAGGATCGAAGGTGAGGAAATCTGCCAAAATGGCGGATATATGTTGGTGGCACATGTCATTTCGTGTTTAGGGATTTTTCATGGGGCTCGTAGTTGGATTACGAAATTTTTTATTTCAGATTTTAGTTAAATAGTCCAAACTACATAAGTAGGAATTTTTTTGTTAAGATCGAAGGTGAGGAAATCTGCCAAAATGGCGGATATATGTTGGTGGCACATGTCATTTCGTGTTTAAGGATTTTTCATGGAGCTCGTAATGGGATTATGAAATTTTTATTTCAAATATTAGTTCAATAGACCAAACTACATAAGTAGGAATTTTTAAGTTAGGATCGAAGGTGAGGAAATCTGCCAAAATGGCGGATATATGTTGGTTGCACATGTCATTTCGTGTTTAGGGATTTTTCATGGGGCTCGTAGTTGGATTACGAAATTTTTTATTTCAGATTTTAGTTAAATAGTCCAAACTACATAAGTAGGAATTTTTTTGTTAAGATCGAATGTGAGGTAATCTGCTAAAATGGCGGATATATGTTGGTTGCACTTGTCATTTCGGGTTTAGGCATTTTTCATGGGGCTGGTAATGGGATTATGAACTTTTTTATTTCAAATATTAGTTCAGTAGACCAAACTACATAAGTATGAATTTTTTAGTCAGGATCGAAGGTGAGGAAATCTGCCAAAATGGCGGAAATATGTTTGTTGCACATGTCATTTCGTGTTTAGGGATTTTTCATGGGGCTCGTAATGGGATTACGAATCTTTTTATTTCAGATTTTTATTTAAATAGTCCAAACTACACTAGTAGGAATTTTTTTGTTAAGATCGAAGGTGGGGAAATCTGCCAAAATGGCGGATATATGTTCATTGCACATGTCATTTCGTGTTTAGGGATTTTTCATGGGGCTCGTAGTGGGATTATGAACTTTTTTGTTTCAAATATTAGTTCAATAGACCAAACTACATAAGTAGGAATTTTTTAGTTAGGATCGAAGCTGAGGAAATCTGCCAAAATGGCGGATGTTGGTTGCACATGTCATTTCGGGTTTAGGGATTTTTCATGGGGCTGGTAATGGGATTATGAACTTTTTTATGGTAAATATTAGTTAAATAGACCAAACTACATAAGTAGGAATTTTTTTGTCAGGATCGAAGGTGAGGAAATCTGCCAAAATGGCGGATATATGTTGGTTGCACATGTCATTTCGTGTTTAGGGATTTTTCATGGGGCCCGTAATGGGATTATGAAATTTTTTATTTCAAATATTAGTTAAATAGTCCGAACTACATAAGTAGGAATTTTTTTGTTAAGATCGAAGGTGGGGAAATCTGCCAAAATGGCGGATATATGTTCATTGCACATGTCATTTCGTGTTTAGGGATTTTTCATGGGGCTCGTAGTGGGATTATGAACTTTTTTGTTTCAAATATTAGTTAAATAGACCAAACGACATAAGTAGGAATTTTTTCGTTAAGATCGAAGGTGAGGAAATCTGCCAAAATGGCGGATATATGTTCATTGCACATGTCATTTCGTGTTTAGGCTTTTTTCATGGGGCTGGTAATGGGATTATGAACTTTCTTATGGTAAATATTAGTTAAATAGATCACACTTCATAAGTAGGAATCTTTTCGTTAAGATCGTAGGTGAGGAAATCTGCCAAAATGGCGGATATATGTTGGTGGCACATGTCATTTTGTGTTTAGGGATTTTTCATGGGGCTCGTAATGGGATTATGAACTTTTTTATGGAAAATATTAGTTACATATACCAAACTACATAAGTAGGAATTTTTTTGTTAAGATCGAAGGTGAGGAAATCTGCCAAAATGGCGGATATATGTTGGTTGCACATGTCATTTCGGGTTTAGGGATTTTCATGGGGCTGGTAATGGGATTATGAACTTTTTTATGGTAAATATTAGTTAAATAGACCAAACTACATAAGTAGGAATTTTTTTGTTAAGATCGAAGGTGAGGAAATCTGCCAAAATGGCGGATATATGTTGGTGGCACATGTCATTTCGTGTTTAAGGATTTTTCATGGAGCTCGTAATGGGATTATGAAATTTTTATTTCAAATATTAGTTCAATAGACCAAACTACATAAGTAGGAATTTTTAAGTTAGGATCGAAGGTGAGGAAATCTGCCAAAATGGCGGATATATGTTGGTTGCACATGTCATTTCGTGTTTAGGGATTTTTCATGGGGCTCGTAGTTGGATTACGAAATTTTTTATTTCAGATTTTAGTTAAATAGTCCAAACTACATAAGTAGGAATTTTTTTGTTAAGATCGAATGTGAGGTAATCTGCTAAAATGGCGGATATATGTTGGTTGCACTTGTCATTTCGGGTTTAGGCATTTTTCATGGGGCTGGTAATGGGATTATGAACTTTTTTATTTCAAATATTAGTTCAGTAGACCAAACTACATAAGTATGAATTTTTTAGTCAGGATCGAAGGTGAGGAAATCTGCCAAAATGGCGGAAATATGTTTGTTGCACATGTCATTTCGTGTTTAGGGATTTTTCATGGGGCTCGTAATGGGATTACGAATCTTTTTATTTCAGATTTTTATTTAAATAGTCCAAACTACACTAGTAGGAATTTTTTTGTTAAGATCGAAGGTGGGGAAATCTGCCAAAATGGCGGATATATGTTCATTGCACATGTCATTTCGTGTTTAGGGATTTTTCATGGGGCTCGTAGTGGGATTATGAACTTTTTTGTTTCAAATATTAGTTCAATAGACCAAACTACATAAGTAGGAATTTTTTAGTTAGGATCGAATGTGAGGAAATCTGCCAAAATGGCGGATGTTGGTTGCACATGTCATTTCGGGTTTAGGGATTTTTCATGGGGCTGGTAATGGGATTATGAACTTTTTTATGGTAAATATTAGTTAAATAGACCAAACTACATAAGTAGGAATTTTTTTGTCAGGATCGAAGGTGAGGAAATCTGCCAAAATGGCGGATATATGTTGGTTGCACATGTCATTTCGTGTTTAGGGATTTTTCATGGGGCCCGTAATGGGATTATGAAATTTTTTATTTCAAATATTAGTTAAATAGTCCGAACTACATAAGTAGGAATTTTTTTGTTAAGATCGAAGGTGAGGAAATCTGCCAAAATGGCGGATATATGTTGGTTGCACATGTCATTTCGGGTTTAGGGATTTTCATGGGGCAGGTAATGGGATTATGAACTTTTTTATGGTAAATATTAGTTAGATAGACCACACTTCATAAGTAGGAATCTTTTCGTTAAGATCGAAGGTGGGGAAATCTGCCAAAATGGCGGAAATATGTTTGTTGCACATGTCATTTCGTGTTTAGGGATTTTTCATGGGGCTCGTAATGGGATTACGAATCTTTTTATTTCAGATTTTAGTTAAATAGTCCAAACTACACTAGTAGGAATTTTTTCGTTAAGATCGAAGGTGAGGAAATCTGCCAAAATGGCGGATATATGTTGGTTGCACATGTCATTTCGTGTTTAGGCTTTTTTCATGGGGCTCGTAATAGGATTATGAAATTTTTTATTTCAAATATTAGTTAAATAGTCCAAACTACATAAGTAGCAATTTTTTTGTTAAGATCGAAGGTGAGGAAATCTGCCAAAATGGCGGATATATGTTGGTTGCACATGTCATTTCGTGTTTAGGCTTTTTTCATGGGGCTGGTAATGGGATTATGAACTTTTTTATGGTAAATATTAGTTAAATAGACCACACTTCATAAGTAGGAATCTTTTCGTTAAGATCGAAGGTGGGGAAATCTGCCAAAATGGCGGATATATGTTGGTTGCACATGTCATTTCGTGTTTAGGGATTCTTCATGGGGCTCGTAATGGGATTACGAACTTTTTTATTTCAGATATTAGTTAAATAGTCCAAACTACACTAGCATGAATTTTTTTGTTAGGATGGAATGTGAGGAAATCTGCCAAAATGGCGGATATATGTTGGTTGCACATGTCATTTCGTGTTTAGGGATTTTTCATGGGGCTCGTAATGGGATTATGAAATTTTCATTTCAAATATTAGTTAAATAGACCTAACTACATAAGTAGGAATTTTTTTGTTAAGATCGAAGGTGGGGAAATCTGCCAAAATGGCGGATATATGTTCGTTGCATATGTCATTTCGTGTTTAGGGATTTTTCATGGGGCTCGTAACGGGATTACGAATATTTTTACTTCAAATCTTAGTTGAATAGTCCAAACTACATAAGTAGGAATGTTTTTGTTAAGATCGAAGGTGGGGAAATCTGCCAAAATGGCGGATATATGTTGGTTGCATATGTCATTTCGTGTTTAGGTATTTTTCATGGGGCTCGTCATGGGATTACGCACTTTCTTATTTCAGAATTTAGTTAAATGGTCCAAACTACATAAGTAGGAATGTTTTTGTCAAGATCGAAGGTGGGGAAATCTGCCAAAATGGCGGATATATGTTGGTTGCATATGTCATTTCGTGTTTAGGGATTTTTCATATGGCTCGTAATGGGATTACGAACTTTTTTATTTCAAAGATTAGTTCAATAGACCGAACTACATAAGTAAGAATTTTTTTGTTAGGATCGAAGGTGGGGAAATCTGCCAAAATGGCGGAAATATGTTTGTTGCACATGTCATTTCGTGTTTAGGGATTTTTCATGGGGCTCGTAATGGGATTACGAATCTTTTTATTGCAGATTTTAGTTAAATAGTCCAAACTACACTAGTAGGAATTTTTTTGTTAAGATCGAAGGTGGGGAAATCTGCCAAAATGGCGGATATATGTTCATTGCACATGTCATTTCGTGTTTAGGGATTTTTCATGGGGCTCGTAATGGGATTATGAAATTTTTATTTCAAATATTAGTTCAATAGACCAAACTACATAAGTAGGAATTTTTTAGTTAGGATCGAAGGTGAGGAAATCTGCCAAAATGGCGGATGTTGGTTGCACATGTCATTTCGGGTTTAGGGAATTTTCATGGGGCTGGTAATGGGATTATGAACTTTTTTATGGTAAATATTAGTTAAATAGACCAAACTACATAAGTAGGAATTTTTTAGTTAGGATCGAATGTGAGGAAATCTGCCAAAATGGCGGATGTTGGTTGCACATGTCATTTCGGGTTTAGGGATTTTTCATGGGGCTGGTAATGGGATTATGAACTTTTTTATGGTAAATATTAGTTAAATAGACCAAACTACATAAGTAGGAATTTTTTTGTCAGGATCGAAGGTGAGGAAATCTGCCAAAATGGCGGATATATGTTGGTGGCACATGTCATTTCGTGTTTAGGGATTTTTCATGGGGCTCGTAGTTGGATTACGAAATTTTTTATTTCAGATTTTAGTTAAATAGTCCAAACTACATAAGTAGGAATTTTTTTGTTAAGATCGAAGGTGAGGAAATCTGCCAAAATGGCGGATATATGTTGGTGGCACATGTCATTTCGTGTTTAAGGATTTTTCATGGAGCTCGTAATGGGATTATGAAATTTTTATTTCAAATATTAGTTCAATAGACCAAACTACATAAGTAGGAATTTTTAAGTTAGGATCGAAGGTGAGGAAATCTGCCAAAATGGCGGATATATGTTGGTTGCACATGTCATTTCGTGTTTAGGGATTTTTCATGGGGCTCGTAGTTGGATTACGAAATTTTTTATTTCAGATTTTAGTTAAATAGTCCAAACTACATAAGTAGGAATTTTTTTGTTAAG
Organism: Muscidifurax raptorellus; assembly: GCA_020010945.3. Classification (NCBI taxonomy): domain Eukaryota; kingdom Metazoa; phylum Arthropoda; class Insecta; order Hymenoptera; family Pteromalidae; genus Muscidifurax; species Muscidifurax raptorellus. Next base: position 28,804,206 of record CM052080.1, on the reverse strand, counting down.
ATCGAATGTGAGGTAATCTGCTAAAATGGCGGATATATGTTGGTTGCACTTGTCATTTCGGGTTTAGGCATTTTTCATGGGGCTGGTAATGGGATTATGAACTTTTTTATTTCAAATATTAGTTCAGTAGACCAAACTACATAAGTATGAATTTTTTAGTCAGGATCGAAGGTGAGGAAATCTGCCAAAATGGCGGAAATATGTTTGTTGCACATGTCATTTCGTGTTTAGGGATTTTTCATGGGGCTCGTAATGGGATTACGAATCTTTTTATTTCAGATTTTTATTTAAATAGTCCAAACTACACTAGTAGGAATTTTTTTGTTAAGATCGAAGGTGGGGAAATCTGCCAAAATGGCGGATATATGTTCATTGCACATGTCATTTCGTGTTTAGGGATTTTTCATGGGGCTCGTAGTGGGATTATGAACTTTTTTGTTTCAAATATTAGTTCAATAGACCAAACTACATAAGTAGGAATTTTTTAGTTAGGATCGAAGCTGAGGAAATCTGCCAAAATGGCGGATGTTGGTTGCACATGTCATTTCGGGTTTAGGGATTTTTCATGGGGCTGGTAATGGGATTATGAACTTTTTTATGGTAAATATTAGTTAAATAGACCAAACTACATAAGTAGGAATTTTTTTGTCAGGATCGAAGGTGAGGAAATCTGCCAAAATGGCGGATATATGTTGGTTGCACATGTCATTTCGTGTTTAGGGATTTTTCATGGGGCCCGTAATGGGATTATGAAATTTTTTATTTCAAATATTAGTTAAATAGTCCGAACTACATAAGTAGGAATTTTTTTGTTAAGATCGAAGGTGGGGAAATCTGCCAAAATGGCGGATATATGTTCATTGCACATGTCATTTCGTGTTTAGGGATTTTTCATGGGGCTCGTAGTGGGATTATGAACTTTTTTGTTTCAAATATTAGTTAAATAGACCAAACGACATAAGTAGGAATTTTTTCGTTAAGATCGAAGGTGAGGAAATCTGCCAAAATGGCGGATATATGTTCATTGCACATGTCATTTCGTGTTTAGGCTTTTTTCATGGGGCTGGTAATGGGATTATGAACTTTCTTATGGTAAATATTAGTTAAATAGATCACACTTCATAAGTAGGAATCTTTTCGTTAAGATCGTAGGTGAGGAAATCTGCCAAAATGGCGGATATATGTTGGTGGCACATGTCATTTTGTGTTTAGGGATTTTTCATGGGGCTCGTAATGGGATTATGAACTTTTTTATGGAAAATATTAGTTACATATACCAAACTACATAAGTAGGAATTTTTTTGTTAAGATCGAAGGTGAGGAAATCTGCCAAAATGGCGGATATATGTTGGTTGCACATGTCATTTCGGGTTTAGGGATTTTCATGGGGCTGGTAATGGGATTATGAACTTTTTTATGGTAAATATTAGTTAAATAGACCAAACTACATAAGTAGGAATTTTTTTGTTAAGATCGAAGGTGAGGAAATCTGCCAAAATGGCGGATATATGTTGGTGGCACATGTCATTTCGTGTTTAAGGATTTTTCATGGAGCTCGTAATGGGATTATGAAATTTTTATTTCAAATATTAGTTCAATAGACCAAACTACATAAGTAGGAATTTTTAAGTTAGGATCGAAGGTGAGGAAATCTGCCAAAATGGCGGATATATGTTGGTTGCACATGTCATTTCGTGTTTAGGGATTTTTCATGGGGCTCGTAGTTGGATTACGAAATTTTTTATTTCAGATTTTAGTTAAATAGTCCAAACTACATAAGTAGGAATTTTTTTGTTAAGATCGAATGTGAGGTAATCTGCTAAAATGGCGGATATATGTTGGTTGCACTTGTCATTTCGGGTTTAGGCATTTTTCATGGGGCTGGTAATGGGATTATGAACTTTTTTATTTCAAATATTAGTTCAGTAGACCAAACTACATAAGTATGAATTTTTTAGTCAGGATCGAAGGTGAGGAAATCTGCCAAAATGGCGGAAATATGTTTGTTGCACATGTCATTTCGTGTTTAGGGATTTTTCATGGGGCTCGTAATGGGATTACGAATCTTTTTATTTCAGATTTTTATTTAAATAGTCCAAACTACACTAGTAGGAATTTTTTTGTTAAGATCGAAGGTGGGGAAATCTGCCAAAATGGCGGATATATGTTCATTGCACATGTCATTTCGTGTTTAGGGATTTTTCATGGGGCTCGTAGTGGGATTATGAACTTTTTTGTTTCAAATATTAGTTCAATAGACCAAACTACATAAGTAGGAATTTTTTAGTTAGGATCGAATGTGAGGAAATCTGCCAAAATGGCGGATGTTGGTTGCACATGTCATTTCGGGTTTAGGGATTTTTCATGGGGCTGGTAATGGGATTATGAACTTTTTTATGGTAAATATTAGTTAAATAGACCAAACTACATAAGTAGGAATTTTTTTGTCAGGATCGAAGGTGAGGAAATCTGCCAAAATGGCGGATATATGTTGGTTGCACATGTCATTTCGTGTTTAGGGATTTTTCATGGGGCCCGTAATGGGATTATGAAATTTTTTATTTCAAATATTAGTTAAATAGTCCGAACTACATAAGTAGGAATTTTTTTGTTAAGATCGAAGGTGAGGAAATCTGCCAAAATGGCGGATATATGTTGGTTGCACATGTCATTTCGGGTTTAGGGATTTTCATGGGGCAGGTAATGGGATTATGAACTTTTTTATGGTAAATATTAGTTAGATAGACCACACTTCATAAGTAGGAATCTTTTCGTTAAGATCGAAGGTGGGGAAATCTGCCAAAATGGCGGAAATATGTTTGTTGCACATGTCATTTCGTGTTTAGGGATTTTTCATGGGGCTCGTAATGGGATTACGAATCTTTTTATTTCAGATTTTAGTTAAATAGTCCAAACTACACTAGTAGGAATTTTTTCGTTAAGATCGAAGGTGAGGAAATCTGCCAAAATGGCGGATATATGTTGGTTGCACATGTCATTTCGTGTTTAGGCTTTTTTCATGGGGCTCGTAATAGGATTATGAAATTTTTTATTTCAAATATTAGTTAAATAGTCCAAACTACATAAGTAGCAATTTTTTTGTTAAGATCGAAGGTGAGGAAATCTGCCAAAATGGCGGATATATGTTGGTTGCACATGTCATTTCGTGTTTAGGCTTTTTTCATGGGGCTGGTAATGGGATTATGAACTTTTTTATGGTAAATATTAGTTAAATAGACCACACTTCATAAGTAGGAATCTTTTCGTTAAGATCGAAGGTGGGGAAATCTGCCAAAATGGCGGATATATGTTGGTTGCACATGTCATTTCGTGTTTAGGGATTCTTCATGGGGCTCGTAATGGGATTACGAACTTTTTTATTTCAGATATTAGTTAAATAGTCCAAACTACACTAGCATGAATTTTTTTGTTAGGATGGAATGTGAGGAAATCTGCCAAAATGGCGGATATATGTTGGTTGCACATGTCATTTCGTGTTTAGGGATTTTTCATGGGGCTCGTAATGGGATTATGAAATTTTCATTTCAAATATTAGTTAAATAGACCTAACTACATAAGTAGGAATTTTTTTGTTAAGATCGAAGGTGGGGAAATCTGCCAAAATGGCGGATATATGTTCGTTGCATATGTCATTTCGTGTTTAGGGATTTTTCATGGGGCTCGTAACGGGATTACGAATATTTTTACTTCAAATCTTAGTTGAATAGTCCAAACTACATAAGTAGGAATGTTTTTGTTAAGATCGAAGGTGGGGAAATCTGCCAAAATGGCGGATATATGTTGGTTGCATATGTCATTTCGTGTTTAGGTATTTTTCATGGGGCTCGTCATGGGATTACGCACTTTCTTATTTCAGAATTTAGTTAAATGGTCCAAACTACATAAGTAGGAATGTTTTTGTCAAGATCGAAGGTGGGGAAATCTGCCAAAATGGCGGATATATGTTGGTTGCATATGTCATTTCGTGTTTAGGGATTTTTCATATGGCTCGTAATGGGATTACGAACTTTTTTATTTCAAAGATTAGTTCAATAGACCGAACTACATAAGTAAGAATTTTTTTGTTAGGATCGAAGGTGGGGAAATCTGCCAAAATGGCGGAAATATGTTTGTTGCACATGTCATTTCGTGTTTAGGGATTTTTCATGGGGCTCGTAATGGGATTACGAATCTTTTTATTGCAGATTTTAGTTAAATAGTCCAAACTACACTAGTAGGAATTTTTTTGTTAAGATCGAAGGTGGGGAAATCTGCCAAAATGGCGGATATATGTTCATTGCACATGTCATTTCGTGTTTAGGGATTTTTCATGGGGCTCGTAATGGGATTATGAAATTTTTATTTCAAATATTAGTTCAATAGACCAAACTACATAAGTAGGAATTTTTTAGTTAGGATCGAAGGTGAGGAAATCTGCCAAAATGGCGGATGTTGGTTGCACATGTCATTTCGGGTTTAGGGAATTTTCATGGGGCTGGTAATGGGATTATGAACTTTTTTATGGTAAATATTAGTTAAATAGACCAAACTACATAAGTAGGCATTTTTTTGTTAGGATCGAAGGTGAGGAAATCTGCCAAAATGGCGGATATATGTTGGTTGCACATGTCATTTCGTGTTTAGGCTTTTTTCATGGGGCTGGTAATGGGATTATGAAATTTTTTATGGTAAATATTAGTTAAATAGACCACACTTCATAAGTAGGAATCTTTTCGTTAAGATCGAAGGTGAGGAAATCTGCCAAAATGGCGGATATATGTTGGTTGCACATGTCATTTCGTGTTTAGTCTTTTTTCATGGGGCTGGTAATGGGATTATGAACTTGTTTATGGTAAATATTAGTTAAATAGACCACACTTCATAAGTAGGAATCTTTTCGTTAAGATCGAAGGTGGGGAAATCTGCCAAAATGGCGGATATATGTTGGTTGCACATGTCATTTCGGGTTTAGGGATTTTTCATGGGGCTCGTAGTGGGATTATGAACTTTTTTGTTTCAAATATTAGTTAAATAGACCAAACGACATAAGTAGGAATTTTTTCGTTAAGATCGAAGGTGAGGAAATCTGCCAAAATGGCGGATATATGTTGGTTGCACATGTCATTTCGTGTTTAGGCTTTTTTCATGGGGCTCGTAATGGGATTATGAAATTTTTTATTTCAAATATTAGTTAAATAGTCCAAACTACATAAGTAGCCATTTTTTTGTTAAGATCGAAGGTGAGGAAATCTGCCAAAATGGCGGATATATGTTGGTTGCACATGTCATTTCGTGTTTAGGCTTTTTTCATGGGGCTGGTAATGGGATTATGAACTTTTTTATGGTAAATATTAGTTAAATAGACCACACTTCATAAGTCGGAATCTTTTCGTTAAGATCGAAGGTGGGGAAATCTGCCAAAATGGCGGATATATGTTGGTTGCACATGTCATTTCGGGTTTAGGGATTTTTCATGGGGCTCGTAATGGGATTATGAACTTTTTTATTTCAAATATTAGATCAATAGACCAAACTACATAAGTAGGAATTTTTTTGTTAGGATCGAAGGTGAGGAAATCTGCCAAAATGGCGGATATATGTTGGTTGCACATGTCATTTCGTGTTTAGGGATTTTTCATGGGGCTCGTAATGGGATTATGAAATATTTTATTTCAAATATTAGTTAAATAGTCCAAACTACATAAGTAGCAATTTTTTTGTTAAGATCGAAGGTGAGGAAATCTGCCAAAATGGCGGATATATGTTTGTTGCACATGTCATTTCGTGTTTAGGGATTCTTCATGGGGCTCGTAATGGGATTACGAACTTTTTTATTTCAGATATTAGTTAAATAGTCCAAACTGCACTAGCATGAATTTTTTTGTTAAGATCGAAGGTGGGGAAATCTGCCAAAATGGCGGAAATATGTTTGTTGCACATGTCATTTCGTGTTTAGGGATTTTTCATGGGGCTCGTAATGGGATTACGAATCTTTTTATTTCAGATTTTAGTTAAATAGTCCAAACTACACTAGTAGGAATTTTTTTGTCAAGATCGAAGGTGGGGAAATCTGCCAAAATGGCGGATATATGTTCATTGCACATGTCATTTCGTGTTTAGGGATTTTTCATGGGGCTCGTAGTGGGATTATGAACTTTTTTGTTTCAAATATTAGTTAAATAGACCAAACGACATAAGTAGGCATTTTTTCGTTAAGATCGAAGGTGAGGAAATCTGCCAAAATGGCGGATATATGTTGGTTGCACATGTCATTTCGTGTTTAGGCTTTTTTCATGGGGCTGGTAATGGGATTATGAAATTTTTTATGGTAAATATTAGTTAAATAGACCACACTTCATAAGTAGGAATCTTTTCGTTAAGATCGAAGGTGAGGAAATCTGCCAAAATGGCGGATATATGTTGGTTGCACATCTCATTTCGTGTTTAGTCTTTTTTCATGGGGCTGGTAATGGGATTATGAACTTTTTTATGGTAAATATTAGTTAAATAGACCACACTTCATAAGTAGGAATCTTTTCGTTAAGATCGAAGGTGGGGAAATCTGCCAAAATGGCGGATATATGTTGGTTGCACATGTCATTTCGGGTTTAGGCATTTTTCATGGGGCTGGTAATGGGATTATGAACTTTTTTATTTCAAATATTAGTTCAGTAGACCAAACTACATAAGTATGAATTTTTTAGTCAGGATCGAAGGTGAGGAAATCTGCCAAAATGGCGGAAATATGTTTGTTGCACATGTCATTTCGTGTTTAGGGATTTTTCATGGGGCTCGTAATGGGATTACGAATCTTTTTATTTCAGATTTTAGTTAAATAGTCCAAACTACACTAGTAGGAATTTTTTTATTAAGATCGAAGGTGGGGAAATCTGCCAAAATGGCGGATATATGTTCATTGCACATGTCATTTCGTGTTTAGGGATTTTTCATGGGGCTCGTAGTGGGATTATGAACTTTTTTGTTTCAAATATTAGTTCAATAGACCAAACTACATAAGTAGGAATTTTTTAGTTAGGATCGAAGCTGAGGAAATCTGCCAAAATGGCGGATGTTGGTTGCACATGTCATTTCGGGTTTAGGGATTTTTCATGGGGCTGGTAATGGGATTATGAACTTTTTTATGGTAAATATTAGTTAAATAGACCAAACTACATAAGTAGGAATTTTTTTGTCAGGATCGAAGGTGAGGAAATCTGCCAAAATGGCGGATATATGTTGGTTGCACATGTCATTTCGTGTTTAGGGATTTTTCATGGGGCCCGTAATGGGATTATGAAATTTTTTATTTCAAATATTAGTTAAATAGTCCGAACTACATAAGTAGGAATTTTTTTGTTAAGATCGAAGGTGAGGAAATCTGCCAAAATGGCGGATATATGTTGGTTGCACATGTCATTTCGGGTTTAGGGATTTTCATGGGGCAGGTAATGGGATTATGAACTTTTTTATGGTAAATATTAGTTAGATAGACCACACTTCATAAGTAGGAATTTTTTAGTTAGGATCGAAGCTGAGGAAATCTGCCAAAATGGCGGATGTTGGTTGCACATGTCATTTCGGGTTTAGGGATTTTTCATGGGGCTGGTAATGGGATTATGAACTTTTTTATGGTAAATATTAGTTAAATAGACCAAACTACATAAGTAGGAATTTTTTTGTCAGGATCGAAGGTGAGGAAATCTGCCAAAATGGCGGATATATGTTGGTTGCACATGTCATTTCGTGTTTAGGGATTTTTCATGGGGCCCGTAATGGGATTATGAAATTTTTTATTTCAAATATTAGTTAAATAGTCCGAACTACATAAGTAGGAATTTTTTTGTTAAGATCGAAGGTGAGGAAATCTGCCAAAATGGCGGATATATGTTGGTTGCACATGTCATTTCGGGTTTAGGGATTTTCATGGGGCAGGTAATGGGATTATGAACTTTTTTATGGTAAATATTAGTTAGATAGACCACACTTCATAAGTAGGAATCTTTTCGTTAAGATCGAAGGTGGGGAAATCTGCCAAAATGGCGGAAATATGTTTGTTGCACATGTCATTTCGTGTTTAGGGATTTTTCATGGGGCTCGTAATGGGATTACGAATCTTTTTATTTCAGATTTTAGTTAAATAGTCCAAACTACACTAGTAGGAATTTTTTCGTTAAGATCGAAGGTGAGGAAATCTGCCAAAATGGCGGATATATGTTGGTTGCACATGTCATTTCGTGTTTAGGCTTTTTTCATGGGGCTCGTAATAGGATTATGAAATTTTTTATTTCAAATATTAGTTAAATAGTCCAAACTACATAAGTAGCAATTTTTTTGTTAAGATCGAAGGTGAGGAAATCTGCCAAAATGGCGGATATATGTTGGTTGCACATGTCATTTCGTGTTTAGGCTTTTTTCATGGGGCTGGTAATGGGATTATGAACTTTTTTATGGTAAATATTAGTTAAATAGACCACACTTCATAAGTAGGAATCTTTTCGTTAAGATCGAAGGTGGGGAAATCTGCCAAAATGGCGGATATATGTTGGTTGCACATGTCATTTCGTGTTTAGGGATTCTTCATGGGGCTCGTAATGGGATTACGAACTTTTTTATTTCAGATATTAGTTAAATAGTCCAAACTACACTAGCATGAATTTTTTTGTTAGGATGGAATGTGAGGAAATCTGCCAAAATGGCGGATATATGTTGGTTGCACATGTCATTTCGTGTTTAGGGATTTTTCATGGGGCTCGTAATGGGATTATGAAATTTTCATTTCAAATATTAGTTAAATAGACCTAACTACATAAGTAGGAATTTTTTTGTTAAGATCGAAGGTGGGGAAATCTGCCAAAATGGCGGATATATGTTCGTTGCATATGTCATTTCGTGTTTAGGGATTTTTCATGGGGCTCGTAACGGGATTACGAATATTTTTACTTCAAATCTTAGTTGAATAGTCCAAACTACATAAGTAGGAATGTTTTTGTTAAGATCGAAGGTGGGGAAATCTGCCAAAATGGCGGATATATGTTGGTTGCATATGTCATTTCGTGTTTAGGTATTTTTCATGGGGCTCGTCATGGGATTACGCACTTTTTTATTTCAGAATTTAGTTAAATGGTCCAAACTACATAAGTAGGAATGTTTTTGTCAAGATCGAAGGTGGGGAAATCTGCCAAAATGGCGGATATATGTTGGTTGCATATGTCATTTCGTGTTTAGGGATTTTTCATATGGCTCGTAATGGGATTATGAAATTTTTATTTCAAATATTAGTTCAATAGACCAAACTACATAAGTAGGAATTTTTAAGTTAGGATCGAAGGTGAGGAAATCTGCCAAAATGGCGGATATATGTTCATTGCACATGTCATTTCGTGTTTAGGCTTTTTTCATGGGGCTGGTAATGGGATTATGAACTTTCTTATGGTAAATATTAGTTAAATAGATCACACTTCATAAGTAGGAATCTTTTCGTTAAGATCGTAGGTGAGGAAATCTGCCAAAATGGCGGATATATGTTGGTGGCACATGTCATTTTGTGTTTAGGGGTTTTTCATAGGGCTCGTAATGGGATTACGAACTTTTTTATTTCAAAGATTAGTTCAATAGACCGAACTACATAAGTAAGAATTTTTTGGTTAGGATCGAATGTGAGGAAATCTGCCAAAATGGCGGATATATGTTGGTTGCACATGTCATTTCGTGTTTAGGGATTTTTCATGGGGCTCGTAATGGGATTATGAACTTTTTCATTTCAAATATTAGTTAAATAGACCTAACTACATAAGTAGGACTGTTTTTGTTAAGATCGAAGGTGAGGAAATCTGCCAAAATGGCGGATATATGTTCGTTGCACATGTCATTTCGTGTTTCGGGATTTTTCATGGGGCTCCTAATGTGTTAAACGCTTGGATATCTAGTACCCACTTTATTCAATGGACTTAGACCTACAGGTGAACGTTTCCTTGTTACAATAATCATTGAAACGTAATAAATCTGTGGATTCCAGGTAGGTAACACGTGGGAACGATTACCATGGATAAATCAAAGGTACCCATAGGGTTAGCAAGGTCGAAATTAAATACCCTTCTGTATGAAATGATCATAAACTTACAGGTGAACTTTTCCTAGATGTCATAATCATAGAAGCGTGATAAATCTACGGATACTATATAGGTTACGCTTGGAAATCCTCTGCTATACGCTTGGATATCAAGTACCCACTTTATTCAATGGACTTAAAACTACAGGTGAACGTTTCCTGTTACAATAATCATTGAAACGTAATAAATCTGTGGATTCCAGGTAGGTAACACGTGGGAACGATTACCATGGATAAATCAAAGGTACCCATAGGGTTAGCAAGGTCGAAATTAAATACCCATCTGTTTGAAATGATCATAAACTTACAGGTGAACGTTTCCTAGATGTCATAATCATAGAAGCGTGATAAATCTACGGATACTATATAGGTTACGCTTGGAAATCCTATGCTATGAGCTTGTATATCAAGTACCCACTTTATTCAATGGACTTAAAACTACAGGTGAAGGTTTCCTAGTTACAATATGCATTGAAAACTGATAAATCTATGGATTCCAGGTAGGTAACACGTGGGAACAATTGCCATGGATAGATCAACGATACCCATAGGGTTAGCAAGGTCGAAATTAAATACCGATCTGTTTGAAATGATCATAAACTTACAGGTGAACGTTTCCTAGTTGCAATATACATAAAATCGTGGCAATTCTATGCATACCAGGTAGGAAATAAGTTGAAACGACTTCCATGGATCAAGCAACAACACCCATAGGGTTAGCAAGGTCGAAATTAAATACCCATCTGTTTGAATTGGTCATAAACGTACAGGTGAACGTTTCCGAGTTGTGATAATCAAAGAAACGTGATAAATCTACGGATACTTCGTAGGTTACACTTGGAAATCCTCTGCTATACGCTTGTATATCAAGTACCCACTTTATTCAATGAAAGTAGACCTACAGGTGAACGTTTCCTTGTTACAATAATCATTGAAAAGTGATAAATCTGTGGATTCCAGGTAGGTAACAATTGGGAACGATTACCGTGGATAAATCAACGATACCCATAGGCTTAGAAAGATTGAAATTGAATACCCTTCTGTTTGAAATGATCATAAACGTACAGGTGAACATTTCCTAGATGTCATAATCATAGAAACGTGATAAATGTACGGACACTATGTAGGTTACACTTGGACATCCTCTGCTATACGCTTGTATATCAAGTACCCACTTTATTCAATGAAATTAGACCCACAGTTAAAGGTTTCCTTGTTACAATAATCATTGAAAAGTGATAAATCTGTGGATTCCAGGTAGATAACACGTGGGAACGATTACCATGGATAAATCAACGATACCCATAGGCTTAGAAAGATTGAAATTAAATACCCTTCTGTTTGAAATGATCATAAACTTACAGGTGACCGTTTCCTAGATGTCATAATCATAGAAACCTGATAAATCTACGGATACTATGTAGGTTACACTTGGAAATCCTCTGGTATACTCTTGTATATCAAGTACCCCCTTTATTCAATGGAATTGAACCTACAGGTGAACGTTTCCTAGTTACAATAATCATTGAAACGTGATAAATCTGTGGATTCCAGGTAGGGAACACGTGGGAACAATTGCCATGGATAAATCAACGATACCCATAGGGTTAGCAAGGTCGGAATTAGATACCCATGTGTTTGAAATGATCATAAACTTACAGGTGAACGTTTCCTAGTTGCAGTGAACATAAAATCGTCGTAGTTCTATGCATACCAGGTAGGGAACACGTGCGAACGATTACCATGGATAAATCAACGATACCCATAGGCTTAGAAAGGTCGAAATTATATACCCATCTGTTTGAATTGGTCATAAACGTACAGGTGAACGTTTCCTAATTGTCATAATCATAGAAATGTGATAAATCTACGGATACTAAATAGGTTACACTTGGAAATCCTCTGCTATACGCTTGTATATCAAGTACCCACTTTATTCAATGAAATTAGACCTACAGGTGAACGTTTCCTTGTTACAATAATCATTGAAAAGTGATAAATCTGTGGATTCCAGGTAGGTAACAATTGGGAACGATTACCGTGGATAAATCAACGATACGCATAGGCTTAGAAAGATTGAAATCAAATACCCTTCTGTTTGAAATGATCATAAACTTACAGGTGAACGTTACCTAGATGTCATAATCATAGAAGCGTGATAAATCTACGGATACTATGTAGGTTACACTTGGTAATCCTCTGCTATACGCTTGTATATCAAGTACCCACTTTATTCAATGAAATTAGAACTACAGGTGAAAGTTTCCTTGTTACAATAATCATTGAAAAGTGATAAATCTGTGGATTTCAGGTAGGTAACACGTGGGAACGATTACCATGGATAAATCAACGATACCCATAGGCTTAGAAAGGTCGAAATTATATACCCATCTGTTTGAAATGATCATAAACTTACAGGTGAACGTTTCCTAATTGTCATAATCATAGAAATGTGATAAATCTACGGATACTACGTAGGTTACAGTTGGAAATCCTGTGCTAAACGCTTGGAAACGACTTCCATAGCTAAATCAACGATACCCATAGGCTTAGAAAGATTGAAATTAAATACCCATCTGTTTGAAATGGTCATAAACGTACAGGTGAACGTTTCCTTGTTACAATAATCGTCCAAAAGTGATAAATCTGTGGACTCCAGGTAGGTAACACGTGCGAACGATTACCATGGATAAATCAACGATACCCATAGGCTTAGAAAGATTGAAATTAAATACCCTTCTGTTTGAAATGATCATAAACTTACAGGTGAACATTTCATAGATGTCATAATCATAGAAACGTGATAAATGTACGGATACTATGTAGGTTACACTTGGAAATCCTCTGCTATACGCTTGTATATCAAGTACCCACTTTATTCAATGAAATTAGACCCACAGTTAAATGTTTCCTTGTTACAATAATCATTGAAAAGTGATAAATCTGTGGATTCCAGGTAGATAACACGTGGAAACGATTACCATGGATAAATCAACGATACGCATAGGCTTAGAAAGATTGAAATCAAATACCCTTCTGTTTGAAATGATCATAAACTTACAGGTGAACGTTACTTAGATGTCATAATCATAGAAGCGTGATAAATCTACGGATACTATGTAGGTTACACTTGGTAATCCTCTGCTATACGGTTGTATATCAAGTACCCACTTTATTCAATGAAATTAGAACTACAGGTGAAAGTTTCCTTGTTACAATAATCATTGAAAAGTGATAAATCTGTGGATTCCAGGTAGGTAACACGTGGGAACGATTACCATGGATAAATCAACGATACCCATAGGCTTAGAAAGGTCGAAATTATATACCCATCTGTTTGAAATGATCATAAACTTACAGGTGAACGTTTCCTAATTGTCATAATCATAGAAATGTGATAAATCTACGGATACTACGTAGGTTACAGTTGGAAATCCTGTGCTAAACGCTTGGAAACGACTTCCATAGCTAAATCAACGATACCCATAGGCTTAGAAAGATTGAAATTAAATACCCATCTGTTTGAAATGGTCATAAACGTACAGGTGAACGTTTCCGAGTTGTCATAATCAAAGAAACGTGATAAATCTACGGATACTTCGTAGGTTACACTTGGAAATCCTCTGCTATACGCTTGTATATCAAGTACCCACTTTATTCAATGAAATTGAATAAAGTGGGAACAAGACCTACAGGTGAACGTTTCCTTGTTACAATAATCGTCCAAAAGTGATAAATCTGTGGACTCCAGGTAGGTAACACGTGCGAACGATTACCATGGATAAATCAACGATACCCATAGGCTTAGAAAGGTCGAAATTATATACCCATCTGTTTGAAATGATCATAAACTTACAGGTGAACGTTACCTAGATGTCATAATCATAGAAGGGTGATAAATCTACAGATACTATGTAGGTTACACTTGGTAATCCTCTGCTATACGCTTGTATATCAAGTACCCACTTTATTCTATGAAATTAGAACTACAGGTGAACGTTTCCTTGTTACAATAATCATTGAAAAGTGATAAATCTGTGTATTCCAGGTAGGTAACACGTGGGAACGATTACCATGGATAAATCAACGATACCCATAGGCTTAGAAAGGTCGAAATTATATACCCATCTGTTTGAAATGATCATAAACGTAGACGTGAACGTTACCGAGTTGTCATAATCATAGAAACGTGATAAATCTACGGATACTTCGTATGTTACACTTGGAAATCCTGTGTTAAACGCTTGGATATCAAGTAAGCACTTTATTCAATGAACTTAGACCTACAGGTGAACGTTTCCTTGTCGCAATAAATATAAAATCGTGCAAATTCTATGCATACCAGGTAGGAAATACGTTGAAACCATTACCATGGATTAAGCAAAGACACCCATAGGCTTCGAAAATTTGAAATTAAATACCCTTCTGTTTGAAATGATCATAAACCTACAGGTGAACGTTTCCTAGTTACAATAATCATTGAAACGTGATAAATCTGTGGATTCCAGGTAGGTAACACGTGGGAACAATTGCCATGTATAAATCAACGGTACCCATAAGGTTAGGGAGGTCGAAATTAAATAGCCATCTCTTCGAAATGATAATAAACTTACAGATGAACGTTTCCTAATTGTCATAATCATAGAAATGTGATAAATCTACGGATACTACGTAGGTTACAGTTGGAAATCCTGTGTTATAACTTATATACACTTGGATATTTGTACTTGATATACGCTTGGATATCAAGTACGCACTTTATTCAATGAACTTAGACCTACAGGTGAACGTTGCCTAGTCGCAATAAATATAAAATCGTGGTAGTTCTATGCATACCAGGTAGGAAATACGTGGAAACGATTTTCATGGATCAAGCAACGACACCCATAGGCTTCGAAAGTTTGAAATTAAATATCCTTCTGTTTGAAATGATCATAAACGTAGACGTGAACGTTACCGAGTTGTCATAATCATAGAAACGTGATAAATCTACGGATACTATGTAGGCTATACTTGGAAATCCTCTGGTATACGCTTGTATATCAAGTACCCACTTTATTCAATGGACTTAAACCTACAGGTGAACGTTTCCTAGTTACAATAATCATTGAAACGTGATAAATCTGTGGATTCCAGGTAGGTAACACGTGGGAACAATTGCCATGGATAAATCAACGATACCCATAGGATTAGCAAGGTCGAAATTAAATACCCATCTGTTTGAAATGATCATAAACTTACAGGTGAACATTTCCTAGTTGTCATAATCAAAGAAACGTGATAAATCTACGGATACTTCGTAGGTTACATTTGGAAATCCTCTGCTATACGCTTGTATATCAAGTACCCACTTTATTCAATGAAATTGGACCTACAGGTGAGCGTTTCCTTGTTACAATAATCATTGAAAAGTGATAAATCATAGAAACCTGATAAATCTACGGATACTATGTAGGGTACACTTTGAAATCCTCTGGTATACTCTTGTATATCAAGTACCCCCTTTATTCAATGGACTTAAACCTACAGGTGAACGTTTCCTAGTTACAATAATCATTGAAACGTGATAAATCTGTGGATTCCAGGTAGGGAACACGTGGGAACAATTGCCATGGATAAATCAACGATACCCATAGGGTTAGCAAGGTCGAAATTAAATACCCATCTGTTTGAAATGATCATAAACTTACAGGTGAACGTTTCCTAGTTGCAGTAAACATAAAATCGTCGTAGTTCTATGCATACCAGGTAGGAAATACGTTGAAACGATTTCCATGGATCAAGCAACGACACCCATAGGCTTCGAAAGATTGAAATTAAATACCCATCTGTTTGAATTGGTCATAAACGTACAGGTGAACGTTTCCAAGTTGTCATAATCAAAGAAACGTGATAAATCTACGGATACTTCGTAGGTTACACTTGGTAATCCTCTGCTATACGCTTGTATATCAAGTACCCACTTTATTCAATGAAATTAGACCTACAGGTAAACGTTTCCTTGTTACAATAATCGTTGAAAAGTGATAAATCTGTGGACTCCAGGTAGGTAACACGTGCGAACGATTACCATGGATAAATCAACGATACCCATAGGCTTAGAAAGGTCGAAATTATATACCCATCTGTTTGAATTGGTCATAAACGTACAGGTGAACGTTTCCTAATTGTCATAATCATAGAAATGTGATAAATCTACGGATACTAAATAGGTTACACTTGGAAATCCTCTGCTATACGCTTGTATATCAAGTACCCACTTTATTCAATGAAATTAGACCTACAGGTGAACGTTTCCTTGTTACAATAATCATTGAAAAGTGATAAATCTGTGGATTCCAGGTAGGTAACAATTGGGAACGATTACCGTGGATAAATCAACGATACGCATAGGCTTAGAAAGATTAAAATCAAATACCCTTCTGTTTGAAATGATCATAAACTTACAGGTGAACGTTACTTAGATGTCATAATCATAGAAGCGTGATAAATCTACGGATACTATGTAGGTTACACTTGGTAATCCTCTGCTATACGGTTGTATATCAAGTACCCACTTTATTCAATGAAATTAGAACTACAGGTGAAAGTTTCCTTGTTACAATAATCATTGAAAAGTGATAAATCTGTGGATTCCAGGTAGGTAACACGTGGGAACGATTACCATGGATAAATCAACGATACCCATAGGCTTAGAAAGGTCGAAATTATATACCCATCTGTTTGAAATGATCATAAACTTACAGGTGAACGTTTCCTAATTGTCATAATCATAGAAATGTGATAAATCTACGGATACTACGTAGGTTACAGTTGGAAATCCTGTGCTAAACGCTTGGAAACGACTTCCATAGCTAAATCAACGATACCCATAGGCTTAGAAAGATTGAAATTAAATACCCATCTGTTTGAAATGGTCATAAACGTACAGGTGAACGTTTTCGAGTTACAATAATCATTGAAACGTGATAAATCTGTGGATTCCAGGTAGGGAACACGTGGGAACGATTACCATGGATAAATCAACGATACCCATAGGCTTAGAAAGGTCGAAATTATATACCCATCTGTTTGAAATGGTCATAAACGTACAGGTGAACGTTTCCGAGTTGTCATAATCAAAGAAACGTGATAAATCTACGGATACTTCGTAGGTTACACTTGGAAATCCTCTGCTATACGCTTGTATATCAAGTACCCACTTTATTCTATGAAATTAGAACTACAGGTGAACGTTTCCTTGTTACAATAATCATTGAAAAGTGATAAATCTGTGGATTCCAGGTACGTAACACGTGGGAACGATTACCATGGATAAATCAACGATACCCATAGGCTTAGAAAGGTCGAAATTATATACCCATCTGTTTGAAATGATCATAAACTTACAGGTGAACGTTACCTAGATGTCATAATCATAGAAGGGTGATAAATCTACGGATACTATGTAGGTTACACTTGGTAATCCTCTGCTATACGCTTGTATATCAAGTACCCCCCTTTATTCTATGAAATTAGAACTACAGGTGAACGTTTCCTTGTTACAATAATCATTGAAAAGTGATAAATCTGTGTTTTCCAGGTAGGTAACACGTGGGAACGATTACCATGGATAAATCAACGATACCCATAGGCTTAGAAAGGTCGAAATTATATACCCATCTGTTTGAAATGATCATAAACGTAGACGTGAACGTTACCGAGTTGTCATAATCATAGAAACGTGATAAATCTACGGATACTATGTAGGTTACACTTGGTAATCCTCTGCTATACGGTTGTATATCAAGTACCCACTTTATTCAATGAAATTAGAACTACAGGTGAAAGTTTCCTTGTTACAATAATCATTGAAAAGTGATAAATCTGTGGATTCCAGGTAGGTAACACGTGGGAACGATTACCATGGATAAATCAACGATACCCATAGGCTTAGAAAGGTCGAAATTATATACCCATCTGTTTGAAATGATCATAAACTTACAGGTGAACGTTTCCTAATTGTCATAATCATAGAAATGTGATAAATCTACGGATACTACGTAGGTTACAGTTGGAAATCCTGTGCTAAACGCTTGGAAACGACTTCCATAGCTAAATCAACGATACCCATAGGCTTAGAAAGATTGAAATTAAATACCCATCTGTTTGAAATGGTCATAAACGTACAGGTGAACGTTTTCGAGTTACAATAATCATTGAAACGTGATAAATCTGTGGATTCCAGGTAGGGAACACGTGGGAACGATTACCATGGATAAATCAACGATACCCATAGGCTTAGAAAGGTCGAAATTATATACCCATCTGTTTGAAATGGTCATAAACGTACAGGTGAACGTTTCCGAGTTGTCATAATCAAAGAAACGTGATAAATCTACGGATACTTCGTAGGTTACACTTGGAAATCCTCTGCTATACGCTTGTATATCAAGTACCCACTTTATTCTATGAAATTAGAACTACAGGTGAACGTTTCCTTGTTACAATAATCATTGAAAAGTGATAAATCTGTGGATTCCAGGTACGTAACACGTGGGAACGATTACCATGGATAAATCAACGATACCCATAGGCTTAGAAAGGTCGAAATTATATACCCATCTGTTTGAAATGATCATAAACTTACAGGTGAACGTTACCTAGATGTCATAATCATAGAAGGGTGATAAATCTACGGATACTATGTAGGTTACACTTGGTAATCCTCTGCTATACGCTTGTATATCAAGTACCCCCTTTATTCTATGAAATTAGAACTACAGGTGAACGTTTCCTTGTTACAATAATCATTGAAAAGTGATAAATCTGTGTTTTCCAGGTAGGTAACACGTGGGAACGATTACCATGGATAAATCAACGATACCCATAGGCTTAGAAAGGTCGAAATTATATACCCATCTGTTTGAAATGATCATAAACGTAGACGTGAACGTTACCGAGTTGTCATAATCATAGAAACGTGATAAATCTACGGATACTTCGTATGTTACACTTGGAAATCCTGTGTTAAACGCTTGGATATCAAGTAAGCACTTTATTCAATGAACTTAGACCTACAGGTGAACGTTTCCTTGTCGCAATAAATATAAAATCGTGCAAATTCTATGCATACCAGGTAGGAAATACGTTGAAACCATTACCATGGATTAAGCAAAGACACCCATAGGCTTCGAAAATTTGAAATTAAATACCCTTCTGTTTGAAATGATCATAAACCTACAGGTGAACGTTTCCTAGTTACAATAATCATTGAAACGTGATAAATCTGTGGATTCCAGGTAGGTAACACGTGGGAACAATTGCCATGTATAAATCAACGGTACCCATAAGGTTAGGGAGGTCGAAATTAAATAGCCATCTCTTCGAAATGATAATAAACTTACAGGTGAACGTTTCCTAATTGTCATAATCATAGAAATGTGATAAATCTACGGATACTACGTAGGTTACAGTTGGAAATCCTGTGTTATAACTTATATACACTTGGATATTTGTACTTGATATACGCTTGGATATCAAGTACGCACTTTATTCAATGAACTTAGACCTACAGGTGAACGTTGCCTAGTCGCAATAAATATAAAATCGTGGTAGTTCTATGCATACCAGGTAGGAAATACGTGGAAACGATTTTCATGGATCAAGCAACGACACCCATAGGCTTCGAAAGTTTGAAATTAAATATCCTTCTGTTTGAAATGATCATAAACGTAGACGTGAACGTTACCGAGTTGTCATAATCATAGAAACGTGATAAATCTACGGATACTATGTAGGCTATACTTGGAAATCCTCTGGTATACGCTTGTATATCAAGTACCCACTTTATTCAATGGACTTAAACCTACAGGTGAACGTTTCCTAGTTACAATAATCATTGAAACGTGATAAATCTGTGGATTCCAGGTAGGTAACACGTGGGAACAATTGCCATGGATAAATCAACGATACCCATAGGATTAGCAAGGTCGAAATTAAATACCCATCTGTTTGAAATGATCATAAACTTACAGGTGAACATTTCCTAGTTGTCATAATCAAAGAAACGTGATAAATCTACGGATACTTCGTAGGTTACACTTGGAAATCCTCTGCTATACGCTTGTATATCAAGTACCCACTTTATTCAATGAAATTGGACCTACAGGTGAGCGTTTCCTTGTTACAATAATCATTGAAAAGTGATAAATCATAGAAACCTGATAAATCTACGGATACTATGTAGGTTACACTTTGAAATCCTCTGGTATACTCTTGTATATCAAGTACCCCCTTTATTCAATGGACTTAAACCTACAGGTGAACGTTTCCTAGTTACAATAATCATTGAAACGTGATAAATCTGTGGATTCCAGGTAGGTAACACGTGGGAACGATTACCATGGATAAATCAACGATACCCATAGGCTTAGAAAGGTCGAAATTATATACCCATCTGTTTGAAATGATCATAAACGTAGACGTGAACGTTACCGAGTTGTCATAATCATAGAAACGTGATAAATCTACGGATACTTCGTATGTTACACTTGGAAATCCTGTGTTAAACGCTTGGATATCAAGTAAGCACTTTATTCAATGAACTTAGACCTACAGGTGAACGTTTCCTTGTCGCAATAAATATAAAATCGTGCAAATTCTATGCATACCAGGTAGGAAATACGTTGAAACCATTACCATGGATTAAGCAAAGACACCCATAGGCTTCGAAAATTTGAAATTAAATACCCTTCTGTTTGAAATGATCATAAACCTACAGGTGAACGTTTCCTAGTTACAATAATCATTGAAACGTGATAAATCTGTGGAATCCAGGTAGGTAACACGTGGGAACAATTGCCATGTATAAATCAACGGTACCCATAAGGTTAGGGAGGTCGAAATTAAATAGCCATCTCTTCGAAATGATAATAAACTTACAGGTGAACGTTTCCTAATTGTCATAATCATAGAAATGTGATAAATCTACGGATACTACGTAGGTTACAGTTGGAAATCCTGTGTTATAACTTATATACACTTGGATATTTGTACTTGATATACGCTTGGATATCAAGTACGCACTTTATTCAATGAACTTAGACCTACAGGTGAACGTTGCCTAGTCGCAATAAATATAAAATCGTGGTAGTTCTATGCATACCAGGTAGGAAATACGTGGAAACGATTTTCATGGATCAAGCAACGACACCCATAGGCTTCGAAAGTTTGAAATTAAATATCCTTCTGTTTGAAATGATCATAAACGTAGACGTGAACGTTACCGAGTTGTCATAATCATAGAAACGTGATAAATCTACGGATACTATGTAGGCTATACTTGGAAATCCTCTGGTATACGCTTGTATATCAAGTACCCACTTTATTCAATGGACTTAAACCTACAGGTGAACGTTTCCTAGTTACAATAATCATTGAAACGTGATAAATCTGTGGATTCCAGGTAGGTAACACGTGGGAACAATTGCCATGGATAAATCAACGATACCCATAGGATTAGCAAGGTCGAAATTAAATACCCATCTGTTTGAAATGATCATAAACTTACAGGTGAACATTTCCTAGTTGTCATAATCAAAGAAACGTGATAAATCTACGGATACTTCGTAGGTTACACTTGGAAATCCTCTGCTATACGCTTGTATATCAAGTACCCACTTTATTCAATGAAATTGGACCTACAGGTGAGCGTTTCCTTGTTACAATAATCGTTGAAAAGTGATAAATCTGTGGATTCCAGGTAGGTAACACGTGGGAACGATTACCATGGATATATCAACGATACCCATAGGCTTAGAAAGATTAAAATTCAATACCCTTCTGTTTGAAATGATCATAAACTTACAGGTGAACGTTTCCTAGTAACAATAAACATAAAATCGTGCTAATTCTATGCATACCAGGTAGGCAAAACGAGGGAACGATTTCGATGGATAAATCAACGACACCCATAGGCTTAGAAAGGTATGAAATTAAATACCCTTCTGTTTGAAATGATCTTAAACTTAAAGGTTAACGTTTCCTAGTTGGCATAATCATGGAAACTCGGTAAATCTACGGACACTACGTAGGTTACACTTGGAAATCCTGTGGTCAACGCTTTGATATCAAGTACCCACTTTATTCAATGGACTTAAACGTACAGCTTGGACTTGGACTTGGAGTTGGACTTGGACTTAAACGCTTGGAAACGACTTCCATAGCTAAATCAACGATACCCATAGGCTTAGAAAGATTGAAATGAAATACCCATCTCTTTGAAATGGTCATAAACGTACAGGTGACCGTTTCCTAGATGTCATTATCATAGAAACCTGATAAATCTACGGATACTATGTAGGTTACACTTGGAAATCCTCTGGTATACTCTTGTATATCAAGTACCCCCTTTATTCAATGAAATTAGAACTACAGGTGAACGTTTCCTTGTTACAATAATCATTGAAAAGTTATAAATCTGTGGATTCCAGGTAGGTAACACGTGGGAACGATTACCATGGATAAATCAACGATACCCATAGGCTTAGAAAGATTGAAATTAAATACCCATCTGTTTGAATTGGTCATAAACGTACAGGTGAACGTTTCCGAGTTGTCATAATCAAAGAAACGTGATAAATCTACGGATACTTCGTAGGTTACACTTGAAAATCCTCTGCTATACGCTTGTATATCAAGTACCCACTTTATTCAATGAAATTAGACCTACAGGTGAACGTTTCCTTGTTACAATAATCATTGAAACGTGAAATATCTGTGGTTTCCAGGTAGGTAACACGTGGGAACAATTGCCATGGATAAATCAACGATACCCATAGGGTTAGCAAGGTCGAAATTAAATACCCATCTGTTTGAAATGAGCATAATCGTAGAGGTGAACGTTACCAAGTTATCATAATCATAGAAACGTGATAAATCTACGGATACTTCGTAGGTTACACTTGGAAATCCTGTGTTAAACGCTTGGATATCAAGTACGCACTTAATTCAATGAACTTAGACCTACAGGTGAACGTTTCCTAGTCGCAATAAATATAAAATCGTACAAAGTCTATGCATACCAGGTAGGAAATACGTTGAAACGATTTCCATGGATTAAGCAACGACACCCATAGGCTTCAAAAGTTTGAAATTAAATATTCTTCTGTTTGAAATGATGATAAACGTACAGGTGAATGTTTCCGAGTTGTCATAATCATAGAAACGTGATAAATCTACGGATACTTCGTAGGTTACACTTGGAAATCCTGTGTTAAACGCTTGGATATCAAGTACGCACTTTATTCAATGAACTTAGACCTACAGGTGAACGTTTACTAGTTATGTAAGGTTCTGATTTACTATGCTGAACCGCGCAGTAATTCTATATACAAATAATTATTTATTTGAGTATAGGTGAACTAGCCTTGACTCGAGAGTCTTCTGTTACTAATAAACTGTCTCTTTATGGTACTTCTTTGTTATGACTTTATTTAGACGAAGGCCCAATGCTTTGATACAGGTGTTACACAGATGTTTTAATCTAATCTTTACGTTTGTTCTTAATGTTACGTATTTACTTATTTCTATATTGGTTCGACTTACAATCCCGTTCGGACACTACTAGTAGATTGCACGGTCGATGACTGGGCGGTGTTTAGTATTATCCTACACGGATGGTTCCGTGGCGTGTTGAGAGTAAGTTCCTTAACTAAGCTGCCGAAGCTAACGCCAGATAGGTTGACGGTCCTTAAGCCTCGTACTGTACCAACTCAAGTCCAGAGTATGAAGAATTCCACCGGTTAGCTTCCACGGATTTTGAGTGGTTTCTAAGCACCCAATAGACGACGCGAAGGACTAAACGGCACTCGTATTCACACACCAGGTCCAGCAGGTACAACACTCGTTGTCCTTGTAAAAGGAGACTTCACTAAAGGCAATATGAGGACTGAGTGCGGGGCTTATAAGGCTTGGCGGATGATCTAAACGTTAGGGTAATAACCAATCACCGATCGCCACCGAAAGTGTCTTACAATATAGGTTGGTGATGGTGCAGAATAAGTAGGTTTTGGGATTGCTGACTCGGGGGTCAGTTGGTTTAATTAGTGGGACGCGTTTGATGTCGTAAACGCGGTTGCGGAAATGCTTACATTGTGATTATCGTCGTATACCTGCGCCTATACACATACACGCCGTCATACATCATTCTGTATACAGTATATTCATACATATAATTATCTTTTATGAACATGGGACGTTGCACCTCCCCCCCAGAGTATTGCTGTCCCCAGCAATGGGTGCTGGTGCAAAAAGAAAAAAAAACGTGCGATGTTCATTCACAATATGTTGTTACATAAGTATGTTGTTTAAGAACTTTTCATAAAGTTAATAATATAATGCTGACATATGCATTATCTCGGAAGATTAATAAGTGATTAAAAAGAAATTTTCGGTATTTTGATCTCTAATCCTAGTTGTAAAATTTTTGTTTTGATCCGATCATAATTGCGATTTTTCGTACTTTATTTACAGGATAACAATGTAAATATAAACAATTTGTCTAACTTTTATTACATTATTAGTTCGGAGACTCTTAATTGCAAAATTACAAAAAGGTTTGGTTCGAATCCGATCATAATTTATATTTATTTATTTATTTATTTATTATTATTATTTTTTTTTTTTTGTAGGTCGATAGAGTATCCTTAACTAACAAATTAGGTACAAAAATAACAATTTTCGTACTGTAATTTTTCGAGTTCCAGGCCTATAAACATTTGATTGTTGTTACTTATTTTTGGGTGTATTTTGACTTCCTAATGTGCGGTCGAGTGCTAAAAGTCCGAAATTATTATTATTTTGTTAGATAATGCCAATTGTTGCTAAATTGTTTATTCCGCATGTTTAGTATTTGTATAATATGAACCCCTATGTGGTCTTATTGTAAGTCCGCTAGATTGGAAAGTGCATGTGTGTAGGTATAAGCCTGTATGCAAGTATAACTGGTCTTATGTATACTTATATATACTCTTACCTGTCTTTATGTACACTGATATATATACTCGCATGTCCATACGTTATGTTCATTTATATATATACTCGCTGTATATATATAAGTATAGTATTGACTGCGAGTGTGACGTACTGCATTCCTGGGTGGGTCGCATTCCTGGATGGGTCTTTTTGATTCTTCAAGTATCCGCTCGGTGGCAGGAGTTACCGCGCTTTGGCGCGAACTCGTGCTTTCGTCACGCCTACATATACGCGCGTGCTGTGTAAGTTTCGGCGCGAGCTGACAACACGTGAGCGCGAGTGCATTGGCTTCGGATGGTAGTAGCCGCAATGCTAAGTTCGCTGACAATAGATAGAGATAGACAATAGGCCGAAAATGAACTGCTTATTTTCTTGTTTTGTTTGCATAATCTTAAGTATTTGTTGTTACGTTTTCTAAGATAATAAATTTTATTTAAAATTAATCTTTAAGTGAAAAAAAAAAATTTCTTTCAAAAATAGAGTTTTATTCCAGTAATTACATTGAACCCACGATCCTATGCTGCTTCCTTTTGCGTAAAAATTAATTACTACCAAAATCATTTAGTCGAAAGAAGGAGAATAATTTGGACACCGGTAAGTTTAAAATACCGTGTCTTGAATTTGTAGTGGTCTTGTCTGGTCTACTCAGCGATAGAATTTCTCTAACTTATCTTTATGCTTTACTATAAGTTTTCCATTAGATGATTCTACTATGACATTACTATTGTCTTTAATTTCTTTTACAAAAAATTTTCCATTATAAAATTTATCTAATTTCCCATATCTGGGTTCCTTTAATACTCTCACTTCGTCTCCGACAGAAATCTGTAAAGGTCTTGCCTTTTTATCATAGTACTCCTTGTTCTTATGTTTTGATTGTATGAGATTATTCCTGGCTACTGTTTGTGCATCTCTCAAACATTCAGTTAGTTCTTGTATGTAATCGTTGTAAGTTTCTAATTCGAATTCGTTCGGCAAACGATTGGGTGTACGGGCTGGTTTGCCGTATACTAATTCATGAGGAGTGTAACCCGTTGATGTATGTACGGATGTATTATACTCATGAATAGCAAAGGGAATTACTTTATCCCAATCTTGTTTGCTTGATGATTTATTTCTTAGAAAGTCTGCTAAGACAGCGTGACTTCTTTCTAAGGATCCATTAGACTGTGGATGGTATGCAGTCGTAGTATTTAATTTAAAATTATAAATTTCGGATAACTGTGACTGCGTCCTCGGTCGCTTAGAATTATTCTAGGTACTCCAAAATGTACAAAAAGGTGTCGGGTCAAAGCGTCTGCGATTGTAACTGCTTTGATGTTGGGCACTGGTACTGCTATACAAAATTTTGAAAACTGACACTGCATAGTTAGTATATGCACGTTACCTTGCGTAGATTTGCATAAAGGTCCAACTGTATCTATGGCTACTTTATAGAAAACTTCACTTGGTGTATCCGTTATTACCATTGGTTCTCTTGTCTTTACTCTAACCAGCTTTTGTTCTTGGCAGATTTCACATTTGCGTACGAAATCATGTATATCTTCTTTCATTCCTTTCCAATAATATCGTTCTCTTATTCTTCTATAGGTTTTTCCCATACCACGATGTCCTCCAAACAAACTATTATGGTAATCGTTCAGAACTATTAACTTGTATTCAGGGGCTAGTATCTTACACTCACCGTAACATATCGTTACTGCTATTTGTAAATTTTTCAGTTTTTCCTTAATTTTATTTAATAATACCCCTCGTGGAAGAGTGTCAGTTAGCTCTCCGCTTCTAGCTAATCTAAAAGACTTTAACTTTTTATTCTTAATTTCGTTTGCTAATGTACTTAAACATTTCGATAAATTATCTGGTGTAATTTCGTCTTTTTCTTTATCTGAAATAACTAAACTGAAAATGAATCTTTTTCTATTTTGGGTAACTATTACATCACCGATGGTTATCTTGGCCTTCGATAATTCATCGCGATAAATAGTGTAAGGTTCTGATTTACTATGCTGAACCGCGCAGTAATTCTATATACAAATAATTATTTATTTGAGTATAGGTAAACTAGCCTTGACTCGAGAGTCTTCTGTTACTATTAAGTAGGTTATGATTTTAATAAACTGTCTCTTTATGGTACTTCTTTGTTATGACTTTATTTAGACGAAGGCCCAATGCTTTGATACAGATGTTACACAGATGTTTTAATCTAATCTTTATGTTTGTTCTTAATGTTACGTATTTACTTATTTCTATATTGGTTCGACTTACAATCCCGTTCGGACACTACTAGTAGATTGCACGGTCGATGACTGGGCGATGTTTAGTATTATCCTACACGGATGGTTCCGTGGCGTGTTGAGAGTAAGTTCCTTAACTAAGCTGCCGAAGCTAACGCCAGATAGGTTGACGGTCCTTAAGCCTCGTACTGTACCAACTCACGTCCAGAGTATGAAGAATTTCACCGGTTAGCTTCCACGGAGTTTGAGTGGTTTCTAAGCACCCAATAGACGACGCGAAGGACTAAACGGCACTCGTATTCACACACCAGGTCCAGCAGGTACAACACTCGTTGTCCTTGTAAAAAGAGACTTCACTAAAGGCAATATGAGGACTGAGTGCGGGGCTTATAAGGCTTGGCGGATGATCTCAATGTTAGGGTAATAACCAATCACTGATCGCCACCGAAAGTGTCTTACAATATAGGTTGGTGATGGTGCAGAATAAGTAGGTTTTGGGATTGCTGACTCGGGAGTCAGTTGGTTTAATTAGTAGGACGCGTTTGATGTCGTAAACGCGGTTGCGGAAATGCTTACATTGTGATTATCGTCGTATACCTGCGCCTGTACACATACACGCCGTCATACATCATTCTGTATACAGTATATTCATACATATAATTATCTTTTATGAACATGGGACGTTACTCCTCCCCCCCCCAGAGTATTGCTGTCCCCAGCAATGGGTGCTGGTGCAAAAAGAAAAAAAACGTGCGATGTTCATTCACAATATGTTGTTACATAAGTATGTTGTTTAAGAACTTTTCATAAAGTTAATAATATAATGCTGACATATGCATTATCTCGGAAGATTAATAAGTGATTAAAAAGAAATTTTCGGTATTTTGATCTCTAATCCTAGTTGTAAAAATTTTTTTTTTGTTTTGATCCGATTATAATTGCGATTTTTCGTACTTTATTTACAGGATAACAATGTAATTATAAACAATTTGTCTAACTTTTATTACATTATTAGTTCGGAGACTCTTAATTGCAAAATTACAAAAAGGTTCGGTTCGAATTCGACCATAATTTTTATTTATTTATTTATTTATTTAAATATATATATATTTTTTTTTTTTCGTAGATCGATAGAGTATCCTTAACTAACAAATTAGGTATAAAAATAACAATTTTCGTACTGTAATTTTTCGAGTTACAGGCCTATAAACATTTGATTGTTGCTACTTATTTTTGGGTGTATTTTGACCTCCTAATGTGCGGTCGAGTGCTAAAAGTCCGAAATTATTATTATTTTGTTAGATAATGCCAATTGTTGCTAAATTGTTTGTTCCGCATGTTTAGTATTTGTATAATATGAACCCCTATGTGGTCTTATTGTAAGTCCGCTAGATTGGAAAGTGCATGTGTGTAGGTATAAGCCTGTATGCAAGTATAACTGGTCTTATGTATACTTATATATATACTCTTACCCGTCTTTATGTACACTGATATATATACTCGCATGTCCATACGTTATGTTCATTTATATATATACTTGCTGTATATATATAAGTATAGTATTGACTGCGAGTGTGACGTACTGCATTCCTGGGTGGATCGCATTCCTGGATGGGTCTTTTTGATTCTTCAAGTATCCGATCGGTGGCAGGAGTTACCGCGCTTTGGCGTGAACTCGTGCTTTCGTCACGCCTACATATACGCGCGTGCTGTGTAAGTTTCGGCGCGAGCTGACAACACTTGAGTGCATTGGCTTCGGATGGTAGTAGCCGCAATGCTAAGTTCGCTGACAATAGGTAGAGATAGACAATAGGCCGAAAATGAACTGCTTATTTTCTTGTTTTGTTTGCCTAATCTTAAGTATTTGTTGTTACGTTTTATTGAACCCACGATCCTATGCTGCTTCCTTTTGCGTAAAAATTAATTACTACCAAAATCATTTAGTCGAAAGAAGGAGAATAATTTGGACACCGGTAAGTTTAAAATACCGTGTCTTGAATTTGTAGTGGTCTTGTCTGGTCTACTCAGCGATAAAATTTCTCTAACTTATCTTTATGCTTTACTATAAGTTTTCCATTAGATGATTCTACTATGACATTACTATTGTCTTTAATTTCTTTTACAAAAAATTTTCCATTATAAAATTTATCTAATTTCCCATATCTGGGTTCCTTTAATACTCTCACTTCGTCTCCGACAGAAATCTGTAAAGGTCTTGCCTTTTTATCATAGTACTCCTTGTTCTTATGTTTTGATTGTATGAGATTATTCCTGGCTACTGTTTGTGCATCTCTCAAACATTCAGTTAGTTCTTGTATGTAATCGTTGTAAGTTTCTAATTCGAATTCGTTCGGCAAACGATTGGGTGTACGGGCTGGTTTGCCGTATACTAATTCATGAGGAGTGTAACCCGTTGATGTATGTACGGATGTATTATACTCATGAATAGCAAAGGGAATTACTTTATCCCAATCTTGTTTGCTTGATGATTTATTTCTTAGAAAGTCTGCTAAGACAGCGTGACTTCTTTCTAAGGATCCATTAGACTGTGGATGGTATGCAGTCGTAGTATTTAATTTAAAATTATAAATTTCGGATAACTGTGACAATAGATTGTTTTGAAAACTGCGTCCTCGGTCGCTTAGAATTATTCTAGGTACTCCAAAATGTACAAAAAGGTGTCGGGTCAAAGCGTCTGCGATTGTAACTGCTTTGATGTTGGGCACTGGTACTGCTATACAAAATTTTGAAAACTGACACTGCATAGTTAGTATATGCACGTTACCTTGCGTAGATTTGCATAAAGGTCCAACTGTATCTATGGCTACTTTATAGAAAACTTCACTTGGTGTATCCGTTATTACCATTGGTTCTCTTGTCTTTACTCTAACCAGCTTTTGTTCTTGGCAGATTTCACATTTGCGTACGAAATCATGTATATCTTCTTTCATTCCTTTCCAATAGTATCGTTCTCTTATTCTTCTATAGGTTTTTCCCATACCACGATGTCCTCCAAACAAACTATTATGGTAATCGTTCAGAACTATTAACTTGTATTCAGGGGCTAGTATCTTACACTCACCGTAACATATCGTTACTGCTATTTGTAAATTTTTCAGTTTTTCCTTAATTTTATTTAATAATACCCCTCGTGGAAGAGTGTCAGTTAGCTCTCCGCTTCTAGCTAATCTAAAAGACTTTAACTTTTTATTCCTAATTTCGTTTGCTAATGTATTTAAACATTTCTATAAATTATCTGGTGTAATTTCGTCTTTTTCTTTATCTGAAATAACTAAACTGAAAATGAATCTTTTTCTATTTTGAGTAACTATTACATCACCGACGGTCATCTTGGCCTTCGATAATTCATCGCGATAAATAGCTTCTACGTCAATAAGTAATTTGTTAGTTCCATATGATAAACTTAAATCTTTTGAAATGAAATGTACTATATTATCTTTTAGATAGGTTATACATTCTCTAGTTTTTAAAAATTTTAATGATTCACTCGAGTTCAAATCTGAATCTACATAGTCGAAAAATACAGATGTGGATGTATTTCCTAATCTTGGAGCTGTACTGTCTTCCTTCGGTTTACTATTTATATAAGAAGTATTTTGGTTGTTGGTAAATGTTCCACTTGCGGGTGTTATTATTGTTTTTGTCGTTTTAGGTGGATTATTTTGTTTTTTTGGGTTTAGATAATTTTTTTCTTAATTCTTCGTTAAGCTCATCCTCCGATTCTTCTTCACTATCCTCTTGTTCTATTGTGGAGAGGTGATGCCAATTGGTGTTTTCGGCCATCTCTTCAGTCCAAGCAGTAGAAGATGCTCTAGGTTGTTTTATGGGTGACTTGAAACGAATTGGATTAGACTGACTATCTGCGTATTCTAGCATCCATTCTCTCACAGTGCTGCTGGGGACTACTGCCTGTGAAGCTTCTCCTAGTAACGTAGGTGGTTCTGAACTCGCTTTCTCTCCTTGTTGTAAGGGTGATGAGCTTTCAATATCTTTCATGAGGTCCCAGTTCTCAGTTGGAGTTTCATGATAGAGCTCTAAGAAATTATCCCAGCACATCGAGAGTGGTTGGTTATTTGTAGTCTCGCTTGGGTTTCCATTAGAATTAATCTCTTTTTCCTTTGCACTTTTGTTTAATTCAATGCTAGATAATTCTTGTAGTTCTGAATTATCCATGAGTTGACCTGGCATTGATCGTCTCATAGTAGATTGTAATTTTGGGTTTATTAACTCTTTGTCATCACTTGATGATGAAGAATCTCTAAATTTTGTTTCAATTTCTGGACTAGTTTGTCTAGAATTAGTATTCTTTTTGTTGTTGGGATTTTTACTCTTGTTCTTGTGGGGTTTATTCAATATTATTTCATCAAATTCACTTTCACCTGGATCCTCGTTTGACTTGACCATAGTAGAATCAGTTTCCTCTTCTGACTCTGTATCTTGATTCAACAGGCTAGGAAGCAAAGATTTGTTGCTTAGTGGTATTGGTGGAGCATCGGAAGATTCTGCAATACTACTCTCGATTGAGTTGGTTATTTCTGAGTTATCTGTTTCACTCATTGATGGTGGTTTGGAAACTATGGGTTCTGAAAAAACTACTGTTTTCTTCTCTGTAGTGGCTGGTTCGTTCTTCCTCATTCTAAGTCTCTTCGCGATTGTACTTGCTTCTAGGTCGGCTTGACCTCCCTCCATACCTAAAGGGATAGTGGGGTTATCAAGCTTGATTCCTTCCTTACGACCCGGTTTCTTTCGATGTTTAACTCCTTCTTTAGAAGTTTCGTTTTCGCTTTGTAGTTGAGTACGATTCTGTCTGGCTAAAGAAGTTTTAGTCGGCTTAGGTAGGATAGGCAGTACTCGTACCTCCCCCCCCTGTTCTTGTTCATCTTCTTTAATTAGTTGGACTCTATCAACTGGATTGCGGGAAAGGGCGTCTGCGTTAACATTTAGACGACCAGGTTTATACTTGAAAGTATAGTAATAACCTCGTAATCTCATTCTCCAACGATTTAACCTACTGACTGGATCTTTTAATGATTCAATCCATGTCAATGGTTCGTGATCTCCGTAGACGGTGAAATGTTTACCGTAAAGGTAGTGGCTAAAATACTCTATGGCATTTACTACGGCTAAACATTCTTTTTCTGTGGTAGAATAATTTCGTTCGCATTTGTTGAGAGATCTGGACATATAGGCGATTGGATGTTCTTGACCTGGTTCACCTTGACTTAGGACTGCACCTATAGCTCTATCACTTGCATCCGTAGTTAGAATGAAAGGCTTACTCTCATCCACTGTTGTTAGTACGGGGGCTTCACAAAGTGCTTCTTTTAAGATCTTAAAACTTTGTTCTTGTTCTAATTCCCACTTCCATTTTACGTTTTTGGCTAATAGGGCGTTGATGGGCCCTGCTTTCTCTGAGAAGTTTTCAATAAACCTTCTGTAATAACCAGCTAATCCTAAGAACTGTCGAATTTCAGTTTGGTTAGTCGGCCGCGGGTAGTTTTTAACGGCTTCTAACTTCTTAGGGTCCGGTCTTACTCCATTACTGTCGATGATATGACCTAAATAATTAATTTCTGGTACAAGGAATTGGCATTTATCCATTTGTAGTCTTAAGCCTACCGCTGACAACCTTTCAAACAATTTAGCGATTTTCTCCTCATGTTCTTCGAGAGAATTTGCATAAATCACTATATCATCTAAAAAGACATACATTTCTGATCCTTGTAGACCTGTTAGGACGCAATCCATGAGCCTTTGGAAGGTTGCAGGCGCGTTGGTAAGGCCGAAGGGCATACATAGGTACTCAAAATGGCCGTATTTGGTGTTAAAGGCAGTTTTCTCAACATCCCCAGGGTCAATCTCTATTTGATGGAAGCCCATGGCGAGGTCAAAAACTGAGAAATATTTTGCTCTTCCAATCTGCTCAAGGATTTCCATGATGTTCGGTAGTGGATATGCGTCCTTGATGGTTTTCGCGTTTAACTTTCGGTAGTCAATTACCAACCTGTACTTTTTCTTTCCGTCTGGTCCTGGTTTCTTAGGTACGATTCGAATAGGACTGCAAGATGGGCTCTTTGAATACCTGATTATACCGGCTTCCAAAAGTTTTTGTATTTGGTTAAAAAGCTCGTCATCTAGTCCTGTTGGTCCTCTCTTGTACTTAACTTTGACGGGTTCTTCATCGGTTGTCCTAATCTTATGCTTAACACATGATGTTCTTGGTGGCGGATCTCCTGGCAAATAAAACAGATGAGAATATTCTTTTACCATTTTCTTAATCTGCGTTCTTTCTGGTCTTGTGTGATAGTTGGTTAAAACTTTTTCCAGGATTGTTTTTACGCGGTCTTCTTCGTCTTTTGGTGGTTTCCCTTCTAACGGAAACTCGTAGTCATCCTCCAAGTCATCGTAAAAGTCAAATGCTTCCAATGGCTGTGGAGTAATTTCTATTTCGACTGGATCAGGTAGAGTATTAGTGGCCATTACATAACAGTAGCCTTTGTTATTTTTAACGGCGGCTTCTCCTATAAAAACTCCTGGGACGGTATTTATTCGTCTTAAGTAGGCTTGGCCCTTAGCTGAATGTTTAGTTGCGGGAATTCTTATAGGAACTTTTGCTCTGGCCGGTAACTTAAATACAGTTTTACCATTGGATTTAAAACCTTTAGAATTAAAATTCCAATTTACTGTATCTATAGATTCCGGTTCTATCTCGCGTTCGGCATATGGAAATTCAAACTCAGGTTCAATCTGAACTCTTTTTACTTCCGTGTTTCGATATGCTTCCTCTGGATGTTTATCTTCACTAGTTTCTGGTATTAGTTTATGAACGAAGGGAACGGGTGTTATCGGATGACTTTCCGTTACTAGTACTCCCTCTCCAAACATGATGTTTACTTTTTCTACAAGTAGAAAAGGGTTACCCAATATAAGTTCTTCTGATAGTGGCGTGCTAGATGGTAACACGTGGAATAAATGGTCCTTTCCTAAGATTTTTAATTTTACAGTTCCTAGAGTCCTTACCTCCTGTGGAGAAATACCTAGTATAGAGATCACATCATTTTGGTCTACTATAGCATTAGGACCCAATGCATTTTCTTTTACTGCATTGATTTGGGCTCCGGTATCCACTACACATAAGGCTTCTGGAACTGCCAATTGTTCTATTTTTAATTTTATTGTGGGCGAGGATTCGACTCTTGACGTGAGTCGAATAACTTGGGCTGGTTTCCCGACTTGGCTGTGGGGCCGGGACTGGTTGAACGCTGTGGAGTCGTCCCGCTCACTGGTGCGTTCTTCCAGTGAGCGTTGTCCCAGTTTAAATGATTTTTATTTCCACTGCGAAACGGGATTGGCGACTTCGGCTTTTCTCCGTAATAGTCTTGATTTCTGTTAATTGCGGATTCTTGATGGTGACATGGTTCCTGCATTGGGACTGGTCTGTGCGTACACGTTGGTGGATTTTGATGTTGGTAGCCTCCATTTTGAGGTGGGTACCAATATCCGGCTCTCTGTTGATTTTGAAAGTATATATAACATGCAGCACAGTTACAGGGTCTGTAATCCAGATATAATGGTGCCTCTGGTGGTATAACATGTCTTTGTACTGGTGGTCTTACTGGCACCATAGTATTCTCAGTATATTCCCTCTGGAGTATACTTGGATGTTTGATAGGCTCGGGTACTGGCTTTTTATAACTCAATTGTGGTGGTGCGTGTATCTTGCCTCCTTCAAAAGTCATTTTTGGGAAATAGGTGTAATCCCGGTCTATTGAATAAGAAATCTCATTTCTATTATGCGTAGAATCATGAAAATTCACTCTTCTTTGCCCTCCTCTATCTCCTTCCTCATTATTCAATGTTCTTACTTGATGTATACTTTCATATATTTCTCCTGAACCAGGGGGTGAATCCCGTGAACCATGTGGACTTCGATCTTGTGTATGACTTACTTGATGAATACGTGGATTGGAGTAATGATTATTATACATGGTTACTTTACCCCGTTCATATTTCGATGCTAACGCGAACGCGTCATCCAGTTTTTCTGGTGCTAACTCGATAATACGGGTTCTCCAACCATCTGGTAATCCATTAATAAATGATTCTAAGGCGATGATTTCGATCTGAGGTTTTAAATGATCTCGCTGTACGTTATTTCCCAGTACTTCCAACGCGGCGTTAATTGCGGCATTAACTAGCGCGTTTATTCGACCGTAAAACTGTCGAATATTCTCTCCCTGTCTCATGGAAGATGATTGAATTTCGTGTAAGTAATATTTATATGTGCGGGGCGGTGCAAAGCAGTCTTTTAAATGCGATTTTAAATCATTCCAAGTTTTAAATGTGCTAACTTCCAAGGCTTGTCTGGCTTTACCCCTTAATTTTGATATAACGATTCTTAAAAAGTGTGCTTCTGAATCTGTAGAAATCATGGTAAAGCAGTTATCAACATCTTGTAAGAATTCTTTTAGATTCATATTTGTTCCATCGTAATCTGCAAGATGTTGAGTTGCTCTTTCCACTGCCCGAAAATTATTTGACTCTAATATACTACGTGAAAATTCTAATAATTGTTCTTCTCTTTCTGCCTCTTTAAATCTATAAAATTGATCTAAAGCATTGATTCTTTGTTCTAAGTTGGGTAATCTTAAGATTTCCTCTCTAGTTTGATTAAACGCCATTATGTTTTATTTCGTCTAAAAGTTTCAAAAATACTAACTCTAAATTTCTTCTTAATAATGAAAATTCTAAACGAGACAGTTGGTACTTTAGTAACAATGGCTTAGTTCCCCACCAGGAATGCCATTTGTAAGGTTCTGATTTACTATGCTGAACCGCGCAGTAATTCTATATACAAATAATTATTTATTTGAGTATAGGTGAACTAGCCTTGACTCGAGAGTCTTCTGTTACTAATAAACTGTCTCTTTATGGTACTTCTTTGTTATGACTTTATTTAGACGAAGGCCCAATGCTTTGATACAGGTGTTACACAGATGTTTTAATCTAATCTTTACGTTTGTTCTTAATGTTACGTATTTACTTATTTCTATATTGGTTCGACTTACAATCCCGTTCGGACACTACTAGTAGATTGCACGGTCGATGACTGGGCGGTGTTTAGTATTATCCTACACGGATGGTTCCGTGGCGTGTTGAGAGTAAGTTCCTTAACTAAGCTGCCGAAGCTAACGCCAGATAGGTTGACGGTCCTTAAGCCTCGTACTGTACCAACTCACGTCCAAAGTATGAAGAATTCCACCGGTTAGCTTCCACGGAGTTTGAGTGGTTTCTAAGCACCCAATAGACGACGCGAAGGACTAAACGGCACTCGTATTCACACACCAGGTCCAGCAGGTACAACACTCGTTGTCCTTGTAAAAAGAGACTTCACTAAAGGCAATATGAGGACTGAGTGCGGGGCTTATAAGGGTTGGCGGATGATCTCAACGTTAGGGTAATAACCAATCACCGATCGCCACCGAAAGTGTCTTACAATATAGGTTGGTGATGGTGCAGAATAAGTAGGTTTTGGGATTGCTGACCCGGGGGTCAGTTGGTTTAATTAGTGGGACGCGTTTGATGTAGTAAACGCGGTTGCGGAAATGCTTACATTGTGATTATCGTCATATACCTGCGCCTGTACACATACACGCCGTCATACATCATTCTGTATACAGTATATTCATACATATAATTATCTTTTATGAACATGGGACGTTACAGTTACAATAATCGTTGAAAACTGATAAATCTGTGGACTCCAGGTAGGTAACACGTGCGAACGATTACCATGGATAAATCAACGATACCCATAGGCTTAGAAAGGTCGAAGTTATATACCCATCTGTTTGAATTGGTCATAAACGTACACGTGAACGTTTCCTAATTGTCATAATCATAGAAATGTGATAAATCTACGGATACTACGTAGGTTACAGTTGGAAATCCTGTGCTAAACGCTTGGAAACGACTTCTATAGCTAAATCAACGATACCCATAAGCTTCGAAAGATTGAAATTAAATACCCATCTGTTTGAATTGGTCATAAACGTACAGGTGAACGTTTCCTAATTGTCATAATCATAGAAATGTGATAAATCTACGGATACTAAATAGGTTACACTTGGAAATCCTCTGCTATACGCTTGTATATCAAGTACCCACTTTAGTCAATGAAATTAGAACTACAGGTGAACGTTTCCTTGTTACAATAATCATTGAAAAGTGATAAATCTGTGGATTCCAGGTAGGTAAAACGTGGGAACGATTACCATGGATAAATCAACGATACCCATAGGCTTCGAAAGATTGAAATTAAATACCCATCTGTTTGAATTTGTCATAAACGTACACGTGAACGTTTCCTAATTGTCATAATCATAGAAATGTGATAAATCTACGGATACTACGTAGGTTACAGTTGGAAATCCTGTGCTAAACGCTTGGAAACGACTTCTATAGCTAAATCAACGATACCCATAAGCTTCGAAAGATTGAAATTAAATACCCATCTGTTTGAATTGGTCATAAACGTACAGGTGAACGTTTCCTAATTGTCATAATCATTGAAAAGTG
Source organism: Muscidifurax raptorellus (assembly GCA_020010945.3). Taxonomy (NCBI): domain Eukaryota; kingdom Metazoa; phylum Arthropoda; class Insecta; order Hymenoptera; family Pteromalidae; genus Muscidifurax; species Muscidifurax raptorellus. The sequence continues at coordinate 28,766,250 of CM052080.1, read as the reverse complement.
ATAAATCTGTGGATTCCAGGTAGGTAAAACGTGGGAACGATTACCATGGATAAATCAACGATACCCATAGGCTTCGAAAGATTGAAATTAAATACCCATCTGTTTGAATTGGTCATAAACGTACAGGTGAACGTTTCCGAGTTGTCATAATCAAAGAAACGTGATAAATCTACGGACACTTCGTAGGTTACACTTGAAAATCCTCTGCTATACGCTTGTATATCAAGTACCCACTTTATTCAATGAAATTAGACCTACAGGTGAACGTTTCCTTGTTACAATAATCATTGAAACGTGAAATATCTGTGGTTTCCAGGTAGGTAACACGTGGGAACAATTGCCATGGATAAATCAACGATACCCATAGGGTTAGCAAGGTCGAAATTAAATACCCATCTGTTTGAAATGAGCAAAATCGTAGAGGTGAACGTTACCAAGTTATCATAATCATAGAAACGTGATAAATCTACGGATACTTCGTAGGTTACACTTGGAAATCCTGTGTTAAACGCTTGGATATCAAGTACGCACTTTATTCAATGAACTTAGACCTACAGGTGAACGTTTCCTAGTCGCAATAAATATAAAATCGTACAAAGTCTATGCATACCAGGTAGGAAATACGTTGAAACGATTTCCACGGATTAAGCAACGACACCCATAGGCTTCAAAAGTTTGAAATTAAATATTCTTCTGTTTGAAATGATGATAAACGTACAGGTGAATGTTTCCGAGTTGTCATAATCATAGAAACGTGATAAATCTACGGATACTTCGTAGGTTACACTTGGAAATCCTGTGTTAAACGCTTGGATATCAAGTACGCACTTTATTCAATGAACTTAGACCTACAGGTGAACGTTTACTAGTTACAATAATCGTTGAAAAGTGATAAATCTGTGGACTCCAGGTAGGTAACACGTGCGAACGATTACCATGGATAAATCAACGATACCCATAGGCTTAGAAAGGTCGAAGTTATATACCCATCTGTTTGAAATTATCATAAACGTAGAGGTGAACGTTATTGAGTTGTCGTAATCATAGAAACGTGATAAATCTACGGATACTAAATAGGTTACACTTGGAAATCCTCTGCTATACGCTTGTATATCAAGTACCCACTTTATTCAATGAAATTAGAACTACAGGTGAACGTTTCCTTGTTACAATAATCATTGAAAAGTGATAAATCTGTGGATTCCAGGTAGGTAAAACGTGGGAACGATTACCATGGATAAGTCAACGATACCCATAGGCTTCGAAAGATTAAAATTAAATACCCATCTGTTTGAATTGGACATAAACGTACACGTGAACGTTTCCTAATTGTCATAATCATAGAAATGTGATAAATCTACGGATACTACGTAGGTTACAGTTGGAAATCCTGTGCTAAACGCTTGGAAACGACTTCTATAGCTAAATCAACGATACCCATAAGCTTCGAAAGATTGAAATTAAATACCCATCTGTTTGAATTGGTCATAAACGTACAGGTGAACGTTTCCTAATTGTCATAATCATAGAAATGTGATAAATCTACGGATACTAAATAGGTTACACTTGAAAATCCTCTGCTATACGCTTGTATATCAAGTACCCATTTAATTCAATGAAATTAGACCTACAGGTGAACGTTTCCTTGTTACAATAATCATTGAAAAGTGATAAATCTGTGGATTCCAGGTAGGTAACAATTGGGAACGATTACCGTGGATAAATCAACGATACGCATAGGCTTAGAAAGATTGAAATCAAATACCCATCTGTTTGAATTGGTCATAAACGTACAGGTGAACGTTTCCTAATTGTCATAATCATAGAAATGTGATAAATCTACGGATACTACGTAGGTTACAGTTGGAAATACTCTGCTATACGCTTGTATATCAAGTACCCACTTTATTCAATGAAATTAGACCTACAGGTGAACGTTTCCTTGTTACAATAATCATTGAAAAGTGATAAATCTGTGGATTCCAGGTAGGTAAAACGTGGGAACGATTACCATGGATAAATCAACGATACCCATAGGCTTCGAAAGATTAAAATTAAATACCCATCTGTTTGAATTGGACATAAACGTACACGTGAACGTTTCCTAATTGTCATAATCATAGAAATGTGATAAATCTACGGATACTACGTAGGTTACAGTTGGAAATCCTGTGCTAAACGCTTGGAAACGACTTCTATAGCTAAATCAACGATACCCATAAGCTTCGAAAGATTGAAATTAAATACCCATCTGTTTGAATTGGTCATAAACGTACAGGTGAACGTTTCCTAATTGTCATAATCATAGAAATGTGATAAATCTACGGATACTAAATAGGTTACACTTGAAAATCCTCTGCTATACGCTTGTATATCAAGTACCCATTTTATTCAATGAAATTAGACCTACAGGTGAACGTTTCCTTGTTACAATAATCATTGAAAAGTGATAAATCTGTGGATTCCAGGTAGGTAACAATTGGGAACGATTACCGTGGATAAATCAACGATACGCATAGGCTTAGAAAGATTGAAATCAAATACCCATCTGTTTGAATTGGTCATAAACGTACAGGTGAACGTTTCCTAATTGTCATAATCATAGAAATGTGATAAATCTACGGATACTACGTAGGTTACAGTTGGAAATACTCTGCTATACGCTTGTATATCAAGTACCCACTTTATTCAATGAAATTAGACCTACAGGTGAACGTTTCCTTGTTACAATAATCGTTGAAAAGTGATAAATCTGTGGACTCCAGGTAGGTAACACGTGCGAACGATTACCATGGATAAATCAACGATACCCATAGGCTTAGAAAGGTCGAAATTATATACCCATCTGTTTGAAATGATCATAAACGTAGAGGTGAACGTTACTGAGTTGTCATAATCATAGAAACGTGATAAATCTACGGATACTAAATAGGTTACACTTGGAAATCCTCTGCTATACGCTTGTATATCAAGTACCCACTTTATTCAATGGACTTAAACGTACAGGTGAACGTTTCCTAGTAGGTTTAAATAGCCATCTGTTAGAAATGATCACAAAATTACAGGTGAACGTTTCCTAATTGTCATAATCATAGAAATGTGATAAATCTACGGATACTACGTAGGTTACAGTTGGAAATCCTGTGCTAAACGCTTGGAAACGAATTCCATAGCTAAATCAACGATACCCATAGGCTTAGAAAGATTGAAATTAAATACCCATCTGGTTGAAATGGTCATAAACGTACAGGTGAACGTTTCCTAATTGTCATAATCATAGAAATGTGATAAATCTTCGGATACTAAATAGGTTACACTTGAAAATCCTCTGCTATACGCTTGTATATCAAGTACCCACTTTATTCAATGAAATTAGACCTACAGGTGAACGTTTCCTTGTTACAATAATCATTGAAAAGTGATAAATCTGTGGATTCCAGGTAGGTAACAATTGGGAACGATTACCGTGGATAAATCAACGATACGCATAGGCTTAGAAAGATTGAAATCAAATACCCATCTGTTTGAATTGGTCATAAACGTACAGGTGAACGTTTCCTAATTGTCATAATCATAGAAATGTGATAAATCTACGGATACTACGTAGGTTACAGTTGGAAATACTCTGCTATACGCTTGTATATCAAGTACCCACTTTATTCAATGAAATTAGACCTACAGGTGAACGTTTCCTTGTTACAATAATCATTGAAAAGTGATAAATCTGTGGATTCCAGGTAGGTAAAACGTGGGAACGATTACCATGGATAAATCAACGATACCCATAGGCTTCGAAAGATTAAAATTAAATACCCATCTGTTTGAATTGGACATAAACGTACACGTGAACGTTTCCTAATTGTCATAATCATAGAAATGTGATAAATCTACGGATACTACGTAGGTTACAGTTGGAAATCCTGTGCTAAACGCTTGGAAACGACTTCTATAGCTAAATCAACGATACCCATAAGCTTCGAAAGATTGAAATTAAATACCCATCTGTTTGAATTGGTCATAAACGTACAGGTGAACGTTTCCTAATTGTCATAATCATAGAAATGTGATAAATCTACGGATACTAAATAGGTTACACTTGAAAATCCTCTGCTATACGCTTGTATATCAAGTACCCATTTTATTCAATGAAATTAGACCTACAGGTGAACGTTTCCTTGTTACAATAATCATTGAAAAGTGATAAATCTGTGGATTCCAGGTAGGTAACAATTGGGAACGATTACCGTGGATAAATCAACGATACGCATAGGCTTAGAAAGATTGAAATCAAATACCCATCTGTTTGAATTGGTCATAAACGTACAGGTGAACGTTTCCTAATTGTCATAATCATAGAAATGTGATAAATCTACGGATACTACGTAGGTTACAGTTGGAAATACTCTGCTATACGCTTGTATATCAAGTACCCACTTTATTCAATGAAATTAGACCTACAGGTGAACGTTTCCTTGTTACAATAATCGTTGAAAAGTGATAAATCTGTGGACTCCAGGTAGGTAACACGTGCGAACGATTACCATGGATAAATCAACGATACCCATAGGCTTAGAAAGGTCGAAATTATATACCCATCTGTTTGAAATGATCATAAACGTAGAGGTGAACGTTACTGAGTTGTCATAATCATAGAAACGTGATAAATCTACGGATACTAAATAGGTTACACTTGGAAATCCTCTGCTATACGCTTGTATATCAAGTACCCACTTTATTCAATGGACTTAAACGTACAGGTGAACGTTTCCTAGTAGGTTTAAATAGCCATCTGTTAGAAATGATCATAAAATTACAGGTGAACGTTTCCTAATTGTCATAATCATAGAAATGTGATAAATCTACGGATACTACGTAGGTTACAGTTGGAAATCCTGTGCTAAACGCTTGGAAACGAATTCCATAGCTAAATCAACGATACCCATAGGCTTAGAAAGATTGAAATTAAATACCCATCTGGTTGAAATGGTCATAAACGTACAGGTGAACGTTTCCTAATTGTCATAATCATAGAAATGTGATAAATCTTCGGATACTAAATAGGTTACACTTGAAAATCCTCTGCTATACGCTTGTATATCAAGTACCCACTTTATTCAATGAAATTAGACCTACAGGTGAACGTTTCCTTGTTACAATAATCATTGAAAAGTGATAAATCTGTGGATTCCAGGTAGGTAACAATTGGGAACGATTACCGTGGATAAATCAACGATACGCATAGGCTTAGAAAGGTCGAAATTATATACCCATCTGTTTGAAATGATCATAAACGTAGAGGTGAACGTTACTGAGTTGTCATAATCATAGAAGCGTGATAAATCTACGGATACTATGTAGGTTACAACTTGGAAATCCTGTGCTATACGCTTGTATATCAAGTACCCCATTTATTCAATGGAATTAAACCTACAGGTGAATGTTTCCTTGTTACAATAATCCTTGAAAATTGATAAATCTGTGGATTCCAGGTAGGTAACACGTGGGAACGATTACCATGGATAAATCAACGATACCGATAGGCTTAGAAAGATTGAAATTAAATACCCTTCTGTTTGAAATGATCATAAACCTACAGGTGAATGTTTCCGAGTTGTCATAATCATAGAAACGTGATAAATCTACGGATACTTCGTAGGTTACACTTGGAAATCCTGTGTTAAACGCTTGGATATCAAGTACGCACTTTATTCAATGAACTTAGACCTACAGGTGAACGTTTACTAGTTACAATAATCGTTGAAAAGTGATAAATCTGTGGACTCCAGGTAGGTAACACGTGCGAACGATTACCATGGATAAATCAACGATACCCATAGGCTTAGAAAGGTCGAAGTTATATACCCATCTGTTTGAAATTATCATAAACGTAGAGGTGAACGTTATTGAGTTGTCGTAATCATAGAAACGTGATAAATCTACGGATACTAAATAGGTTACACTTGAAAATCCTCTGCTATACGCTTGTATATCAAGTACCCATTTTATTCAATGAAATTAGACCTACAGGTGAACGTTTCCTTGTTACAATAATCATTGAAAAGTGATAAATCTGTGGATTCCAGGTAGGTAACAATTGGGAACGATTACCGTGGATAAATCAACGATACGCATAGGCTTAGAAAGATTGAAATCAAATACCCATCTGTATGAATTGGTCATAAACGTACAGGTGAACGTTTCCTAATTGTCATAATCATAGAAATGTGATAAATCTACGGATACTACGTAGGTTACAGTTGGAAATACTCTGCTATACGCTTGTATATCAAGTACCCACTTTATTCAATGAAATTAGACCTACAGGTGAACGTTTCCTTGTTACAATAATCGTTGAAAAGTGATAAATCTGTGGACTCCAGGTAGGTAACACGTGCGAACGATTACCATGGATAAATCAACGATACCCATAGGCTTAGAAAGGTCGAAATTATATACCCATCTGTTTGAAATGATCATAAACGTAGAGGTGAACGTTACTGAGTTGTCATAATCATAGAAACGTGATAAATCTACGGATACTAAATAGGTTACACTTGGAAATCCTCTGCTATACGCTTGTATATCAAGTACCCACTTTATTCAATGGACTTAAACGTACAGGTGAACGTTTCCTAGTAGGTTTAAATAGCCATCTGTTAGAAATGATCACAAAATTACAGGTGAACGTTTCCTAATTGTCATAATCATAGAAATGTGATAAATCTACGGATACTACGTAGGTTACAGTTGGAAATCCTGTGCTAAACGCTTGGAAACGAATTCCATAGCTAAATCAACGATACCCATAGGCTTAGAAAGATTGAAATTAAATACCCATCTGGTTGAAATGGTCATAAACGTACAGGTGAACGTTTCCTAATTGTCATAATCATAGAAATGTGATAAATCTTCGGATACTAAATAGGTTACACTTGAAAATCCTCTGCTATACGCTTGTATATCAAGTACCCACTTTATTCAATGAAATTAGACCTACAGGTGAACGTTTCCTTGTTACAATAATCATTGAAAAGTGATAAATCTGTGGATTCCAGGTAGGTAACAATTGGGAACGATTACCGTGGATAAATCAACGATACGCATAGGCTTAGAAAGATTGAAATCAAATACCCATCTGTTTGAATTGGTCATAAACGTACAGGTGAACGTTTCCTAATTGTCATAATCATAGAAATGTGATAAATCTACGGATACTACGTAGGTTACAGTTGGAAATACTCTGCTATACGCTTGTATATCAAGTACCCACTTTATTCAATGAAATTAGACCTACAGGTGAACGTTTCCTTGTTACAATAATCATTGAAAAGTGATAAATCTGTGGATTCCAGGTAGGTAAAACGTGGGAACGATTACCATGGATAAATCAACGATACCCATAGGCTTCGAAAGATTAAAATTAAATACCCATCTGTTTGAATTGGACATAAACGTACACGTGAACGTTTCCTAATTGTCATAATCATAGAAATGTGATAAATCTACGGATACTACGTAGGTTACAGTTGGAAATCCTGTGCTAAACGCTTGGAAACGACTTCTATAGCTAAATCAACGATACCCATAAGCTTCGAAAGATTGAAATTAAATACCCATCTGTTTGAATTGGTCATAAACGTACAGGTGAACGTTTCCTAATTGTCATAATCATAGAAATGTGATAAATCTACGGATACTAAATAGGTTACACTTGAAAATCCTCTGCTATACGCTTGTATATCAAGTACCCATTTTATTCAATGAAATTAGACCTACAGGTGAACGTTTCCTTGTTACAATAATCATTGAAAAGTGATAAATCTGTGGATTCCAGGTAGGTAACAATTGGGAACGATTACCGTGGATAAATCAACGATACGCATAGGCTTAGAAAGATTGAAATCAAATACCCATCTGTTTGAATTGGTCATAAACGTACAGGTGAACGTTTCCTAATTGTCATAATCATAGAAATGTGATAAATCTACGGATACTACGTAGGTTACAGTTGGAAATACTCTGCTATACGCTTGTATATCAAGTACCCACTTTATTCAATGAAATTAGACCTACAGGTGAACGTTTCCTTGTTACAATAATCGTTGAAAAGTGATAAATCTGTGGACTCCAGGTAGGTAACACGTGCGAACGATTACCATGGATAAATCAACGATACCCATAGGCTTAGAAAGGTCGAAATTATATACCCATCTGTTTGAAATGATCATAAACGTAGAGGTGAACGTTACTGAGTTGTCATAATCATAGAAACGTGATAAATCTACGGATACTAAATAGGTTACACTTGGAAATCCTCTGCTATACGCTTGTATATCAAGTACCCACTTTATTCAATGGACTTAAACGTACAGGTGAACGTTTCCTAGTAGGTTTAAATAGCCATCTGTTAGAAATGATCATAAAATTACAGGTGAACGTTTCCTAATTGTCATAATCATAGAAATGTGATAAATCTACGGATACTACGTAGGTTACAGTTGGAAATCCTGTGCTAAACGCTTGGAAACGAATTCCATAGCTAAATCAACGATACCCATAGGCTTAGAAAGATTGAAATTAAATACCCATCTGGTTGAAATGGTCATAAACGTACAGGTGAACGTTTCCTAATTGTCATAATCATAGAAATGTGATAAATCTTCGGATACTAAATAGGTTACACTTGAAAATCCTCTGCTATACGCTTGTATATCAAGTACCCACTTTATTCAATGAAATTAGACCTACAGGTGAACGTTTCCTTGTTACAATAATCATTGAAAAGTGATAAATCTGTGGATTCCAGGTAGGTAACAATTGGGAACGATTACCGTGGATAAATCAACGATACGCATAGGCTTAGAAAGGTCGAAATTATATACCCATCTGTTTGAAATGATCATAAACGTAGAGGTGAACGTTACTGAGTTGTCATAATCATAGAAGCGTGATAAATCTACGGATACTATGTAGGTTACAACTTGGAAATCCTGTGCTATACGCTTGTATATCAAGTACCCCCATTTATTCAATGGAATTAAACCTACAGGTGAATGTTTCCTTGTTACAATAATCCTTGAAAATTGATAAATCTGTGGATTCCAGGTAGGTAACACGTGGGAACGATTACCATGGATAAATCAACGATACCGATAGGCTTAGAAAGATTGAAATTAAATACCCTTCTGTTTGAAATGATCATAAACCTACAGGTGAATGTTTCCGAGTTGTCATAATCATAGAAACGTGATAAATCTACGGATACTTCGTAGGTTACACTTGGAAATCCTGTGTTAAACGCTTGGATATCAAGTACGCACTTTATTCAATGAACTTAGACCTACAGGTGAACGTTTACTAGTTACAATAATCGTTGAAAAGTGATAAATCTGTGGACTCCAGGTAGGTAACACGTGCGAACGATTACCATGGATAAATCAACGATACCCATAGGCTTAGAAAGGTCGAAGTTATATACCCATCTGTTTGAAATTATCATAAACGTAGAGGTGAACGTTATTGAGTTGTCGTAATCATAGAAACGTGATAAATCTACGGATACTAAATAGGTTACACTTGAAAATCCTCTGCTATACGCTTGTATATCAAGTACCCATTTTATTCAATGAAATTAGACCTACAGGTGAACGTTTCCTTGTTACAATAATCATTGAAAAGTGATAAATCTGTGGATTCCAGGTAGGTAACAATTGGGAACGATTACCGTGGATAAATCAACGATACGCATAGGCTTAGAAAGATTGAAATCAAATACCCATCTGTATGAATTGGTCATAAACGTACAGGTGAACGTTTCCTAATTGTCATAATCATAGAAATGTGATAAATCTACGGATACTACGTAGGTTACAGTTGGAAATACTCTGCTATACGCTTGTATATCAAGTACCCACTTTATTCAATGAAATTAGACCTACAGGTGAACGTTTCCTTGTTACAATAATCGTTGAAAAGTGATAAATCTGTGGACTCCAGGTAGGTAACACGTGCGAACGATTACCATGGATAAATCAACGATACCCATAGGCTTAGAAAGGTCGAAATTATATACCCATCTGTTTGAAATGATCATAAACGTAGAGGTGAACGTTACTGAGTTGTCATAATCATAGAAACGTGATAAATCTACGGATACTAAATAGGTTACACTTGGAAATCCTCTGCTATACGCTTGTATATCAAGTACCCACTTTATTCAATGAAATTAAACCTACAGGTGAACGTTTCCTTGTTACAATAATCATTGAAAATTGATAAGTCTGTGGATTCCAGGTAGGTAACACGTGGGAACGATTACCATGGATAAATCAACGATACCGATAGGCTTAGAAAGATTGAAATTAAATACCCTTCTGTTTGAAATGATCATAAACCTACAGGTGAACGTTACTGAGTTGTCATAATCATAGAAACGTGATAAATCTACGGATACTAAATAGGTTACACTTGGAAATCCTCTGCTATACGCTTGTATATCAAGTACCCACTTTATTCAATGAAATTAGACCTACAGGTGAACGTTTCCTTGTTACAATAATCATTGAAAAGTGATAAATCTGTGGATTCCAGGTAGGTAACAATTGGGAACGATTACCGTGGATAAATCAACGATACGCATAGGCTTAGAAAGATTGAAATCAAATACCCATCTGTTTGAATTGGTCATAAACGTACAGGTGAACGTTTCCTAATTGTCATAATCATAGAAATGTGATAAATCTACGGATACTACGTAGGTTACAGTTGGAAATACTCTGCTATACGCTTGTATATCAAGTACCCACTTTATTCAATGAAATTAAACCTACAGGTGAACGTTTCCTTGTTACAATAATCATTGAAAAGTGATAAATCTGTGGAAATGATCATAAACTTACAGGTGAACGTTTCCTAGTTGCAATAAACATAAAATCGTGGTAGTTCTATGCATACCAGGTAGGAAATACGTTGAAACAATTTCCATGGATCAAGCAACGACACCCATAGGCTTCGAAAGATTAAAATTAAATACCCATCTGCTTCAATTGGTAATAAACGTACAGGTGAACGTTTCCGAGTTGTCATAATCAAAGAAACGTGATAAATCTACGGATACTTCGTAGGTTACACTTGGAAATCCTCTGCTATACGCTTGTATATCAAGTACCCACTTTATTCAATGGACTTAAACGTACAGGTGAACGTTTCCTAGTAGGTTTAAATAGCCATCTGTTAGAAATGATCATAAAATTACAGGTGAACGTTTCCTAATTGTCATAATCTTAGAAATGTGATAAATCTACGGATACTACGTAGGTTACAGTTGGAAATCCTGTGCTAAACGCTTGGAAACGAATTCCATAGCTAAATCAACGATACCCATAGGCTTAGGAAGATTGAAATTAAATACCCATCTGGTTGAAATGGTCATAAACGTACAGGTGAACGTTTCCGAGTTGTCATAATCAAAGAAACGTGATAAATCTACGGATACTTCGTAGGTTACACTTGGAAATCCTCTGCTATACGCTTGTATATCAAGTACCCACTTTATTCAATGAAATTAGACCTACAGGTGAACGTTTCCTTCTTACAATAATCATTGAAAAGTGATAAATCTGTGGATTCCAGGTAGGTAACAATTGGGAACGATTACCGTGGATAAATCAACGATACGCATAGGCTTAGAAAGATTGAAATCAAATACCCATCTGTTTGAATTGGTCATAAACGTACAGGTGAACGTTTCCTAATTGTCATAATCATAGAAATGTGATAAATCTACGGATACTACGTAGGTTACAGTTGGAAATACTCTGCTATACGCTTGTATATCAAGTACCCACTTTATTCAATGAAATTAGACCTACAGGTGAACGTTTCCTTGTTACAATAATCGTTGAAAAGTGATAAATCTGTGGACTCCAGGTAGGTAACACGTGCGAACGATTACCATGGATAAATCAACGATACCCATAGGCTTCGAAAGATTAAAATTAAATACCCATCTGTTTGAATTGGACATAAACGTACACGTGAACGTTTCCCAATTGTCATAATCATAGAAATGTGATAAATCTACGGATACTACGTAGGTTACAGTTGGAAATCCTGTGCTAAACGCTTGGAAACGAATTCCATAGCTAAATCAACGATACCCATAGGCTTAGAAAGATTGAAATTAAATACCCATCTGGTTGAAATGGTCATAAACGTACAGGTGAACGTTTCCGAGTTGTCATAATCAAAGAAACCTGATAAATCTACGGATACTTCGTAGGTTACACTTGGAAATCCTCTGCTATACGCTTGTATATCAAGTACCCCATTTATTCAATGGAATTAAACCTACAGGTGAACGTTTCCTGGTTACAATAATCATTGAAACGTGATAAATCTGTGGATTCCAGGTAGGTAACACGTGGGAACAATTGCCATGGATAAATCAACGATACCCATAGGGTTAGCAAGGTCGAAATTAAATTCCCATCTGTTTGAAATGATCATAAACTTACAGGTGAACGTTTCCTAGTTGCAATAAACATAAAATCGTGGTAGTTCTATGCATACCAGGTAGGAAATACGTTGAAACAATTTCCATGGATCAAGCAACGACACCCATAGGCTTCGAAAGATTGAAATTAAATACCCATCTGCTTGAATTGGTAATAAACGTACAGGTGAACGTTTCCGAGTTGTCATAATCAAAGAAACGTGATAAATCTACGGATACTTCGTAGGTTACACTTGGAAATCCTCTGCTATACGCTTGTATATCAAGTACCCACTTTATTCAATGGACTTAAACGTACAGGTGAACGTTTCCTAGTAGGTTTAAATAGCCATCTGTTAGAAATGATCATAAAATTACAGGTGAACGTTTCCTAATTGTCATAATCATAGAAATGTGATAAATCTACGGATACTACGTAGGTTACAGTTGGAAATCCTGTGCTAAACGCTTGGAAACGAATTCCATAGCTAAATCAACGATACCCATAGGCTTAGAAAGATTGAAATTAAATACCCATCTGGTTGAAATGGTCATAAACGTACAGGTGAACGTTTCCGAGTTGTCATAATCAAAGAAACCTGATATATCTACGGATACTTCGTAGGTTACACTTGGAAATCCTCTGCTATACGCTTGTATATCAAGTACCCACTTTATTCAATGAAATTAGACCTACAGGTGAACGTTTCCTTCTTACAATAATCATTGAAAAGTGATAAATCTGTGGATTCCAGGTAGGTAACACGTGGGAACGATTACCATGGATAAATCAACGATACCCATAGGCTTAGAAAGATTGAAATTAAATACCCATCTGTTTGAAATGGTCATAAACGTACAGGTGAACGTTTCCGAGTTGTCATAATCAAAGAAACGTGATAAATCTACGGATACTTCGTAGGTTACACTTGGTAATCCTCTGCTATACGCTTGGATATCAAGTACCCACTTTATTCAATGAAATTAGAACTACAGGTGAACGTTTCCTTGTTACAATAATCATTGAAAAGTGATAAATCTGTAGATTCCAGGTAGGTAACACGTGGGAACGATTACCATGGATAAATCAACGATACCCATAGGCTTAGAAAGGACGAAATTATATACCCATCTTTTTGAAATGATCATAAACGTAGACGTGAACGTTACCGAGTTGTCATAATCATAGAAACGTGATAAATCTACGGATACTTCGTAGGTTACACTTGGAAATCCTGTGTTAAACGCTTGGATATCAAGTACGCACTTTATTCAATGAACTTAGACCTACAGGTGAACGTTTCCTAGTCGCAATAAATATAAAATCGTGCAAAGTCTATGCATACCAGGTAGGAAATACGTTGAAACGATTTCCATGGATTAAGCAAAGACTCCCATAAGCTTCGAAAGTTTGAAATTAAATATCCTTCTGTTTGAAATGATCATAAACTTACAGGTGAACGTTTCCTAGATGTCATAATCATAGAAGAGTGATAAATCTACGGATACTATGTAGGTTACACTTGGAAATCCTCTGGTATACGCTTGTATATCAAGTACCCACTTTATTCAATGAAATTAGACCTACAGGTGAATGTTTCCTTGTTACAATAATCCTTGAAAATTGATAAATCTGTGGATTCCAGGTAGGTAACACGTGGGAACGATTACCATGGATAAATCAACGATACCGATAGGCTTAGAAAGATTGAAATTAAATACCCTTCTGTTTGAAATGATCATAAACCTACAGGTGAATGTTTCCGAGTTGTCATAATCATAGAAACGTGATAAATCTACGGATACTTCGTAGGTTACACTTGGAAATCCTGTGTTAAACGCTTGAATATCAAGTACGCACTTTATTCAATGAAATTAGACCTACAGGTGAACGTTTACTAGTTACAATAATCGTTGAAAAGTGATAAATCTGTGGACTCCAGGTAGGTAACACGTGCGAACGATTACCATGGATAAATCAACGATACCCATAGGCTTCGAAAGATTAAAATTAAATACCCATCTGTTTGAATTGGACATAAACGTACACGTGAACGTTTCCTAATTGTCATAATCATAGAAATGTGATAAATCTACGGATACTACGTAGGTTACAGTTGGAAATCCTGTGCTAAACGCTTGGAAACGACTTCTATAGCTAAATCAACGATACCCATAAGCTTCGAAAGATTGAAATTAAATACCCATCTGTTTGAATTGGTCATAAACGTACAGGTGAACGTTTCCTAATTGTCATAATCATAGAAATGTGATAAATCTACGGATACTAAATAGGTTACACTTGAAAATCCTCTGCTATACGCTTGTATATCAAGTACCCATTTTATTCAATGAAATTAGACCTACAGGTGAACGTTTCCTTGTTACAATAATCATTGAAAAGTGATAAATCTGTGGATTCCAGGTAGGTAACAATTGGGAACGATTACCGTGGATAAATCAACGATACGCATAGGCTTAGAAAGATTGAAATCAAATACCCATCTGTTTGAATTGGTCATAAACGTACAGGTGAACGTTTCCTAATTGTCATAATCATAGAAATGTGATAAATCTACGGATACTACGTAGGTTACAGTTGGAAATACTGTGCTATACGCTTGTATATCAAGTACCCACTTTATTGAATGAAATTAGACCTACAGGTGAACGTTTCCTTGTTACAATAATCGTTGAAAAGTGATAAATCTGTGGACTCCAGGTAGGTAACACGTGCGAACGATTACCATGGATAAATCAACGATACCCATAGGCTTAGAAAGGTCGAAATTATATACCCATCTGTTTGAAATGATCATAAACGTAGAGGTGAACGTTACTGAGTTGTCATAATCATAGAAACGTGATAAATCTACGGATACTAAATAGGTTACACTTGGAAATCCTCTGCTATACGCTTGTATATCAAGTACCCACTTTATTCAATGAAATTAAACCTACAGGTGAACGTTTCCTTGTTACAATAATCATTGAAAATTGATAAGTCTGTGGATTCCAGGTAGGTAACACGTGGGAACGATTACCATGGATAAATCAACGATACCGATAGGCTTAGAAAGATTGAAATTAAATACCCTTCTGTTTGAAATGATCATAAACCTACAGGTGAACGTTACTGAGTTGTCATAATCATAGAAACGTGATAAATCTACGGATACTAAATAGGTTACACTTGGAAATCCTCTGCTATACGCTTGTATATCAAGTACCCACTTTATTCAATGAAATTAAACCTACAGGTGAACGTTTCCTTGTTACAATAATCATTGAAAAGTGATAAATCTGTGGATTCCAGGTAGGTAACACGTGGGAACGATTACCATGGATAAATCAACGATACCCATAGGCTTAGAAAGGTCGAAATTATATACCCATCCGTTTGAAATGATCATAAACGTAGACGTGAACGTTACCGAGTTGTCATAATCATAGAAACGTGATAAATCTACGGATACTTCGTAGGTTACACTTGGAAATCCTGTGTTAAACGCTTGGATATCAAGTACGCACTTTATTCAATGAACTTAGACCTACAGGTGAACGTTTCCTAGTAGCAATAAATATAAAATCGTACAAATTCTATGCATACGAGGTAGGAAATACGTTGAAACGATTACCATGGATTAAGCAAAGACACCCATAGGCTTCGAAAGTTTGAAATTAAATACCTTTCTGTTTGAAATGATCATAAACCTACAGGTGAACGTTTCCTAGTTACAATAATCCTTGAAAATTGATAAATCTGTGGATTCCAGGTAGGTAACACTTGGGAACAATTGCCATGTATATATCAACGATACCCATAGGCTTCGAAAGTTTGAAATTAAATATCCTTCTATTTGAAATGATCATAAACTTACAGTTGAACGTTACCTAGATGTCATAATCATAGAAGAGTGATAAATCTAAGGATACTATGTAGGTTACACTTGGTAATCCTCTGCTATACGCTTGTATATCAAGTACCCACTTTATTCAATGAAATTAGACCTACAGGTGAGCGTTTCCTTGTTACAATAATAGTTGAAAAGTGATAAATCTGTGGATTCCAGGTAGGTAACACGTGGGAACGATTACTATGGTTAAATCAACTATACCCATAGGCTTAGAAAGATTAAAATTCAATACCCTCCTGTTTGAAATGATCATAAACTTACAGGTGAACGTTTCCTAGCAACAATAAACATAAAATCGTGCTAATTCTATGCATACCAGGTAGGCAAAACGAGGGAACGATTTCGATGGATAAATCAACGACACCCATAGGCTTAGAAAGGTATGAAATTAAATACCCTTCTGTTTGAAATGATCTTAAAATTAAAGGTTAACGTTTCCTAGTTGGCATAATCATGGAAACTCGGTAAATCTACGGACACTACGTAGGTTACACTTGGAAATCCTGTGGTCAACGCTTTCATATCAAGTACCCACTTTATTCAATAGACTTAAACGTACAGGTGAACGTTTCCTTGTTACAATAATCATTGAAACGTGAAATATCTGTGGTTTCCAGGTAGGTAACACGTGGGAACAATTGCCATGGATAAATCAACGATACCCATAGGGTTAGCAAGGTCGAAATTAAATACCCATCTGTTTAAAATGAGCATAATCGTAGAGGTGAACGTTACCAAGTTATCATAATCATAGAAACGTGATAAATCTACGGATACTTCGTAGGTTACACTTGGAAATCCTTTGTTAAACGCTTGGATATCAAGTACGCACTTTATTCAATGAACTTAGACCTACAGGTGAACGTTTCCTAGTCGCAATAAATATAAAATCGTGCAAAGTCTATGCATACCAGGTAGGAAATACGTTGAAACGATTTCCATGGATTAAGCAAAGACACCCATAAGCTTCGAAAGTTTGAAATTAAATATCCTTCTGTTTGAAATGATCATAAACTTACAGGTGAACGTTTCCTAGATGTCATAATCATAGAAGAGTGATAAATCTACGGATACCATGTAGGTTACACTTGGAAATCCTCTGGTCAACGCTTTCATATCAAGTACCCACTTTATTCAATAGACTTAAACGTACAGGTGAACGTTTCCTTGTTACAATAATCATTGAAACGTGAAATATCTGTGGTTTCCAGGTAGGTAACACGTGGGAACAATTGCCATGGATAAATCAACGATACCGATAGGCTTAGAAAGATTGAAATTAAATACCCTTCTGTTTGAAATGATCATAAACCTACAGGTGAACGTTACCTAGATGTCATAATCATAGAAGCGTGATAAATCTACGGATACTATGCAGGTTACAACTTGGAAATCCTGTGCTATACGCTTGTATATCAAGTACCCCATTTATTCAATGGAATTAAACCTACAGGTGAACGTTTCCTGGTTACAATAATCATTGAAACGTGATAAATCTGTGGATTCTAGGTAGGTAACACGTGGGAACAATTGCCATGGATAAATCAACGATACCCATAGGGTTAGCAAGGTCGAAATTAAATTCCCATCTGTTTGAAATGATCATAAACTTACAGGTGAACGTTTCCTAGTTGCAATAAACATAAAATCGTGGTAGTTCTATGCATACCAGGTAGGAAATACGTTGAAACAATTTCCATGGATCAAGCAACGACACCCATAGGCTTCGAAAGATTGAAATTAAATACCCATCTGCTTGAATTGGTAATAAACGTACAGGTGAACGTTTCCGAGTTGTCATAATCAAAGAAACGTGATAAATCTACGGATACTTCGTAGGTTACACTTGGAAATCCTCTGCTATACGCTTGTATATCAAGTACCCACTTTATTCAATGGACTTAAACGTACAGGTGAACGTTTCCTAGTAGGTTTAAATAGCCATCTGTTAGAAATGATCATAAAATTACAGGTGAACGTTTCCTAATTGTCATAATCTTAGAAATGTGATAAATCTACGGATACTACGTAGGTTACAGTTGGAAATCCTGTGCTAAACGCTTGGAAACGAATTCCATAGCTAAATCAACGATACCCATAGGCTTAGAAAGATTGAAATTAAATACCCATCTGGTTGAAATGGTCATAAACGTACAGGTGAACGTTTCCGAGTTGTCATAATCAAAGAAACGTGATAAATCTACGGATACTTCGTAGGTTACACTTGGAAATCCTCTGCTATACGCTTGTATATCAAGTACCCACTTTATTCAATGAAATTAGACCTACAGGTGAACGTTTCCTTCTTACAATAATCATTGAAAAGTGATAAATCTGTGGATTCCAGGTAGGTAACACGTGGGAACGATTACCATGGATAAATCAACGATACCCATAGGCTTAGAAAGATTGAAATTAAATACCCATCTGTTTGAAATGGTCATAAACGTACAGGTGAACGTTTCCGAGTTGTCATAATCAAAGAAACGTGATAAATCTACGGATACTTCGTAGGTTACACTTGGTAATCCTCTGCTATACGCTTGTATATCAAGTACCCACTTTATTCAATGAAATTAGAACTACAGGTGAACGTTTCCTTGTTACAATAATCATTGAAAAGTGATAAAGCTGTAGATTCCAGGTAGGTAACACGTGGGAACGATTACCATGGATAAATCAACGATACCCATAGGCTTAGAAAGGTCGAAATTATATACCCATCTGTTTGAAATGATCATAAACGTAGACGTGAACGTTACCGAGTTGTCATAATCATAGAAACGTGATAAATCTACGGATACTTCGTAGGTTACACTTGGAAATCCTGTGTTAAACGCTTGGATATCAAGTACGCACTTTATTCAATGAACTTAGACCTACAGGTGAACGTTTCCTAATCGCAATAAATATAAAATCGTGCAAAGTCTATGCATACCAGGTAGGAAATACGTTGAAACGATTTCCATGGATTAAGCAAAGACACCCATAAGCTTCGAAAGTTTGAAATTAAATATCCTTCTGTTTGAAATGATCATAAACTTACAGGTGAACGTTTCCTAGATGTCATAATCATAGAAGAGTGATAAATCTACGGATACTATGTAGGTTACACTTGGAAATCCTCTGGTATACGCTTGTATATCAAGTACCCACTTTATTCAATGAAATTAGACCTACAGGTGAATATTTCCTTGTTACAATAATCCTTGAAAATTGATAAATCTGTGGATTCCAGGTAGGTAACACGTGGGAACGATTACCATGGATAAATCAACGATACCCATAGGGTTAGCAAGGTCGAAATTAAATACCCATCTGTTTGAAATGAGCATAATCGTAGAGGTGAACGTTACCAAGTTATCATAATCATAGAAACGTGATAAATCTACGGATACTTCGTAGGTTACACTTGGAAATCCTGTGTTAAACGCTTGGATATCAAGTACGCACTTTATTCAATGAACTTAGACCTACAGGTGAACGTTTAATAGTTACAATAATCGTTGAAAAGTGATAAATCTGTGGACTCCAGGTAGGTAACACGTGCGAACGATTACCATGGATAAATCAACGATACCCATAGGCTTAGAAAGGTCGAAGTTATATACCCATCTGTTTGAAATTATCATAAACGTAGAGGTGAACGTTATTGAGTTGTCGTAATCATAGAAACGTGATAAATCTACGGATACTAAATAGGTTACACTTGGAAATCCTCTGCTATACGCTTGTATATCAAGTACCCACTTTATTCAATGAAATTAGAACTACAGGTGAACGTTTCCTTGTTACAATAATCATTGAAAAGTGATAAATCTGTGGATTCCAGGTAGGTAAAACGTGGGAACGATTACCATGGATAAATCAACGATACCCATAGGCTTCGAAAGATTAAAATTAAATACCCATCTGTTTGAATTGGACATAAACGTACACGTGAACGTTTCCTAATTGTCATAATCATAGAAATGTGATAAATCTACGGATACTACGTAGGTTACAGTTGGAAATCCTGTGCTAAACGCTTGGAAACGACTTCTATAGCTAAATCAACGATACCCATAAGCTTCGTAAGATTGAAATTAAATACCCATCTGTTTGAATTGGTCATAAACGTACAGGTGAACGTTTCCTAATTGTCATAATCATAGAAATGTGATAAATCTACGGATACTAAATAGGTTACACTTGAAAATCCTCTGCTATACGCTTGTATATCAAGTACCCATTTTATTCAATGAAATTAGACCTACAGGTGAACGTTTCCTTGTTACAATAATCATTGAAAAGTGATAAATCTGTGGATTCCAGGTAGGTAACAATTGGGAACGATTACCGTGGATAAATCAACGATACGCATAGGCTTAGAAAGATTGAAATCAAATACCCATCTGTTTGAATTGGTCATAAACGTACAGGTGAACGTTTCCTAATTGTCATAATCATAGAAGAGTGATAAATCTACGGATACTATGTAGGTTACACTTGGAAATCCTCTGGTATACGCTTGTATATCAAGTACCCCATTTATTCAATGGAATTAAACCTACAGGTGAACGTTTCCTAGTTACAATAATCCTTGAAAATTGATAAATCTGTGGATTCCAGGTAGGTAACACGTGGGAACAATTGCCATGTATAAATCAACGATACCCATAGGCTTCGAAAGTTTGAAATTAAATATCCTTCTGTTTGAAATGATCATAAACTTACAGGTGAACGTTTCCTAGATGTCATAATCATAGAAGAGTGATAAATCTACGGATACTATGTAGGTTACACTTGGAAATCCTCTGGTATACGCTTGTATATCAAGTACCCCATTTATTCAATGGAATTAAACCTACAGGTGAACGTTTCCTGGTTACAATAATCATTGAAACGTGATAAATCTGTGGATTCCAGGTAGGTAACACGTGGGAACAATTGCCATGGATAAATCAACGATACCCATAGGGTTAGCAAGGTCGAAATTAAATTCCCATCTGTTTGAAATGATCATAAACTTACAGGTGAACGTTTCCTAGTTGCAATAAACATAAAATCGTGGTAGTTCTATGCATACCAGGTAGGAAATACGTTGAAACAATTTCCATGGATCAAGCAACGACACCCATAGGCTTCGAAAGATTGAAATTAAATACCCATCTGCTTGAATTGGTAATAAACGTACAGGTGAACGTTTCCGAGTTGTCATAATCAAAGAAACGTGATAAATCTACGGATACTTCGTAGGTTACACTTGGAAATCCTCTGCTATACGCTTGTATATCAAGTACCCACTTTATTCAATGAAATTAGACCTACAGTTAAACGTTTCCTTGTTACAATAATCATTGAAAAGTGATAAATCTGTGGATTCCAGGTAGATAACACGTGGGAACGATTACCATGGATAAATCAACGATACCCATAGGCTTAGAAAGATTGAAATTAAATACCCTTCTGTTTGAAATGATCATAAACTTACAGGTTACCGTTTCATAGATGTCATAATCATAGAAACGTGATAAATCTACGGATACTATGTAGGTTACACTTGGAAATCCTCTGGTATACTCTTGTATATCAAGTACCCCCTTTATTCAATGGACTTAAACCTACAGGTGAACGTTTCCTAGTTACAATAATCATTGAAACGTGATAAATCTGTGGATTCCAGGTAGGTAACACGTGGGAACGATTTCGATGGATAAATCAACGGCACCCATAGGCTTAGAAAGGTATGAAATTAAATACCCTTCTGTTTGAAATGATCTTAAAATTAAAGGTTAACGTTTCCTAGTTGGCATAATCATGGAAACTCGGTAAATCTACGGACACTACGTAGGTTACACTTGGAAATCCTGTGGTCAACGCTTTGACATCAAGTACCCACTTTATTCAATAGATTTAAACGTACAGGTGAACGTTTCCTTGTTACAATAATCATTGAAACGTGAAATATCTGTGGTTTCCAGGTAGGTAACACGTGGGAACAATTGCCATGGATAAATCAACGATACCCATAGGGTTAGCAAGGTCGAAATTAAATACCCATCTGTTTGAAATGAGCATAATCGTAGAGGTGAACGTTACCAAGTTATCATAATCATAGAAACGTGATAAATCCACGGATACTTCGTAGGCTACACTTGGAAATCCTGTGTTAAACGCTTGGATATCAAGTACGCACTTTATTCAATGAACTTAGACCTACAGGTGAACGTTTCCTAGTCGCAATAAATATAAAGTCGTACAAATTCTATGCATACCAGGTAGGAAATACGTTGAAACGATTACCATGGATTAAGCAAAGACACCCATAGGCTTCGAAAGTTTGAAATTAAATACCCTTCTGTTTGAAATGATCATAAACCTACAGGTGAACGTTTCCTAGTTACAATAATCCTTGAAAATTGATAAATCTGTGGATCCCAGGTAGGTAACACGTGGGAACAATTGCCATGTATAAATCAACGATACCCATAGGCTTCGAAAGTTTGAAATTAAATATCCTTCTGTTTGAAATGATCATAAACTTACAGGTGAACGTTACCTAGATGTCATAATCATAGAAGAGTGATAAATCTAAGGATACTATGTAGGTTACACTTGGTAATCCTCTGCTATACGCTTGTATATCGAGTACCCACTTTATTCAATGAAATTAGACCTACAGGTGAGCGTTTCCTTGTTACAATAATCGTTGAAAAGTGATAAATCTGTGGATTCCAGGTAGGTAACACGTGGGAACGATTACCATGGATAAATCAACGATACCCATAGGCTTAGAAAGATTAAAATTCAATACCCTCCTGTTTGAAATGATCATAAACTTACAGGTGAACGTTTCCTAGTAACAATAAACATAAAATCGTGCTAATTCTATGCGTACCAGGTAGGCAAAACGAGGGAACGATTTCGATGGATAAATCAACGACACCCATAGGCTTAGAAAGGTATGAAATTAAATACCCTTCTGTTTGAAATGATCTTAAAATTAAAGGTTAACGTTTCCTAGTTGGCATAATCATGGAAACTCGGTAAATCTACGGACACTACGTAGGTTACACTTGGAAATCCTGTGGTCAACGCTTTGATATCAAGTACCCACTTTATTCAATAGACTTAAACGTACAGGTGAACATTTCCTTGTTACAATAATCATTGAAACGTGAAATATCTGTGGTTTCCAGGTAGGTAACACGTGGGAACAATTGCCATGTATAAATCAACGATACCCATAGGCTTCGAAAGTTTGAAATTAAATATCCTTCTGTTTGAAATGATCATAAACTTACAGGTGAACGTTTCCTAGATGTCATAATCATAGAAGAGTGATAAATCTACGGATACTATGTAGGTTACACTTGGAAATCCTCTGGTATACGCTTGTATATCAAGTACCCCATTTATTCAATGGAATTAAACCTACAGGTGAACGTTTCCTGGTTACAATAATCATTGAAACGTGATAAATCTGTGGATTCCAGGTAGGTAACACGTGGGAACAATTGCCATGGATAAATCAACGATACCCATAGGGTTAGCAAGGTCGAAATTAAATTCCCATCTGTTTGAAATGATCATAAACTTACAGGTGAACGTTTCCTAGTTGCAATAAACATAAAATCGTGGTAGTTCTATGCATACCAGGTAGGAAATACGTTGAAACAATTTCCATGGATCAAGCAACGACACCCATAGGCTTCGAAAGATTGAAATTAAATACCCATCTGCTTGAATTGGTAATAAACGTACAGGTGAACGTTTCCGAGTTGTCATAATCAAAGAAACGTGATAAATCTACGGATACTTCGTAGGTTACACTTGGAAATCCTCTGCTATACGCTTGTATATCAAGTACCCACTTTATTCAATGAAATTAGACCTACAGTTAAACGTTTCCTTGTTACAATAATCATTGAAAAGTGATAAATCTGTGGATTCCAGGTAGATAACACGTGGGAACGATTACCATGGATAAATCAACGATACCCATAGGCTTAGAAAGATTGAAATTAAATACCCTTCTGTTTGAAATGATCATAAACTTACAGGTTACCGTTTCATAGATGTCATAATCATAGAAACGTGATAAATCTACGGATACTATGTAGGTTACACTTGGAAATCCTCTGGTATACTCTTGTATATCAAGTACCCCCCTTTATTCAATGGACTTAAACCTACAGGTGAACGTTTCCTAGTTACAATAATCATTGAAACGTGATAAATCTGTGGATTCCAGGTAGGTAACACGTGGGAACGATTTCGATGGATAAATCAACGGCACCCATAGGCTTAGAAAGGTATGAAATTAAATACCCTTCTGTTTGAAATGATCTTAAAATTAAAGGTTAACGTTTCCTAGTTGGCATAATCATGGAAACTCGGTAAATCTACGGACACTACGTAGGTTACACTTGGAAATCCTGTGGTCAACGCTTTGACATCAAGTACCCACTTTATTCAATAGATTTAAACGTACAGGTGAACGTTTCCTTGTTACAATAATCATTGAAACGTGAAATATCTGTGGTTTCCAGGTAGGTAACACGTGGGAACAATTGCCATAGATAAATCAACGATACCCATAGGGTTAGCAAGGTCGAAATTAAATACCCATCTGTTTGAAATGAGCATAATCGTAGAGGTGAACGTTACCAAGTTATCATAATCATAGAAACGTGATAAATCCACGGATACTTCGTAGGCTACACTTGGAAATCCTGTGTTAAACGCTTGGATATCAAGTACGCACTTTATTCAATGAACTTAGACCTACAGGTGAACGTTTCCTAGTCGCAATAAATATAAAATCGTACAAATTCTATGCATACCAGGTAGGAAATACGTTGAAACGATTACCATGGATTAAGCAAAGACACCCATAGGCTTCGAAAGTTTGAAATTAAATACCCCTCTGTTTGAAATGATCATAAACCTACAGGTGAACGTTTCCTAGTTACAATAATCCTTGAAAATTGATAAATCTGTGGATCCCAGGTAGGTAACACGTGGGAACAATTGCCATGTATAAATCAACGATACCCATAGGCTTCGAAAGTTTGAAATTAAATATCCTTCTGTTTCAAATGATCATAAACTTACAGGTGAACGTTACCTAGATGTCATAATCATAGAAGAGTGATAAATCTAAGGATACTATGTAGGTTACACTTGGTAATCCTCTGCTATACGCTTGTATATCGAGTACCCACTTTATTCAATGAAATTAGACCTACAGGTGAGCGTTTCCTTGTTACAATAATCGTTGAAAAGTGATAAATCTGTGGATTCCAGGTAGGTAACACGTGGGAACGATTACCATGGATAAATCAACGATACCCATAGGCTTAGAAAGATTAAAATTCAATACCCTCCTGTTTGAAATGATCATAAACTTACAGGTGAACGTTTCCTAGTAACAATAAACATAAAATCGTGCTAATTCTATGCGTACCAGGTAGGCAAAACGAGGGAACGATTTCGATGGATAAATCAACGACACCCATAGGCTTAGAAAGGTATGAAATTAAATACCCTTCTGTTTGAAATGATCTTAAAATTAAAGGTTAACGTTTCCTAGTTGGCATAATCATGGAAACTCGGTAAATCTACGGACACTACGTAGGTTACACTTGGAAATCCTGTGGTCAACGCTTTGATATCAAGTACCCACTTTATTCAATAGACTTAAACGTACAGGTGAACATTTCCTTGTTACAATAATCATTGAAACGTGAAATATCTGTGGTTTCCAGGTAGGTAACACGTGGGAACAATTGCCATGGATAAATCAACGATACCCATAGGGTTAGCAAGGTCGAAATTAAATACCCATCTGTTTGAAATGAGCATAATCGTAGAGGTGAACGTTACCAAGTTATCATAATCATAGAAACGTGATAAATCTACGGATACTTCGTAGGTTACACTAGGAAATCCTGTGTTAAACGCTTGGATAACAAGTACGCACTTTATTCAATGAACTTAGACCTACAGGTGAACGTGTCCTAGTCGCAATAAATATAAAATCGTGCAAAGTCTATGCATACCAGGTAGGAAATACGTTGAAACGATTTCCATGGATTAAGCAAAGACACCCATAAGCTTCGAAAGTTTGAAATTAAATATCCTTCTGTTTGAAATGATCATAAACCTACAGGTGAACGTTTCCTAGTTACAATAATCCTTGAAAATTGATAAATCTGTGGATTCCAGGTAGGTAACACGTGGGAACAATTGCCATGTATAAATCAACGATACCCATAGGCTTCGAAAGTTTGAAATTAAATATCCTTCTGTTTGAAATGATCATAAACTTACAGGTGAACGTTACCTAGATGTCATAATCATAGAAGAGTGATAAATCTAAGGATACTATGTAGGTTACACTTGGTAATCCTCTGCTATACGCTTGTATATCAAGTACCCACTTTATTCAATGAAATTAGACCTACAGGTGAGCGTTTCCTTGTTACAATAATCGTTGAAAAGTGATAAATCTGTGGATTCCAGGTAGGTAACACGTGGGAACGATTGCCATGGATAAATCAACGATACCCATAGGCTTAGAAAGATTAAAATTCAATACCCTCCTGTTTGAAATGATCATAAACTTACAGGTGAACGTTTCCTAGTAACAATAAACATAAAATCGTGCTAATTCTATGCATACCAGGTAGGCAAAACGAGGGAACGATTTCGATGGATGAATCAACGACACCCATAGGCTTAGAAAGGTATGAAATTAAATACCCTTCTGTTTGAAATGATCTTAAAATTAAAGGTTAACGTTTCCTAGTTGGCATAATCATGGAAACTCGGTAAATCTACGGACACTACGTAGGTTACACTTGGAAATCCTGTGGTCAACGCTTTGATATCAAGTACCCACTTTATTCAATAGACTTAAACGTACAGGTGAACGTTTCCTTGTTACAATAATCATTGAAACGTGAAATATCTGTGGTTTCCAGGTAGGTAACACGTGGGAACAATTGCCATGGATAAATCAACGATACCCATAGGGTTAGCAAGGTCGAAATTAAATACCCAACTGTTTGAGATGAGCATAATCGTAGAGGTGAAAGTTACCAAGTTATCATAATCATAGAAACGTGATAAATCTACGGACACTACGTAGGTTACACTTGGAAATCCTGTGGTCAACGCTTTGATATCAAGTACCCACTTTATTCAATAGACTTAAACGTACAGGTGAACGTTTCCTTGTTACAATAATCATTGAAACGTGAAATATCTGTGGTTTCCAGGTAGGTAACACGTGGGAACAATTGCCATGGATAAATCAACGATACCCATAGCGTTAGCAAGGTCGAAATTAAATACCCATCTGTTTGAAATGAGCATAATCGTAGAGGTGAACGTTACCAAGTTATCATAATCATAGAAACGTGATAAATCTACGGATACTTCGTAGGTTACACTTGGAAATCCTTTGTTAAACGCTTGGATATCAAGTACGCACTTTATTCAATGAACTTAGACCTACAGGTGAACGTTTCCTAGTCGCAATAAATATAAAATCGTGCAAAGTCTATGCATACCAGGTAGGAAATACGTTGAAACGATTTCCATGGATTAAGCAAAGACACCCATAAGCTTCGAAAGTTTGAAATTAAATATCCTTCTGTTTGAAATGATCATAAACTTACAGGTGAACGTTACCTAGATGTCATAATCATAGAATCGTGATAAATCTACGGATACTATGTAGGTTACAACTTGGAAATCCTGTGCTATACGCTTGTATATCAAGTACCCCATTTATTCAATGGAATTAAACCTACAGGTGAACGTTTCCTGGTTACAATAATCATTGAAACGTGATAAATCTGTGGATTCCAGGTAGGTAACACGTGGGAACAATTGCCATGGATAAATCAACGAAACCCATAGGGTTAGCAAGGTCGAAATTAAATTCCCTTCTGTTTGAAATGATCATAAACTTACAGGTGAACGTTACCTAGATGTCATAATCATAGAATCGTGATAAATCTACGGATACTATGTAGGTTACACTTGGAAATCCTCTGCTATACGCTTGTATATCAAGTACCCACTTTATTCAATGAAATTAGACCTACAGGTGAACGTTTCCTAGTTACAATAATCATTGAAACGTGATAAATCTGTGGATTCCAGGTAGGTAACACGTGGGAACGATTTCGATGGATAAATCAACGACACCCATAGGCATAGAAAGGTATGAAATTAAATACCCATCTGTTTGAAATGATCTTAAAATTAAAGGTTAACGTTTCCTAGTTGGCATAATCATGGAAACTCGGTAAATCTACGGACACTACGTAGGTTACACTTGGAAATCCTGTGGTCAACGCTTTGACATCAAGTACCCACTTTATTCAATAGACTTAAACGTACAGGTGAACGTTTCCTTGTTACAATAATCATTGAAACGTGAAATATCTGTGGTTTCCAGGTAGGTAACACGTGGGAACAATTGCCATGGATAAATCAACGATACCCATAGGGTTAGCAAGGTCGAAATTAAATACCCAACTGTTTGAGATGAGCATAATCGTAGAGGTGAAAGTTACCAAGTTATCATAATCATAGAAACGTGATAAATCTACGGATACTTCGTAGGTTACACTAGGAAATCCTGTGTTAAACGCTTGGATAACAAGTACGCACTTTATTCAATGAACTTAGACCTACAGGTGAACGTTTCCTAGTCGCAATAAATATAAAATCGTGCAAAGTCTATGCATACCAGGTAGGAAATACGTTGAAACGATTTCCATGGATTAAGCACAGACACCCATAAACTTCGAAAGTTTGAAATTAAATATCCTTCTGTTTGAAATGATCATAAACTTACAGGTGAACGTTACCTAGATGTCATAATCATAGAAGAGTGATAAATCTAAGGATACTATGTAGGTTACACTTGGTAATCCTCTGCTATACGCTTGTATATCAAGTACCCACTTTATTCAATGAAATTAGACCTACAGGTGAGCGTTTCCTTGTTACAATAATCGTTGAAAAGTGATAAATCTGTGGATTCCAGGTAGGTAACACGTGGGAACGATTACCATGGATAAATCAACGATACCCATAGGCTTAGAAAGATTAAAATTCAATACCCTCCTGTTTGAAATGATCATAAACTTACAGGTGAACGTTTCCTAGTAACAATAAACATAAAATCGTGCTAATTCTATGCATACCAGGTAGGCAAAACGAGGGAACGATTTCGATGGATGAATCAACGACACCCATAGGCTTAGAAAGGTATGAAATTAAATACCCTTCTGTTTGAAATGATCTTAAAATTAAAGGTTAACGTTTCCTAGTTGGCATAATCATGGAAACTCGGTAAATCTACGGACACTACGTAGGTTACACTTGGAAATCCTGTGGTCAACGCTTTGATATCAAGTACCCACTTTATTCAATAGACTTAAACGTACAGGTGAACGTTTCCTTGTTACAATAATCATTGAAACGTGAAATATCTGTGGTTTCCAGGTAGGTAACACGTGGGAACAATTGCCATGGATAAATCAACGATACCCATAGGGTTAGCAAGGTCGAAATTAAATACCCAACTGTTTGAGATGAGCATAATCGTAGAGGTGAAAGTTACCAAGTTATCATAATCATAGAAACGTGATAAATCTACGGATACTTCGTAGGTTACACTAGGAAATCCTGTGTTAAACGCTTGGATAACAAGTACGCACTTTATTCAATGAACTTAGACCTACAGGTGAACGTTTCCTAGTCGCAATAAATATAAAATCGTGCAAAGTCTATGCATACCAGGTAGGAAATACGTTGAAACGATTTCCATGGATTAAGCACAGACACCCATAAGCTTCGAAAGTTTGAAATTAAATATCCTTCTGTTTGAAATGATCATAAACTTACAGGTGAACGTTACCTAGATGTCATAATCATAGAAGAGTGATAAATCTAAGGATACTATGTAGGTTACACTTGGTAATCCTCTGCTATACGCTTGTATATCAAGTACCCACTTTATTCAATGAAATTAGACCTACAGGTGAGCGTTTCCTTGTTACAATAATCGTTGAAAAGTGATAAATCTGTGGATTCCAGGTAGGTAACACGTGGGAACGATTACCATGGATAAATCAACGATACCCATAGGCTTAGAAAGATTAAAATTCAATACCCTCCTGTTTGAAATGATCATAAACTTACAGGTGAACGTTTCCTAGTAACAATAAACATAAAATCGTGCTAATTCTATGCGTACCAGGTAGGCAAAACGAGGGAACGATTTCGATGGATAAATCAACGACACCCATAGGCTTAGAAAGGTATGAAATTAAATACCCTTCTGTTTGAAATGATCTTAAAATTAAAGGTTAACGTTTCCTAGTTGGCATAATCATGGAAACTCGGTAAATCTACGGACACTACGTAGGTTACACTTGGAAATCCTGTGGTCAACGCTTTGATATCAAGTACCCACTTTATTCAATAGACTTAAACGTACAGGTGAACGTTTCCTTGTTACAATAATCATTGAAACGTGAAATATCTGTGGTTTCCAGGTAGGTAACACGTGGGAACAATTGCCATGGATAAATCAACGATACCCATAGCGTTAGCAAGGTCGAAATTAAATACCCATCTGTTTGAAATGAGCATAATCGTAGAGGTGAACGTTACCAAGTTATCATAATCATAGAAACGTGATAAATCTACGGATACTTCGTAGGTTACACTTGGAAATCCTTTGTTAAACGCTTGGATATCAAGTACGCACTTTATTCAATGAACTTAGACCTACAGGTGAACGTTTCCTAGTCGCAATAAATATAAAATCGTGCAAAGTCTATGCATACCAGGTAGGAAATACGTTGAAACGATTTCCATGGATTAAGCAAAGACACCCATAAGCTTCGAAAGTTTGAAATTAAATATCCTTCTGTTTGAAATGATCATAAACTTACAGGTGAACGTTACCTAGATGTCATAATCATAGAATCGTGATAAATCTACGGATACTATGTAGGTTACAACTTGGAAATCCTGTGCTATACGCTTGTATATCAAGTACCCCATTTATTCAATGGAATTAAACCTACAGGTGAACGTTTCCTGGTTACAATAATCATTGAAACGTGATAAATCTGTGGATTCCAGGTAGGTAACACGTGGGAACAATTGCCATGGATAAATCAACGAAACCCATAGGGTTAGCAAGGTCGAAATTAAATTCCCTTCTGTTTGAAATGATCATAAACTTACAGGTGAACGTTACCTAGATGTCATAATCATAGAATCGTGATAAATCTACGGATACTATGTAGGTTACACTTGGAAATCCTCTGCTATACGCTTGTATATCAAGTACCCACTTTATTCAATGAAATTAGACCTACAGGTGAACGTTTCCTAGTTACAATAATCATTGAAACGTGATAAATCTGTGGATTCCAGGTAGGTAACACGTGGGAACGATTTCGATGGATAAATCAACGACACCCATAGGCATAGAAAGGTATGAAATTAAATACCCATCTGTTTGAAATGATCTTAAAATTAAAGGTTAACGTTTCCTAGTTGGCATAATCATGGAAACTCGGTAAATCTACGGACACTACGTAGGTTACACTTGGAAATCCTGTGGTCAACGCTTTGACATCAAGTACCCACTTTATTCAATAGACTTAAACGTACAGGTGAACGTTTCCTTGTTACAATAATCATTGAAACGTGAAATATCTGTGGTTTCCAGGTAGGTAACACGTGGGAACAATTGCCATGGATAAATCAACGATACCCATAGGGTTAGCAAGGTCGAAATTAAATACCCAACTGTTTGAGATGAGCATAATCGTAGAGGTGAAAGTTACCAAGTTATCATAATCATAGAAACGTGATAAATCTACGGATACTTCGTAGGTTACACTAGGAAATCCTGTGTTAAACGCTTGGATAACAAGTACGCACTTTATTCAATGAACTTAGACCTACAGGTGAACGTTTCCTAGTCGCAATAAATATAAAATCGTGCAAAGTCTATGCATACCAGGTAGGAAATACGTTGAAACGATTTCCATGGATTAAGCACAGACACCCATAAGCTTCGAAAGTTTGAAATTAAATATCCTTCTGTTTGAAATGATCATAAACTTACAGGTGAACGTTACCTAGATGTCATAATCATAGAAGAGTGATAAATCTAAGGATACTATGTAGGTTACACTTGGTAATCCTCTGCTATACGCTTGTATATCAAGTACCCACTTTATTCAATGAAATTAGACCTACAGGTGAGCGTTTCCTTGTTACAATAATCGTTGAAAAGAGATAAATCTGTGGATTCCAGGTAGGTAACACGTGGGAACGATTACCATGGATAAATCAACGATACCCATAGGCTTAGAAAGATTAAAATTCAATACCCTCCTGTTTGAAATGATCATAAACTTACAGGTGAACGTTTCCTAGTAACAATAAACATAAAATCGTGCTAATTCTATGCGTACCAGGTAGGCAAAACGAGGGAACGATTTCGATGGATAAATCAACGACACCCATAGGCTTAGAAAGGTATGAAATTAAATACCCTTCTGTTTGAAATGATCTTAAAATTAAAGGTTAACGTTTCCTAGTTGGCATAATCATGGAAACTCGGTAAATCTACGGACACTACGTAGGTTACACTTGGAAATCCTGTGGTCAACGCTTTGATATCAAGTACCCACTTTATTCAATAGACTTAAACGTACAGGTGAACGTTTCCTTGTTACAATAATCATTGAAACGTGAAATATCTGTGGTTTCCAGGTAGGTAACACGTGGGAACAATTGCCATGGATAAATCAACGATACCCATAGGGTTAGCAAGGTCGAAATTAAATACCCATCTGTTTGAAATGAGCATAATCGTAGAGGTGAACGTTACCAAGTTATCATAATCATAGAAACGTGATAAATCTACGGATACTTCGTAGGTTACACTTGGAAATCCTTTGTTAAACGCTTGGATATCAAGTACGCACTTTATTCAATGAACTTAGACCTACAGGTGAACGTTTCCTAGTCGCAATAAATATAAAATCGTGCAAAGTCTATGCATACCAGGTAGGAAATACGTTGAAACGATTTCCATGGATTAAGCAAAGACACCCATAAGCTTCGAAAGTTTGAAATTAAATATCCTTCTGTTTGAAATGATCATAAACTTACAGGTGAACGTTACCAAGATGTCATAATCATAGAATCGTGATAAATCTACGGATACTATGTAGGTTACAACTTGGAAATCCTGTGCTATACGCTTGTATATCAAGTACCCCATTTATTCAATGGAATTAAACCTACAGGTGAACGTTTCCTGGTTACAATAATCATTGAAACGTGATAAATCTGTGGATTCCAGGTAGGTAACACGTGGGAACAATTGCCATGGATAAATCAACGAAACCCATAGGGTTAGCAAGGTCGAAATTAAATTCCCTTCTGTTTGAAATGATCATAAACTTACAGGTGAACATTTCCTAGATGTCATAATCATAGCAACGTGATAAATGTACGGATACTATGTAGGTTACACTTGGAAATCCTCTGCTATACGCTTGTATATCAAGTACCCACTTTATTCAATGAAATTAGACCTACAGGTGAACGTTTCCTAGTTACAATAATCATTGAAACGTGATAAATCTGTGGATTCCAGGTAGGTAACACGTGGGAACGATTTCGATGGATAAATCAACGACACCCATAGGCATAGAAAGGTATGAAATTAAATACCCATCTGTTTGAAATGATCTTAAAATTAAAGGTTAACGTTTCCTAGTTGGCATAATCATGGAAACTCGGTAAATCTACGGACACTACGTAGGTTACACTTGGAAATCCTGTGGTCAACGCTTTGACATGAAGTACCCACTTTATTCAATAGACTTAAACGTACAGGTGAACGTTTCCTTGTTACAATAATCATTGAAACGTGAAATATCTGTGGTTTCCAGGTAGGTAACACGTGGGAACAATTGCCATGGATAAATCAACGATACCCATAGGGTTAGCAAGGTCGAAATTAAATACCCATCTGTTTGAAATGAGCATAATCGTAGAGGTGAACGTTACCAAGTTATCATAATCATAGAAACGTGATAAATCTACGGATACTTCGTAGGCTACACTTGGAAATCCTGTGTTAAACGCTTTGATATCAAGTACGCACTTTATTCAATGAACTTAGACCTACAGGTGAACGTTTCCTAGTCGCAATAAATATAAAATCGTACAAATTCTATGCATACCAGGTAGGAAATACGTTGAAACGATTACCATTGATTAAGCAAAGACACCCATAGGCTTCGAAAGTTTGAAATTAAATACCCTTCTGTTTGAAATGATCATAAACCTACAGGTGAACGTTTCCTAGTTACAATAATCCTTGAAAATTGATAAATCTGTGGATTCCAGGTAGGTAACACGTGGGAACAATTGCCATGTATAAATCAACGATACCCATAGGCTTCGAAAGTTTGAAATTAAATATCCTTCTGTTTGAAATGATCATAAACTTACAGGTGAACGTTACCTAGATGTCATAATCATAGAAGAGTGATAAATCTAAGGATACTATGTAGGTTACACTTGGTAATCCTCTGCTATACGCTTGTATATCAAGTACCCACTTTATTCAATGAAATTAGACCTACAGGTGAGCGTTTCCTTGTTACAATAATCGTTGAAAAGTGATAAATCTGTGGATTCCAGGTAGGTAACACGTGGGAACGATTACCATGGATAAATCAACGATACCCATAGGCTTAGAAAGATTAAAATTCAATACCCTCCTGTTTGAAATGATCATAAACTTACAGGTGAACGTTTCCTAGTAACAATAAACATAAAATCGTGCTAATTCTATGCATACCAGGTAGGCAAAACGAGGGAACGATTTCGATGGATGAATCAACGACACCCATAGGCTTAGAAAGGTATGAAATTAAATACCCTTCTGTTTAAAATGATCTTAAAATTAAAGGTTAACGTTTCCTAGTTGGCATAATCATGGAAACTCGGTAAATCTACGGACACTACGTAGGTTACACTTGGAAATCCTGTGGTCAACGCTTTGATATCAAGTACCCACTTTATTCAATAGACTTAAACGTACAGGTGAACGTTTCCTTGTTACAATAATCATTGAAACGTGAAATATCTGTGGTTTCCAGGTAGGTAACACGTGGGAACAATTGCCATGGATAAATCAACGATACCCATAGGGTTAGCAAGGTCGAAATTAAATACCCAACTGTTTGAGATGAGCATAATCGTAGAGGTGAAAGTTACCAAGTTATCATAATCATAGAAACGTGATAAATCTACGGATACTTCGTAGGTTACACTAGGAAATCCTGTATTAAACGCTTGGATAACAAGTACGCATTTTATTCAATGAACTTAGACCTACAGGTGAACGTTTGCTATTCGCTATAAATATAAAATCGTGCAAAGTCTATGCATACCAGGTAGGAAATACGTTGAAACGATTTCCATGGATTAAGCACAGACACCCATAAGCTTCGAAAGTTTGAAATTAAATATCCTTCTGTTTGAAATGATCATAAACTTACAGGTGAACGTTACCTAGATGTCATAATCATAGAAGAGTGATAAATCTAAGGATACTATGTAGGTTACACTTGGTAATCCTCTGCTATACGCTTGTATATCAAGTACCCACTTTATTCAATGAAATTAGACCTACAGGTGAGCGTTTCCTTGTTACAATAATCGTTGAAAAGTGATAAATCTGTGGATTCCAGGTAGGTAACACGTGGGAACAATTGCCATGGATAAATCAACGATACCCATAGGCTTAGAAAGATTAAAATTCAATACCCTCCTGTTTGAAATGATCATAAACTTATAGGTGAACGTTTCCTAGTAACAATAAACATAAAATCGTGCTAATTCTATGCATACCAGGTAGGCAAAACGAGGGAACGATTTCGATGGATAAATCAACGACACCCATAGGCTTAGAAAGGTATGAAATTAAATACCCTTCTGTTTGAAATGATCTTAAAATTAAAGGTTAACGTTTCCTAGTTGGCATAATCATGGAAACTCGGTAAATCTACGGACACTACGTAGGTTACACTTGGAAATCCTGTGGTCAACGCTTTGATATCAAGTACCCACTTTATTCAATAGACTTAAACGTACAGGTGAACGTTTCCTTGTTACAATAATCATTGAAACGTGAAATATCTGTGGTTTCCAGGTAGGTAACACGTGGGAACAATTGCCATGGATAAATCAACGATACCCATAGGGTTAGCAAGGTCGAAATTAAATACCCATCTGTTTGAAATGAGCATAATCGTAGAGGTGAACGTTACCAAGTTATCATAATCATAGAAACGTGATAAATCTACGGATACTTCGTAGGTTACACTTGGAAATCCTTTGTTAAACGCTTGGATATCAAGTACGCACTTTATTCAATGAACTTAGACCTACAGGTGAACGTTTCCTAGTCGCAATAAATATAAAATCGTGCAAAGTCTATGCATACCAGGTAGGAAATACGTTGAAACGATTTCCATGGATTAAGCAAAGACACCCATAAGCTTCGAAAGTTTGAAATTAAATATCCTTCTGTTTGAAATGATCATAAACTTACAGGTGAACGTTACCTAGATGTCATAATCATAGAATCGTGATAAATCTACGGATACTATGTAGGTTACAACTTGGAAATCCTGTGCTATACGCTTGTATATCAAGTACCCCATTTATTCAATGGAATTAAACCTACAGGTGAACGTTTCCTGGTTACAATAATCATTGAAACGTGATAAATCTGTGGATTCCAGGTAGGTAACACGTGGGAACAATTGCCATGGATAAATCAACGAAACCCATAGGGTTAGCAAGGTCGAAATTAAATTCCCTTCTGTTTGAAATGATCATAAACTTACAGGTGAACGTTACCTAGATGTCATAATCATAGAATCGTGATAAATCTACGGATACTATGTAGGTTACACTTGGAAATCCTCTGCTATACGCTTGTATATCAAGTACCCACTTTATTCAATGAAATTAGACCTACAGGTGAACGTTTCCTAGTTACAATAATCATTGAAACGTGATAAATCTGTGGATTCCAGGTAGGTAACACGTGGGAACGATTTCGATGGATAAATCAACGACACCCATAGGCATAGAAAGGTATGAAATTAAATACCCATCTGTTTGAAATGATCTTAAAATTAAAGGTTAACGTTTCCTAGTTGGCATAATCATGGAAACTCGGTAAATCTACGGACACTACGTAGGTTACACTTGGAAATCCTGTGGTCAACGCTTTGACATCAAGTACCCACTTTATTCAATAGACTTAAACGTACAGGTGAACGTTTCCTTGTTACAATAATCATTGAAACGTGAAATATCTGTGGTTTCCAGGTAGGTAACACGTGGGAACAATTGCCATGGATAAATCAACGATACCCATAGGGTTAGCAAGGTCGAAATTAAATACCAAACTGTTTGAGATGAGCATAATCGTAGAGGTGAAAGTTACCAAGTTATCATAATCATAGAAACGTGATAAATCTACGGATACTTCGTAGGTTACACTAGGAAATCCTGTGTTAAACGCTTGGATAACAAGTACGCACTTTATTCAATGAACTTAGACCTACAGGTGAACGTTTCCTAGTCGCAATAAATATAAAATCGTGCAAAGTCTATGCATACCAGGTAGGAAATACGTTGAAACGATTTCCATGGATTAAGCACAGACACCCATAAGCTTCGAAAGTTTGAAATTAAATATCCTTCTGTTTGAAATGATCATAAACTTACAGGTGAACGTTACCTAGATGTCATAATCATAGAAGAGTGATAAATCTAAGGATACTATGTAGGTTACACTTGGTAATCCTCTGCTATACGCTTGTATATCAAGTACCCACTTTATTCAATGAAATTAGACCTACAGGTGAGCGTTTCCTTGTTACAATAATCGTTGAAAAGAGATAAATCTGTGGATTCCAGGTAGGTAACACGTGGGAACGATTACCATGGATAAATCAACGATACCCATAGGCTTAGAAAGATTAAAATTCAATACCCTCCTGTTTGAAATGATCATAAACTTACAGGTGAACGTTTCCTAGTAACAATAAACATAAAATCGTGCTAATTCTATGCGTACCAGGTAGGCAAAACGAGGGAACGATTTCGATGGATAAATCAACGACACCCATAGGCTTAGAAAGGTATGAAATTAAATACCCTTCTGTTTGAAATGATCTTAAAATTAAAGGTTAACGTTTCCTAGTTGGCATAATCATGGAAACTCGGTAAATCTACGGACACTACGTAGGTTACACTTGGAAATCCTGTGGTCAACGCTTTGATATCAAGTACCCACTTTATTCAATAGACTTAAACGTACAGGTGAACGTTTCCTTGTTACAATAATCATTGAAACGTGAAATATCTGTGGTTTCCAGGTAGGTAACACGTGGGAACAATTGCCATGGATAAATCAACGATACCCATAGGGTTAGCAAGGTCGAAATTAAATACCCATCTGTTTGAAATGAGCATAATCGTAGAGGTGAACGTTACCAAGTTATCATAATCATAGAAACGTGATAAATCTACGGATACTTCGTAGGTTACACTTGGAAATCCTTTGTTAAACGCTTGGATATCAAGTACGCACTTTATTCAATGAACTTAGACCTACAGGTGAACGTTTCCTAGTCGCAATAAATATAAAATCGTGCAAAGTCTATGCATACCAGGTAGGAAATACGTTGAAACGATTTCCATGGATTAAGCAAAGACACCCATAAGCTTCGAAAGTTTGAAATTAAATATCCTTCTGTTTGAAATGATCATAAACTTACAGGTGAACGTTACCTAGATGTCATAATCATAGAATCGTGATAAATCTACGGATACTATGTAGGTTACAACTTGGAAATCCTGTGCTATACGCTTGTATATCAAGTACCCCATTTATTCAATGGAATTAAACCTACAGGTGAACGTTTCCTGGTTACAATAATCATTGAAACGTGATAAATCTGTGGATTCCAGGTAGGTAACACGTGGGAACAATTGCCATGGATAAATCAACGAAACCCATAGGGTTAGCAAGGTCGAAATTAAATTCCCTTCTGTTTGAAATGATCATAAACTTACAGGTGAACATTTCCTAGATGTCATAATCATAGCAACGTGATAAATGTACGGATACTATGTAGGTTACACTTGGAAATCCTCTGCTATACGCTTGTATATCAAGTACCCACTTTATTCAATGAAATTAGACCTACAGGTGAACGTTTCCTAGTTACAATAATCATTGAAACGTGATAAATCTGTGGATTCCAGGTAGGTAACACGTGGGAACGATTTCGATGGATAAATCAACGACACCCATAGGCATAGAAAGGTATGAAATTAAATACCCATCTGTTTGAAATGATCTTAAAATTAAAGGTTAACGTTTCCTAGTTGGCATAATCATGGAAACTCGGTAAATCTACGGACACTACGTAGGTTACACTTGGAAATCCTGTGGTCAACGCTTTGACATGAAGTACCCACTTTATTCAATAGACTTAAACGTACAGGTGAACGTTTCCTTGTTACAATAATCATTGAAACGTGAAATATCTGTGGTTTCCAGGTAGGTAACACGTGGGAACAATTGCCATGGATAAATCAACGATACCCATAGGGTTAGCAAGGTCGAAATTAAATACCCATCTGTTTGAAATGAGCATAATCGTAGAGGTGAACGTTACCAAGTTATCATAATCATAGAAACGTGATAAATCTACGGATACTTCGTAGGCTACACTTGGAAATCCTGTGTTAAACGCTTTGATATCAAGTACGCACTTTATTCAATGAACTTAGACCTACAGGTGAACGTTTCCTAGTCGCAATAAATATAAAATCGTACAAATTCTATGCATACCAGGTAGGAAATACGTTGAAACGATTACCATTGATTAAGCAAAGACACCCATAGGCTTCGAAAGTTTGAAATTAAATACCCTTCTGTTTGAAATGATCATAAACCTACAGGTGAACGTTTCCTAGTTACAATAATCCTTGAAAATTGATAAATCTGTGGATTCCAGGTAGGTAACACGTGGGAACAATTGCCATGTATAAATCAACGATACCCATAGGCTTCGAAAGTTTGAAATTAAATATCCTTCTGTTTGAAATGATCATAAACTTACAGGTGAACGTTACCTAGATGTCATAATCATAGAAGAGTGATAAATCTAAGGATACTATGTAGGTTACACTTGGTAATCCTCTGCTATACGCTTGTATATCAAGTACCCACTTTATTCAATGAAATTAGACCTACAGGTGAGCGTTTCCTTGTTACAATAATCGTTGAAAAGTGATAAATCTGTGGATTCCAGGTAGGTAACACGTGGGAACGATTACCATGGATAAATCAACGATACCCATAGGCTTAGAAAGATTAAAATTCAATACCCTCCTGTTTGAAATGATCATAAACTTACAGGTGAACGTTTCCTAGTAACAATAAACATAAAATCGTGCTAATTCTATGCATACCAGGTAGGCAAAACGAGGGAACGATTTCGATGGATGAATCAACGACACCCATAGGCTTAGAAAGGTATGAAATTAAATACCCTTCTGTTTAAAATGATCTTAAAATTAAAGGTTAACGTTTCCTAGTTGGCATAATCATGGAAACTCGGTAAATCTACGGACACTACGTAGGTTACACTTGGAAATCCTGTGGTCAACGCTTTGATATCAAGTACCCACTTTATTCAATAGACTTAAACGTACAGGTGAACGTTTCCTTGTTACAATAATCATTGAAACGTGAAATATCTGTGGTTTCCAGGTAGGTAACACGTGGGAACAATTGCCATGGATAAATCAACGATACCCATAGGGTTAGCAAGGTCGAAATTAAATACCCAACTGTTTGAGATGAGCATAATCGTAGAGGTGAAAGTTACCAAGTTATCATAATCATAGAAACGTGATAAATCTACGGATACTTCGTAGGTTACACTAGGAAATCCTGTGTTAAACGCTTGGATAACAAGTACGCATTTTATTCAATGAACTTAGACCTACAGGTGAACGTTTGCTATTCGCTATAAATATAAAATCGTGCAAAGTCTATGCATACCAGGTAGGAAATACGTTGAAACGATTTCCATGGATTAAGCACAGACACCCATAAGCTTCGAAAGTTTGAAATTAAATATCCTTCTGTTTGAAATGATCATAAACTTACAGGTGAACGTTACCTAGATGTCATAATCATAGAAGAGTGATAAATCTAAGGATACTATGTAGGTTACACTTGGTAATCCTCTGCTATACGCTTGTATATCAAGTACCCACTTTATTCAATGAAATTAGACCTACAGGTGAGCGTTTCCTTGTTACAATAATCGTTGAAAAGTGATAAATCTGTGGATTCCAGGTAAGTAACACGTGGGAACAATTGCCATGGATAAATCAACGATACCCATAGGCTTAGAAAGATTAAAATTCAATACCCTCCTGTTTGAAATGATCATAAACTTATAGGTGAACGTTTCCTAGTAACAATAAACATAAAATCGTGCTAATTCTATGCATACCAGGTAGGCAAAACGAGGGAACGATTTCGATGGATAAATCAACGACACCCATAGGCTTAGAAAGGTATGAAATTAAATACCCTTCTGTTTGAAATGATCTTAAAATTAAAGGTTAACGTTTCCTAGTTGGCATAATCATGGAAACTCGGTAAATCTACGGACACTACGTAGGTTACACTTGGAAATCCTGTGGTCAACGCTTTGATATCAAGTACCCACTTTATTCAATAGACTTAAACGTACAGGTGAACGTTTCCTTGTTACAATAATCATTGAAACGTGAAATATCTGTGGTTTCCAGGTAGGTAACACGTGGGAACAATTGCCATGGATAAATCAACGATACCCATAGGGTTAGCAAGGTCGAAATTAAATACCCATCTGTTTGAAATGAGCATAATCGTAGAGGTGAACGTTACCAAGTTATCATAATCATAGAAACGTGATAAATCTACGGATACTTCGTAGGCTACACTTGGAAATGCTGTGTTAAACGCTTGGATATCAAGTACGCACTTTATTCAATGAACTTAGACCTACAGGTGAACGTTTCCTAGTCGCAATAAATATAAAATCGTACAAATTCTATGCATACCAGGTAGGAAATACGTTGAAACGATTACCATGGATTAAGCAAAGACACCCATAGGCTTCGAAAGTTTGAAATTAAATACCCTTCTGTTTGAAATGATCATAAACCTACAGGTGAACGTTTCCTAGTTACAATAATCCTTGAAAATTGATAAATCTGTGGATTCCAGGTAGGTAACACGTGGAAACAATTGCCATGTATAAATCAACGATACCCATAGGCTTCGAAAGTTTGAAATTAAATATCCTTCTGTTTGAAATGATCATAAACTTACAGGTGAACGTTACCTAGATGTCATAATCATAGAAGAGTGATAAATCTAAGGATACTATGTAGGTTACACTTGGTAATCCTCTGCTATATGCTTGTATATCAAGTACCCACTTTATTCAATGAAATTAGACCTACAGGTGAGCGTTTCCTTGTTACAATAATCGTTGAAAAGTGATAAATCTGTGGATTCCAGGTAGATAACACGTGGGAACGATTACCATGGATAAATCAACGATACCCATAGGCTTAGAAAGATTGAAATTAAATACCCTTCTGTTTGAAATGATCATAAACTTACAGGTGACCGTTTCCTAGATGTCATAATCATAGAAACGTGATAAATCTACGGATACTATGTAGGTTACACTTGGAAATCCTCTGGTATACTCTTGTATATCAAGTACCCCCTTTATTCAATGGACTTAAACCTACAGGTGAACGTTTCCTAGTTACAATAATCATTGAAACGTGATAAATCTGTGGA
This sequence comes from Muscidifurax raptorellus, assembly GCA_020010945.3. Taxonomy (NCBI): domain Eukaryota; kingdom Metazoa; phylum Arthropoda; class Insecta; order Hymenoptera; family Pteromalidae; genus Muscidifurax; species Muscidifurax raptorellus. Next base: position 28,722,809 of record CM052080.1, on the reverse strand, counting down.
TTCCAGGTAGGTAACACGTGGGAACGATTTCGGTGTATAAATCAACGACACCCATAGGCATAGAAAGGTATGAAATTAAATACCCTTCTGTTTGAAATGATCATAAACTTACAGGTGAACGTTTCCTAATTGTCATAATCATAGAAATGTGATAAATCTACGGATACGACGTAGGTTACAGTTGGAAATCCTGTGCTAAACGCTTGGAATCGACTTCCATAGCTAAATCAACGATACCCATAGGCTTAGAAAGATTGAAATTAAATACCCATCTGTTTGAAATGGTCATAAACGTACAGGTGAACGTTTCCGAGTTGTCATAATCAAAGAAACGTGATAAATCTACGGATACTTCGTAGGTTACACTTGGAAATCCTCTGCTATACGCTCGTATATCAAGTACCCACTTTATTCAATGAAATTAGACCTACAGGTGAACGTTTCCTTGTTACAATAATCATTGAAAAGTGATAAATCTGTGGATTCCAGGTAGGTAACAATTGGGAACGATTACCGTGGATAAATCAACGATACGCATAGGCTTAGAAAGATTGAAATCAAATACCCTTCTGTTTGAAATGATCATAAACTTACAGGTGAACGTTACCTAGATGTCATAATCATAGAAACGTGATAAATCTACGGATACTTCGTAGGTTACACTTGGTAATCCTCTGCTATACGCTTGTATATCAGTACCCACTTTATTCAATGAAATTAGAACTACAGGTGAACGTTTCCTTGTTACAATAATCATTGAAAAGTGATAAATCTGTGGATTCCAGGTAGGTAACACGTGGGAACGATTACCATGGATAAATCAACGATACCCATAGGCTTCGAAAGAATGAAATTAAATACCCATCTGTTTGAATTGGTCATAAACGTACAGGTGAACGTTTCCTAGATGTCATAATCATAGAAACGTGATAAATCTACGGATACTTCGTAGGTTACACTTGGAAATCCTCTGCTATACGCTTGTATATCAAGTACCCACTTTATTCAATGAAATTAGACCTACAGGTGAACGTTTCCTTGTTACAATAATCATTGAAAAGTGATAAATCTGTGGATTCCAGGTAGGTAACTCGTGGGAGCGATTACCATGGATAAATCAACGATACCCATAGGCTTAGAAAGATTGAAATTAAATACCTTTCTGTTTGAAATGATCATAAACTTACAGGTGAACATTTCCTAGATGTCATAATCATAGAAACGTGATAAATGTACGGATACTATGTAGGTTACACTTGGAAATCCTCTGCTATACGCTTGTATATCAAGTACCAACTTTATTCAATGAAATTAGACCTACAGTTAAACGTTTCCTTGTTACAACAATCATTGAAAAGTGATAAATCTGTGGATTCCAGGTAGATAACACGTGGGAACGATTACCATGGATAAATCAACGATACCCATAGGCTTAGAAAGATTGAAATTAAATACCTATCTGTTTGAAATGGTCATAAACGTACAGGTGAACGTTTCCGAGTTGTCATAATCAAAGAAACGTGATAAATCTACGGATACTTCGTAGGTTACACTTGGAAATCCTCTGCTATACGCTCGTATATCAAGTACCCACTTTATTCAATGAAATTAGACCTACAGGTGAACGTTTCCTTGTTACAATAATCATTGAAAAGTGATAAATCTGTGGATTCCAGGTAGGTAACAATTGGGAACGATTACCGTGGATAAATCAACGATACGCATAGGCTTAGAAAGATTGAAATCAAATACCCTTCTGTTTGAAATGATCATAAACTTACAGGTGAACGTTACCTAGATGTCATAATCATAGAAACGTGATAAATCTACGGATACTTCGTAGGTTACACTTGGTAATCCTCTGCTATACGCTTGTATATCAGTACCCACTTTATTCAATGAAATTAGAACTACAGGTGAACGTTTCCTTGTTACAATAATCATTGAAAAGTGATAAATCTGTGGATTCCAGGTAGGTAACACGTGGGAACGATTACCATGGATAAATCAACGATACCCATAGGCTTCGAAAGAATGAAATTAAATACCCATCTGTTTGAATTGGTCATAAACGTACAGGTGAACGTTTCCTAGATGTCATAATCATAGAAACGTGATAAATCTACGGATACTTCGTAGGTTACACTTGGAAATCCTCTGCTATACGCTTGTATATCAAGTACCCACTTTATTCAATGAAATTAGACCTACAGGTGAACGTTTCCTTGTTACAATAATCATTGAAAAGTGATAAATCTGTGGATTCCAGGTAGGTAACTCGTGGGAGCGATTACCATGGATAAATCAACGATACCCATAGGCTTAGAAAGATTGAAATTAAATACCTTTCTGTTTGAAATGATCATAAACTTACAGGTGAACATTTCCTAGATGTCATAATCATAGAAACGTGATAAATGTACGGATACTATGTAGGTTACACTTGGAAATCCTCTGCTATACGCTTGTATATCAAGTACCAACTTTATTCAATGAAATTAGACCTACAGTTAAACGTTTCCTTGTTACAACAATCATTGAAAAGTGATAAATCTGTGGATTCCAGGTAGATAACACGTGGGAACGATTACCATGGATAAATCAACGATACCCATAGGCTTAGAAAGATTGAAATTAAATACCTATCTGTTTGAAATGGTCATAAACGTACAGGTGAACGTTTCCGAGTTGTCATAATCAAAGAAACGTGATAAATCTACGGATACTTCGTAGGTTACACTTGGTAATCCTCTGCTATACGCTTGTATATCAAGTACCAACTTTATTCAATGAAATTAGAACTACAGGTGAACGTTTCCTTGTTACAATAATCATTGAAAAGTGATAAATCTGTGGATTCCAGGTAGGTAACTCGTGGGAACGATTACCATGGATAAATCAACGATACCCATAGGGTTAGCAAGGTCGAAATTAAATACCCATCTGTTTGAAATGATCATAAACTTACAGGAGAACGTTTCCTAGTTGCATTAAACATAAAATCGTCGTAGTTCTATGCATACCAGGTAGGAAATACGTTGAAACGAATTCCATGGATCAAGCAACGACACCCATAGGCTTAGAAAGATTGAAATTAAATACCCTTCTGTTTGAAATGATCATAAACTTACAGGTGACCGTTTCCTAGATGTCATAATCATAGAAACGTGATAAATCTACGGATACTATGTAGGTTACACTTGGAAATCCTCTGGTATACTCTTGTATATCAAGTACCCCCTTTATTCAATGGACTTAAACCTACAGGTGAACGTTTCCTAGTTACAATAATCATTGAAACGTGATAAATCTGTGGATTCCAGGTAGGTAACACGTGGGAACAATTGCCATGGATATATCAACGATACCCATAGGGTTAGCAAGGTCGAAATTAAATACCCATCTGTTTGAAATGAGCATAATCGAAGAGGTGAACGTTACCAAGTTATCATAATCATAGAAACGTGATAAATCTACGGATACTTCGTAGGCTACACTTGGAAATCCTGTGTTAAACGCTTGGATATCAAGTACGCACTTTATTCAATGAACTTAGACCTACAGGTGAACGTTTCCTAGTCGCAATAAATATAAAATCGTACAAATTCTATGCATACCAGGTAGGAAATACGTTGAAACGATTACCATGGATTAAGCAAAGACACCCATAGGGTTAGCAAGGTCGAAATTAAATACCCATCTGTTTGAAATGATCATAAACTTACAGGAGAACGTTTCCTAGTTGCATTAAACATAAAATCGTCGTAGTTCTATGCATACCAGGTAGGAAATACGTTGAAACGAATTCCATGGATCAAGCAACGACACCCATAGGCTTAGAAAGATTGAAATTAAATACCCTTCTGTTTGAAATGATCATAAACTTACAGGTGACCGTTTCCTAGATGTCATAATCATAGAAACGTGATAAATCTACGGATACTATGTAGGTTACACTTGGAAATCCTCTGGTATACTCTTGTATATCAAGTACCCCCTTTATTCAATGGACTTAAACCTACAGGTGAACGTTTCCTAGTTACAATAATCATTGAAACGTGATAAATCTGTGGATTCCAGGTAGGTAACACGTGGGAACAATTGCCATGGATAAATCAACGATACCCATAGGGTTAGCAAGGTCGAAATTAAATACCCATCTGTTTGAAATGAGCATAATCGAAGAGGTGAACGTTACCAAGTTATCATAATCATAGAAACGTGATAAATCTACGGATACTTCGTAGGTTACACTTGGAAATCCTGTGTTAAACGCTTGGATATCAAGTACGCACTTTATTCAATGAACTTAGACCTACAGGTGAACGTTTCCTAGTCGCAATAAATATAAAATCGTGCAAAGTCTATGCATACCAGGTAGGAAATACGTTGAAACGATTTCCATGGATTAAGCAAAGACACCCATAAGCTTCGAAAGTTTGAAATTAAATATCCTTCTGTTTGAAATGATCATAAACTTACAGGTGAACGTTTCCTAGATGTCATAATCATAGAAGAGTGATAAATCTACGGATACTATGTAGGTTACACTTGGAAATCCTCTGGTATACGCTTGTATATCAAGTACCCACTTTATTCAATGAAATTAGACCTACAGGTGAATGTTTCCTTGTTACAATAATCCTTGAAAATTGATAAATCTGTGGATTCCAGGTAGGTAACACGTGGGAACGATTACCATGGATAAATCAACGATACCGATAGGCTTAGAAAGATTGAAATTAAATACCCTTCTGTTTGAAATGATCATAAACCTACAGGTGAACGTTACCTAGATGTCATAATCATAGAAGCGTGATAAATCTACGGATACTATGTAGGTTACAACTTGGAAATCCTGTGCTATACGCTTGTATAGCAAGTACCCCATTTATTCAATGGAATTAAACCTACAGGTGAACGTTTCCTGTTTACAATAATCATTGAAACGTGATAAATCTGTGGATTCCAGGTATGTAACACGTGGGAACAATTGCCATGGATAAATCAACGATACCCATAGGGTTAGCAAGGTCGAAATTAAATACCCATCTGTTTGAAATGATCATAAACTTACAGGTGAACGTTTCCTAGTTGCAATAAACATAAAATCGTGGTAGTTCTATGCATACCAGGTAGGAAATACGTTGAAACAATTTCCATGGATCAAGCAACGACACCCATAGGCTTCGAAAGATTGAAATTAAATACCCATCTGCTTGAATTGGTAAAAAACTTACAGGTGACCGTTTCCTAGATGTCATAATCATAGAAACGTGATAAATCTACGGATACTATGTAGGTTACACTTGGAAATCCTCTGGTATACTCTTGTATATCAAGTACCCCCTTTATTCAATGGACTTAAACCTACAGGTGAACGTTTCCTAGTTACAATAATCATTGAAACGTGATAAATCTGTGGATTCCAGGTAGGTAACACGTGGGAACGATTTCGATGTATAAATCAACGACACCCATAGGCATAGAAAGGTATGAAATTAAATACCCTTCTGTTTGAAATGATCATAAACTTACAGGTGAACGTTTCCTAATTGTCATAATCATAGAAATGTGATAAATCTACGGATACGACGTAGGTTACAGTTGGAAATCCTGTGCTAAACGCTTGGAATCGACTTCCATAGCTAAATCAACGATACCCATAGGCTTAGAAAGATTGAAATTAAATACCCATCTGTTTGAAATGGTCATAAACGTACAGGTGAACGTTTCCGAGTTGTCATAATCAAAGAAACGTGATTAATCTACGGATACTTCGTAGGTTACACTTGGAAATCCTCTGCTATACGCTCGTATATCAAGTACCCACTTTATTCAATGAAATTAGACCTACAGGTGAACGTTTCCTTGTTACAATAATCATTGAAAAGTGATAAATCTGTGGATTCCAGGTAGGTAACAATTGGGAACGATTACCGTGGATAAATCAACGATACGCATAGGCTTAGAAAGATTGAAATCAAATACCCTTCTGTTTGAAATGATCATAAACTTACAGGTGAACGTTACCTAGATGTCATAATCATAGAAACGTGATAAATCTACGGATACTTCGTAGGTTACACTTAGTAATCCTCTGCTATACGCTTGTATATCAGTACCCACTTTATTCAATGAAATTAGAACTACAGGTGAACGTTTCCTTGTTACAATAATCATTGAAAAGTGATAAATCTGTGGATTCCAGGTAGGTAACACGTGGGAACGATTACCATGGATAAATCAACGATACCCATAGGCTTCGAAAGAATGAAATTAAATACCCATCTGTTTGAATTGGTCATAAACGTACAGGTGAACGTTTCCTAGATGTCATAATCATAGAAACGTGATAAATCTACGGATACTTCGTAGGTTACACTTGGAAATCCTCTGCTATACGCTTGTATATCAAGTACCCACTTTATTCAATGAAATTAGACCTACAGGTGAACGTTTCCTTGTTACAATAATCATTGAAAAGTGATAAATCTGTGGATTCCAGGTAGGTAACTCGTGGGAGCGATTACCATGGATAAATCAACGATACCCATAGGCTTAGAAAGATTGAAATTAAATACCTTTCTGTTTGAAATGATCATAAACTTACAGGTGAACATTTCCTAGATGTCATAATCATAGAAACGTGATAAATGTACGGATACTATGTAGGTTACACTTGGAAATCCTCTGCTATACGCTTGTATATCAAGTACCCACTTTATTCAATGAAATTAGAACTACAGGTGAACGTTTCCTTGTTACAATAATCATTGAAAAGTGATAAATCTGTGGATTCCAGGTAGGTAACTCGTGGGAACGATTACCATGGATAAATCAACGATACCCATAGGGTTAGCAAGGTCGAAATTAAATACCCATCTGTTTGAAATGATCATAAACTTACAGGAGAACGTTTCCTAGTTGCATTAAACATAAAATCGTCGTAGTTCTATGCATACCAGGTAGGAAATACGTTGAAACGAATTCCATGGATCAAGCAACGACACCCATAGGCTTAGAAAGATTGAAATTAAATACCCTTCTGTTTGAAATGATCATAAACTTACAGGTGACCGTTTCCTAGATGTCATAATCATAGAAACGTGATAAATCTACGGATACTATGTAGGTTACACTTGGAAATCCTCTGGTATACTCTTGTATATCAAGTACCCCCTTTATTCAATGGACTTAAACCTACAGGTGAACGTTTCCTAGTTACAATAATCATTGAAACGTGATAAATCTGTGGATTCCAGGTAGGTAACACGTGGGAACAATTGCCATGGATATATCAACGATACCCATAGGGTTAGCAAGGTCGAAATTAAATACCCATCTGTTTGAAATGAGCATAATCGAAGAGGTGAACGTTACAAAGTTATCATAATCATAGAAACGTGATAAATCTACGGATACTTCGTAGGCTACACTTGGAAATCCTGTGTTAAACGCTTGGATATCAAGTACGCACTTTATTCAATGAACTTAGACCTACAGGTGAACGTTTCCTAGTCGCAATAAATATAAAATTGTACAAATTCTATGCATACCAGGTAGGAAATACGTTGAAACGATTACCATGGATTAAGCAAAGACACCCATAGGGTTAGCAAGGTCGAAATTAAATACCCATCTGTTTGAAATGATCATAAACTTACAGGAGAACGTTTCCTAGTTGCATTAAACATAAAATCGTCGTAGTTCTATGCATACCAGGTAGGAAATACGTTGAAACGAATTCCATGGATCAAGCAACGACACCCATAGGCTTAGAAAGATTGAAATTAAATACCTTTCTGTTTGAAATGATCATAAACTTACAGGTGAACATTTCCTAGATGTCATAATCATAGAAACGTGATAAATCTACGGATACTTCGTAGGTTACACTTGGAAATCCTGTGTTAAACGCTTTGATATCAAGTACGCACTTTATTCAATGAACTTAGACCTACAGGTGAACGTTTCCTAGTCGCAGTAAATATAAAATCGTGCAAATTCTATGCATACCAGGTAGGAAATACGTTGAAACGATTACCATGGATTAAGCAAAGGCACCCATAGGCTTCGAAAGTTTGAAATTAAATATCCTTCTGTTTGAAATGATGATAAACGTACAGGTGAATGTTTCCGAGTTGACATAATCATAGAAACGTGATAAATCTACGGATACTTCGTAGGTTACACTTGGAAATCCTGTGTTAAACGCTTGGATATCAAGTACGCACTTTATTCAATGAACTTAGACCTACAGGTGAACGTTTCCTAGTTACAATAATCGTTGAAAAGTGATAAATCTGTGGACTCCAGGTAGGTAACACGTGCGAACGATTTCCATGGATTAAGCAACGACACCCATAGGCTTCGAAAATTTGAAATTAAATACCCTTCTGTTTGAAATGATCATAAACGTAGACGTGAACGTTACCGAGTTGACATAATCATAGAAACGTGATAAATCTACGGATACTTCGTAGGTTACACTTGGAAATCCTGTGTTAAACGCTTTGATATCAAGTACGCACTTTATTCAATGAACTTAGACCTACAGGTGAACGTTTCCTAGTCGCAATAAATATAAAATCGTGCAAATTCTATGCATACCAGGTAGGAAATACGTTGAAACGATTACCATGGATTAAGCAAAGGCACCCATAGGCTTCGAAAGTTTGAAATTAAATATCCTTCTGTTTGAAATGATGATAAACGTACAGGTGAATGTTTCCGAGTTGACATAATCATAGAAACGTGATAAATCTACGGATACTTCGTAGGTTACACTTGGAAATCCTGTGTTAAACGCTTGGATATCAAGTACGCAATTTATTCAATGAACTTAGACCTACAGGTGAACGTTTCCTAGTCGCAATAAATATAAAATCGTGCAAATTCTATGCATACCAGGTAGGAAATACGTTGAAACGATTACCATGGATTAAGCAAAGACACCCATAGGCTTCGAAAGTTTGAAATTAAATATCCTTCTGTTTGAAATGATGATAAACGTACAGGTGAAGGTTTCCGAGTTGACATAATCATAGAAACGTGATAAATCTACGGATACTTCGTAGGTTACACTTGGAAATCCTGTGTTAAACGCTTGGATATCAAGTACGCACTTTATTCAATGAACTTAGACCTACAGGTGAACGTTTCCTAGTTACAATAATCGTTGAAAAGTGATAAATCTGTGGACTCCAGGTAGGTAACACGTGCGAACGATTACCATGGATAAATCAACGATACCCATAGGCTTAGAAAGGTCGAAATTATATACCCATCTGTTTGAAATTATCATAAACGTAGAGGTGAACGTTACTGAGTTGTCATAATCATAGAAACGTGATAAATCTACGGATACTAAATAGGTTACACTTGGAAATCCTCTGCTATACGCTTGTATATCAAGTACCCACTTTATTCAATGAAATTAGACCTACAGGTGAACGTTTCCTTGTTACAATAATCATTGAAAAGTGATAAATCTGTGGATTCCAGGTAGGTAACTCGTGGGAACGATTACCATGGATAAATCAACGATACCCATAGGCTTAGAAAGATTGAAATTAAATACCCTTCTGTTTGAAATGATCATAAACTTACAGGTGAACGTTTCCTAGTTGCAGTAAACATAAAATCGTCGTAGTTCTATGCATACCAGGTAGGAAATACGTTGAAACGATTTCTATGGATTAAGCAACGACACCCATAGGCTTCAAAAGTTTGAAATTAAATATTCTTCTGTTTGAAATGATGATAAACGTACAGGTAAAAGTTTCCGAGTTGTCATAATCCTAGAAACGTGATAAATCTACGGATACTTCGTAGGTTACACTTGGAAATCCTGTGTTAAACGCTCGGATATCAAGTACGCACTTTATTCAATGAACTTAGACCTACAGGTGAACGTTTCCTAGCTACAATAATCATTAAAATCTGATAAATCTATGGATTCCAGGTAGGTGGGACGTGGATAAGACTTCCGTATCTAAATCAACGATACCCATAGGCTTAGAAAGGTCGAAATTATATACCCATCTGTTTGAAATGATCATAATCGTAGAGGTGAACGTTACCGTGTTGTCATAATCATAGAAACGTGATAAATCTACGGATACTTCGTAGGTTACACTTGGAAATCCTGTGTTAAACGCTTGGATATCAAGTACGCACTTTATTCAATGAACTTCGACCTACAGGTGAACGTTTCCTAGTCGCAATAAATATAAAATCGTGCAAATTCTATGCATACCAGGTAGGAAATACGTTGAAACGATTTCCATGGATTAAGCAACGACACCCATAGGCTTCAAAAGTTTGAAATTAAATATTCTTCTGTTTGAAATGATGATAAACGTACAGGTAAAAGTTTCCGAGTTGTCATAATCCTAGAAACGTGATAAATCTACGGATACTTCGTAGGTTACACTTGGAAATCCTGTGTTAAACGCTCGGATATCAAGTACGCACTTTATTCAATGAACTTAGACCTACAGGTGAACGTTTCCTAGCTACAATAATCATTAAAATCTGATAAATCTATGGATTCCAGGTAGGTGGGACGTGGATAAGACATCCGTATCTAAATCAACGATACCCATAGGCTTAGAAAGGTCGAAATTATATACCCATCTGTTTGTAATGATCATAATCGTAGAGGTGAACGTTACCGTGTTGTCATAATCATAGAAACGTGATAAATCTACGGATACTTCGTAGGTTACACTTGGAAATCCTGTGTTAAACGCTTGGATATCAAGTACGCACTTTATTCAATGAACTTCGACCTACAGGTGAACGTTTCCTAGTCGCAATAAATATAAAATCGTGCAAATTCTATGCATACCAGGTAGGAAATACGTTGACACGATTTCCATGGATTAAGCAACGACACCCATAGGCTTCGAAAGTTTGAAATTAAATACCCTTCTGTTTGAAATGATCATAAACCTACAGGTGAACGTTTCCTAGTTACAATAATCATTGAAACGTGATAAGTCTGTGGATTCCAGGTAGGTAACACGTGGGAACAATTGCCATGGATAAATCAACGATACCCATACGGTTAGGGAGGTCGAAATTAAATACCCATCTGTTTGAAATGATCATAAACTTACAGGTGAACGTTTCCTAGTTGCAGTAAACATAAAATCGTCGTAGTTCTATGCATACCAGGTAGGAAATACGTTGAAACGATTTCCATGGATCAAGCAACGACACCCATAGGCTTCGAAAGATTGAAATTAAATACCCATCTGTTTGAATTGGTCATAAACGTACAGGTGGACGTTTCCGAGTTGTCATAATCAAAGAAACGTGATAAATCTACGGATACTTCGTAGGTTACACTTGGAAATCCTCTCCTATACGCTTGTATATCAAGTACCCACTTTATTCAATGAAATTAGACCTACAGGTGAACGTTTCCTTGTTACAATAATCATTGAAACCTGATAAACCTATAGATTCCAGGTAGGAAATACGTTGAAACGACATCCATGGATCAAGCAACGATACCCATAGGCTTAGAAAGATTGAAATTAAATACCCTTCTGTTTGAAATGATCATAAACTTACAGGTGAACGTTACCTAGATGTCATAATCATAGAAGCGTGATAAATCTACGGATACTATGTAGCTTACACTTGGAAATCCTGTGCTATACGCTTGTATATCAAGTACCCACTTTATTCAATGGACTTTAACCTACAGGTGAACGTTTCCTTGTTACAATAATCATTGAATAGTGATAAATCTGTGGATTCCAGGTAGGTAACACGTGGGAACGATTACCATGGATAAATCAACGATACCCATAGGCTTAGAAGGGTTGAAATTAAATATCCTTCTGCTTGAAATGATCATAAACTTACAGGTGAACGTTTCCTAGATGTCATAATCATAGAAACGTGATAAATCTACGGATACTACGTAGGTTACAGTTGGAAATCCTGTGCTAAACGCTTGGAAAAGACTTCCATATCTAAATCAACGATATACATAGGCTTAGAAAGATTGAAATTATATACCTATCTGTTTGAAATGATCATAAACGTAGAGGTGAACGTTACCGAGTGGTCATAATAATAGAAACGTGATAAATCTACGGGTACTATGTAGGTTACACTTGGAAATCCTCTACTATACGCTTGGATATCAAGTATCCACTTTATTCAATGATCTGAAACCTACAGGTTAACGTTTCCTTGTTACAATAATCATTGAAACGCGATAAATCTGTGGATTCCAGGTAGGTAACACGTGGGAACGATTGCCATGGATAAATCAACGATACCCATAGGGTTAGCAAGGTCGGAATTAAATACCCTTCTGTTTGAAATGATCATAAACTTACAGGTGAACGTTTCCTAGTTGTCATAATCATAGAAACGTGATAAATCTACGGATACTATGTAGGTTACTGTTGGAAGTCCTGTGCTAAACGCTTGGGTATCAAGTACCCACTTTATTCAATGGACTTAAACGTACAGGTGAACGTTTCCTTGTTACAATAATCATTGAAAAGTGATAAACCTGTTGATTCCAGGTAGGTAACACGTGGGAACGATTGCCATGGATAAATCAACGATACCCATAGGGTTAGCAAGGTCGAAATTAAATATCCTTCTGCTTGAAATGATCATAAACTTACAGGTTAACGTTTCCTAGATGTCATAATCATAGAAACGTGATAAATCTACGGATACTTCGTAGGTTACACTTGGAAATCCTCTGCTATACGCTTGTATATCAAGTACCCACTTTATTCAATGAACTTAGACCTACACGTGAACGTTTCCTAGACGCAATAAATATAAAATCGTGCAAATTCTATTCATACCATGTAGGAAATACGTTGAAACGATTTCCATGGATTAAGCAACGACACCCATAGGCTTCGAAAGTTTGAAATTAAATATCCTTCTGTTTGAGATGATCATAAACGTACAGTTGAACGTTTCCGAGTTGTCATAATCATAGAAACGTGATAAATCTACGGATACTATGTAGGTTACAGTTGGAAATCCTCTGCTATACGCTTTTATATCAAGTACCCACTTTATTCAATGGACTTAAACCTACAGATGAACGTTTCCAAGTTACAATAATCATTGAAAAGTGATAAATCTGTGGATTCCAGGTAGGTAACACGTGGGAACCATTACCATGGATTAATCAACGATACCCATAGGGTTAGCAAGGTCGAAATTAAATACCCATCTGTTTGAAATGATCATAAACTTACAGGTGAACGTTTCCTAGTTGCAATAAACATGAAATCGTGGTAATTCTATGCATACCAGGTAGGGAATACGTTGAAACGACTTCCATGGATCAAGCAACGACACCCATAGGCATAGAAAGGTCGAAATTATATAACCATCTGTTTGAAATGATCATAAACTTACAGGAGGACGTTTCCTAGATGTCATAATCATAGAAACGTGATAAATCTACCGATACTATGTAGGTTACAGTTGGAAATCCTCTGCTATACGCTTTTATATCAAGTATCACTTTATTCAATGAAATTAGACCTACAGGTGAACGTTTCCTTGTTACAATTGGCTTTGGAAAAGACAATAAACGCTTGGAAAAGACTTCCATATCTAAATCAACGATATACATAGGCTTAGAAAGATTGAAATTATATACCTATCTGTTTGAAATGATCATAAACGTAGAGGTGAACGTTACCGAGTGGTCATAATAATAGAAACGTGATAAATCTACGGGTACTATGTAGGTTACACTTGGAAATCCTCTACTATACGCTTGGATATCAAGTATCCACTTTATTCAATGATCTGAAACCTACAGGTTAACGTTTCCTTGTTACAATAATCATTGAAACGCGATAAATCTGTGGATTCCAGGTAGGTAACACGTGGGAACCATTGCCATGGATAAATCAACGATACCCATAGGGTTAGCAAGGTCGGAATTAAATACCCTTCTGTTTGAAATGATCATAAACTTACAGGTGAACGTTTCCTAGTTGTCATAATCATAGAAACGTGATAAATCTACGGATACTATGTAGGTTACTGTTGGAAGTCCTGTGCTAAACGCTTGGGTATCAAGTACCCACTTTATTCAATGGACTTAAACGTACAGGTGAACGTTTCCTTGTTACAATAATCATTGAAAAGTGATAAATCTGTTGATTCCAGGTAGGTAACACGTGGGAACGATTGCCATGGATAAATCAACGATACCCATAGGGTTAGCAAGGTCGAAATTAAATATCCTTCTGCTTGAAATGATCATAAACTTACAGGTTAACGTTTCCTAGATGTCATAATCATAGAAACGTGATAAATCTACGGATACTTCGTAGGTTACACTTGGAAATCCTCTGCTATACGCTTGTATATCAAGTACCCACTTTATTCAATGAACTTAGACCTACACGTGAACGTTTCCTAGACGCAATAAATATAAAATCGTGCAAATTCTATTCATACCATGTAGGAAATACGTTGAAACGATTTCCATGGATTAAGCAACGACACCCATAGGCTTCGAAAGTTTGAAATTAAATATCCTTCTGTTTGAGATGATCATAAACGTACAGTTGAACGTTTCCGAGTTGTCATAATCATAGAAACGTGATAAATCTACGGATACTATGTAGGTTACAGTTGGAAATCCTCTGCTATACGCTTTTATATCAAGTACCCACTTTATTCAATGAAATTAGACCTACAGGTGAATGTTTCCTTGTTACAATAATCATTGAAAAGTGATAAATCTGTGGATTCCAGGTAGGTAACACGTGGGAACGATTGCCATGGATAAATCAACGATACCCATAGGGTTAGCAAGGTCGAAATTAAATATCCTTCTGCTTGAAATGATCATAAACTTACATGTGAACGTTTCCTAGATGTCATAATCATAGAAACGTGATAAATCTACGGATACTACGTAGGTTACAGTTGGAAATCCTGTGCTAAACGCTTGGGTATCAAGTACCCAGTTTATTCAATCGACTTAAACGTACAGGTGAACGTTTCCTAGTTACAATATTCATTGAAACCTGTTAAATCTATGGATTCCAGGTAGGTGGGACGTGGAAACGACTTCCGTAGCTAAATCAACGATACCCATAGACTTAGAAAGGTCGAAATTATATACCCTTCTGTTTGAAATGATCATAAACTTACAGGTGAACGTTTCCTAAATGTCATAATCATAGAAATGTGATAAATCTACGGATACTACGTCGGTTACAGTTGGAAATCCTGTGCTAAACGCTTGGAAAAGACTTCCATAGCGAAATCAACGATATACATAGGCTTAGAAAGGTCGAAGTTATATACCTCTCTGTTTGAAATGATCATAAACTTACAGGTGAACGTTTCCTAGTTGCAATAAACATGAAATCGTGGTAATTCTATGCATACCAGGTAGGGAATACGTTGAAACGACTTCCATGGATCAAGCAACGACACCCATAGGCATAGAAAGGTCGAAATTATATAACCATCTGTTTGAAATGATCATAAACTTACAGGAGGACGTTTCCTAGATGTCATAATCATAGAAACGTGATAAATCTACCGATACTATGTAGGTTACAGTTGGAAATCCTCTGCTATACGCTTTTATATCAAGTATCACTTTATTCAATGAAATTAGACCTACAGGTGAACGTTTCCTTGTTACAATAATCATTGAAAAGTGATAAATCTGTGGATTCCAGGTAGGTAACACGTAGGAACGATTACCATGGATAAATCAACGATACTCATAGGCTTAGAAAGATTGAATATAAATCCCCTCTGTTTGAAATGATCATAAACTTACAGGTGAACGTTTCCTAGATGTCATAATCATAGAAACGTGATAAATCTACGGATACTATGTAGGTTACACTTGGAAATCCTGTGCTATACGCTTGGATATCAAGTATCCACTTTATTCAATGAAATTAGACCTACAGGTGAATGTTTCCTTGTTACAATAATCATTGAAAAGTGATAAATCTGTGGATTCCAGGTAGGTAACACGTGGGAACGATTGCCATGGATAAATCAACGATACCCATAGGGTTAGCAAGGTCGAAATTAAATATCCTTCTGCTTGAAATGATCATAAACTTACATGTGAACGTTTCCTAGATGTCATAATCATAGAAACGTGATAAATCTACGGATACTACGTAGGTTACAGTTGGAAATCCTGTGCTAAACGCTTGGGTATCAAGTACCCAGTTTATTCAATCGACTTAAACGTACAGGTGAACGTTTCCTAGTTACAATATTCATTGAAACCTGTTAAATCTATGGATTCCAGGTAGGTGGGACGTGGAAACGACTTCCGTAGCTAAATCAACGATACCCATAGACTTAGAAAGGTCGAAATTATATACCCTTCTGTTTGAAATGATCATAAACTTACAGGTGAACGTTTCCTAAATGTCATAATCATAGAAATGTGATAAATCTACGGATACTACGTCGGTTACAGTTGGAAATCCTGTGCTAAACGCTTGGAAAAGACTTCCATAGCGAAATCAACGATATACATAGGCTTAGAAAGGTCGAAGTTATATACCTCTCTGTTTGAAATGATCATAAACGTAGAGGTGAACGTTACCGAGTTGTCATAATAATAGAAACGTGATAAATCTACGGGTACATTGTAGGTTACACTTAGAAATCCTGTGCTATACGCTTGGATATCAAGTATCCACTTTATTCAATGAACTTATACCTACAGGTTAACGTTTCCTTGTTACAATAATCATTGGAACGTGATAAATCTGTGGATTCCAGGTAGGTAACACGTGGGAACGATTACCATGGATAAATCAACGATACCCATAGGGTTAGCAAGGTCGAAATTAAATACCCATCTGTTTGAAATGATCATAAACTTACAGGTGAACGTTTCCTAGTTGCAATAAACATGAAATCGTGGTAATTCTATGCATACCAGGTAGGGAATACGTTGAAACGAATTCCATGGATCAAGCAAACGATACCCATAGGCTTAGAAAGATTGAAATTAAATATCCTTCTGTTTGAGATGATCATAAACGTACAGGTGAACGTTTCCGAGTATTCATAATCATAGAAACGTGATAAATCTACGGATACTATGTAGGTTACACTTGGAAATCCTTTGGTAAACGCTTGTATATCAAGTACCCACTTTATTCAATGAACTTAGACCTACACGTGAACGTTTCCTAGTCGCAATAAATATAAAATCGTGCAAATTCTATTCATACCAGGTAGGAAATACGTTGAAACGATTTCCATGGATTAAGCAACGACACCCATAGGCTTCGAAAGTTTGAAATTAAATATCCTTCTGTTTGAGATGATCATAAACGTACAGGTGAACGTTTCCGAGTATTCATAATCATAGAAACGTGATAAATCTACGGATACTATGTAGGTTACACTTGGAAATCCTTTGGTAAACGCTTTGATATCAAGTACCCACTTTATTCAATGGACTTAAAACTACAGGAGAACGTTTCCTAGTTACAATAATCATTGAAACCTGATAAATCTATAGATTCCAGGTAGGAAATACGTTGAAACGATATCCATGGATCAAGCAACGACACCCATAGGCTTCGAAAGATTGAACATAAATACCCTTCTGTTTGAAATGATCATAAACTTACAGGTGAACGTTTCCTAGATGGCATAATCATAGAAATGTGATAAATCTAAGGATACTAAGTAGATTACAGTTGGAAATCCTGTGCTAAACGCTTGGAAACGACTTCCATAGCTAAATCAACGATACCCATAGGCTTAGAAAGGTCGAAATTAAATACCATTCTGTTTGAAATGATCATAAACTTAAAGGTGAACGTTACCTAGATGTCATAATCATAGTAGCATGATAAATCTACGGATACTATGTAGCTTACACTTCGAAATCCTGTGCTATACGCTTGTATATCAAGTACCCACTTTATTCAATGGACTTAAACCTACAGATGAACGTTTCCAAGTTACAATAATCATTGAAAAGTGATAAATCTGTGGATTCCAGGTAGGTAACACGTGGGAACGATTACCATGGATTAATCAACGATACCCATAGGCTTAGAAAGATTGAAATTAAATACCCTTCTGTTTGAAATGATCATAAACTTACAGGTGAACGTTTCCTAATTGCAATAAACATAAAATCGTGGTAATTCTATGCATACCAGGTAGGGAATACGTTGAAACGACTTCCATGGATCAAGCAACGACACCCATAGGCTTAGAAAGGTCGAAATTATATAACCATCTGTTTGAAATGATCATAAACTTACAGGAGGACGTTTCCTAGATGTCATAATCATAGAAACGTGATAAATCTACCGATACTATGTAGGTTACTGTTGGCGAGTCTTCGAGCCGCTTGATAAGGACAGGCCTATTGGGAGTTTAAGTATAGCGCCACCACACGGAACACGTGGGCAGCTAAGCTCTCGCTCTATAGGCACTCACTATTCTGCCGACCGCCGCTGTGACAACAGCTCTGCCGCACGACGCGTTGTTCTAATACTTACAAATAAATAAGTTTTTTTTGATAAAAATATCAAAGTGTTGTGCTTCTCTCTCCCGTCCACCTCGTCTCTTCAATCTTTGGGCAGGATTACTCCAACAGGTTGTGGGCCAGCTCGCTGGAAAAGAGAGGAAGGACCGAGAAGAAGACGTTCAAGAGTTTTCTCTTTGTGAGATCAGAGAAAATCCAATTAGACGTATCAGAGGTGTGCGAACGAACTTCAGAAGAAAGAGTAAGTACAAGTTTTGTAAGGTGTATTCAGAATAGGGATTAGACTAAGCAAAAGAAAGTTAAATTTGCTCGGTTCCGGGAGTGTGTTGTGTTGCCGCATCGATTATAAAATTTAGAGTACGAAAATAAGAGTAGATAAAAAGACAGTGCGGTGTCTTAATAATCAGAGAAATAGAGTAAAGAAAGGAAGAAAGTTCAAAGGTCTCAGTGTGAGACAAAAGCGCGCGACAGCAAGACGCGCGAGCGCTCACCGGCACAAGCGTGCACGAGCCGATTCCGGGAATCGGGGAGAGGCGAGCGGGACTAGCGACGCTGTCAGAGTCGAGCGCGCGGTTTGTTGTGCTCTCTCTCTCTCTCTCGATCAGAATCAAAACAGATTTCAAGCGCACGGCTTTTTCTTGTTTTTTCTCTCTCCTTTCGAGTCTCAATATATATGGACTAATTGTGTTCAGACGTACCAAACCAGACGGGCAATGGCGTATACACGCAAAAATTGAATATAAACAAAAATAATTCCAAATACATCGCTCACGTTCCTATCCAGAGTGTCAGAGTTATTCGAGTGAACAAAACAGTTTAAAGATTGTGCTGATTTGTCTTTGTTCAGATGCACTTGAATAAATTTTGAAAACACGCCTTGATAGAAATTTCAATGAAACGGCGGTGCAGTGAATTTGAATTTCTATAAAATTAAAAATTATCAAAAGATAATTACGCTAGCTCTTTCGTGTTTTCTTGGGTGACATACGCGTGTGCGATCGCCCTCTCCCAAAATTATTGAGTAAATTGCGTTCGTTTACTTAGACTGGGAGGGAGCACGTGTGTGGCGTCTGGGAAGCGCGGGGCTGGTGTTTGATTTTTAAGCTTGGTTTGACTTGCAGTGCGGTCTAACTTGGTGGAAATCAAATAAAACGATCAGAGTAAGCATTCTTTCATTATTTCAGAAGAAAGAGACTCAGAAGTACCATGTCTGACTGGAGCCTTTCAGACTTAATACCAACCGATCAGAGAGACGGTGACAAGGATCAATTAAAAGATCAACAAAACAATAACCAAGGTAAAAAGTGTTTTTCAAATCAGAATATAAACAATTAATTCAGAATCAGATGTTAGGCCTAAAACTCAGATTTCATAGAAATGATAAAATTGAATGCTAATCAGAACAATTGTTTATAATACAGAATCAGAGTCAGAAGGTTACACACCTCCGGGTACACCCCCAAATAGGAATAGGATGGGAGACGATCAACAGACCGAACCTAATGCGAGGTTGAGAGGTCTGGAGGAGGAGTTTGAGAGACACTCGAGAGTGCTAGACAACCACGCCGAGATAATTCAAAATCAGACGGAAGCCATACTCCAGATGAAGGGAGACATCGACAAACTGAATGGGATTGTCGAGAAACTTTCAGAGAAAATAGGAAAACTAACTTCAGAGGTAAATAATCACCCTGCTAGCTCTACACTCAGAGACATAAATGAAATAAATTTACACAATAATAGAAATTCTATTAATCTATCAGATGAAACAAGTGCTTTAGGAGATCTCAGCAGAGCTTGCAGAGAACTCAGACGGTCCATTAACCTAAGCACTACTAGTTCAAAACTGAACATTAAAAGACATTACAAACTAACAAAACAAGTACCACTAAACATTTGGTTAGACAACTTAAATACTGAACTAAAAGCTAACAGACTTGCAGACATACTAGACGATAAACTCAATTCAGAAGTTTCAGAGACAGAGTTAGAAAGACAAAACCGAAAAGACCAAGTCAGAGACATAATAATAAGTCGTGTAGACGATTACTATCATAATAAGATTTTACTAACGAAAGAACCAAAAGATATAATCAATAAAATCAAAGAATTCAGACGAGCTGAGGCAAATGTTACCGACTCCTCCGTCAGAGAAAAGTTGTATAGTCTGAAAATGAACTATAAAGAATCGGTAAACGAATTTTGCGATAGGTTTGATTCCATCATCAGAGAGTTTGAAAATTGTATTACGAAAACACCTCTGACGGAGGAAGAGATAAGATCGGCCTTTTTCCAAGCTGTTAGTGGAAAATTTAAAGAAGTCAGATCTGCTAATATAATCAGACTTCAAGCAACTAAATCAGAGATGAGTCTTGATGACATAAAAACATTTATACTACAGCTGGAATCAGACAGACGAAAATCAGAGGGTCAATCTTCAGACGTCAGACCGAAAGTCACAGCCAGACACGCAACAGTGGGAGACAAGTGCTACAGGTGTAACAAGGTCGGACACAGAGCGGCTTCATGTCCTCTCAAGGATTATAACCTGTGGTACTGCTTCTACTGCCAGGCTGTAGCTCCACATAAAGGGGATGATTGTCCAAATAAGGACAACCCTAAAGACGGGTATGTAAAATCTTATACATACAAAAACACAAACACACAAAACAATCAAAACATAAACAACTTCAGAGGTAGAGGTAACAGAGGCAGGGGTGGTTATAATAATGTCAGAGGTAGAGAAAATAATGTAAGAAGAGGATCTTTTAAACGCAAGGTCAATATACAAACTCCAGGTAGAAGTCAGAAGCAGGGAGACAAAGTCAAAGCGATGCTAACAGGTAACAGCACTCATGTATGTAATAAAACACCTACAAAACTAGTACTTATTGCGGACTCTGGCGCAACAGAGCATATAGTCAATAAGAGTATAATTTTAAGCAACTTTAGGAAAAGTTCAGGCGAATATATCAGAAGTGCAAATAAAAACAAATTTGCGAATATCTCTATAGATGGTAAAGGAGATCTAATCTTAAAATCAAAATCAGATGAGAACGATAAAATAATATTGACAAATGTAATTGCTGCCAAAAATATTTCAGACAATTTGATCTCTCTCAGACGTTTTGCAGACGTAGGTCTGAGCATTTACATGGATAATAAAATACTTAAAATATACGACAAGAATTCAGACGAAGAATACTTGACTGGAACCTATGAAAAGCCAAATTGGATAATTTCTTTAAACGTAGTAAGAAATGAACAATCAGATGAACAACAAGAAATCTACGATAGATATTCATGTGTGGCTAACATAGTGTCAGTCGACGAGTTCTTGCAACAATCTCAGGCAGATATCAAGGATCTTGAGGATCAAAGCGAATCAGAAGAAAATAACGCATCAGAAGAAACTCAGACGAATCCTGCTGAGATTGGGAGGGAGAAGAAGCAAGAACAAACCGAACAAGAAACAAATTCACCTAGTCAGAGAGAAGTTTGTAATACAAACTTAGATGAACAAATTTTGAACAGAAAAATCCTAAATCTAGACGAATCTTCAGATGAAATGCTGAAATATCTACAAAACAACGAAGACAACAAGTCAGAGAAACAAGAAAAGAAGCTGAACGAAGGAATGCTATGGCATATCAAATTAGGTCACGCTTCCTTGCAATATCTACTATTGCTACAAAAGTCAGAAGAAAAACTCAGAAAGATAAAATTCGACAAGTCCATAACAGACTGTGAAGTCTGCGTCCTAGCAAAAATGGAAAACCTGCCGTTCTCAGAAGTCAGAGTTAAAGCAACAAGGCCATTAGAAAGGATACATACAGACACAATGGGACCAATTAAACCAGTCTCGTATCCTGGGGAAA
The DNA here is from genome assembly GCA_020010945.3 of Muscidifurax raptorellus. Classification (NCBI taxonomy): domain Eukaryota; kingdom Metazoa; phylum Arthropoda; class Insecta; order Hymenoptera; family Pteromalidae; genus Muscidifurax; species Muscidifurax raptorellus. The sequence goes on along the minus strand of CM052080.1, from coordinate 28,700,402 downwards.
ATAAATTCATAATAGTATTCATTGATGATCACACCAGATTTGCCAAAGCATACTCTACTAAGCATAAGAGTGAAGCCGGAGATTGCTTAGAAAAATTCTTGGTGACTACAAGAAATTTACTGGGCAAAGAGGAAAAAGTGTGTTTCATCCGAACGGATAATGGCACTGAATTTACTGGAGGTAAATTTTCAGAAGTCATGAAGAAAGAGAAAATTGAAGGAGAATTCGCACCTCCGTATACACCACAACATAATGGAACTGTTGAAAGGTTTAACAAAACTATTCAGTGGAAAATCAGAGCGCTCATGATAGACTCCGGTCTACCCAAGAGCATGTGGATACTCGCTTTGGAAGTGGCTATACACATCTATAACAGGACACCACACAAAGGAATCGATTCAGAGATACCAATCAAGAAACTGGTTCCAAATGGAAATATACATCTAGACAAAATCAGACGCTTCGGATGTCTGGCCTATGCCAAGATACCAAATGCCAAGAACAAGTTTTCAGACAAAGCAATCCGTACAATCATGGTAGGATACTCTCAAACTGGTTATGTTTTGTGGCATCCAGAATCCCAGAGATTTATCACATCTAGACATGTGAGAGTCAATGAAAAACTGGTCTATAGGGATGTATATAAGACGGACTTAAGAGAAAAATCAGAGACGGTAGAAATAACGACTGAAGAGAAAACACAATCAGAAGCATCAGAAGACACTAAATCAGAGAAGGTGAAAAGTCAGAAGAGAAAAGCAGACGACAAAAATTCAGAAGCATCAAAGTCTAAGAAACCAGAACCAGAAAAGCGACCATGCTTAGAGAGAAAAGCTAAGACAAACAGACGAACTTGGACACATCTCAGAGAAGCAGTAGTTGAAGTAGAATCTATTAATCACGATCTAATACAAGTATCCACTCCAACCAGAGAAATCAGAGATGTGCACTCGGAAGAAGATGATCTTGGTCATATCTTTATAGCACAAACAAACAGAGATCCTGTCAGCTATAAAGAAGCTATTGAATCAGACGACAAACATAAATGGTCAGAAGCAATAAAACAAGAGTTGAAGTCTATGGAAGACAACAACGTCTGGACGCTGGTAGACAGACCCTCCTTAGATAAAGATGGCAAAAAGGTTCACACTATTGATTCCAAGTGGGTGTTCAAGAAGAAAACTTCAGAAGATGGTCAAACAACCTACAAAGGTAGACTGGTTATCAGAGGATTCAAGGATCGAAAAGAATATGAACTTAGGGAAACCTACGCACCAGTTTCTAGATTGCCAATAGTCAGAGCGACTTTCGCAATCATAAACAAGTTCAACTTAACTGCCTATCAGATGGATGTCAAGACAGCATTTCTGAATGGAACGCTCGACGATGACATCTTCATGGAAATACCAGACGGTATAGAAATAAGTCCATCCATCAGAAGTAATAAAGTATGTAAACTTCAGAAAGCTTTATACGGCCTCAGAATTAGTCCCAAGCGATGGAATAAGCGTTTCTCAGAAGTTGCTTTGGAACTTGGGCTAGAAAAGGATATAAATGAGCCATGTTTGTTCACATGGAGAATGCAAAATCAAATGGTGGTTTTACTGTTATACGTAGACGATATTATTTTAGCAGGCAACAATCAGAAGAAATTGAAAGAAATAAAAGAAAAATTATGTTCTACCTTTCAGATGAAAGATTTAGGAGAACCTAAATTATTCTTAGGCATGAAGGTAACAAGAGACAGAGATCAGAAGATTTTAAAACTGTCACAATCAGAATACATTGAAAAATGTCTGGAACGCTTCAATATGAAAGATTGTAAGCCCCAGAAAACACCTATGGCTACAAAACAGGTTCGAAATAGGGAACTTATAAATTCAGAAGAAGCTCAGTTACCAACTCAAGCACCATATAGGGAAGCTATAGGAAGCTTATTATATTTGGCTGGAGCCACCAGACCTGATATTGCGTTTGCAGTAAACTTCCTATCCAGAAAACAGCTGTCACCCTCTGAAAGTGACTGGAAGGAAGTAAAGTATTCAGATATCTCAGAGGAACTTCAGATTTAAGTTTGACTTTCAGAGCAGAGAACGATGACATGGAAGCAATGACAGACGCCAGTTTCAGAGACTGTGAAGATTCATCTTCAACTGGAGGATATTTAATAAAATTGTATGGCGACTCAATTATGTGGAGAAGCTACAAACAAACATATGTATCACTCTCTACTTGCCAAGCTGAGTATTTGGCTATGAGCAATGCTTGCCAAGAAATTGTTTCATTGGACAAAGCTATCAGAGACATAACAGGGGAAACCATGTATCCTGTAACGCTATGGTGCGATAACAAATCAGCAGGGGACTGCACTCAGATGGAAGGAAATCATAAGCTGAAAAACTTTGATGATGACGTGAAAGAAATTCAGAGAAAACTACTAAACAGAGAAAATACAGGTAGTAAAAGTCACATGGCAGAAACACATGGAGACTACATAAAACAATGTGTTCTAGAAGGAAAAATCAGAGTCAAATGGATTCCAACCACAGAAAACATGGCAGATATAATGACTAAACCTCTGCCTAATGAAACTCATAAATACCTCAGAGATAAAATACTAAACACAGAAAGTTACACTTAATCATAAAACTTATAGTAATATGTATATCAGACGAATAAAATTTAAATATTTCAGATACAAGAAACCAAGCAGACGCTAGCTCAGAGAAGTAATCAGAGAACAGAGTTCAGACGTGCAGAGCATCAAGCGCCCGAAGGGAGGGAGTGTTGGCGAGTCTTCGAGCCGCTTGATAAGGACAGGCCTATTGGGAGTTTAAGTATAGCGCCACCACACGGAACACGTGGGCAGCTAAGCTCTCGCTCTATAGGCACTCACTATTCTGCCGACCGCCGCTGTGACAACAGCTCTGCCGCACGACGCGTTGTTCTAATACTTACAAATAAATAAGTTTTTTTTGATAAAAATATCAAAGTGTTGTGCTTCTCTCTCCCGTCCACCTCGTCTCTTCAATCTTTGGGCAGGATTACTCCAACAGTTACACTTGGAAATCCTCTGCTATACGCTTTTATATCAAGTACCCACTTTATTCAATGAAATTTGACCTACAGGTGAACGTTTCCTAGTTACAATAATCATTGAAACCTGATAAATCTATAGATTCCAGGTAGGAAATACGTTGGAGCGTCTTCCATGGATCAAGCAAACGATACCCATAGGCTTAGAAAGATTGAAATTAAATACCCTTCTGTTTGAAATGATCATAAACTTACAGGTAAACGTTACCTAGATGTCATAATCATAGAAGCGTGATAAATCTACGGATACTATGTAGCTTACACTTGAAAATCCTGTGCTATACGCTTGTATATCAAGTACCCACTTTATTCAATGGACTTTAACCTACAGGTGAACGTTTCCTTGTTACAATAATCATTGAAAAGTGATAAATCTGTGGATTCCAGGTAGGTAACACGTGGGAACGATTACCATGGATAAATCAACGATACCCATAGGCTTAGAAAGGTCGAAATTATATACCCATCGGTTTGAAATGATCATAATCGTAGATGTGGACGTTACCGAGTTGTCATAATCATAGAAACGTGATAAATCTACGGATACTTCGTAGGTTACACTTGGAAATCCTTTGGTAAACGCTTTGATATCAAGTACCCACTTTATTCAATGGACTTAAAACTACAGGAGAACGTTTCCTAGTTACAATATTCATTGAAACCTGATAAATCTATAGATTCCAGGTAGGAAATACGTTGAAACGATTTCCATGGATCAAGCAACGACACCCATAGGCTTCGAAAGATTGAACATAAATACCCTTCTGTTTGAAATGATCATAAACTTACAGGTGAACGTTTCCTAGATGTCATAATCATAGAAATGTGATAAATCTGCGGATACTACGTAGGTTACACTTGGAAATCCTCTGCTATACGCTTGGATATCAAGTATCCACTTTATTCAATGAACTTATACCTACAGGTTAACGTTTCCTTGTTACAATAATCATTGGAACGTGATAAATCTGTGGATTCCTGGTAGGTAACACGTGGGAACGATTACCATGGATAAATCAACGATACCCATAGGGTTAGCAAGGTCGAAATTAAATACCGATCTGTTTGAAATGATCATAAACTTACAGGTGAACGTTTCCTAGTTGCAATAAACATGAAATCGTGGTAATTCTATGCATACCAGGTAGGGAATACGTTGAAACGACTTCCATGGATCAAGCAACGACACCCATAGGCTTAGAAAGGTCGAAATTATATACCCATCTGTTTGAAATGATCATAAACTTACAGGAGGACGTTTCCTAGATGTCATAATCATAGAAACGTGATAAATCTACCGATACTATGTAGGTTACACTTGGAAATCCTCTGCTATACGCTTTTATATCAAGTACCCACTTTATTCAATGAAATTAGACCTACAGGTGAACGTTTCCTAGTTACAATAATCATTGAAAAGTGATAAATCTATAGATTCCAGGTAGGAAATACGTTGAAACGGCTTCCATGGATCAAGCAACGATACCCATAGGCTTAGAAAGATTGAAATTAAATACCATTCTGTTTGAAATGATCATAAACTTACAGGTGAACGTTACCTAGAAGTCATAATCATAGTAGCATGATAAATCTACGGATACTATGTAGCTTACACTTCGAAATCCTGTGCTATACGCTTGTATATCAAGTACCCACTTTATTCAATAACTTAAACCTACAGATGAACGTTTCCTTGTTACAATAATCATTGAAAAGTGATAAATCTGTGGATTCCAGGTAGGTAACACGTGGGAACGATTACCATGGATTAATCAACGATACCCATAGGGTTAGCAAGGTCGAAATTAAATACCCATCTGTTTGAAATGATCATAAACTTACAGGTGAACGTTTCCTAGTTGCAATAAACATAAAATCGTGGTAATTCTATGCATACCAGGTAGGGAATACGTTGAAACGACTTCCATGGATCAAGCAACGACACCCATAGGCTTAGAAAGGTCGAAATTATATACCCATCTGTTTGAAATGATCATAAACGTAGAGGTGAACGTTACTGAGTTGTCATAATCATAGAAGCGTGATAAATCTACGGTACTTCGTAGGTTACACTTGGAAATCCTCTGCTATACGCTTGTATATCAAGGACCCACTTTATTCAATGAACTTAGACCTACACGTGAACGTTTCCTAGTCGCAATAAATATAAAATCGTGCAAATTCTATTCATACCAGGTAGGAAATACGTTGAAACGATTTCCATGGATTAAGCAACGACACCCATAGGCTTCCAAACTTTGAAATTAAATATCCTTCTGTTTGAGATGATCATAAACGTACAGGCGAACGTTACCGAGTATTCATAATCATAGAAACGTGATAAATCTACGGATACTATGTAGGTTACACTTGGAAATCCTTTGGTAAACGCTTTGATATCAAGTACCCACTTTATTCAATGGACTTGAAACTACAGGAGAACGTTTCCTAGTTACAATAATCATTGAAACCTGATAAATCTATAGATTCCAGGTAGGAAATACGTTGAAACGATTTCCATGGATCAAGCAACGACACCCATAGGCTTCGAAAGATTGAACATAAATACCCTTCTGTTTGAAATGATCATAAACGTACAGGTGAACGTTTCCGAGTATTCATAATCATAGAAACGTGATAAATCTACGGATACTATGTAGGTTACACTTGGAAATCCTCTGCTATACGCTTTCATATCAAGTACCCACTTTATTCAATGAAATTAGACCTACAGGTGAACGTTTCCTAGTTACAATAATCAATGAAACCTGATAAATCTATAGATTCCAGGTAGGAAATACGTTGAAACGACTTCCATGGATCAAGCAACGATACCCATAGGCTTAGAAAGATTGAAATTAAATACCATTCTGTTTGAAATGATCATAAACTTACAGGTGAACGTTACCTAGATGTCATAATCATAGTAGCATGATAAATCTACGGATACTATGTAGCTTACACTTCTAAATCCTGTGCTATACGCTTGTATATCAAGTACCCACTTTATTCAATGGACTTAAACCTACAGATGAACATTTCCAAGTTTCAATAATCATTGAAAAGTGATAAATCTGTGGATTCCAGGTAGGTAACACGTGGGAACGATTACCATGGATTAATCAACGATACCCATAGGCTTAGAAAGATTGAAATTAAGTACCCTTCTGTTTGAAATGATCATAAACTTACAGGTGAACGTTTCCTAGTTGCAATAATCATAAAATCGTGGTAATTCTATGCATACCAGGTAGGGAATACGTTGAAACGACTTCCATAAATCAAGCAACGACACCCATAGGCTTAGAAAGGTCGAAATTATATACCCATCTGTTTGAAATGATCATAAGCGTAGAGGTGAACGTTACTGAGTTGTCATAATCATAGCAACGTGATAAATCTACGGATACTATGTAGGTTACACTTGGAAATCCTCTGCTATACGCTTGGATATCAAGTACCCACTTTATTCAATGAAATTAGACCTACAGGTGAACGTTTCCTTGTTACAATAATCATTGAAACGTGATAAATCTGTGGATTCCAGATAGGTAACACGTGGGAACGATTACCATGGATTAATCAACGATACCCATAGGCTTAGAAAGGTCGAAATTATATACCCATCGGTTTGAAATGATCATAAACTTACAGGTGAACGTTTCCTAGTTGCAATAAACATAAAATCGTGGTAATTCTATGCATACCAGGTAGGGAATACGTTGAAACGACTTCCATGGATCAAGCAACGACACACATACGCTTAGAAAGGTCGAAATTATATACCCATCTGTTTGAAACGATCATAAACCTAGAGGTGAACGTTACTGAGTTGTCATAATCATAGCAACGTGATAAATCTACGGATACTATGTAGGTTCCACTTGGAAATCCTCTGCTATACGCTTGGATATCAAGTATCCACATTATTCAATGAACTTAAACCTACAGATTAACGTTTCCTTGTTACAATAATCATTGAAACGTGATAAATCTGTGGATTCCAGGTAGGTAACACGTGGGAACGATTACCATGGATTAATCAACGATACCCATAGGCTTAGAAAGATTGAAATTAAATACCATTCTGTTTTAAATGATCATAAACTTACAGGTGAACGTTACCTAGATGTCATAATCATAGTAGCATGATAAATCTACGGATACTATGTAGCTTACACTTGAAAATCCTCTGCTATACGCTTGGATATCAAGTATCCACTTTATTCAATGAAATTAGACCTACAGGTGAACGTTTCCTTGTTACAATAATCATTGAAAAGTGATAAATCTGTGGATTCCAGGTAGGTAACACGTGGGAACGATTACCATGGATTAATCAACGACACCCATAGGCTTAGAAAGGTCGAAATTATATACCCATCTGTTTGAAATGATCATAAACGTAGAGGTGAACGTTACTGAGTTGTCATAATCATAGCAACGTGATAAATCTACCGATACTATGTAGGTTACACTTGGAAATCCTCTGCTATACGCTTTTATATCAAGTACCCACTTTATTCAATGAAATTAGACCTACAGGTGAACGTTTCCTTGTTACAATAATCATTGAAAAGTGATAAATCTGTGGATTCCAGGTAGGTAACACGTGGGAACGATTACCATGGATTAATCAACGATACCCATAGGGTTTGCAAGGTCGAAATTAAATACCCATCTGTTTGAAATGATCATAAACTTACAGGTGAACGTTTCCTAGTTGCAATAAACATAAAATCGTGGTAATTCTATGCATACCAGGTAGGGAATACGTTGAAACGACTTCCATGGATCAAGCAACGACACCCATAGGCTTAGAAAGGTCGAAATTATATACCCATCTGTTTGAAACGATCATAAACCTAGAGGTGAACGTTACTGAGTTGTCATAATCATAGCAACGTGATAAATCAACGGATACTATGTAGGTAACACTTGGAAATCCTCTGCTATACGCTTGGATATCAAGTATCCACATTATTCAATGAACTTAAACCTTCAGATTAACGTTTCCTTGTTACAATAATCATTGAAACGTGATAAATCTGTGGATTCCAGGTAGGTAACACGTGGGAACGATTACCATGGATTAATCAACGATACCCATAGGATTTTCAAGGTCGAAATTAAATACCCATCTGTTTGAAATGATCATAAACTTACAGGTGAACGTTTCCTAGTTGCAATAAACATAAAATCGTGGTAATTCTATGCATACCAGGTAGCGAATACGTTGAAACGATTTCCATGGATCAAGCAACGACACCCATAGGCTTAGAGAGGTCGAAATTATATACCCATCTGTTTGAAATGATCATAAACGTAGAGGTGAACGTTACTGAGTTGTCATAATCATAGCAACGTGATAAATCTACCGATACTATGTAGGTTACACTTGGAAATCCTCTGCTATACGCTTTTATATCAAGTACCCACTTTATTCAATGAAATTAGACCTACAGGTGAACGTTTCCTTGTTACAATAATCATTGAAAAGTGATAAATCTGTGGATTCCAGGTAGGTAACACGTGGGAACGATTACCATGGATTAATCAACGATACCCATAGGCTTAGAAAGATTGAAATTAAATACCATTCTGTTTGAAATGATCATAAACTTACAGGTGAACGTTACCTAGATGTCATAATCATAGTAGCATGATAAATCTACGGATACTATGTAGCTTACACTTGAAAATCCTGTGCTATACGCTTGTATATCAAGTACCCACTTTATTTAATGGACTTTAACCTACAGGTGAACGTTTCCTTGTTACAATAATCATTGAAAAGTGATAAATCTGTGGATTCCAGGTAGGTAACACGTGGGAACGATTACCATGGATAAATCAACGATACCCATATGCTTAGAAAGGTCGAAATTATATACCCATCTGTTTGAAATGATCATAAACTTACAGGTGAACGTTTCCTAGTTGCAATAAACATAAAATCGTGGTAATTCTATGCATACCAGGTAGGGAATACGTTGAAACGACTTCCATGGATCAAGCAACGACACCCATAGGCTTAGAAAGGTCGAAATTATATAACCATCTGTTTGAAATGATCATAAACTTACAGGAGGACGTTTCCTAGATGTCATAATCATAGAAACGTGATAAATCTACCGATACTATGTAGGTTAAACTTGGAAATCCTCTGCTATACGCTTTTATATCAAGTACCCACTTTATTCAATGAAATTAGACCTACAGGTGAACGTTTCCTTGTTACAATAATCATTGAAAATTGATAAATCTGTGGATTCCAGGTAGGTAACACGTGGGAACGATTACCATGGATTAATCAACGATAACCATAGGGTTTGCAAGGTCGAAATTAAATACCCATCTGTTTGAAATGATCATAAACTTACAGGTGAACGTTTCCTAGTTGCAATAAACATAAAATCGTGGTAATTCTATGCATACCAGGCAGGGAATACGTTGATACGACTTCCATGGATCAAGCAACGACACCCATAGGCTTAGAAAGGTTGAAATTATATACCCATCTGTTTGAAACGATCATAAACGTAAAGGTGAACGTTACTGAGTTGTCATAATCATAGCAACGTGATAAATCTACGGATACTATGTAGGTTACACTTGGAAATCCTCTGCTATACGCTTTTATATCAAGTACCCACTTTATTCAATGAAATTAGACCTACAGGTGAACGTTTCCTTGTTACAATAATCATTGAAAAGTGATAAATCTGTGGATTCCAGGTAGGTAACACGTGGGAACGATTACCATGGATAAATCAACGATACCCATATGCTTAGAAAGGTCGAAATTATGTACCCATCTGTTTGAAATGATCATAAACTTACAGGTGAACGTTTCCTAGTTGCAATAAACATAAAATCGTGGTAATTCTATGCATACCAGGTAGCGAATACGTTGAAACGATTTCCATGGATCAAGCAACGACACCCATAGGCTTAGAAAGGTCGAAATTATATACCCATCTGTTTGAAATGATCATAAACGTAGAGGTGAACGTTACTGAGTTGTCATAATCATAGCAACGTGATAAATCTACGGATACTATGTAGGTTACACTTGGAAATCCTCTGCTATACGCTTGGATATCAAGTATCCACATTATTCAATGAACTTAAACCTACAGGTTAACGTTTCCTTGTTACAATAATCATTGGAACGTGATAAATCTGTGGATTCCAGGTAGGTAACACGTGGGAACGATTACCATGGATTAATCAACGATACCCATAGGCTTAGAAAGATTGAAATTAAATACCATTCTGTTTGAAATGATCATAAACTTACAGGTGAACGTTACCTAGATGTCATAATCATAGTAGCATGATAAATCTACGGATACTATGTAGCTTACACTTGAAAATCCTGTGCTATACGCTTGTATATCAAGTACCCACTTTATTCAATGGACTTTAACCTACAGGTGAACGTTTCCTAGTTGCAATAAACATAAAATCGTGGTAATTCTATGCATACCAGGCAGGGAATACGTTGAAACGACTTCCATGGATCAAGCAACGACACCCATAGGCTTAGAAAGGTTGAAATTATATACCCATCTGTTTGAAACGATCATAAACGTAGAGGTGAACGTTACTGAGTTGTCATAATCATAGCAACGTGATAAATCTACGGATACTATGTAGGTTACACTTGGAAATCCTCTGCTATACGCTTTTATATCAAGTACTCACTTTATTCAATGAAATTAGACCTACAGGTGAACGTTTCCTTGTTACAATAATCATTGAAAAGTGATAAATCTGTGGATTCCAGGTAGGTAACACGTGGGAACGATTACCATGGATAAATCAACGATACCCATATGCTTAGAAAGGTCGAAATTATATACCCATCTGTTTGAAATGATCATAAACTTACAGGTGAACGTTTCCTAGTTGCAATAAACATAAAATCGTGGTAATTCTATGCATACCAGGTAGGGAATACGTTGAAACGACTTCCATGGATCAAGCAACGACACCCATAGGCTTAGAAAGGTCGATATTATATAACCATCTGTTTGAAATGATCATAAACTTACAGGAGGACGTTTCCTAGATGTCATAATCATAGAAACGTGATAAATCTACCGATACTATGTAGGTTACACTTGGAAATCCTCTGCTATACGCTTTTATATCAAGTACCCACTTTATTCAATGAAATTAGACCTACAGGTGAACGTTTCCTTGTTACAATAATCATTGAAAAGTGATAAATCTGTGGATTCCAGGTAGGTAACACGTGGGAACGATTACCATGGATTAATCAACGATAACCATAGGGTTTGCAAGGTCGAAATTAAATACCCATCTGTTTGAAATGATCATAAACTTACAGGTGAACGTTTCCTAGTTGCAATAAACATAAAATCGTGGTAATTCTATGCATACCAGGCAGGGAATACGTTGATACGACTTCCATGGATCAAGCAACGACACCCATAGGCTTAGAAAGGTTGAAATTATATACCCATCTGTTTGAAACGATCATAAACGTAAAGGTGAACGTTACTGAGTTGTCATAATCATAGCAACGTGATAAATCTACGGATACTATGTAGGTTACACTTGGAAATCCTCTGCTATACGCTTTTATATCAAGTACCCACTTTATTCAATGAAATTAGACCTACAGGTGAACGTTTCCTTGTTACAATAATCATTGAAAAGTGATAAATCTGTGGATTCCAGGTAGGTAACACGTGGGAACGATTACCATGGATAAATCAACGTTACCCATATGCTTAGAAAGGTCGAAATTATGTACCCATCTGTTTGAAATGATCATAAACTTACAGGTGAACGTTTCCTAGTTGCAATAAACATAAAATCGTGGTAATTCTATGCATACCAGGTAGCGAATACGTTGAAACGATTTCCATGGATCAAGCAACGACACCCATAGGCTTAGAAAGGTCGAAATTATATACCCATCTGTTTGAAATGATCATAAACGTAGAGGTGAACGTTACTGAGTTGTCATAATCATAGCAACGTGATAAATCTACGGATACTATGTAGGTTACACTTGGAAATCCTCTGCTATACGCTTGGATATCAAGTATCCACATTATTCAATGAACTTAAACCTACAGGTTAACGTTTCCTTGTTACAATAATCATTGGAACGTGATAAATCTGTGGATTCCAGGTAGGTAACACGTGGGAACGATTACCATGGATTAATCAACGATACCCATAGGCTTAGAAAGATTGAAATTAAATACCATTCTGTTTGAAATGATCATAAACTTACAGGTGAACGTTACCTAGATGTCATAATCATAGTAGCATGATAAATCTACGGATACTATGTAGCTTACACTTGAAAATCCTGTGCTATACGCTTGTATATCAAGTACCCACTTTATTCAATGGACTTTAACCTACAGGTGAACGTTTCCTAGTTGCAATAAACATAAAATCGTGGTAATTCTATGCATACCAGGCTGGGAATACGTTGAAACGACTTCCATGGATCAAGCAACGACACCCATAGGCTTAGAGAGGTTGAAATTATATACCCATCTGTTTGAAACGATCATAAACGTAGAGGTGAACGTTACTGAGTTGTCATAATCATAGCAACGTGATAAATCTACGGATACTATGTAGGTTACACTTGGAAATCCTCTGCTATACGCTTTTATATCAAGTACTCACTTTATTCAATGAAATTAGACCTACAGGTGAACGTTTCCTTGTTACAATAATCATTGAAAAGTGATAAATCTGTGGATTCCAGGTAGGTAACACGTGGGGACGATTACCATGGATTAATCAACGATACCCATAGGGTTTGCAAGGTCGAAATTAAATACCCATCTGTTTGAAATGATCATAAACTTACAGGTGAACGTTTCCTAGTTGCAATAAACATAAAATCGTGGTAATTCTATGCATACCAGGTAGGGAATACGTTGAAACGACTTCCATGGATCAAGCAACGACACCCATAGGCTTAGAAAGGTCGAAATTATATAACCATCTGTTTGAAATGATCATAAACTTACAGGAGGACGTTTCCTAGATGTCATAATCATAGAAACGTGATAAATCTACCGATACTATGTAGGTTACACTTGAAAATCCTCTGCTATACGCTTTTATATCAAGTACCCACTTTATTCATTGAAATTAGACCTACAGGTGAACGTTTCCTTGTTACAATAATCATTGAAAAGTGATAAATCTGTGGATTCCAGGTAGGTAACACGTGGGAACGATTACCATGGATAAATCAACGATACCCATATGCTTAGAAAGGTCGAAATTATGTACCCATCTGTTTGAAATGATCATAAACTTACAGGTGAACGTTTCCTAGTTGCAATAAACATAAAATCGTGGTAATTCTATGCATACCAGGTAGCGAATACGTTGAAACGATTTCCATGGATCAAGCAACGACACCCATAGGCTTAGAAAGGTCGAAATTATATACCCATCTGTTTGAAATGATCATAAACGTAGAGGTGAACGTTACTGAGTTGTCATAATCATAGCAACGTGATAAATCTACGGATACTATGTAGGATACACTTGGAAATCCCCTGCTATACGCTTGGATACCAAGTATCCACTTTATTCAATGAACTTAAACCTACAGGTTAACGTTTCCTTGTTACAATAATCATTGAAACGTGATAAATCTGTGGATTCCAGGTAGGTAACACGTGGGAACGATTACCATGGATCAATCAACGACACCCATAGGCTTAGAAAGGTCGAAATTAAATACCCATCTGTTTGAAATGATCATAAACTTACAGGTGAACGTTTCCTAGTTGCAATAAACATAAAATCGTGGTAATTCTATGCATACCAGGTAGGGAATACGTTGAAACGACTTCCATGGATCAAGCAACGACACCCATAGGCTTAGAAAGATCGAAATTATATAACCATCTGTTTGAAATGATCATAAACTTACAGGAGGACGTTTCCTAGATGTCATAATCATAGAAACGTGATAAATCTACCGATACTATGTAGGTTACACTTGAAAATCCTCTGCTATACGCTTTTATATCAAGTACCCACTTTATTCATTGAAATTAGACCTACAGGTGAACGTTTCCTTGTTACAATAATCATTGAAAAGTGATAAATCTGTGGATTCCAGGTAGGTAACACGTGGGAACGATTACCATGGATAAATCAACGATACCCATATGCTTAGAAAGGTCGAAATTATGTACCCATCTGTTTGAAATGATCATAAACTTACAGGTGAACGTTTCCTAGTTGCAATAAACATAAAATCGTGGTAATTCTATGCATACCAGGTAGCGAATACGTTGAAACGATTTCCATGGATCAAGCAACGACACCCATAGGCTTAGAAAGGTCGAAATTATATACCCATCTGTTTGAAATGATCATAAACGTAGAGGTGAACGTTACTGAGTTGTCATAATCATAGCAACGTGATAAATCTACGGATACTATGTAGGATACACTTGGAAATCCCCTGCTATACGCTTGGATACCAAGTATCCACTTTATTCAATGAACTTAAACCTACAGGTTAACGTTTCCTTGTTACAATAATCATTGAAACGTGATAAATCTGTGGATTCCAGGTAGGTAACACGTGGGAACGATTACCATGGATCAATCAACGACACCCATAGGCTTAGAAAGGTCGAAATTAAATACCCATCTGTTTGAAATGATCATAAACTTACAGGTGAACGTTTCCTAGTTGCAATAAACATAAAATCGTGGTAATTCTATGCATACCAGGTAGGGAATACGTTGAAACGACTTCCATGGATCAAGCAACGACACCCATAGGCTTAGAAAGGTCGAAATTATATAACCATCTGTTTGAAATGATCATAAACTTACAGGAGGACGTTTCCTAGATGTCATAATCATAGAAACGTGATAAATCTACCGATACTATGTAGGTTACACTTGAAAATCCTCTGCTATACGCTTTTATATCAAGTACCCACTTTATTCATTGAAATTAGACCTACAGGTGAACGTTTCCTTGTTACAATAATCATTGAAAAGTGATAAATCTGTGGATTCCAGGTAGGTAACACGTGGGAACGATTACCATGGATAAATCAACGATACCCATATGCTTAGAAAGGTCGAAATTATGTACCCATCTGTTTGAAATGATCATAAACTTACAGGTGAACGTTTCCTAGTTGCAATAAACATAAAATCGTGGTAATTCTATGCATACCAGGTAGCGAATACGTTGAAACGATTTCCATGGATCAAGCAACGACACCCATAGGCTTAGAAAGGTCGAAATTATATACCCATCTGTTTGAAATGATCATAAACGTAGAGGTGAACGTTACTGAGTTGTCATAATCATAGCAACGTGATAAATCTACGGATACTATGTAGGATACACTTGGAAATCCCCTGCTATACGCTTGGATACCAAGTATCCACTTTATTCAATGAACTTAAACCTACAGGTTAACGTTTCCTTGTTACAATAATCATTGAAACGTGATAAATCTGTGGATTCCAGGTAGGTAACACGTGGGAACGATTACCATGGATCAATCAACGACACCCATAGGCTTAGAAAGGTCGAAATTAAATACCCATCTGTTTGAAATGATCATAAACTTACAGGTGAACGTTTCCTAGTTGCAATAAACATAAAATCGTGGTAATTCTATGCATACCAGGTAGGGAATACGTTGAAACGACTTCCATGGATCAAGCAACGACACCCATAGGCTTAGAAAGGTCGAAATTATATAACCATCTGTTTGAAATGATCATAAACTTACAGGAGGACGTTTCCTAGATGTCATAATCATAGAAACGTGAGAAATCTACCGATACTATGTAGGTTACACTTGGAAATCCTCTGCTATACGCTTTTATATCAAGTACCCACTTTATTCATTGAAATTAGACCTACAGGTGAACGATTCCTTGTTACAATAATCATTGAAAAGTGATAAATCTGTGGATTCCAGGTAGGTAACACGTGGGAACGATTACCATGGATAAATCAACGATACCCATATGCTTAGAAAGGTCGAAATTATGTACCCATCTGTTTGAAATGATCATAAACTTACAGGTGAACGTTTCCTAGTTGCAATAAACATAAAATCGTGGTAATTCTATGCATACCAGGTAGCGAATACGTTGAAACGATTTCCATGGATCAAGCAACGACACCCATAGGCTTAGAAAGGTCGAAATTATATACCCATCTGTTTGAAATGATCATAAACGTAGAGGTGAACGTTACTGAGTTGTCATAATCATAGCAACGTGATAAATCTACGGATACTATGTAGGTTACACTTGGAAATCCCCTGCTATACGCTTGGATACCAAGTATCCACTTTATTCAATGAACTTAAACCTACAGGTTAACGTTTCCTTGTTACAATAATCATTGAAACGTGATAAATCTGTGGATTCCAGGTAGGTAACACGTGGGAACGATTACCATGGATCAATCAACGACACCCATAGGCTTAGAAAGGTCGAAATTATATACCCATCTGTTTGAAACGATCATAAACGTAGAGGTGAACGTAACTGAGTTGTCATAATCATAGCAACGTGATAAATCTACCGATACTATGTAGGTTACACTTGGAAATCCTCTGCTATACGCTTTTATATCAAGTACCCACTTTATTCAATGAAATTAGACCTACAGGTCAACGTTTCCTAGTTACAATAATCATTGAAACCTGATAAATCTATAGATTCCAGGTAGGAAATACGTCGAAACGACTTCCTTGGATCAAGCAACGATACCCATAGGCTTATAAAGATTGAAATTAAATACCATTCTGTTTGAAATGATCATAAACTTACAGGTGAACGTTACCTAGATGTCATAATCATAGTAGCATGATAAATCTACGGATACTATGTAGCTTACGCTTGAAAATCCTGTGCTATACGCTTGTATATCAAGTACCCACTTTATTCAATGGACTTTAACCTACAGGTGAACGTTTCCTTGTTACAATAATCATTGAAAAGTGATAAATCTGTGGATTCCAGGTAGGTAACATGTGGGAATGATTACCATGGATAAATCAACGATACCCATAGGCTTAGAAAGGTCGAAATTATATACCCATCTGTTTGAAACGATCATAAACGTAGAGGTGAACGTTACTGAGTTGTCATAATCATAGCGACGTGATAAATCTACGGATACTATGTAGGTTACACTTGGAAATCCTCTGCTATACGCTTGGATATCAAGTATCCACATTATTCAATGAACTTAAACCTACAGGTTAACGTTTCCTTGTTACAATATTCATTGAAACGTGATAAATCTGTGGATTCCAGGTAGGTAACACGTGGGAACGATTACCATGGATTAATCAACGATACCCATAGGGTTTGCAAGGTCGAAATTAAATACCCATCTGTTTGAAATGATCATAAACTTACAGGTGAACGTTTCCTAGTTGCTATAAACATAAAATCGTGGTAATTCTATGCATACCAGGTAGGGAATACGTTGAAACGACTTCCATGGATCAAGTAACGACACCCATAGGCTTAGAAAGGTCGAAATTACATAACCATCTGTTTGAAATGATCATAAACTTACAGGAGGACGTTTCCTAGATGTCATAATCATAGAAACGTGATAAATTTACCGATACTATGTAGGTTACACTTGGAAATCCTCTGCTATACGCTTTTATATCAAGTACCCACTTTATTCAATGAAATTAGACCTACAGGTGAACGTTTCCTTGTTACAATAATCACTGAAAAGTGATAAATCTGTGGATTCCAGGTAGGTAACACGTGGGAACGATTACCATGGATAAATCAACGATACCCATAGGCTTAGAAAGGTCGAAATTATATACCCATCTGTTTGAAATGATCATAAACTTACAGGTGAACGTTTCCTAGTTGCAATAAACATAAAATCGTGGTAATTCTATGCATACCAGGTAGCGAATACGTTGAAACGATTTCCATGGATCAAGCAACGACACCCATAGGCTTAGAAAGGTCGAAATTATATACCCATCTGTTTGAAATGATCATAAACGTAGAGGTGAACGTTACTGAGTTGTCATAATCATAGCAACGTGATAAATCTACCGATACTATGTAGGTTACACTTGGAAATCCTCTGCTATACGCTTTTATATCAAGTACCCACTTTATCCAATGAAATTAGACCTACAGGTGAACGTTTCCTTGTTACAATAATCATTGAAAAGTGATAAATCTGTGGATTCCAGGTAGGTAACACGTGGGAACGATTACCATGGATAAATCAACGATACCCATAGGCTTAGAAAGGTCGAAATTATATAACCATCTGTTTGAAATGATCATAAACTTACAGGAGGACGTTTCCTAGATGTCATAATCATAGAAACGTGATAAATCTACCGATACTATGTAGGTTACACTTGGAAATCCTCTGCTATACGCTTTTATATCAAGTACCCACTTTATTCAATGAAATTAGACCTACAGGTGAACGTTTCCTTGTTACAATAATCATTGAAAAGTGATAAATCTGTAGATTCCAGGTAGGTAACATGTGGGAACGATTACCATGGATCAATCAACGACACCCATAGGCTTAGAAAGGTCGAAATTATATACCCATCTGTTTGAAACGATCATAAACGTAGAGGTGAACGTTACTGAGTTGTCATAATCATAGCAACGTGATAAATCTACGGATACTATGTAGGTTACACTTGGAAATCCTCTGCTATACGCTTGGATATCAAGTATCCACATTATTCAATGAACTTAAACCTACAGGTTAACGTTTCCTTGTTAGAATATTCATTGAAACGTGATAAATCTGTGGATTCCAGGTAGGTAACACGTGGGAACGATTACCATGGATTAATCAACGATACCCATAGGGTTTGCAAGGTCGAAATTAAATACCCATCTGTTTGAAATGATCATAAACTTACAGGTGAACGTTTCCTAGTTGCAATAAACATAAAATCGTGGTAATTCTATGCATACCAGGTAGGGAATACGTTGAAACGACTTCCATGGATCAAGCAACGACACCCATAGGCTTAGAAAGGTCGAAATTATATAACCATCTGTTTGAAATGATCATAAACTTACAGGAGGACGTTTCCTAGATGTCATAATCATAGAAACGTGATAAATCTACCGATACTATGTAGGTTACACTTGGAAATCCTCTGCTATACGCTTTTATATCAAGTACCCACTTTATTCAATGAAATTAGACCTACAGGTCAACGTTTCCTAGTTACAATAATCATTGAAACCTGATAAATCTATAGATTCCAGGTAGGAAATACGTCGAAACGACTTCCTTGGATCAAGCAACGATACCCATAGGCTTATAAAGATTGAAATTAAATACCATTCTGTTTGAAATGATCATAAACTTACAGGTGAACGTTACCTAGATGTCATAATCATAGTAGCATGATAAATCTACGGATACTATGTAGCTTACGCTTGAAAATCCTGTGCTATACGCTTGTATATCAAGTACCCACTTTATTCAATGGACTTTAACCTACAGGTGAACGTTTCCTTGTTACAATAATCATTGAAAAGTGATAAATCTGTGGATTCCAGGTAGGTAACATGTGGGAATGATTACCATGGATAAATCAACGATACCCATAGGCTTAGAAAGGTCGAAATTATATACCCATCTGTTTGAAACGATCATAAACGTAGAGGTGAACGTTACTGAGTTGTCATAATCATAGCGAAGTGATAAATCTACGGATACTATGTAGGTTACACTTGGAAATCCTCTGCTATACGCTTGGATATCAAGTATCCACATTATTCAATGAACTTAAACCTACAGGTTAACGTTTCCTTGTTACAATATTCATTGAAACGTGATAAATCTGTGGATTCCAGGTAGGTAACACGTGGGAACGATTACCATGGATTAATCAACGATACCCATAGGGTTTGCAAGGTCGAAATTAAATACCCATCTGTTTGAAATGATCATAAACTTACAGGTGAACGTTTCCTAGTTGCAATAAACATAAAATCGTGGTAATTCTATGCATACCAGGTAGCGAATACGTTGAAACGATTTCCATGGATCAAGCAACGACACCCATAGGCTTAGAAAGGTCGAAATTATATACCCATCTGTTTGAAATGATCATAAACGTAGAGGTGAACGTTACTGAGTTGTCATAATCATAGCAACGTGATAAATCTACCGATACTATGTAGGTTACACTTGGAAATCATGTGCTATACGCTTGTATA
Source organism: Muscidifurax raptorellus (assembly GCA_020010945.3). NCBI lineage: Eukaryota > Metazoa > Arthropoda > Insecta > Hymenoptera > Pteromalidae > Muscidifurax > Muscidifurax raptorellus. The sequence goes on along the minus strand of CM052080.1, from coordinate 28,680,035 downwards.
TCAAGTACCCACTTTATTCAATGAACTTAGTCCTACACGTGAACGTTTCCTAGTTGCAATAAACATAAAATCGTGGTAATTCTATGCATACCAGGTAGGGAATACGTTGAAACGACTTCCATGGATCAAGCAACGACACCCATAGGCTTAGAAAGGTCGAAATTATATACCCATCTGTTTGAAATGATCATAAACGTAGAGGTGAACGTTACTGAGTTGTCATAATCATAGCAACGTGATAAATCTACGGATACTATGTAGGTTACACTTGGAAATCCCCTGCTATACGCTTGTATATCAAGTACCCACTTTATTCAATAGACTTTAACCTACAGGTGAACGTTTCCTTGTTACAATAATCATTGAAAAGTGATAAATCTGTAGATTCCAGGTAGGTAACACGTGGGAACGATTACCATGGATTAATCAACGATACCCATTGGGTTTGCAAGGTCGAAATTAAATACCCATCTGTTTGAAATGATCATAAACGTAGAGGTGAACGTTACTGAGTTGTCATAATCATAGCAACGTGATAAATCTACCGATACTATGTAGGTTACACTTGGAAATCATGTGCTATACGCTTGTATATCAAGTACCCACTTTATTCAATGAACTTAGACCTACACGTGAACGTTTCCTAGTTGCAATAAACATAAAATCGTGGTAATTCTATGCATACCAGGTAGGGAATACGTTGAAACGCTTCCATGGATCAAGCAACGACACCCATAGGCTTAGAAAGGTCGAAATTATATACCCATCTGTTTGAAATGATCATAAACGTAGAGGTGAACGTTACTGAGTTGTCATAATCATAGCAACGTGATAAATCTACGGATACTATGTAGGTTACACTTGGAAATCCCCTGCTATACGCTTGTATATCAAGTACCCACTTTATTCAATAGACTTTAACCTACAGGTGAACGTTTCCTTGTTACAATAATCATTGAAAAGTGATAAATCTGTAGATTCCAGGTAGGTAACATGTGGGAACGATTACCATGGATCAATCAACGACACCCATAGGCTTAGAAAGGTCGAAATTATATGGGAACGATTACCATGGATTAATCAACGATACCCATTGGGTTTGCAAGGTCGAAATTAAATACCCATCTGTTTGAAATGATCATAAACGTAGAGGTGAACGTTACTGAGTTGTCATAATCATAGCAACGTGATAAATCTAGCGATACTATGTAGGTTACACTTGGAAATCATGTGCTATACGCTTGTATATCAAGTACCCACTTTATTCAATGAACTTAGACCTACACGTGAACGTTTCCTAGTTGCAATAAACATGAAATCGTGGTAATTCTATGCATACCAGGTAGGGAATACGTTGAAACGCTTCCATGGATCAAGCAACGACACCCATAGGCTTAGAAAGGTCGAAATTATATACCCATCTGTTTGAAATGATCATAAACGTAGAGGTGAACGTTACTGAGTTGTCATAATCATAGCAACGTGATAAATCTACGGATACTATGTAGGTTACACTTGGAAATCCCCTGCTATACGCTTGGATATCAAGTACCCACTTTATTCAATGAAATTAGACCTACAGGTGAACGTTTCCTAGTTACAATAATCATTGAAAAGTGATAAATCTGTGGATTCCAGGTAGGTAACACGTGGGAACGATTACCATGGATAAATCAACGATACCCATATGCTTAGAAAGGTCGAAATTATATACCCATCTGTTTGAAATGATCATAAACTTACAGGAGGACGTTTCCTAGATGTCATAATCATAGAAACGTGATAAATCTACCGATACTATGTAGGTTACACTTGGAAATCCTCTGCTATCCGCTTTTATATCAAGTACCCACTTTATTCAATGAAATTAGACCTACAGGTGAACGTTTCCTAGTTACAATAATCATTGAAACCTGATAAATCTATAGATTCCAGGTAGGAAATACGTTGAAACGACTTCCATGGATCAAGCAACGATACCCATAGGCTTAGAAAGATTGAAATTAAATACCATTCTGTTTGAAATGATCATAAACTTACAGGAGAACGTTACCTAGATGTCATAATCATAGTAGCATGATAAATCTACGGATACTATGTAGCTTACACTTGAAAATCCTGTGCTATACGCTTGTATATCAAGTACCCACTTTATTCAATGGACTTTAACCTACAGGTGAACGTTTCCTTGTTACAATAATCATTGAAAAGTGATAAATCTGTGGATTCCAGGTAGGTAACACGTGGGAACGATTACCATGGATAAATCAACGATACCCATAGGCTTAGAAAGGTCGAAATTATATACCCATCTGTTTGAAATGATCATAAACTTACAGGAGGACGTTTCCTAGATGTCATAATCATAGAAACATGATAAATCTACCAATACTATGTAGGTTACACTTGGAAATCCTGTGCTATACGCTTGTATATCAAGTACCCACTTTATTCAATGAAATTAGACCTACAGGTGAACGTTTCCTTGTTACAATAATCATTGAAAAGTGATAAATCTGTGGATTCCAGGTAGGTAACACGTGGGAACGATTACCATGGATAAATCAACGATACCCATAGGCTTAGAAAGGTCGAAATTATATACCCATCTGTTTGAAATGATCATAAACTTACAGGTGAACGTTCCCTAGTTGCAATAAACATAAAATCGTGGTAATTCTATGCATACCAGGTAGCGAATACGTTGAAACGATTTCCATGGATCAAGCAACGACACCCATAGGCTTAGAAAGGTCGAAATTATATACCCATCTGTTTGAAAAGATCATAAACGTAGAGGTGAACGTTACTGAGTTGTCATAATCATAGCAACGTGATAAATCTACCGATACTATGTAGGTTACACTTGGAAATCATGTGGTATACGCTTGTATATCAAGTACCCACTTTATTCAATGAACTTAGACCTACACGTGAACGTTTCCTAGTTGCAATAAACATAAAATCGTGGTAATTCTATGCATACCAGGTAGGTAACATGTGGGAACGATTACCATGGATCAATCAACGACACCCATAGGCTTAGAAAGGTCGAAATTATATACCCATCTGTTTGAAACGATCATAAACGTAGAGGTGAACGTTACTGAGTTGTCATAATCATAGCAACGTGATAAATCTACGGATACTATGTAGGTTACACTTGGAAATCCTCTGCTATACGCTTGGATATCAAGTATCCACATTATTCAATGAACTTAAACCTACAGGTTAACGTTTCCTTGTTACAAAAATCATTGAAACGTGATAAATCTGTGGATTCCAGGTAGGTAACACGTGGGAACGATTACCATGGATTAATCAACGATACCCATAGGGTTTGCAAGGTCGAAATTAAATACCCATCTGTTTGAAATGATCATAAACTTACAGGTGAACGTTTCCTAGTTGCAATAAACATAAAATCGTGGTAATTCTATGCATACCAGGTAGGGAATACGTTGAAACGACTTCCATGGATCAAGCAACGACACCCATAGGCTTAGAAAGGTCGAAATTATATAACCATCTGTTTGAAATGATCATAAACTTACAGGAGGACGTTTCCTAGATGTCATAATCATAGAAACGTGATAAATCTACCGATACTATGTAGGTTACACTTGGAAATCCTCTGCTATACGCTTTTATATCAAGTACCCACTTTATTCAATGAAATTAGACCTACAGGTGAACGTTTCCTTGTTACAATAATCATTGAAAAGTGATAAATCTGTGGATTCCAGGTAGGTAACACGTGGGAACGATTACCATGGATAAATCAACGATACCCATAGGCTTAGAAAGGTCGAAATTATATACCCATCTGTTTGAAATGATCATAAACTTACAGGAGGACGTTTCCTAGATGTCATAATCATAGAAACGTGATAAATCTACCAATACTATGTAGGTTACACTTGGAAATCCTCTGCTATACGCTTTTATATCAAGTACCCACTTTATTCAATGAAATTAGACCTACAGGTGAACGTTTCCTTGTTACAATAATCATTGAAAAGTGATAAATCTGTGGATTCCAGGTAGGTAACACGTGGGAACGATTACCATGGATAAATCAACTATACCCATATGCTTAGAAAGGTCGAAATTAAATACCCATCTGTTTGAAATGATCATAAACTTACAGGTGAACGTTTCCTAGTTGCAATAAACATAAAATCGTGGTAATTCTATGCATACCAGGTAGGGAATACGTTGAAACGACTTCCATGGATCAAGCAACGACACCCATAGGCTTAGAAAGGTCGAAATTATATACCCATCTGTTTGAAACGATCATAAACGTAGAGGTGAACGTTACTGAGTTGTCATAATCATAGCAACGTGATAAATCTACGGATACTATGTAGGTTACACTTGGAAATCCTCTGCTATACGCTTGGATATCAAGTACCCACTTTATTCAATGAAATTAGACCTACAGGTCAACGTTTCCTAGTTACAATAATCATTGAAACCTGATAAATCTATAGATTCCAGGTAGGAAATACGTTGAAACGACTTCCATGGATCAAGCAACGATACCCATAGGCTTAGAAAGATTGAAATTAAATACCATTCTGTTTGAAATGATCATAAACTTACAGGTGAACGTTACCTAGATGCCATAATCATAGTAGCATGATAAATCTACGTATACTATGTAGCTTACGCTTGAAAATCCTGTGCTATACGCTTGTATATCAAGTACCCACTTTATTCAATGGACTTTAACCTACAGGTGAACGTTTCCTTGTTACAATAATCATTGAAAAGTGATAAATCTGTAGATTCCAGGTAGGTAACATGTGGGAACGATTACCATGGATCAATCAACGACACCCATAGGCTTAGAAAGGTCGAAATTATATACCCATCTGTTTGAAACGATCATAAACGTAGAGGTGAACGTTACTGAGTTGTCATAATCATAGCAACGTGATAAATCTACGGATACTATGTAGGTTACACTTGGAAATCCTCTGCTATACGCTTGGATATCAAGTATCCACTTTATTCAATGGACTTTAACCTACAGGTGAACGTTTCCTTGTTACAATAATCATTGAAAAGTGATAAATCTGTAGATTCCAGGTAGGTAACATGTGGGAACGATTACCATGGATCAATCAACGACACCCATAGGCTTAGAAAGGTCGAAATTATATATCCATCTGTTTGAAACGATCATAAACGTAGAGGTGAACGTTACTGAGTTGTCATAATCATAGCAACGTGATAAATCTACGGATACTATGTAGGTTACACTTGGAAATCCTCTGCTATACGCTTGGATATCAAGTATCCACATTATTCAATGAACATAAACCTACAGGTTAACGTTTCCTTGTTACGAAAATCATTGAAACGTGATAAATCTGTGGATTCCAGGTAGGTAACACGTGGGAACGATTACCATGGATTAATCAACGATACCAATAGGGTTTGCAAGGTCGAAATTAAATACCCATCTGTTTGAAATGATCATAAACTTACAGGTGAACGTTTCCTAGTTGCAATAAACATAAAATCGTGGTAATTCTATGCATACCAGGTAGGGAATACGTTGAAACGACTTCCATGGATCAAGCAACGACACCCATAGGCTTAGAAAGGTCGAAATTATATACCCATCTGTTTGAAACGATCATAAACGTAGAGGTGAACGTTACTGAGTTGTCATAATCATAGCAACGTGATAAATCTACGGATACTATGTAGGTTACACTTGGAAATCCTCTGCTATACGCTTGGATATCAAGTACCCACTTTATTCAATGAAATTAGACCTACAGGTCAACGTTTCCTAGTTACAATAATCATTGAAACCTGATAAATCTATAGATTCCAGGTAGGAAATACGTTGAAACGACTTCCATGGATCAAGCAACGATACCCATAGGCTTAGAAAGATTGAAATTAAATACCATTCTGTTTGAAATGATCATAAACTTACAGGTGAACGTTACCTAGATGTCATAATCATAGTAGCATGATAAATCTACGTATACTATGTAGCTTACGCTTGAAAATCCTGTGCTATACGCTTGTATATCAAGTACCCACTTTATTCAATGGACTTTAACCTACAGGTGAACGTTTCCTTGTTACAATAATCATTGAAAAGTGATAAATCTGTAGATTCCAGGTAGGTAACATGTGGGAACGATTACCATGGATCAATCAACGACACCCATAGGCTTAGAAAGGTCGAAATTATATACCCATCTGTTTGAAACGATCATAAACGTAGAGGTGAACGTTACTGAGTTGTCATAATCATAGCAACGTGATAAATCTACGGATACTATGTAGGTTACACTTGGAAATCCTCTGCTATACGCTTGGATATCAAGTATCCACTTTATTCAATGGACTTTAACCTACAGGTGAACGTTTCCTTGTTACAATAATCATTGAAAAGTGATAAATCTGTAGATTCCAGGTAGGTAACATGTGGGAACGATTACCATGGATCAATCAACGACACCCATAGGCTTAGAAAGGTCGAAATTATATACCCATCTGTTTGAAACGATCATAAACGTAGAGGTGAACGTTACTGAGTTGTCATAATCATAGCAACGTGATAAATCTACGGATACTATGTAGGTTACACTTGGAAATCCTCTGCTATACGCTTGGATATCAAGTATCCACATTATTCAATGAACATAAACCTACAGGTTAACGTTTCCTTGTTACGAAAATCATTGAAACGTGATAAATCTGTGGATTCCAGGTAGGTAACACGTGGGAACGATTACCATGGATTAATCAACGATACCCATAGGGTTTGCAAGGTCGAAATTAAATACCCATCTGTTTGAAATGATCATAAACTTACAGGTGAACGTTTCCTAGTTGCAATAAACATAAAATCGTGGTAATTCTATGCATACCAGGTAGGGAATACGTTGAAACGACTTCCATGGATCAAGCAACGACACCCATAGGCTTAGAAAGGTCGAAATTATATAACCATCTGTTTGAAATGATCATAAACTTACAGGAGGACGTTTCCTAGATGTCATAATCATAGAAACGTGATAAATCTACCGATACTATGTAGGTTACACTAGGAAATCCTCTGCTATACGCTTTTATATCAAGTACCCACATTATTCAATGAAATTAGACCTACAGGTGAACGTTTCCTTGTTACAATAATCATTGAAAATTGATAAATCTGTGGATTCCAGGTAGGTAACACGTGGGAACGATTACCATGGATAAATCAACGATACCCATAGGCTTAGAAAGGTCGAAATTATATACCCATCTGTTTGAAATGATCATAAACTTACAGGAGGACGTTTCCTAGATGTCATAATCATAGAAACGTGATAAATCTACCAATACTATGTAGGTTACACTTGGAAATCCTCTGCTATACGCTTTTATATCAAGTACCCACTTTATTCAATGAAATTAGACCTACAGGTGAACGTTTCCTTGTTACAATAATCATTGAAAAGTGATAAATCTGTGGATTCCAGGTAGGTAACACGTGGGAACGATTACCATGGATAAATCAACGATACCCATATGCTTAGAAAGGTCGAAATTAAATACCCATCTGTTTGAAATGATCATAAACTTACAGGTGAACGTTTCCTAGTTGCAATAAACATAAAATCGTGGTAATTCTATGCATACCAGGTAGGGAATACGTTGAAACGACTTCCATGGATCAAGCAACGACACCCATAGGCTTAGAAAGGTCGAAATTATATACCCATCTGTTTGAAACGATCATAAACGTAGAGGTGAACGTTACTGAGTTGTCATAATCATAGCAACGTGATAAATCTACGAATACTATGTAGGTTACACTTGGAAATCCTCTGCTATACGCTTGGATATCAAGTACCCACTTTATTCAATGAAATTAGACCTACAGGTCAACGTTTCCTAGTTACAATAATCATTGAAACCTGATAAATCTATAGATTCCAGGTAGGAAATACGTTGAAACGACTTCCATGGATCAAGCAACGATACCCATAGGCTTAGAAAGGTCGAAATTATATAACCATCTGTTTGAAATGATCATAAACTTACAGGAGGACGTTTCCTAGATGTCATAATCATAGAAACGTGATAAATCTACCGATACTATGTAGGTTACACTTGGAAATCCTCTGCTATACGCTTTTATATCAAGTACCCACTTTATTCAATGAAATTAGACCTACAGGTGAACGTTTCCTTGTTACAATAATCATTGAAAAGTGATAAATCTGTGGATTCCAGGTAGGTAACACGTGGGAACGATTACCATGGATAAATCAACGATACCCATAGGCTTAGAAAGGTCGAAATTATATACCCATCTGTTTGAAACGATCATAAACGTAGAGGTGAACGTTACTGAGTTGTCATAATCATAGCAACGTGATAAATCTACGGATACTATGTAGGTTACACTTGGAAATCCTCTGCTATACGCTTGGATATCAAGTATCCACTTTATTCAATGGACTTTAACCTACAGGTGAACGTTTCCTTGTTACAATAATCATTGAAAAGTGATAAATCTGTAGATTCCAGGTAGGTAACATGTGGGAACGATTACCATGGATCAATCAACGACACCCATAGGCTTAGAAAGGTCGAAATTATATACCCATCTGTTTGAAACGATCATAAACGTAGAGGTGAACGTTACTGAGTTGTCATAATCATAGCAACGTGATAAATCTACGGATACTATGTAGGTTACACTTGGAAATCCTCTGCTATACGCTTGGATATCAAGTATCCACATTATTCAATGAACATAAACCTACAGGTTAACGTTTCCTTGTTACGAAAATCATTGAAACGTGATAAATCTGTGGATTCCAGGTAGGTAACACGTGGGAACGATTACCATGGATTAATCAACGATACCCATAGGGTTTGCAAGGTCGAAATTAAATACCCATCTGTTTGAAATGATCATAAACTTACAGGTGAACGTTTCCTAGTTGCAATAAACATAAAATCGTGGTAATTCTATGCATACCAGGTAGGGAATACGTTGAAACGACTTCCATGGATCAAGCAACGACACCCATAGGCTTAGAAAGGTCGAAATTATATAACCATCTGTTTGAAATGATCATAAACTTACAGGAGGACGTTTCCTAGATGTCATAATCATAGAAACGTGATAAATCTACCGATACTATGTAGGTTACACTAGGAAATCCTCTGCTATACGCTTTTATATCAAGTACCCACTTTATTCAATGAAATTAGACCTACAGGTGAACGTTTCCTTGTTACAATAATCATTGAAAATTGATAAATCTGTGGATTCCAGGTAGGTAACACGTGGGAACGATTACCATGGATAAATCAACGATACCCATAGGCTTAGAAAGGTCGAAATTATATACCCATCTGATTGAAATGATCATAAACTTACAGGAGGACGTTTCCTAGATGTCATAATCATAGAAACGTGATAAATCTACCAATACTATGTAGGTTACACTTGGAAATCCTCTGCTATACGCTTTTATATCAAGTACCCACTTTATTCAATGAAATTAGACCTACAGGTGAACGTTTCCTTGTTACAATAATCATTGAAAAGTGATAAATCTGTGGATTCCAGGTAGGTAACACGTGGGAACGATTACCATGGATAAATCAACGATACCCATATGCTTAGAAAGGTCGAAATTAAATACCCATCTGTTTGAAATGATCATAAACTTACAGGTGAACGTTTCCTAGTTGCAATAAACATAAAATCGTGGTAATTCTATGCATACCAGGTAGGGAATACGTTGAAACGACTTCCATGGATCAAGCAACGACACCCATAGGCTTAGAAAGGTCGAAATTATATACCCATCTGTTTGAAACGATCATAAACGTAGAGGTGAACGTTACTGAGTTGTCATAATCATAGCAACGTGATAAATCTACGGATACTATGTAGGTTACACTTGGAAATCCTCTGCTATACGCTTGGATATCAAGTACCCACTTTATTCAATGAAATTAGACCTACAGGTCAACGTTTCCTAGTTACAATAATCATTGAAACCTGATAAATCTATAGATTCCAGGTAGGAAATACGTTGAAACGACTTCCATGGATCAAGCAACGATACCCATAGGCTTAGAAAGGTCGAAATTATATAACCATCTGTTTGAAATGATCATAAACTTACAGGAGGACGTTTCCTAGATGTCATAATCATAGAAACGTGATAAATCTACCGATACTATGTAGGTTACACTTGGAAATCCTCTGCTATACGCTTTTATATCAAGTACCCACTTTATTCAATGAAATTAGACCTACAGGTGAACGTTTCCTTGTTACAATAATCATTGAAAAGTGATAAATCTGTGGATTCCAGGTAGGTAACACGTGGGAACGATTACCATGGATAAATCAACGATACCCATAGGCTTAGAAAGGTCGAAATTATATACCCATCTGTTTGAAATGATCATAAACTTACAGGAGGACGTTTCCTAGATGTCATAATCATAGAAACGTGATAAATCTACCAATACTATGTAGGTTACACTTGGAAATCCTCTGCTATACGCTTTTATATCAAGTACCCACTTTATTCAATGAAATTAGACCTACAGGTGAACGTTTCCTTGTTACAATAATCATTGAAAAGTGATAAATCTGTGGATTCCAGGTAGGTAACACGTGGGAACGATTACCATGGATAAATCAACGATACCCATATGCTTAGAAAGGTCGAAATTAAATACCCATCTGTTTGAAATGATCATAAACTTACAGGTGAACGTTTCCTAGTTGCAATAAACATAAAATCGTGGTAATTCTATGCATACCAGGTAGGGAATACGTTGAAACGACTTCCATGGATCAAGCAACGACACCCATAGGCTTAGAAAGGTCGAAATTATATACCCATCTGTTTGAAACGATCATAAACGTAGAGGTGAACGTTACTGAGTTGTCATAATCATAGCAACGTGATAAATCTACGGATACTATGTAGGTTACACTTGGAAATCCTCTGCTATACGCTTGGATATCAAGTACCCACTTTATTCAATGAAATTAGACCTACAGGTCAACGTTTCCTAGTTACAATAATCATTGAAACCTGATAAATCTATAGATTCCAGGTAGGAAATACGTTGAAACGACTTCCATGGATCAAGCAACGATACCCATAGGCTTAGAAAGATTGAAATTAAATACCATTCTGTTTGAAATGATCATAAACTTACAGGTGAACGTTACCTAGATGTCATAATCATAGTAGCATGATAAATCTACGGATACTATGTAGCTTACGCTTGAAAATCCTGTGCTATACGCTTGGATATCAAGTACCCACTTTATTCAATGAAATTAGACCTACTGGTCAACGTTTCCTTGTTACAATAATCATTGAAAAGTGGTAAATCTGTGGATTCCAGGTAGGTAACACGTGGGAACGATTACCATGGATAAATCAACGATACCCATATGCTTAGAAAGGTCGAAATTATATACCCATCTGTTTGAAATGATCATAAACTTACAGGTGAACGTTTCCTAGTTGCAATAAACATAAAATCGTGGTAATTCTATGCATACCAGGTAGCGAATACGTTGAAACGATTTCCATGGATCAAGCAACGACACCCATAGGCTTAGAAAGGTCGAAATTATATACCCATCTGTTTGAAATGATCATAAACGTAGAGGTGAACGTTACTGAGTTGTCATAATCATAGCAACGTGATAAATCTACCGATACTATGTAGGTTACACTTGGAAATCCTGTGCTATACGCTTGTATATCAAGTACCCACTTTATTAAATGGACTTTAACCTACAGGTGAACGTTTCCTTGTTACAATAATCATTGAAAAGTGATAAATCTGTGGATTCCAGGTAGGTAACATGTGGGAACGATTACCATGGATAAATCAACGACACCCTTAGGCTTAGAAAGGTCGAAATTATATACCCATCTGTTTGAAACGATCATAAACGTAGAGGTGAACGTTACTGAGTTGTCATAATCATAGCAACGTGATAAATCTACGGATACTATGTAGGTTACACTTGGAAATCCTCTGCTATACGCTTGGATATCAAGTATCCACATTATTCAATGAACTTAAACCTACAGGTTAACGTTTCCTTGTTACAATAATCATTGAAACGTGATAAATCTGTGGATTCCAGGTAGGTAACACGTGGGAACGATTACCATGGATTAATCAACGATACCCATAGGGTTTGCAAGGTCGAAATTAAATACCCATCTGTTTGAAATGATCATAAACTTACAGGTGAACGTTTCCTAGTTGCAATAAACATAAAATCGTGGTAATTCTATGCATACCAGGTAGGGAATACGTTGAAACGACTTCCATGGATCAAGCAACGACACCCATAGGCTTAGAAAGGTCGAAATTATATACCCATCTGTTTGAAACGATCATAAACGTAGAGGTGAACGTTACTGAGTTGTCATAATCATAGCAACGTGATAAATCTACGGATACTATGTAGGTTACACTTGGAAATCCTCTGCTATACGCTTGGATATCAAGTACCCACTTTATTTAATGAAATTAGACCTACAGGTCAACGTTTCCTAGTTACAATAATCATTGAAACCTGATAAATCTATAGATTCCAGGTAGGAAATACGTTGAAACGACTTCCATGGATCAAGCAACGATACACATAGGCTTAGAAAGATTGAAATTAAATACCATTCTGTTTGAAATGATCATAAACTTACAGGTGAACGTTACCTAGATGTCATAATCATAGTAGCATGATAAATCTACGGATACTATGTAGCTTACGCTTGAAAATCCTGTGCTATACGCTTGTATATCAAGTACCCACTTTATTCAATGGACTTTAACCTACAGGTGAACGTTTCCTTGTTACAATAATCATTGAAAAGTGATAAATCTGTAGATTCCAGGTAGGTAACATGTGGGAACGATTACCATGGATCAATCAACGACACCCATAGGCTTAGAAAGGTCGAAATTATATACCCATCTGTTTGAAACGATCATAAACGTAGAAGTGAACGTTACTGAGTTGTCATAATCATAGCAACGTGATAAATCTACGGATTCTATGTAGGTTACACTTGGAAATCCTCTGCTATACGCTTGGATATCAAGTATCCACATTATTCAATGAACTTAAACCTACAGGTTAACGTTTCCTTGTTACAATAATCATTGAAACGTGATAAATCTGTGGATTCCAGGTAGGTAACACGTGGGAACGATTACCATGGATTAATCAACGATACCCATAGGGTTTGCAAGGTCGAAATTAAATACCCATCTGTTTGAAATGATCATAAACTTACAGGTGAACGTTTCCTAGTTGCAATAAACATAAAATCGTGGTAATTCTATGCATACCAGGTAGGGAATACGTTGAAACGACTTCCATGGATCAAGCAACGACACCCATAGGCTTAGAAAGGTCGAAATTATATAACCATCTGTTTGAAATGATCATAAACGTAGAGGTGAACGTTACTGAGTTGTCATAATCATAGCAACGTGATAAATCTACCGATACTATGTAGGTTACACATGGAAATCCTGTGCTATACGCTTGTATATCAAGTACCCACTTTATTCAATGGACTTTAACCTACAGGTGAACGTTTCCTTGTTACAATAATCATTGAAAAGTGATAAATCTGTGGATTCCAGGTAGGTAACATGTGGGAACGATTACCATGGATAAATCAACGACACCCTTAGGCTTAGAAAGGTCGAAATTATATACCCATCTGTTTGAAATGATCATAAACTTACAGGTGAACGTTTCCTAGTTGCAATAAACATAAAATCGTGGTAATTTTATGCATACCAGGTAGCGAATACGTTGAAACGATTTCCATGGATAAATCAACGACACCCATAGGCTTAGAAAGGTCGAAATTATATACCCATCTGTTTGAAATGATCATAAACGTAGAGGTGAACGTTACTGAGTTGTCATAATCATAGCAACGTGATAAATCTACCGATACTATGTAGGTTACACTTGGAAATCATGTGCTATACGCTTGTATATCAAGTACCCACTTTATTCAATGAAATTAGACCTACACGTGAACGTTTCCTAGTTGCAATAAACATAAAATCGTGGTAATTCTATGCATACCAGGTAGGGAATACGTTGAAACGACTTCCATGGATCAAGCAACGACACCCATAGGCTTAGAAAGGTCGAAATTATATACCCATCTGTTTGAAATGATCATAAACGTAGAGGTGAACGTTACTGAGTTGTCATAATCATAGCAACGTGATAAATCTACGGATACTATGTAGGTTACACTTGGAAATCCCCTGCTATACGCTTGTATATCAAGTACCCACTTTATTCAATGGACTTTAACCTACAGGTGAACGTTTCCTTGTTACAATAATCATTGAAAAGTGATAAATCTGTAGATTCCAGGTAGGTAACATGTGGGAACGATTACCATGGATCAATCAACGACACCCATAGGCTTAGAAAGGTCGAAATTATATACCCATCTGTTTGAAACGATCATAAACGTAGAGGTGAACGTTACTGAGTTGTCATAATCATAGCAACGTGATAAATCTACGGATACTATGTAGGTTACACTTGGAAATCCTCTGCTATACGCTTGGATATCAAGTATCCACATTATTCAATGAACATAAACCTACAGGTTAACGTTTCCTTGTTACGAAAATCATTGAAACGTGATAAATCTGTGGATTCCAGGTAGGTAACACGTGGGAACGATTACCATGGATTAATCAACGATACCCATAGGGTTTGCAAGGTCGAAATTAAATACCCATCTGTTTTAAATGATCATAAACTTACAGGTGAACGTTTCCTAGTTGCAATAAACATAAAATCGTGGTAATTCTATGCATACCAGGTAGGGAATACGTTGAAACGACTTCCATGGATCAAGCAACGACACCCATAGGCTTAGAAAGGTCGAAATTATATAACCATCTGTTTGAAATGATCATAAACTTACAGGAGGACGTTTCCTAGATGTCATAATCATAGAAACGTGATAAATCTACCGATACTATGTAGGTTACACTAGGAAATCCTCTGCTATACGCTTTTATATCAAGTACCCACTTTATTCAATGAAATTAGACCTACAGGTGAACGTTTCCTTGTTACAATAATCATTGAAAAGTGATAAATCTGTGGATTCCAGGTAGGTAACACGTGGGAACGATTACCATGGATAAATCAACGATACCCATAGGCTTAGAAAGGTCGAAATTATATACCCATCTGTTTGAAATGATCATAAACTTACAGGAGGACGTTTCCTAGATGTCATAATCATAGAAACGTGATAAATCTACCAATACTATGTAGGTTACACTTGGAAATCCTCTGCTATACGCTTTTATATCAAGTACCCACTTTATTCAATGAAATTAGACCTACAGGTGAACGTTTCCTTGTTACAATAATCATTGAAAAGTGATAAATCTGTGGATTCCAGGTAGGTAACACGTGGGAACGATTACCATGGATAAATCAACGATACCCATATGCTTAGAAAGGTCGAAATTAAATACCCATCTGTTTGAAATGATCATAAACTTACAGGTGAACGTTTCCTAGTTGCAATAAACATAAAATCGTGGTCATTCTATGCATACCAGGTAGGGAATACGTTGAAACGACTTCCATGGATCAAGCAACGACACCCATAGGCTTAGAAAGGTCGAAATTATATACCCATCTGTTTGAAATGATCATAAACGTAGAGGTGAACGTTACTGAGTTGTCATAATCATAGCAACGTGATAAATCTACCGATACTATGTAGGTTACACTTGGGAATCCTCTGCTATACGCTTGGATATCAAGTACCCACTTTATTCAATGAAATTAGACCTACAGGTCAACGTTTCCTAGTTACAATAATCATTGAAACCTGATAAATCTATAGATTCCAGGTAGGAAATACGTTGAAACGACTTCCATGGATCAAGCAACGATACCCATAGGCTTAGAAAGATTGAAATTAAATACCATTCTGTTTGAAATGATGATAAACTTACAGGTGAACGTTACCTAGATGTCATAATCATAGTAGCATGATAAATCTACGGATACTATGTAGCTTACGCTTGAAAATCCTGTGCTATACGCTTGGATATCAAGTACCCACTTTATTCAATGAAATTAGACCTACAGGTCAACGTTTCCTTGTTACAATAATCATTGAAAAATGGTAAATCTGTGGATTCCAGGTAGGTAACACGTGGGAACGATTACCATGGATAAATCAACGATACCCATATGCTTAGAAAGGTCGAAATTATATACCCATCTGTTTGAAATGATCATAAACTTACAGGTGAACGTTTCCTAGTTGCAATAAACATAAAATCGTGGTAATTCTATGCATACCAGGTAGCGAATACGTTGAAACGATTTCCATGGATCAAGCAACGACACCCATAGGCTTAGAAAGGTCGAAATTATATACCCATCTGTTTGAAATGATCATAAACGTAGAGGTGAACGTTACTGAGTTGTCATAATCATAGCAACGTGATAAATCTACCTATACTATGTAGGTTACACTTGGAAATCCTGTGCTATACGCTTGTATATCAAGTACCCACTTTATTAAATGGACTTTAACCTACAGGTGAACGTTTCCTTGTTACAATAATCATTGAAAAGTGATAAATCTGTGGATTCCAGGTAGGTAACATGTGGGAACGATTACCATGGATAAATCAACGACACCCTTAGGCTTAGAAAGGTCGAAATTATATACCCATCTGTTTGAAACGATCATAAACGTAGAGGTGAACGTTACTGAGTTGTCATAATCATAGCAACGTGATAAATCTACGGATACTATGTAGGTTACACTTGGAAATCCTCTGCTATACGCTTGGATATCAAGTATCCACATTATTCAATGAACTTAAACCTACAGGTTAACGTTTCCTTGTTACAATAATCATTGAAACGTGATAAATCTGTGGATTCCAGGTAGGTAACACGTGGGAACGATTACCATGGATTAATCAACGATACCCATAGGGTTTGCAAGGTCGAAATTAAATACCCATCTGTTTGAAATGATCATAAACTTACAGGTGAACGTTTCCTAGTTGCAATAAACATAAAATCGTGGTAATTCTATGCATACCAGGTAGGGAATACGTTGAAACGACTTCCATGGATCAAGCAACGACACCCATAGGCTTAGAAAGGTCGAAATTATATAACCATCTGTTTGAAATGATCATAAACTTACAGGAGGACGTTTCCTAGATGTCATAATCATAGAAACGTGATAAATCTACCGATACTATGTAGGTTACACTTGGAAATCCTCTGCTATACGCTTTTATATCAAGTACCCACTTTATTCAATGAAATTAGACCTACAGGTGAACGTTTCCTTGTTACAATAATCATTGAAAAGTGATAAATCTGTGGATTCCAGGTAGGTAACACGTGGGAACGATTACCATGGATAAATCAACGATACCCATAGGCTTAGAAAGGTCGAAATTATATACCCATCTGTTTGAAATGATCATAAACTTACAGGAGGACGTTTCCTAGATGTCTTAATCATAGAAACGTGATAAATCTACCAATACTATGTAGGTTACACTTGGAAATCCTCTGCTATACGCTTTTATATCAAGTACCCACTTTATTCAATGAAATTAGACCTACAGGTGAACGTTTCCTTGTTACAATAATCATTGAAAAGTGATAAATCTGTGGATTCCAGGTAGGTAACACGTGGGAACGATTACCATGGATAAATCAACGATACCCATATGCTTAGAAAGGTCGAAATTATATACCCATCTGTTTGAAATGATCATAAACTTACAGGTGAACGTTTCCTAGTTGCAATAAACATAAAATCGTGGTAATTCTATGCATACCAGGTAGCGAATACGTTGAAACGATTTCCATGGATCAAGCAACGACACCCATAGGCTTAGAAAGGTCGAAATTATATACCCATCTGTTTGAAATGATCATAAACGTAGAGGTGAACGTTACTGAGTTGTCATAATCATAGCAACGTGATAAATCTACCGATACTATGTAGGTTACACTTGGAAATCCTGTGCTATACGCTTGTATATCAAGTACCCACTTTATTAAATGGACTTTAACCGACAGGAGAACGTTTCCTTGTTACAATAATCATTGAAAAGTGATAAATCTGTGGATTCCAGGTAGGTAACATGTGGGAACGATTACCATGGATAAATCAACGACACCCTTAGGCTTAGAAAGGTCGAAATTATATACCCATCTGTTTGAAACGATCATAAACGTAGAGGTGAACGTTACTGAGTTGTCATAATCATAGCAACGTGATAAATCTACGGATACTATGTAGGTTACACTTGGAAATCCTCTGCTATACGCTTGGATATCAAGTATCCACATTATTCAATGAACTTAAACCTACAGGTTAACGTTTCCTTGTTACAATAATCATTGAAACGTGATAAATCTGTGGATTCCAGGTAGGTAACACGTGGGAACGATTACCATGGATTAATCAACGATACCCATTGGGTTTGCAAGGTCGAAATTAAATACCCATCTGTTTGAAATGATCATAAACTTACAGGTGAACGTTTCCTAGTTGCAATAAACATAAAATCGTGGTAATTTTATGCATACCAGGTAGCGAATACGTTGAAACGATTTCCATGGATCAAGCAACGACACCCATAGGCTTAGAAAGGTCGAAATTATATACCCATCTGTTTGAAATGATCATAAACGTAGAGGTGAACGTTACTGAGTTGTCATAATCATAGCAACGTGATAAATCTACCGATACTATGTAGGTTACACTTGGAAATCATGTGCTATACGCTTGTATATCAAGTACCCACTTTATTCAATGAAATTAGGCCTACACGTGAACGTTTCCTAGTTGCAATAAACATAAAATCGTGGTAATTCTATGCATACCAGGTAGGGAATACGTTGAAACGACTTCCATGGATCAAGCAACGACACCCATAGGCTTAGAAAGGTCGAAATTATATACCCATCTGTTTGAAATGATCATAAACGTAGAGGTGAACGTTACTGAGTTGTCATAATCATAGCAACGTGATAAATCTACGGATACTATGTAGGTTACACTTGGAAATCCCCTGCTATACGCTTGTATATCAAGTACCCACTTTATTCAATGGACTTTAACCTACAGGTGAACGTTTCCTTGTTACAATAATCATTGAAAAGTGATAAATCTGTAGATTCCAGGTAGGTAACATGTGGGAACGATTACCATGGATCAATCAACGACACCCATAGGCTTAGAAAGGTCGAAATTATATACCCATCTGTTTGAAACGATCATAAACGTAGAGGTGAACGTTACTGAGTTGTCATAATCATAGCAACGTGATAAATCTACGGATACTATGTAGGTTACACTTGGAAATCCTCTGCTATACGCTTGGATATCAAGTACCCACTTTATTCAATGAAATTAGACCTACAGGTCAACGTTTCCTAGTTACAATAATCATTGAAACCTGATAAATCTATAGATTCCAGGTAGGAAATACGTTGAAACGACTTCCATGGATCAAGCAACGATACCCATAGGCTTAGAAAGATTGAAATTAAATACCATTCTGTTTGAAATGATGATAAACTTACAGGTGAACGTTACCTAGATGTCATAATCATAGTAGCATGATAAATCTACGGATACTATGTAGCTTACGCTTGAAAATCCTGTGCTATACGCTTGTATATCAAGTACCCACTTTATTCAATGGACTTTAACCTACAGGTGAACGTTTCCTTGTTACAATAATCATTGAAAAGTGATAAATCTGTAGATTCCAGGTAGGTAACATGTGGGAACGATTACCATGGATCAATCAATGACACCCATAGGCTTAGAAAGGTCGAAATTATATACCCATCTCTTTGAAACGATCATAAACGTAGAGGTGAACGTTACTGAGTTGTCATAATCATAGCAACGTGATAAATCTACGGATACTATGTAGGTTACACTTGGAAATCCTCTGCTATACGCTTGGATATCAAGTAACCACATTATTCAATGAACTTAAACCTACAGGTTAACGTTTCTTTGTTACAATAATCATTGAAACGTGATAAATCTGTGGATTCCAGGTAGGTAACACGTGGGAACGATTACCATGGATTAATCAACGATACCCATAGGGTTTGCAAGGTCGAAATTAAATACCCATCTGTTTGAAATGATCATAAACTTACAGGTGAACGTTTCCTAGTTGCAATAAACATAAAATCGTGGTAATTCTATGCATACCAGGTAGGGAATACGTTGAAACGACTTCCATGGATCAAGCAACGACACCCATAGGCTTAGAAAGGTCGAAATTATATAACCATCTGTTCGAAATGATCATAAACTTACAGGAGGACGTTTCCTAGATGTCATAATCATAGAAACGTGATAAATCTACCGATACTATGTAGGTTACACTTGGAAATCCTCTGCTATACGCTTTTATATCAAGTACCCACTTTATTCAATGAAATTAGACCTACAGGTGAACGTTTCCTTGTTACAATAATCATTGAAAAGTGATAAATCTGTGGATTCCAGGTAGGTAACACGTGGGAACGATTACCATGGATAAATCAACGATACCCATAGGCTTAGAAAGGTCGAAATTATATACCCATCTGTTTGAAATGATCATAAACTTACAGGAGGACGTTTCCTAGATGTCATAATCATAGAAACGTGATAAATCTACCAATACTATGTAGGTTACACTTGGAAATCCTCTGCTATACGCTTTTATATCAAGTACCCACTTTATTCAATGAAATTAGACCTACAGGTGAACGTTTCCTTGTTACAATAATCATTGAAAAGTGATAAATCTGTGGATTCCAGGTA
The DNA here is from genome assembly GCA_020010945.3 of Muscidifurax raptorellus. Taxonomy (NCBI): domain Eukaryota; kingdom Metazoa; phylum Arthropoda; class Insecta; order Hymenoptera; family Pteromalidae; genus Muscidifurax; species Muscidifurax raptorellus. Next base: position 28,659,096 of record CM052080.1, on the reverse strand, counting down.
GGTAACACGTGGGAACGATTACCATGGATAAATCAACGATACCCATATGCTTAGAAAGGTCGAAATTATATACCCATCTGTTTGAAATGATCATAAACTTACAGGTGAACGTTTCCTAGTTGCAATAAACATAAAATCGTGGTAATTCTATGCATACCAGGTAGCGAATACGTTGAAACGATTTCCATGGATCAAGCAACGACACCCATAGGCTTAGAAAGGTCGAAATTATATACCCATCTGTTTGAAATGATCATAAACGTAGAGGTGAACGTTACTGAGTTGTCATAATCATAGCAACGTGATAAATCTACCGATACTATGTAGGTTACACTTGGAAATCCTGTGCTATACGCTTGTATATCAAGTACCCACTTTATTCAATGGACTTTAACCTACAGGTGAACGTTTCCTTGTTACAATAATCATTGAAAAGTGATAAATCTGCGGATTCCCGGTAGGTAACATGTGGGAACGATTACCATGGATAAATCAACGACACCCTTAGGCTTAGAAAGGTCGAAATTATATACCCATCTGTTTGAAACGATCATAAACGTAGAGGTGAACGTTACTGAGTTGTCATAATCATAGCAACGTGATAAATCTACGGATTCCAGGTAGGTAACACGTGGGAACGATTACCATGGATTAATCAACGATACCCATAGGGTTTGCAAGGTCGAAATTAAATACCCATCTGTTTGAAATGATCATAAACTTACAGGTGAACGTTTCCTAGTTGCAATAAACATAAAATCGTGGTAATTCTATGCATACCAGGTAGGGAATACGTTGAAACGACTTCCATGGATCAAGCAACGACACCCATAGGCTTAGAAAGGTCGAAATTATATAACCATCTGTTTGAAATGATCATAAACTTACAGGAGGACGTTTCCTAGATGTCATAATCATAGAAACGTGATAAATCTACCGATACTATGTAGGTTACACTTGGAAATCCTCTGCTATACGCTTTTATATCAAGTACCCACTTTATTCAATGAAATTAGACCTACAGGTGAACGTTTCCTTGTTACAATAATCATTGAAAAGTGATAAATCTGTGGATTCCAGGTAGGTAACACGTGGGAACGATTACCATGGATAAATCAACGATACCCATAGGCTTAGAAAGGTCGAAATTATATACCCATCTGTTTGAAATGATCATAAACTTACAGGAGGACGTTTCCTAGATGTCTTAATCATAGAAACGTGATAAATCTACCAATACTATGTAGGTTACACTTGGAAATCCTCTGCTATACGCTTTTATATCAAGTACCCACTTTATTCAATGAAATTAGACCTACAGGTGAACGTTTCCTTGTTACAATAATCATTGAAAAGTGATAAATCTGTGGATTCCAGGTAGGTAACACGTGGGAACGATTACCATGGATAAATCAACGATACCCATATGCTTAGAAAGGTCGAAATTATATACCCATCTGTTTGAAATGATCATAAACTTACAGGTGAACGTTTCATAGTTGCAATAAACATAAAATCGTGGTAATTCTATGCATACCAGGTAGCGAATACGTTGAAACGATTTCCATGGATCAAGCAACGACACCCATAGGCTTAGAAAGGTCGAAATTATATACCCATCTGTTTGAAATGATCATAAACGTAGAGGTGAACGTTACTGAGTTGTCATAATCATAGCAACGTGATAAATCTACCGATACTATGTAGGTTACACTTGGAAATCCTGTGCTATACGCTTGTATATCAAGTACCCACTTTATTAAATGGACTTTAACCGACAGGTGAACGTTTCCTTGTTACAATAATCATTGAAAAGTGATAAATCTGTGGATTCCAGGTAGGTAACATGTGGGAACGATTACCATGGATAAATCAACGACACCCTTAGGCTTAGAAAGGTCGAAATTATATACCCATCTGTTTGAAACGATCATAAACGTAGAGGTGAACGTTACTGAGTTGTCATAATCATAGCAACGTGATAAATCTACGGATACTATGTAGGTTACACTTGGAAATCCTCTGCTATACGCTTGGATATCAAGTATCCACATTATTCAATGAACTTAAACCTACAGGTTAACGTTTCCTTGTTACAATAATCATTGAAACGTGATAAATCTGTGGATTCCAGGTAGGTAACACGTGGGAACGATTACCATGGATTAATCAACGATACCCATTGGGTTTGCAAGGTCGAAATTAAATACCCATCTGTTTGAAATGATCATAAACTTACAGGTGAACGTTTCCTAGTTGCAATAAACATAAAATCGTGGTAATTTTATGCATACCAGGTAGCGAATACGTTGAAACGATTTCCATGGATCAAGCAACGACACCCATAGGCTTAGAAAGGTCGAAATTATATACCCATCTGTTTGAAATGATCATAAACGTAGAGGTGAACGTTACTGAGTTGTCATAATCATAGCAACGTGATAAATCTACCGATACTATGTAGGTTACACTTGGAAATCATGTGCTATACGCTTGTATATCAAGTACCCACTTTATTCAATGAAATTAGGCCTACACGTGAACGTTTCCTAGTTGCAATAAACATAAAATCGTGGTAATTCTATGCATACCAGGTAGGGAATACGTTGAAACGACTTCCATGGATCAAGCAACGACACCCATAGGCTTAGAAAGGTCGAAATTATATACCCATCTGTTTGAAATGATCATAAACGTAGAGGTGAACGTTACTGAGTTGTCATAATCATAGCAACGTGATAAATCTACGGATACTATGTAGGTTACACTTGGAAATCCCCTGCTATACGCTTGTATATCAAGTACCCACTTTATTCAATGGACTTTAACCTACAGGTGAACGTTTCCTTGTTACAATAATCATTGAAAAGTGATAAATCTGTAGATTCCAGGTAGGTAACATGTGGGAACGATTACCATGGATCAATCAACGACACCCATAGGCTTAGAAAGGTCGAAATTATATACCCATCTGTTTGAAACGATCATAAACGTAGAGGTGAACGTTACTGAGTTGTCATAATCATAGCAACGTGATAAATCTACGGATACTATGTAGGTTACACTTGGAAATCCTCTGCTATACGCTTGGATATCAAGTACCCACTTTATTCAATGAAATTAGACCTACAGGTCAACGTTTCCTAGTTACAATAATCATTGAAACCTGATAAATCTATAGATTCCAGGTAGGAAATACGTTGAAACGACTTCCATGGATCAAGCAACGATACCCATAGGCTTAGAAAGATTGAAATTAAATACCATTCTGTTTGAAATGATGATAAACTTACAGGTGAACGTTACCTAGATGTCATAATCATAGTAGCATGATAAATCTACGGATACTATGTAGCTTACGCTTGAAAATCCTGTGCTATACGCTTGTATATCAAGTACCCACTTTATTCAATGGACTTTAACCTACAGGTGAACGTTTCCTTGTTACAATAATCATTGAAAAGTGATAAATCTGTAGATTCCAGGTAGGTAACATGTGGGAACGATTACCATGGATCAATCAATGACACCCATAGGCTTAGAAAGGTCGAAATTATATACCCATCTCTTTGAAACGATCATAAACGTAGAGGTGAACGTTACTGAGTTGTCATAATCATAGCAACGTGATAAATCTACGGATACTATGTAGGTTACACTTGGAAATCCTCTGCTATACGCTTGGATATCAAGTAACCACATTATTCAATGAACTTAAACCTACAGGTTAACGTTTCTTTGTTACAATAATCATTGAAACGTGATAAATCTGTGGATTCCAGGTAGGTAACACGTGGGAACGATTACCATGGATTAATCAACGATACCCATAGGGTTTGCAAGGTCGAAATTAAATACCCATCTGTTTGAAATGATCATAAACTTACAGGTGAACGTTTCCTAGTTGCAATAAACATAAAATCGTGGTAATTCTATGCATACCAGGTAGGGAATACGTTGAAACGACTTCCATGGATCAAGCAACGACACCCATAGGCTTAGAAAGGTCGAAATTATATAACCATCTGTTTGAAATGATCATAAACTTACAGGAGGACGTTTCCTAGATGTCATAATCATAGAAACGTGATAAATCTACCGATACTATGTAGGTTACACTTGGAAATCCTCTGCTATACGCTTGGATATCAAGTATCCACATTATTCAATGAACTTAAACCTACAGGTTAACGTTTCCTTGTTACAATAATCATTGAATCGTGATAAATCTGTGGATTCCAGGTAGGTAACACGTGGGAACGATTACCATGGATTAATCAACGATACCCATTGGGTTTGCAAGGTCGAAATTAAATACCCATCTGTTTGAAACGATCATAAACGTAGAGGTGAACGTTACTGAGTTGTCATAATCATAGCAACGTGATAAATCTACGGATACTATGTAGGTTACACTTGGAAATCCTCTGCTATACGCTTGTATATCAAGTACCCACTTTATTCAATGAACTTAGACCTACACGTGAACGTTTCCTAGTTGCAATAAACATAAAATCGTGGTAATTCTATGCATACCAGGTAGGGAATACGTGGGAACGATTACCATGGATCAAGCAACGACACCCATAGGCTTAGAAAGGTCGAAATTATATACCCATCTGTTTGAAATGATCATAAACGTAGAGGTAAACGTTACTGAGTTGTCATAATCATAATCGCAACGTGATAAATCTACGGATACTATGTAGGTTACACTTGGAAATCCCCTGCTATACGCTTGTATATCAAGTACCCACTTTATTCAATGGACTTTAACCTACAGGTGAACGTTTCCTTGTTACAATAATCATTGAAAAGTGATAAATCTGTAGATTCCAGGTAGGTAACATGTGGGAACGATTACCATGGATCAATCAACGACACCCATAGGCTTAGAAAGGTCGAAATTATATACCCATCTGTTTGAAACGATCATAAACTTACAGGAGGACGTTTCCTAGATGTCATAATCATAGAAACGTGATAAATCTACCGATACTATGTAGGTTACACTTGGAAATCCTCTGCTATACGCTTTTATATCAAGTACCCACTTTATTCAATGAAATTAGACCTACAGGTGAACGTTTCCTTGTTACAATAATCATTGAAAAGTGATAAATCTGTGGATTCCAGGTAGGTAACACGTGGGAACGATTACCATGGATAAATCAACGATACCCATAGGCTTAGAAAGGTCGAAATTATATACCCATCTGTTTGAAATGATCATAAACTTACAGGAGGACGTTTCCTAGATGTCATAATCATAGAAACGTGATAAATCTACCAATACTATGTAGGTTACACTTGGAAATCCTCTGCTATACGCTTTTATATCAAGTACCCACTTTATTCAATGAAATTAGACCTACAGGTGAACGTTTCCTTGTTACAATAATCATTGAAAAGTGATAAATCTGTGGATTCCAGGTAGGTAACACGTGGGAACGATTACCATGGATAAATCAACGATACCCATATGCTTAGAAAGGTCGAAATTATATACCCATCTGTTTGAAATGATCATAAACTTACAGGTGAACGTTTCCTAGTTGCAATAAACATAAAATCGTGGTAATTCTATGCATACCAGGTAGCGAATACGTTGAAACGATTTCCATGGATCAAGCAACGACACCCATAGGCTTAGAAAGGTCGAAATTATATACCCATCTGTTTGAAATTATCATAAACGTAGAGGTGAACGTTACTGAGTTGTCATAGTCATAGCAACGTGATAAATCTACCGATACTATGTAGGTTACACTTGGTAATCCTGTGCTATACGCTTGTATATCAAGTACCCACTTTATTCAATGGACTTTAACCTACAGGTGAACGTTTCCTTGTTACAATAATCATTGAAAAGTAATAAATCTGTAGATTCCAGGTAGGTAACATGTGGGAACGATTACCATGGATAAATCAACGACACCCTTAGGCTTAGAAAGGTCGAAATTATATACCCATCTGTTTGAAACGATCATAAACGTAGAGGTGAACGTTACTGAGTTGTCATAATCATAGCAACGTGATAAATCTACGGATACTATGTAGGTTACACTTGGAAATCCTCTGCTATACGCTTGGATATCAAGTACCCACTTTATTAAATGAAATTAGACCTACAGGTCAACGTTTCCTAGTTACAATAATCATTGAAACCTGATAAATCTATAGATTCCAGGTAGGAAATACGTTGAAACGACTTCCATGGATCAAGCAACGATACCCATAGGCTTAGAAAGATTGAAATTAAATACCATTCTGTTTGAAATGATCATAAACTTACAGGTGAACGTTACCTAGATGTCATAATCATAGTAGCATGATAAATCTACGGATACTATGTAGCTTACGCTTGAAAATCCTGTGCTATACGCTTGTATATCAAGTACCCACTTTATTCAATGGACTTTAACCTACAGGTGAACGTTTCCTTGTTACAATAATCATTGAAAAGTGATAAATCTGTAGATTCCAGGTAGGTAACATGTGGGAACGATTACCATGGATCAATCAACGACACCCATAGGCTTAGAAAGGTCGAAATTATATACCCATCTGTTTGAAACGATCATAAACGTAGAGGTGAACGTTACTGAGTTGTCATAATCATAGCAACGTGATAAATCTACGGATACTATGTAGGTTACACTTGGAAATCCTCTGCTATACGCTTGTATATCAAGTACCCACTTTATTCAATGGACTTTAACCTACAGGTGAACGTTTCCTTGTTACAATAATCATTGAAAAGTGATAAATCTGCGGATTCCCGGTAGGTAACATGTGGGAACGATTACCATGGATAAATCAACGACACCCTTAGGCTTAGAAAGGTCGAAATTATATACCCATCTGTTTGAAACGATCATAAACGTAGAGGTGAACGTTACTGAGTTGTCATAATCATAGCAACGTGATAAATCTACGGATTCCAGGTAGGTAACACGTGGGAACGATTACCATGGATTAATCAACGATACCCATAGGGTTTGCAAGGTCGAAATTAAATACCCATCTGTTTGAAATGATCATAAACTTACAGGTGAACGTTTCCTAGTTGCAATAAACATAAAATCGTGGTAATTCTATGCATACCAGGTAGGGAATACGTTGAAACGACTTCCATGGATCAAGCAACGACACCCATAGGCTTAGAAAGGTCGAAATTATATAACCATCTGTTTGAAATGATCATAAACTTACAGGAGGACGTTTCCTAGATGTCATAATCATAGAAACGTGATAAATCTACCGATACTATGTAGGTTACACTTGGAAATCCTCTGCTATACGCTTTTATATCAAGTACCCACTTTATTCAATGAAATTAGACCTACAGGTGAACGTTTCCTTGTTACAATAATCATTGAAAAGTGATAAATCTGTGGATTCCAGGTAGGTAACACGTGGGAACGATTACCATGGATAAATCAACGATACCCATAGGCTTAGAAAGGTCGAAATTATATACCCATCTGTTTGAAATGATCATAAACTTACAGGAGGACGTTTCCTAGATGTCTTAATCATAGAAACGTGATAAATCTACCAATACTATGTAGGTTACACTTGGAAATCCTCTGCTATACGCTTTTATATCAAGTACCCACTTTATTCAATGAAATTAGACCTACAGGTGAACGTTTCCTTGTTACAATAATCATTGAAAAGTGATAAATCTGTGGATTCCAGGTAGGTAACACGTGGGAACGATTACCATGGATAAATCAACGATACCCATATGCTTAGAAAGGTCGAAATTATATACCCATCTGTTTGAAATGATCATAAACTTACAGGTGAACGTTTCATAGTTGCAATAAACATAAAATCGTGGTAATTCTATGCATACCAGGTAGCGAATACGTTGAAACGATTTCCATGGATCAAGCAACGACACCCATAGGCTTAGAAAGGTCGAAATTATATACCCATCTGTTTGAAATGATCATAAACGTAGAGGTGAACGTTACTGAGTTGTCATAATCATAGCAACGTGATAAATCTACCGATACTATGTAGGTTACACTTGGAAATCCTGTGCTATACGCTTGTATATCAAGTACCCACTTTATTAAATGGACTTTAACCGACAGGTGAACGTTTCCTTGTTACAATAATCATTGAAAAGTGATAAATCTGTGGATTCCAGGTAGGTAACATGTGGGAACGATTACCATGGATAAATCAACGACACCCTTAGGCTTAGAAAGGTCGAAATTATATACCCATCTGTTTGAAACGATCATAAACGTAGAGGTGAACGTTACTGAGTTGTCATAATCATAGCAACGTGATAAATCTACGGATACTATGTAGGTTACACTTGGAAATCCTCTGCTATACGCTTGGATATCAAGTATCCACATTATTCAATGAACTTAAACCTACAGGTTAACGTTTCCTTGTTACAATAATCATTGAAACGTGATAAATCTGTGGATTCCAGGTAGGTAACACGTGGGAACGATTACCATGGATTAATCAACGATACCCATTGGGTTTGCAAGGTCGAAATTAAATACCCATCTGTTTGAAATGATCATAAACTTACAGGTGAACGTTTCCTAGTTGCAATAAACATAAAATCGTGGTAATTTTATGCATACCAGGTAGCGAATACGTTGAAACGATTTCCATGGATCAAGCAACGACACCCATAGGCTTAGAAAGGTCGAAATTATATACCCATCTGTTTGAAATGATCATAAACGTAGAGGTGAACGTTACTGAGTTGTCATAATCATAGCAACGTGATAAATCTACCGATACTATGTAGGTTACACTTGGAAATCATGTGCTATACGCTTGTATATCAAGTACCCACTTTATTCAATGAAATTAGGCCTACACGTGAACGTTTCCTAGTTGCAATAAACATAAAATCGTGGTAATTCTATGCATACCAGGTAGGGAATACGTTGAAACGACTTCCATGGATCAAGCAACGACACCCATAGGCTTAGAAAGGTCGAAATTATATACCCATCTGTTTGAAATGATCATAAACGTAGAGGTGAACGTTACTGAGTTGTCATAATCATAGCAACGTGATAAATCTACGGATACTATGTAGGTTACACTTGGAAATCCCCTGCTATACGCTTGTATATCAAGTACCCACTTTATTCAATGGACTTTAACCTACAGGTGAACGTTTCCTTGTTACAATAATCATTGAAAAGTGATAAATCTGTAGATTCCAGGTAGGTAACATGTGGGAACGATTACCATGGATCAATCAACGACACCCATAGGCTTAGAAAGGCCGAAATTATATACCCATCTGTTTGAAACGATCATAAACGTAGAGGTGAACGTTACTGAGTTGTCATAATCATAGCAACGTGATAAATCTACGGATACTATGTAGGTTACACTTGGAAATCCTCTGCTATACGCTTGGATATCAAGTACCCACTTTATTCATTGAAATTAGACCTACAGGTCAACGTTTCCTAGTTACAATAATCATTGAAACCTGATAAATCTATAGATTCCAGGTAGGAAATACGTTGAAACGACTTCCATGGATCAAGCAACGATACCCATAGGCTTAGAAAGATTGAAATTAAATACCATTCTGTTTGAAATGATGATAAACTTACAGGTGAACGTTACCTAGATGTCATAATCATAGTAGCATGATAAATCTACGGATACTATGTAGCTTACGCTTGAAAATCCTGTGCTATACGCTTGTATATCAAGTACCCACTTTATTCAATGGACTTTAACCTACAGGTGAACGTTTCCTTGTTACAATAATCATTGAAAAGTGATAAATCTGTAGATTCCAGGTAGGTAACATGTGGGAACGATTACCATGGATCAATCAATGACACCCATAGGCTTAGAAAGGTCGAAATTATATACCCATCTCTTTGAAACGATCATAAACGTAGAGGTGAACGTTACTGAGTTGTCATAATCATAGCAACGTGATAAATCTACGGATACTATGTAGGTTACACTTGGAAATCCTCTGCTATACGCTTGGATATCAAGTAACCACATTATTCAATGAACTTAAACCTACAGGTTAACGTTTCTTTGTTACAATAATCATTGAAACGTGATAAATCTGTGGATTCCAGGTAGGTAACACGTGGGAACGATTACCATGGATTAATCAACGATACCCATAGGGTTTGCAAGGTCGAAATTAAATACCCATCTGTTTGAAATGATCATAAACTTACAGGTGAACGTTTCCTAGTTGCAATAAACATAAAATCGTGGTAATTCTATGCATACCAGGTAGGGAATACGTTGAAACGACTTCCATGGATCAAGCAACGACACCCATAGGCTTAGAAAGGTCGAAATTATATAACCATCTGTTTGAAATGATCATAAACTTACAGGAGGACGTTTCCTAGATGTCATAATCATAGAAACGTGATAAATCTACCGATACTATGTAGGTTACACTTGGAAATCCTCTGCTATACGCTTGGATATCAAGTATCCACATTATTCAATGAACTTAAACCTACAGGTTAACGTTTCCTTGTTACAATAATCATTGAATCGTGATAAATCTGTGGATTCCAGGTAGGTAACACGTGGGAACGATTACCATGGATTAATCAACGATACCCATTGGGTTTGCAAGGTCGAAATTAAATACCCATCTGTTTGAAACGATCATAAACGTAGAGGTGAACGTTACTGAGTTGTCATAATCATAGCAACGTGATAAATCTACGGATACTATGTAGGTTACACTTGGAAATCCTCTGCTATACGCTTGTATATCAAGTACCCACTTTATTCAATGAACTTAGACCTACACGTGAACGTTTCCTAGTTGCAATAAACATAAAATCGTGGTAATTCTATGCATACCAGGTAGGGAATACGTGGGAACGATTACCATGGATCAAGCAACGACACCCATAGGCTTAGAAAGGTCGAAATTATATACCCATCTGTTTGAAATGATCATAAACGTAGAGGTAAACGTTACTGAGTTGTCATAATCATAATCGCAACGTGATAAATCTACGGATACTATGTAGGTTACACTTGGAAATCCCCTGCTATACGCTTGTATATCAAGTACCCACTTTATTCAATGGACTTTAACCTACAGGTGAACGTTTCCTTGTTACAATAATCATTGAAAAGTGATAAATCTGTAGATTCCAGGTAGGTAACATGTGGGAACGATTACCATGGATCAATCAACGACACCCATAGGCTTAGAAAGGTCGAAATTATATACCCATCTGTTTGAAACGATCATAAACTTACAGGAGGACGTTTCCTAGATGTCATAATCATAGAAACGTGATAAATCTACCGATACTATGTAGGTTACACTTGGAAATCCTCTGCTATACGCTTTTATATCAAGTACCCACTTTATTCAATGAAATTAGACCTACAGGTGAACGTTTCCTTGTTACAATAATCATTGAAAAGTGATAAATCTGTGGATTCCAGGTAGGTAACACGTGGGAACGATTACCATGGATAAATCAACGATACCCATAGGCTTAGAAAGGTCGAAATTATATACCCATCTGTTTGAAATGATCATAAACTTACAGGAGGACGTTTCCTAGATGTCATAATCATAGAAACGTGATAAATCTACCAATACTATGTAGGTTACACTTGGAAATCCTCTGCTATACGCTTTTATATCAAGTACCCACTTTATTCAATGAAATTAGACCTACAGGTGAACGTTTCCTTGTTACAATAATCATTGAAAAGTGATAAATCTGTGGATTCCAGGTAGGTAACACGTGGGAACGATTACCATGGATAAATCAACGATACCCATATGCTTAGAAAGGTCGAAATTATATACCCATCTGTTTGAAATGATCATAAACTTACAGGTGAACGTTTCCTAGTTGCAATAAACATAAAATCGTGGTAATTCTATGCATACCAGGTAGCGAATACGTTGAAACGATTTCCATGGATCAAGCAACGACACCCATAGGCTTAGAAAGGTCGAAATTATATACCCATCTGTTTGAAATTATCATAAACGTAGAGGTGAACGTTACTGAGTTGTCATAGTCATAGCAACGTGATAAATCTACCGATACTATGTAGGTTACACTTGGTAATCCTGTGCTATACGCTTGTATATCAAGTACCCACTTTATTCAATGGACTTTAACCTACAGGTGAACGTTTCCTTGTTACAATAATCATTGAAAAGTAATAAATCTGTAGATTCCAGGTAGGTAACATGTGGGAACGATTACCATGGATAAATCAACGACACCCTTAGGCTTAGAAAGGTCGAAATTATATACCCATCTGTTTGAAACGATCATAAACGTAGAGGTGAACGTTACTGAGTTGTCATAATCATAGCAACGTGATAAATCTACGGATACTATGTAGGTTACACTTGGAAATCCTCTGCTATACGCTTGGATATCAAGTACCCACTTTATTAAATGAAATTAGACCTACAGGTCAACGTTTCCTAGTTACAATAATCATTGAAACCTGATAAATCTATAGATTCCAGGTAGGAAATACGTTGAAACGACTTCCATGGATCAAGCAACGATACCCATAGGCTTAGAAAGATTGAAATTAAATACCATTCTGTTTGAAATGATCATAAACTTACAGGTGAACGTTACCTAGATGTCATAATCATAGTAGCATGATAAATCTACGGATACTATGTAGCTTACGCTTGAAAATCCTGTGCTATACGCTTGTATATCAAGTACCCACTTTATTCAATGGACTTTAACCTACAGGTGAACGTTTCCTTGTTACAATAATCATTGAAAAGTGATAAATCTGTAGATTCCAGGTAGGTAACATGTGGGAACGATTACCATGGATCAATCAACGACACCCATAGGCTTAGAAAGGTCGAAATTATATACCCATCTGTTTGAAACGATCATAAACGTAGAGGTGAACGTTACTGAGTTGTCATAATCATAGCAACGTGATAAATCTACGGATACTATGTAGGTTACACTTGGAAATCCTCTGCTATACGCTTGTATATCAAGTACCCACTTTATTCAATGGACTTTAACCTACAGGTGAACGTTTCCTTGTTACAATAATCATTGAAAAGTGATAAATCTGCGGATTCCCGGTAGGTAACATGTGGGAACGATTACCATGGATAAATCAACGACACCCTTAGGCTTAGAAAGGTCGAAATTATATACCCATCTGTTTGAAACGATCATAAACGTAGAGGTGAACGTTACTGAGTTGTCATAATCATAGCAACGTGATAAATCTACGGATTCCAGGTAGGTAACACGTGGGAACGATTACCATGGATTAATCAACGATACCCATAGGGTTTGCAAGGTCGAAATTAAATACCCATCTGTTTGAAATGATCATAAACTTACAGGTGAACGTTTCCTAGTTGCAATAAACATAAAATCGTGGTAATTCTATGCATACCAGGTAGGGAATACGTTGAAACGACTTCCATGGATCAAGCAACGACACCCATAGGCTTAGAAAGGTCGAAATTATATAACCATCTGTTTGAAATGATCATAAACTTACAGGAGGACGTTTCCTAGATGTCATAATCATAGAAACGTGATAAATCTACCGATACTATGTAGGTTACACTTGGAAATCCTCTGCTATACGCTTTTATATCAAGTACCCACTTTATTCAATGAAATTAGACCTACAGGTGAACGTTTCCTTGTTACAATAATCATTGAAAAGTGATAAATCTGTGGATTCCAGGTAGGTAACACGTGGGAACGATTACCATGGATAAATCAACGATACCCATAGGCTTAGAAAGGTCGAAATTATATACCCATCTGTTTGAAATGATCATAAACTTACAGGAGGACGTTTCCTAGATGTCTTAATCATAGAAACGTGATAAATCTACCAATACTATGTAGGTTACACTTGGAAATCCTCTGCTATACGCTTTTATATCAAGTACCCACTTTATTCAATGAAATTAGACCTACAGGTGAACGTTTCCTTGTTACAATAATCATTGAAAAGTGATAAATCTGTGGATTCCAGGTAGGTAACACGTGGGAACGATTACCATGGATAAATCAACGATACCCATATGCTTAGAAAGGTCGAAATTATATACCCATCTGTTTGAAATGATCATAAACTTACAGGTGAACGTTTCATAGTTGCAATAAACATAAAATCGTGGTAATTCTATGCATACCAGGTAGCGAATACGTTGAAACGATTTCCATGGATCAAGCAACGACACCCATAGGCTTAGAAAGGTCGAAATTATATACCCATCTGTTTGAAATGATCATAAACGTAGAGGTGAACGTTACTGAGTTGTCATAATCATAGCAACGTGATAAATCTACCGATACTATGTAGGTTACACTTGGAAATCCTGTGCTATACGCTTGTATATCAAGTACCCACTTTATTAAATGGACTTTAACCGACAGGTGAACGTTTCCTTGTTACAATAATCATTGAAAAGTGATAAATCTGTGGATTCCAGGTAGGTAACATGTGGGAACGATTACCATGGATAAATCAACGACACCCTTAGGCTTAGAAAGGTCGAAATTATATACCCATCTGTTTGAAACGATCATAAACGTAGAGGTGAACGTTACTGAGTTGTCATAATCATAGCAACGTGATAAATCTACGGATACTATGTAGGTTACACTTGGAAATCCTCTGCTATACGCTTGGATATCAAGTATCCACATTATTCAATGAACTTAAACCTACAGGTTAACGTTTCCTTGTTACAATAATCATTGAAACGTGATAAATCTGTGGATTCCAGGTAGGTAACACGTGGGAACGATTACCATGGATTAATCAACGATACCCATTGGGTTTGCAAGGTCGAAATTAAATACCCATCTGTTTGAAATGATCATAAACTTACAGGTGAACGTTTCCTAGTTGCAATAAACATAAAATCGTGGTAATTTTATGCATACCAGGTAGCGAATACGTTGAAACGATTTCCATGGATCAAGCAACGACACCCATAGGCTTAGAAAGGTCGAAATTATATACCCATCTGTTTGAAATGATCATAAACGTAGAGGTGAACGTTACTGAGTTGTCATAATCATAGCAACGTGATAAATCTACCGATACTATGTAGGTTACACTTGGAAATCATGTGCTATACGCTTGTATATCAAGTACCCACTTTATTCAATGAAATTAGGCCTACACGTGAACGTTTCCTAGTTGCAATAAACATAAAATCGTGGTAATTCTATGCATACCAGGTAGGGAATACGTTGAAACGACTTCCATGGATCAAGCAACGACACCCATAGGCTTAGAAAGGTCGAAATTATATACCCATCTGTTTGAAATGATCATAAACGTAGAGGTGAACGTTACTGAGTTGTCATAATCATAGCAACGTGATAAATCTACGGATACTATGTAGGTTACACTTGGAAATCCCCTGCTATACGCTTGTATATCAAGTACCCACTTTATTCAATGGACTTTAACCTACAGGTGAACGTTTCCTTGTTACAATAATCATTGAAAAGTGATAAATCTGTAGATTCCAGGTAGGTAACATGTGGGAACGATTACCATGGATCAATCAACGACACCCATAGGCTTAGAAAGGCCGAAATTATATACCCATCTGTTTGAAACGATCATAAACGTAGAGGTGAACGTTACTGAGTTGTCATAATCATAGCAACGTGATAAATCTACGGATACTATGTAGGTTACACTTGGAAATCCTCTGCTATACGCTTGGATATCAAGTACCCACTTTATTCAATGAAATTAGACCTACAGGTCAACGTTTCCTAGTTACAATAATCATTGAAACCTGATAAATCTATAGATTCCAGGTAGGAAATACGTTGAAACGACTTCCATGGATCAAGCAACGATACCCATAGGCTTAGAAAGATTGAAATTAAATACCATTCTGTTTGAAATGATGATAAACTTACAGGTGAACGTTACCTAGATGTCATAATCATAGTAGCATGATAAATCTACGGATACTATGTAGCTTACGCTTGAAAATCCTGTGCTATACGCTTGTATATCAAGTACCCACTTTATTCAATGGACTTTAACCTACAGGTGAACGTTTCCTTGTTACAATAATCATTGAAAAGTGATAAATCTGTAGATTCCAGGTAGGTAACATGTGGGAACGATTACCATGGATCAATCAATGACACCCATAGGCTTAGAAAGGTCGAAATTATATACCCATCTCTTTGAAACGATCATAAACGTAGAGGTGAACGTTACTGAGTTGTCATAATCATAGCAACGTGATAAATCTACGGATACTATGTAGGTTACACTTGGAAATCCTCTGCTATACGCTTGGATATCAAGTAACCACATTATTCAATGAACTTAAACCTACAGGTTAACGTTTCTTTGTTACAATAATCATTGAAACGTGATAAATCTGTGGATTCCAGGTAGGTAACACGTGGGAACGATTACCATGGATTAATCAACGATACCCATAGGGTTTGCAAGGTCGAAATTAAATACCCATCTGTTTGAAATGATCATAAACTTACAGGTGAACGTTTCCTAGTTGCAATAAACATAAAATCGTGGTAATTCTATGCATACCAGGTAGGGAATACGTTGAAACGACTTCCATGGATCAAGCAACGACACCCATAGGCTTAGAAAGGTCGAAATTATATAACCATCTGTTTGAAATGATCATAAACTTACAGGAGGACGTTTCCTAGATGTCATAATCATAGAAACGTGATAAATCTACCGATACTATGTAGGTTACACTTGGAAATCCTCTGCTATACGCTTGGATATCAAGTATCCACATTATTCAATGAACTTAAACCTACAGGTTAACGTTTCCTTGTTACAATAATCATTGAATCGTGATAAATCTGTGGATTCCAGGTAGGTAACACGTGGGAACGATTACCATGGATTAATCAACGATACCCATTGGGTTTGCAAGGTCGAAATTAAATACCCATCTGTTTGAAACGATCATAAACGTAGAGGTGAACGTTACTGAGTTGTCATAATCATAGCAACGTGATAAATCTACGGATACTATGTAGGTTACACTTGGAAATCCTCTGCTATACGCTTGTATATCAAGTACCCACTTTATTCAATGAACTTAGACCTACACGTGAACGTTTCCTAGTTGCAATAAACATAAAATCGTGGTAATTCTATGCATACCAGGTAGGGAATACGTGGGAACGATTACCATGGATCAAGCAACGACACCCATAGGCTTAGAAAGGTCGAAATTATATACCCATCTGTTTGAAATGATCATAAACGTAGAGGTAAACGTTACTGAGTTGTCATAATCATAATCGCAACGTGATAAATCTACGGATACTATGTAGGTTACACTTGGAAATCCCCTGCTATACGCTTGTATATCAAGTACCCACTTTATTCAATGGACTTTAACCTACAGGTGAACGTTTCCTTGTTACAATAATCATTGAAAAGTGATAAATCTGTAGATTCCAGGTAGGTAACATGTGGGAACGATTACCATGGATCAATCAACGACACCCATAGGCTTAGAAAGGTCGAAATTATATACCCATCTGTTTGAAACGATCATAAACTTACAGGAGGACGTTTCCTAGATGTCATAATCATAGAAACGTGATAAATCTACCGATACTATGTAGGTTACACTTGGAAATCCTCTGCTATACGCTTTTATATCAAGTACCCACTTTATTCAATGAAATTAGACCTACAGGTGAACGTTTCCTTGTTACAATAATCATTGAAAAGTGATAAATCTGTGGATTCCAGGTAGGTAACACGTGGGAACGATTACCATGGATAAATCAACGATACCCATAGGCTTAGAAAGGTCGAAATTATATACCCATCTGTTTGAAATGATCATAAACTTACAGGAGGACGTTTCCTAGATGTCATAATCATAGAAACGTGATAAATCTACCAATACTATGTAGGTTACACTTGGAAATCCTCTGCTATACGCTTTTATATCAAGTACCCACTTTATTCAATGAAATTAGACCTACAGGTGAACGTTTCCTTGTTACAATAATCATTGAAAAGTGATAAATCTGTGGATTCCAGGTAGGTAACACGTGGGAACGATTACCATGGATAAATCAACGATACCCATATGCTTAGAAAGGTCGAAATTATATACCCATCTGTTTGAAATGATCATAAACTTACAGGTGAACGTTTCCTAGTTGCAATAAACATAAAATCGTGGTAATTCTATGCATACCAGGTAGCGAATACGTTGAAACGATTTCCATGGATCAAGCAACGACACCCATAGGCTTAGAAAGGTCGAAATTATATACCCATCTGTTTGAAATTATCATAAACGTAGAGGTGAACGTTACTGAGTTGTCATAGTCATAGCAACGTGATAAATCTACCGATACTATGTAGGTTACACTTGGTAATCCTGTGCTATACGCTTGTATATCAAGTACCCACTTTATTCAATGGACTTTAACCTACAGGTGAACGTTTCCTTGTTACAATAATCATTGAAAAGTAATAAATCTGTAGATTCCAGGTAGGTAACATGTGGGAACGATTACCATGGATAAATCAACGACACCCTTAGGCTTAGAAAGGTCGAAATTATATACCCATCTGTTTGAAACGATCATAAACGTAGAGGTGAACGTTACTGAGTTGTCATAATCATAGCAACGTGATAAATCTACGGATACTATGTAGGTTACACTTGGAAATCCTCTGCTATACGCTTGGATATCAAGTACCCACTTTATTAAATGAAATTAGACCTACAGGTCAACGTTTCCTAGTTACAATAATCATTGAAACCTGATAAATCTATAGATTCCAGGTAGGAAATACGTTGAAACGACTTCCATGGATCAAGCAACGATACCCATAGGCTTAGAAAGATTGAAATTAAATACCATTCTGTTTGAAATGATCATAAACTTACAGGTGAACGTTACCTAGATGTCATAATCATAGTAGCATGATAAATCTACGGATACTATGTAGCTTACGCTTGAAAATCCTGTGCTATACGCTTGTATATCAAGTACCCACTTTATTCAATGGACTTTAACCTACAGGTGAACGTTTCCTTGTTACAATAATCATTGAAAAGTGATAAATCTGTAGATTCCAGGTAGGTAACATGTGGGAACGATTACCATGGATCAATCAACGACACCCATAGGCTTAGAAAGGTCGAAATTATATACCCATCTGTTTGAAACGATCATAAACGTAGAGGTGAACGTTACTGAGTTGTCATAATCATAGCAACGTGATAAATCTACGGATACTATGTAGGTTACACTTGGAAATCCTCTGCTATACGCTTGTATATCAAGTACCCACTTTATTCAATGGACTTTAACCTACAGGTGAACGTTTCCTTGTTACAATAATCATTGAAAAGTGATAAATCTGCGGATTCCCGGTAGGTAACATGTGGGAACGATTACCATGGATAAATCAACGACACCCTTAGGCTTAGAAAGGTCGAAATTATATACCCATCTGTTTGAAACGATCATAAACGTAGAGGTGAACGTTACTGAGTTGTCATAATCATAGCAACGTGATAAATCTACGGATTCCAGGTAGGTAACACGTGGGAACGATTACCATGGATTAATCAACGATACCCATAGGGTTTGCAAGGTCGAAATTAAATACCCATCTGTTTGAAATGATCATAAACTTACAGGTGAACGTTTCCTAGTTGCAATAAACATAAAATCGTGGTAATTCTATGCATACCAGGTAGGGAATACGTTGAAACGACTTCCATGGATCAAGCAACGACACCCATAGGCTTAGAAAGGTCGAAATTATATAACCATCTGTTTGAAATGATCATAAACTTACAGGAGGACGTTTCCTAGATGTCATAATCATAGAAACGTGATAAATCTACCGATACTATGTAGGTTACACTTGGAAATCCTCTGCTATACGCTTTTATATCAAGTACCCACTTTATTCAATGAAATTAGACCTACAGGTGAACGTTTCCTTGTTACAATAATCATTGAAAAGTGATAAATCTGTGGATTCCAGGTAGGTAACACGTGGGAACGATTACCATGGATAAATCAACGATACCCATAGGCTTAGAAAGGTCGAAATTATATACCCATCTGTTTGAAATGATCATAAACTTACAGGAGGACGTTTCCTAGATGTCTTAATCATAGAAACGTGATAAATCTACCAATACTATGTAGGTTACACTTGGAAATCCTCTGCTATACGCTTTTATATCAAGTACCCACTTTATTCAATGAAATTAGACCTACAGGTGAACGTTTCCTTGTTACAATAATCATTGAAAAGTGATAAATCTGTGGATTCCAGGTAGGTAACACGTGGGAACGATTACCATGGATAAATCAACGATACCCATATGCTTAGAAAGGTCGAAATTATATACCCATCTGTTTGAAATGATCATAAACTTACAGGTGAACGTTTCATAGTTGCAATAAACATAAAATCGTGGTAATTCTATGCATACCAGGTAGGGAATACGTGGGAACGATTACCATGGATCAAGCAACGACACCCATAGGCTTAGAAAGGTCGAAATTATATACCCATCTGTTTGAAATGATCATAAACGTAGAGGTAAACGTTACTGAGTTGTCATAATCATAATCGCAACGTGATAAATCTACGGATACTATGTAGGTTACACTTGGAAATCCCCTGCTATACGCTTGTATATCAAGTACCCACTTTATTCAATGGACTTTAACCTACAGGTGAACGTTTCCTTGTTACAATAATCATTGAAAAGTGATAAATCTGTAGATTCCAGGTAGGTAACATGTGGGAACGATTACCATGGATCAATCAACGACACCCATAGGCTTAGAAAGGTCGAAATTATATACCCATCTGTTTGAAACGATCATAAACTTACAGGAGGACGTTTCCTAGATGTCATAATCATAGAAACGTGATAAATCTACCGATACTATGTAGGTTACACTTGGAAATCCTCTGCTATACGCTTTTATATCAAGTACCCATTTTATTCAATGAAATTAGACCTACAGGTGAACGTTTCCTTGTTACAATAATCATTGAAAAGTGATAAATCTGTGGATTCCAGGTAGGTAACACGTGGGAACGATTACCATGGATAAATCAACGATACCCATAGGCTTAGAAAGGTCGAAATTATATACCCATCTGTTTGAAATGATCATAAACTTACAGGAGGACGTTTCCTAGATGTCATAATCATAGAAACGTGATAAATCTACCAATACTATGTAGGTTACACTTGGAAATCCTCTGCTATACGCTTTTATATCAAGTACCCACTTTATTCAATGAAATTAGACCTACAGGTGAACGTTTCCTTGTTACAATAATCATTGAAAAGTGATAAATCTGTGGATTCCAGGTAGGTAACACGTGGGAACGATTACCATGGATAAATCAACGATACCCATATGCTTAGAAAGGTCGAAATTATATACCCATCTGTTTGAAATGATCATAAACTTACAGGTGAACGTTTCCTAGTTGCAATAAACATAAAATCGTGGTAATTCTATGCATACCAGGTAGCGAATACGTTGAAACGATTTCCATGGATCAAGCAACGACACCCATAGGCTTAGAAAGGTCGAAATTATATACCCATCTGTTTGAAATTATCATAAACGTAGAGGTGAACGTTACTGAGTTGTCATAGTCATAGCAACGTGATAAATCTACCGATACTATGTAGGTTACACTTGGTAATCCTGTGCTATACGCTTGTATATCAAGTACCCACTTTATTCAATGGACTTTAACCTACAGGTGAACGTTTCCTTGTTACAATAATCATTGAAAAGTAATAAATCTGTAGATTCCAGGTAGGTAACATGTGGGAACGATTACCATGGATAAATCAACGACACCCTTAGGCTTAGAAAGGTCGAAATTATATACCCATCTGTTTGAAACGATCATAAACGTAGAGGTGAACGTTACTGAGTTGTCATAATCATAGCAACGTGATAAATCTACGGATACTATGTAGGTTACACTTGGAAATCCTCTGCTATACGCTTGGATATCAAGTACCCACTTTATTAAATGAAATTAGACCTACAGGTCAACGTTTCCTAGTTACAATAATCATTGAAACCTGATAAATCTATAGATTCCAGGTAGGAAATACGTTGAAACGACTTCCATGGATCAAGCAACGATACCCATAGGCTTAGAAAGATTGAAATTAAATACCATTCTGTTTGAAATGATCATAAACTTACAGGTGAACGTTACCTAGATGTCATAATCATAGTAGCATGATAAATCTACGGATACTATGTAGCTTACGCTTGAAAATCCTGTGCTATACGCTTGTATATCAAGTACCCACTTTATTCAATGGACTTTAACCTACAGGTGAACGTTTCCTTGTTACAATAATCATTGAAAAGTGATAAATCTGTAGATTCCAGGTAGGTAACATGTGGGAACGATTACCATGGATCAATCAACGACACCCATAGGCTTAGAAAGGTCGAAATTATATACCCATCTGTTTGAAACGATCATAAACGTAGAGGTGAACGTTACTGAGTTGTCATAATCATAGCAACGTGATAAATCTACGGATACTATGTAGGTTACACTTGGAAATCCTCTGCTATACGCTTGTATATCAAGTACCCACTTTATTCAATGGACTTTAACCTACAGGTGAACGTTTCCTTGTTACAATAATCATTGAAAAGTGATAAATCTGCGGATTCCCGGTAGGTAACATGTGGGAACGATTACCATGGATAAATCAACGACACCCTTAGGCTTAGAAAGGTCGAAATTATATACCCATCTGTTTGAAACGATCATAAACGTAGAGGTGAACGTTACTGAGTTGTCATAATCATAGCAACGTGATAAATCTACGGATTCCAGGTAGGTAACACGTGGGAACGATTACCATGGATTAATCAACGATACCCATAGGGTTTGCAAGGTCGAAATTAAATACCCATCTGTTTGAAATGATCATAAACTTACAGGTGAACGTTTCCTAGTTGCAATAAACATAAAATCGTGGTAATTCTATGCATACCAGGTAGGGAATACGTTGAAACGACTTCCATGGATCAAGCAACGACACCCATAGGCTTAGAAAGGTCGAAATTATATAACCATCTGTTTGAAATGATCATAAACTTACAGGAGGACGTTTCCTAGATGTCATAATCATAGAAACGTGATAAATCTACCGATACTATGTAGGTTACACTTGGAAATCCTCTGCTATACGCTTTTATATCAAGTACCCACTTTATTCAATGAAATTAGACCTACAGGTGAACGTTTCCTTGTTACAATAATCATTGAAAAGTGATAAATCTGTGGATTCCAGGTAGGTAACACGTGGGAACGATTACCATGGATAAATCAACGATACCCATAGGCTTAGAAAGGTCGAAATTATATACCCATCTGTTTGAAATGATCATAAACTTACAGGAGGACGTTTCCTAGATGTCTTAATCATAGAAACGTGATAAATCTACCAATACTATGTAGGTTACACTTGGAAATCCTCTGCTATACGCTTTTATATCAAGTACCCACTTTATTCAATGAAATTAGACCTACAGGTGAACGTTTCCTTGTTACAATAATCATTGAAAAGTGATAAATCTGTGGATTCCAGGTAGGTAACACGTGGGAACGATTACCATGGATAAATCAACGATACCCATATGCTTAGAAAGGTCGAAATTATATACCCATCTGTTTGAAATGATCATAAACTTACAGGTGAACGTTTCATAGTTGCAATAAACATAAAATCGTGGTAATTCTATGCATACCAGGTAGCGAATACGTTGAAACGATTTCCATGGATCAAGCAACGACACCCATAGGCTTAGAAAGGTCGAAATTATATACCCATCTGTTTGAAATGATCATAAACGTAGAGGTGAACGTTACTGAGTTGTCATAATCATAGCAACGTGATAAATCTACCGATACTATGTAGGTTACACTTGGAAATCCTGTGCTATACGCTTGTATATCAAGTACCCACTTTATTAAATGGACTTTAACCGACAGGTGAACGTTTCCTTGTTACAATAATCATTGAAAAGTGATAAATCTGTGGATTCCAGGTAGGTAACATGTGGGAACGATTACCATGGATAAATCAACGACACCCTTAGGCTTAGAAAGGTCGAAATTATATACCCATCTGTTTGAAACGATCATAAACGTAGAGGTGAACGTTACTGAGTTGTCATAATCATAGCAACGTGATAAATCTACGGATACTATGTAGGTTACACTTGGAAATCCTCTGCTATACGCTTGGATATCAAGTATCCACATTATTCAATGAACTTAAACCTACAGGTTAACGTTTCCTTGTTACAATAATCATTGAAACGTGATAAATCTGTGGATTCCAGGTAGGTAACACGTGGGAACGATTACCATGGATTAATCAACGATACCCATTGGGTTTGCAAGGTCGAAATTAAATACCCATCTGTTTGAAATGATCATAAACTTACAGGTGAACGTTTCCTAGTTGCAATAAACATAAAATCGTGGTAATTTTATGCATACCAGGTAGCGAATACGTTGAAACGATTTCCATGGATCAAGCAACGACACCCATAGGCTTAGAAAGGTCGAAATTATATACCCATCTGTTTGAAATGATCATAAACGTAGAGGTGAACGTTACTGAGTTGTCATAATCATAGCAACGTGATAAATCTACCGATACTATGTAGGTTACACTTGGAAATCATGTGCTATACGCTTGTATATCAAGTACCCACTTTATTCAATGAAATTAGGCCTACACGTGAACGTTTCCTAGTTGCAATAAACATAAAATCGTGGTAATTCTATGCATACCAGGTAGGGAATACGTTGAAACGACTTCCATGGATCAAGCAACGACACCCATAGGCTTAGAAAGGTCGAAATTATATACCCATCTGTTTGAAATGATCATAAACGTAGAGGTGAACGTTACTGAGTTGTCATAATCATAGCAACGTGATAAATCTACGGATACTATGTAGGTTACACTTGGAAATCCCCTGCTATACGCTTGTATATCAAGTACCCACTTTATTCAATGGACTTTAACCTACAGGTGAACGTTTCCTTGTTACAATAATCATTGAAAAGTGATAAATCTGTAGATTCCAGGTAGGTAACATGTGGGAACGATTACCATGGATCAATCAACGACACCCATAGGCTTAGAAAGGCCGAAATTATATACCCATCTGTTTGAAACGATCATAAACGTAGAGGTGAACGTTACTGAGTTGTCATAATCATAGCAACGTGATAAATCTACGGATACTATGTAGGTTACACTTGGAAATCCTCTGCTATACGCTTGGATATCAAGTACCCACTTTATTCAATGAAATTAGACCTACAGGTCAACGTTTCCTAGTTACAATAATCATTGAAACCTGATAAATCTATAGATTCCAGGTAGGAAATACGTTGAAACGACTTCCATGGATCAAGCAACGATACCCATAGGCTTAGAAAGATTGAAATTAAATACCATTCTGTTTGAAATGATGATAAACTTACAGGTGAACGTTACCTAGATGTCATAATCATAGTAGCATGATAAATCTACGGATACTATGTAGCTTACGCTTGAAAATCCTGTGCTATACGCTTGTATATCAAGTACCCACTTTATTCAATGGACTTTAACCTACAGGTGAACGTTTCCTTGTTACAATAATCATTGAAAAGTGATAAATCTGTAGATTCCAGGTAGGTAACATGTGGGAACGATTACCATGGATCAATCAATGACACCCATAGGCTTAGAAAGGTCGAAATTATATACCCATCTCTTTGAAACGATCATAAACGTAGAGGTGAACGTTACTGAGTTGTCATAATCATAGCAACGTGATAAATCTACGGATACTATGTAGGTTACACTTGGAAATCCTCTGCTATACGCTTGGATATCAAGTAACCACATTATTCAATGAACTTAAACCTACAGGTTAACGTTTCTTTGTTACAATAATCATTGAAACGTGATAAATCTGTGGATTCCAGGTAGGTAACACGTGGGAACGATTACCATGGATTAATCAACGATACCCATAGGGTTTGCAAGGTCGAAATTAAATACCCATCTGTTTGAAATGATCATAAACTTACAGGTGAACGTTTCCTAGTTGCAATAAACATAAAATCGTGGTAATTCTATGCATACCAGGTAGGGAATACGTTGAAACGACTTCCATGGATCAAGCAACGACACCCATAGGCTTAGAAAGGTCGAAATTATATAACCATCTGTTTGAAATGATCATAAACTTACAGGAGGACGTTTCCTAGATGTCATAATCATAGAAACGTGATAAATCTACCGATACTATGTAGGTTACACTTGGAAATCCTCTGCTATACGCTTGGATATCAAGTATCCACATTATTCAATGAACTTAAACCTACAGGTTAACGTTTCCTTGTTACAATAATCATTGAATCGTGATAAATCTGTGGATTCCAGGTAGGTAACACGTGGGAACGATTACCATGGATTAATCAACGATACCCATTGGGTTTGCAAGGTCGAAATTAAATACCCATCTGTTTGAAACGATCATAAACGTAGAGGTGAACGTTACTGAGTTGTCATAATCATAGCAACGTGATAAATCTACGGATACTATGTAGGTTACACTTGGAAATCCTCTGCTATACGCTTGTATATCAAGTACCCACTTTATTCAATGAACTTAGACCTACACGTGAACGTTTCCTAGTTGCAATAAACATAAAATCGTGGTAATTCTATGCATACCAGGTAGGGAATACGTGGGAACGATTACCATGGATCAAGCAACGACACCCATAGGCTTAGAAAGGTCGAAATTATATACCCATCTGTTTGAAATGATCATAAACGTAGAGGTAAACGTTACTGAGTTGTCATAATCATAATCGCAACGTGATAAATCTACGGATACTATGTAGGTTACACTTGGAAATCCCCTGCTATACGCTTGTATATCAAGTACCCACTTTATTCAATGGACTTTAACCTACAGGTGAACGTTTCCTTGTTACAATAATCATTGAAAAGTGATAAATCTGTAGATTCCAGGTAGGTAACATGTGGGAACGATTACCATGGATCAATCAACGACACCCATAGGCTTAGAAAGGTCGAAATTATATACCCATCTGTTTGAAACGATCATAAACTTACAGGAGGACGTTTCCTAGATGTCATAATCATAGAAACGTGATAAATCTACCGATACTATGTAGGTTACACTTGGAAATCCTCTGCTATACGCTTTTATATCAAGTACCCACTTTATTCAATGAAATTAGACCTACAGGTGAACGTTTCCTTGTTACAATAATCATTGAAAAGTGATAAATCTGTGGATTCCAGGTAGGTAACACGTGGGAACGATTACCATGGATAAATCAACGATACCCATAGGCTTAGAAAGGTCGAAATTATATACCCATCTGTTTGAAATGATCATAAACTTACAGGAGGACGTTTCCTAGATGTCATAATCATAGAAACGTGATAAATCTACCAATACTATGTAGGTTACACTTGGAAATCCTCTGCTATACGCTTTTATATCAAGTACCCACTTTATTCAATGAAATTAGACCTACAGGTGAACGTTTCCTTGTTACAATAATCATTGAAAAGTGATAAATCTGTGGATTCCAGGTAGGTAACACGTGGGAACGATTACCATGGATAAATCAACGATACCCATATGCTTAGAAAGGTCGAAATTATATACCCATCTGTTTGAAATGATCATAAACTTACAGGTGAACGTTTCCTAGTTGCAATAAACATAAAATCGTGGTAATTCTATGCATACCAGGTAGCGAATACGTTGAAACGATTTCCATGGATCAAGCAACGACACCCATAGGCTTAGAAAGATCGAAATTATATACCCATCTGTTTGAAACGATCATAAACGTAGAGGTGAACGTTACTGAGTTGTCATAATCATAGCAACGTGATAAATCTACGGATACTATGTAGGTTACACTTGGAAATCCTCTGCTATACGCTTGTATATCAAGTACCCACTTTATTCAATGAACTTAGACCTACACGTGAACGTTTCCTTGTTACAATAATCATTGAAAAGTAATAAATCTGTAGATTCCAGGTAGGTAACATGTGGGAACGATTACCATGGATAAATCAACGACACCCTTAGGCTTAGAAAGGTCGAAATTATATACCCATCTGTTTGAAACGATCATAAACGTAGAGGTGAACGTTACTGAGTTGTCATAATCATAGCAACGTGATAAATCTACGGATACTATGTAGGTTACACTTGGAAATCCTCTGCTATACGCTTGGATATCAAGTACCCACTTTATTAAATGAAATTAGACCTACAGGTCAACGTTTCCTAGTTACAATAATCATTGAAACCTGATAAATCTATAGATTCCAGGTAGGAAATACGTTGAAACGACTTCCATGGATCAAGCAACGATACCCATAGGCTTAGAAAGATTGAAATTAAATACCATTCTGTTTGAAATGATCATAAACTTACAGGTGAACGTTACCTAGATGTCATAATCATAGTAGCATGATAAATCTACGGATACTATGTAGCTTACGCTTGAAAATCCTGTGCTATACGCTTGTATATCAAGTACCCACTTTATTCAATGGACTTTAACCTACAGGTGAACGTTTCCTTGTTACAATAATCATTGAAAAGTGATAAATCTGTAGATTCCAGGTAGGTAACATGTGGGAACGATTACCATGGATCAATCAACGACACCCATAGGCTTAGAAAGGTCGAAATTATATACCCATCTGTTTGAAACGATCATAAACGTAGAGGTGAACGTTACTGAGTTGTCATAATCATAGCAACGTGATAAATCTACGGATACTATGTAGGTTACACTTGGAAATCCTCTGCTATACGCTTGGATATCAAGTATCCACATTATTCAATGAACTTAAACCTACAGGTTAACGTTTCCTTGTTACAATAATCATTGAAACGTGATAAATCTGTGGATTCCAGGTAGGTAACACGTGGGAACGATTACCATGGATTAATCAACGATACCCATAGGGTTTGCAAGGTCGAAATTATATACCCATCTGTTTGAAATGATCAAAACTTACAGGTGAACGTTTCCTAGTTGCAATAAACATAAAATCGTGGTAATTCTATGCATACCAGGTAGGGAATACGTTGAAACGACTTCCATGGATCAAGCAACGACACCCATAGGCTTAGAAAGGTCGAAATTATATACCCATCTGTTTGAAACGATCATAAACGTAGAGGTGAACGTTACTGAGTTGTCATAATCATAGCAACGTGATAA
This sequence comes from Muscidifurax raptorellus, assembly GCA_020010945.3. Taxonomy (NCBI): domain Eukaryota; kingdom Metazoa; phylum Arthropoda; class Insecta; order Hymenoptera; family Pteromalidae; genus Muscidifurax; species Muscidifurax raptorellus. Next base: position 28,629,693 of record CM052080.1, on the reverse strand, counting down.
ATCTACGGATACTATGTAGGTTACACTTGGAAATCCTCTGCTATACGCTTGGATATCAAGTACCCACTTTATTCAATGGACTTTAACCTACAGGTGAACGTTTCCTTGTTACAATAATCATTGAAAAGTGATAAATCTGTAGATTCCAGGTAGGTAACATGTGGGAACGATTACCATGGATCAATCCAGAAAGAAGAAAGAAGAAATTAGACCTACAGGTGAACGTTTCCTTGTTACAATAATCATTGAAGAGTGATAAATCTGTGGATTCCAGGTAGGTAACACGTGGGAACGATTACCATGGATAAATCAACGATACCCATAGGCTTAGAAAGGTCGAAATTATATACCCATCTGTTTGAAATGATCATAAACGTAGAGGTGAACGTTTCCTAGATGTCATAATCATAGAAACGTGATAAATCTACCAATACTATGTAGGTTACACTTGGAAATCCTCTGCTATACGCTTTTATATCAAGTACCCACTTTATTCAATGAAATTAGACCTACAGGTGAACGTTTCCTTGTTACAATAATCATTGAAAAGTGATAAATCTGTGGATTCCAGGTAGGTAACACGTGGGAACGATTACCATGGATAAATCAACGATACCCATATGCTTAGAAAGGTCGAAATTATATACCCATCTGTTTGAAATGATCATAAACTTACAGGTGAACGTTTCCTAGATGTCATAATCATAGAAACGTGATAAATCTACCAATACTATGTAGGTTACACTTGGAAATCCTCTGCTATACGCTTTTATATCAAGTACCCACTTTATTCAATTAAATTAGACCTACAGGTGAACGTTTCCTTGTTACAATAATCATTGAAAAGTGATAAATCTGTGGATTCCAGGTAGGTAACACGTGGGAACGATTACCATGGATAAATCAACGATACCCATATGCTTAGAAAGGTCGAAATTATATACCCATCTGTTTGAAATGATCATAAACTTACAGGAGGACGTTTCCTAGATGTCATAATCATAGAAACGTGATAAATCTACCAATACTATGTAGCTTACACTTGGAAATCCTCTGCTATACGCTTTTATATCAAGTACCCACTTTATTCAATGAAATTAGACCTACAGGTGAACGTTTCCTTGTTACAATAATCATTGAAAAGTGATAAATCTGTGGATTCCAGGTAGGTAACACGTGGGAACGATTACCATGGATAAATCAACGATACCCATATGCTTAGAAAGGTCGAAATTATATACCCATCTGTTTGAAATGATCATAAACTTACAGGTGAACGTTTCCTAGTTGCAATAAACATAAAATCGTGGTAATTCTATGCATACCAGGTAGCGAATACCTTGAAACGATTTCCATGGATCAAGCAACGACACCCATAGGCTTAGAAAGGTCGAAATTATATACCCATCTGTTTGAAATGATCATAAACGTAGAGGTGAACGTTACTGAGTTGTCATGATCATAGCAACGTGATAAATCTACCGATACCATGTAGGTTACACTTGGAAATCCTGTGCTATACGCTTGTATATCAAGTACCCACTTTATTCAATGGACTTTAACCTGCAGGTGAACGTTTCCTTGTTACAATAATCATTGAAAAGTGATAAATCTGTGGATTCCAGGTAGGTAACATGTGGGAACGATTACCATGGATAAATCAACGACACCCTTAGGCTTAGAAAGGTCGAAATTATATACCCATCTGTTTGAAACGATCATAAACGTAGAGGTGAACGTTACTGAGTTGTCATAATCATAGCAACGTGATAAATCTACGGATACTATGTAGGTTACACTTGGAAATCCTCTGCTATACGCTTTTATATCAAGTACCCACTTTATTCAATGAAATTAGACCTACAGGTGAACGTTTCCTTGTTACAATAATCATTGAAAAGTGGTAAATCTGTGGATTCCAGGTAGGTAACACGTGGGAACGATTACCATGGATAAATCAACGATACCCATATGCTTAGAAAGGTCGAAATTATATACCCATCTGTTTGAAATGATCATAAACTTACAGGTGAACGTTTCCTAGTTGCAATAAACATAAAATCGTGGTAATTCTATGCATACCAGGTAGCGAATACGTTGAAACGATTTCCATGGATCAAGCAACGACACACATAGGCTTAGAAAGGTCGAAATTATATACCCATCTGTTTGAAATGATCATAAACGTAGAGGTGAACGTTACTGAGTTGTCATAATCATAGCAACGTGATAAATCTACGGATACTATGTAGGTTACACTTGGAAATCCCCTGCTATACGCTTGTATATCAAGTACCCACTTTATTCAATGGACTTTAACCTACAGGTGAACGTTTCCTTGTTACAATAATCATTGAAAAGTGATAAATCTGTAGATTCCAGGTAGGTAACATGTGGGAACGATTACCATGGATCAATCAACGACACCCATAGGCTTAGAAAGGTCGAAATTATATACCCATCTGTTTGAAACGATCATAAACGTAGAGGTGAACGTTACTGAGTTGTCATAATCATAGCAACGTGATAAATCTACGGATACTATGTAGGTTACACTTGGAAATCCTCTGCTATACGCTTGGATATCAAGTACCCACTTTATTCAATGAAATTAGACCTACAGGTCAACGTTTCCTAGTTACAATAATCATTGAAACCTGATAAATCTATAGATTCCAGGTAGGAAATACGCTGAAACGGCTTCCATGGATCAAGCAACGATACCCATAGGCTTAGAAAGATTGAAATTAAATACCATTCTGTTTGAAATGATCATAAACTTACAGGTGAACGTTACCTAGATGTCATAATCATAGTAGCATGAATAAATCTACGGATACTATGTAGCTTACGCTTGAAAATCCTGTGCTATACGCTTGTATATCAAGTACCCACTTTATTCAATGGACTTTAACCTACAGGTGAACGTTTCCTTGTTACAATAATCATTGAAAAGTGATAAATCTGTAGATTCCAGGTAGGTAACATGTGGGAACGATTACCATGGATCAATCAACGACACCCATAGGCTTAGAAAGGTCGAAATTATATACCCATCTGTTTGAAACGATCATAAACGTAGAGGTGAACGTTACTGAGTTGTCATAATCATAGCAACGTGATAAATCTACGGATACTATGTAGGTTACACTTGGAAATCCTCTGCTATACGCTTGGATATCAAGTATCCACATTATTCAATGAACTTAAACCTACAGGTTAACGTTTCCTTGTTACAATAATCATTGAAACGTGATAAATCTGTGGATTCCAGGTAGGTAACACGTGGGAACGATTAACATGGATTAATCAACGATACCCATAGGGTTTGCAAGGTCGAAATTAAATACCCATCTGTTTGAAATGATCATAAACTTACAGGTGAACGTTTCCTAGTTGCAATAAACATAAAATCGTGGTAATTCTATGCATACCAGGTAGGGAATACGTTGAAACGACTTCCATGGATCAAGCAACGACACCCATAGGCTTAGAAAGGTCGAAATTATATAACCATCTGTTTGAAATGATCATAAACTTACAGGAGGACGTTTCCTAGATGTCATAATCATAGAAACGTGATAAATCTACCGATACTATGTAGGTTACACTTGGAAATCCTCTGCTATACGCTTTTATATCAAGTACCCACTTTATTCAATGAAATTAGACCTACAGGTGAACGTTTCCTTGTTACAATAATCATTGAAAAGTGATAAATCTGTGGATTCCAGGTAGGTAACACGTGGGAACGATTACCATGGATAAATCAACGATACCCAAAGGCTTAGAAAGGTCGAAATTATATACCTATCTGTTTGAAACGATCATAAACTTACAGGAGGACGTTTCCTAGATGTCATAATCATAGAAACGTGATAAATCTACCAATACTATGTAGGTTACACTTGGAAATCCTCTGCTATACGCTTTTATATCAAGTACCCACTTTATTCAATGAAATTAGACCTACAGGTGAACGTTTCCTTGTTACAATAATCATTGAAAAGTGATAAATCTGTGGATTCCAGGTAGGTAACACGTGGGAACGATTACCATGGATAAATCAACGATACCCATATGCTTAGAAAGGTCGAAATTAAATACCCATCTGTTTGAAATGATCATAAACTTACAGGAGGACGTTTCCTAGATGTCATAATCATAGAAACGTGATAAATCTACCAATACTATGTAGGTTACACTTGGAAATCCTCTGCTATACGCTTTTATATCAAGTACCCACTTTATTCAATGAAATTAGACCTACAGGTGAACGTTTCCTTGTTACAATAATCATTGAAAAGTGATAAATCTGTGGATTCCAGGTAGGTAACACGTGGGAACGATTACCATGGATAAATCAACGATACCCATATGCTTAGAAAGGTCGAAATTATATACCCATCTGTTTGAAATGATCATAAACTTACAGGAGGACGTTTCCTAGATGTCATAATCATAGAAACGTGATAAATCTACCAATACTATGTAGGTTACACTTGGAAATCCTCTGCTATACGCTTTTATATCAAGTACCCACTTTATTCAATGAAATTAGACCTACAGGTGAACGTTTCCTTGTTACAATAATCATTGAAAAGTGATAAATCTGTGGATTCCAGGTAGGTAACACGTGGGAACGATTACCATGGATAAATCAACGATACCCATATGCTTAGAAAGGTCGAAATTATATACCCATCTGTTTGAAATGATCATAAACTTACAGGTGAACGTTTCCTAGTTGCAATAAACATAAAATCGTGGTAATTCTATGCATACCAGGTAGCGAATACGTTGAAACGATTTCCATGGATCAAGCAACGACACCCATAGGCTTAGAAAGGTCGAAATTATATACCCATCTGTTTGAAATGATCATAAACGTAGAGGTGAACGTTACTGAGTTGTCATGATCATAGCAACGTGATAAATCTACCGATACTATGTAGGTTACACTTGGAAATCCTGTGCTATACGCTTGTATATCAAGTACCCACTTTATTCAATGGACTTTAACCTGCAGGTGAACGTTTCCTTGTTACAATAATCATTGAAAAGTGATAAATCTGTGGATTCCAGGTAGGTAACATGTGGGAACGATTACCATGGATAAATCAACGACACCCTTAGGCTTAGAAAGGTCGAAATTATATACCCATCTGTTTGAAACGATCATAAACGTAGAGGTGAACGTTACTGAGTTGTCATAATCATAGCAACGTGATAAATCTACGGATACTATGTAGGTTACACTTGGAAATCCTCTGCTATACGCTTTTATATCAAGTACCCACTTTATTCAATGAAATTAGACCTACAGGTGAACGTTTCCTTGTTACAATAATCATTGAAAAGTGGTAAATCTGTGGATTCCAGGTAGGTAACACGTGGGAACGATTACCATGGATAAATCAACGATACCCATATGCTTAGAAAGGTCGAAATTATATACCCATCTGTTTGAAATGATCATAAACTTACAGGTGAACGTTTCCTAGTTGCAATAAACATAAAATCGTGGTAATTCTATGCATACCAGGTAGCGAATACGTTGAAACGATTTCCATGGATCAAGCAACGACACACATAGGCTTAGAAAGGTCGAAATTATATACCCATCTGTTTGAAATGATCATAAACGTAGAGGTGAACGTTACTGAGTTGTCATAATCATAGCAACGTGATAAATCTACCGATACTATGTAGGTTACACTTGGAAATCATGTGCTATACGCTTGTATATCAAGTACCCACTTTATTCAATGAACTTAGACCTACACGTGAACGTTTCCTAGTTGCAATAAACATAAAATCGTGGTAATTCTATGCATACCAGGTAGGGAATACGTTGAAACGACTTCCATGGATCAAGCAACGACACCCATAGGCTTAGAAAGGTCGAAATTATATACCCATCTGTTTGAAATGATCATAAACGTAGAGGTGAACGTTACTGAGTTGTCATAATCATAGCAACGTGATAAATCTACGGATACTATGTAGGTTACACTTGGAAATCCCCTGCTATACGCTTGTATATCAAGTACCCACTTTATTCAATGGACTTTAACCTACAGGTGAACGTTTCCTTGTTACAATAATCATTGAAAAGTGATAAATCTGTAGATTCCAGGTAGGTAACATGTGGGAACGATTACCATGGATCAATCAACGACACCCATAGGCTTAGAAAGGTCGAAATTATATACCCATCTGTTTGAAACGATCATAAACGTAGAGGTGAACGTTACTGAGTTGTCATAATCATAGCAACGTGATAAATCTACGGATACTATGTAGGTTACACTTGGAAATCCTCTGCTATACGCTTGGATATCAAGTACCCACTTTATTCAATGAAATTAGACCTACAGGTCAACGTTTCCTAGTTACAATAATCATTGAAACCTGATAAATCTATAGATTCCAGGTAGGAAATACGCTGAAACGGCTTCCATGGATCAAGCAACGATACCCATAGGCTTAGAAAGATTGAAATTAAATACCATTCTGTTTGAAATGATCATAAACTTACAGGTGAACGTTACCTAGATGTCATAATCATAGTAGCATGATAAATCTACGGATACTATGTAGCTTACGCTTGAAAATCCTGTGCTATACGCTTGTATATCAAGTACCCACTTTATTCAATGGACTTTAACCTACAGGTGAACGTTTCCTTGTTACAATAATCATTGAAAAGTGATAAATCTGTAGATTCCAGGTAGGTAACATGTGGGAACGATTACCATGGATCAATCAACGACACCCATAGGCTTAGAAAGGTCGAAATTATATACCCATCTGTTTGAAACGATCATAAACGTAGAGGTGAACGTTACTGAGTTGTCATAATCATAGCAACGTGATAAATCTACGGATACTATGTAGGTTACACTTGGAAATCCTCTGCTATACGCTTGGATATCAAGTATCCACATTATTCAATGAACTTAAACCTACAGGTTAACGTTTCCTTGTTACAATAATCATTGAAACGTGATAAATCTGTGGATTCCAGGTAGGTAACACGTGGGAACGATTAACATGGATTAATCAACGATACCCATAGGGTTTGCAAGGTCGAAATTAAATACCCATCTGTTTGAAATGATCATAAACTTACAGGTGAACGTTTCCTAGTTGCAATAAACATAAAATCGTGGTAATTCTATGCATACCAGGTAGGGAATACGTTGAAACGACTTCCATGGATCAAGCAACGACACCCATAGGCTTAGAAAGGTCGAAATTATATAACCATCTGTTTGAAATGATCATAAACTTACAGGAGGACGTTTCCTAGATGTCATAATCATAGAAACGTGATAAATCTACCGATACTATGTAGGTTACACTTGGAAATCCTCTGCTATACGCTTTTATATCAAGTACCCACTTTATTCAATGAAATTAGACCTACAGGTGAACGTTTCCTTGTTACAATAATCATTGAAAAGTGATAAATCTGTGGATTCCAGGTAGGTAACACGTGGGAACGATTACCATGGATAAATCAACGATACCCATAGGCTTAGAAAGGTCGAAATTATATACCCATCTGTTTGAAATGATCATAAACTTACAGGAGGACGTTTCCTAGATGTCATAATCATAGAAACGTGATAAATCTACCAATACTATGTAGGTTACACTTGGAAATCCTCTGCTATACGCTTTTATATCAAGTACCCACTTTATTCAATGAAATTAGACCTACAGGTGAACGTTTCCTTGTTACAATAATCATTGAAAAGTGATAAATCTGTGGATTCCAGGTAGGTAACACGTGGGAACGATTACCATGGATAAATCAACGATACCCATATGCTTAGAAAGGTCGAAATTATATACCCATCTGTTTGAAATGATCATAAACTTACAGGTGAACGTTTCCTAGTTGCAATAAACATAAAATCGTGGTAATTCTATGCATACCAGGTAGCGAATACGTTGAAACGATTTCCATGGATCAAGCAACGACACCCATAGGCTTAGAAAGGTCGAAATTATATACCCATCTGTTTGAAATGATCATAAACGTAGAGGTGAACGTTACTGAGTTGTCATAATCATAGCAACGTGATAAATCTACCGATACTATGTAGGTTACACTTGGAAATCCTGTGCTATACGCTTGTATATCAAGTACCCACTTTATTCAATGGACTTTAACCTACAGGTGAACGTTTCCTTGTTACAATAATCATTGAAAAGTGATAAATCTGTGGATTCCCGGTAGGTAACATGTGGGAACGATTACCATGGATAAATCAACGACACCCTTAGGCTTAGAAAGGTCGAAATTATATACCCATCTGTTTGAAACGATCATAAACGTAGAGGTGAACGTTACTGAGTTGTCATAATCATAGCAACGTGATAAATCTACGGATTCCAGGTAGGTAACACGTGGGAACGATTACCATGGATTAATCAACGATACCCATAGGGTTTGCAAGGTCGAAATTAAATACCCATCTGTTTGAAATGATCATAAACTTACAGGTGAACGTTTCCTAGTTGCAATAAACATAAAATCGTGGTAATTCTATGCATACCAGGTAGGGAATACGTTGAAACGACTTCCATGGATCAAGCAACGACACCCATAGGCTTAGAAAGGTCGAAATTATATAACCATCTGTTTGAAATGATCATAAACTTACAGGAGGACGTTTCCTAGATGTCATAATCATAGAAACGTGATAAATCTACCGATACTATGTAGGTTACACTTGGAAATCCTCTGCTATACGCTTTTATATCAAGTACCCACTTTATTCAATGAAATTAGACCTACAGGTGAACGTTTCCTTGTTACAATAATCATTGAAAAGTGATAAATCTGTGGATTCCAGGTAGGTAACACGTGGGAACGATTACCATGGATAAATCAACGATACCCATAGGCTTAGAAAGGTCGAAATTATATACCCATCTGTTTGAAATGATCATAAACTTACAGGAGGACGTTTCCTAGATGTCTTAATCATAGAAACGTGATAAATCTACCAATACTATGTAGGTTACACTTGGAAATCCTCTGCTATACGCTTTTATATCAAGTACCCACTTTATTCAATGAAATTAGACCTACAGGTGAACGTTTCCTTGTTACAATAATCATTGAAAAGTGATAAATCTGTGGATTCCAGGTAGGTAACACGTGGGAACGATTACCATGGATAAATCAACGATACCCATATGCTTAGAAAGGTCGAAATTATATACCCATCTGTTTGAAATGATCATAAACTTACAGGTGAACGTTTCCTAGTTGCAATAAACATAAAATCGTGGTAATTCTATGCATACCAGGTAGCGAATACGTTGAAACGATTTCCATGGATCAAGCAACGACACCCATAGGCTTAGAAAGGTCGAAATTATATACCCATCTGTTTGAAATGATCATAAACGTAGAGGTGAACGTTACTGAGTTGTCATAATCATAGCAACGTGATAAATCTACCGATACTATGTAGGTTACACTTAGAAATCCTGTGCTATACGCTTGTATATCAAGTACCCACTTTATTAAATGGACTTTAACCGACAGGTGAACGTTTCCTTGTTACAATAATCATTGAAAAGTGATAAATCTGTGGATTCCAGGTAGGTAACATGTGGGAACGATTACCATGGATAAATCAACGACACCCTTAGGCTTAGAAAGGTCGAAATTATATACCCATCTGTTTGAAACGATCATAAACGTAGAGGTGAACGTTACTGAGTTGTCATAATCATAGCAACGTGATAAATCTACGGATACTATGTAGGTTACACTTGGAAATCCTCTGCTATACGCTTGGATATCAAGTATCCACATTATTCAATGAACTTAAACCTACAGGTTAACGTTTCCTTGTTACAATAATCATTGAAACGTGATAAATCTGTGGATTCCAGGTAGGTAACACGCGGGAACGATTACCATGGATTAATCAACGATACCCATTGGGTTTGCAAGGTCGAAATTAAATACCCATCTGTTTGAAACGATCATAAACGTAGAGGTGAACGTTACTGAGTTGTCATAATCATAGCAACGTGATAAATCTACGGATACTATGTAGGTTACACTTGGAAATCCTCTGCTATACGCTTGTATATCAAGTACCCACTTTATTCAATGAATTTAGACCTACACGTGAACGTTTCCTAGTTGCAATAAACATAAAATCGTGGTAATTCTATGCATACCAGGTAGGGAATACGTTGAAACGACTTCCATGGATCAAGCAACGACACCCATAGGCTTAGAAAGGTCGAAATTATATACCCATCTGTTTGAAATGATCATAAACGTAGAGGTGAACGTTACTGAGTTGTCATAATCATAATCGCAACGTGATAAATCTACGGATACTATGTAGGTTACACTTGGAAATCCCCTGCTATACGCTTGTATATCAAGTACCCACTTTATTCAATGGACTTTAACCTACAGGTGAACGTTTCCTTGTTACAATAATCATTGAAAAGTGATAAATCTGTGGATTCCAGGTAGGCAACATGTGGGAACGATTACCATGGATAAATCAACGACACCCTTAGGCTTAGAAAGGTCGAAATTATATACCCATCTGTTTGAAACGATCATAAACGTAGAGGTGAACGTTACTGAGTTGTCATAATCATAGCAACGTGATAAATCTACGGATACTATGTAGGTTACACTTGGAAATCCTCTGCTATACGCTTGGATATCAAGTATCCACATTATTCAATGAACTTAAACCTACAGGTTAACGTTTCCTTGTTACAATAATCATTGAATCGTGATAAATCTGTGGATTCCAGGTAGGTAACACGTGGGAACGATTACCATGGATTAATCAACGATACCCATTGGGTTTGCAAGGTCGAAATTAAATACCCATCTGTTTGAAACGATCATAAACGTAGAGGTGAACGTTACTGAGTTGTCATAATCATAGCAACGTGATAAATCTACGGATACTATGTAGGTTACACTTGGAAATCCTCTGCTATACGCTTGTATATCAAGTACCCACTTTATTCAATGAACTTAGACCTACACGTGAACGTTTCCTAGTTGCAATAAACATAAAATCGTGGTAATTCTATGCATACCAGGTAGGGAATACGTGGGAACGATTACCATGGATCAAGCAACGACACCCATAGGCTTAGAAAGGTCGAAATTATATAACCATCTGTTTGAAATGATCATAAACTTACAGGAGGACGTTTCCTAGATGTCATAATCATAGAAACGTGATAAATCTACCGATACTATGTAGGTTACACTTGGAAATCCTCTGCTATACGCTTTTATATCAAGTACCCACTTTATTCAATGAAATTAGACCTACAGGTGAACGTTTCCTTGTTACAATAATCATTGAAAAGTGATAAATCTGTGGATTCCAGGTAGGTAACACGTGGGAACGATTACCATGGATAAATCAACGATACCCATAGGCTTAGAAAGGTCGAAATTATATACCCATCTGTTTGAAATGATCATAAACTTACAGGAGGACGTTTCCTAGATGTCTTAATCATAGAAACGTGATAAATCTACCAATACTATGTAGGTTACACTTGGAAATCCTCTGCTATACGCTTTTATATCAAGTACCCACTTTATTCAATGAAATTAGACCTACAGGTGAACGTTTCCTTGTTACAATAATCATTGAAAAGTGATAAATCTGTGGATTCCAGGTAGGTAACACGTGGGAACGATTACCATGGATAAATCAACGATACCCATATGCTTAGAAAGGTCGAAATTATATACCCATCTGTTTGAAATGATCATAAACTTACAGGTGAACGTTTCCTAGTTGCAATAAACATAAAATCGTGGTAATTCTATGCATACCAGGTAGCGAATACGTTGAAACGATTTCCATGGATCAAGCAACGACACCCATAGGCTTAGAAAGGTCGAAATTATATACCCATCTGTTTGAAATGATCATAAACTTACAGGTGAACGTTTCCTAGTTGCAATAAACATAAAATCGTGGTAATTTTATGCATACCAGGTAGCGAATACGTTGAAACGATTTCCATGGATCAAGCAACGACACCCATAGGCTTAGAAAGGTCGAAATTATATACCCATCTGTTTGAAATGATCATAAACGTAGAGGTGAACGTTACTGAGTTGTCATAATCATAGCAACGTGATAAATCTACCGATACTATGTAGGTTACACTTGGAAATCATGTGCTATACGCTTGTATATCAAGTACCCACTTTATTCAATGAAATTAGGCCTACACGTGAACGTTTCCTAGTTGCAATAAACATAAAATCGTGGTAATTCTATGCATACCAGGTAGGGAATACGTTGAAACGACTTCCATGGATCAAGCAACGACACCCATAGGCTTAGAAAGGTCGAAATTATATACCCATCTGTTTGAAATGATGATAAACTTACAGGTGAACGTTACCTAGATGTCATAATCATAGTAGCATGATAAATCTACGGATACTATGTAGCTTACGCTTGAAAATCCTGTGCTATACGCTTGTATATCAAGTACCCACTTTATTCAATGGACTTTAACCTACAGGTGAACGTTTCCTTGTTACAATAATCATTGAAAAGTGATAAATCTGTAGATTCCAGGTAGGTAACATGTGGGAACGATTACCATGGATCAATCAATGACACCCATAGGCTTAGAAAGGTCGAAATTATATACCCATCTCTTTGAAACGATCATAAACGTAGAGGTGAACGTTACTGAGTTGTCATAATCATAGCAACGTGATAAATCTACGGATACTATGTAGGTTACACTTGGAAATCCTCTGCTATACGCTTGGATATCAAGTAACCACATTATTCAATGAACTTAAACCTACAGGTTAACGTTTCTTTGTTACAATAATCATTGAAACGTGATAAATCTGTGGATTCCAGGTAGGTAACACGTGGGAACGATTACCATGGATTAATCAACGATACCCATAGGGTTTGCAAGGTCGAAATTAAATACCCATCTGTTTGAAATGATCATAAACTTACAGGTGAACGTTTCCTAGTTGCAATAAACATAAAATCGTGGTAATTCTATGCATACCAGGTAGGGAATACGTTGAAACGACTTCCATGGATCAAGCAACGACACCCATAGGCTTAGAAAGGTCGAAATTATATAACCATCTGTTTGAAATGATCATAAACTTACAGGAGGACGTTTCCTAGATGTCATAATCATAGAAACGTGATAAATCTACCGATACTATGTAGGTTACACTTGGAAATCCTCTGCTATACGCTTTTATATCAAGTACCCTCTTTATTCAATGAAATTAGACCTACAGGTGAACGTTTCCTTGTTACAATAATCATTGAAAAGTGATAAATCTGTGGATTCCAGGTAGGTAACACGTGGGAACGATTACCATGGATAAATCAACGATACCCATAGGCTTAGAAAGGTCGAAATTATATACCCATCTGTTTGAAATGATCATAAACTTACAGGAGGACGTTTCCTAGATGTCATAATCATAGAAACGTGATAAATCTACCAATACTATGTAGGTTACACTTGGAAATCCTCTGCTATACGCTTTTATATCAAGTACCCACTTTATTCAATGAAATTAGACCTACAGGTGAACGTTTCCTTGTTACAATAATCATTGAAAAGTGATAAATCTGTGGATTCCAGGTAGGTAACACGTGGGAACGATTACCATGGATAAATCAACGATACCCATATGCTTAGAAAGGTCGAAATTATATACCCATCTGTTTGAAATGATCATAAACTTACAGGTGAACGTTTCCTAGTTGCAATAAACATAAAATCGTGGTAATTCTATGCATACCAGGTAGCGAATACGTTGAAACGATTTCCATGGATCAAGCAACGACACCCATAGGCTTAGAAAGGTCGAAATTATATACCCATCTGTTTGAAATGATCATAAACGTAGAGGTGAACGTTACTGAGTTGTCATAATCATAGCAACGTGATAAATCTACCGATACTATGTAGGTTACACTTGGAAATCCTGTGCTATACGCTTGTATATCAAGTACCCACTTTATTCAATGGACTTTAACCTACAGGTGAACGTTTCCTTGTTACAATAATCATTGAAAAGTGATAAATCTGTGGATTCCCGGTAGGTAACATGTGGGAACGATTACCATGGATAAATCAACGACACCCTTAGGCTTAGAAAGGTCGAAATTATATACCCATCTGTTTGAAACGATCATAAACGTAGAGGTGAACGTTACTGAGTTGTCATAATCATAGCAACGTGATAAATCTACGGATACTATGTAGGTTACACTTGGAAATCCTCTGCTATACGCTTGGATATCAAGTATCCACATTATTCAATGAACTTAAACCTACAGGTTAACGTTTCCTTGTTACAATAATCATTGAATCGTGATAAATCTGTGGATTCCAGGTAGGTAACACGCGGGAACGATTACCATGGATTAATCAACGATACCCATTGGGTTTGCAAGGTCGAAATTAAATACCCATCTGTTTGAAACGATCATAAACGTAGAGGTGAACGTTACTGAGTTGTCATAATCATAGCAACGTGATAAATCTACGGATACTATGTAGGTTACACTTGGAAATCCTCTGCTATACGCTTGTATATCAAGTACCCACTTTATTCAATGAATTTAGACCTACACGTGAACGTTTCCTAGTTGCAATAAACATAAAATCGTGGTAATTCTATGCATACCAGGTAGGGAATACGTTGAAACGACTTCCATGGATCAAGCAACGACACCCATAGGCTTAGAAAGGTCGAAATTATATACCCATCTGTTTGAAATGATCATAAACGTAGAGGTGAACGTTACTGAGTTGTCATAATCATAATCGCAACGTGATAAATCTACGGATACTATGTAGGTTACACTTGGAAATCCCCTGCTATACGCTTGTATATCAAGTACCCACTTTATTCAATGGACTTTAACCTACAGGTGAACGTTTCCTTGTTACAATAATCATTGAAAAGTGATAAATCTGTGGATTCCAGGTAGGTAACATGTGGGAACGATTACCATGGATAAATCAACGACACCCTTAGGCTTAGAAAGGTCGAAATTATATACCCATCTGTTTGAAACGATCATAAACGTAGAGGTGAACGTTACTGAGTTGTCATAATCATAGCAACGTGATAAATCTACGGATACTATGTAGGTTACACTTGGAAATCCTCTGCTATACGCTTGGATATCAAGTATCCACATTATTCAATGAACTTAAACCTACAGGTTAACGTTTCCTTGTTACAATAATCATTGAATCGTGATAAATCTGTGGATTCCAGGTAGGTAACACGCGGGAACGATTACCATGGATTAATCAACGATACCCATTGGGTTTGCAAGGTCGAAATTAAATACCCATCTGTTTGAAACGATCATAAACGTAGAGGTGAACGTTACTGAGTTGTCATAATCATAGCAACGTGATAAATCTACGGATACTATGTAGGTTACACTTGGAAATCCTCTGCTATACGCTTGGATATCAAGTATCCACATTATTCAATGAACTTAAACCTACAGGTTAACGTTTCCTTGTTACAATAATCATTGAATCGTGATAAATCTGTGGATTCCAGGTAGGTAACACGCGGGAACGATTACCATGGATTAATCAACGATACCCATTGGGTTTGCAAGGTCGAAATTAAATACCCATCTGTTTGAAACGATCATAAACGTAGAGCTGAACGTTACTGAGTTGTCATAATCATAGCAACGTGATAAATCTACGGATACTATGTAGGTTACACTTGGAAATCCTCTGCTATACGCTTGTATATCAAGTACCCACTTTATTCAATGAACTTAGACCTACACGTGAACGTTTCCTAGTTGCAATAAACATAAAATCGTGGTAATTCTATGCATACCAGGTAGGGAATACGTGGGAACGATTACCATGGATCAAGCAACGACACCCATAGGCTTAGAAAGGTCGAAATTATATACCCATCTGTTTGAAATGATCATAAACGTAGAGGTAAACGTTACTGAGTTGTCATAATCATAATCGCAACGTGATAAATCTACGGATACTATGTAGGTTACACTTGGAAATCCCCTGCTATACGCTTGTATATCAAGTACCCACTTTATTCAATGGACTTTAACCTACAGGTGAACGTTTCCTTGTTACAATAATCATTGAAAAGTGATAAATCTGTAGATTCCAGGTAGGTAACATGTGGGAACGATTACCATGGATCAATCAACGACACCCATAGGCTTAGAAAGGTCGAAATTATATACCCATCTGTTTGAAACGATCATAAACTTACAGGAGGACGTTTCCTAGATGTCATAATCATAGAAACGTGATAAATCTACCGATACTATGTAGGTTACACTTGGAAATCCTCTGCTATACGCTTTTATATCAAGTACCCACTTTATTCAATGAAATTAGACCTACAGGTGAACGTTTCCTTGTTACAATAATCATTGAAAAGTGATAAATCTGTGGATTCCAGGTAGGTAACACGTGGGAACGATTACCATGGATAAATCAACGATACCCATAGGCTTAGAAAGGTCGAAATTATATACCCATCTGTTTGAAATGATCATAAACTTACAGGAGGACGTTTCCTAGATGTCATAATCATAGAAACGTGATAAATCTACCAATACTATGTAGGTTACACTTGGAAATCCTCTGCCATACGCTTTTATATCAAGTACCCACTTTATTCAATGAAATTAGACCTACAGGTGAACGTTTCCTTGTTACAATAATCATTGAAAAGTGATAAATCTGTGGATTCCAGGTAGGTAACACGTGGGAACGATTACCATGGATAAATCAACGATACCCATATGCTTAGAAAGGTCGAAATTATATACCCATCTGTTTGAAATGATCATAAACTTACAGGTGAACGTTTCCTAGTTGCAATAAACATAAAATCGTGGTAATTCTATGCATACCAGGTAGGGAATACGTTGAAACGACTTCCATGGATCAAGCAACGACACCCATAGGCTTAGAAAGGTCGAAATTATATACCCATCTGTTTGAAACGATCATAAACGTAGAGGTGAACGTTACTGAGTTGTCATAATCATAGCAACGTGATAAATCTACGGATACTATGTAGGTTACACTTGGAAATCCTCTGCTATACGCTTGGATATCAAGTACCCACTTTATTCAATGGACTTTAACCTACAGGTGAACGTTTCCTTGTTACAATAATCATTGAAAAGTGATAAATCTGTAGATTCCAGGTAGGTAACATGTGGGAACGATTACCATGGATCAATCCAGAAAGAAGAAAGAAGAAATTAGACCTACAGGTGAACGTTTCCTTGTTACAATAATCATTGAAGAGTGATAAATCTGTGGATTCCAGGTAGGTAACACGTGGGAACGATTACCATGGATAAATCAACGATACCCATAGGCTTAGAAAGGTCGAAATTATATACCCATCTGTTTGAAATGATCATAAACTTACAGGAGGACGTTTCCTAGATGTCATAATCATAGAAACGTGATAAATCTACCAATACTATGTAGGTTACACTTGGAAATCCTCTGCTATACGCTTTTATATCAAGTACCCACTTTATTCAATGAAATTAGACCTACAGGTGAACGTTTCCTTGTTACAATAATCATTGAAAAGTGATAAATCTGTGGATTCCAGGTAGGTAACACGTGGGAACGATTACCATGGATAAATCAACGATACCCATATGCTTAGAAAGGTCGAAATTATATACCCATCTGTTTGAAATGATCATAAACTTACAGGTGAACGTTACCTAGATGTCATAATCATAGTAGCATGATAAATCTACGGATACTATGTAGCTTACGCTTGAAAATCCTGTGCTATACGCTTGTATATCAAGTACCTACTTTATTCAATGGACTTTAACCTACAGGTGAACGTTTCCTTGTTACAATAATCATTGAAAAGTGATAAATCTGTAGATTCCAGGTAGGTAACATGTGGGAACGATTACCATGGATCAATCAACGACACCCATAGGCTTAGAAAGGTCGAAATTATATACCCATCTGTTTGAAACGATCATAAACGTAGAGGTGAACGTTACTGAGTTGTCATAATCATAGCAACGTGATAAATCTACGGATACTATGTAGGTTACACTTGGAAATCCTCTGCTATACGCTTGGATATCAAGTATCCACATTATTCAATGAACTTAAACCTACAGGTTAACGTTTCCTTGTTACAATAATCATTGAAACGTGATAAATCTGTGGATTCCAGGTAGGTAACACTCGGGAACGATTACCATGGATTAATCAACGATACCCATAGGGTTTGCAAGGTCGAAATTAAATACCCATCTGTTTGAAATGATCATAAACTTACAGGTGAACGTTTCCTAGTTGCAATAAACATAAAATCGTGGTAATTCTATGCATACCAGGTAGGGAATACGTTGAAACGACTTCCATGGATCAAGCAACGACACCCATAGGCTTAGAAAGGTCGAAATTATATACCCATCTGTTTGAAATGATCATAAACTTACAGGTGAACGTTTCCTAGTTGCAATAAACATAAAATCGTGGTAATTCTATGCATACCAGGTAGCGAATACGTTGAAACGATTTCCATGGATCAAGCAACGACACCCATAGGCTTAGAAAGGTCGAAATTATATACCCATCTGTTTGAAATGATCATAAACGTAGAGGTGAACGTTACTGAGTTGTCATAATCATAGCAACGTGATAAATCTACCGATACTATGTAGGTTACACTTGGAAATCCTGTGCTATACGCTTGTATATCAAGTACCCACTTTATTAAATGGACTTTAACCTACAGGTGAACGTTTCCTTGTTACAATAATCATTGAAAAGTGATAAATCTGTGGATTCCAGGTAGGTAACATGTGGGAACGATTACCATGGATAAATCAACGACACCCTTAGGCTTAGAAAGGTCGAAATTATATACCCATCTGTTTGAAACGATCATAAACTTACAGGAGGACGTTTCCTAGATGTCATAATCATAGAAACGTGATAAATCTACCGATACTATGTAGGTTACACTTGGAAATCCTCTGCTATACGCTTTTATATCAAGTACCCACTTTATTCAATGAAATTAGACCTACAGGTGAACGTTTCCTTGTTACAATAATCATTGAAAAGTGATAAATCTGTGGATTCCAGGTAGGTAACACGTGGGAACGATTACCATGGATAAATCAACGATACCCATAGGCTTAGAAAGGTCGAAATTATATACCCATCTGTTTGAAATGATCATAAACTTACAGGAGGACGTTTCCTAGATGTCATAATCATAGAAACGTGATAAATCTACCAATACTATGTAGGTTACACTTGGAAATCCTCTGCTATACGCTTTTATATCAAGTACCCACTTTATTCAATGAAATTAGACCTACAGGTGAACGTTTCCTTGTTACAATAATCATTGAAAAGTGATAAATCTGTGGATTCCAGGTAGGTAACACGTGGGAACGATTACCATGGATAAATCAACGATACCCATATGCTTAGAAAGGTCGAAATTATATACCCATCTGTTTGAAATGATCATAAACTTACAGGTGAACGTTTCCTAGTTGCAATAAACATAAAATCGTGGTAATTCTATGCATACCAGGTAGCGAATACGTTGAAACGATTTCCATGGATCAAGCAACGACACCCATAGGCTTAGAAAGGTCGAAATTATATACCCATCTGTTTGAAATGATCATAAACGTAGAGGTGAACGTTACTGAGTTGTCATGATCATAGCAACGTGATAAATCTACCGATACTATGTAGGTTACACTTGGAAATCCTGTGCTATACGCTTGTATATCAAGTACCCACTTTATTCAATGGACTTTAACCTGCAGGTGAACGTTT
The DNA here is from genome assembly GCA_020010945.3 of Muscidifurax raptorellus. Lineage (NCBI taxonomy): Eukaryota > Metazoa > Arthropoda > Insecta > Hymenoptera > Pteromalidae > Muscidifurax > Muscidifurax raptorellus. Next base: position 28,609,764 of record CM052080.1, on the reverse strand, counting down.
CCTTGTTACAATAATCATTGAAAAGTGATAAATCTGTGGATTCCAGGTAGGTAACATGTGGGAACGATTACCATGGATAAATCAACGACACCCTTAGGCTTAGAAAGGTCGAAATTATATACCCATCTGTTTGAAACGATCATAAACGTAGAGGTGAACGTTACTGAGTTGTCATAATCATAGCAACGTGATAAATCTACGGATACTATGTAGGTTACACTTGGAAATCCTCTGCTATACGCTTTTATATCAAGTACCCACTTTATTCAATGAAATTAGACCTACAGGTGAACGTTTCCTTGTTACAATAATCATTGAAAAGTGGTAAATCTGTGGATTCCAGGTAGGTAACACGTGGGAACGATTACCATGGATAAATCAACGATACCCATATGCTTAGAAAGGTCGAAATTATATACCCATCTGTTTGAAATGATCATAAACTTACAGGTGAACGTTTCCTAGTTGCAATAAACATAAAATCGTGGTAATTCTATGCATACCAGGTAGCGAATACGTTGACACGATTTCCATGGATCAAGCAACGACACACATAGGCTTAGAAAGGTCGAAATTATATACCCATCTGTTTGAAATGATCATAAACGTAGAGGTGAACGTTACTGAGTTGTCATAATCATAGCAACGTGATAAATCTACCGATACTATGTAGGTTACACTTGGAAATCATGTGCTATACGCTTGTATATCAAGTACCCACTTTATTCAATGAACTTAGACCTACACGTGAACGTTTCCTAGTTGCAATAAACATAAAATCGTGGTAATTCTATGCATACCAGGTAGGGAATACGTTGAAACGACTTCCATGGATCAAGCAACGACACCCATAGGCTTAGAAAGGTCGAAATTATATACCCATCTGTTTGAAATGATCATAAACGTAGAGGTGAACGTTACTGAGTTGTCATAATCATAGCAACGTGATAAATCTACGGATACTATGTAGGTTACACTTGGAAATCCCCTGCTATACGCTTGTATATCAAGTACCCACTTTATTCAATGGACTTTAACCTACAGGTGAACGTTTCCTTGTTACAATAATCATTGAAAAGTGATAAATCTGTAGATTCCAGGTAGGTAACATGTGGGAACGATTACCATGGATCAATCAACGACACCCATAGGCTTAGAAAGGTCGAAATTATATACCCATCTGTTTGAAACGATCATAAACGTAGAGGTGAACGTTACTGAGTTGTCATAATCATAGCAACGTGATAAATCTACGGATACTATGTAGGTTACACTTGGAAATCCTCTGCTATACGCTTGGATATCAAGTACCCACTTTATTCAATGAAATTAGACCTACAGGTCAACGTTTCCTAGTTACAATAATCATTGAAACCTGATAAATCTATAGATTCCAGGTAGGAAATACGCTGAAACGGCTTCCATGGATCAAGCAACGATACCCATAGGCTTAGAAAGATTGAAATTAAATACCATTCTGTTTGAAATGATCATAAACTTACAGGTGAACGTTACCTAGATGTCATAATCATAGAAACGTGATAAATCTACGGATACTATGTAGCTTACGCTTGAAAATCCTGTGCTATATGCTTGTATATCAAGTACCCACTTTATTCAATGGACTTTAACCTACAGGTGAACGTTTCCTTGTTACAATAATCATTGAAAAGTGATAAATCTGTAGATTCCAGGTAGGTAACATGTGGGAACGATTACCATGGATCAATCAACGACACCCATAGGCTTAGAAAGGTCGAAATTATATACCCATCTGTTTGAAACGATCATAAACGTAGAGGTGAACGTTACTGAGTTGTCATAATCATAGCAACGTGATAAATCTACGGATACTATGTAGGTTACACTTGGAAATCCTCTGCTATACGCTTGGATATCAAGTATCCACATTATTCAATGAACTTAAACCTACAGGTTAACGTTTCCTTGTTACAATAATCATTGAAACGTGATAAATCTGTGGATTCCAGGTAGGTAACACGTAGGAACGATTAACATGGATTAATCAACGATACCCATAGGGTTTGCAAGGTCGAAATTAAATACCCATCTGTTTGAAATGATCATAAACTTACAGGTGAACGTTTCCTAGTTGCAATAAACATAAAATCGTGGTAATTCCATGCATACCAGGTAGGGAATACGTTGAAACGACTTCCATGGATCAAGCAACGACACCCATAGGCTTAGAAAGGTCGAAATTATATAACCATCTGTTTGAAATGATCATAAACTTACAGGAGGACGTTTCCTAGATGTCATAATCATAGAAACGTGATAAATCTACCGATACTATGTAGGTTACACTTGGAAATCCTCTGCTATACGCTTTTATATCAAGTACCCACTTTATTCAATGAAATTAGACCTACAGGTGAACGTTTCCTTGTTACAATAATCATTGAAAAGTGATAAATCTGTGGATTCCAGGTAGGTAACACGTGGGAACGATTACCATGGATAAATCAACGATACCCAAAGGCTTAGAAAGGTCGAAATTATATACCTATCTGTTTGAAACGATCATAAACTTACAGGAGGACGTTTCCTAGATGTCATAATCATAGAAACGTGATAAATCTACCAATACTATGTAGGTTACACTTGGAAATCCTCTGCTATACGCTTTTATATCAAGTACCCACTTTATTCAATGAAATTAGACCTACAGGTGAACGTTTCCTTGTTACAATAATCATTGAAAAGTGATAAATCTGTGGATTCCAGGTAGGTAACACGTGGGAACGATTACCATGGATAAATCAACGATACCCATATGCTTAGAAAGGTCGAAATTAAATACCCATCTGTTTGAAATGATCATAAACTTACAGGAGGACGTTTCCTAGATGTCATAATCATAGAAACGTGATAAATCTACCGATACTATGTAGGTTACACTTGGAAATCCTCTGCTATACGCTTTTATATCAAGTACCCACTTTATTCAATGAAATTAGACCTACAGGTGAACGTTTCCTTGTTACAATAATCATTGAAAAGTGATAAATCTGTGGATTCCAGGTAGGTAACACGTGGGAACGATTACCATGGATAAATCAACGATACCCATATGCTTAGAAAGGTCGAAATTAAATACCCATCTGTTTGAAATGATCATAAACTTACAGGTGAACGTTTCCTAGTTGCAATAAACATAAAATCGTGGTAATTCTATGCATACCAGGTAGGGAATACGTTGAAACGACTTCCATGGATCAAGCAACGACACCCATAGGCTTAGAAAGGTCGAAATTATATACCCATCTGTTTGAAATGATCATAAACGTAGAGGTGAACGTTACTGAGTTGTCATAATCATAGCAACGTGATAAATCTACGGATACTATGTAGGTTACACTTGGAAATCCCCTGCTATACGCTTGTATATCAAGTACCCACTTTATTCAATGGACTTTAACCTACAGGTGAACGTTTCCTTGTTACAATAATCATTGAAAAGTGATAAATCTGTAGATTCCAGGTAGGTAACATGTGGGAACGATTACCATGGATCAATCAACGACACCCATAGGCTTAGAAAGGTCGAAATTATATACCCATCTGTTTGAAACGATCATAAACGTAGAGGTGAACGTTACTGAGTTGTCATAATCATAGCAACGTGATAAATCTACGGATACTATGTAGGTTACACTTGGAAATCCTCTGCTATACGCTTGGATATCAAGTACCCACTTTATTCAATGAAATTAGACCTACAGGTCAACGTTTCCTAGTTACAATAATCATTGAAACCTGATAAATCTATAGATTCCAGGTAGGAAATACGCTGAAACGGCTTCCATGGATCAAGCAACGATACCCATAGGCTTAGAAAGATTGAAATTAAATACCATTCTGTTTGAAATGATCATAAACTTACAGGTGAACGTTACCTAGATGTCATAATCATAGTAGCATGATAAATCTACGGATACTATGTAGCTTACGCTTGAAAATCCTGTGCTATACGCTTGTATATCAAGTACCCACTTTATTCAATGGACTTTAACCTACAGGTGAACGTTTCCTTGTTACAATAATCATTGAAAAGTGATAAATCTGTAGATTCCAGGTAGGTAACATGTGGGAACGATTACCATGGATCAATCAACGACACCCATAGGCTTAGAAAGGTCGAAATTATATACCCATCTGTTTGAAACGATCATAAACGTAGAGGTGAACGTTACTGAGTTGTCATAATCATAGCAACGTGATAAATCTACGGATACTATGTAGGTTACACTTGGAAATCCTCTGCTATACGCTTGGATATCAAGTATCCACATTATTCAATGAACTTAAACCTACAGGTTAACGTTTCCTTGTTACAATAATCATTGAAACGTGATAAATCTGTGGATTCCAGGTAGGTAACACGTGGGAACGATTAACATGGATTAATCAACGATACCCATAGGGTTTGCAAGGTCGAAATTAAATACCCATCTGTTTGAAATGATCATAAACTTACAGGTGAACGTTTCCTAGTTGCAATAAACATAAAATCGTGGTAATTCTATGCATACCAGGTAGGGAATACGTTGAAACGACTTCCATGGATCAAGCAACGACACCCATAGGCTTAGAAAGGTCGAAATTATATAACCATCTGTTTGAAATGATCATAAACTTACAGGAGGACGTTTCCTAGATGTCATAATCATAGAAACGTGATAAATCTACCGATACTATGTAGGTTACACTTGGAAATCCTCTGCTATACGCTTTTATATCAAGTACCCACTTTATTCAATGAAATTAGACCTACAGGTGAACGTTTCCTTGTTACAATAATCATTGAAAAGTGATAAATCTGTGGATTCCAGGTAGGTAACACGTGGGAACGATTACCATGGATAAATCAACGATACCCAAAGGCTTAGAAAGGTCGAAATTATATACCTATCTGTTTGAAACGATCATAAACTTACAGGAGGACGTTTCCTAGATGTCATAATCATAGAAACGTGATAAATCTACCAATACTATGTAGGTTACACTTGGAAATCCTCTGCTATACGCTTTTATATCAAGTACCCACTTTATTCAATGAAATTAGACCTACAGGTGAACGTTTCCTTGTTACAATAATCATTGAAAAGTGATAAATCTGTGGATTCCAGGTAGGTAACACGTGGGAACGATTACCATGGATAAATCAACGATACCCATATGCTTAGAAAGGTCGAAATTAAATACCCATCTGTTTGAAATGATCATAAACTTACAGGAGGACGTTTCCTAGATGTCATAATCATAGAAACGTGATAAATCTACCGATACTATGTAGGTTACACTTGGAAATCCTCTGCTATACGCTTTTATATCAAGTACCCACTTTATTCAATGAAATTAGACCTACAGGTGAACGTTTCCTTGTTACAATAATCATTGAAAAGTGATAAATCTGTGGATTCCAGGTAGGTAACACGTGGGAACGATTACCATGGATAAATCAACGATACCCAAAGGCTTAGAAAGGTCGAAATTATATACCTATCTGTTTGAAACGATCATAAACTTACAGGAGGACGTTTCCTAGATGTCATAATCATAGAAACGTGATAAATCTACCAATACTATGTAGGTTACACTTGGAAATCCTCTGCTATACGCTTTTATATCAAGTACCCACTTTATTCAATGAAATTAGACCTACAGGTGAACGTTTCCTTGTTACAATAATCATTGAAAAGTGATAAATCTGTGGATTCCAGGTAGGTAACACGTGGGAACGATTACCATGGATAAATCAACGATACCCATATGCTTAGAAAGGTCGAAATTAAATACCCATCTGTTTGAAATGATCATAAACTTACAGGTGAACGTTTCCTAGTTGCAATAAACATAAAATCGTGGTAATTCTATGCATACCAGGTAGGGAATACGTTGAAACGACTTCCATGGATCAAGCAACGACACCCATAGGCTTAGAAAGGTCGAAATTATATACCCATCTGTTTGAAATGATCATAAACGTAGAGGTGAACGTTACTGAGTTGTCATAATCATAGCAACGTGACAAATCTACCGATACTATGTAGGTTACACTTGGAAATCCTCTGCTATACGCTTGGATATCAAGTACCCACTTTATTCAATGAAATTAGACCTACAGGTCAACGTTTCCTAGTTACAATAATCATTGAAACCTGATAAATCTATAGATTCCAGGTAGGAAATACGCTGAAACGGCTTCCATGGATCAAGCAACGATACCCATAGGCTTAGAAAGATTGAAATTAAATACCATTCTGTTTGAAATGATCATAAACTTACAGGTTAACGTTACCTAGATGTCATAATCATAGTAGCATGATAAATCTACGGATACTATGTAGCTTACGCTTGAAAATCCTGTGCTATACGCTTGTATATCAAGTACCCACTTTATTCAATGGACTTTAACCTACAGGTGAACGTTTCCTTGTTACAATAATCATTGAAAAGTGATAAATCTGTAGATTCCAGGTAGGTAACATGTGGGAACGATTACCATGGATCAATCAACGACACCCATAGGCTTAGAAAGGTCGAAATTATATATCCATCTGTTTGAAACGATCATAAACGTAGAGGTGAACGTTACTGAGTTGTCATAATCATAGCAACGTGATAAATCTACGGATACTATGTAGGTTACACTTGGAAATCCTCTGCTATACGCTTGGATATCAAGTACCCACTTTATTAAATGAAATTAGACCTACAGGTCAACGTTTCCTAGTTACAATAATCATTGAAACCTGATAAATCTATAGATTCCAGGTAGGAAATACGTTGAAACGACTTCCATGGATCAAGCAACGATACCCATAGGCTTAGAAAGATTGAAATTAAATACCATTCTGTTTGAAATGATCATAAACTTACAGGTGAACGTTACCTAGATGTCATAATCATAGTAGCATGATAAATCTACGGATACTATGTAGCTTACGCTTGAAAATCCTGTGCTATACGCTTGTATATCAAGTACCCACTTTATTCAATGGACTTTAACCTACAGGTGAACGTTTCCTTGTTACAATAATCATTGAAAAGTGATAAATCTGTAGATTCCAGGTAGGTAACATGTGGGAACGATTACCATGGATCAATCAACGACACCCATAGGCTTAGAAAGGTCGAAATTATATACCCATCTGTTTGAAACGATCATAAACGTAGAGGTGAACGTTACTGAGTTGTCATAATCATAGCAACGTGATAAATCTACGGATACTATGTAGGTTACACTTGGAAATCCTCTGCTATACGCTTTTATATCAAGTACCCACTTTATTCAATGAAATTAGACCTACAGGTGAACGTTTCCTTGTTACAATAATCATTGAAAAGTGATAAATCTGTGGATTCCAGGTAGGTAACACGTGGGAACGATTACCATGGATAAATCAACGATACCCATATGCTTAGAAAGGTCGAAATTATATACCCATCTGTTTGAAATGATCATAAACTTACAGGTGAACGTTTCCTAGTTGCAATAAACATAAAATCGTGGTAATTCTATGCATACCAGGTAGCGAATACGTTGAAACGATTTCCATGGATCAAGCAACGACACCCATAGGCTTAGAAAGGTCGAAATTATATACCCATCTGTTTGAAATGATCATAAACGTAGAGGTGAACGTTACTGAGTTGTCATAATCATAGCAACGTGATAAATCTACGGATACTATGTAGGTTACACATGGAAATCCCCTGCTATACGCTTGTATACCAAGTACCCACTTTATTCAATGGACTTTAACCTACAGGTGATCGTTTCCTTGTTACAATAATCATTGAAAAGTGATAAATCTGTAGATTCCAGGTAGGTAACATGTGGGAACGATTACCATGGATCAATCAACGACACCCATAGGCTTAGAAAGGTCGAAATTATATACCCATCTGTTTGAAACGATCATAAACGTAGAGGTGAACGTTACTGAGTTGTCATAATCATAGCAACGTGATAAATCTACGGATACTATGTAGGTTACACTTGGAAATCCTCTGCTATACGCTTGGATATCAAGTACCCACTTTATTCAATGAAATTAGACCTACAGGTCAACGTTTCCTAGTTACAATAATCATTGAAACCTGATAAATCTATAGATTCCAGGTAGGAAATACGTTGAAACGACTTCCATGGATCAAGCAACGATACCCATAGGCTTAGAAAGATTGAAATTAAATACCATTCTGTTTGAAATGATCATAAACTTACAGGTGAACGTTACCTAGATGTCATAATCATAGTAGCATGATAAATCTACGGATACTATGTAGCTTACGCTTGAAAATCCTGTGCTATACGCTTGTATATCAAGTACCCACTTTATTCAATGGACTTTAACCTACAGGTGAACGTTTCCTTGTTACAATAATCATTGAAAAGTGATAAATCTGTGGATTCCAGGTAGGTAACATGTGGGAATGATTACCATGGATAAATCAACGATACCCATAGGCTTAGAAAGGTCGAAATTATATACCCATCTGTTTGAAATGATCATAAACTTACAGGTGAACGTTTCCTAGTTGCAATAAACATAAAATCGTGGTAATTCTATGCATACCAGGTAGGGAATACGTTGAAACGACTTCCATGGATCAAGCAACGACACCCATAGGCTTAGAAAGGTCGAAATTATATACCCATCTGTTTGAAATGATCATAAACTTACAGGAGGACGTTTCCTAGATGTCATAATCATAGAAACGTGATAAATCTACCAATACTATGTAGGTTACACTTGGAAATCCTCTGCTATACGCTTTTATATCAAGTACCCACTGTATTCAATGAAATTAGACCTACAGGTGAACGTTTCCTTGTTACAATAATCATTGAAAAGTGATAAATCTGTGGATTCCAGGTAGGTAACACGTGGGAACGATTACCATGGATAAATCAACGATACCCATATGCTTAGAAAGGTCGAAATTATATACCCATCTGTTTGAAATGATCATAAACTTACAGGTGAACGTTTCCTAGTTGCAATAAACATAAAATCGTGGTAATTCTATGCATACCAGGTAGGGAATACGTTGAAACGACTTCCATGGATCAAGCAACGACACCCATAGGCTTAGAAAGGTCGAAATTATATAACCATCTGTTTGAAATGATCATAAACGTAGAGGTGAACGTTACTGAGTTGTCATAATCATAGAAACGTGATAAATCTACCGATACTATGTAGGTTACACTTGGAAATCCTCTGCTATACGCTTTTATATCAAGTACCCACTTTATTCAATGAAATTAGACCTACAGGTGAACGTTTCCTTGTTACAATAATCATTGAAAAGTGATAAATCTGTGGATTCCAGGTAGGTAACACGTGGGAACGATTACCATGGATAAATCAACGATACCCATAGGCTTAGAAAGGTCGAAATTATATACCCATCTGTTTGAAATGATCATAAACTTACAGGAGGACGTTTCCTAGATGTCATAATCATAGAAACGTGATAAATCTACCAATACTATGTAGGTTACACTTGGAAATCCTCTGCTATACGCTTTTATATCAAGTACCCACTTTATTCAATGAAATTAGACCTACAGGTGAACGTTTCCTTGTTACAATAATCATTGAAAAGTGATAAATCTGTGGATTCCAGGTAGGTAACACGTGGGAACGATTACCATGGATAAATCAACGATACCCATATGCTTAGAAAGGTCGAAATTATATACCCATCTGTTTGAAATGATCATAAACTTACAGGTGAACGTTTCCTAGTTGCAATAAACATAAAATCGTGGTAATTCTATGCATACCAGGTAGCGAATACGTTGAAACGATTTCCATGGATCAAGCAACGACACCCATAGGCTTAGAAAGGTCGATATTATATACCCATCTGTTTGAAATGATCATAAACGTAGAGGTGAACGTTACTGAGTTGTCATAATCATAGCAACGTGATAAATCTACCGATACTATGTAGGTTACACTTGGAAATCCTGTGCTATACGCTTGTATATCAAGTACCTACTTTATTCAATGAACTTAGACCTACACGTGAACGTTTCCTAGTTGCAATAAACATAAAATCGTGGTAATTCTATGCATACCAGGTAGGGAATACGTTGAAACGACTTCCATGGATCAAGCAACGACACCCATAGGCTTAGAAAGGTCGAAATTATATACCCATCTGTTTGAAATGATCATAAACGTAGAGGTGAACGTTACTGAGTTGTCATAATCATAGCAACGTGATAAATCTACGGATACTATGTAGGTTACACTTGGAAATCCCCTGCTATACGCTTGTATATCAAGTACCCACTTTATTCAATGGACTTTAACCTACAGGTGAACGTTTCCTTGTTACAATAATCATTGAAAAGTGATAAATCTGTAGATTCCAGGTAGGTAACATGTGGGAACGATTACCATGGATCAATCAACGACACCCATAGGCTTAGAAAGGTCGAAATTATATACCCATCTGTTTGAAACGATCATAAACGTAGAGGTGAACGTTACTGAGTTGTCATAATCATAGCAACGTGATAAATCTACGGATACTATGTAGGTTACACTTGGAAATCCTCTGCTATACGCTTGGATATCAAGTACCCACTTTATTCAATGAAATTAGACCTACAAGTCAACGTTTCCTAGTTACAATAATCATTGAAACCTGATAAATCTATAGATTCCAGGTAGGAAATACGTTGAAACGACTTCCATGGATCAAGCAACGATACCCATAGGCTTAGAAAGATTGAAATTAAATACCATTCTGTTTGAAATGATCATAAACTTACAGGTGAACGTTACCTAGATGTCATAATCATAGTAGCATGATAAATCTACGGATACTATGTAGCTTACGCTTGAAAATCCTGTGCTATACGCTTGTATATCAAGTACCCACTTTATTCAATGGACTTTAACCTACAGGTGAACGTTTCCTTGTTACAATAATCATTGAAAAGTGATAAATCTGTGGATTCCAGGTAGGTAACACGTGGGAACGATTACCATGGATAAATCAACGATACCCATATGCTTAGAAAGGTCGAAATTATATACCCATCTGTTTGAAATGATCATAAACTTACAGGTGAACGTTTCCTAGTTGCAATAAACATAAAATCGTGGTAATTCTATGCATACCAGGTAGCGAATACGTTGAAACGATTTCCATGGATCAAGCAACGACACCCATAGGCTTAGAAAGGTCGAAATTATATACCCATCTGTTTGAAATGATCATAAACGTAGAGGTGAACGTTACTGAGTTGTCATAATCATAGCAACGTGATAAATCTACGGATACTATGTAGGTTACACATGGAAATCCCCTGCTATACGCTTGTATACCAAGTACCCACTTTATTCAATGGACTTTAACCTACAGGTGATCGTTTCCTTGTTACAATAATCATTGAAAAGTGATAAATCTGTAGATTCCAGGTAGGTAACATGTGGGAACGATTACCATGGATCAATCAACGACACCCATAGGCTTAGAAAGGTCGAAATTATATACCCATCTGTTTGAAACGATCATAAACGTAGAGGTGAACGTTACTGAGTTGTCATAATCATAGCAACGTGATAAATCTACGGATACTATGTAGGTTACACTTGGAAATCCTCTGCTATACGCTTGGATATCAAGTACCCACTTTATTCAATGAAATTAGACCTACAGGTCAACGTTTCCTAGTTACAATAATCATTGAAACCTGATAAATCTATAGATTCCAGGTAGGAAATACGTTGAAACGACTTCCATGGATCAAGCAACGATACCCATAGGCTTAGAAAGATTGAAATTAAATACCATTCTGTTTGAAATGATCATAAACTTACAGGTGAACGTTACCTAGATGTCATAATCATAGTAGCATGATAAATCTACGGATACTATGTAGCTTACGCTTGAAAATCCTGTGCTATACGCTTGTATATCAAGTACCCACTTTATTCAATGGACTTTAACCTACAGGTGAACGTTTCCTTGTTACAATAATCATTGAAAAGTGATAAATCTGTGGATTCCAGGTAGGTAACATGTGGGAATGATTACCATGGATAAATCAACGATACCCATAGGCTTAGAAAGGTCGAAATTATATACCCATCGGTTTGAAATGATCATAATCGTAGATGTGGACGTTACCGAGTTGTCATAATCATAGAAACGTGATAAAACTACGGATACTTCGTAGGTTACACTTGGAAATCCTCTGCTATACGCTTGTATATCAAGTACCCACTTTATTCAATGGACTTTAACCTACAGGTGAACGTTTCCTTGTTACAATAATCATTGAAAAGTGATAAATCTGTGGATTCCAGGTAGGTAACACGTGGGAACGATTACCATGGATTAATCAACGATACCCATAGGGTTTGCAAGGTCGAAATTAAATACCCATCTGTTTGAAATGATCATAAACTTACAGGTGAACGTTTCCTAGTTGCAATAAACATAAAATCGTGGTAATTCTATGCATACCAGGTAGGGAATACGTTGAAACGACTTCCATGGATCAAGCAACGACACCCATAGGCTTAGAAAGGTCGAAATTATATACCCATCTGTTTGAAATGATCATAAACTTACAGGAGGACGTTTCCTAGATGTCATAATCATAGAAACGTGATAAATCTACCAATACTATGTAGGTTACACTTGGAAATCCTCTGCTATACGCTTTTATATCAAGTACCCACTTTATTCAATGAAATTAGACCTACAGGTGAACGTTTCCTTGTTACAATAATCATTGAAAAGTGATAAATCTGTGGATTCCAGGTAGGTAACACGTGGGAACGATTACCATGGATAAATCAACGATACCCATATGCTTAGAAAGGTCGAAATTATATACCCATCTGTTTGAAATGATCATAAACTTACAGGTGAACGTTTCCTAGTTGCAATAAACATAAAATCGTGGTAATTCTATGCATACCAGGTAGGGAATACGTTGAAATGACTTCCATGGATCAAGCAACGACACCCATAGGCTTAGAAAGGTCGAAATTATATAACCATCTGTTTGAAATGATCATAAACGTAGAGGTGAACGTTACTGAGTTGTCATAATCATAGAAACGTGATAAATCTACCGATACTATGTAGATTACACTTGGAAATCCTCTGCTATACGCTTTTATATCAAGTACCCACTTTATTCAATGAAATTAGACCTACAGGTGAACGTTTCCTTGTTACAATAATCATTGAAAAGTGATAAATCTGTGGATTCCAGGTAGGTAACACGTGGGAACGATTACCATGGATAAATCAACGATACCCATAGGCTTAGAAAGGTCGAAATTATATACCCATCTGTTTGAAATGATCATAAACTTACAGGAGGACGTTTCCTAGATGTCATAATCATAGAAACGTGATAAATCTACCAATACTATGTAGGTTACACTTGGAAATCCTCTGCTATACGCTTTTATATCAAGTACCCACTTTATTCAATGAAATTAGACCTACAGGTGAACGTTTCCTTGTTACAATAATCATTGAAAAGTGATAAATCTGTGGATTCCAGGTAGGTAACACGTGGGAACGATTACCATGGATAAATCAACGATACCCATATGCTTAGAAAGGTCGAAATTATATACCCATCTGTTTGAAATGATCATAAACTTACAGGTGAACGTTTGCTAGTTGCAATAAACATAAAATCGTGGTAATTCTATGCATACCAGGTAGCGAATACGTTGAAACGATTTCCATGGATCAAGCAACGACACCCATAGGCTTAGAAAGGTCGATATTATATACCCATCTGTTTGAAATGATCATAAACGTAGAGGTGAACGTTACTGAGTTGTCATAATCATAGCAACGTGATAAATCTACCGATACTATGTAGGTTACACTTGGAAATCCTGTGCTATACGCTTGTATATCAAGTACCCACTTTATTCAATGAACTTAGACCTACACGTGAACGTTTCCTAGTTGCAATAAACATAAAATCGTGGTAATTCTATGCATACCAGGTAGGGAATACGTTGAAACGACTTCCATGGATCAAGCAACGACACCTATAGGCTTAGAAAGGTCGAAATTATATACCCATCTGTTTGAAATGATCATAAACGTAGAGGTGAACGTTACTGAGTTGTCATAATCATAGCAACGTGATAAATCTACGGATACTATGTAGGTTACACTTGGGAATCCTCTGCTATACGCTTGGATATCAAGTACCCACTTTATTCAATGAAATTAGACCTACAGGTCAACGTTTCCTAGTTACAATAATCATTGAAACCTGATAAATCTATAGATTCCAGGTAGGAAATACGTTGAAACGACTTCCATGGATCAAGCAACGATACATATAGGCTTAGAAAGATTGAAATTAAATACCATTCTGTTTGAAATGATCATAAACTTACAGGTGAACGTTACCTAGATGTCATAATCATAGTAGCATGATAAATCTACGGATACTATGTAGCTTACGCTTGAAAATCCTGTGCTATACGCTTGTATATCAAGTACCCACTTTATTCAATGGACTTTAACCTACAGGTGAACGTTTCCTTGTTACAATAATCATTGAAAAGTGATAAATCTGTGGATTCCAGGTAGGTAACATGTGGGAATGATTACCATGGATAAATCAACGATACCCATAGGCTTAGAAAGGTCGAAATTATATACCCATCGGTTTGAAATGATCATAATCGTAGATGTGGACGTTACCGAGTTGTCATAATCATAGAAACGTGATAAATCTACGGATACTTCGTAGGTTACACTTGGAAATCCTCTGCTATACGCTTGGATATCAAGTATCCACATTATTCAATGAACTTAAACCTACAGGTTAACGTTTCCTTGTTACAATATTCATTGAAACGTGATAAATCTGTGGATTCCAGGTAGGTAACACGTGGGAACGATTACCATGGATTAATCAACGATACCCATAGGGTTTGCAAGGTCGAAATTAAATACCCATCTGTTTGAAATGATCATAAACTTACAGGTGAACGTTTCCTAGTTGCAATAAACATAAAATCGTGGTAATTCTATGCATACCAGGTAGGGAATACGTTGAAACGACTTCCATGGATCAAGCAACGACACCCATAGGCTTAGAAAGGTCGAAATTATATAACCATCTGTTTGAAATGATCATAAACTTACAGGAGGACGTTTCCTAGATGTCATAATCATAGAAACGTGATAAATCTACCGATTATATGTAGGTTACACTTGGAAATCCTCTGCTATACGCTTTTATATCAAGTACCCACTTTATTCAATGAAATTAGACCTACAGGTGAACGTTTCCTTGTTACAATAATCATTGAAAAGTGATAAATCTGTGGATTCCAGGTAGGTAACACGTGGGAACGATTACCATGGATAAATCAACGATACCCATAGGCTTAGAAAGGTCGAAATTATATACCTATCTGTTTGAAATGATCATAAACTTACAGGAGGACGTTTCCTAGATGTCATAATCATAGAAACGTGATAAATCTACCAATACTATGTAGGTTACACTGGGAAATCCTCTGCTATACGCTTTTATATCAAGTACCCACTTTATTCAATGAAATTAGACCTACAGGTGAACGTTTCCTTGTTACAATAATCATTGAAAAATGATAAATCTGTGGATTCCAGGTAGGTAACACGTGGGAACGATTACCATGGATAAATCAACGATACCCATATGCTTAGAAAGGTCGAAATTAAATACCCATCTGTTTGAAATGATCATAAACTTACAGGTGAACGTTCCTAGTTGCAATAAACATAAAATCGTGGTAATTCTATGCATACCAGGTAGGGAATACGTTGAAACGACTTCCATGGATTAAGCAACGACACCCATAGGCTTAGAAAGGTCGAAATTATATAACCATCTGTTTGAAATGATCATAAACTTACAGGAGGACGTTTCCTAGATGTCATAATCATAGAAACGTGATAAATCTACCGATACTATGTAGGTTACACTTGGAAATCCTCTGCTATACGCTTTTATATCAAGTGCCCACTTTATTCAATGAAATTAGACCTGCAGGTGAACGTTTCCTTGTTACAATAATCATTGAAAAGTGATAAATCTGTGGATTCCAGGTAGGTAACACGTGGGAACGATTACCATGGATAGATCAACGATACCCATAGGCTTAGAAAGGTCGAAATTATATACCCATCTGTTTGAAACGATCATAAACGTAGAGGTGAACGTTTCCTAGATGTCATAATCATAGCAACGTGATAAATCTACGAATACTATGTAGGTTACACTTGGAAATCCTCTGCTATACGCTTGGATATCAAGTATCCACATTATTCAATGAACTTAAACCTACAGGTTAACGTTTCCTTGTTACAATAATCATTGAAACGTGATAAATCTGTGGATTCCAGGTAGGTAACACGTGGGAACGATTACCATGGATTAATCAACGATACCCATAGGGTTTGCAAGGTCGAAATTAAATACCCATCTGTTTAAAATGATCATAAACTTACAGGAGGACGTTTCCTAGATGTCATAATCATAGAAAAGTGATAAATCTACGGATACTATGTAGGTTACACTTGGAAATCCTCTGCTATACGCTTGGATATCAAGTATCCACATTATTCAATGAACTTAAACCTACAGGTTAACGTTTCCTTGTTACAATAATCATTGAAACGTGATAAATCTGTGGATTCCAGGTAGGTAGCACGTGGGAACGATTACCATGGATTAATCAACGATACCCATAGGGTTTGCAAGGTCGAAATTAAATACCCATCTGTTTAAAATGATCATAAACTTACAGGTGAACGTTTCCTAGTTGCAATAAACATAAAATCGTGGTAATTCTATGCATACCAGGTAGGGAATACGTTGAAACGACTTCCATGGATTAAGCAACGACACCCATAGGTTTAGAAAGGTCGAAATTATATAACCATCTGTTTGAAATGATCATAAACTTACAGGAGGACGTTTCCTAGATGTCATAATCATAGAAACGTGATCAATCTACCGAAAATATGTAGGTTACACTTGGAAATCCTCTGCTATACGCTTTTATATCAAGTACCCACTTTATTCAATGAAATTAGACCTACAGGTGAACGTTTCCTTGTTACAATAATCATTGAAAAGTGGTAAATCTGTGGATTCCAGGTAGGTAACACTTGGGAACGATTACCATGGATAAATCAACGATACCCATATGCTTAGAAAGGTCGAAATTATATACCCATCTGTTTGAAATGATCATAAACTTACAGGTGAACGTTTCCTAGTTGCAATAAACATAAAATCGTGGTAATTCTATGCATACCAGGTAGCGAATACGTTGAAACGATTTCCATGGATCAAGCAACAACACCCATAGGCTTAGAAAGGTCGAAATTATATACCCATCTGTTTGAAATGATCATAAACGTAGAGGTGAACGTTACTGAGTTGTCATAATCATAGCAACGTGATAAATCTACCGATACTATGTAGGTTACACTTGGAAATCATGTGCTTTACGCTTGTATATCAAGTACCCACTTTATTCAATGAAATTAGACCTACAGGTGAACGTTTCCTTGTTACAGTAATCATTGAAAAGTGATAAATCTGTGGATTCCAGGTAGGTAACACGTGGGAACGATTACCATGGATAAATCAACGATACCCATAGGCATAGAAAGGTCGAAATTATATAACCATCTGTTTGAAATGATCATAAACTTACAGGAGGACGTTTCCTAGATGTCATAATCATAGAAAAGTGATAAATCTACGGATACTATGTAGGTTACACTTGGAAATCCTCTGCTATACGCTTGGATATCAAGTACCCACTTTATTCAATGGACTTTAACCTACAGGTGAACGTTTCCTTGTTACAATAATCATTGAAAAGTGGTAAATCTGTGGATTCCAGGTAGGTAACACGTGGGAACGATTACCATGGATAAATCAACGATACCCATATGCTTAGAAAGGTCGAAATTAAATACCCATCTGTTTGAAATGATCATAAACTTACAGGTGAACGTTTCCTAGTTGCAATAAACATAAAATCGTGGTAATTCTATGCATACCAGGTAGGGAATACGTTGAAACGACTTCCATGGATCAAGCAACGACACCCATAGGCTTAGAAAGGTCGAAGTTATATAACCATCTGTTTGAAATGATCATAAACTTACAGGAGGACGTTTCCTAGATGTCATAATCATAGAAACGTGATAAATCTACCGATACTATGTAGGTTACACTTGGAAATCCTCTGCTATACGCTTTTATATCAAGTACCCACTTTATTCAATGAAATTAGACCTACAGGTGAACGTTTCCTTGTTACAATAATCATTGAAAAGTGATAAATCTGTGGATTCCAGGTAGGTAACACGTGGGAACGATTACCATGGATAAATCAACGATACCCATATGCTTAGAAAGGTCGAAATTAAATACCCATCTGTTTGAAATGATCATAAACTTACAGGTGAACGTTTCCTAGTTGCAATAAACATAAAATCGTGGTAATTCTATGCATACCAGGTAGGGAATACGTTGAAACGACTTCCATGGATCAAGCAACGACACCCATAGGCTTAGAAAGGTCGATATTATATAACCATCTGTTTGAAATGATCATAAACTTACAGGAGGACGTTTCCTAGATGTCATAATCATAGAAACGTGATAAATCTACCGATACTATGTAGGTTACACTTGGAAATCCTCTGCTATATGCTTTTATATCAAGTACCCACATTATTCAATGAACTTAAACCTACAGGTTAAAGTTTCCTTGTTACAATAATCATTGAAACGTGATAAATCTGTGGATTCCAGGTAGGTAACACGTGGGAACGATTACCATGGATCAACCAACGACACCCATAGGCTTAGAAAGGTCGAAATTAAATACCCATCTGTTTAAAATGATCATAAACGTAGAGGTGAACGTTAGTGAGTTGTCATAATCATAGCAACGTGATAAATCTACGGATACTATGTAGGTTACACTTGGAAATCCTCTGCTATACGCTTGGATATCAAGTACCCACTTTATTCAATGAAATTAGACCTACAGGTCAACGTTTCCTAGTTACAATAATCATTGAAACCTGATAAATCTATAGATTCCAGGTAGGAAATACGTTGAAACGACTTCCATGGATCAAGCAACGATACCCATAGGCTTAGAAAGATTGAAATTAAATACCATTCTGTTTGAAATGATCATAAACTTACAGGTGAACGTTACCTAGATGTCATAATCATAGTAGCATGATAAATCTACGGATACTATGTAGCTTACGCTTGAAAATCCTGTGCTATACGCTTGTATATCAAGTACCCACTTTATTCAATGGACTTTAACCTACAGGTGAACGTTTCCTTGTTACAATAATCATTGAAAAGTGATAAATCTGTGGATTCCAGGTAGGTAACATGTGGGAATGATTACCATGGATAAATCAACGATACCCATAGGCTTAGAAAGGTCGAAATTATATACCCATCTGTTTAAAATGATCATAAACTTACAGGTGAACGTTTCCTAGTTGCAATAAACATAAAATCGTGGTAATTCTATGCATACCAGGTAGGGAATACGTTGAAACGACTTCCATGGATTAAGCAACGACACCCATATGTTTAGAAAGGTCGAAATTATATAACCATCTGTTTGAAATGATCATAAACTTACAGGAGGACGTTTCCTAGATGTCATAATCATAGAAACGTGATAAATCTACCGATAATATGTAGGTTACACTTGGAAATCCTCTGCTATACGCTTTTATATCAAGTACCCACTTTATTCAATGAAATTAGACCTACAGGTGAACGTTTCCTTGTTACAATAATCATTGAAAAGTGGTAAATCTGTGGATTCAAGGTAGGTAACACGTGGGAACGATTACCATGGATAAATCAACGATACCCATATGCTTAGAAAGGTCGAAATTATATACCCATCTGTTTGAAATGATCATAAACTTACAGGTGAACGTTTCCTAGTTGCAATAAACATAAAATCGTGGTAATTCTATGCATACCAGGTACCGAATACGTTGAAACGATTTCCATGGATCAAGCAACAACACCCATAGGCTTAGAAAGGTCGAAATTATATACCCATCTGTTTGAAATGATCATAAACGTAGAGGTGAACGTTACTGAGTTGTCATAATCATAGCAACGTGATAAATCTACCGATAGTATGTAGGTTACACTTGGAAATCATGTGCTTTACGCTTGTATATCAAGTACCCACTTTATTCAATGAAATTAGACCTACAGGTGAACGTTTCCTTGTTACAATAATCATTGAAAAGTGATAAATCTGTGGATTCCAGGTAGGTAACACGTGGGAACGATTACCATGGATAAATCAACGATACCCATAGGCATAGAAAGGTCGAAATTATATAACCATCTGTTTGAAATGATCATAAACTTACAGGAGGACGTTTCCTAGATGTCATAATCATAGAAAAGTGATAAATCTACCGATACTATGTAGGTTACACTTGGAAATCCTCTGCTATACGCTTTTATATCAAGTACCCACTTTATTCAATGGACTTTAACCTACAGGTGAACGTTTCCTTGTTACAATAATCATTGAAAAGTGATAAATCTGTGGATTCCAGGTAGGTAACACGTGGGAACGATTACCATGGATAAATCAACGATACCCATATGCTTAGAAAGGTCGAAATTAAATACCCATCTGTTTGAAATGATCATAAACTTACAGGTGAACGTTTCCTAGTTGCAATAAACATAAAATCGTGGTAATTCTATGCATACCAGGTAGGGAATACGTTGAAACGACTTCCATGGATCAAGCAACGACACCCATAGGCTTAGAAAGGTCGAAATTATATAACCATCTGTTTGAAATGATCATAAACTTACAGGAGGACGTTTCCTAGATGTCATAATCATAGAAACGTGATAAATCTACCGATACTATGTAGGTTACACTTGGAAATCCTCTGCTATACGCTTTTATATCAAGTACCCACTTTATTCAATGAAATTAGACCTACAGGTGAACGTTTCCTTGTTACAATAATCATTGAAAAGTGATAAATCTGTGGATTCCAGGTAGGTAACACGTGGGAACGATTACCATGGATAGATCAACGATACCCATAGGCTTAGAAAGGTCGAAATTATATACCCATCTGTTTGAAACGATCATAAACGTCGAGGTGAACGTTACTGAGTTGTCATAATCATAGCAACGTGATAAATCTACGGATACTATGTAGGTTACACTTGGAAATCCTCTGCTATACGCTTGGATATCAAGTATCCACATTATTCAATGAACTTAAACCTACAGGTTAACGTTTCCTTGTTACAATAATCATTGAAACGTGATAAATCTGTGGATTCCAGGTAGGTAACACGTGGGAACGATTACCATGGATTAATCAACGATACCCATAGGGTTTGCAAGGTCGAAATTAAATACCCATCTGTTTAAAATGATCATAAACTTACAGGTGAACGTTTCCTAGTTGCAATAAACATAAAATCGTGGTAATTCTATGCATACCAGGTAGCGAATACGTTGAAACGATTTCCATGGATCAAGCAACGACACCCATAGGTTTAGAAAGGTCGAAATTATATAACCATCTGTTTGAAATGATCATAAACGTAGAGGTGAACGTTACTGAGTTGTCATAATCATAGCAACGTGATAAATCTACCGATACTATGTAGGTTACACTTGGAAATCATGTGCTTTACGCTTGTATATCAAGTACCCACTTTATTCAATGAAATTAGACCTACAGGTGAACGTTTCCTTGTTACAATAATCATTGAAAAGTGATAAATCTGTGGATTCCAGGTAGGTAACACGTGGGAACGATTACCATGGATAAATCAACGATACCCATATGCTTAGAAAGGTCGAAATTATATACCCATCTGTTTGAAATGATCATAAACTTACAGGAGGACGTTTCCTAGATGTCATAATCATAGAAAAGTGATAAATCTACCGATACTATGTAGGTTACACTTGGAAATCCTCTGCTATACGCTTTTATATCAAGTACCCACTTTATTCAATGGACTTTAACCTACAGGTGAACGTTTCCTTGTTACAATAATCATTGAAAAGTGATAAATCTGTAGATTCCAGGTAGGTAACATGTGGGAACGATTACCATGGATCAAGCAACGACACCCATAGGCTTAGAAAGGTCGAAATTATATACCCATCTGTTTGAAATGATCATAAACTTACAGGTGAACGTTACTGAGTTGTCATAATCATAGAAACGTGATAAATCTACGGATACTATGTAGGTTACACTTGGAAATCCTCTGCTATACGCTTGGATATCAAGTACCCACTTTATTCAATGAAATTAGACCTACAGGTGAACGTTTCCTTGTTACAATAATCATTGAAAAGTGATAAATCTGTGGATTCCAGGTAGGTAACACGTGGGAACGATTACCATGGATAAATCAACGATACCCATATGCTTAGAAAGGTCGAAATTAAATACCCATCTGTTTGAAATGATCATAAACTTACAGGTGAACGTTTCCTAGTTGCAATAAACATAAAATCGTGGTAATTCTATGCATACCAGGTAGGGAATACGTTGAAACGACTTCCATGGATCAAGCAACGACACCCATAGGCTTAGAAAGGTCGATATTATATAACCATCTGTTTGAAATGATCATAAACTTACAGGAGGACGTTTCCTAGATGTCATAATCATAGAAACGTGATAAATCTACCGATACTATGTAGGTTACACTTGGAAATCCTCTGCTATATGCTTTTATATCAAGTACCCACATTATTCAATGAACTTAAACCTACAGGTTAAAGTTTCCTTGTTACAATAATCATTGAAACGTGATAAATCTGTGGATTCCAGGTAGGTAACACGTGGGAACGATTACCATGGATCAACCAACGACACCCATAGGCTTAGAAAGGTCGAAATTAAATACCCATCTGTTTAAAATGATCATAAACGTAGAGGTGAACGTTAGTGAGTTGTCATAATCATAGCAACGTGATAAATCTACGGATACTATGTAGGTTACACTTGGAAATCCTCTGCTATACGCTTGGATATCAAGTACCCACTTTATTCAATGAAATTAGACCTACAGGTCAACGTTTCCTAGTTACAATAATCATTGAAACCTGATAAATCTATAGATTCCAGGTAGGAAATACGTTGAAACGACTTCCATGGATCAAGCAACGATACCCATAGGCTTAGAAAGATTGAAATTAAATACCATTCTGTTTGAAATGATCATAAACTTACAGGTGAACGTTACCTAGATGTCATAATCATAGTAGCATGATAAATCTACGGATACTATGTAGCTTACGCTTGAAAATCCTGTGCTATACGCTTGTATATCAAGTACCCACTTTATTCAATGGACTTTAACCTACAGGTGAACGTTTCCTTGTTACAATAATCATTGAAAAGTGATAAATCTGTGGATTCCAGGTAGGTAACACGTGGGAACGATTACCATGGATAAATCAACGATACCCATATGCTTAGAAAGGTCGAAATTAAATACCCATCTGTTTGAAATGATCATAAACTTACAGGTGAACGTTTCCTAGTTGCAATAAACATAAAATCGTGGTAATTCTATGCATACCAGGTAGGGAATACGTTGAAACGACTTCCATGGATCAAGCAACGACACCCATAGGCTTAGAAAGGTCGAAATTATATAACCATCTGTTTGAAATGATCATAAACTTACAGGAGGACGTTTCCTAGATGTCATAATCATAGAAACGTGATAAATCTACCGATACTATGTAGGTTACACTTGGAAATCCTCTGCTATACGCTTTTATATCAAGTACCCACTTTATTCAATGAAATTAGACCTACAGGTGAACGTTTCCTTGTTACAATAATCATTGAAAAGTGATAAATCTGTGGATTCCAGGTAGGTAACACGTGGGAACGATTACCATGGATAGATCAACGATACCCATAGGCTTAGAAAGGTCGAAATTATATACCCATCTGTTTGAAACGATCATAAACGTCGAGGTGAACGTTACTGAGTTGTCATAATCATAGCAACGTGATAAATCTACGGATACTATGTAGGTTACACTTGGAAATCCTCTGCTATACGCTTGGATATCAAGTATCCACATTATTCAATGAACTTAAACCTACAGGTTAACGTTTCCTTGTTACAATAATCATTGAAACGTGATAAATCTGTGGATTCCAGGTAGGTAACACGTGGGAACGATTACCATGGATTAATCAACGATACCCATAGGGTTTGCAAGGTCGAAATTAAATACCCATCTGTTTAAAATGATCATAAACTTACAGGTGAACGTTTCCTAGTTGCAATAAACATAAAATCGTGGTAATTCTATGCATACCAGGTAGCGAATACGTTGAAACGATTTCCATGGATCAAGCAACGACACCCATAGGTTTAGAAAGGTCGAAATTATATAACCATCTGTTTGAAATGATCATAAACGTAGAGGTGAACGTTACTGAGTTGTCATAATCATAGCAACGTGATAAATCTACCGATACTATGTAGGTTACACTTGGAAATCATGTGCTTTACGCTTGTATATCAAGTACCCACTTTATTCAATGAAATTAGACCTACAGGTGAACGTTTCCTTGTTACAATAATCATTGAAAAGTGATAAATCTGTGGATTCCAGGTAGGTAACACGTGGGAACGATTACCATGGATAAATCAACGATACCCATATGCTTAGAAAGGTCGAAATTATATACCCATCTGTTTGAAATGATCATAAACTTACAGGAGGACGTTTCCTAGATGTCATAATCATAGAAAAGTGATAAATCTACCGATACTATGTAGGTTACACTTGGAAATCCTCTGCTATACGCTTTTATATCAAGTACCCACTTTATTCAATGGACTTTAACCTACAGGTGAACGTTTCCTTGTTACAATAATCATTGAAAAGTGATAAATCTGTAGATTCCAGGTAGGTAACATGTGGGAACGATTACCATGGATCAAGCAACGACACCCATAGGCTTAGAAAGGTCGAAATTATATACCCATCTGTTTGAAATGATCATAAACTTACAGGTGAACGTTACTGAGTTGTCATAATCATAGAAACGTGATAAATCTACGGATACTATGTAGGTTACACTTGGAAATCCTCTGCTATACGCTTGGATATCAAGTACCCACTTTATTCAATGAAATTAGACCTACAGGTCAACGTTTCCTAGTTACAATAATCATTGAAACCTGATAAATCTATAGATTCCAGGTAGGAAATACGTTGAAACGACTTCCATGGATCAAGCAACGATACCCATAGGCTTAGAAAGATTGAAATTAAATACCATTCTGTTTGAAATGATCATAAACTTACAGGTGAACGTAACCTAGATGTCATAATCATAGTAGCATGATAAATCTACGGATACTATGTAGCTTACGCTTGAAAATCCTGTGCTATACGCTTGTATATCAAGTACCCACTTTATTCAATGGACTTTAACCTACAGGTGAACGTTTCCTTGTTACAATAATCATTGAAAAGTGATAAATCTGTGGATTCCAGGTAGGTAACATGTGGGAATGATTACCATGGATAAATCAACGATACCCATAGGCTTAGAAAGGTCGAAATTATATACCCATCGGTTTGAAATGATCATAATCGTAGATGTGGACGTTACCGAGTTGTCATAATCATAGAAACGTGATAAATCTACGGATACTTCGTAGGTTACACTTGGAAATCCTCTACTATACGCTTGTATATCAAGTACCCACTTTATTCAATGGACTTTAACCTACAGGTGAACGTTTCCTTGTTACAATAATCATTGAAAAGTGATAAATCTGTAGATTCCAGGTAGGTAACACGTGGGAACGATTACCATGGATTAATCAACGATACCCATAGGGTTTGCAAGGTCGAAATTAAATACCCATCTGTTTGAAATGATCATAAACTTACAGGTGAACGTTTCCTAGTTGCAATAAACATAAAATCGTGGTAATTCTATGCATACCAGGTAGGGAATACGTTGAAACGACTTCCATGGATCAAGCAACGACACCCATAGGCTTAGAAAGGTCGAAATTATATAACCATCTGTTTGAAATGATCATAAACTTACAGGAGGACGTTTCCTAGATGTCATAATCATAGAAACGTGATAAATCTACCGATACTATGTAGGTTACACTTGGAAATCCTCTGCTATACGCTTTTATATCAAGTATCCACTTTATTCAATGAAATTAGACCTGCAGGTGAACGTTTCCTTGTTACAATAATCATTGAAAAGTGATAAATCTGTGGATTCCAGGTAGGTAACACGTGGGAACGATTACCATGGATAGATCAACGATACCCATAGGCTTAGAAAGGTCGAAATTATATACCCATCTGTTTGAAACGATCATAAACGTAGAGGTGAACGTTACTGAGTTGTCATAATCATAGCAACGTGATAAATCTACGGATACTATGTAGGTTACACTTGGAAATCCTCTGCTATACGCTTGGATATCAAGTATCCACATTATTCAATGAACTTAAACCTACAGGTTAACGTTTCCTTGTTACAATAATCATTGAAACGTGATAAATCTGTGGATTCCAGGTAGGTAACACGTGGGAACGATTACCATGGATAAATCAACGATACCCATAGGCTTAGAAAGGTCGAAATTATATACCCATCTGTTTGAAATTATCATAAACTTACAGGAGGACGTTTCCTAGATGTCATATTCATAGAAACGTGATAAATCTACCAATACTATGTAGGTTACACTTGGAAATCCTCTGCTATACGCTTTTATATCAAGTACCCACTTTATTCAATGAAATAAGACCTACAGGTGAACGTTTCCTTGTTACAATAATCATTGAAAAGTGATAAATCTGTGGATTCCAGGTAGGTAACACGTGGGAACGATTATCATGGATAAATCAACGATACCCATATGCTTAGAAAGGTCGAAATTATATACCCATCTGTTTGAAATGATCATAAACTTACAGGTGAACGTTTCCTAGTTGCAATAAACATAAAATCGTGGTAATTCTATGCATACCAGGTAGCGAATACGTTGAAACGATTTCCATGGATCAAGCAACGACACCCATAGGCTTAGAAAGGTCGAAATTATATACCCATCTGTTTGAAATGATCATAAACGTAGAGGTGAACGTTACTGAGTTGTCATAATCATAGCAACGTGATAAATCTACGGATACTATGTAGGTTACACTTGGAAATCCCCTGCTATACGCTTGTATATCAAGTACCCACTTTATTCAATGGACTTTAACCTACAGGTGAACGTTTCCTTGTTACAATAATCATTGAAAAGTGATAAATCTGTAGATTCCAGGTAGGTAACATGTGGGAACGATTACCATGGATCAATCAACGACACCCATAGGCTTAGAAAGGTCGAAATTATATACCCATCTGTTTGAAACGATCATAAACGTAGAGGTGAACGTTACTGAGTTGTCATAATCATAGCAACGTGATAAATCTACGGATACTATGTAGGTTACACTTGGAAATCCTCTGCTATACGCTTGGATATCAAGTATCCACATTATTCAATGAACTTAAACCTAAAGGTTAACGTTTCCTTGTTACAATAATCATTGAAACGTGATAAATCTGTGGATTCCAGGTAGGTAACACGTGGGAACGATTACCATGGATAAATCAACGATACCCATAGGCATAGAAAGGTCGAAATTATATAACCATCTGTTTGAAATGATCATAAACTTACAGGAGGACGTTTCCTAGTTGCAATAAACATAAAATCGTGGTAATTCTATGCATACCAGGTAGGGAATACGTTGAAACGACTTCCATGGATCAAGCAACGACACCCATAGGCTTAGAAAGGTCGAAATTATATAACAATCTGTTTGAAATGATCATAAACTTACAGGAGGACGTTTCCTAGATGTCATAATCATAGAAACGTGATAAATCTACCGATACTATGTAGGTTACACTTGGAAATCATGTGCTTTACGCTTGTATATCAAGTACCCACTTTATTCAATGAAATTAGACCTACAGGTGAACGTTTCCTTGTTACAATAATCATTGAAAAGTGATAAATCTGTGGATTCCAGGTAGGTAACACGTGGGAACGATTACCATGGATAAATCAACGATACCCATAGGCATAGAAAGGTCGAAATTATATAACCATCTGTTTGAAATGATCATAAACTTACAGGAGGACGTTTCCTAGATGTCATAATCATAGAAAAGTGATAAATCTACCGATACTATGTAGGTTACACTTGGAAATCCTCTGCTATACGCTTTTTATATCAAGTACCCACTTTATTCAATGAAATTAGACCTACAGGAGAACGTTTCCTTGTTACAATAATCATTGAAAAGTGATAAATCTGTGGATTCCAGGTAGGTAACACGTGGGAACGATTACCATGGATAAATCAACGATACCCATATGCTTAGAAAGGTCGAAATTAAATACCCATCTGTTTGAAATGATCATAAACTTACAGGTGAACGTTTCCTAGTTGCAATAAACATAAAATCGTGGTAATTCTATGCATACCAGGTAGGGAATACGTTGAAACGACTTCCATGGATCAAGCAACGACACCCATAGGCTTAGAAAGGTCGAAATTATATAACCATCTGTTTGAAATGATCATAAACTTACTGGAGGACGTTTCCTAGATGTCATAATCATAGAAACGTCATAAATCTACCGATACTATGTAGGTTACACTTGGAAATCATGTGCTTTACGCTTGTATATCAAGTACCCACTTTATTCAATGAAATTAGACCTACAGGTGAACGTTTCCTTGTTACAATAATCATTGAAAAGTGATAAATCTGTGGATTCCAGGTAGGTAACACGTGGGAACGATTACCATGGATAGATCAACGATACCCATAGGCTTAGAAAGGTCGAAATTATATACCCATCTGTTTGAAACGATCATAAACGTCGAGGTGAACGTTACTGAGTTGTCATAATCATAGCAACGTGATAAATCTACGGATACTATGTAGGTTAAACTTGGAAATCCTCTGCTATACGCTTGGATATCAAGTATCCACATTATTCAATGAACTTAAACCTACAGGTTAACGTTTCCTTGTTACAATAATCATTGAAACGTGATAAATCTGTGGATTCCAGGTAGGTAACACGTGGGAACGATTACCATGGATTAATCAACGATACCCATAGGGTTTGCAAGGTCGAAATTAAATACCCATCTGTTTAAAATGATCATAAACTTACAGGTGAACGTTTCCTAGATGTCATAATCATAGAAACGTGATAAATCTACCGATACAATGTAGGTTACACTTGGAAATCATGTGCTTTACGCTTGTATATCAAGTACCCACTTTATTCAATGAAATTAGACCTACAGGTGAACGTTTCCTTGTTACAATAATCATTGAAAAGTGATAAATCTGTGGATTCCAGGTAGGTAACACGTGGGAACGATTACCATGGATAAATCAACGATACCCATAGGCATAGAAAGGTCGAAATTATATAACCATCTGTTTGAAATGATCATAAACTTACAGGTGAACGTTTCCTAGTTGCAATAAACATAAAATCGTGGTAATTCTATGCATGCCAGGTAGGGAATACGTTGAAACGACTTCCATGGATTAAGCAACGACACCCATAGGTTTAGAAAGGTCGAAATTATATAACCATCTGTTTGAAATGATCATAAACTTACAGGAGGACGTTTCCTAGATGTCATAATCATAGAAACGTGATAAATCTACCGATACTATGTAGGTTACACTTGGAAATCCTCTGCTATACGCTTTTATATCAAGTACCCACTTTATTCAATGAAATTAGATCTACAGGTGAACGTTTCCTTGTTACAATAATCATTGAAAAGTGGTAAATCTGTGGATTCCAGGTAGGTAACACGTGGGAACGATTACCATGGATAAATCAACGATACCCATATGCTTAGAAAGGTCGAAATTATATACCCATCTGTTTGAAATGATCATAAACTTACAGGTGAACGTTTCCTAGTTGCAATAAACATAAAATCGTGGTAATTCTATGCATACCAGGTAGCGAATACGTTGAAACGATTTCCATGGATCAAGCAACAACACCCATAGGCTTAGAAAGGTCGAAATTATATACCCATCTGTTTGAAATGATCATAAACGTAGAGGTGAACGTTACTGAGTTGTCATAATCATAGCAACGTGATAAATCTACCGATACTATGTAGGTTACACTTGGAAATCATGTGCTTTACGCTTGTATATCAAGTACCCACTTTATTCAATGAAATTAGACCTAGAGGTGAACGTTTCCTTGTTACAATAATCATTGAAAAGTGATAAATCTGTGGATTCCAGGTAGGTAACACGTGGGAACGATTACCATGGATAAATCAACGATACCCATAGGCATAGAAAGGTCGAAATTATATAACCATCTGTTTGAAATGATCATAAACTTACAGGAGGACGTTTCCTAGATGTCATAATCATAGAAAAGTGATAAATCTACCGATACTATGTAGGTTACACTTGGAAATCCTCTGCTATACGCTTTTATATCAAGTACCCACTTTATTCAATGAAATTAGACCTACAGGTGAACGTTTCCTTGTTACAATAATCATTGAAAAGTGATAAATCTGTAGATTCCAGGTAGGTAACATGTGGGAACGATTACCATGGATCAAGCAACGACACCCATAGGCTTAGAAAGGTCGAAATTATATACCCATCTGTTTGAAATGATCATAAACGTCGAGGTGAACGTTACTGAGTTGTCATAATCATAGCAACGTGATAAATCTACGGATACTATGTAGGTTACACTTGGAAATCCTCTGCTATACGCTTGGATATCAAGTATCCACATTATTCAATGAACTTAAACCTACAGGTTAACGTTTCCTTGTTACAATAATCATTGAAACGTGATAAATCTGTGGATTCCAGGTAGGTAACACGTGGGAACGATTACCATGGATTAATCAACGATACCCATAGGGTTTGCAAGGTCGAAATTAAATACCCATCTGTTTAAAATGATCATAAACTTACAGGTGAACGTTTCCTAGTTGCAATAAACATAAAATCGTGGTAATTCTATGCATACCAGGTAGGGAATACGTTGAAACGACTTCCATGGATCAAGCAACGACACCCATAGGCTTAGAAAGGTCGAAATTATATACCCATCTGTTTGAAATGATCATAAACGTAGAGGTGAACGTTACTGAGTTGTCATAATCATAGCAACGTGATAAATCTACCGATACTATGTAGGTTACACTTGGAAATCATGTGCTTTACGCTTGTATATCAAGTACCCACTTTATTCAATGAAATTAGACCTACAGGTGAACGTTTCCTTGTTACAATAATCATTGAAAAGTGATAAATCTGTGGATTCCAGGTAGGTAACACGTGGGAACGATTACCATGGATAAATCAACGATACCCATAGGCATAGAAAGGTCGAAATTATATAACCATCTGTTTGAAATGATCATAAACTTACAGGAGGACGTTTCCTAGATGTCATAATCATAGAAAAGTGATAAATCTACCGATACTATGTAGGTTACACTTGGAAATCCTCTGCTATACGCTTTTATATCAAGTACCCACTTTATTCAATGGACTTTAACCTACAGGTGAACGTTTCCTTGTTACAATAATCATTGAAAAGTGATAAATCTGTAGATTCCAGGTAGGTAACATGTGGGAACGATTACCATGGATCAAGCAACGACACCCATAGGCTTAGAAAGGTCGAAATTATATACCCATCTGTTTGAAATGATCATAAACTTACAGGTGAACGTTTCCTAGTTGCAATAAACATAAAATCGTGGTAATTCTATGCATACCAGGTAGGGAATACGTTGAAACGACTTCCATGGATCAAGCAACGACACCCATAGGCTTAGAAAGGTCGAAATTATATAACCATCTGTTTGAAATGATCATAAACTTACAGGAGGACGTTTCCTAGATGTCATAATCATAGAAACGTGATAAATCTACCGATACTATGTAGGTTACACTTGGAAATCCTCTGCTATACGCTTTTATATCAAGTACCCACTTTATTCAATGAAATTAGACCTGCAGGTGAACGTTTCCTTGTTACAATAATCATTGAAAAGTGATAAATCTGTGGATTCCAGGTAGGTAACACGTGGGAACGATTACCATGGATAGATCAACGATACCCATAGGCTTAGAAAGGTCGAAATTAAATACCCATCTGTTTAAAATGATCATAAACTTACAGGTGAACGTTTCCTAGTTGCAATAAACATAAAATCGTGGTAATTCTATGCATACCAGGTAGGGAATACGTTGAAACGACTTCCATGGATTAAGCAACGACACCCATAGGTTTAGAAAGGTCGAAATTATATAACCATCTGTTTGAAATGATCATAAACTTACAGGAGGACGTTTCCTAGATGTCATAATCATAGAAACGTGATAAATCTACCGATAATATGTAGGTTACACTTGGAAATCCTCTGCTATACGCTTTTATATCAAGTACCCACTTTATTCAATGAAATTAGACCTACAGGTGAACGTTTCCTTGTTACAATAATCATTGAAAAGTGGTAAATCTGTGGATTCCAGGTAGGTAACACGTGGGAACGATTACCATGGATAAATCAACGATACCCATATGCTTAGAAAGGTCGAAATTATATACCCATCTGTTTGAAATGATCATAAACTTACAGGTGAACGTTTCCTAGTTGCAATAAACATAAAATCGTGGTAATTCTATGCATACCAGGTAGCGAATACGTTGAGACGATTTCCATGGATCAAGCAACAACACCCATAGGCTTAGAAAGGTCGAAATTATATACCCATCTGTTTGAAATGATCATAAACGTAGAGGTGAACGTTACTGAGTTGTCATAATCATAGCAACGTGATAAATCTACCGATACTATGTAGGTTACACTTGGAAATCATTTGCTTTACGCTTGTATATCAAGTACCCACTTTATTCAATGAAATTAGACCTACAGGTGAACGTTTCCTTGTTACAATAATCATTGAAAAGTGATAAATCTGTGGATTCCAGGTAGGTAACACGTGGGAACGATTACCATGGATAAATCAACGATACCCATAGGCATAGAAAGGTCGAAATTATATAACCATCTGTTTGAAATGATCATAAACTTACAGGAGGACGTTTCCTAGTTGCAATAAACATAAAATCGTGGTAATTCTATGCATACCAGGTAGGGAATACGTTGAAACGACTTCCATGGATCAAGCAACGACACCCATAGGCTTAGAAAGGTCGAAATTATATAACCATCTGTTTGAAATGATCATAAACTTACAGGAGGACGTTTCCTAGATGTCATAATCATAGAAACGTGATAAATCTACCGATACTATGTAGGTTACACTTGGAAATCATGTGCTTTACGCTTGTATATCAAGTACCCACTTTATTCAATGAAATTAGACCTACAGGTGAACGTTTCCTTGTTACAATAATCATTGAAAAGTGATAAATCTGTGGATTCCAGGTAGGTAACACGTGGGAACGATTACCATGGATAAATCAACGATACCCATAGGCATAGAAAGGTCGAAATTATATAACCATCTGTTTGAAATGATCATAAACTTACAGGTGAACGTTTCCTAGTTGCAATAAACATAAAATCGTGGTAATTCTATGCATGCCAGGTAGGGAATACGTTGAAACGACTTCCATGGATTAAGCAACGACACCCATAGGTTTAGAAAGGTCGAAATTATATAACCATCTGTTTGAAATGATCATAAACTTACAGGAGGACGTTTCCTAGATGTCATAATCATAGAAACGTGATAAATCTACCGATACTATGTAGGTTACACTTGGAAATCCTCTGCTATACGCTTGGATATCAAGTATCCACATTATTCAATGAACTTAAACCTACAGGTTAACGTTTCCTTGTTACAATAATCATTGAAACGTGATAAATCTGTGGATTCCAGGTAGGTAACACGTGGGAACGATTACCATGGATTAATCAACGATACCCATAGGGTTTGCAAGGTCGAAATTAAATACCCATCTGTTTAAAATGATCATAAACTTACAGGTGAACGTTTCCTAGTTGCAATAAACATAAAATCGTGGTAATTCTATGCATACCAGGTAGGGAATACGTTGAAACGACTTCCATGGATTAAGCAACGACACCCATAGGTTTAGAAAGGTCGAAATTATATAACCATCTGTTTGAAATGATCATAAACTTACAGGAGGACGTTTCCTAGATGTCATAATCATAGAAACGTGATAAATCTACCGATACTATGTAGGTTACACTTGGAAATCCTCTGCTATACGCTTTTATATCAAGTACCCACTTTATTCAATGAAATTAGATCTACAGGTGAACGTTTCCTTGTTACAATAATCATTGAAAAGTGGTAAATCTGTGGATTCCAGGTAGGTAACACGTGGGAACGATTACCATGGATAAATCAACGATACCCATATGCTTAGAAAGGTCGAAATTATATACCCATCTGTTTGAAATGATCATAAACTTACAGGTGAACGTTTCCTAGTTGCAATAAACATAAAATCGTGGTAATTCTATGCATACCAGGTAGCGAATACGTTGAAACGATTTCCATGGATCAAGCAACGACACCCATAGGTTTAGAAAGGTCGAAATTATATAACCATCTGTTTGAAATGATCATAAACTTACAGGAGGACGTTTCCTAGATGTCATAATCATAGAAACGTGATAAATCTACCGATAATATGTAGGTTACACTTGGAAATCCTCTGCTATACGCTTTTATATCAAGTACCCACTTTATTCAATGAAATTAGACCTACAGGTGAACGTTTCCTTGTTACAATAATCATTGAAAAGTGGTAAATCTGTGGATTCCAGGTAGGTAACACGTGGGAACGATTACCATGGATAAATCAACGATACCCATATGCTTAGAAAGGTCGAAATTATATACCCATCTGTTTGAAATGATCATAAACTTACAGGTGAACGTTTCCTAGTTGCAATAAACATAAAATCGTGGTAATTCTATGCATACCAGGTAGCGAATACGTTGAGACGATTTCCATGGATCAAGCAACAACACCCATAGGCTTAGAAAGGTCGAAATTATATACCCATCTGTTTGAAATGATCATAAACGTAGAGGTGAACGTTACTGAGTTGTCATAATCATAGCAACGTGATAAATCTACCGATACTATGTAGGTTACACTTGGAAATCATTTGCTTTACGCTTGTATATCAAGTACCCACTTTATTCAATGAAATTAGACCTACAGGTGAACGTTTCCTTGTTACAATAATCATTGAAAAGTGATAAATCTGTGGATTCCAGGTAGGTAACACGTGGGAACGATTACCATGGATAAATCAACGATACCCATAGGCATAGAAAGGTCGAAATTATATAACCATCTGTTTGAAATGATCATAAACTTACAGGAGGACGTTTCCTAGTTGCAATAAACATAAAATCGTGGTAATTCTATGCATACCAGGTAGGGAATACGTTGAAACGACTTCCATGGATCAAGCAACGACACCCATAGGCTTAGAAAGGTCGAAATTATATAACCATCTGTTTGAAATGATCATAAACTTACAGGAGGACGTTTCCTAGATGTCATAATCATAGAAACGTGATAAATCTACCGATACTATGTAGGTTACACTTGGAAATCATGTGCTTTACGCTTGTATATCAAGTACCCACTTTATTCAATGAAATTAGACCTACAGGTGAACGTTTCCTTGTTACAATAATCATTGAAAAGTGATAAATCTGTGGATTCCAGGTAGGTAACACGTGGGAACGATTACCATGGATAAATCAACGATACCCATAGGCATAGAAAGGTCGAAATTATATAACCATCTGTTTGAAATGATCATAAACTTACAGGTGAACGTTTCCTAGTTGCAATAAACATAAAATCGTGGTAATTCTATGCATGCCAGGTAGGGAATACGTTGAAACGACTTCCATGGATTAAGCAACGACACCCATAGGTTTAGAAAGGTCAAAATTATATAACCATCTGTTTGAAATGATCATAAACTTACAGGAGGACGTTTCCTAGATGTCATAATCATAGAAACGTGATAAATCTACCGATACTATGTAGGTTACACTTGGAAATCCTCTGCTATACGCTTGGATATCAAGTATCCACATTATTCAATGAACTTAAACCTACAGGTTAACGTTTCCTTGTTACAATAATCATTGAAACGTGATAAATCTGTGGATTCCAGGTAGGTAACACGTGGGAACGATTACCATGGATTAATCAACGATACCCATAGGGTTTGCAAGGTCGAAATTAAATACCCATCTGTTTAAAATGATCATAAACTTACAGGTGAACGTTTCCTAGTTGCAATAAACATAAAATCGTGGTAATTCTATGCATACCAGGTAGGGAATACGTTGAAACGACTTCCATGGATTAAGCAACGACACCCATAGGTTTAGAAAGGTCGAAATTATATAACCATCTGTTTGAAATGATCATAAACTTACAGGAGGACGTTTCCTAGATGTCATAATCATAGAAACGTGATAAATCTACCGATACTATGTAGGTTACACTTGGAAATCCTCTGCTATACGCTTTTATATCAAGTACCCACTTTATTCAATGAAATTAGATCTACAGGTGAACGTTTCCTTGTTACAATAATCATTGAAAAGTGGTAAATCTGTGGATTCCAGGTAGGTAACACGTGGGAACGATTACCATGGATAAATCAACGATACCCATATGCTTAGAAAGGTCGAAATTATATACCCATCTGTTTGAAATGATCATAAACTTACAGGTGAACGTTTCCTAGTTGCAATAAACATAAAATCGTGGTAATTCTATGCATACCAGGTAGCGAATACGTTGAGACGATTTCCATGGATCAAGCAACAACACCCATAGGCTTAGAAAGGTCGAAATTATATACCCATCTGTTTGAAATGATCATAAACGTAGAGGTGAACGTTACTGAGTTGTCATAATCATAGCAACGTGATAAATCTACCGATACTATGTAGGTTACACTTGGAAATCATTTGCTTTACGCTTGTATATCAAGTACCCACTTTATTCAATGAAATTAGACCTACAGGTGAACGTTTCCTTGTTACAATAATCATTGAAAAGTGATAAATCTGTGGATTCCAGGTAGGTAACACGTGGGAACGATTACCATGGATAAATCAACGATACCCATAGGCATAGAAAGGTCGAAATTATATAACCATCTGTTTGAAATGATCATAAACTTACAGGAGGACGTTTCCTAGTTGCAATAAACATAAAATCGTGGTAATTCTATGCATACCAGGTAGGGAATACGTTGAAACGACTTCCATGGATCAAGCAACGACACCCATAGGCTTAGAAAGGTCGAAATTATATAACCATCTGTTTGAAATGATCATAAACTTACAGGAGGACGTTTCCTAGATGTCATAATCATAGAAACGTGATAAATCTACCGATACTATGTAGGTTACACTTGGAAATCATGTGCTTTACGCTTGTATATCAAGTACCCACTTTATTCAATGAAATTAGACCTACAGGTGAACGTTTCCTTGTTACAATAATCATTGAAAAGTGATAAATCTGTGGATTCCAGGTAGGTAACACGTGGGAACGATTACCATGGATAAATCAACGATACCCATAGGCATAGAAAGGTCGAAATTATATAACCATCTGTTTGAAATGATCATAAACTTACAGGTGAACGTTTCCTAGTTGCAATAAACATAAAATCGTGGTAATTCTATGCATGCCAGGTAGGGAATACGTTGAAACGACTTCCATGGATTAAGCAACGACACCCATAGGTTTAGAAAGGTCGAAATTATATAACCATCTGTTTGAAATGATCATAAACTTACAGGAGGACGTTTCCTAGATGTCATAATCATAGAAACGTGATAAATCTACCGATACTATGTAGGTTACACTTGGAAATCCTCTGCTATACGCTTGGATATCAAGTATCCACATTATTCAATGAACTTAAACCTACAGGTTAACGTTTCCTTGTTACAATAATCATTGAAACGTGATAAATCTGTGGATTCCAGGTAGGTAACACGTGGGAACGATTACCATGGATTAATCAACGATACCCATAGGGTTTGCAAGGTCGAAATTAAATACCCATCTGTTTAAAATGATCATAAACTTACAGGTGAACGTTTCCTAGTTGCAATAAACATAAAATCGTGGTAATTCTATGCATACCAGGTAGGGAATACGTTGAAACGACTTCCATGGATTAAGCAACGACACCCATAGGTTTAGAAAGGTCGAAATTATATAACCATCTGTTTGAAATGATCATAAACTTACAGGAGGACGTTTCCTAGATGTCATAATCATAGAAACGTGATAAATCTACCGATACTATGTAGGTTACACTTGGAAATCCTCTGCTATACGCTTTTATATCAAGTACCCACTTTATTCAATGAAATTAGATCTACAGGTGAACGTTTCCTTGTTACAATAATCATTGAAAAGTGGTAAATCTGTGGATTCCAGGTAGGTAACACGTGGGAACGATTACCATGGATAAATCAACGATACCCATATGCTTAGAAAGGTCGAAATTATATACCCATCTGTTTGAAATGATCATAAACTTACAGGTGAACGTTTCCTAGTTGCAATAAACATAAAATCGTGGTAATTCTATGCATACCAGGTAGCGAATACGTTGAAACGATTTCCATGGATCAAGCAACAACACCCATAGGCTTAGAAAGGTCGAAATTATATACCCATCTGTTTGAAATGATCATAAACGTAGAGGTGAACGTTACTGAGTTGTCATAATCATAGCAACGTGATAAATCTACCGATACTATGTAGGTTACACTTGGAAATCATGTGCTTTACGCTTGTATATCAAGTACCCACTTTATTCAATGAAATTAGACCTACAGGTGAACGTTTCCTTGTTACAATAATCATTGAAAAGTGATAAATCTGTGGATTCCAGGTAGGTAACACGTGGGAACGATTACCATGGATAAATCAACGATACCCATAGGCATAGAAAGGTCGAAATTATATAACCATCTGTTTGAAATGATCATAAACTTACAGGAGGACGTTTCCTAGATGTCATAATCATAGAAAAGTGATAAATCTACCGATACTATGTAGGTTACACTTGGAAATCCTCTGCTATACGCTTTTATATCAAGTACCCACTTTATTCAATGAAATTAGACCTACAGGTGAACGTTTCCTTGTTACAATAATCATTGAAAAGTGATAAATCTGTAGATTCCAGGTAGGTAACATGTGGGAACGATTACCATGGATCAAGCAACGACACCCATAGGCTTAGAAAGGTCGAAATTATATACCCATCTGTTTGAAATGATCATAAACGTCGAGGTGAACGTTACTGAGTTGTCATAATCATAGCAACGTGATAAATCTACGGATACTATGTAGGTTACACTTGGAAATCCTCTG
Source organism: Muscidifurax raptorellus (assembly GCA_020010945.3). Lineage (NCBI taxonomy): Eukaryota > Metazoa > Arthropoda > Insecta > Hymenoptera > Pteromalidae > Muscidifurax > Muscidifurax raptorellus. Next base: position 28,570,061 of record CM052080.1, on the reverse strand, counting down.
CTATACGCTTGGATATCAAGTATCCACATTATTCAATGAACTTAAACCTACAGGTTAACGTTTCCTTGTTACAATAATCATTGAAACGTGATAAATCTGTGGATTCCAGGTAGGTAACAGGTGGGAACGATTACCATGGATTAATCAACGATACCCATAGGGTTTGCAAGGTCGAAATTAAATACCCATCTGTTTAAAATGATCATAAACTTACAGGTGAACGTTTCCTAGTTGCAATAAACATAAAATCGTGGTAATTCTATGCATACCAGGTAGGGAATACGTTGAAACGACTTCCATGGATCAAGCAACGACACCCATAGGCTTAGAAAGGTCGAAATTATATACCCATCTGTTTGAAATGATCATAAACGTAGAGGTGAACGTTACTGAGTTGTCATAATCATAGCAACGTGATAAATCTACCGATACTATGTAGGTTACACTTGGAAATCATGTGCTTTACGCTTGTATATCAAGTACCCACTTTATTCAATGAAATTAGACCTACAGGTGAACGTTTCCTTGTTACAATAATCATTGAAAAGTGATAAATCTGTGGATTCCAGGTAGGTAACACGTGGGAACGATTACCATGGATAAATCAACGATACCCATAGGCATAGAAAGGTCGAAATTATATAACCATCTGTTTGAAATGATCATAAACTTACAGGAGGACGTTTCCTAGATGTCATAATCATAGAAAAGTGATAAATCTACCGATACTATGTAGGTTACACTTGGAAATCCTCTGCTATACGCTTTTATATCAAGTACCCACTTTATTCAATGGACTTTAACCTACAGGTGAACGTTTCCTTGTTACAATAATCATTGAAAAGTGATAAATCTGTAGATTCCAGGTAGGTAACATGTGGGAACGATTACCATGGATCAAGCAACGACACCCATAGGCTTAGAAAGGTCGAAATTATATACCCATCTGTTTGAAATGATCATAAACGTCGAGGTGAACGTTACTGAGTTGTCATAATCATAGCAACGTGATAAATCTACGGATACTATGTAGGTTACACTTGGAAATCCTCTGCTATACGCTTGGATATCAAGTATCCACATTATTCAATGAACTTAAACCTACAGGTTAACGTTTCCTTGTTACAATAATCATTGAAACGTGATAAATCTGTGGATTCCAGGTAGGTAACACGTGGGAACGATTACCATGGATTAATCAACGATACCCATAGGGTTTGCAAGGTCGAAATTAAATACCCATCTGTTTAAAATGATCATAAACTTACAGGTGAACGTTTCCTAGTTGCAATAAACATAAAATCGTGGTAATTCTATGCATACCAGGTAGGGAATACGTTGAAACGACTTCCATGGATCAAGCAACGACACCCATAGGCTTAGAAAGGTCGAAATTATATACCCATCTGTTTGAAATGATCATAAACGTAGAGGTGAACGTTACTGAGTTGTCATAATCATAGCAACGTGATAAATCTACCGATACTATGTAGGTTACACTTGGAAATCATGTGCTTTACGCTTGTATATCAAGTACCCACTTTATTCAATGAAATTAGACCTACAGGTGAACGTTTCCTTGTTACAATAATCATTGAAAAGTGATAAATCTGTGGATTCCAGGTAGGTAACACGTGGGAACGATTACCATGGATAAATCAACGATACCCATAGGCATAGAAAGGTCGAAATTATATAACCATCTGTTTGAAATGATCATAAACTTACAGGAGGACGTTTCCTAGATGTCATAATCATAGAAAAGTGATAAATCTACCGATACTATGTAGGTTACACTTGGAAATCCTCTGCTATACGCTTTTATATCAAGTACCCACTTTATTCAATGGACTTTAACCTACAGGTGAACGTTTCCTTGTTACAATAATCATTGAAAAGTGATAAATCTGTAGATTCCAGGTAGGTAACATGTGGGAACGATTACCATGGATCAAGCAACGACACCCATAGGCTTAGAAAGGTCGAAATTATATACCCATCTGTTTGAAATGATCATAAACTTACAGGTGAACGTTTCCTAGTTGCAATAAACATAAAATCGTGGTAATTCTATGCATACCAGGTAGGGAATACGTTGAAACGACTTCCATGGATCAAGCAACGACACCCATAGGCTTAGAAAGGTCGAAATTATATAACCATCTGTTTGAAATGATCATAAACTTACAGGAGGACGTTTCCTAGATGTCATAATCATAGAAACGTGATAAATCTACCGATACTATGTAGGTTACACTTGGAAATCCTCTGCTATACGCTTTTATATCAAGTACCCACTTTATTCAATGAAATTAGACCTGCAGGTGAACGTTTCCTTGTTACAATAATCATTGAAAAGTGATAAATCTGTGGATTCCAGGTAGGTAACACGTGGGAACGATTACCATGGATAGATCAACGATACCCATAGGCTTAGAAAGGTCGAAATTAAATACCCATCTGTTTAAAATGATCATAAACTTACAGGTGAACGTTTCCTAGTTGCAATAAACATAAAATCGTGGTAATTCTATGCATACCAGGTAGGGAATACGTTGAAACGACTTCCATGGATTAAGCAACGACACCCATAGGTTTAGAAAGGTCGAAATTATATAACCATCTGTTTGAAATGATCATAAACTTACAGGAGGACGTTTCCTAGATGTCATAATCATAGAAACGTGATAAATCTACCGATAATATGTAGGTTACACTTGGAAATCCTCTGCTATACGCTTTTATATCAAGTACCCACTTTATTCAATGAAATTAGACCTACAGGTGAACGTTTCCTTGTTACAATAATCATTGAAAAGTGGTAAATCTGTGGATTCCAGGTAGGTAACACGTGGGAACGATTACCATGGATAAATCAACGATACCCATATGCTTAGAAAGGTCGAAATTATATACCCATCTGTTTGAAATGATCATAAACTTACAGGTGAACGTTTCCTAGTTGCAATAAACATAAAATCGTGGTAATTCTATGCATACCAGGTAGCGAATACGTTGAGACGATTTCCATGGATCAAGCAACAACACCCATAGGCTTAGAAAGGTCGAAATTATATACCCATCTGTTTGAAATGATCATAAACGTAGAGGTGAACGTTACTGAGTTGTCATAATCATAGCAACGTGATAAATCTACCGATACTATGTAGGTTACACTTGGAAATCATTTGCTTTACGCTTGTATATCAAGTACCCACTTTATTCAATGAAATTAGACCTACAGGTGAACGTTTCCTTGTTACAATAATCATTGAAAAGTGATAAATCTGTGGATTCCAGGTAGGTAACACGTGGGAACGATTACCATGGATAAATCAACGATACCCATAGGCATAGAAAGGTCGAAATTATATAACCATCTGTTTGAAATGATCATAAACTTACAGGAGGACGTTTCCTAGTTGCAATAAACATAAAATCGTGGTAATTCTATGCATACCAGGTAGGGAATACGTTGAAACGACTTCCATGGATCAAGCAACGACACCCATAGGCTTAGAAAGGTCGAAATTATATAACCATCTGTTTGAAATGATCATAAACTTACAGGTGAACGTTTCCTAGTTGCAATAAACATAAAATCGTGGTAATTCTATGCATGCCAGGTAGGGAATACGTTGAAACGACTTCCATGGATTAAGCAACGACACCCATAGGTTTAGAAAGGTCGAAATTATATAACCATCTGTTTGAAATGATCATAAACTTACAGGAGGACGTTTCCTAGATGTCATAATCATAGAAACGTGATAAATCTACCGATACTATGTAGGTTACACTTGGAAATCCTCTGCTATACGCTTGGATATCAAGTACCCACTTTATTCAATGAAATTAGATCTACAGGTGAACGTTTCCTTGTTACAATAATCATTGAAAAGTGGTAAATCTGTGGATTCCAGGTAGGTAACACGTGGGAACGATTACCATGGATAAATCAACGATACCCATATGCTTAGAAAGGTCGAAATTATATACCCATCTGTTTGAAATGATCATAAACTTACAGGTGAACGTTTCCTAGTTGCAATAAACATAAAATCGTGGTAATTCTATGCATACCAGGTAGCGAATACGTTGAAACGATTTCCATGGATCAAGCAACAACACCCATAGGCTTAGAAAGGTCGAAATTATATACCCATCTGTTTGAAATGATCATAAACGTAGAGGTGAACGTTTCCTAGTTGCAATAAACATAAAATCGTGGTAATTCTATGCATACCAGGTAGCGAATACGTTGAAACGATTTCCATGGATCAAGCAACAACACCCATAGGCTTAGAAAGGTCGAAATTATATACCCATCTGTTTGAAATGATCATAAACGTAGAGGTGAACGTTACTGAGTTGTCATAATCATAGCAACGTGATAAATCTACCGATACTATGTAGGTTACACTTGGAAATCATTTGCTTTACGCTTGTATATCAAGTACCCACTTTATTCAATGAAATTAGACCTACAGGTGAACGTTTCCTTGTTACAATAATCATTGAAAAGTGATAAATCTGTGGATTCCAGGTAGGTAACACGTGGGAACGATTACCATGGATAAATCAACGATACCCATAGGCATAGAAAGGTCGAAATTATATAACCATCTGTTTGAAATGATCATAAACTTACAGGAGGACGTTTCCTAGTTGCAATAAACATAAAATCGTGGTAATTCTATGCATACCAGGTAGGGAATACGTTGAAACGACTTCCATGGATCAAGCAACGACACCCATAGGCTTAGAAAGGTCGAAATTATATAACCATCTGTTTGAAATGATCATAAACTTACAGGAGGACGTTTCCTAGATGTCATAATCATAGAAACGTGATAAATCTACCGATACTATGTAGGTTACACTTGGAAATCATGTGCTTTACGCTTGTATATCATGTACCCACTTTATTCAATGAAATTAGACCTACAGGTGAACGTTTCCTTGTTACAATAATCATTGAAAAGTGATAAATCTGTGGATTCCAGGTAGGTAACACGTGGGAACGATTACCATGGATAAATCAACGATACCCATAGGCATAGAAAGGTCGAAATTATATAACCATCTGTTTGAAATGATCATAAACTTACAGGTGAACGTTTCCTAGTTGCAATAAACATAAAATCGTGGTAATTCTATGCATGCCAGGTAGGGAATACGTTGAAACGACTTCCATGGATTAAGCAACGACACCCATAGGTTTAGAAAGGTCGAAATTATATAACCATCTGTTTGAAATGATCATAAACTTACAGGAGGACGTTTCCTAGATGTCATAATCATAGAAACGTGATAAATCTACCGATACTATGTAGGTTACACTTGGAAATCCTCTGCTATACGCTTGGATATCAAGTATCCACATTATTCAATGAACTTAAACCTACAGGTTAACGTTTCCTTGTTACAATAATCATTGAAACGTGATAAATCTGTGGATTCCAGGTAGGTAACACGTGGGAACGATTACCATGGATTAATCAACGATACCCATAGGGTTTGCAAGGTCGAAATTAAATACCCATCTGTTTAAAATGATCATAAACTTACAGGTGAACGTTTCCTAGTTGCAATAAACATAAAATCGTGGTAATTCTATGCACACCAGGTAGGGAATACGTTGAAACGACTTCCATGGATTAAGCAACGACACCCATAGGTTTAGAAAGGTCGAAATTATATAACCATCTGTTTGAAATGATCATAAACTTACAGGTGAACGTTTCCTAGTTGCAATAAACATAAAATCGTGGTAATTCTATGCATGCCAGGTAGGGAATACGTTGAAACGACTTCCATGGATTAAGCAACGACACCCATAGGTTTAGAAAGGTCGAAATTATATAACCATCTGTTTGAAATGATCATAAACTTACAGGAGGACGTTTCCTAGTTGCAATAAACATAAAATCGTGGTAATTCTATGCATACCAGGTAGGGAATACGTTGAAACGACTTCCATGGATCAAGCAACGACACCCATAGGCTTAGAAAGGTCGAAATTATATAACCATCTGTTTGAAATGATCATAAACTTACAGGAGGACGTTTCCTAGATGTCATAATCATAGAAACGTGATAAATCTACCGATACTATGTAGGTTACACTTGGAAATCATGTGCTTTACGCTTGTATATCAAGTACCCACTTTATTCAATGAAATTAGACCTACAGGTGAACGTTTCCTTGTTACAATAATCATTGAAAAGTGATAAATCTGTGGATTCCAGGTAGGTAACACGTGGGAACGATTACCATGGATAAATCAACGATACCCATATGCTTAGAAAGGTCGAAATTATATACCCATCTGTTTGAAATGATCATAAACTTACAGGTGAACGTTTCCTAGTTGCAATAAACATAAAATCGTGGTAATTCTATGCATACCAGGTAGCGAATACGTTGAGACGATTTCCATGGATCAAGCAACAACACCCATAGGCTTAGAAAGGTCGAAATTATATACCCATCTGTTTGAAATGATCATAAACGTAGAGGTGAACGTTACTGAGTTGTCATAATCATAGCAACGTGATAAATCTACCGATACTATGTAGGTTACACTTGGAAATCATTTGCTTTACGCTTGTATATCAAGTACCCACTTTATTCAATGAAATTAGACCTACAGGTGAACGTTTCCTTGTTACAATAATCATTGAAAAGTGATAAATCTGTGGATTCCAGGTAGGTAACACGTGGGAACGATTACCATGGATAAATCAACGATACCCATAGGCATAGAAAGGTCGAAATTATATAACCATCTGTTTGAAATGATCATAAACTTACAGGAGGACGTTTCCTAGTTGCAATAAACATAAAATCGTGGTAATTCTATGCATACCAGGTAGGGAATACGTTGAAACGACTTCCATGGATCAAGCAACGACACCCATAGGCTTAGAAAGGTCGAAATTATATAACCATCTGTTTGAAATGATCATAAACTTACAGGTGAACGTTTCCTAGTTGCAATAAACATAAAATCGTGGTAATTCTATGCATGCCAGGTAGGGAATACGTTGAAACGACTTCCATGGATTAAGCAACGACACCCATAGGTTTAGAAAGGTCGAAATTATATAACCATCTGTTTGAAATGATCATAAACTTACAGGAGGACGTTTCCTAGATGTCATAATCATAGAAACGTGATAAATCTACCGATAATATGTAGGTTACACTTGGAAATCCTCTGCTATACGCTTTTATATCAAGTACCCACTTTATTCAATGAAATTAGACCTACAGGTGAACGTTTCCTTGTTACAATAATCATTGAAAAGTGGTAAATCTGTGGATTCCAGGTAGGTAACACGTGGGAACGATTACCATGGATAAATCAACGATACCCATATGCTTAGAAAGGTCGAAATTATATACCCATCTGTTTGAAATGATCATAAACTTACAGGTGAACGTTTCCTAGTTGCAATAAACATAAAATCGTGGTAATTCTATGCATACCAGGTAGCGAATACGTTGAGACGATTTCCATGGATCAAGCAACAACACCCATAGGCTTAGAAAGGTCGAAATTATATACCCATCTGTTTGAAATGATCATAAACGTAGAGGTGAACGTTACTGAGTTGTCATAATCATAGCAACGTGATAAATCTACCGATACTATGTAGGTTACACTTGGAAATCATTTGCTTTACGCTTGTATATCAAGTACCCACTTTATTCAATGAAATTAGACCTACAGGTGAACGTTTCCTTGTTACAATAATCATTGAAAAGTGATAAATCTGTGGATTCCAGGTAGGTAACACGTGGGAACGATTACCATGGATAAATCAACGATACCCATAGGCATAGAAAGGTCGAAATTATATAACCATCTGTTTGAAATGATCATAAACTTACAGGAGGACGTTTCCTAGTTGCAATAAACATAAAATCGTGGTAATTCTATGCATACCAGGTAGGGAATACGTTGAAACGACTTCCATGGATCAAGCAACGACACCCATAGGCTTAGAAAGGTCGAAATTATATAACCATCTGTTTGAAATGATCATAAACTTACAGGTGAACGTTTCCTAGTTGCAATAAACATAAAATCGTGGTAATTCTATGCATGCCAGGTAGGGAATACGTTGAAACGACTTCCATGGATTAAGCAACGACACCCATAGGTTTAGAAAGGTCGAAATTATATAACCATCTGTTTGAAATGATCATAAACTTACAGGAGGACGTTTCCTAGATGTCATAATCATAGAAACGTGATAAATCTACCGATACTATGTAGGTTACACTTGGAAATCCTCTGCTATACGCTTGGATATCAAGTACCCACTTTATTCAATGAAATTAGATCTACAGGTGAACGTTTCCTTGTTACAATAATCATTGAAAAGTGGTAAATCTGTGGATTCCAGGTAGGTAACACGTGGGAACGATTACCATGGATAAATCAACGATACCCATATGCTTAGAAAGGTCGAAATTATATACCCATCTGTTTGAAATGATCATAAACTTACAGGTGAACGTTTCCTAGTTGCAATAAACATAAAATCGTGGTAATTCTATGCATACCAGGTAGCGAATACGTTGAAACGATTTCCATGGATCAAGCAACAACACCCATAGGCTTAGAAAGGTCGAAATTATATACCCATCTGTTTGAAATGATCATAAACGTAGAGGTGAACGTTTCCTAGTTGCAATAAACATAAAATCGTGGTAATTCTATGCATACCAGGTAGCGAATACGTTGAAACGATTTCCATGGATCAAGCAACAACACCCATAGGCTTAGAAAGGTCGAAATTATATACCCATCTGTTTGAAATGATCATAAACGTAGAGGTGAACGTTACTGAGTTGTCATAATCATAGCAACGTGATAAATCTACCGATACTATGTAGGTTACACTTGGAAATCATTTGCTTTACGCTTGTATATCAAGTACCCACTTTATTCAATGAAATTAGACCTACAGGTGAACGTTTCCTTGTTACAATAATCATTGAAAAGTGATAAATCTGTGGATTCCAGGTAGGTAACACGTGGGAACGATTACCATGGATAAATCAACGATACCCATAGGCATAGAAAGGTCGAAATTATATAACCATCTGTTTGAAATGATCATAAACTTACAGGAGGACGTTTCCTAGTTGCAATAAACATAAAATCGTGGTAATTCTATGCATACCAGGTAGGGAATACGTTGAAACGACTTCCATGGATCAAGCAACGACACCCATAGGCTTAGAAAGGTCGAAATTATATAACCATCTGTTTGAAATGATCATAAACTTACAGGAGGACGTTTCCTAGATGTCATAATCATAGAAACGTGATAAATCTACCGATACTATGTAGGTTACACTTGGAAATCATGTGCTTTACGCTTGTATATCATGTACCCACTTTATTCAATGAAATTAGACCTACAGGTGAACGTTTCCTTGTTACAATAATCATTGAAAAGTGATAAATCTGTGGATTCCAGGTAGGTAACACGTGGGAACGATTACCATGGATAAATCAACGATACCCATAGGCATAGAAAGGTCGAAATTATATAACCATCTGTTTGAAATGATCATAAACTTACAGGTGAACGTTTCCTAGTTGCAATAAACATAAAATCGTGGTAATTCTATGCATGCCAGGTAGGGAATACGTTGAAACGACTTCCATGGATTAAGCAACGACACCCATAGGTTTAGAAAGGTCGAAATTATATAACCATCTGTTTGAAATGATCATAAACTTACAGGAGGACGTTTCCTAGATGTCATAATCATAGAAACGTGATAAATCTACCGATACTATGTAGGTTACACTTGGAAATCCTCTGCTATACGCTTGGATATCAAGTATCCACATTATTCAATGAACTTAAACCTACAGGTTAACGTTTCCTTGTTACAATAATCATTGAAACGTGATAAATCTGTGGATTCCAGGTAGGTAACACGTGGGAACGATTACCATGGATTAATCAACGATACCCATAGGGTTTGCAAGGTCGAAATTAAATACCCATCTGTTTAAAATGATCATAAACTTACAGGTGAACGTTTCCTAGTTGCAATAAACATAAAATCGTGGTAATTCTATGCACACCAGGTAGGGAATACGTTGAAACGACTTCCATGGATTAAGCAACGACACCCATAGGTTTAGAAAGGTCGAAATTATATAACCATCTGTTTGAAATGATCATAAACTTACAGGTGAACGTTTCCTAGTTGCAATAAACATAAAATCGTGGTAATTCTATGCATGCCAGGTAGGGAATACGTTGAAACGACTTCCATGGATTAAGCAACGACACCCATAGGTTTAGAAAGGTCGAAATTATATAACCATCTGTTTGAAATGATCATAAACTTACAGGAGGACGTTTCCTAGTTGCAATAAACATAAAATCGTGGTAATTCTATGCATACCAGGTAGGGAATACGTTGAAACGACTTCCATGGATCAAGCAACGACACCCATAGGCTTAGAAAGGTCGAAATTATATAACCATCTGTTTGAAATGATCATAAACTTACAGGAGGACGTTTCCTAGATGTCATAATCATAGAAACGTGATAAATCTACCGATACTATGTAGGTTACACTTGGAAATCATGTGCTTTACGCTTGTATATCAAGTACCCACTTTATTCAATGAAATTAGACCTACAGGTGAACGTTTCCTTGTTACAATAATCATTGAAAAGTGATAAATCTGTGGATTCCAGGTAGGTAACACGTGGGAACGATTACCATGGATAAATCAACGATACCCATATGCTTAGAAAGGTCGAAATTATATACCCATCTGTTTGAAATGATCATAAACTTACAGGTGAACGTTTCCTAGTTGCAATAAACATAAAATCGTGGTAATTCTATGCATACCAGGTAGCGAATACGTTGAGACGATTTCCATGGATCAAGCAACAACACCCATAGGCTTAGAAAGGTCGAAATTATATACCCATCTGTTTGAAATGATCATAAACGTAGAGGTGAACGTTACTGAGTTGTCATAATCATAGCAACGTGATAAATCTACCGATACTATGTAGGTTACACTTGGAAATCATTTGCTTTACGCTTGTATATCAAGTACCCACTTTATTCAATGAAATTAGACCTACAGGTGAACGTTTCCTTGTTACAATAATCATTGAAAAGTGATAAATCTGTGGATTCCAGGTAGGTAACACGTGGGAACGATTACCATGGATAAATCAACGATACCCATAGGCATAGAAAGGTCGAAATTATATAACCATCTGTTTGAAATGATCATAAACTTACAGGAGGACGTTTCCTAGTTGCAATAAACATAAAATCGTGGTAATTCTATGCATACCAGGTAGGGAATACGTTGAAACGACTTCCATGGATCAAGCAACGACACCCATAGGCTTAGAAAGGTCGAAATTATATAACCATCTGTTTGAAATGATCATAAACTTACAGGTGAACGTTTCCTAGTTGCAATAAACATAAAATCGTGGTAATTCTATGCATGCCAGGTAGGGAATACGTTGAAACGACTTCCATGGATTAAGCAACGACACCCATAGGTTTAGAAAGGTCGAAATTATATAACCATCTGTTTGAAATGATCATAAACTCACAGGAGGACGTTTCCTAGATGTCATAATCATAGAAACGTGATAAATCTACCGATACTATGTAGGTTACACTTGGAAATCCTCTGCTATACGCTTGGATATCAAGTACCCACTTTATTCAATGAAATTAGATCTACAGGTGAACGTTTCCTTGTTACAATAATCATTGAAAAGTGGTAAATCTGTGGATTCCAGGTAGGTAACACGTGGGAACGATTACCATGGATAAATCAACGATACCCATATGCTTAGAAAGGTCGAAATTATATACCCATCTGTTTGAAATGATCATAAACTTACAGGTGAACGTTTCCTAGTTGCAATAAACATAAAATCGTGGTAATTCTATGCATACCAGGTAGCGAATACGTTGAAACGATTTCCATGGATCAAGCAACAACACCCATAGGCTTAGAAAGGTCGAAATTATATACCCATCTGTTTGAAATGATCATAAACGTAGAGGTGAACGTTTCCTAGTTGCAATAAACATAAAATCGTGGTAATTCTATGCATACCAGGTAGCGAATACGTTGAAACGATTTCCATGGATCAAGCAACAACACCCATAGGCTTAGAAAGGTCGAAATTATATACCCATCTGTTTGAAATGATCATAAACGTAGAGGTGAACGTTACTGAGTTGTCATAATCATAGCAACGTGATAAATCTACCGATACTATGTAGGTTACACTTGGAAATCATTTGCTTTACGCTTGTATATCAAGTACCCACTTTATTCAATGAAATTAGACCTACAGGTGAACGTTTCCTTGTTACAATAATCATTGAAAAGTGATAAATCTGTGGATTCCAGGTAGGTAACACGTGGGAACGATTACCATGGATAAATCAACGATACCCATAGGCATAGAAAGGTCGAAATTATATAACCATCTGTTTGAAATGATCATAAACTTACAGGAGGACGTTTCCTAGTTGCAATAAACATAAAATCGTGGTAATTCTATGCATACCAGGTAGGGAATACGTTGAAACGACTTCCATGGATCAAGCAACGACACCCATAGGCTTAGAAAGGTCGAAATTATATAACCATCTGTTTGAAATGATCATAAACTTACAGGAGGACGTTTCCTAGATGTCATAATCATAGAAACGTGATAAATCTACCGATACTATGTAGGTTACACTTGGAAATCATGTGCTTTACGCTTGTATATCATGTACCCACTTTATTCAATGAAATTAGACCTACAGGTGAACGTTTCCTTGTTACAATAATCATTGAAAAGTGATAAATCTGTGGATTCCAGGTAGGTAACACGTGGGAACGATTACCATGGATAAATCAACGATACCCATAGGCATAGAAAGGTCGAAATTATATAACCATCTGTTTGAAATGATCATAAACTTACAGGTGAACGTTTCCTAGTTGCAATAAACATAAAATCGTGGTAATTCTATGCATGCCAGGTAGGGAATACGTTGAAACGACTTCCATGGATTAAGCAACGACACCCATAGGTTTAGAAAGGTCGAAATTATATAACCATCTGTTTGAAATGATCATAAACTTACAGGAGGACGTTTCCTAGATGTCATAATCATAGAAACGTGATAAATCTACCGATACTATGTAGGTTACACTTGGAAATCCTCTGCTATACGCTTGGATATCAAGTATCCACATTATTCAATGAACTTAAACCTACAGGTTAACGTTTCCTTGTTACAATAATCATTGAAACGTGATAAATCTGTGGATTCCAGGTAGGTAACACGTGGGAACGATTACCATGGATTAATCAACGATACCCATAGGGTTTGCAAGGTCGAAATTAAATACCCATCTGTTTAAAATGATCATAAACTTACAGGTGAACGTTTCCTAGTTGCAATAAACATAAAATCGTGGTAATTCTATGCACACCAGGTAGGGAATACGTTGAAACGACTTCCATGGATTAAGCAACGACACCCATAGGTTTAGAAAGGTCGAAATTATATAACCATCTGTTTGAAATGATCATAAACTTACAGGAGGACGTTTCCTAGATGTCATAATCATAGAAACGTGATAAATCTACCGATACTATGTAGGTTACACTTGGAAATCCTCTGCTATACGCTTTTATATCAAGTACCCACTTTATTCAATGAAATTAGATCTACAGGTGAACGTTTCCTTGTTACAATAATCATTGAAAAGTGGTAAATCTGTGGATTCCAGGTAGGTAACACGTGGGAACGATTACCATGGATAAATCAACGATACCCATATGCTTAGAAAGGTCGAAATTATATACCCATCTGTTTGAAATGATCATAAACTTACAGGTGAACGTTTCCTAGTTGCAATAAACATAAAATCGTGGTAATTCTATGCATACCAGGTAGCGAATACGTTGAAACGATTTCCATGGATCAAGCAACAACACCCATAGGCTTAGAAAGGTCGAAATTATATACCCATCTGTTTGAAATGATCATAAACGTAGAGGTGAACGTTTCCTAGTTGCAATAAACATAAAATCGTGGTAATTCTATGCATACCAGGTAGCGAATACGTTGAAACGATTTCCATGGATCAAGCAACAACACCCATAGGCTTAGAAAGGTCGAAATTATATACCCATCTGTTTGAAATGATCATAAACGTAGAGGTGAACGTTACTGAGTTGTCATAATCATAGCAACGTGATAAATCTACCGATACTATGTAGGTTACACTTGGAAATCATTTGCTTTACGCTTGTATATCAAGTACCCACTTTATTCAATGAAATTAGACCTACAGGTGAACGTTTCCTTGTTACAATAATCATTGAAAAGTGATAAATCTGTGGATTCCAGGTAGGTAACACGTGGGAACGATTACCATGGATAAATCAACGATACCCATAGGCATAGAAAGGTCGAAATTATATAACCATCTGTTTGAAATGATCATAAACTTACAGGAGGACGTTTCCTAGTTGCAATAAACATAAAATCGTGGTAATTCTATGCATACCAGGTAGGGAATACGTTGAAACGACTTCCATGGATCAAGCAACGACACCCATAGGCTTAGAAAGGTCGAAATTATATAACCATCTGTTTGAAATGATCATAAACTTACAGGAGGACGTTTCCTAGATGTCATAATCATAGAAACGTGATAAATCTACCGATACTATGTAGGTTACACTTGGAAATCCTCTGCTATACGCTTTTATATCAAGTACCCACTTTATTCAATGAAATTAGACCTGCAGGTGAACGTTTCCTTGTTACAATAATCATTGAAAAGTGATAAATCTGTGGATTCCAGGTAGGTAACACGTGGGAACGATTACCATGGATAGATCAACGATACCCATAGGCTTAGAAAGGTCGAAATTAAATACCCATCTGTTTAAAATGATCATAAACTTACAGGTGAACGTTTCCTAGTTGCAATAAACATAAAATCGTGGTAATTCTATGCATACCAGGTAGGGAATACGTTGAAACGACTTCCATGGATTAAGCAACGACACCCATAGGTTTAGAAAGGTCGAAATTATATAACCATCTGTTTGAAATGATCATAAACTTACAGGAGGACGTTTCCTAGATGTCATAATCATAGAAACGTGATAAATCTACCGATAATATGTAGGTTACACTTGGAAATCCTCTGCTATACGCTTTTATATCAAGTACCCACTTTATTCAATGAAATTAGACCTACAGGTGAACGTTTCCTTGTTACAATAATCATTGAAAAGTGGTAAATCTGTGGATTCCAGGTAGGTAACACGTGGGAACGATTACCATGGATAAATCAACGATACCCATATGCTTAGAAAGGTCGAAATTATATACCCATCTGTTTGAAATGATCATAAACTTACAGGAGGACGTTTCCTAGTTGCAATAAACATAAAATCGTGGTAATTCTATGCATACCAGGTAGCGAATACGTTGAAACGATTTCCATGGATCAAGCAACAACACCCATAGGCTTAGAAAGGTCGAAATTATATACCCATCTGTTTGAAATGATCATAAACGTAGAGGTGAACGTTACTGAGTTGTCATAATCATAGCAACGTGATAAATCTACCGATACTATGTAGGTTACACTTGGAAATCATTTGCTTTACGCTTGTATATCAAGTACCCACTTTAATCAATGAAATTAGACCTACAGGTGAACGTTTCCTTGTTACAATAATCATTGAAAAGTGATAAATCTGTGGATTCCAGGTAGGTAACACGTGGGAACGATTACCATGGATAAATCAACGATACCCATAGGCATAGAAAGGTCGAAATTATATAACCATCTGTTTGAAATGATCATAAACTTACAGGAGGACGTTTCCTAGTTGCAATAAACATAAAATCGTGGTAATTCTATGCATACCAGGTAGGGAATACGTTGAAACGACTTCCATGGATCAAGCAACGACACCCATAGGCTTAGAAAGGTCGAAATTATATACCCATCTGTTTGAAATGATCATAAACGTGGAGGTGAACGTTACTGAGTTGTCATAATCATAGCAACGTGATAAATCTACCGATACTATGTAGGTTACACTTGGAAATCATTTGCTTTACGCTTGTATATCAAGTACCCACTTTATTCAATGAAATTAGACCTACAGGTGAACGTTTCCTTGTTACAATAATCATTGAAAAGTAATAAATCTGTGGTTTCCAGGTAGGTAACACGTGGGAACGATTACCATGGATAAATCAACGATACCCATAGGCATAGAAAGGTCGAAATTATATAACCATCTGTTTGAAATGATCATAAACTTACAGGAGGACGTTTCCTAGTTGCAATAAACATAAAATCGTGGTAATTCTATGCATACCAGGTAGGGAATACGTTGAAACGACTTCCATGGATCAAGCAACGACACCCATAGGCTTAGAAAGGTCGAAATTATATAACCATCTGTTTGAAATGATCATAAACTTACAGGAGGACGTTTCCTAGATGTCATAATCATAGAAACGTGATAAATCTACCGATACTATGTAGGTTACACTTGGAAATCATGTGCTTTACGCTTGTATATCAAGTACCCACTTTATTCAATGAAATTAGACCTACAGGTGAACGTTTCCTTGTTACAATAATCATTGAAAAGTGATAAATCTGTGGATTCCAGGTAGGTAACACGTGGGAACGATTACCATGGATAAATCAACGATACCCATAGGCATAGAAAGGTCGAAATTATATAACCATCTGTTTGAAATGATCATAAACTTACAGGTGAACGTTTCCTAGTTGCAATAAACATAAAATCGTGGTAATTCTATGCATGCCAGGTAGGGAATACGTTGAAACGACTTCCATGGGTTAAGCAACGACACCCATAGGTTTAGAAAGGTCGAAATTATATAACCATCTGTTTGAAATGATCATAAACTTACAGGAGGACGTTTCCTAGATGTCATAATCATAGAAACGTGATAAATCTACCGATACTATGTAGGTTACACTTGGAAATCCTCTGCTATACGCTTGGATATCAAGTATCCACATTATTCAATGAACTTAAACCTACAGGTTAACGTTTCCTTGTTACAATAATCATTGAAACGTGATAAATCTGTGGATTCCAGGTAGGTAACACGTGGGAACGATTACCATGGATTAATCAACGATACCCATAGGGTTTGCAAGGTCGAAATTAAATACCCATCTGTTTAAAATGATCATAAACTTACAGGTGAACGTTTCCTAGTTGCAATAAACATAAAATCGTGGTAATTCTATGCATACCAGGTAGGGAATACGTTGAAACGACTTCCATGGATTAAGCAACGACACCCATAGGTTTAGAAAGGTCGAAATTATATAACCATCTGTTTGAAATGATCATAAACTTACAGGAGGACGTTTCCTAGATGTCATAATCATAGAAACGTGATAAATCTACCGATACTATGTAGGTTACACTTGGAAATCCTCTGCTATACGCTTTTATATCAAGTACCCACTTTATTCAATGAAATTAGATCTACAGGTGAACGTTTCCTTGTTACAATAATCATTGAAAAGTGGTAAATCTGTGGATTCCAGGTAGGTAACACGTGGGAACGATTACCATGGATAAATCAACGATACCCATATGCTTAGAAAGGTCGAAATTATATACCCATCTGTTTGAAATGATCATAAACTTACAGGTGAACGTTTCCTAGTTGCAATAAACATAAAATCGTGGTAATTCTATGCATACCAGGTAGCGAATACGTTGAAACGATTTCCATGGATCAAGCAACAACACCCATAGGCTTAGAAAGGTCGAAATTATATACCCATCTGTTTGAAATGATCATAAACGTAGAGGTGAACGTTACTGAGTTGTCATAATCATAGCAACGTGATAAATCTACCGATACTATGTAGGTTACACTTGGAAATCATGTGCTTTACGCTTGTATATCAAGTACCCACTTTATTCAATGAAATTAGACCTACAGGTGAACGTTTCCTTGTTACAATAATCATTGAAAAGTGATAAATCTGTGGATTCCAGGTAGGTAACACGTGGGAACGATTACCATGGATAAATCAACGATACCCATAGGCATAGAAAGGTCGAAATTATATAACCATCTGTTTGAAATGATCATAAACTTACAGGAGGACGTTTCCTAGATGTCATAATCATAGAAAAGTGATAAATCTACCGATACTATGTAGGTTACACTTGGAAATCCTCTGCTATACGCTTTTATATCAAGTACCCACTTTATTCAATGGACTTTAACCTACAGGTGAAAGTTTCCTTGTTACAATAATCATTGAAAAGTGATAAATCTGTAGATTCCAGGTAGGTAACATGTGGGAACGATTACCATGGATCAAGCAACGACACCCATAGGCTTAGAAAGGTCGAAATTATATACCCATCTGTTTGAAATGATCATAAACTTACAGGTGAACGTTTCCTAGTTGCAATAAACATAAAATCGTGGTAATTCTATGCATACCAGGTAGGGAATACGTTGAAACGACTTCCATGGATCAAGCAACGACACCCAAAGGCTTAGAAAGGTCGAAATTATATAACCATCTGTTTGAAATGATCATAAACTTACAGGAGGACGTTTCCTAGATGTCATAATCATAGAAACGTGATAAATCTACCGATACTATGTAGGTTACACTTGGAAATCCTCTGCTATACGCTTTTATATCAAGTACCCACTTTATTCAATGAAATTAGACCTACAGGTGAACGTTTCCTTGTTACAATAATCATTGAAAAGTGGTAAATCTGTGGATTCCAGGTAGGTAACACGTGGGAACGATTACCATGGATAAATCAACGATACCCATATGCTTAGAAAGGTCGAAATTATATACCCATCTGTTTGAAATGATCATAAACTTACAGGTGAACGTTTCCTAGTTGCAATAAACATAAAATCGTGGTAATTCTATGCATACCAGGTAGCGAATACGTTGAAACGATTTCCATGGATCAAGCAACAACACCCATAGGCTTAGAAAGGTCGAAATTATATACCCATCTGTTTGAAATGATCATAAACGTAGAGGTGAACGTTACTGAGTTGTCATAATCATAGCAACGTGATAAATCTACCGATACTATGTAGGTTACACTTGGAAATCATTTGCTTTACGCTTGTATATCAAGTACCCACTTTATTCAATGAAATTAGACCTACAGGTGAACGTTTCCTTGTTACAATAATCATTGAAAAGTGATAAATCTGTGGATTCCAGGTAGGTAACACGTGGGAACGATTACCATGGATAAATCAACGATACCCATAGGCATAGAAAGGTCGAAATTATATAACCATCTGTTTGAAATGATCATAAACTTACAGGAGGACGTTTCCTAGTTGCAATAAACATAAAATCGTGGTAATTCTATGCATACCAGGTAGGGAATACGTTGAAACGACTTCCATGGATCAAGCAACGACACCCATAGGCTTAGAAAGGTCGAAATTATATACCCATCTGTTTGAAATGATCATAAACGTAGAGGTGAACGTTACTGAGTTGTCATAATCATAGCAACGTGATAAATCTACCGATACTATGTAGGTTACACTTGGAAATCATTTGCTTTACGCTTGTATATCAAGTACCCACTTTATTCAATGAAATTAGACCTACAGGTGAACGTTTCCTTGTTACAATAATCATTGAAAAGTGATAAATCTGTGGATTCCAGGTAGGTAACACGTGGGAACGATTACCATGGATAAATCAACGATACCCATAGGCATAGAAAGGTCGAAATTATATAACCATCTGTTTGAAATGATCATAAACTTACAGGAGGACGTTTCCTAGTTGCAATAAACATAAAATCGTGGTAATTCTATGCATACCAGGTAGGGAATACGTTGAAACGACTTCCATGGATCAAGCAACGACACCCATAGGCTTAGAAAGGTCGAAATTATATAACCATCTGTTTGAAATGATCATAAACTTACAGGAGGACGTTTCCTAGATGTCATAATCATAGAAACGTGATAAATCTACCGATACTATGTAGGTTACACTTGGAAATCATGTGCTTTACGCTTGTATATCAAGTACCCACTTTATTCAATGAAATTAGACCTACAGGTGAACGTTTCCTTGTTACAATAATCATTGAAAAGTGATAAATCTGTGGATTCCAGGTAGGTAACACGTGGGAACGATTACCATGGATAAATCAACGATACCCATATGCTTAGAAAGGTCGAAATTATATACCCATCTGTTTGAAATGATCATAAACTTACAGGTGAACGTTTCCTAGTTGCAATAAACATAAAATCGTGGTAATTCTATGCATGCCAGGTAGGGAATACGTTGAAACGACTTCCATGGATTAAGCAACGACACCCATAGGTTTAGAAAGGTCGAAATTATATAACCATCTGTTTGAAATGATCATAAACTTACAGGAGGACGTTTCCTAGATGTCATAATCATAGAAACGTGATAAATCTACCGATACTATGTAGGTTACACTTGGAAATCCTCTGCTATACGCTTTTATATCAAGTACCCACTTTATTCAATGAAATTAGATCTACAGGTGAACGTTTCCTTGTTACAATAATCATTGAAAAGTGGTAAATCTGTGGATTCCAGGTAGGTAACACGTGGGAACGATTACCATGGATAAATCAACGATACCCATATGCTTAGAAAGGTCGAAATTATATACCCATCTGTTTGAAATGATCATAAACTTACAGGTGAACGTTTCCTAGTTGCAATAAACATAAAATCGTGGTAATTCTATGCATACCAGGTAGCGAATACGTTGAAACGATTTCCATGGATCAAGCAACAACACCCATAGGCTTAGAAAGGTCGAAATTATATACCCATCTGTTTGAAATGATCATAAACGTAGAGGTGAACGTTACTGAGTTGTCATAATCATAGCAACGTGATAAATCTACCGATACTATGTAGGTTACACTTGGAAATCATGTGCTTTACGCTTGTATATCAAGTACCCACTTTATTCAATGAAATTAGACCTACAGGTGAACGTTTCCTTGTTACAATAATCATTGAAAAGTGATAAATCTGTGGATTCCAGGTAGGTAACACGTGGGAACGATTACCATGGATAAATCAACGATACCCATAGGCATAGAAAGGTCGAAATTATATAACCATCTGTTTGAAATGATCATAAACTTACAGGAGGACGTTTCCTAGATGTCATAATCATAGAAAAGTGATAAATCTACGGATACTATGTAGGTTACACTTGGAAATCCTCTGCTATACGCTTGGATATCAAGTACCCACTTTATTCAATGGACTTTAACCTACAGGTGAACGTTTCCTTGTTACAATAATCATTGAAAAGTGGTAAATCTGTGGATTCCAGGTAGGTAACACGTGGGAACGATTACCATGGATAAATCAACGATACCCATATGCTTAGAAAGGTCGAAATTAAATACCCATCTGTTTGAAATGATCATAAACTTACAGGTGAACGTTTCCTAGTTGCAATAAACATAAAATCGTGGTAATTCTATGCATACCAGGTAGGGAATACGTTGAAACGACTTCCATGGATCAAGCAACGACACCCATAGGCTTAGAAAGGTCGAAGTTATATAACCATCTGTTTGAAATGATCATAAACTTACAGGAGGACGTTTCCTAGATGTCATAATCATAGAAACGTGATAAATCTACCGATACTATGTAGGTTACACTTGGAAATCCTCTGCTATACGCTTTTATATCAAGTACCCACTTTATTCAATGAAATTAGATCTACAGGTGAACGTTTCCTTGTTACAATAATCATTGAAAAGTGGTAAATCTGTGGATTCCAGGTAGGTAACACGTGGGAACGATTACCATGGATAAATCAACGATACCCATATGCTTAGAAAGGTCGAAATTATATACCCATCTGTTTGAAATGATCATAAACTTACAGGTGAACGTTTCCTAGTTGCAATAAACATAAAATCGTGGTAATTCTATGCATACCAGGTAGCGAATACGTTGAAACGATTTCCATGGATCAAGCAACAACACCCATAGGCTTAGAAAGGTCGAAATTATATACCCATCTGTTTGAAATGATCATAAACGTAGAGGTGAACGTTACTGAGTTGTCATAATCATAGCAACGTGATAAATCTACCGATACTATGTAGGTTACACTTGGAAATCATGTGCTTTACGCTTGTATATCAAGTACCCACTTTATTCAATGAAATTAGACCTACAGGTGAACGTTTCCTTGTTACAATAATCATTGAAAAGTGATAAATCTGTGGATTCCAGGTAGGTAACACGTGGGAACGATTACCATGGATAAATCAACGATACCCATAGGCATAGAAAGGTCGAAATTATATAACCATCTGTTTGAAATGATCATAAACTTACAGGAGGACGTTTCCTAGATGTCATAATCATAGAAAAGTGATAAATCTACGGATACTATGTAGGTTACACTTGGAAATCCTCTGCTATACGCTTGGATATCAAGTACCCACTTTATTCAATGGACTTTAACCTACAGGTGAACGTTTCCTTGTTACAATAATCATTGAAAAGTGGTAAATCTGTGGATTCCAGGTAGGTAACACGTGGGAACGATTACCATGGATAAATCAACGATACCCATATGCTTAGAAAGGTCGAAATTAAATACCCATCTGTTTGAAATGATCATAAACTTACAGGTGAACGTTTCCTAGTTGCAATAAACATAAAATCGTGGTAATTCTATGCATACCAGGTAGGGAATACGTTGAAACGACTTCCATGGATCAAGCAACGACACCCATAGGCTTAGAAAGGTCGAAGTTATATAACCATCTGTTTGAAATGATCATAAACTTACAGGAGGACGTTTCCTAGATGTCATAATCATAGAAACGTGATAAATCTACCGATACTATGTAGGTTACACTTGGAAATCCTCTGCTATACGCTTTTATATCAAGTACCCACTTTATTCAATGAAATTAGACCTACAGGTGAACGTTTCCTTGTTACAATAATCATTGAAAAGTGATAAATCTGTGGATTCCAGGTAGGTAACACGTGGGAACGATTACCATGGATAAATCAACGATACCCATATGCTTAGAAAGGTCGAAATTAAATACCCATCTGTTTGAAATGATCATAAACTTACAGGTGAACGTTTCCTAGTTGCAATAAACATAAAATCGTGGTAATTCTATGCATACCAGGTAGGGAATACGTTGAAACGACTTCCATGGATCAAGCAACGACACCCATAGGCTTAGAAAGGTCGATATTATATAACCATCTGTTTGAAATGATCATAAACTTACAGGAGGACGTTTCCTAGATGTCATAATCATAGAAACGTGATAAATCTACCGATACTATGTAGGTTACACTTGGAAATCCTCTGCTATATGCTTTTATATCAAGTACCCACATTATTCAATGAACTTAAACCTACAGGTTAAAGTTTCCTTGTTACAATAATCATTGAAACGTGATAAATCTGTGGATTCCAGGTAGGTAACACGTGGGAACGATTACCATGGATCAACCAACGACACCCATAGGCTTAGAAAGGTCGAAATTAAATACCCATCTGTTTAAAATGATCATAAACGTAGAGGTGAACGTTAGTGAGTTGTCATAATCATAGCAACGTGATAAATCTACGGATACTATGTAGGTTACACTTGGAAATCCTCTGCTATACGCTTGGATATCAAGTACCCACTTTATTCAATGAAATTAGACCTACAGGTCAACGTTTCCTAGTTACAATAATCATTGAAACCTGATAAATCTATAGATTCCAGGTAGGAAATACGTTGAAACGACTTCCATGGATCAAGCAACGATACCCATAGGCTTAGAAAGATTGAAATTAAATACCATTCTGTTTGAAATGATCATAAACTTACAGGTGAACGTTACCTAGATGTCATAATCATAGTAGCATGATAAATCTACGGATACTATGTAGCTTACGCTTGAAAATCCTGTGCTATACGCTTGTATATCAAGTACCCACTTTATTCAATGGACTTTAACCTACAGGTGAACGTTTCCTTGTTACAATAATCATTGAAAAGTGATAAATCTGTGGATTCCAGGTAGGTAACATGTGGGAATGATTACCATGGATAAATCAACGATACCCATAGGCTTAGAAAGGTCGAAATTATATACCCATCTGTTTAAAATGATCATAAACTTACAGGTGAACGTTTCCTAGTTGCAATAAACATAAAATCGTGGTAATTCTATGCATACCAGGTAGGGAATACGTTGAAACGACTTCCATGGATTAAGCAACGACACCCTTATGTTTAGAAAGGTCGAAATTATATAACCATCTGTTTGAAATGATCATAAACTTACAGGAGGACGTTTCCTAGATGTCATAATCATAGAAACGTGATAAATCTACCGATAATATGTAGGTTACACTTGGAAATCCTCTGCTATACGCTTTTATATCAAGTACCCACTTTATTCAATGAAATTAGACCTACAGGTGAACGTTTCCTTGTTACAATAATCATTGAAAAGTGGTAAATCTGTGGATTCAAGGTAGGTAACACGTGGGAACGATTACCATGGATAAATCAACGATACCCATATGCTTAGAAAGGTCGAAATTATATACCCATCTGTTTGAAATGATCATAAACTTACAGGTGAACGTTTCCTAGTTGCAATAAACATAAAATCGTGGTAATTCTATGCATACCAGGTAGCGAATACGTTGAAACGATTTCCATGGATCAAGCAACAACACCCATAGGCTTAGAAAGGTCGAAATTATATACCCATCTGTTTGAAATGATCATAAACGTAGAGGTGAACGTTACTGAGTTGTCATAATCATAGCAACGTGATAAATCTACCGATACTATGTAGGTTACACTTGGAAATCATGTGCTTTACGCTTGTATATCAAGTACCCACTTTATTCAATGAAATTAGACCTACAGGTGAACGTTTCCTTGTTACAATAATCATTGAAAAGTGATAAATCTGTGGATTCCAGGTAGGTAACACGTGGGAACGATTACCATGGATAAATCAACGATACCCATAGGCATAGAAAGGTCGAAATTATATAACCATCTGTTTGAAATGATCATAAACTTACAGGAGGACGTTTCCTAGATGTCATAATCATAGAAAAGTGATAAATCTACGGATACTATGTAGGTTACACTTGGAAATCCTCTGCTATACGCTTGGATATCAAGTACCCACTTTATTCAATGGACTTTAACCTACAGGTGAACGTTTCCTTGTTACAATAATCATTGAAAAGTGGTAAATCTGTGGATTCCAGGTAGGTAACACGTGGGAACGATTACCATGGATAAATCAACGATACCCATATGCTTAGAAAGGTCGAAATTAAATACCCATCTGTTTGAAATGATCATAAACTTACAGGTGAACGTTTCCTAGTTGCAATAAACATAAAATCGTGGTAATTCTATGCATACCAGGTAGGGAATACGTTGAAACGACTTCCATGGATCAAGCAACGACACCCATAGGCTTAGAAAGGTCGAAGTTATATAACCATCTGTTTGAAATGATCATAAACTTACAGGAGGACGTTTCCTAGATGTCATAATCATAGAAACGTGATAAATCTACCGATACTATGTAGGTTACACTTGGAAATCCTCTGCTATACGCTTTTATATCAAGTACCCACTTTATTCAATGAAATTAGACCTACAGGTGAACGTTTCCTTGTTACAATAATCATTGAAAAGTGATAAATCTGTGGATTCCAGGTAGGTAACACGTGGGAACGATTACCATGGATAAATCAACGATACCCATATGCTTAGAAAGGTCGAAATTAAATACCCATCTGTTTGAAATGATCATAAACTTACAGGTGAACGTTTCCTAGTTGCAATAAACATAAAATCGTGGTAATTCTATGCATACCAGGTAGGGAATACGTTGAAACGACTTCCATGGATCAAGCAACGACACCCATAGGCTTAGAAAGGTCGATATTATATAACCATCTGTTTGAAATGATCATAAACTTACAGGAGGACGTTTCCTAGATGTCATAATCATAGAAACGTGATAAATCTACCGATACTATGTAGGTTACACTTGGAAATCCTCTGCTATATGCTTTTATATCAAGTACCCACATTATTCAATGAACTTAAACCTACAGGTTAAAGTTTCCTTGTTACAATAATCATTGAAACGTGATAAATCTGTGGATTCCAGGTAGGTAACACGTGGGAACGATTACCATGGATCAACCAACGACACCCATAGGCTTAGAAAGGTCGAAATTAAATACCCATCTGTTTAAAATGATCATAAACGTAGAGGTGAACGTTAGTGAGTTGTCATAATCATAGCAACGTGATAAATCTACGGATACTATGTAGGTTACACTTGGAAATCCTCTGCTATACGCTTGGATATCAAGTACCCACTTTATTCAATGAAATTAGACCTACAGGTCAACGTTTCCTAGTTACAATAATCATTGAAACCTGATAAATCTATAGATTCCAGGTAGGAAATACGTTGAAACGACTTCCATGGATCAAGCAACGATACCCATAGGCTTAGAAAGATTGAAATTAAATACCATTCTGTTTGAAATGATCATAAACTTACAGGTGAACGTTACCTAGATGTCATAATCATAGTAGCATGATAAATCTACGGATACTATGTAGCTTACGCTTGAAAATCCTGTGCTATACGCTTGTATATCAAGTACCCACTTTATTCAATGGACTTTAACCTACAGGTGAACGTTTCCTTGTTACAATAATCATTGAAAAGTGATAAATCTGTGGATTCCAGGTAGGTAACATGTGGGAATGATTACCATGGATAAATCAACGATACCCATAGGCTTAGAAAGGTCGAAATTATATACCCATCTGTTTAAAATGATCATAAACTTACAGGTGAACGTTTCCTAGTTGCAATAAACATAAAATCGTGGTAATTCTATGCATACCAGGTAGGGAATACGTTGAAACGACTTCCATGGATTAAGCAACGACACCCTTATGTTTAGAAAGGTCGAAATTATATAACCATCTGTTTGAAATGATCATAAACTTACAGGAGGACGTTTCCTAGATGTCATAATCATAGAAACGTGATAAATCTACCGATAATATGTAGGTTACACTTGGAAATCCTCTGCTATACGCTTTTATATCAAGTACCCACTTTATTCAATGAAATTAGACCTACAGGTGAACGTTTCCTTGTTACAATAATCATTGAAAAGTGGTAAATCTGTGGATTCAAGGTAGGTAACACGTGGGAACGATTACCATGGATAAATCAACGATACCCATATGCTTAGAAAGGTCGAAATTATATACCCATCTGTTTGAAATGATCATAAACTTACAGGTGAACGTTTCCTAGTTGCAATAAACATAAAATCGTGGTAATTCTATGCATACCAGGTACCGAATACGTTGAAACGATTTCCATGGATCAAGCAACAACACCCATAGGCTTAGAAAGGTCGAAATTATATACCCATCTGTTTGAAATGATCATAAACGTAGAGGTGAACGTTACTGAGTTGTCATAATCATAGCAACGTGATATATCTACCGATAGTATGTAGGTTACACTTGGAAATCATGTGCTTTACGCTTGTATATCAAGTACCCACTTTATTCAATGAAATTAGACCTACAGGTGAACGTTTCCTTGTTACAATAATCATTGAAAAGTGATAAATCTGTGGATTCCAGGTAGGTAACACGTGGGAACGATTACCATGGATAAATCAACGATACCCATAGGCATAGAAAGGTCGAAATTATATAACCATCTGTTTGAAATGATCATAAACTTACAGCAGGACGTTTCCTAGATGTCATAATCATAGAAAAGTGATAAATCTACCGATACTATGTAGGTTACACTTGGAAATCCTCTGCTATACGCTTTTATATCAAGTACCCACTTTATTCAATGGACTTTAACCTACAGGTGAACGTTTCCTTGTTACAATAATCATTGAAAAGTGATAAATCTGTGGATTCCAGGTAGGTAACACGTGGGAACGATTACCATGGATAAATCAACGATACCCATATGCTTAGAAAGGTCGAAATTAAATACCCATCTGTTTGAAATGATCATAAACTTACAGGTGAACGTTTCCTAGTTGCAATAAACATAAAATCGTGGTAATTCTATGCATACCAGGTAGGGAATACGTTGAAACGACTTCCATGGATCAAGCAACGACACCCATAGGCTTAGAAAGGTCGAAATTATATAACCATCTGTTTGAAATGATCATAAACTTACAGGAGGACGTTTCCTAGATGTCATAATCATAGAAACGTGATAAATCTACCGATACTATGTAGGTTACACTTGGAAATCCTCTGCTATACGCTTTTATATCAAGTACCCACTTTATTCAATGAAATTAGACCTACAGGTGAACGTTTCCTTGTTACAATAATCATTGAAAAGTGATAAATCTGTGGATTCCAGGTAGGTAACACGTGGGAACGATTACCATGGATAGATCAACGATACCCATAGGCTTAGAAAGGTCGAAATTATATACCCATCTGTTTGAAACGATCATAAACGTCGAGGTGAACGTTACTGAGTTGTCATAATCATAGCAACGTGATAAATCTACGGATACTATGTAGGTTACACTTGGAAATCCTCTGCTATACGCTTGGATATCAAGTATCCACATTATTCAATGAACTTAAACCTACAGGTTAACGTTTCCTTGTTACAATAATCATTGAAACGTGATAAATCTGTGGATTCCAGGTAGGTAACACGTGGGAACGATTACCATGGATTAATCAACGATACCCATAGGGTTTGCAAGGTCGAAATTAAATACCCATCTGTTTAAAATGATCATAAACTTACAGGTGAACGTTTCCTAGTTGCAATAAACATAAAATCGTGGTAATTCTATGCATACCAGGTAGCGAATACGTTGAAACGATTTCCATGGATCAAGCAACGACACCCATAGGTTTAGAAAGGTCGAAATTATATAACCATCTGTTTGAAATGATCATAAACGTAGAGGTGAACGTTACTGAGTTGTCATAATCATAGCAACGTGATAAATCTACCGATACTATGTAGGTTACACTTGGAAATCATGTGCTTTACGCTTGTATATCAAGTACCCACTTTATTCAATGAAATTAGACCTACAGGTGAACGTTTCCTTGTTACAATAATCATTGAAAAGTGATAAATCTGTGGATTCCAGGTAGGTAACACGTGGGAACGATTACCATGGATAAATCAACGATACCCATATGCTTAGAAAGGTCGAAATTATATACCCATCTGTTTGAAATGATCATAAACTTACAGGAGGACGTTTCCTAGATGTCATAATCATAGAAAAGTGATAAATCTACCGATACTATGTAGGTTACACTTGGAAATCCTCTGCTATACGCTTTTATATCAAGTACCCACTTTATTCAATGGACTTTAACCTACAGGTGAACGTTTCCTTGTTACAATAATCATTGAAAAGTGATAAATCTGTAGATTCCAGGTAGGTAACATGTGGGAACGATTACCATGGATCAAGCAACGACACCCATAGGCTTAGAAAGGTCGAAATTATATACCCATCTGTTTGAAATGATCATAAACTTACAGGTGAACGTTACTGAGTTGTCATAATCATAGAAACGTGATAAATCTACGGATACTATGTAGGTTACACTTGGAAATCCTCTGCTATACGCTTGGATATCAAGTACCCACTTTATTCAATGAAATTAGACCTACAGGTCAACGTTTCCTAGTTACAATAATCATTGAAACCTGATAAATCTATAGATTCCAGGTAGGAAATACGTTGAAACGACTTCCATGGATCAAGCAACGATACCCATAGGCTTAGAAAGATTGAAATTAAATACCATTCTGTTTGAAATGATCATAAACTTACAGGTGAACGTAACCTAGATGTCATAATCATAGTAGCATGATAAATCTACGGATACTATGTAGCTTACGCTTGAAAATCCTGTGCTATACGCTTGTATATCAAGTACCCACTTTATTCAATGGACTTTAACCTACAGGTGAACGTTTCCTTGTTACAATAATCATTGAAAAGTGATAAATCTGTGGATTCCAGGTAGGTAACATGTGGGAATGATTACCATGGATAAATCAACGATACCCATAGGGTTTGCAAGGTCGAAATTAAATACCCATCTGTTTGAAATGATCATAAACTTACAGGTGAACGTTTCCTAGTTGCAATAAACATAAAATCGTGGTAATTCTATGCATACCAGGTAGGGAATACGTTGAAACGACTTCCATGGATCAAGCAACGACACCCATAGGCTTAGAAAGGTCGAAATTATATAACCATCTGTTTGAAATGATCATAAACTTACAGGAGGACGTTTCCTAGATGTCATAATCATAGGAACGTGATAAATCTACCGATACTATGTAGGTTACACTTGGAAATCCTCTGCTATACGCTTTTATATCAAGTACCCACTTTATTCAATGAAATTAGACCTGCAGGTGAACGTTTCCTTGTTACAATAATCATTGAAAAGTGATAAATCTGTGGATTCCAGGTAGGTAACACGTGGGAACGATTACCATGGATAGATCAACGATACCCATAGGCTTAGAAAGGTCGAAATTATATACCCATCTGTTTGAAACGATCATAAACGTAGAGGTGAACGTTACTGAGTTGTCATAATCATAGCAACGTGATAAATCTACGGATACTATGTAGGTTACACTTGGAAATCCTCTGCTATACGCTTGGATATCAAGTATCCACATTATTCAATGAACTTAAACCTACAGGTTAACGTTTCCTTGTTACAATAATCATTGAAACGTGATAAATCTGTGGATTCCAGGTAGGTAACACGTGGGAACGATTACCATGGATAAATCAACGATACCCATAGGCTTAGAAAGGTCGAAATTATATACCCATCTGTTTGAAATGATCATAAACTTACAGGAGGACGTTTCCTAGATGTCATATTCATAGAAACGTGATAAATCTACCAATACTATGTAGGTTACACTTGGAAATCCTCTGCTATACGCTTTTATATCAAGTACCCACTTTATTCAATGAAATTAGACCTACAGGTGAACGTTTCCTTGTTACAATAATCATTGAAAAGTGATAAATCTGTGGATTCCAGGTAGGTAACACGTGGGAACGATTACCATGGATAAATCAACGATACCCATATGCTTAGAAAGGTCGAAATTATATACCCATCTGTTTGAAATGATCATAAACTTACAGGTGAACGTTTCCTAGTTGCAATAAACATAAAATCGTGGTAATTCTATGCATACCAGGTAGCGAATACGTTGAAACGATTTCCATGGATCAAGCAACGACACCCATAGGCTTAGAAAGGTCGAAATTATATACCCATCTGTTTGAAATGATCATAAACGTAGAGGTGAACGTTACTGAGTTGTCATAATCATAGCAACGTGATAAATCTACGGATACTATGTAGGTTACACTTGGAAATCCCCTGCTATACGCTTGTATATCAAGTACCCACTTTATTCAATGGACTTTAACCTACAGGTGAACGTTTCCTTGTTACAATAATCATTGAAAAGTGATAAATCTGTAGATTCCAGGTAGGTAACATGTGGGAACGATTACCATGGATCAATCAACGACACCCATAGGCTTAGAAAGGTCGAAATTATATACCCATCTGTTTGAAACGATCATAAACGTAGAGGTGAACGTTACTGAGTTGTCATAATCATAGCAACGTGATAAATCTACGGATACTATGTAGGTTACACTTGGAAATCCTCTGCTATACGCTTGGATATCAAGTATCCACATTATTCAATGAACTTAAACCTAAAGGTTAACGTTTCCTTGTTACAATAATCATTGAAACGTGATAAATCTGTGGATTCCAGGTAGGTAACACGTGGGAACGATTACCATGGATAAATCAACGATACCCATAGGCATAGAAAGGTCGAAGTTATATAACCATCTGTTTGAAATGATCATAAACTTACAGGAGGACGTTTCCTAGTTGCAATAAACATAAAATCGTGGTAATTCTATGCATACCAGGTAGGGAATACGTTGAAACGACTTCCATGGATCAAGCAACGACACCCATAGGCTTAGAAAGGTCGAAATTATATAACCATCTGTTTGAAATGATCATAAACTTACAGGAGGACGTTTCCTAGATGTCATAATCATAGAAACGTGATAAATCTACCGATACTATGTAGGTTACACTTGGAAATCATGTGCTTTACGCTTGTATATCAAGTACCCACTTTATTCAATGAAATTAGACCTACAGGTGAACGTTTCCTTGTTACAATAATCATTGAAAAGTGATAAATCTGTGGATTCCAGGTAGGTAACACGTGGGAACGATTACCATGGATAAATCAACGATACCCATAGGCATAGAAAGGTCGAAATTATATACCCATCTGTTTAAAATGATCATAAACTTACAGGTGAACGTTTCCTAGTTGCAATAAACATAAAATCGTGGTAATTCTATGCATACCAGGTAGGGAATACGTTGAAACGACTTCCATGGATTAAGCAACGACACCCATAGGTTTAGAAAGGTCGAAATTATATAACCATCTGTTTGAAATGATCATAAACTTACAGGAGGACGTTTCCTAGATGTCATAATCATAGAAACGTGATAAATCTACCGATAATATGTAGGTTACACTTGGAAATCCTCTGCTATACGCTTTTATATCAAGTACCCACTTTATTCAATGAAATTAGACCTACAGGTGAACGTTTCCTTGTTACAATAATCATTGAAAAGTGGTAAATCTGTGGATTCCAGGTAGGTAACACGTGGGAACGATTACCATGGATAAATCAACGATACCCATATGCTTAGAAAGGTCGAAATTATATACCCATCTGTTTGAAATGATCATAAACTTACAGGTGAACGTTTCCTAGTTGCAATAAACATAAAATCGTGGTAATTCTATGCATACCAGGTAGCGAATACGTTGAAACGATTTCCATGGATCAAGCAACAACACCCATAGGCTTAGAAAGGTCGAAATTATATACCCATCTGTTTGAAATGATCATAAACGTAGAGGTGAACGTTACTGAGTTGTCATAATCATAGCAACGTGATAAATCTACCGATACTATGTAGGTTACACTTGGAAATCATTTGCTTTACGCTTGTATATCAAGTACCCACTTTAATCAATGAAATTAGACCTACAGGTGAACGTTTCCTTGTTACAATAATCATTGAAAAGTGATAAATCTGTGGATTCCAGGTAGGTAACACGTGGGAACGATTACCATGGATAAATCAACGATACCCATAGGCATAGAAAGGTCGAAATTATATAACCATCTGTTTGAAATGATCATAAACTTACAGGAGGACGTTTCCTAGTTGCAATAAACATAAAATCGTGGTAATTCTATGCATACCAGGTAGGGAATACGTTGAAACGACTTCCATGGATCAAGCAACGACACCCATAGGCTTAGAAAGGTCGAAATTATATACCCATCTGTTTGAAATGATCATAAACGTAGACGTGAACGTTACTGAGTTGTCATAATCATAGCAACGTGATAAATCTACCGATACTATGTAGGTTACACTTGGAAATCATTTGCTTTACGCTTGTATATCAAGTACCCACTTTATTCAATGAAATTAGACCTGCAGGTGAACGTTTCCTTGTTACAATAATCATTGAAAAGTGATAAATCTGTGGATTCCAGGTAGGTAACACGTGGGAACGATTACCATGGATAGATCAACGATACCCATAGGCTTAGAAAGGTCGAAATTATATACCCATCTGTTTGAAACGATCATAAACGTAGAGGTGAACGTTACTGAGTTGTCATAATCATAGCAACGTGATAAATCTACGGATACTATGTAGGTTACACTTGGAAATCCTCTGCTATACGCTTGGATATCAAGTATCCACATTATTCAATGAACTTAAACCTACAGGTTAACGTTTCCTTGTTACAATAATCATTGAAACGTGATAAATCTGTGGATTCCAGGTAGGTAACACGTGGGAACGATTACCATGGATAAATCAACGATACCCATAGGCTTAGAAAGGTCGAAATTATATACCCATCTGTTTGAAATGATCATAAACTTACAGGAGGACGTTTCCTAGATGTCATATTCATAGAAACGTGATAAATCTACCAATACTATGTAGGTTACACTTGGAAATCCTCTGCTATACGCTTTTATATCAAGTACCCACTTTATTCAATGAAATTAGACCTACAGGTGAACGTTTCCTTGTTACAATAATCATTGAAAAGTGATAAATCTGTGGATTCCAGGTAGGTAACACGTGGGAACGATTACCATGGATAAATCAACGATACCCATATGCTTAGAAAGGTCGAAATTATATACCCATCTGTTTGAAATGATCATAAACTTACAGGTGAACGTTTCCTAGTTGCAATAAACATAAAATCGTGGTAATTCTATGCATACCAGGTAGCGAATACGTTGAAACGATTTCCATGGATCAAGCAACGACACCCATAGGCTTAGAAAGGTCGAAATTATATACCCATCTGTTTGAAATGATCATAAACGTAGAGGTGAACGTTACTGAGTTGTCATAATCATAGCAACGTGATAAATCTACGGATACTATGTAGGTTACACTTGGAAATCCCCTGCTATACGCTTGTATATCAAGTACCCACTTTATTCAATGGACTTTAACCTACAGGTGAACGTTTCCTTGTTACAATAATCATTGAAAAGTGATAAATCTGTAGATTCCAGGTAGGTAACATGTGGGAACGATTACCATGGATCAATCAACGACACCCATAGGCTTAGAAAGGTCGAAATTATATACCCATCTGTTTGAAACGATCATAAACGTAGAGGTGAACGTTACTGAGTTGTCATAATCATAGCAACGTGATAAATCTACGGATACTATGTAGGTTACACTTGGAAATCCTCTGCTATACGCTTGGATATCAAGTATCCACATTATTCAATGAACTTAAACCTAAAGGTTAACGTTTCCTTGTTACAATAATCATTGAAACGTGATAAATCTGTGGATTCCAGGTAGGTAACACGTGGGAACGATTACCATGGATAAATCAACGATACCCATAGGCATAGAAAGGTCGAAATTATATAACCATCTGTTTGAAATGATCATAAACTTACAGGAGGACGTTTCCTAGTTGCAATAAACATAAAATCGTGGTAATTCTATGCATACCAGGTAGGGAATACGTTGAAACGACTTCCATGGATCAAGCAACGACACCCATAGGCTTAGAAAGGTCGAAATTATATAACCATCTGTTTGAAATGATCATAAACTTACAGGAGGACGTTTCCTAGATGTCATAATCATAGAAACGTGATAAATCTACCGATACTATGTAGGTTACACTTGGAAATCATGTGCTTTACGCTTGTATATCAAGTACCCACTTTATTCAATGAAATTAGACCTACAGGTGAACGTTTCCTTGTTACAATAATCATTGAAAAGTGATAAATCTGTGGATTCCAGGTAGGTAACACGTGGGAACGATTACCATGGATAAATCAACGATACCCATAGGCATAGAAAGGTCGAAATTATATACCCATCTGTTTAAAATGATCATAAACTTACAGGTGAACGTTTCCTAGTTGCAATAAACATAAAATCGTGGTAATTCTATGCATACCAGGTAGGGAATACGTTGAAACGACTTCCATGGATTAAGCAACGACACCCATAGGTTTAGAAAGGTCGAAATTATATAACCATCTGTTTGAAATGATCATAAACTTACAGGAGGACGTTTCCTAGATGTCATAATCATAGAAACGTGATAAATCTACCGATAATATGTAGGTTACACTTGGAAATCCTCTGCTATACGCTTTTATATCAAGTACCCACTTTATTCAATGAAATTAGACCTACAGGTGAACGTTTCCTTGTTACAATAATCATTGAAAAGTGGTAAATCTGTGGATTCCAGGTAGGTAACACGTGGGAACGATTACCATGGATAAATCAACGATACCCATAGGCATAGAAAGGTCGAAATTATATACCCATCTGTTTAAAATGATCATAAACTTACAGGTGAACGTTTCCTAGTTGCAATAAACATAAAATCGTGGTAATTCTATGCATACCAGGTAGGGAATACGTTGAAACGACTTCCATGGATTAAGCAACGACACCCATAGGTTTAGAAAGGTCGAAATTATATAACCATCTGTTTGAAATGATCATAAACTTACAGGAGGACGTTTCCTAGATGTCATAATCATAGAAACGTGATAAATCTACCGATAATATGTAGGTTACACTTGGAAATCCTCTGCTATACGCTTTTATATCAAGTACCCACTTTATTCAATGAAATTAGACCTACAGGTGAACGTTTCCTTGTTACAATAATCATTGAAAAGTGGTAAATCTGTGGATTCCAGGTAGGTAACACGTGGGAACGATTACCATGGATAAATCAACGATACCCATATGCTTAGAAAGGTCGAAATTATATACCCATCTGTTTGAAATGATCATAAACTTACAGGTGAACGTTTCCTAGTTGCAATAAACATAAAATCGTGGTAATTCTATGCATACCAGGTAGCGAATACGTTGAAACGATTTCCATGGATCAAGCAACAACACCCATAGGCTTAGAAAGGTCGAAATTATATACCCATCTGTTTGAAATGATCATAAACGTAGAGGTGAACGTTACTGAGTTGTCATAATCATAGCAACGTGATAAATCTACCGATACTATGTAGGTTACACTTGGAAATCATTTGCTTTACGCTTGTATATCAAGTACCCACTTTAATCAATGAAATTAGACCTACAGGTGAACGTTTCCTTGTTACAATAATCATTGAAAAGTGATAAATCTGTGGATTCCAGGTAGGTAACACGTGGGAACGATTACCATGGATAAATCAACGATACCCATAGGCATAGAAAGGTCGAAATTATATAACCATCTGTTTGAAATGATCATAAACTTACAGGAGGACGTTTCCTAGTTGCAATAAACATAAAATCGTGGTAATTCTATGCATACCAGGTAGGGAAT
The DNA here is from genome assembly GCA_020010945.3 of Muscidifurax raptorellus. Classification (NCBI taxonomy): domain Eukaryota; kingdom Metazoa; phylum Arthropoda; class Insecta; order Hymenoptera; family Pteromalidae; genus Muscidifurax; species Muscidifurax raptorellus. The sequence continues at coordinate 28,532,770 of CM052080.1, read as the reverse complement.
ACGTTGAAACGACTTCCATGGATCAAGCAACGACACCCATAGGCTTAGAAAGGTCGAAATTATATACCCATCTGTTTGAAATGATCATAAACGTAGAGGTGAACGTTACTGAGTTGTCATAATCATAGCAACGTGATAAATCTACCGATACTATGTAGGTTACACTTGGAAATCATTTGCTTTACGCTTGTATATCAAGTACCCACTTTATTCAATGAAATTAGACCTACAGGTGAACGTTTCCTTGTTACAATAATCATTGAAAAGTGATAAATCTGTGGATTCCAGGTAGGTAACACGTGGGAACGATTACCATGGATAAATCAACGATACCCATAGGCATAGAAAGGTCGAAATTATATAACCATCTGTTTGAAATGATCATAAACTTACAGGAGGACGTTTCCTAGTTGCAATAAACATAAAATCGTGGTAATTCTATGCATACCAGGTAGGGAATACGTTGAAACGACTTCCATGGATCAAGCAACGACACCCATAGGCTTAGAAAGGTCGAAATTATATACCCATCTGTTTGAAATGATCATAAACGTAGAGGTGAACGTTACTGAGTTGTCATAATCATAGCAACGTGATAAATCTACCGATACTATGTAGGTTACACTTGGAAATCATGTGCTTTACGCTTGTATATCAAGTACCCACTTTATTCAATGAAATTAGACCTACAGGTGAACGTTTCCTTGTTACAATAATCATTGAAAAGTGATAAATCTGTGGATTCCAGGTAGGTAACACGTGGGAACGATTACCATGGATAAATCAACGATACCCATAGGCATAGAAAGGTCGAAATTATATAACCATCTGTTTGAAATGATCATAAACTTACAGGTGAACGTTTCCTAGTTGCAATAAACATAAAATCGTGGTAATTCTATGCATGCCAGGTAGGGAATACGTTGAAACGACTTCCATGGGTTAAGCAACGACACCCATAGGTTTAGAAAGGTCGAAATTATATAACCATCTGTTTGAAATGATCATAAACTTACAGGAGGACGTTTCCTAGATGTCATAATCATAGAAACGTGATAAATCTACCGATACTATGTAGGTTACACTTGGAAATCCTCTGCTATACGCTTGGATATCAAGTATCCACATTATTCAATGAACTTAAACCTACAGGTTAACGTTTCCTTGTTACAATAATCATTGAAACGTGATAAATCTGTGGATTCCAGGTAGGTAACACGTGAGAACGATTACCATGGATTAATCAACGATACCCATAGGGTTTGCAAGGTCGAAATTAAATACCCATCTGTTTAAAATGATCATAAACTTACAGGTGAACGTTTCCTAGTTGCAATAAACATAAAATCGTGGTAATTCTATGCATACCAGGTAGGGAATACGTTGAAACGACTTCCATGGATTAAGCAACGACACCCATAGGTTTAGAAAGGTCGAAATTATATAACCATCTGTTTGAAATGATCATAAACTTACAGGAGGACGTTTCCTAGATGTCATAATCATAGAAACGTGATAAATCTACCGATACTATGTAGGTTACACTTGGAAATCCTCTGCTATACGCTTTTATATCAAGTACCCACTTTATTCAATGAAATTAGATCTACAGGTGAACGTTTCCTTGTTACAATAATCATTGAAAAGTGGTAAATCTGTGGATTCCAGGTAGGTAACACGTGGGAACGATTACCATGGATAAATCAACGATACCCATATGCTTAGAAAGGTCGAAATTATATACCCATCTGTTTGAAATGATCATAAACTTACAGGTGAACGTTTCCTAGTTGCAATAAACATAAAATCGTGGTAATTCTATGCATACCAGGTAGCGAATACGTTGAAACGATTTCCATGGATCAAGCAACAACACCCATAGGCTTAGAAAGGTCGAAATTATATACCCATCTGTTTGAAATGATCATAAACGTAGAGGTGAACGTTACTGAGTTGTCATAATCATAGCAACGTGATAAATCTACCGATACTATGTAGGTTACACTTGGAAATCATGTGCTTTACGCTTGTATATCAAGTACCCACTTTATTCAATGAAATTAGACCTACAGGTGAACGTTTCCTTGTTACAATAATCATTGAAAAGTGATAAATCTGTGGATTCCAGGTAGGTAACACGTGGGAACGATTACCATGGATAAATCAACGATACCCATAGGCATAGAAAGGTCGAAATTATATAACCATCTGTTTGAAATGATCATAAACTTACAGGAGGACGTTTCCTAGATGTCATAATCATAGAAAAGTGATAAATCTACCGATACTATGTAGGTTACACTTGGAAATCCTCTGCTATACGCTTTTATATCAAGTACCCACTTTATTCAATGGACTTTAACCTACAGGTGAAAGTTTCCTTGTTACAATAATCATTGAAAAGTGATAAATCTGTAGATTCCAGGTAGGTAACATGTGGGAACGATTACCATGGATCAAGCAACGACACCCATAGGCTTAGAAAGGTCGAAATTATATACCCATCTGTTTGAAATGATCATAAACTTACAGGTGAACGTTTCCTAGTTGCAATAAACATAAAATCGTGGTAATTCTATGCATACCAGGTAGGGAATACGTTGAAACGACTTCCATGGATCAAGCAACGACACCCATAGGCTTAGAAAGGTCGAAATTATATAACCATCTGTTTGAAATGATCATAAACTTACAGGAGGACGTTTCCTAGATGTCATAATCATAGAAACGTGATAAATCTACCGATACTATGTAGGTTACACTTGGAAATCCTCTGCTATACGCTTTTATATCAAGTACCCACTTTATTCAATGAAATTAGACCTACAGGTGAACGTTTCCTTGTTACAATAATCATTGAAAAGTGGTAAATCTGTGGATTCCAGGTAGGTAACACGTGGGAACGATTACCATGGATAAATCAACGATACCCATATGCTTAGAAAGGTCGAAATTATATACCCATCTGTTTGAAATGATCATAAACTTACAGGTGAACGTTTCCTAGTTGCAATAAACATAAAATCGTGGTAATTCTATGCATACCAGGTAGCGAATACGTTGAAACGATTTCCATGGATCAAGCAACAACACCCATAGGCTTAGAAAGGTCGAAATTATATACCCATCTGTTTGAAATGATCATAAACGTAGAGGTGAACGTTACTGAGTTGTCATAATCATAGCAACGTGATAAATCTACCGATACTATGTAGGTTACACTTGGAAATCATTTGCTTTACGCTTGTATATCAAGTACCCACTTTATTCAATGAAATTAGACCTACAGGTGAACGTTTCCTTGTTACAATAATCATTGAAAAGTGATAAATCTGTGGATTCCAGGTAGGTAACACGTGGGAACGATTACCATGGATAAATCAACGATACCCATAGGCATAGAAAGGTCGAAATTATATAACCATCTGTTTGAAATGATCATAAACTTACAGGAGGACGTTTCCTAGTTGCAATAAACATAAAATCGTGGTAATTCTATGCATACCAGGTAGGGAATACGTTGAAACGACTTCCATGGATCAAGCAACGACACCCATAGGCTTAGAAAGGTCGAAATTATATACCCATCTGTTTGAAATGATCATAAACGTAGAGGTGAACGTTACTGAGTTGTCATAATCATAGCAACGTGATAAATCTACCGATACTATGTAGGTTACACTTGGAAATCATTTGCTTTACGCTTGTATATCAAGTACCCACTTTATTCAATGAAATTAGACCTACAGGTGAACGTTTCCTTGTTACAATAATCATTGAAAAGTGATAAATCTGTGGATTCCAGGTAGGTAACACGTGGGAACGATTACCATGGATAAATCAACGATACCCATAGGCATAGAAAGGTCGAAATTATATAACCATCTGTTTGAAATGATCATAAACTTACAGGAGGACGTTTCCTAGTTGCAATAAACATAAAATCGTGGTAATTCTATGCATACCAGGTAGGGAATACGTTGAAACGACTTCCATGGATCAAGCAACGACACCCATAGGCTTAGAAAGGTCGAAATTATATACCCATCTGTTTGAAATGATCATAAACGTAGAGGTGAACGTTACTGAGTTGTCATAATCATAGCAACGTGATAAATCTACCGATACTATGTAGGTTACACTTGGAAATCATTTGCTTTACGCTTGTATATCAAGTACCCACTTTATTCAATGAAATTAGACCTACAGGTGAACGTTTCCTTGTTACAATAATCATTGAAAAGTGATAAATCTGTGGATTCCAGGTAGGTAACACGTGGGAACGATTACCATGGATAAATCAACGATACCCATAGGCATAGAAAGGTCGAAATTATATAACCATCTGTTTGAAATGATCATAAACTTACAGGAGGACGTTTCCTAGTTGCAATAAACATAAAATCGTGGTAATTCTATGCATACCAGGTAGGGAATACGTTGAAACGACTTCCATGGATCAAGCAACGACACCCATAGGCTTAGAAAGGTCGAAATTATATAACCATCTGTTTGAAATGATCATAAACTTACAGGAGGACGTTTCCTAGATGTCATAATCATAGAAACGTGATAAATCTACCGATACTATGTAGGTTACACTTGGAAATCATGTGCTTTACGCTTGTATATCAAGTACCCACTTTATTCAATGAAATTAGACCTACAGGTGAACGTTTCCTTGTTACAATAATCATTGAAAAGTGATAAATCTGTGGATTCCAGGTAGGTAACACGTGGGAACGATTACCATGGATAAATCAACGATACCCATAGGCATAGAAAGGTCGAAATTATATAACCATCTGTTTGAAATGATCATAAACTTACAGGTGAACGTTTCCTAGTTGCAATAAACATAAAATCGTGGTAATTCTATGCATGCCAGGTAGGGAATACGTTGAAACGACTTCCATGGATTAAGCAACGACACCGATAGGTTTAGAAAGGTCGAAATTATATAACCATCTGTTTGAAATGATCATAAACTTACAGGAGGACGTTTCCTAGATGTCATAATCATAGAAACGTGATAAATCTACCGATACTATGTAGGTTACACTTGGAAATCCTCTGCTATACGCTTTTATATCAAGTACCCACTTTATTCAATGAAATTAGATCTACAGGTGAACGTTTCCTTGTTACAATAATCATTGAAAAGTGGTAAATCTGTGGATTCCAGGTAGGTAACACGTGGGAACGATTACCATGGATAAATCAACGATACCCATATGCTTAGAAAGGTCGAAATTATATACCCATCTGTTTGAAATGATCATAAACTTACAGGTGAACGTTTCCTAGTTGCAATAAACATAAAATCGTGGTAATTCTATGCATACCAGGTAGCGAATACGTTGAAACGATTTCCATGGATCAAGCAACAACACCCATAGGCTTAGAAAGGTCGAAATTATATACCCATCTGTTTGAAATGATCATAAACGTAGAGGTGAACGTTACTGAGTTGTCATAATCATAGCAACGTGATAAATCTACCGATACTATGTAGGTTACACTTGGAAATCATGTGCTTTACGCTTGTATATCAAGTACCCACTTTATTCAATGAAATTAGACCTACAGGTGAACGTTTCCTTGTTACAATAATCATTGAAAAGTGATAAATCTGTGGATTCCAGGTAGGTAACACGTGGGAACGATTACCATGGATAAATCAACGATACCCATAGGCATAGAAAGGTCGAAATTATATAACCATCTGTTTGAAATGATCATAAACTTACAGGAGGACGTTTCCTAGATGTCATAATCATAGAAAAGTGATAAATCTACGGATACTATGTAGGTTACACTTGGAAATCCTCTGCTATACGCTTGGATATCAAGTACCCACTTTATTCAATGGACTTTAACCTACAGGTGAACGTTTCCTTGTTACAATAATCATTGAAAAGTGGTAAATCTGTGGATTCCAGGTAGGTAACACGTGGGAACGATTACCATGGATAAATCAACGATACCCATATGCTTAGAAAGGTCGAAATTAAATACCCATCTGTTTGAAATGATCATAAACTTACAGGTGAACGTTTCCTAGTTGCAATAAACATAAAATCGTGGTAATTCTATGCATACCAGGTAGGGAATACGTTGAAACGACTTCCATGGATCAAGCAACGACACCCATAGGCTTAGAAAGGTCGAAGTTATATAACCATCTGTTTGAAATGATCATAAACTTACAGGAGGACGTTTCCTAGATGTCATAATCATAGAAACGTGATAAATCTACCGATACTATGTAGGTTACACTTGGAAATCCTCTGCTATACGCTTTTATATCAAGTACCCACTTTATTCAATGAAATTAGACCTACAGGTGAACGTTTCCTTGTTACAATAATCATTGAAAAGTGATAAATCTGTGGATTCCAGGTAGGTAACACGTGGGAACGATTACCATGGATAAATCAACGATACCCATATGCTTAGAAAGGTCGAAATTAAATACCCATCTGTTTGAAATGATCATAAACTTACAGGTGAACGTTTCCTAGTTGCAATAAACATAAAATCGTGGTAATTCTATGCATACCAGGTAGGGAATGCGTTGAAACGACTTCCATGGATCAAGCAACGACACCCATAGGCTTAGAAAGGTCGATATTATATAACCATCTGTTTGAAATGATCATAAACTTACAGGAGGACGTTTCCTAGATGTCATAATCATAGAAACGTGATAAATCTACCGATACTATGTAGGTTACACTTGGAAATCCTCTGCTATATGCTTTTATATCAAGTACCCACATTATTCAATGAACTTAAACCTACAGGTTAAAGTTTCCTTGTTACAATAATCATTGAAACGTGATAAATCTGTGGATTCCAGGTAGGTAACACGTGGGAACGATTACCATGGATCAACCAACGACACCCATAAGCTTAGAAAGGTCGAAATTAAATACCCATCTGTTTAAAATGATCATAAACGTAGAGGTGAACGTTAGTGAGTTGTCATAATCATAGCAACGTGATAAATCTACGGATACTATGTAGGTTACACTTGGAAATCCTCTGCTATACGCTTGGATATCAAGTACCCACTTTATTCAATGAAATTAGACCTACAGGTCAACGTTTCCTAGTTACAATAATCATTGAAACCTGATAAATCTATAGATTCCAGGTAGGAAATACGTTGAAACGACTTCCATGGATCAAGCAACGATACCCATAGGCTTAGAAAGATTGAAATTAAATACCATTCTGTTTGAAATGATCATAAACTTACAGGTGAACGTTACCTAGATGTCATAATCATAGTAGCATGATAAATCTACGGATACTATGTAGCTTACGCTTGAAAATCCTGTGCTATACGCTTGTATATCAAGTACCCACTTTATTCAATGGACTTTAACCTACAGGTGAACGTTTCCTTGTTACAATAATCATTGAAAAGTGATAAATCTGTGGATTCCAGGTAGGTAACATGTGGGAATGATTACCATGGATAAATCAACGATACCCATAGGCTTAGAAAGGTCGAAATTATATACCCATCTGTTTAAAATGATCATAAACTTACAGGTGAACGTTTCCTAGTTGCAATAAACATAAAATCGTGGTAATTCTATGCATACCAGGTAGGGAATACGTTGAAACGACTTCCATGGATTAAGCAACGACACCCATATGTTTAGAAAGGTCGAAATTATATAACCATCTGCTTGAAATGATCATAAACTTACAGGAGGACGTTTCCTAGATGTCATAATCATAGAAACGTGATAAATCTACCGATAATATGTAGGTTACACTTGGAAATCCTCTGCTATACGCTTTTATATCAAGTACCCACTTTATTCAATGAAATTAGACCTACAGGTGAACGTTTCCTTGTTACAATAATCATTGAAAAGTGGTAAATCTGTGGATTCAAGGTAGGTAACACGTGGGAACGATTACCATGGATAAATCAACGATACCCATATGCTTAGAAAGGTCGAAATTATATACCCATCTGTTTGAAATGATCATAAACTTACAGGTGAACGTTTCCTAGTTGCAATAAACATAAAATCGTGGTAATTCTATGCATACCAGGTACCGAATACGTTGAAACGATTTCCATGGATCAAGCAACAACACCCATAGGCTTAGGAAGGTCGAAATTATATACCCATCTGTTTGAAATGATCATAAACGTAGAGGTGAACGTTACTGAGTTGTCATAATCATAGCAACGTGATAAATCTACCGATAGTATGTAGGTTACACTTGGAAATCATGTGCTTTACGCTTGTATATCAAGTACCCACTTTATTCAATGAAATTAGACCTACAGGTGAACGTTTCCTTGTTACAATAATCATTGAAAAGTGATAAATCTGTGGATTCCAGGTAGGTAACACGTGGGAACGATTACCATGGATAAATCAACGATACCCATAGGCATAGAAAGGTCGAAATTATATAACCATCTGTTTGAAATGATCATAAACTTACAGGAGGACGTTTCCTAGATGTCATAATCATAGAAAAGTGATAAATCTACCGATACTATGTAGGTTACACTTGGAAATCCTCTGCTATACGCTTTTATATCAAGTACCCACTTTATTCAATGGACTTTAACCTACAGGTGAACGTTTCCTTGTTACAATAATCATTGAAAAGTGATAAATCTGTGGATTCCAGGTAGGTAACACGTGGGAACGATTACCATGGATAAATCAACGATACCCATATGCTTAGAAAGGTCGAAATTAAATACCCATCTGTTTGAAATGATCATAAACTTACAGGTGAACGTTTCCTAGTTGCAATAAACATAAAATCGTGGTAATTCTATGCATACCAGGTAGGGAATACGTTGAAACGACTTCCATGGATCAAGCAACGACACCCATAGGCTTAGAAAGGTCGAAATTATATAACCATCTGTTTGAAATGATCATAAACTTACAGGAGAACGTTTCCTAGATGTCATAATCATAGAAACGTGATAAATCTACCGATACTATGTAGGTTACACTTGGAAATCCTCTGCTATACGCTTTTATATCAAGTACCCACTTTATTCAATGAAATTAGACCTACAGGTGAACGTTTCCTTGTTACAATAATCATTGAAAAGTGATAAATCTGTGGATTCCAGGTAGGTAACACGTGGGAACGATTACCATGGATAGATCAACGATACCCATAGGCTTAGAAAGGTCGAAATTATATACCCATCTGTTTGAAACGATCATAAACGTCGAGGTGAACGTTACTGAGTTGTCATAATCATAGCAACGTGATAAATCTACGGATACTATGTAGGTTACACTTGGAAATCCTCTGCTATACGCTTGGATATCAAGTATCCACATTATTCAATGAACTTAAACCTACAGGTTAACGTTTCCTTGTTACAATAATCATTGAAACGTGATGAATCTGTGGATTCCAGGTAGGTAACACGTGGGAACGATTACCATGGATTAATCAACGATACCCATAGGGTTTGCAAGGTCGAAATTAAATACCCATCTGTTTAAAATGATCATAAACTTACAGGTGAACGTTTCCTAGTTGCAATAAACATAAAATCGTGGTAATTCTATGCATACCAGGTAGGGAATACGTTGAAACGACTTCCATGGATCAAGCAACGACACCCATAGGCTTAGAAAGGTCGATATTATATAACCATCTGTTTGAAATGATCATAAACTTACAGGAGGACGTTTCCTAGATGTCATAATCATAGAAACGTGATAAATCTACCGATACTATGTAGGTTACACTTGGAAATCCTCTGCTATATGCTTTTATATCAAGTACCCACATTATTCAATGAACTTAAACCTACAGGTTAAAGTTTCCTTGTTACAATAATCATTGAAACGTGATAAATCTGTGGATTCCAGGTAGGTAACACGTGGGAACGATTACCATGGATCAACCAACGACACCCATAAGCTTAGAAAGGTCGAAATTAAATACCCATCTGTTTAAAATGATCATAAACGTAGAGGTGAACGTTAGTGAGTTGTCATAATCATAGCAACGTGATAAATCTACGGATACTATGTAGGTTACACTTGGAAATCCTCTGCTATACGCTTGGATATCAAGTACCCACTTTATTCAATGAAATTAGACCTACAGGTCAACGTTTCCTAGTTACAATAATCATTGAAACCTGATAAATCTATAGATTCCAGGTAGGAAATACGTTGAAACGACTTCCATGGATCAAGCAACGATACCCATAGGCTTAGAAAGATTGAAATTAAATACCATTCTGTTTGAAATGATCATAAACTTACAGGTGAACGTTACCTAGATGTCATAATCATAGTAGCATGATAAATCTACGGATACTATGTAGCTTACGCTTGAAAATCCTGTGCTATACGCTTGTATATCAAGTACCCACTTTATTCAATGGACTTTAACCTACAGGTGAACGTTTCCTTGTTACAATAATCATTGAAAAGTGATAAATCTGTGGATTCCAGGTAGGTAACATGTGGGAATGATTACCATGGATAAATCAACGATACCCATAGGCTTAGAAAGGTCGAAATTATATACCCATCTGTTTAAAATGATCATAAACTTACAGGTGAACGTTTCCTAGTTGCAATAAACATAAAATCGTGGTAATTCTATGCATACCAGGTAGGGAATACGTTGAAACGACTTCCATGGATTAAGCAACGACACCCATATGTTTAGAAAGGTCGAAATTATATAACCATCTGCTTGAAATGATCATAAACTTACAGGAGGACGTTTCCTAGATGTCATAATCATAGAAACGTGATAAATCTACCGATAATATGTAGGTTACACTTGGAAATCCTCTGCTATACGCTTTTATATCAAGTACCCACTTTATTCAATGAAATTAGACCTACAGGTGAACGTTTCCTTGTTACAATAATCATTGAAAAGTGGTAAATCTGTGGATTCAAGGTAGGTAACACGTGGGAACGATTACCATGGATAAATCAACGATACCCATATGCTTAGAAAGGTCGAAATTATATACCCATCTGTTTGAAATGATCATAAACTTACAGGTGAACGTTTCCTAGTTGCAATAAACATAAAATCGTGGTAATTCTATGCATACCAGGTACCGAATACGTTGAAACGATTTCCATGGATCAAGCAACAACACCCATAGGCTTAGGAAGGTCGAAATTATATACCCATCTGTTTGAAATGATCATAAACGTAGAGGTGAACGTTACTGAGTTGTCATAATCATAGCAACGTGATAAATCTACCGATAGTATGTAGGTTACACTTGGAAATCATGTGCTTTACGCTTGTATATCAAGTACCCACTTTATTCAATGAAATTAGACCTACAGGTGAACGTTTCCTTGTTACAATAATCATTGAAAAGTGATAAATCTGTGGATTCCAGGTAGGTAACACGTGGGAACGATTACCATGGATAAATCAACGATACCCATAGGCATAGAAAGGTCGAAATTATATAACCATCTGTTTGAAATGATCATAAACTTACAGGAGGACGTTTCCTAGATGTCATAATCATAGAAAAGTGATAAATCTACCGATACTATGTAGGTTACACTTGGAAATCCTCTGCTATACGCTTTTATATCAAGTACCCACTTTATTCAATGGACTTTAACCTACAGGTGAACGTTTCCTTGTTACAATAATCATTGAAAAGTGATAAATCTGTGGATTCCAGGTAGGTAACACGTGGGAACGATTACCATGGATAAATCAACGATACCCATATGCTTAGAAAGGTCGAAATTAAATACCCATCTGTTTGAAATGATCATAAACTTACAGGTGAACGTTTCCTAGTTGCAATAAACATAAAATCGTGGTAATTCTATGCATACCAGGTAGGGAATACGTTGAAACGACTTCCATGGATCAAGCAACGACACCCATAGGCTTAGAAAGGTCGAAATTATATAACCATCTGTTTGAAATGATCATAAACTTACAGGAGAACGTTTCCTAGATGTCATAATCATAGAAACGTGATAAATCTACCGATACTATGTAGGTTACACTTGGAAATCCTCTGCTATACGCTTTTATATCAAGTACCCACTTTATTCAATGAAATTAGACCTACAGGTGAACGTTTCCTTGTTACAATAATCATTGAAAAGTGATAAATCTGTGGATTCCAGGTAGGTAACACGTGGGAACGATTACCATGGATAGATCAACGATACCCATAGGCTTAGAAAGGTCGAAATTATATACCCATCTGTTTGAAACGATCATAAACGTCGAGGTGAACGTTACTGAGTTGTCATAATCATAGCAACGTGATAAATCTACGGATACTATGTAGGTTACACTTGGAAATCCTCTGCTATACGCTTGGATATCAAGTATCCACATTATTCAATGAACTTAAACCTACAGGTTAACGTTTCCTTGTTACAATAATCATTGAAACGTGATGAATCTGTGGATTCCAGGTAGGTAACACGTGGGAACGATTACCATGGATTAATCAACGATACCCATAGGGTTTGCAAGGTCGAAATTAAATACCCATCTGTTTAAAATGATCATAAACTTACAGGTGAACGTTTCCTAGTTGCAATAAACATAAAATCGTGGTAATTCTATGCATACCAGGTAGCGAATACGTTGAAACGATTTCCATGGATCAAGCAACGACACCCATAGGTTTAGAAAGGTCGAAATTATATAACCATCTGTTTGAAATGATCATAAACGTAGAGGTGAACGTTACTGAGTTGTCATAATCATAGCAACGTGATAAATCTACCGATACTATGTAGGTTACACTTGGAAATCATGTGCTTTACGCTTGTATATCAAGTACCCACTTTATTCAATGAAATTAGACCTACAGGTGAACGTTTCCTTGTTACAATAATCATTGAAAAGTGATAAATCTGTGGATTCCAGGTAGGTAACACGTGGGAACGATTACCATGGATAAATCAACGATACCCATATGCTTAGAAAGGTCGAAATTATATACCCATCTGTTTGAAATGATCATAAACTTACAGGAGGACGTTTCCTAGATGTCATAATCATAGAAAAGTGATAAATCTACCGATACTATGTAGGTTACACTTGGAAATCCTCTGCTATACGCTTTTATATCAAGTACCCACTTTATTCAATGGACTTTAACCTACAGGTGAACGTTTCCTTGTTACAATAATCATTGAAAAGTGATAAATCTGTGGATTCCAGGTAGGTAACATGTGGGAATGATTACCATGGATAAATCAACGATACCCATAGGCTTAGAAAGGTCGAAATTATATACCCATCGGTTTGAAATGATCATAATCGTAGATGTGGACGTTACCGAGTTGTCATAATCATAGAAACGTGATAAATCTACGGATACTTCGTAGGTTACACTTGGAAATCCTCTACTATACGCTTGTATATCAAGTACCCACTTTATTCAATGGACTTTAACCTACAGGTGAACGTTTCCTTGTTACAATAATCATTGAAAAGTGATAAATCTGTAGATTCCAGGTAGGTAACAGGTGGGAACGATTACCATGGATTAATCAACGATACCCATAGGGTTTGCAAGGTCGAAATTAAATACCCATCTGTTTGAAATGATCATAAACTTACAGGTGAACGTTTCCTAGTTGCAATAAACATAAAATCGTGGTAATTCTATGCATACCAGGTAGGGAATACGTTGAAACGACTTCCATGGATCAAGCAACGACACCCATAGGCTTAGAAAGGTCGAAATTATATAACCATCTGTTTGAAATGATCATAAACTTACAGGAGGACGTTTCCTAGATGTCATAATCATAGAAACGTGATAAATCTACCGATACTATGTAGGTTACACTTGGAAATCCCCTGCTATACGCTTGTATATCAAGTACCCACTTTATTCAATGGACTTTAACCTACAGGTGAACGTTTCCTTGTTACAATAATCATTGAAAAGTGATAAATCTGTAGATTCCAGGTAGGTAACATGTGGGAACGATTACCATGGATCAATCAACGACACCCATAGGCTTAGAAAGGTCGAAATTATATACCCATCTGTTTGAAACGATCATAAACGTAGAGGTGAACGTTACTGAGTTGTCATAATCATAGCAACGTGATAAATCTACGGATACTATGTAGGTTACACTTGGAAATCCTCTGCTATACGCTTGGATATCAAGTATCCACATTATTCAATGAACTTAAACCTAAAGGTTAACGTTTCCTTGTTACAATAATCATTGAAACGTGATAAATCTGTGGATTCCAGGTAGGTAACACGTGGGAACGATTACCATGGATAAATCAACGATACCCATAGGCATAGAAAGGTCGAAATTATATAACCATCTGTTTGAAATGATCATAAACTTACAGGAGGACGTTTCCTAGTTGCAATAAACATAAAATCGTGGTAATTCTATGCATACCAGGTAGGGAATACGTTGAAACGACTTCCATGGATTAAGCAACGACACCCATAGGTTTAGAAAGGTCGAAATTATATAACCATCTGTTTGAAATGATCATAAACTTACAGGAGGACGTTTCCTAGATGTCATAATCATAGAAACGTGATAAATCTACCGATACTATGTAGGTTACACTTGGAAATCCTCTGCTATACGCTTTTATATCAAGTACCCACTTTATTCAATGAAATTAGACCTACAGGTGAACGTTTCCTTGTTACAATAATCATTGAAAAGTGGTAAATCTGTGGATTCCAGGTAGGTAACACGTGGGAACGATTACCATGGATAAATCAACGATACCCATATGCTTAGAAAGGTCGAAATTATATACCCATCTGTTTGAAATGATCATAAACTTACAGGTGAACGTTTCCTAGTTGCAATAAACATAAAATCGTGGTAATTCTATGCATACCAGGTAGCGAATACGTTGAAACGATTTCCATGGATCAAGCAACAACACCCATAGGTTTAGAAAGGTCGAAATTATATAACCATCTGTTTGAAATGATCATAAACTTACAGGAGGACGTTTCCTAGATGTCATAATCATAGAAACGTGATAAATCTACCGATACTATGTAGGTTACACTTGGAAATCCTCTGCTATACGCTTTTATATCAAGTACCCACTTTATTCAATGAAATTAGACCTACAGGTGAACGTTTCCTTGTTACAATAATCATTGAAAAGTGGTAAATCTGTGGATTCCAGGTAGGTAACACGTGGGAACGATTACCATGGATAAATCAACGATACCCATATGCTTAGAAAGGTCGAAATTATATACCCATCTGTTTGAAATGATCATAAACTTACAGGTGAACGTTTCCTAGTTGCAATAAACATAAAATCGTGGTAATTCTATGCATACCAGGTAGCGAATACGTTGAAACGATTTCCATGGATCAAGCAACAACACCCATAGGCTTAGAAAGGTCGAAATTATATACCCATCTGTTTGAAATGATCATAAACGTAGAGGTGAACGTTACTGAGTTGTCATAATCATAGCAACGTGATAAATCTACCGATACTATGTAGGTTACACTTGGAAATCATGTGCTTTACGCTTGTATATCAAGTACCCACTTTATTCAATGAAATTAGACCTACAGGTGAACGTTTCCTTGTTACAATAATCATTGAAAAGTGATAAATCTGTGGATTCCAGGTAGGTAACACGTGGGAACGATTACCATGGATAAATCAACGATACCCATAGGCATAGAAAGGTCGAAATTATATAACCATCTGTTTGAAATGATCATAAACTTACAGGAGGACGTTTCCTAGATGTCATAATCATAGAAAAGTGATAAATCTACCGATACTATGTAGGTTACACTTGGAAATCCTCTGCTATACGCTTTTATATCAAGTACCCACTTTATTCAATGGACTTTAACCTACAGGTGAACGTTTCCTTGTTACAATAATCATTGAAAAGTGATAAATCTGTAGATTCCAGGTAGGTAACATGTGGGAACGATTACCATGGATCAAGCAACGACACCCATAGGCTTAGAAAGGTCGAAATTATATACCCATCTGTTTGAAATGATCATAAACTTACAGGTGAACGTTTCCTAGTTGCAATAAACATAAAATCGTGGTAATTCTATGCATACCAGGTAGGGAATACGTTGAAACGACTTCCATGGATCAAGCAACGACACCCATAGGCTTAGAAAGGTCGAAATTATATAACCATCTGTTTGAAATGATCATAAACTTACAGGAGGACGTTTCCTAGATGTCATAATCATAGAAACGTGATAAATCTACCGATACTATGTAGGTTACACTTGGAAATCCTCTGCTATACGCTTGGATATCAAGTATCCACATTATTCAATGAACTTAAACCTACAGGTTAACGTTTCCTTGTTACAATAATCATTGAAACGTGATAAATCTGTGGATTCCAGGTAGGTAACACGTGGGAACGATTACCATGGATTAATCAACGATACCCATAGGGTTTGCAAGGTCGAAATTAAATACCCATCTGTTTAAAATGATCATAAACTTACAGGTGAACGTTTCCTAGTTGCAATAAACATAAAATCGTGGTAATTCTATGCATACCAGGTAGGGAATACGTTGAAACGACTTCCATGGATTAAGCAACGACACCCATAGGTTTAGAAAGGTCGAAATTATATAACCATCTGTTTGAAATGATCATAAACTTACAGGAGGACGTTTCCTAGATGTCATAATCATAGAAACGTGATAAATCTACCGATACTATGTAGGTTACACTTGGAAATCCTCTGCTATACGCTTTTATATCAAGTACCCACTTTATTCAATGAAATTAGATCTACAGGTGAACGTTTCCTTGTTACAATAATCATTGAAAAGTGGTAAATCTGTGGATTCCAGGTAGGTAACACGTGGGAACGATTACCATGGATAAATCAACGATACCCATATGCTTAGAAAGGTCGAAATTATATACCCATCTGTTTGAAATGATCATAAACTTACAGGTGAACGTTTCCTAGTTGCAATAAACATAAAATCGTGGTAATTCTATGCATACCAGGTAGCGAATACGTTGAAACGATTTCCATGGATCAAGCAACAACACCCATAGGCTTAGAAAGGTCGAAATTATATACCCATCTGTTTGAAATGATCATAAACGTAGAGGTGAACGTTACTGAGTTGTCATAATCATAGCAACGTGATAAATCTACCGATACTATGTAGGTTACACTTGGAAATCATGTGCTTTACGCTTGTATATCAAGTACCCACTTTATTCAATGAAATTAGACCTACAGGTGAACGTTTCCTTGTTACAATAATCATTGAAAAGTGATAAATCTGTGGATTCCAGGTAGGTAACACGTGGGAACGATTACCATGGATAAATCAACGATACCCATAGGCATAGAAAGGTCGAAATTATATAACCATCTGTTTGAAATGATCATAAACTTACAGGAGGACGTTTCCTAGATGTCATAATCATAGAAAAGTGATAAATCTACCGATACTATGTAGGTTACACTTGGAAATCCTCTGCTATACGCTTTTATATCAAGTACCCACTTTATTCAATGAAATTAGACCTACAGGTGAACGTTTCCTTGTTACAATAATCATTGAAAAGTGATAAATCTGTAGATTCCAGGTAGGTAACATGTGGGAACGATTACCATGGATCAAGCAACGACACCCATAGGCTTAGAAAGGTCGAAATTATATACCCATCTGTTTGAAATGATCATAAACGTCGAGGTGAACGTTACTGAGTTGTCATAATCATAGCAACGTGATAAATCTACGGATACTATGTAGGTTACACTTGGAAATCCTCTGCTATACGCTTGGATATCAAGTATCCACATTATTCAATGAACTTAAACCTACAGGTTAACGTTTCCTTGTTACAATAATCATTGAAACGTGATAAATCTGTGGATTCCAGGTAGGTAACACGTGGGAACGATTACCATGGATTAATCAACGATACCCATAGGGTTTGCAAGGTCGAAATTAAATACCCATCTGTTTAAAATGATCATAAACTTACAGGTGAACGTTTCCTAGTTGCAATAAACATAAAATCGTGGTAATTCTATGCATACCAGGTAGCGAATACGTTGAAACGATTTCCATGGATCAAGCAACAACACCCATAGGCTTAGAAAGGTCGAAATTATATACCCATCTGTTTGAAATGATCATAAACGTAGAGGTGAACGTTACTGAGTTGTCATAATCTTAGCAACGTGATAAATCTACCGATACTATGTAGGTTACACTTGGAAATCATGTGCTTTACGCTTGTATATCAAGTACCCACTTTATTCAATGAAATTAGACCTACAGGTGAACGTTTCCTTGTTACAATAATCATTGAAAAGTGATAAATCTGTGGATTCCAGGTAGGTAACACGTGGGAACGATTACCATGGATAAATCAACGATACCCATAGGCATAGAAAGGTCGAAATTATATAACCATCTGTTTGAAATGATCATAAACTTACAGGAGGACGTTTCCTAGTTGCAATAAACATAAAATCGTGGTAATTCTATGCATACCAGGTAGGGAATACGTTGAAACGACTTCCATGGATCAAGCAACGACACCCATAGGCTTAGAAAGGTCGAAATTATATAACCATCTGTTTGAAATGATCATAAACTTACAGGAGGACGTTTCCTAGATGTCATAATCATAGAAACGTGATAAATCTACCGATACTATGTAGGTTACACTTGGAAATCATGTGCTTTACGCTTGTATATCAAGTACCCACTTTATTCAATGAAATTAGACCTACAGGTGAACGTTTCCTTGTTACAATAATCATTGAAAAGTGATAAATCTGTGGATTCCAGGTAGGTAACACGTGGGAACGATTACCATGGATAAATCAACGATACCCATAGGCATAGAAAGGTCGAAATTATATAACCATCTGTTTGAAATGATCATAAACTTACAGGTGAACGTTTCCTAGTTGCAATAAACATAAAATCGTGGTAATTCTATGCATGCCAGGTAGGGAATACGTTGAAACGACTTCCATGGATTAAGCAACGACACCCATAGGTTTAGAAAGGTCGAAATTATATAACCATCTGTTTGAAATGATCATAAACTTACAGGAGGACGTTTCCTAGATGTCATAATCATAGAAACGTGATAAATCTACCGATACTATGTAGGTTACACTTGGAAATCCTCTGCTATACGCTTGGATATCAAGTATCCACATTATTCAATGAACTTAAACCTACAGGTTAACGTTTCCTTGTTACAATAATCATTGAAACGTGATAAATCTGTGGATTCCAGGTAGGTAACACGTGGGAACGATTACCATGGATTAATCAACGATACCCATAGGGTTTGCAAGGTCGAAATTAAATACCCATCTGTTTAAAATGATCATAAACTTACAGGTGAACGTTTCCTAGTTGCAATAAACATAAAATCGTGGTAATTCTATGCATACCAGGTAGGGAATACGTTGAAACGACTTCCATGGATTAAGCAACGACACCCATAGGTTTAGAAAGGTCGAAATTATATAACCATCTGTTTGAAATGATCATAAACTTACAGGAGGACGTTTCCTAGATGTCATAATCATAGAAACGTGATAAATCTACCGATACTATGTAGGTTACACTTGGAAATCCTCTGCTATACGCTTTTATATCAAGTACCCACTTTATTCAATGAAATTAGATCTACAGGTGAACGTTTCCTTGTTACAATAATCATTGAAAAGTGGTAAATCTGTGGATTCCAGGTAGGTAACACGTGGGAACGATTACCATGGATAAATCAACGATACCCATATGCTTAGAAAGGTCGAAATTATATACCCATCTGTTTGAAATGATCATAAACGTAGAGGTGAACGTTTCCTAGTTGCAATAAACATAAAATCGTGGTAATTCTATGCATACCAGGTAGCGAATACGTTGAAACGATTTCCATGGATCAAGCAACAACACCCATAGGCTTAGAAAGGTCGAAATTATATACCCATCTGTTTGAAATGATCATAAACGTAGAGGTGAACGTTACTGAGTTGTCATAATCATAGCAACGTGATAAATCTACCGATACTATGTAGGTTACACTTGGAAATCATTTGCTTTACGCTTGTATATCAAGTACCCACTTTATTCAATGAAATTAGACCTACAGGTGAACGTTTCCTTGTTACAATAATCATTGAAAAGTGATAAATCTGTGGATTCCAGGTAGGTAACACGTGGGAACGATTACCATGGATAAATCAACGATACCCATAGGCATAGAAAGGTCGAAATTATATAACCATCTGTTTGAAATGATCATAAACTTACAGGAGGACGTTTCCTAGTTGCAATAAACATAAAATCGTGGTAATTCTATGCATACCAGGTAGGGAATACGTTGAAACGACTTCCATGGATCAAGCAACGACACCCATAGGCTTAGAAAGGTCGAAATTATATAACCATCTGTTTGAAATGATCATAAACTTACAGGAGGACGTTTCCTAGATGTCATAATCATAGAAACGTGATAAATCTACCGATACTATGTAGGTTACACTTGGAAATCATGTGCTTTACGCTTGTATATCAAGTACCCACTTTATTCAATGAAATTAGACCTACAGGTGAACGTTTCCTTGTTACAATAATCATTGAAAAGTGATAAATCTGTGGATTCCAGGTAGGTAACACGTGGGAACGATTACCATGGATAAATCAACGATACCCATAGGCATAGAAAGGTCGAAATTATATAACCATCTGTTTGAAATGATCATAAACTTACAGGTGAACGTTTCCTAGTTGCAATAAACATAAAATCGTGGTAATTCTATGCATGCCAGGTAGGGAATACGTTGAAACGACTTCCATGGATTAAGCAACGACACCCATAGGTTTAGAAAGGTCGAAATTATATAACCATCTGTTTGAAATGATCATAAACTTACAGGAGGACGTTTCCTAGATGTCATAATCATAGAAACGTGATAAATCTACCGATACTATGTAGGTTACACTTGGAAATCCTCTGCTATACGCTTGGATATCAAGTATCCACATTATTCAATGAACTTAAACCTACAGGTTAACGTTTCCTTGTTACAATAATCATTGAAACGTGATAAATCTGTGGATTCCAGGTAGGTAACACGTGGGAACGATTACCATGGATTAATCAACGATACCCATAGGGTTTGCAAGGTCGAAATTAAATACCCATCTGTTTAAAATGATCATAAACTTACAGGTGAACGTTTCCTAGTTGCAATAAACATAAAATCGTGGTAATTCTATGCATACCAGGTAGGGAATACGTTGAAACGACTTCCATGGATTAAGCAACGACACCCATAGGTTTAGAAAGGTCGAAATTATATAACCATCTGTTTGAAATGATCATAAACTTACAGGAGGACGTTTCCTAGATGTCATAATCATAGAAACGTGATAAATCTACCGATACTATGTAGGTTACACTTGGAAATCCTCTGCTATACGCTTTTATATCAAGTACCCACTTTATTCAATGAAATTAGATCTACAGGTGAACGTTTCCTTGTTACAATAATCATTGAAAAGTGGTAAATCTGTGGATTCCAGGTAGGTAACACGTGGGAACGATTACCATGGATAAATCAACGATACCCATATGCTTAGAAAGGTCGAAATTATATACCCATCTGTTTGAAATGATCATAAACGTAGAGGTGAACGTTTCCTAGTTGCAATAAACATAAAATCGTGGTAATTCTATGCATACCAGGTAGCGAATACGTTGAAACGATTTCCATGGATCAAGCAACAACACCCATAGGCTTAGAAAGGTCGAAATTATATACCCATCTGTTTGAAATGATCATAAACGTAGAGGTGAACGTTACTGAGTTGTCATAATCATAGCAACGTGATAAATCTACCGATACTATGTAGGTTACACTTGGAAATCATTTGCTTTACGCTTGTATATCAAGTACCCACTTTATTCAATGAAATTAGACCTACAGGTGAACGTTTCCTTGTTACAATAATCATTGAAAAGTGATAAATCTGTGGATTCCAGGTAGGTAACACGTGGGAACGATTACCATGGATAAATCAACGATACCCATAGGCATAGAAAGGTCGAAATTATATAACCATCTGTTTGAAATGATCATAAACTTACAGGAGGACGTTTCCTAGTTGCAATAAACATAAAATCGTGGTAATTCTATGCATACCAGGTAGGGAATACGTTGAAACGACTTCCATGGATCAAGCAACGACACCCATAGGCTTAGAAAGGTCGAAATTATATAACCATCTGTTTGAAATGATCATAAACTTACAGGAGGACGTTTCCTAGATGTCATAATCATAGAAACGTGATAAATCTACCGATACTATGTAGGTTACACTTGGAAATCATGTGCTTTACGCTTGTATATCAAGTACCCACTTTATTCAATGAAATTAGACCTACAGGTGAACGTTTCCTTGTTACAATAATCATTGAAAAGTGATAAATCTGTGGATTCCAGGTAGGTAACACGTGGAAACGATTACCATGGATAAATCAACGATACCCATAGGCATAGAAAGGTCGAAATTATATAACCATCTGTTTGAAATGATCATAAACTTACAGGTGAACGTTTCCTAGTTGCAATAAACATAAAATCGTGGTAATTCTATGCATGCCAGGTAGGGAATACGTTGAAACGACTTCCATGGATTAAGCAACGACACCCATAGGTTTAGAAAGGTCGAAATTATATAACCATCTGTTTGAAATGATCATAAACTTACAGGAGGACGTTTCCTAGATGTCATAATCATAGAAACGTGATAAATCTACCGATACTATGTAGGTTACACTTGGAAATCCTCTGCTATACGCTTGGATATCAAGTATCCACATTATTCAATGAACTTAAACCTACAGGTTAACGTTTCCTTGTTACAATAATCATTGAAACGTGATAAATCTGTGGATTCCAGGTAGGTAACACGTGGGAACGATTACCATGGATTAATCAACGATACCCATAGGGTTTGCAAGGTCGAAATTAAATACCCATCTGTTTAAAATGATCATAAACTTACAGGTGAACGTTTCCTAGTTGCAATAAACATAAAATCGTGGTAATTCTATGCATACCAGGTAGGGAATACGTTGAAACGACTTCCATGGATTAAGCAACGACACCCATAGGTTTAGAAAGGTCGAAATTATATAACCATCTGTTTGAAATGATCATAAACTTACAGGAGGACGTTTCCTAGATGTCATAATCATAGAAACGTGATAAATCTACCGATACTATGTAGGTTACACTTGGAAATCCTCTGCTATACGCTTTTATATCAAGTACCCACTTTATTCAATGAAATTAGATCTACAGGTGAACGTTTCCTTGTTACAATAATCATTGAAAAGTGGTAAATCTGTGGATTCCAGGTAGGTAACACGTGGGAACGATTACCATGGATAAATCAACGATACCCATATGCTTAGAAAGGTCGAAATTATATACCCATCTGTTTGAAATGATCATAAACTTACAGGTGAACGTTTCCTAGTTGCAATAAACATAAAATCGTGGTAATTCTATGCATACCAGGTAGCGAATACGTTGAAACGATTTCCATGGATCAAGCAACAACACCCATAGGCTTAGAAAGGTCGAAATTATATACCCATCTGTTTGAAATGATCATAAACGTAGAGGTGAACGTTTCCTAGTTGCAATAAACATAAAATCGTGGTAATTCTATGCATACCAGGTAGCGAATACGTTGAAACGATTTCCATGGATCAAGCAACAACACCCATAGGCTTAGAAAGGTCGAAATTATATACCCATCTGTTTGAAATGATCATAAACGTAGAGGTGAACGTTACTGAGTTGTCATAATCATAGCAACGTGATAAATCTACCGATACTATGTAGGTTACACTTGGAAATCATTTGCTTTACGCTTGTATATCAAGTACCCACTTTATTCAATGAAATTAGACCTACAGGTGAACGTTTCCTTGTTACAATAATCATTGAAAAGTGATAAATCTGTGGATTCCAGGTAGGTAACACGTGGGAACGATTACCATGGATAAATCAACGATACCCATAGGCATAGAAAGGTCGAAATTATATAACCATCTGTTTGAAATGATCATAAACTTACAGGAGGACGTTTCCTAGTTGCAATAAACATAAAATCGTGGTAATTCTATGCATACCAGGTAGGGAATACGTTGAAACGACTTCCATGGATCAAGCAACGACACCCATAGGCTTAGAAAGGTCGAAATTATATAACCATCTGTTTGAAATGATCATAAACTTACAGGAGGACGTTTCCTAGATGTCATAATCATAGAAACGTGATAAATCTACCGATACTATGTAGGTTACACTTGGAAATCATGTGCTTTACGCTTGTATATCAAGTACCCACTTTATTCAATGAAATTAGACCTACAGGTGAACGTTTCCTTGTTACAATAATCATTGAAAAGTGATAAATCTGTGGATTCCAGGTAGGTAACACGTGGAAACGATTACCATGGATAAATCAACGATACCCATATGCTTAGAAAGGTCGAAATTATATACCCATCTGTTTGAAATGATCATAAACGTAGAGGTGAACGTTTCCTAGTTGCAATAAACATAAAATCGTGGTAATTCTATGCATACCAGGTAGCGAATACGTTGAAACGATTTCCATGGATCAAGCAACAACACCCATAGGCTTAGAAAGGTCGAAATTATATACCCATCTGTTTGAAATGATCATAAACGTAGAGGTGAACGTTACTGAGTTGTCATAATCATAGCAACGTGATAAATCTACCGATACTATGTAGGTTACACTTGGAAATCATTTGCTTTACGCTTGTATATCAAGTACCCACTTTATTCAATGAAATTAGACCTACAGGTGAACGTTTCCTTGTTACAATAATCATTGAAAAGTGATAAATCTGTGGATTCCAGGTAGGTAACACGTGGGAACGATTACCATGGATAAATCAACGATACCCATAGGCATAGAAAGGTCGAAATTATATAACCATCTGTTTGAAATGATCATAAACTTACAGGAGGACGTTTCCTAGTTGCAATAAACATAAAATCGTGGTAATTCTATGCATACCAGGTAGGGAATACGTTGAAACGACTTCCATGGATCAAGCAACGACACCCATAGGCTTAGAAAGGTCGAAATTATATAACCATCTGTTTGAAATGATCATAAACTTACAGGAGGACGTTTCCTAGATGTCATAATCATAGAAACGTGATAAATCTACCGATACTATGTAGGTTACACTTGGAAATCATGTGCTTTACGCTTGTATATCAAGTACCCACTTTATTCAATGAAATTAGACCTACAGGTGAACGTTTCCTTGTTACAATAATCATTGAAAAGTGATAAATCTGTGGATTCCAGGTAGGTAACACGTGGAAACGATTACCATGGATAAATCAACGATACCCATAGGCATAGAAAGGTCGAAATTATATAACCATCTGTTTGAAATGATCATAAACTTACAGGTGAACGTTTCCTAGTTGCAATAAACATAAAATCGTGGTAATTCTATGCATGCCAGGTAGGGAATACGTTGAAACGACTTCCATGGATTAAGCAACGACACCCATAGGTTTAGAAAGGTCGAAATTATATAACCATCTGTTTGAAATGATCATAAACTTACAGGAGGACGTTTCCTAGATGTCATAATCATAGAAACGTGATAAATCTACCGATACTATGTAGGTTACACTTGGAAATCCTCTGCTATACGCTTGGATATCAAGTATCCACATTATTCAATGAACTTAAACCTACAGGTTAACGTTTCCTTGTTACAATAATCATTGAAACGTGATAAATCTGTGGATTCCAGGTAGGTAACACGTGGGAACGATTACCATGGATTAATCAACGATACCCATAGGGTTTGCAAGGTCGAAATTAAATACCCATCTGTTTAAAATGATCATAAACTTACAGGTGAACGTTTCCTAGTTGCAATAAACATAAAATCGTGGTAATTCTATGCATACCAGGTAGGGAATACGTTGAAACGACTTCCATGGATTAAGCAACGACACCCATAGGTTTAGAAAGGTCGAAATTATATAACCATCTGTTTGAAATGATCATAAACTTACAGGAGGACGTTTCCTAGATGTCATAATCATAGAAACGTGATAAATCTACCGATACTATGTAGGTTACACTTGGAAATCCTCTGCTATACGCTTTTATATCAAGTACCCACTTTATTCAATGAAATTAGATCTACAGGTGAACGTTTCCTTGTTACAATAATCATTGAAAAGTGGTAAATCTGTGGATTCCAGGTAGGTAACACGTGGGAACGATTACCATGGATAAATCAACGATACCCATATGCTTAGAAAGGTCGAAATTATATACCCATCTGTTTGAAATGATCATAAACTTACAGGTGAACGTTTCCTAGTTGCAATAAACATAAAATCGTGGTAATTCTATGCATACCAGGTAGCGAATACGTTGAAACGATTTCCATGGATCAAGCAACAACACCCATAGGCTTAGAAAGGTCGAAATTATATACCCATCTGTTTGAAATGATCATAAACGTAGAGGTGAACGTTTCCTAGTTGCAATAAACATAAAATCGTGGTAATTCTATGCATACCAGGTAGCGAATACGTTGAAACGATTTCCATGGATCAAGCAACAACACCCATAGGCTTAGAAAGGTCGAAATTATATACCCATCTGTTTGAAATGATCATAAACGTAGAGGTGAACGTTACTGAGTTGTCATAATCATAGCAACGTGATAAATCTACCGATACTATGTAGGTTACACTTGGAAATCATTTGCTTTACGCTTGTATATCAAGTACCCACTTTATTCAATGAAATTAGACCTACAGGTGAACGTTTCCTTGTTACAATAATCATTGAAAAGTGATAAATCTGTGGATTCCAGGTAGGTAACACGTGGGAACGATTACCATGGATAAATCAACGATACCCATAGGCATAGAAAGGTCGAAATTATATAACCATCTGTTTGAAATGATCATAAACTTACAGGAGGACGTTTCCTAGTTGCAATAAACATAAAATCGTGGTAATTCTATGCATACCAGGTAGGGAATACGTTGAAACGACTTCCATGGATCAAGCAACGACACCCATAGGCTTAGAAAGGTCGAAATTATATAACCATCTGTTTGAAATGATCATAAACTTACAGGAGGACGTTTCCTAGATGTCATAATCATAGAAACGTGATAAATCTACCGATACTATGTAGGTTACACTTGGAAATCATGTGCTTTACGCTTGTATATCAAGTACCCACTTTATTCAATGAAATTAGACCTACAGGTGAACGTTTCCTTGTTACAATAATCATTGAAAAGTGATAAATCTGTGGATTCCAGGTAGGTAACACGTGGAAACGATTACCATGGATAAATCAACGATACCCATAGGCATAGAAAGGTCGAAATTATATAACCATCTGTTTGAAATGATCATAAACTTACAGGTGAACGTTTCCTAGTTGCAATAAACATAAAATCGTGGTAATTCTATGCATGCCAGGTAGGGAATACGTTGAAACGACTTCCATGGATTAAGCAACGACACCCATAGGTTTAGAAAGGTCGAAATTATATAACCATCTGTTTGAAATGATCATAAACTTACAGGAGGACGTTTCCTAGATGTCATAATCATAGAAACGTGATAAATCTACCGATACTATGTAGGTTACACTTGGAAATCCTCTGCTATACGCTTGGATATCAAGTATCCACATTATTCAATGAACTTAAACCTACAGGTTAACGTTTCCTTGTTACAATAATCATTGAAACGTGATAAATCTGTGGATTCCAGGTAGGTAACACGTGGGAACGATTACCATGGATTAATCAACGATACCCATAGGGTTTGCAAGGTCGAAATTAAATACCCATCTGTTTAAAATGATCATAAACTTACAGGTGAACGTTTCCTAGTTGCAATAAACATAAAATCGTGGTAATTCTATGCATACCAGGTAGGGAATACGTTGAAACGACTTCCATGGATTAAGCAACGACACCCATAGGTTTAGAAAGGTCGAAATTATATAACCATCTGTTTGAAATGATCATAAACTTACAGGAGGACGTTTCCTAGATGTCATAATCATAGAAACGTGATAAATCTACCGATACTATGTAGGTTACACTTGGAAATCCTCTGCTATACGCTTTTATATCAAGTACCCACTTTATTCAATGAAATTAGATCTACAGGTGAACGTTTCCTTGTTACAATAATCATTGAAAAGTGGTAAATCTGTGGATTCCAGGTAGTTAACACGTGGGAACGATTACCATGGATAAATCAACGATACCCATATGCTTAGAAAGGTCGAAATTATATACCCATCTGTTTGAAATGATCATAAACTTACAGGTGAACGTTTCCTAGTTGCAATAAACATAAAATCGTGGTAATTCTATGCATACCAGGTAGCGAATACGTTGAAACGATTTCCATGGATCAAGCAACAACACCCATAGGCTTAGAAAGGTCGAAATTATATACCCATCTGTTTGAAATGATCATAAACGTAGAGGTGAACGTTTCCTAGTTGCAATAAACATAAAATCGTGGTAATTCTATGCATACCAGGTAGCGAATACGTTGAAACGATTTCCATGGATCAAGCAACAACACCCATAGGCTTAGAAAGGTCGAAATTATATACCCATCTGTTTGAAATGATCATAAACGTAGAGGTGAACGTTACTGAGTTGTCATAATCATAGCAACGTGATAAATCTACCGATACTATGTAGGTTACACTTGGAAATCATTTGCTTTACGCTTGTATATCAAGTACCCACTTTATTCAATGAAATTAGACCTACAGGTGAACGTTTCCTTGTTACAATAATCATTGAAAAGTGATAAATCTGTGGATTCCAGGTAGGTAACACGTGGGAACGATTACCATGGATAAATCAACGATACCCATAGGCATAGAAAGGTCGAAATTATATAACCATCTGTTTGAAATGATCATAAACTTACAGGAGGACGTTTCCTAGTTGCAATAAACATAAAATCGTGGTAATTCTATGCATACCAGGTAGGGAATACGTTGAAACGACTTCCATGGATCAAGCAACGACACCCATAGGCTTAGAAAGGTCGAAATTATATAACCATCTGTTTGAAATGATCATAAACTTACAGGAGGACGTTTCCTAGATGTCATAATCATAGAAACGTGATAAATCTACCGATACTATGTAGGTTACACTTGGAAATCATGTGCTTTACGCTTGTATATCAAGTACCCACTTTATTCAATGAAATTAGACCTACAGGTGAACGTTTCCTTGTTACAATAATCATTGAAAAGTGATAAATCTGTGGATTCCAGGTAGGTAACACGTGGGAACGATTACCATGGATAAATCAACGATACCCATAGGCATAGAAAGGTCGAAATTATATAACCATCTGTTTGAAATGATCATAAACTTACAGGTGAACGTTTCCTAGTTGCAATAAACATAAAATCGTGGTAATTCTATGCATGCCAGGTAGGGAATACGTTGAAACGACTTCCATGGATTAAGCAACGACACCCATAGGTTTAGAAAGGTCGAAATTATATAACCATCTGTTTGAAATGATCATAAACTTACAGGAGGACGTTTCCTAGATGTCATAATCATAGAAACGTGATAAATCTACCGATACTATGTAGGTTACACTTGGAAATCCTCTGCTATACGCTTTTATATCAAGTACCCACTTTATTCAATGAAATTAGATCTACAGGTGAACGTTTCCTTGTTACAATAATCATTGAAAAGTGGTAAATCTGTGGATTCCAGGTAGGTAACACGTGGGAACGATTACCATGGATAAATCAACGATACCCATATGCTTAGAAAGGTCGAAATTATATACCCATCTGTTTGAAATGATCATAAACTTACAGGTGAACGTTTCCTAGTTGCAATAAACATAAAATCGTGGTAATTCTATGCATACCAGGTAGCGAATACGTTGAAACGATTTCCATGGATCAAGCAACAACACCCATAGGCTTAGAAAGGTCGAAATTATATACCCATCTGTTTGAAATGATCATAAACGTAGAGGTGAACGTTACTGAGTTGTCATAATCATAGCAACGTGATAAATCTACCGATACTATGTAGGTTACACTTGGAAATCATGTGCTTTACGCTTGTATATCAAGTACCCACTTTATTCAATGAAATTAGACCTACAGGTGAACGTTTCCTTGTTACAATAATCATTGAAAAGTGATAAATCTGTGGATTCCAGGTAGGTAACACGTGGGAACGATTACCATGGATAAATCAACGATACCCATAGGCATAGAAAGGTCGAAATTATATAACCATCTGTTTGAAATGATCATAAACTTACAGGAGGACGTTTCCTAGATGTCATAATCATAGAAAAGTGATAAATCTACCGATACTATGTAGGTTACACTTGGAAATCCTCTGCTATACGCTTTTATATCAAGTACCCACTTTATTCAATGGACTTTAACCTACAGGTGAAAGTTTCCTTGTTACAATAATCATTGAAAAGTGATAAATCTGTAGATTCCAGGTAGGTAACATGTGGGAACGATTACCATGGATCAAGCAACGACACCCATAGGCTTAGAAAGGTCGAAATTATATACCCATCTGTTTGAAATGATCATAAACTTACAGGTGAACGTTTCCTAGTTGCAATAAACATAAAATCGTGGTAATTCTATGCATACCAGGTAGGGAATACGTTGAAACGACTTCCATGGATCAAGCAACGACACCCATAGGCTTAGAAAGGTCGAAATTATATAACCATCTGTTTGAAATGATCATAAACTTACAGGAGGACGTTTCCTAGATGTCATAATCATAGAAACGTGATAAATCTACCGATACTATGTAGGTTACACTTGGAAATCCTCTGCTATACGCTTTTATATCAAGTACCCACTTTATTCAATGAAATTAGACCTGCAGGTGAACGTTTCCTTGTTACAATAATCATTGAAAAGTGATAAATCTGTGGATTCCAGGTAGGTAACACGTGGGAACGATTACCATGGATAGATCAACGATACCCATAGGCTTAGAAAGGTCGAAATTAAATACCCATCTGTTTAAAATGATCATAAACTTACAGGTGAACGTTTCCTAGTTGCAATAAACATAAAATCGTGGTAATTCTATGCATACCAGGTAGGGAATACGTTGAAACGACTTCCATGGATTAAGCAACGACACCCATAGGTTTAGAAAGGTCGAAATTATATAACCATCTGTTTGAAATGATCATAAACTTACAGGAGGACGTTTCCTAGATGTCATAATCATAGAAACGTGATAAATCTACCGATAATATGTAGGTTACACTTGGAAATCCTCTGCTATACGCTTTTATATCAAGTACCCACTTTATTCAATGAAATTAGACCTACAGGTGAACGTTTCCTTGTTACAATAATCATTGAAAAGTGGTAAATCTGTGGATTCCAGGTAGGTAACACGTGGGAACGATTACCATGGATAAATCAACGATACCCATATGCTTAGAATGGTCGAAATTATATACCCATCTGTTTGAAATGATCATAAACTTACAGGTGAACGTTTCCTAGTTGCAATAAACATAAAATCGTGGTAATTCTATGCATGCCAGGTAGGGAATACGTTGAAACGACTTCCATGGATTAAGCAACGACACCCATAGGTTTAGAAAGGTCGAAATTATATAACCATCTGTTTGAAATGATCATAAACTTACAGGAGGACGTTTCCTAGATGTCATAATCATAGAAACGTGATAAATCTACCGATACTATGTAGGTTACACTTGGAAATCCTCTGCTATACGCTTGGATATCAAGTATCCACATTATTCAATGAACTTAAACCTACAGGTTAACGTTTCCTTGTTACAATAATCATTGAAACGTGATAAATCTGTGGATTCCAGGTAGGTAACACGTGGGAACGATTACCATGGATTAATCAACGATACCCATAGGGTTTGCAAGGTCGAAATTAAATACCCATCTGTTTAAAATGATCATAAACTTACAGGTGAACGTTTCCTAGTTGCAATAAACATAAAATCGTGGTAATTCTATGCATACCAGGTAGGGAATACGTTGAAACGACTTCCATGGATTAAGCAACGACACCCATAGGTTTAGAAAGGTCGAAATTATATAACCATCTGTTTGAAATGATCATAAACTTACAGGAGGACGTTTCCTAGATGTCATAATCATAGAAACGTGATAAATCTACCGATACTATGTAGGTTACACTTGGAAATCCTCTGCTATACGCTTTTATATCAAGTACCCACTTTATTCAATGAAATTAGATCTACAGGTGAACGTTTCCTTGTTACAATAATCATTGAAAAGTGGTAAATCTGTGGATTCCAGGTAGGTAACACGTGGGAACGATTACCATGGATAAATCAACGATACCCATATGCTTAGAAAGGTCGAAATTATATACCCATCTGTTTGAAATGATCATAAACTTACAGGTGAACGTTTCCTAGTTGCAATAAACATAAAATCGTGGTAATTCTATGCATACCAGGTAGCGAATACGTTGAAACGATTTCCATGGATCAAGCAACAACACCCATAGGCTTAGAAAGGTCGAAATTATATACCCATCTGTTTGAAATGATCATAAACGTAGAGGTGAACGTTTCCTAGTTGCAATAAACATAAAATCGTGGTAATTCTATGCATACCAGGTAGCGAATACGTTGAAACGATTTCCATGGATCAAGCAACAACACCCATAGGCTTAGAAAGGTCGAAATTATATACCCATCTGTTTGAAATGATCATAAACGTAGAGGTGAACGTTACTGAGTTGTCATAATCATAGCAACGTGATAAATCTACCGATACTATGTAGGTTACACTTGGAAATCATTTGCTTTACGCTTGTATATCAAGTACCCACTTTATTCAATGAAATTAGACCTACAGGTGAACGTTTCCTTGTTACAATAATCATTGAAAAGTGATAAATCTGTGGATTCCAGGTAGGTAACACGTGGGAACGATTACCATGGATAAATCAACGATAACCATAGGCATAGAAAGGTCGAAATTATATAACCATCTGTTTGAAATGATCATAAACTTACAGGAGGACGTTTCCTAGTTGCAATAAACATAAAATCGTGGTAATTCTATGCATACCAGGTAGGGAATACGTTGAAACGACTTCCATGGATCAAGCAACGACACCCATAGGCTTAGAAAGGTCGAAATTATATAACCATCTGTTTGAAATGATCATAAACTTACAGGAGGACGTTTCCTAGATGTCATAATCATAGAAACGTGATAAATCTACCGATACTATGTAGGTTACACTTGGAAATCATGTGCTTTACGCTTGTATATCAAGTACCCACTTTATTCAATGAAATTAGACCTACAGGTGAACGTTTCCTTGTTACAATAATCATTGAAAAGTGATAAATCTGTGGATTCCAGGTAGGTAACACGTGGGAACGATTACCATGGATAAATCAACGATACCCATAGGCATAGAAAGGTCGAAATTATATAACCATCTGTTTGAAATGATCATAAACTTACAGGTGAACGTTTCCTAGTTGCAATAAACATAAAATCGTGGTAATTCTATGCATGCCAGGTAGGGAATACGTTGAAACGACTTCCATGGATTAAGCAACGACACCCATAGGTTTAGAAAGGTCGAAATTATATAACCATCTGTTTGAAATGATCATAAACTTACAGGAGGACGTTTCCTAGATGTCATAATCATAGAAACGTGATAAATCTACCGATACTATGTAGGTTACACTTGGAAATCCTCTGCTATACGCTTTTATATCAAGTACCCACTTTATTCAATGAAATTAGATCTACAGGTGAACGTTTCCTTGTTACAATAATCATTGAAAAGTGGTAAATCTGTGGATTCCAGGTAGGTAACACGTGGGAACGATTACCATGGATAAATCAACGATACCCATATGCTTAGAAAGGTCGAAATTATATACCCATCTGTTTGAAATGATCATAAACTTACAGGTAAACGTTTCCTAGTTGCAATAAACATAAAATCGTGGTAATTCTATGCATACCAGGTAGCGAATACGTTGAAACGATTTCCATGGATCAAGCAACAACACCCATAGGCTTAGAAAGGTCGAAATTATATACCCATCTGTTTGAAATGATCATAAACGTAGAGGTGAACGTTACTGAGTTGTCATAATCATAGCAACGTGATAAATCTACCGATACTATGTAGGTTACACTTGGAAATCATGTGCTTTACGCTTGTATATCAAGTACCCACTTTATTCAATGAAATTAGACCTACAGGTGAACGTTTCCTTGTTACAATAATCATTGAAAAGTGATAAATCTGTGGATTCCAGGTAGGTAACACGTGGGAACGATTACCATGGATAAATCAACGATACCCATAGGCATAGAAAGGTCGAAATTATATAACCATCTGTTTGAAATGATCATAAACTTACAGGAGGACGTTTCCTAGATGTCATAATCATAGAAAAGTGATAAATCTACCGATACTATGTAGGTTACACTTGGAAATCCTCTGCTATACGCTTTTATATCAAGTACCCACTTTATTCAATGGACTTTAACCTACAGGTGAAAGTTTCCTTGTTACAATAATCATTGAAAAGTGATAAATCTGTAGATTCCAGGTAGGTAACATGTGGGAACGATTACCATGGATCAAGCAACGACACCCATAGGCTTAGAAAGGTCGAAATTATATAACCATCTGTTTGAAATGATCATAAACTTACAGGAGGACGTTTCCTAGATGTCATAATCATAGAAACGTGATAAATCTACCGATACTATGTAGGTTACACTTGGAAATCATGTGCTTTACGCTTGTATATCAAGTACCCACTTTATTCAATGAAATTAGACCTACAGGTGAACGTTTCCTTGTTACAATAATCATTGAAAAGTGATAAATCTGTGGATTCCAGGTAGGTAACACGTGGGAACGATTACCATGGATAAATCAACGATACCCATAGGCATAGAAAGGTCGAAATTATATAACCATCTGTTTGAAATGATCATAAACTTACAGGTGAACGTTTCCTAGTTGCAATAAACATAAAATCGTGGTAATTCTATGCATGCCAGGTAGGGAATACGTTGAAACGACTTCCATGGATTAAGCAACGACACCCATAGGTTTAGAAAGGTCGAAATTATATAACCATCTGTTTGAAATGATCATAAACTTACAGGAGGACGTTTCCTAGATGTCATAATCATAGAAACGTGATAAATCTACCGATACTATGTAGGTTACACTTGGAAATCCTCTGCTATACGCTTTTATATCAAGTACCCACTTTATTCAATGAAATTAGATCTACAGGTGAACGTTTCCTTGTTACAATAATCATTGAAAAGTGGTAAATCTGTGGATTCCAGGTAGGTAACACGTGGGAACGATTACCATGGATAAATCAACGATACCCATATGCTTAGAAAGGTCGAAATTATATACCCATCTGTTTGAAATGATCATAAACTTACAGGTAAACGTTTCCTAGTTGCAATAAACATAAAATCGTGGTAATTCTATGCATACCAGGTAGCGAATACGTTGAAACGATTTCCATGGATCAAGCAACAACACCCATAGGCTTAGAAAGGTCGAAATTATATACCCATCTGTTTGAAATGATCATAAACGTAGAGGTGAACGTTACTGAGTTGTCATAATCATAGCAACGTGATAAATCTACCGATACTATGTAGGTTACACTTGGAAATCATGTGCTTTACGCTTGTATATCAAGTACCCACTTTATTCAATGAAATTAGACCTACAGGTGAACGTTTCCTTGTTACAATAATCATTGAAAAGTGATAAATCTGTGGATTCCAGGTAGGTAACACGTGGGAACGATTACCATGGATAAATCAACGATACCCATAGGCATAGAAAGGTCGAAATTATATAACCATCTGTTTGAAATGATCATAAACTTACAGGAGGACGTTTCCTAGATGTCATAATCATAGAAAAGTGATAAATCTACCGATACTATGTAGGTTACACTTGGAAATCCTCTGCTATACGCTTTTATATCAAGTACCCACTTTATTCAATGGACTTTAACCTACAGGTGAAAGTTTCCTTGTTACAATAATCATTGAAAAGTGATAAATCTGTAGATTCCAGGTAGGTAACATGTGGGAACGATTACCATGGATCAAGCAACGACACCCATAGGCTTAGAAAGGTCGAAATTATATACCCATCTGTTTGAAATGATCATAAACTTACAGGTGAACGTTTCCTAGTTGCAATAAACATAAAATCGTGGTAATTCTATGCATACCAGGTAGGGAATACGTTGAAACGACTTCCATGGATCAAGCAACGACACCCATAGGCTTAGAAAGGTCGAAATTATATAACCATCTGTTTGAAATGATCATAAACTTACAGGAGGACGTTTCCTAGATGTCATAATCATAGAAACGTGATAAATCTACCGATACTATGTAGGTTACACTTGGAAATCCTCTGCTATACGCTTTTATATCAAGTACCCACTTTATTCAATGAAATTAGACCTGCAGGTGAACGTTTCCTTGTTACAATAATCATTGAAAAGTGATAAATCTGTGGATTCCAGGTAGGTAACACGTGGGAACGATTACCATGGATAGATCAACGATACCCATAGGCTTAGAAAGGTCGAAATTAAATACCCATCTGTTTAAAATGATCATAAACTTACAGGTGAACGTTTCCTAGTTGCAATAAACATAAAATCGTGGTAATTCTATGCATACCAGGTAGGGAATACGTTGAAACGACTTCCATGGATTAAGCAACGACACCCATAGGTTTAGAAAGGTCGAAATTATATAACCATCTGTTTGAAATGATCATAAACTTACAGGAGGACGTTTCCTAGATGTCATAATCATAGAAACGTGATAAATCTACCGATAATATGTAGGTTACACTTGGAAATCCTCTGCTATACGCTTTTATATCAAGTACCCACTTTATTCAATGAAATTAGACCTACAGGTGAACGTTTCCTTGTTACAATAATCATTGAAAAGTGGTAAATCTGTGGATTCCAGGTAGGTAACACGTGGGAACGATTACCATGGATAAATCAACGATACCCATATGCTTAGAAAGGTCGAAATTATATACCCATCTGTTTGAAATGATCATAAACTTACAGGTGAACGTTTCCTAGTTGCAATAAACATAAAATCGTGGTAATTCTATGCATGCCAGGTAGGGAATACGTTGAAACGACTTCCATGGATTAAGCAACGACACCCATAGGTTTAGAAAGGTCGAAATTATATAACCATCTGTTTGAAATGATCATAAACTTACAGGAGGACGTTTCCTAGATGTCATAATCATAGAAACGTGATAAATCTACCGATACTATGTAGGTTACACTTGGAAATCCTCTGCTATACGCTTGGATATCAAGTATCCACATTATTCAATGAACTTAAACCTACAGGTTAACGTTTCCTTGTTACAATAATCATTGAAACGTGATAAATCTGTGGATTCCAGGTAGGTAACACGTGGGAACGATTACCATGGATTAATCAACGATACCCATAGGGTTTGCAAGGTCGAAATTAAATACCCATCTGTTTAAAATGATCATAAACTTACAGGTGAACGTTTCCTAGTTGCAATAAACATAAAATCGTGGTAATTCTATGCATACCAGGTAGGGAATACGTTGAAACGACTTCCATGGATTAAGCAACGACACCCATAGGTTTAGAAAGGTCGAAATTATATAACCATCTGTTTGAAATGATCATAAACTTACAGGAGGACGTTTCCTAGATGTCATAATCATAGAAACGTGATAAATCTACCGATACTATGTAGGTTACACTTGGAAATCCTCTGCTATACGCTTTTATATCAAGTACCCACTTTATTCAATGAAATTAGATCTACAGGTGAACGTTTCCTTGTTACAATAATCATTGAAAAGTGGTAAATCTGTGGATTCCAGGTAGGTAACACGTGGGAACGATTACCATGGATAAATCAACGATACCCATATGCTTAGAAAGGTCGAAATTATATACCCATCTGTTTGAAATGATCATAAACTTACAGGTGAACGTTTCCTAGTTGCAATAAACATAAAATCGTGGTAATTCTATGCATACCAGGTAGCGAATACGTTGAAACGATTTCCATGGATCAAGCAACAACACCCATAGGCTTAGAAAGGTCGAAATTATATACCCATCTGTTTGAAATGATCATAAACGTAGAGGTGAACGTTTCCTAGTTGCAATAAACATAAAATCGTGGTAATTCTATGCATACCAGGTAGCGAATACGTTGAAACGATTTCCATGGATCAAGCAACAACACCCATAGGCTTAGAAAGGTCGAAATTATATACCCATCTGTTTGAAATGATCATAAACGTAGAGGTGAACGTTACTGAGTTGTCATAATCATAGCAACGTGATAAATCTACCGATACTATGTAGGTTACACTTGGAAATCATTTGCTTTACGCTTGTATATCAAGTACCCACTTTATTCAATGAAATTAGACCTACAGGTGAACGTTTCCTTGTTACAATAATCATTGAAAAGTGATAAATCTGTGGATTCCAGGTAGGTAACACGTGGGAACGATTACCATGGATAAATCAACGATAACCATAGGCATAGAAAGGTCGAAATTATATAACCATCTGTTTGAAATGATCATAAACTTACAGGAGGACGTTTCCTAGTTGCAATAAACATAAAATCGTGGTAATTCTATGCATACCAGGTAGGGAATACGTTGAAACGACTTCCATGGATCAAGCAACGACACCCATAGGCTTAGAAAGGTCGAAATTATATAACCATCTGTTTGAAATGATCATAAACTTACAGGAGGACGTTTCCTAGATGTCATAATCATAGAAACGTGATAAATCTACCGATACTATGTAGGTTACACTTGGAAATCATGTGCTTTACGCTTGTATATCAAGTACCCACTTTATTCAATGAAATTAGACCTACAGGTGAACGTTTCCTTGTTACAATAATCATTGAAAAGTGATAAATCTGTGGATTCCAGGTAGGTAACACGTGGGAACGATTACCATGGATAAATCAACGATACCCATAGGCATAGAAAGGTCGAAATTATATAACCATCTGTTTGAAATGATCATAAACTTACAGGTGAACGTTTCCTAGTTGCAATAAACATAAAATCGTGGTAATTCTATGCATGCCAGGTAGGGAATACGTTGAAACGACTTCCATGGATTAAGCAACGACACCCATAGGTTTAGAAAGGTCGAAATTATATAACCATCTGTTTGAAATGATCATAAACTTACAGGAGGACGTTTCCTAGATGTCATAATCATAGAAAAGTGATAAATCTACCGATACTATGTAGGTTACACTTGGAAATCCTCTGCTATACGCTTTTATATCAAGTACCCACTTTATTCAATGGACTTTAACCTACAGGTGAAAGTTTCCTTGTTACAATAATCATTGAAAAGTGGTAAATCTGTGGATTCCAGGTAGGTAACACGTGGGAACGATTACCATGGATAAATCAACGATACCCATATGCTTAGAAAGGTCGAAATTATATACCCATCTGTTTGAAATGATCATAAACTTACAGGTGAACGTTTCCTAGTTGCAATAAACATAAAATCGTGGTAATTCTATGCATACCAGGTAGCGAATACGTTGAAACGATTTCCATGGATCAAGCAACAACACCCATAGGCTTAGAAAGGTCGAAATTATATACCCATCTGTTTGAAATGATCATAAACGTAGAGGTGAACGTTACTGAGTTGTCATAATCATAGCAACGTGATAAATCTACCGATACTATGTAGGTTACACTTGGAAATCATGTGCTTTACGCTTGTATATCAAGTACCCACTTTATTCAATGAAATTAGACCTACAGGTGAACGTTTCCTTGTTACAATAATCATTGAAAAGTGATAAATCTGTGGATTCCAGGTAGGTAACACGTGGGAACGATTACCATGGATAAATCAACGATACCCATAGGCATAGAAAGGTCGAAATTATATAACCATCTGTTTGAAATGATCATAAACTTACAGGAGGACGTTTCCTAGATGTCATAATCATAGAAAAGTGATAAATCTACCGATACTATGTAGGTTACACTTGGAAATCCTCTGCTATACGCTTTTATATCAAGTACCCACTTTATTCAATGGACTTTAACCTACAGGTGAAAGTTTCCTTGTTACAATAATCATTGAAAAGTGATAAATCTGTAGATTCCAGGTAGGTAACATGTGGGAACGATTACCATGGATCAAGCAACGACACCCATAGGCTTAGAAAGGTCGAAATTATATACCCATCTGTTTGAAATGATCATAAACTTACAGGTGAACGTTTCCTAGTTGCAATAAACATAAAATCGTGGTAATTCTATGCATACCAGGTAGGGAATACGTTGAAACGACTTCCATGGATCAAGCAACGACACCCATAGGCTTAGAAAGGTCGAAATTATATAACCATCTGTTTGAAATGATCATAAACTTACAGGAGGACGTTTCCTAGATGTCATAATCATAGAAACGTGATAAATCTACCGATACTATGTAGGTTACACTTGGAAATCCTCTGCTATACGCTTTTATATCAAGTACCCACTTTA
Source organism: Muscidifurax raptorellus (assembly GCA_020010945.3). NCBI lineage: Eukaryota > Metazoa > Arthropoda > Insecta > Hymenoptera > Pteromalidae > Muscidifurax > Muscidifurax raptorellus. The sequence continues at coordinate 28,491,928 of CM052080.1, read as the reverse complement.
TTCAATGAAATTAGACCTGCAGGTGAACGTTTCCTTGTTACAATAATCATTGAAAAGTGATAAATCTGTGGATTCCAGGTAGGTAACACGTGGGAACGATTACCATGGATAGATCAACGATACCCATAGGCTTAGAAAGGTCGAAATTAAATACCCATCTGTTTAAAATGATCATAAACTTACAGGTGAACGTTTCCTAGTTGCAATAAACATAAAATCGTGGTAATTCTATGCATACCAGGTAGGGAATACGTTGAAACGACTTCCATGGATTAAGCAACGACACCCATAGGTTTAGAAAGGTCGAAATTATATAACCATCTGTTTGAAATGATCATAAACTTACAGGAGGACGTTTCCTAGATGTCATAATCATAGAAACGTGATAAATCTACCGATAATATGTAGGTTACACTTGGAAATCCTCTGCTATACGCTTTTATATCAAGTACCCACTTTATTCAATGAAATTAGACCTACAGGTGAACGTTTCCTTGTTACAATAATCATTGAAAAGTGGTAAATCTGTGGGTTCCAGGTAGGTAACACGTGGGAACGATTACCATGGATAAATCAACGATACCCATATGCTTAGAAAGGTCGAAATTATATACCCATCTGTTTGAAATGATCATAAACTTACAGGTGAACGTTTCCTAGTTGCAATAAACATAAAATCGTGGTAATTCTATGCATACCAGGTAGCGAATACGTTGAAACGATTTCCATGGATCAAGCAACAACACCCATAGGCTTAGAAAGGTCGAAATTATATACCCATCTGTTTGAAATGATCATAAACGTAGAGGTGAACGTTACTGAGTTGTCATAATCATAGCAACGTGATAAATCTACCGATACTATGTAGGTTACACTTGGAAATCATTTGCTTTACGCTTGTATATCAAGTACCCACTTTATTCAATGAAATTAGACCTACAGGTGAACGTTTCCTTGTTACAATAATCATTGAAAAGTGATAAATCTGTGGATTCCAGGTAGGTAACACGTGGGAACGATTACCATGGATAAATCAACGATACCCATAGGCATAGAAAGGTCGAAATTATATAACCATCTGTTTGAAATGATCATAAACTTACAGGAGGACGTTTCCTAGTTGCAATAAACATAAAATCGTGGTAATTCTATGCATACCAGGTAGGGAATACGTTGAAACGACTTCCATGGATCAAGCAACGACACCCATAGGCTTAGAAAGGTCGAAATTATATAACCATCTGTTTGAAATGATCATAAACTTACAGGAGGACGTTTCCTAGATGTCATAATCATAGAAACGTGATAAATCTACCGATACTATGTAGGTTACACTTGGAAATCCTCTGCTATACGCTTTTATATCAAGTACCCACTTTATTCAATGAAATTAGATCTACAGGTGAACGTTTCCTTGTTACAATAATCATTGAAAAGTGGTAAATCTGTGGATTCCAGGTAGGTAACACGTGGGAACGATTACCATGGATAAATCAACGATACCCATATGCTTAGAAAGGTCGAAATTATATACCCATCTGTTTGAAATGATCATAAACTTACAGGTGAACGTTTCCTAGTTGCAATAAACATAAAATCGTGGTAATTCTATGCATACCAGGTAGCGAATACGTTGAAACGATTTCCATGGATCAAGCAACAACACCCATAGGCTTAGAAAGGTCGAAATTATATACCCATCTGTTTGAAATGATCATAAACGTAGAGGTGAACGTTACTGAGTTGTCATAATCATAGCAACGTGATAAATCTACCGATACTATGTAGGTTACACTTGGAAATCATGTGCTTTACGCTTGTATATCAAGTACCCACTTTATTCAATGAAATTAGACCTACAGGTGAACGTTTCCTTGTTACAATAATCATTGAAAAGTGATAAATCTGTGGATTCCAGGTAGGTAACACGTGGGAACGATTACCATGGATAAATCAACGATACCCATAGGCATAGAAAGGTCGAAATTATATAACCATCTGTTTGAAATGATCATAAACTTACAGGAGGACGTTTCCTAGATGTCATAATCATAGAAACGTGATAAATCTACCGATAATATGTAGGTTACACTTGGAAATCCTCTGCTATACGCTTTTATATCAAGTACCCACTTTATTCAATGAAATTAGACCTACAGGTGAACGTTTCCTTGTTACAATAATCATTGAAAAGTGGTAAATCTGTGGGTTCCAGGTAGGTAACACGTGGGAACGATTACCATGGATAAATCAACGATACCCATATGCTTAGAAAGGTCGAAATTATATACCCATCTGTTTGAAATGATCATAAACTTACAGGTGAACGTTTCCTAGTTGCAATAAACATAAAATCGTGGTAATTCTATGCATACCAGGTAGCGAATACGTTGAAACGATTTCCATGGATCAAGCAACAACACCCATAGGCTTAGAAAGGTCGAAATTATATACCCATCTGTTTGAAATGATCATAAACGTAGAGGTGAACGTTACTGAGTTGTCATAATCATAGCAACGTGATAAATCTACCGATACTATGTAGGTTACACTTGGAAATCATTTGCTTTACGCTTGTATATCAAGTACCCACTTTATTCAATGAAATTAGACCTACAGGTGAACGTTTCCTTGTTACAATAATCATTGAAAAGTGATAAATCTGTGGATTCCAGGTAGGTAACACGTGGGAACGATTACCATGGATAAATCAACGATACCCATAGGCATAGAAAGGTCGAAATTATATAACCATCTGTTTGAAATGATCATAAACTTACAGGAGGACGTTTCCTAGTTGCAATAAACATAAAATCGTGGTAATTCTATGCATACCAGGTAGGGAATACGTTGAAACGACTTCCATGGATCAAGCAACGACACCCATAGGCTTAGAAAGGTCGAAATTATATAACCATCTGTTTGAAATGATCATAAACTTACAGGAGGACGTTTCCTAGATGTCATAATCATAGAAACGTGATAAATCTACCGATACTATGTAGGTTACACTTGGAAATCATGTGCTTTACGCTTGTATATCAAGTACCCACTTTATTCAATGAAATTAGACCTACAGGTGAACGTTTCCTTGTTACAATAATCATTGAAAAGTGATAAATCTGTGGATTCCAGGTAGGTAACACGTGGGAACGATTACCATGGATAAATCAACGATACCCATAGGCATAGAAAGGTCGAAATTATATAACCATCTGTTTGAAATGATCATAAACTTACAGGAGGACGTTTCCTAGTTGCAATAAACATAAAATCGTGGTAATTCTATGCATACCAGGTAGGGAATACGTTGAAACGACTTCCATGGATCAAGCAACGACACCCATAGGCTTAGAAAGGTCGAAATTATATACCCATCTGTTTGAAATGATCATAAACGTAGAGGTGAACGTTACTGAGTTGTCATAATCATAGCAACGTGATAAATCTACCGATACTATGTAGGTTACACTTGGAAATCATGTGCTTTACGCTTGTATATCAAGTACCCACTTTATTCAATGAAATTAGACCTACAGGTGAACGTTTCCTTGTTACAATAATCATTGAAAAGTGATAAATCTGTGGATTCCAGGTAGGTAACACGTGGGAACGATTACCATGGATAAATCAACGATACCCATAGGCATAGAAAGGTCGAAATTATATAACCATCTGTTTGAAATGATCATAAACTTACAGGAGGACGTTTCCTAGATGTCATAATCATAGAAACGTGATAAATCTACCGATAATATGTAGGTTACACTTGGAAATCCTCTGCTATACGCTTTTATATCAAGTACCCACTTTATTCAATGAAATTAGACCTACAGGTGAACGTTTCCTTGTTACAATAATCATTGAAAAGTGGTAAATCTGTGGGTTCCAGGTAGGTAACACGTGGGAACGATTACCATGGATAAATCAACGATACCCATATGCTTAGAAAGGTCGAAATTATATACCCATCTGTTTGAAATGATCATAAACTTACAGGTGAACGTTTCCTAGTTGCAATAAACATAAAATCGTGGTAATTCTATGCATACCAGGTAGCGAATACGTTGAAACGATTTCCATGGATCAAGCAACAACACCCATAGGCTTAGAAAGGTCGAAATTATATACCCATCTGTTTGAAATGATCATAAACGTAGAGGTGAACGTTACTGAGTTGTCATAATCATAGCAACGTGATAAATCTACCGATACTATGTAGGTTACACTTGGAAATCATTTGCTTTACGCTTGTATATCAAGTACCCACTTTATTCAATGAAATTAGACCTACAGGTGAACGTTTCCTTGTTACAATAATCATTGAAAAGTGATAAATCTGTGGATTCCAGGTAGGTAACACGTGGGAACGATTACCATGGATAAATCAACGATACCCATAGGCATAGAAAGGTCGAAATTATATAACCATCTGTTTGAAATGATCATAAACTTACAGGAGGACGTTTCCTAGTTGCAATAAACATAAAATCGTGGTAATTCTATGCATACCAGGTAGGGAATACGTTGAAACGACTTCCATGGATCAAGCAACGACACCCATAGGCTTAGAAAGGTCGAAATTATATAACCATCTGTTTGAAATGATCATAAACTTACAGGAGGACGTTTCCTAGATGTCATAATCATAGAAACGTGATAAATCTACCGATACTATGTAGGTTACACTTGGAAATCATGTGCTTTACGCTTGTATATCAAGTACCCACTTTATTCAATGAAATTAGACCTACAGGTGAACGTTTCCTTGTTACAATAATCATTGAAAAGTGATAAATCTGTGGATTCCAGGTAGGTAACACGTGGGAACGATTACCATGGATAAATCAACGATACCCATAGGCATAGAAAGGTCGAAATTATATAACCATCTGTTTGAAATGATCATAAACTTACAGGAGGACGTTTCCTAGTTGCAATAAACATAAAATCGTGGTAATTCTATGCATACCAGGTAGGGAATACGTTGAAACGACTTCCATGGATCAAGCAACGACACCCATAGGCTTAGAAAGGTCGAAATTATATACCCATCTGTTTGAAATGATCATAAACGTAGAGGTGAACGTTACTGAGTTGTCATAATCATAGCAACGTGATAAATCTACCGATACTATGTAGGTTACACTTGGAAATCATTTGCTTTACGCTTGTATATCAAGTACCCACTTTATTCAATGAAATTAGACCTACAGGTGAACGTTTCCTTGTTACAATAATCATTGAAAAGTGATAAATCTGTGGATTCCAGGTAGGTAACACGTGGGAACGATTACCATGGATAAATCAACGATACCCATAGGCATAGAAAGGTCGAAATTATATAACCATCTGTTTGAAATGATCATAAACTTACAGGAGGACGTTTCCTAGTTGCAATAAACATAAAATCGTGGTAATTCTATGCATACCAGGTAGGGAATACGTTGAAACGACTTCCATGGATCAAGCAACGACACCCATAGGCTTAGAAAGGTCGAAATTATATAACCATCTGTTTGAAATGATCATAAACTTACAGGAGGACGTTTCCTAGATGTCATAATCATAGAAACGTGATAAATCTACCGATACTATGTAGGTTACACTTGGAAATCATGTGCTTTACGCTTGTATATCAAGTACCCACTTTATTCAATGAAATTAGACCTACAGGTGAACGTTTCCTTGTTACAATAATCATTGATAAGTGATAAATCTGTGGATTCCAGGTAGGTAACACGTGGGAACGATTACCATGGATAAATCAACGATACCCATAGGCATAGAAAGGTCGAAATTATATAACCATCTGTTTGAAATGATCATAAACTTACAGGAGGACGTTTCCTAGTTGCAATAAACATAAAATCGTGGTAATTCTATGCATACCAGGTAGGGAATACGTTGAAACGACTTCCATGGATCAAGCAACGACACCCATAGGCTTAGAAAGGTCGAAATTATATAACCATCTGTTTGAAATGATCATAAACTTACAGGAGGACGTTTCCTAGATGTCATAATCATAGAAACGTGATAAATCTACCGATACTATGTAGGTTACACTTGGAAATCCTCTGCTATACGCTTTTATATCAAGTACCCACTTTATTCAATGAAATTAGATCTACAGGTGAACGTTTCCTTGTTACAATAATCATTGAAAAGTGGTAAATCTGTGGATTCCAGGTAGGTAACACGTGGGAACGATTACCATGGATAAATCAACGATACCCATATGCTTAGAAAGGTCGAAATTATATACCCATCTGTTTGAAATGATCATAAACTTACAGGTGAACGTTTCCTAGTTGCAATAAACATAAAATCGTGGTAATTCTATGCATACCAGGTAGCGAATACGTTGAAACGATTTCCATGGATCAAGCAACAACACCCATAGGCTTAGAAAGGTCGAAATTATATACCCATCTGTTTGAAATGATCATAAACGTAGAGGTGAACGTTACTGAGTTGTCATAATCATAGCAACGTGATAAATCTACCGATACTATGTAGGTTACACTTGGAAATCATGTGCTTTACGCTTGTATATCAAGTACCCACTTTATTCAATGAAATTAGACCTACAGGTGAACGTTTCCTTGTTACAATAATCATTGAAAAGTGATAAATCTGTGGATTCCAGGTAGGTAACACGTGGGAACGATTACCATGGATAAATCAACGATACCCATAGGCATAGAAAGGTCGAAATTATATAACCATCTGTTTGAAATGATCATAAACTTACAGGAGGACGTTTCCTAGATGTCATAATCATAGAAAAGTGATAAATCTACCGATACTATGTAGGTTACACTTGGAAATCCTCTGCTATACGCTTTTATATCAAGTACCCACTTTATTCAATGGACTTTAACCTACAGGTGAAAGTTTCCTTGTTACAATAATCATTGAAAAGTGATAAATCTGTAGATTCCAGGTAGGTAACATGTGGGAACGATTACCATGGATCAAGCAACGACACCCATAGGCTTAGAAAGGTCGAAATTATATACCCATCTGTTTGAAATGATCATAAACTTACAGGTGAACGTTTCCTAGTTGCAATAAACATAAAATCGTGGTAATTCTATGCATACCAGGTAGGGAATACGTTGAAACGACTTCCATGGATCAAGCAACGACACCCATAGGCTTAGAAAGGTCGAAATTATATAACCATCTGTTTGAAATGATCATAAACTTACAGGAGGACGTTTCCTAGATGTCATAATCATAGAAACGTGATAAATCTACCGATACTATGTAGGTTACACTTGGAAATCCTCTGCTATACGCTTTTATATCAAGTACCCACTTTATTCAATGAAATTAGACCTACAGGTGAACGTTTCCTTGTTACAATAATCATTGAAAAGTGATAAATCTGTGGATTCCAGGTAGGTAACACGTGGGAACGATTACCATGGATAGATCAACGATACCCATAGGCTTAGAAAGGTCGAAATTAAATACCCATCTGTTTAAAATGATCATAAACTTACAGGTGAACGTTTCCTAGTTGCAATAAACATAAAATCGTGGTAATTCTATGCATACCAGGTAGGGAATACGTTGAAACGACTTCCATGGATTAAGCAACGACACCCATAGGTTTAGAAAGGTCGAAATTATATAACCATCTGTTTGAAATGATCATAAACTTACAGGAGGACGTTTCCTAGATGTCATAATCATAGAAACGTGATAAATCTACCGATAATATGTAGGTTACACTTGGAAATCCTCTGCTATACGCTTTTATATCAAGTACCCACTTTATTCAATGAAATTAGACCTACAGGTGAACATTTCCTTGTTACAATAATCATTGAAAAGTGGTAAATCTGTGGATTCCAGGTAGGTAACACGTGGGAACGATTACCATGGATAAATCAACGATACCCATATGCTTAGAAAGGTCGAAATTATATACCCATCTGTTTGAAATGATCATAAACTTACAGGTGAACGTTTCCTAGTTGCAATAAACATAAAATCGTGGTAATTCTATGCATACCAGGTAGCGAATACGTTGAAACGATTTCCATGGATCAAGCAACAACACCCATAGGCTTAGAAAGGTCGAAATTATATACCCATCTGTTTGAAATGATCATAAACGTAGAGGTGAACGTTACTGAGTTGTCATAATCATAGCAACGTGATAAATCTACCGATACTATGTAGGTTACACTTGGAAATCATTTGCTTTACGCTTGTATATCAAGTACCCACTTTATTCAATGAAATTAGACCTACAGGTGAACGTTTCCTTGTTACAATAATCATTGAAAAGTGATAAATCTGTGGATTCCAGGTAGGTAACACGTGGGAACGATTACCATGGATAAATCAACGATACCCATAGGCATAGAAAGGTCGAAATTATATAACCATCTGTTTGAAATGATCATAAACTTACAGGAGGACGTTTCCTAGTTGCAATAAACATAAAATCGTGGTAATTCTATGCATACCAGGTAGGGAATACGTTGAAACGACTTCCATGGATCAAGCAACGACACCCATAGGCTTAGAAAGGTCGAAATTATATAACCATCTGTTTGAAATGATCATAAACTTACAGGAGGACGTTTCCTAGATGTCATAATCATAGAAACGTGATAAATCTACAGATACTATGTAGGTTACACTTGGAAATCATGTGCTTTACGCTTGTATATCAAGTACCCACTTTATTCAATGAAATTAGACCTACAGGTGAACGTTTCCTTGTTACAATAATCATTGAAAAGTGATAAATCTGTGGATTCCAGGTAGGTAACACGTGGGAACGATTACCATGGATAAATCAACGATACCCATAGGCATAGAAAGGTCGAAATTATATAACCATCTGTTTGAAATGATCATAAACTTACAGGTGAACGTTTCCTAGTTGCAATAAACATAAAATCGTGGTAATTCTATGCATGCCAGGTAGGGAATACGTTGAAACGACTTCCATGGATTAAGCAACGACACCCATAGGTTTAGAAAGGTCGAAATTATATAACCATCTGTTTGAAATGATCATAAACTTACAGGAGGACGTTTCCTAGATGTCATAATCATAGAAACGTGATAAATCTACCGATACTATGTAGGTTACACTTGGAAATCCTCTGCTATACGCTTGGATATCAAGTATCCACTTTATTCAATGAAATTAGACCTACAGGTGAACGTTTCCTTGTTACAATAATCATTGAAACGTGATAAATCTGTGGATTCCAGGTAGGTAACACGTGGGAACGATTACCATGGATTAATCAACGATACCCATAGGGTTTGCAAGGTCGAAATTAAATACCCATCTGTTTAAAATGATCATAAACTTACAGGTGAACGTTTCCTAGTTGCAATAAACATAAAATCGTGGTAATTCTATGCATACCAGGTAGGGAATACGTTGAAACGACTTCCATGGATTAAGCAACGACACCCATAGGTTTAGAAAGGTCGAAATTATATAACCATCTGTTTGAAATGATCATAAACTTACAGGAGGACGTTTCCTAGATGTCATAATCATAGAAACGTGATAAATCTACCGATACTATGTAGGTTACACTTGGAAATCCTCTGCTATACGCTTTTATATCAAGTACCCACTTTATTCAATGAAATTAGATCTACAGGTGAACGTTTCCTTGTTACAATAATCATTGAAAAGTGGTAAATCTGTGGATTCCAGGTAGGTAACACGTGGGAACGATTACCATGGATAAATCAACGATACCCATATGCTTAGAAAGGTCGAAATTATATACCCATCTGTTTGAAATGATCATAAACTTACAGGTGAACGTTTCCTAGTTGCAATAAACATAAAATCGTGGTAATTCTATGCATACCAGGTAGCGAATACGTTGAAACGATTTCCATGGATCAAGCAACAACACCCATAGGCTTAGAAAGGTCGAAATTATATACCCATCTGTTTGAAATGATCATAAACGTAGAGGTGAACGTTTCCTAGTTGCAATAAACATAAAATCGTGGTAATTCTATGCATACCAGGTAGCGAATACGTTGAAACGATTTCCATGGATCAAGCAACAACACCCATAGGCTTAGAAAGGTCGAAATTATATACCCATCTGTTTGAAATGATCATAAACGTAGAGGTGAACGTTACTGAGTTGTCATAATCATAGCAACGTGATAAATCTACCGATACTATGTAGGTTACACTTGGAAATCATTTGCTTTACGCTTGTATATCAAGTACCCACTTTATTCAATGAAATTAGACCTACAGGTGAACGTTTCCTTGTTACAATAATCATTGAAAAGTGATAAATCTGTGGATTCCAGGTAGGTAACACGTGGGAACGATTACCATGGATAAATCAACGATACCCATAGGCATAGAAAGGTCGAAATTATATAACCATCTGTTTGAAATGATCATAAACTTACAGGAGGACGTTTCCTAGTTGCAATAAACATAAAATCGTGGTAATTCTATGCATACCAGGTAGGGAATACGTTGAAACGACTTCCATGGATCAAGCAACGACACCCATAGGCTTAGAAAGGTCGAAATTATATAACCATCTGTTTGAAATGATCATAAACTTACAGGAGGACGTTTCCTAGATGTCATAATCATAGAAACGTGATAAATCTACCGATACTATGTAGGTTACACTTGGAAATCATGTGCTTTACGCTTGTATATCAAGTACCCACTTTATTCAATGAAATTAGACCTACAGGTGAACGTTTCCTTGTTACAATAATCATTGAAAAGTGATAAATCTGTGGATTCCAGGTAGGTAACACGTGGGAACGATTACCATGGATAAATCAACGATACCCATAGGCATAGAAAGGTCGAAATTATATAACCATCTGTTTGAAATGATCATAAACTTACAGGTGAACGTTTCCTAGTTGCAATAAACATAAAATCGTGGTAATTCTATGCATGCCAGGTAGGGAATACGTTGAAACGACTTCCATGGATTAAGCAACGACACCCATAGGTTTAGAAAGGTCGAAATTATATAACCATCTGTTTGAAATGATCATAAACTTACAGGAGGACGTTTCCTAGATGTCATAATCATAGAAACGTGATAAATCTACCGATACTATGTAGGTTACACTTGGAAATCCTCTGCTATACGCTTTTATATCAAGTACCCACTTTATTCAATGAAATTAGATCTACAGGTGAACGTTTCCTTGTTACAATAATCATTGAAAAGTGGTAAATCTGTGGATTCCAGGTAGGTAACACGTGGGAACGATTACCATGGATAAATCAACGATACCCATATGCTTAGAAAGGTCGAAATTATATACCCATCTGTTTGAAATGATCATAAACTTACAGGTGAACGTTTCCTAGTTGCAATAAACATAAAATCGTGGTAATTCTATGCATACCAGGTAGCGAATACGTTGAAACGATTTCCATGGATCAAGCAACAACACCCATAGGCTTAGAAAGGTCGAAATTATATACCCATCTGTTTGAAATGATCATAAACGTAGAGGTGAACGTTACTGAGTTGTCATAATCATAGCAACGTGATAAATCTACCGATACTATGTAGGTTACACTTGGAAATCATGTGCTTTACGCTTGTATATCAAGTACCCACTTTATTCAATGAAATTAGACCTACAGGTGAACGTTTCCTTGTTACAATAATCATTGAAAAGTGATAAATCTGTGGATTCCAGGTAGGTAACACGTGGGAACGATTACCATGGATAGATCAACGATACCCATAGGCTTAGAAAGGTCGAAATTAAATACCCATCTGTTTAAAATGATCATAAACTTACAGGTGAACGTTTCCTAGTTGCAATAAACATAAAATCGTGGTAATTCTATGCATACCAGGTAGGGAATACGTTGAAACGACTTCCATGGATCAAGCAACGACACCCATAGTCTTAGAAAGGTCGAAATTATATAACCATCTGTTTGAAATGATCATAAACTTACAGGAGGACGTTTCCTAGATGTCATAATCATAGAAACGTGATAAATCTACCGATACTATGTAGGTTACACTTGGAAATCCTCTGCTATACGCTTTTATATCAAGTACCCACTTTATTCAATGAAATTAGACCTACAGGTGAACGTTTCCTTGTTACAATAATCATTGAAAAGTGATAAATCTGTGGATTCCAGGTAGGTAACACGTGGGAACGATTACCATGGATAGATCAACGATACCCATAGGCTTAGAAAGGTCGAAATTAAATACCCATCTGTTTAAAATGATCATAAACTTACAGGTGAACGTTTCCTAGTTGCAATAAACATAAAATCGTGGTAATTCTATGCATACCAGGTAGGGAATACGTTGAAACGACTTCCATGGATTAAGCAACGACACCCATAGGTTTAGAAAGGTCGAAATTATATAACCATCTGTTTGAAATGATCATAAACTTACAGGAGGACGTTTCCTAGATGTCATAATCATAGAAACGTGATAAATCTACCGATAATATGTAGGTTACACTTGGAAATCCTCTGCTATACGCTTTTATATCAAGTACCCACTTTATTCAATGAAATTAGACCTACAGGTGAACATTTCCTTGTTACAATAATCATTGAAAAGTGGTAAATCTGTGGATTCCAGGTAGGTAACACGTGGGAACGATTACCATGGATAAATCAACGATACCCATATGCTTAGAAAGGTCGAAATTATATACCCATCTGTTTGAAATGATCATAAACTTACAGGTGAACGTTTCCTAGTTGCAATAAACATAAAATCGTGGTAATTCTATGCATACCAGGTAGCGAATACGTTGAAACGATTTCCATGGATCAAGCAACAACACCCATAGGCTTAGAAAGGTCGAAATTATATACCCATCTGTTTGAAATGATCATAAACTTACAGGTGAACGTTACTGAGTTGTCATAATCATAGCAACGTGATAAATCTACCGATACTATGTAGGTTACACTTGGAAATCATTTGCTTTACGCTTGTATATCAAGTACCCACTTTATTCAATGAAATTAGACCTACAGGTGAACGTTTCCTTGTTACAATAATCATTGAAAAGTGATAAATCTGTGGATTCCAGGTACGTAACACGTGGGAACGATTACCATGGATAAATCAACGATACCCATAGGCATAGAAAGGTCGAAATTATATAACCATCTGTTTGAAATGATCATAAACTTACAGGAGGACGTTTCCTAGTTGCAATAAACATAAAATCGTGGTAATTCTATGCATACCAGGTAGGGAATACGTTGAAACGACTTCCATGGATCAAGCAACGACACCCATAGGCTTAGAAAGGTCGAAATTATATAACCATCTGTTTGAAATGATCATAAACTTACAGGAGGACGTTTCCTAGATGTCATAATCATAGAAACGTGATAAATCTACCGATACTATGTAGGTTACACTTGGAAATCATGTGCTTTACGCTTGTATATCAAGTACCCACTTTATTCAATGAAATTAGACCTACAGGTGAACGTTTCCTTGTTACAATAATCATTGAAAAGTGATAAATCTGTGGATTCCAGGTAGGTAACACGTGGGAACGATTACCATGGATAAATCAACGATACCCATAGGCATAGAAAGGTCGAAATTATATAACCATCTGTTTGAAATGATCATAAACTTACAGGAAGACGTTTCCTAGATGTCATAATCATAGAAAAGTGATAAATCTACCGATACTATGTAGGTTACACTTGGAAATCCTCTGCTATACGCTTTTATATCAAGTACCCACTTTATTCAATGGACTTTAACCTACAGGTGAACGTTTCCTTGTTACAATAATCATTGAAAAGTGATAAATCTGTAGATTCCAGGTAGGTAACATGTGGGAACGATTACCATGGATCAAGCAACGACACCCATAGGCTTAGAAAGGTCGAAATTATATACCCATCTGTTTGAAATGATCATTAACTTACAGGTGAACGTTTCCTAGTTGCAATAAACATAAAATCGTGGTAATTCTATGCATACCAGGTAGGGAATACGTTGAAACGACTTCCATGGATCAAGCAACGACACCCATAGGCTTAGAAAGGTCGAAATTATATAACCATCTGTTTGAAATGATCATAAACTTACAGGAGGACGTTTCCTAGATGTCATAATCATAGAAACGTGATAAATCTACCGATACTATGTAGGTTACACTTGGAAATCCTCTGCTATACGCTTTTATATCAAGTACCCACTTTATTCAATGAAATTAGACCTGCAGGTGAACGTTTCCTTGTTACAATAATCATTGAAAAGTGATAAATCTGTGGATTCCAGGTAGGTAACACGTGGGAACGATTACCATGGATAGATCAACGATACCCATAGGCTTAGAAAGGTCGAAATTAAATACCCATCTGTTTAAAATGATCATAAACTTACAGGTGAACGTTTCCTAGTTGCAATAAACATAAAATCGTGGTAATTCTATGCATACCAGGTAGGGAATACGTTGAAACGACTTCCATGGATTAAGCAACGACACCCATAGGTTTAGAAAGGTCGAAATTATATAACCATCTGTTTGAAATGATCATAAACTTACAGGAGGACGTTTCCTAGATGTCATAATCATAGAAACGTGATAAATCTACCGATAATATGTAGGTTACACTTGGAAATCCTCTGCTATACGCTTTTATATCAAGTACCCACTTTATTCAATGAAATTAGACCTACAGGTGAAAGTTTCCTTGTTACAATAATCATTGAAACGCGATAAATCTGTGGATTCCAGGTAGGTAACACGTGGGAACGATTGCCATGGATAAATCAACGATACCCATAGGCTTAGAAAGGTCGAAATTAAATACCCATCTGTTTAAAATGATCATAAACTTACAGGTGAACGTTTCCTAGTTGCAATAAACATAAAATCGTGGTAATTCTATGCATACCAGGTAGGGAATACGTTGAAACGACTTCCATGGATCAAGCAACGACACCCATAGGCTTAGAAAGGTCGAAATTATATATACCCATCTGTTTGAAATGATCATAAACTTACAGGAGGACGTTTCCTAGATGTCATAATCCTGGATCTAGGAATCATCAGTGACCCGGATCCCTGAATGTCCTCGCGCCATTAGCTCCTTCACTTGACGGAGCGGTAAACAAAGTTTACCCACACGCATTGGTTTGCTCCTATGGACCCGGATCCATGAATGTCCTGGCGCCATTTGCTCCTTCACCTGACGGAGCAATAAACAAAGTTTACCCACACGCATTGGTTTGCTCCTAGTGACCCGGATCCGCAAGTGTCCTCGCGTGATTTGCTCCTTCACCTGACGGAGCAATAAACAAAGTTTACCCACACGCATTGGTTTGCTCCTATGGACCCGGGACCCTCAATGTCCTCGCTTGATTTGCTCCGTCACCTGACGGAGCAATAAGCAAATTTTACCCACACACATTGGTTTGCTCCTAGTGACCCGGGTCGTTAAATGTCCTCGCGTCATTTGCTCCTTCACTTGACGGAGCAATAAACAAAGTTTACCCTCACGCATTGGTTTGCTCCTAATGAGCCGGATCCCCAAGTGTCCTCACGTCATTTGCTCCTTCACTTGACGGAGCAATAAACAAAGTTTACCCACACGCATTGGTTTGCTCCCAGTGACCCGGATACCTGAATGTCCTCGCGCCATTTGCTCCTTGACATGACGGAGCGGTAAACAAAGTTTACCCACACGCATTGGTTTGCTCCTATGGACCCGGATCCATGAATGTCCTGGCGCCATTTGCTCCTTCATTTGACGGAGCAATAAACAAAGTTTACCCTCACGCATTGGTTTGCTCCTAATGAGCCGGATCCCCAAGTGTCCTCACGTCATTTGCTCCTTCACTTGACGGAGCAATAAACAAAGTTTACCCACACGCATTGGTTTGCTCCCAGTGACCCGGATACCTGAATGTCCTCGCGCCATTTGCTCCTTGACATGACGGAGCGGTAAACAAAGTTTACCCACACGCATTGGTTTGCTCCTATGGACCCGGATCCATGAATGTCCTGGCGCCATTTGCTCCTTCACCTGACGGAGCAATAAACAAAGTTTACCCACACGCATTGGTTTGCTCCTAGTGACCCGGATCCGCAAGTGTCCTCGCGTGATTTGCTCCTTCACCTGACGGAGCAATAAACAAAGTTTACCCACACGCATTGGTTTGCTCCTATGGACCCGGGACCCTCAATGTCCTCGCTTGATTTGCTCCGTCACCTGACGGAGCAATAAGCAAATTTTACCCACACACATTGGTTTGCTCCTAGTGACCCGGGTCGTTAAATGTCCTCGCGTCATTTGCTCCTTCACCTAACGGAGCAATAAACAAAGTTTACCCACACGCATTGGTTTGCTCCCAGTAACCCGGATCCCTGAATGTCCTCGCGCCATTTGCTCCTTCACTTGACGGAGCAATAAACAAAGTTTACCCACACGCATTGGTTGGCTCCTAATGACCCGGATCCTCAAGTGTCCTCCCGCCATTTGCTCCTTCAGCTGACAGAGCAATAAACAATGTTTACCCACACGCATTGGTTTGCTCCCAGTAACCCGGATCCCTGAATGTCCTCGCGCCATTTGCTCCTTCACTTGACGGAGCAATAAACAAAGTTTACCCACACGCATTGGTTGGCTCCTAATGACCCGGATCCTCAAGTGTCCTCCCGCCATTTGCTCCTTCAGCTGACAGAGCAATAAACAATGTTTACCCACACGCATTGGTTTGCTCCTATGGACCCGGGTCCCTATATGTCCTCGCGCTATTTGCTCCTTCACTTGACGGAGCAATAAACAAAGTTTACCCACACGCATTGGTTTGCTCCTAGTGACCCGGGTCCCTAAATGTGCTCGGGCCATTTGCTCCTTCACTTGACGGAGCAATAAACAAAGTTTACCCACACGCATTGGTTTGCTCCTAATGACCCGGATCCTCAAGTGTCCTCGCGCCATCTGCTCCTTCACCTGACGGAGCAATAAACAAAGTTTACCCACACGCATTGGTTTGCTCCTAATGACCCGGATCCCCAAATGTCCTCACGCCATTTGCTCCTTCACTTGACGGAGCAATAAACAAAGTTTACCCACACGCATTGGTTTGCTCCTATGGACCCGGATACCTAAATGTCCTCGAGCCATTTGCTCCTTTATCTGACGGAGCAATAAACAAGGTTTACCCACACGCATTGGTTTGCTCCTATGGACCCGGATCCCTAAATGTCCTCGAGCCATTTGCTCCTTCACTTGACGGAGCAATAAACAAAGTTTACCCACACGCATTGGTTTGCTCCCAGTAACCCGGATCCCTGAATGTCCTCGCGCCATTTGCTCCTTCATTTGACGGAGCAATAAACAAAGTTTACCCTCACGCATTGGTTTGCTCCTAATGAGCCGGATCCCCAAGTGTCCTCACGTCATTTGCTCCTTCACTTGACGGAGCAATAAACAAAGTTTACCCACACGCATTGGTTTGCTCCCAGTGACCCGGATACCTGAATGTCCTCGCGCCATTTGCTCCTTCAGCTGACGGAGCAATAAACAATGTTTACCCATACGCATTGGTTTGCTCCTAGTGACCCGGGTCCCTAAATGTGCTCGGGCCATTTGCTCTTTCACCTGACGGAGCAATAAACAAAGTTTACCCACACGCATTGGTTTGCTCCTAGGGACCCGGATCCCTGAATGTCCTCGCGCTATTTGCTCCTTCACTTGACGGAGCAATAAACAAAGTTTACCCACACGCATTGGTTGGCTCCTAATGACCCGGATCCTCAAGTGTCCTCCCGCCATTTGCTCCTTCAGCTGACAGAGCAATAAACAATGTTTACCCACACGCATTGGTTTGCTCCTAATGACCCGGATCCCCAAATGTCCTCACGCCATTTGCTCCTTCACTTGACGGAGCAATAAACAAAGTTTACCCACACGCATTGGTTTGCTCCTATGGACCCGGATACCTAAATGTCCTCGCGCCATTTGCTCCTTTATCTGACGGAGCAATAAACAAGGTTTACCCACACGCATTGGTTTGCTCCTATGGACCCGGATCCCTAAATGTCCTCGAGCCATTTGCTCCTTCACTTGACGGAGCAATAAACAAAGTTTACCCACACGCATTGGTTTGCTCCTAGTGACCCGGATCCGCAAGTGTCCTCGCGTGATTTGCTCCTTCACCTGACGGAGCAATAAACAAAGTTTACCCACACGCATTGGTTTGCTCCTATGGACCCGGGACCCTCAATGTCCTCGCTTGATTTGCTCCGTCACCTGACGGAGCAATAAGCAAATTTTACCCACACACATTGGTTTGCTCCTAGTGACCCGGGTCGTTAAATGTCCTCGCGTCATTTGCTCCTTCACCTAACGGAGCAATAAACAAAGTTTACCCACACGCATTGGTTTGCTCCCAGTAACCCGGATCCCTGAATGTCCTCGCGCCATTTGCTCCTTCACTTGACGGAGCAATAAACAAAGTTTACCCACACGCATTGGTTGGCTCCTAATGACCCGGATCCTCAAGTGTCCTCCCGCCATTTGCTCCTTCAGCTGACAGAGCAATAAACAATGTTTACCCACACGCATTGGTTTGCTCCCAGTAACCCGGATCCCTGAATGTCCTCGCGCCATTTGCTCCTTCACTTGACGGAGCAATAAACAAAGTTTACCCACACGCATTGGTTGGCTCCTAATGACCCGGATCCTCAAGTGTCCTCCCGCCATTTGCTCCTTCAGCTGACAGAGCAATAAACAATGTTTACCCACACGCATTGGTTTGCTCCTATGGACCCGGGTCCCTATATGTCCTCGCGCTATTTGCTCCTTCACTTGACGGAGCAATAAACAAAGTTTACCCACACGCATTGGTTTGCTCCTAGTGACCCGGGTCCCTAAATGTGCTCGGGCCATTTGCTCCTTCACTTGACGGAGCAATAAACAAAGTTTACCCACACGCATTGGTTTGCTCCTAATGACCCGGATCCTCAAGTGTCCTCGCGCCATCTGCTCCTTCACCTGACGGAGCAATAAACAAAGTTTACCCACACGCATTGGTTTGCTCCTAATGACCCGGATCCCCAAATGTCCTCACGCCATTTGCTCCTTCACTTGACGGAGCAATAAACAAAGTTTACCCACACGCATTGGTTTGCTCCTATGGACCCGGATACCTAAATGTCCTCGAGCCATTTGCTCCTTTATCTGACGGAGCAATAAACAAGGTTTACCCACACGCATTGGTTTGCTCCTATGGACCCGGATCCCTAAATGTCCTCGAGCCATTTGCTCCTTCACTTGACGGAGCAATAAACAAAGTTTACCCACACGCATTGGTTTGCTCCCAGTAACCCGGATCCCTGAATGTCCTCGCGCCATTTGCTCCTTCATTTGACGGAGCAATAAACAAAGTTTACCCTCACGCATTGGTTTGCTCCTAATGAGCCGGATCCCCAAGTGTCCTCACGTCATTTGCTCCTTCACTTGACGGAGCAATAAACAAAGTTTACCCACACGCATTGGTTTGCTCCCAGTGACCCGGATACCTGAATGTCCTCGGGCCATTTGCTCCTTCAGCTGACGGAGCAATAAACAATGTTTACCCATACGCATTGGTTTGCTCCTAGTGACCCGGGTCCCTAAATGTGCTCGGGCCATTTGCTCTTTCACCTGACGGAGCAATAAACAAAGTTTACCCACACGCATTGGTTTGCTCCTAGGGACCCGGATCCCTGAATGTCCTCGCGCTATTTGCTCCTTCACTTGACGGAGCAATAAACAAAGTTTACCCACACGCATTGGTTGGCTCCTAATGACCCGGATCCTCAAGTGTCCTCCCGCCATTTGCTCCTTCAGCTGACAGAGCAATAAACAATGTTTACCCACACGCATTGGTTTGCTCCTAATGACCCGGATCCCCAAATGTCCTCACGCCATTTGCTCCTTCACTTGACGGAGCAATAAACAAAGTTTACCCACACGCATTGGTTTGCTCCTATGGACCCGGATACCTAAATGTCCTCGCGCCATTTGCTCCTTTATCTGACGGAGCAATAAACAAGGTTTACCCACACGCATTGGTTTGCTCCTATGGACCCGGATCCCTAAATGTCCTCGAGCCATTTGCTCCTTCACTTGACGGAGCAATAAACAAAGTTTACCCACACGCATTGGTTTGCTCCCAGTAACCCGGATCCCTGAATGTCCTCGCGCCATTTGCTCCTTCATTTGACGGAGCAATAAACAAAGTTTACCCTCACGCATTGGTTTGCTCCTAATGAGCCGGATCCCCAAGTGTCCTCACGTCATTTGCTCCTTCACTTGACGGAGCAATAAACAAAGTTTACCCACACGCATTGGTTTGCTCCCAGTGACCCGGATACCTGAATGTCCTCGCGCCATTTGCTCCTTCAGCTGACGGAGCAATAAACAATGTTTACCCACACGCATTGGTTTGCTCCTATGGACCCGGGTCCCTATATGTCCTCGCGCCATTTGCTCCTTCACTTGACGTTTATTACAACATTTATTGTTTATCATTTATTCATAATTTTGATATATTCAATATATTATATATTACATAATTTTGATATAATGAATATATTATAAATTACATAGTTTTGATATATTCAATATATTATATATTACATAATTTTGATATATCGTTATTCATCTAACAAAAATTGTTGTAATATTGTTGAAAACGAAATTTGAGCATTTTTTTAACCAAGTGACCTTGAACTTGATTTCAAGGTCATTTGATCTCAAGTGACCTTGGAAGTAAGTTCAAGGTCACTCGATAGCAAATGACCTTGAAATCAAGGTCAAGGTCACTTGGTTAAGAAAATGCTCAAATCTCGTTTTCAACAATAATACAACATTTATTGTTTTACAACATTTATTCATAATTTTGATATATTCAATATATTATATATTACATAATTTTGATATAATGAATATATTATAAATTACATAGTTTTGATATATTCAATATATTATATATTACATAATTTTGATATATCGTTATTCATCTAACAAAAATTATTGTAATATTGTTGAAAACGAAATTTGATCATTTTTTTAACCAAGTGACCTTGAACTTGATTTCAAGGTCATTTGATCTCAAGTGACCTTGAAAGTAAGTTCAAGGTCACTCGATAGCAAATGACCTTGAAATCAAGGTCAAGGTCACTTGGTTAAGAAAATGCTCAAGTCTCGTTTTCAACAATATTACAACATTTATTGTTTTACAACATTTATTCATAATTTTGATATAATGAATATATTATAAATTACATAGTTTTGATATATTCAATATATTATATATTACATAATTTTGATATATCGTTATTCATCTAACAAAAATTGTTGTAAAATTGTTGAAAACGAAATTGGAGCATTTTTTTAACCAAGTGACCTTGAACTTGATTTCAAGGTCATTTGATCTCAAGTGACCTTGAAAGTAAGTTCAAGGTCATTCGATAGCAAATGACCTTGAAATCAAGTTCAAGGTCACTTGGTTATAAAAATGCTCAAATCTCGTTTTCAACAATATTACAACATTTATTGTTTTACAACATTTATTCATAATTTTGATATATTCAATATATTATATATTACATAATTTTGATATAATTAATATATTATAAATTACATAGTTTTGATATATTCAATATATTATATATTACATAATTTTGATATATCGTTATTCATCTAACAAAAATTGTTGTAATATTGTTGAAAACGAAATTTGAGCATTTTTTTAACCAAGTGACCTTGAACTTGATTTCAAGGTCACTTGAGATCAAGTGACCTTGAAAGTAATTTTGATATAATGAATACATTATATCAAAATTATGTAATATATAATATATTGAATATATCAAAATTATGAATAAATGTTGTAAAACAATAAATGTTGTAATATTGTTGAAAACGAGATTTGAGCATTTTCTTAACCAAGTGACCTTGAACTTGATTTCAAGGTCATTTGCTATCGAGTGACCTTGAACTTACTTTCAAGGTCACTTGAGATCAAATGACCTTGAAATCAAGGTCATTTGACACTTGGTTAAAAAAATGCTCCAATTTCGTTTTCAACAATATTACAACAATTTTTGTTAGATGAATAACGATATATCAAAATTATGTAATATATAATATATTGAATATATCAAAACTATGTAATTTATAATATATTCATTATATCAAAATTATGTAATATTTAATATATTGAATATATCAAAATTATGAATAAATGTTGTAAAACAATAAATGTTGTAATATTGTTGAAACGAGATTTGAGCATTTTCTTAACCAAGTGACCTTGAACTTGATTTCAAGGTCATTTGCTATCGAGTGACCTTGAACTTACTTTCAAGGTCACTTGAGATCAAATGACCTTGAAATCAAGTTCAAGGTCACTTGGTTAAAAAAATGCTCCAATTTCGTTTTCAACAATATTACAACAATTTTTGTTAGATGAATAACGATATATCAAAATTATGTAATATATAATATATTGAATATATCAAAATTATGAATAAATGTTGTAAAACAATAAAAATGTTGTAATATTGTTGAAAACGAGATTTGAGCATTTTTTTTAACCAAGTGACCTTGACCTTGATTTCAAGGTCATTTGCTATCGAGTGACCTTGAACTTACTTTCAAGGTCACTTGAGATCAAATGACCTTGAAATCAAGTTCAAGGTCACTTGGTTAAAAAAATGCTCAAATTTCGTTTTCAACAATATTACAACAATTTTTGTTAGATGAATAACGATATATCAAAATTATGTAATATATAATATATTGAATATATCAAAACTATGTATTTTATAATATATTCATTATATCAAAATTATGTAATATATAATATATTGAATATATCAAAATTATGAATAAATGTTGTAAAACAATAAATGTTGTAATATTGTTGAAAACGAGATTTGAGCATTTTTATAACCAAGTGACCTTGACCTTGATTTCAAGGTCATTTGCTATCGAGTGACCTTGAACTTACTTTCAAGGTCACTTGAGATCAAATGACCTTGAAATCAAGTTCAAGGTCACTTGGTTAAAAAAATGCTCCAATTTCGTTTTCAACAATATTACAACAATTTTTGTTAGATGAATAACGATATATCAAAATTATGTAATATATAATATATTGAATATATCAAAATTATGAATAAATGTTGTAAAACAATAAAAATTGTTGTAATATTGGTGAAAACGAAATTTGAGCATTTTTTTAACCAAGTGACCTTGAACTTGATTTCAAGGTCATTTGATCTCAAGTGACCTTGAAAGTAAGTTCAAGGTCACTCGATAGCAAATGACCTTGAAATCAAGGTCAAGGTCACTTGGTTATAAAAATGCTCAAATCTCGTTTTCAACAATATTACAACATTTATTGTTTTACAACATTTATTCATAATTTTGATATATTCAATATATTATATATTACATAATTTTGATATAATGAATATATTATAAAATACATAGTTTTGATATATTCAATATATTATATATTACATAATTTTGATATAATGAATGTATTATAAATTACATAGTTTTGATATATTCAATATATTATATATTACATAATTTTGATATATCGTTATTCATCTAACAAAAATTGTTGTAATATTGTTGAAAACGAAATTTGAGCATTTTTTTAACCAAGTGACCTTGAACTTGATTTCAAGGTCATTTGATCTCATGTGACCTTGAAAGTAAGTTCAAGGTCACTCGATAGCAAATGACCTTGAAATCAAGTTCAAGGTCACTTGGTTAAAAAAATGCTCAAATCTCGATTTCAACAATATTACAACATTTATTGTTTTACAACATTTATTCATAATTTTGATATATTCAATATATTATAATATATTACATAATTTTGATATAATGAATATATTATAAATTACATAGTTTTGATATATTCAATATATTATATATTACATAATTTTGATATATCGTTATTCATCTAACAAAAATTGTTGTAATATTGGTGAAAACGAAATTTGAGCATTTTTTTAACCAAGTGACCTTGAACTTGATTTCAAGGTCATTTGATCTCAAGTGACCTTGAAAGTAAGTTCAAGGTCACTCGATAGCAAATGACCTTGAAATCAAGGTCAAGGTCACTTGGTTATAAAAATGCTCAAATCTCGTTTTCAACAATATTACAACATTTATTGTTTTACAACATTTATTCATAATTTTGATATATTCAATATATTATATATTACATAATTTTGATATAATGAATATATTATAAAATACATAGTTTTGATATATTCAATATATTATATATTACATAATTTTGATATATCGTTATTCATCTAACAAAAATTGTTGTAATATTGTTGAAAACGAAATTTGAGCATTTTTTTAACCAAGTGACCTTGAACTTGATTTCAAGGTCATTTGATCTCAAGTGACCTTGAAAGTAAGTTCAAGGTCACTCGATAGCAAATGACCTTGAAATCAAGGTCAAGGTCACTTGGTTAAAAAAAATGCTCAAATCTCGTTTTCAACAATATTACAACATTTATTGTTTTACAACATTTATTCATAATTTTGATATATTCAATATATTATATATTACATAATTTTGATATATCGTTATTCATCTAACAAAAATTGTTGTAATATTGTTGAAAACGAAATTGGAGCATTTTTTTAACCAAGTGACCTTGAACTTGATTTCAAGGTCATTTGACACTTGGTTAAAAAAATGCTCCAATTTCGTTTTCAACAATATTACAACAATTTTTGTTAGATGAATAACGATATATCAAAATTATGTAATATATAATATATTGAATATATCAAAACTATGTAATTTATAATATATTCATTATATCAAAATTATGTAATATTTAATATATTGAATATATCAAAATTATGAATAAATGTTGTAAAACAATAAATGTTGTAATATTGTTGAAAACGAGATTTGAGCATTTTCTTAACCAAGTGACCTTGAACTTGATTTCAAGGTCATTTGCTATCGAGTGACCTTGAACTTACTTTCAAGGTCACTTGAGATCAAATGACCTTGAAATCAAGTTCAAGGTCACTTGGTTAAAAAAATGCTCCAATTTCGTTTTCAACAATATTACAACAATTTTTGTTAGATGAATAACGATATATCAAAATTATGTAATATATAATATATTGAATATATCAAAATTATGAATAAATGTTGTAAAACAATAAATGTTGTAATATTGTTGAAAACGAAATTTGAGCATTTTTTTTAACCAAGTGACCTTGACCTTGATTTCAAGGTCATTTGCTATCGAGTGACCTTGAAATCAAGTTCAAGGTCACTTGGTTAAAAAAATGCTCAAATTTCGTTTTCAACAATATTACAACAATTTTTGTTAGATGAATAACGATATATCAAAATTATGTAATATATAATATATTGAATATATCAAAACTATGTATTTTATAATATATTCATTATATCAAAATTATGTAATATATAATATATTGAATATATCAAAATTATGAATAAATGTTGTAAAACAATAAATGTTGTAATATTGTTGAAATCGAGATTTGAGCATTTTTTTAACCAAGTGACCTTGAACTTGATTTCAAGGTCATTTGCTATCGAGTGACCTTGAACTTACTTTCAAGGTCACACGAGATCAAATGACCTTGAAATCAAGTTCAAGGTCACTTGGTTAAAAAAATGCTCAAATTTCGTTTTCAACAATATTACAACAATTTTTGTTAGATGAATAACGATATATCAAAATTATGTAATATATAATATATTGAATATATCAAAACTATGTAATTTATAATACATTCATTATATCAAAATTATGTAATATATAATATATTGAATATATCAAAACTATGTAATTTATAATATATTCATTATATCAAAATTATGTAATATATAATATATTGAATATATCAAAATTATGAATAAATGTTGTAAAACAATAAATGTTGTAATATTGTTGAAAACGAGATTTGAGCATTTTTTTTAACCAAGTGACCTTGACTTTGATTTCAAGGTCATTTGCTATCGAGTGACCTTGAACTTACTTTCAAGGTCACTTGAGATCAAATGACCTTGAAATCAAGTTCAAGGTTACTTGGTTAAACAAATGATCAAATTTCGTTTTCAACAATATTACAACAATTTTTGTTAGATGAATAACGATATATCAAAATTATGTAATATATAATATATTGAATATATCAAAACTATGTAATTTATAATATATTCATTATATCAAAATTATGTAATATATAATATATTGAATATATCAAAATTATGAATAAATGTTGTAAAACAATAAATGTTGTAATATTGTTGAAAACGAGATTTGAGCATTTTCTTAACCAAGTGACCTTGAACTTGATTTCAAGGTCATTTGCTCTCGAGTGACCTTGAACTTACTTTCAAGGTCACTTGAGATCAAATGACCTTGAAATCAAGTTCAAGGTCACTTGGCTAAAAAAATGCTCCAATTTCGTTTTCAACAATATTACAACAATTTTTGTTAGATGAATAACGATATATCAAAATTATGTAATATATAATATATTGAATATATCAAAACTATGTAATTTATAATATATTCATTATATCAAAATTATGTAATATATAATATATTGAATATATCAAAACTATGTAATTTATAATATATTCATTATATCAAAATTATGTAATATATAATATATTGAATATATCAAAACTATGTAATTTATAATATATTCATTATATCAAAATTATGTAATATATAATATATTGAATATATCAAAATTATGAATAAATGTTGTAAAACAATAAATGTTGTAATATTGTTGAAATCGAGATTTGAGCATTTTTTTAACCAAGTGACCTTGACCTTGATTTCAAGGTCACTTGAGATCAAATGACCTTGAAATCAAGTTCAAGGTCACTTGGTTAAAAAAATGATCAAATTTCGTTTTCAACAATATTACAACAATTTTTGTTAGATGAATAACGATATATCAAAATTATGTAATATATAATATATTGAATATATCAAAACTATGTAATTTATAATATATTCATTATATCAAAATTATGTAATATATAATATATTGAATATATCAAAATTATGAATAAATGTTGTAAAACAATAAATGTTGTAATATTGTTGAAAACGAGATTTGAGCATTTTCTTAACCAAGTGACCTTGAACTTGATTTCAAGGTCATTTGCTATCGAGTTACCTTGAACTTACTTTCAAGGTCACTTGAGATCAAATGACCTTGAAATCAAGTTCAAGGTCACTTGGTTAAAAAAATGCTCCAATTTCGTTTTCAACAATATTACAACAATTTTTGTTAGATGAATAACGATATATCAAAATTATGTAATATATAATATATTGAATATATCAAAATTATGAATAAATGTTGTAAAACAATAAATGTTGTAATATTGTTGAAAACGAGATTTGAGCATTTTTTTTAACCAAGTGACCTTGACTTTGATTTCAAGGTCATTTGCTATCGAGTGACCTTGAACTTACTTTCAAGGTCACTTGAGATCAAATGACCTTGAAATCAAGTTCAAGGTCACTTGGTTAAAAAAATGCTCCAATTTCGTTTTCAACAATATTACAACAATTTTTGTTAGATGAATAACGATATATCAAAATTATGTAATATATAATATATTGAATATATCAAAATTATGAATAAATGTTGTAAAACAATAAATGTTGTAATATTGTTGAAAACGAGATTTGAGCATTTTTTTTAACCAAGTGACCTTGACTTTGATTTCAAGGTCATTTGCTATCGAGTGACCTTGAACTTACTTTCAAGGTCACTTGAGATCAAATGACCTTGAAATCAAGTTCAAGGTCACTTGGTTAAAAAAATGCTCAAATTTCGTTTTCAACAATATTACAACAATTTTTGTTAGATGAATAACGATATATCAAAATTATGTAATATATAATATATTGAATATATCAAAACTATGTAATTTATAATATATTCATTATATCAAAATTATGTAATATATAATATATTGAATATATCAAAACTATGTAATTTATAATACATTCATTATATCAAAATTATGTAATATATAATATATTGAATATATCAAAACTATGTAATTTATAATATATTCATTATATCAAAATTATGTAATATATAATATATTGAATATATCAAAATTATGAATAAATGTTGTAAAACAATAAATGTTGTAATATTGTTGAAAACGAGATTTGAGCATTTTCTTAACCAAGTGACCTTGAACTTGATTTCAAGGTCATTTGCTATCGAGTGACCTTGAACTTACTTTCAAGGTCACTTGAGATCAAATGACCTTGAAATCAAGGTCATTTGACACTTGGTTAAAAAAATGCTCCAATTTCGTTTTCAACAATATTACAACAATTTTTGTTAGATGAATAACGATATATCAAAATTATGTAATATATAATATATTGAATATATCAAAACTATGTAATTTATAATATAGTCATTATATCAAAATTATGTAATATTTAATATATTGAATATATCAAAATTATGAATAAATGTTGTAAAACAATAAATGTTGTAATATTGTTGAAAACGAGATTTGAGCATTTTCTTAACCAAGTGACCTTGAACTTGATTTCAAGGTCATTTGCTATCGAGTGACCTTGAACTTACTTTCAAGGTCACTTGAGATCAAATGACCTTGAAATCAAGTTCAAGGTCACTTGGTTAAAAAAATGATCAAATTTCGTTTTCAACAATATTACAACAAGTTTTGTTAGATGAATAACGATATATCAAAATTATGTAATATATAATATATTTGAATATATCAAAATTATGAATAAATGTTGTAAAACAATAAATGTTGTAATATTGTTGAAAACGAGATTTGAGCATTTTTTTTTAACCAAGTGACCTTGACCTTGATTTCAAGGTCATTTGCTATCGAGTGACCTTGAAATTACTTTCAAGGTCACTTGAGACCAAATGACCTTGAAATCAAGTTCAAGGTCACTTGGTTCAAAAAATGCTCAAATTTCGTTTTCAACAATATTACAACAATTTTTGTTAGATGAATAACGATATATCAAAATTATGTAATATATAATATATTGAATATATCAAAACTATGTAATTTATAATATATTCATTATATCAAAATTATGTAATATATTATAATATATTGAATATATCAAAATTATGAATAAATGTTGTAAAACAATAAATGTTGTAATATTGTTGAAAACGAGATTTGAGCATTTTCTTAACCAAGTGACCTTGAACTTGATTTCAAGGTCATTTGCTATCGAGTGACCTTGAACTTACTTTCAAGGTCACTTGAGATCAAATGACCTTGAAATCAAGGTCATTTGACACTTGGTTAAAAAAATGCTCCAATTTCGTTTTCAACAATATTACAACAATTTTTGTTAGATGAATAACGATATATCAAAATTATGTAATATATAATATATTGAATATATCAAAACTATGTAATTTATAATATATTCATTATATCAAAATTATGTAATATTTAATATATTGAATATATCAAAATTATGAATAAATGTTGTAAAACAATAAATGTTGTAATATTGTTGAAAACGAGATTTGAGCATTTTCTTAACCAAGTGACCTTGAACTTGATTTCAAGGTCATTTGCTATCGAGTGACCTTGAACTTACTTTCAAGGTCACTTGAGATCAAATGACCTTGAAATCAAGTTCAAGGTCACTTGGTTAAAAAAATGATCAAATTTCGTTTTCAACAATATTACAACAATTTTTGTTAGATGAATAACGATATATCAAAATTATGTAATATATAATATATTGAATATATCAAAATTATGAATAAATGTTGTAAAACAATAAATGTTGTAATATTGTTGAAAACGAGATTTGAGCATTTTCTTAACCAAGTGACCTTGAACTTGATTTCAAGGTCATTTGATCTCAAGTGACCTTGAAAGTAAGTTCAAGGTCACTCGATAGCAAATGACCTTGAAATCAAAGTCAAGGTCACTTGGTTAAAAAAAATGCTCCAATTTCGTTTTCAACAATATTACAACAATTTTTGTTAGATGAATAACGATATATCAAAATTATGTAATATATAATATATTGAATATATCAAAACTATGTAATTTATAATATATTCATTATATCAAAATTATGTAATATATAATATATTGAATATATCAAAACTATGTAATTTATAATATATTCATTATATCAAAATTATGTAATATATAATATATTGAATATATCAAAATTATGAATAAATGTTGTAAAACAATAAATGTTGTAATATTGTTGAAATCGAGATTTGAGCATTTTTTTAACCAAGTGACCTTGACCTTGATTTCAAGGTCACTTGAGATCAAATGACCTTGAAATCAAGTTCAAGGTCACTTGGTTAAAAAAATGCTCAAATTTCGTTTTCAACAATATTACAACAATTTTTGTTAGATGAATAACGATATATCAAAATTATGTAATATATAATATATTGAATATATCAAAATTATGAATAAATGTTGTAAAACAATAAATGTTGTAATATTGTTGAAAACGAGATTTGAGCATTTTCTTAACCAAGTGACCTTGAACTTGATTTCAAGGTCATTTGCTATCGAGTGACCTTGAACTTACTTTCAAGGTCACTTGAGATCAAATGACCTTGAAATCAAGGTCATTTGACACTTGGTTAAAAAAATGCTCCAATTTCGTTTTCAACAATATTACAACAATTTTTGTTAGATGAATAACGATATATCAAAATTATGTAATATATAATATATTGAATATATCAAAACTATGTAATTTATAATATATTCATTATATCAAAATTATGTAATATTTAATATATTGAATATATCAAAATTATGAATAAATGTTGTAAAACAATAAATGTTGTAATATTGTTGAAAACGAGATTTGAGCATTTTCTTAACCAAGTGACCTTGAACTTGATTTCAAGGTCATTTGCTATCGAGTGACCTTGAACTTACTTTCAAGGTCACTTGAGATCAAATGACCTTGAAATCAAGTTCAAGGTCACTGGTTAAAAAAATGATCAAATTTCGTTTTCAACAATATTACAACAATTTTTGTTAGATGAATAACGATATATCAAAATTATGTAATATATAATATATTGAATATATCAAAATTATGAATAAATGTTGTAAAACAATAAATGTTGTAATATTGTTGAAAACGAGTATTGTTGAAAATTACTTTCAAGGTCACTTGAGATCAAATGACCTTGAAATCAAGTTCAAGGTCACTTGGTTCAAAAAATGCTCAAATTTCGTTTTCAACAATATTACAACAATTTTTGTTAGATGAATAACGATATATCAAAATTATGTAATATATTCATTATATCAAAATTATGTAATATAATATTAGAATATATTAAATATATCAAAATTATGAATAAATGTTGTAAAACAATAAATGTTGTAATATTGTTGAAATCGAGATTTGAGCATTTTTTTAACCAAGTGACCTTGACCTTGATTTCAAGGTCATTTGCTATCGAGTGACCTTGAACTTACTTTCAAGGTTACTTGAGATCAAATGACCTTGAAATCAAGTTCAAGGTCACTTGGTTAAAAAAATGCTCAAATTTCGTTTTCAACAATATTACAACAATTTTTGTTAGATGAATAACGATATATCAAAATTATGTAATATTATAATATATTGAATATATCAAAACTATGTAATTTATAATATATTCATTATATCAAAATTATGTAATATATAATATATTGAATATATCAAAACTATGTAATTTATAATATATTCATTATATCAAAATTATGTAATATATTATAATATATTGAATATATCAAAATTATGAATAAATGTTGTAAAACAATAAATGTTGTAATATTGTTGAAATCGAGATTTGAGCATTTTTTTAACCAAGTGACCTTGACCTTGATTTCAAGGTCATTTGCTATCGAGTGACCTTGAACTTACTTTCAAGGTCACTTGAGATCAAATGACCTTGAAATCAAGTTCAAGGTCACTTGGTTAAAAAAATGCTCAAATTTCGTTTCTACCAATATTACAACAATTTTTGTTAGATGAATAACGATATATCAAAATTATGTAATATATAATATATTGAATATATCAAAACTATGTAATTTATAATATATTCATTATATCAAAATTATGTAATATATAATATATTGAATATATCAAAACTATGTAATTTATAATATATTCATTATATCAAAATTATGTAATATATAATATATTGAATATATCAAAATTATGAATAAATGTTGTAAAACAATAAATGTTGTAATATTGTTGAAAACGAGATTTGAGCATTTTCTTAACCAAGTGACCTTGAACTTGATTTCAAGGTCATTTGCTATCGAGTGACCTTGAACTTACTTTCAAGGTCACTTGAGATCAAATGACCTTGAAATCAAGTTCAAGGTCACTTGGTTAAAAAAATGCTCAAATTTCGTTTTCAACAATATTACAACAATTTTTGTTAGATGAATAACGATATATCAAAATTATGTAATATATAATATATTGAATATATCAAAACTATGTAATTTATAATATATTCATTATATCAAAATTATGTAATATATAATATATTGAATATATCAAAACTATGTAATTTATAAAATATTCATTATATCAAAATTATGTAATATATAATATATTGAATATATCAAAACTATGTAATTTATAATATATTCATTATATCAAAATTATGTAATATATTATAATATATTGAATATATCAAAATTATGAATAAATGTTGTAAAACAATAAATGTTGTAATATTGTTGAAATCGAGATTTGAGCATTTTTTTAACCAAGTGACCTTGACCTTGATTTCAAGGTCATTTGCTATCGAGTGACCTTGAACTTACTTTCAAGGTCACTTGAGATCAAATGACCTTGAAAT
Source organism: Muscidifurax raptorellus (assembly GCA_020010945.3). Classification (NCBI taxonomy): domain Eukaryota; kingdom Metazoa; phylum Arthropoda; class Insecta; order Hymenoptera; family Pteromalidae; genus Muscidifurax; species Muscidifurax raptorellus. The sequence continues at coordinate 28,458,942 of CM052080.1, read as the reverse complement.
CAAGTTCAAGGTCACTTGGTTAAAAAAATGCTCAAATTTCGTTTTCACCAATATTACAACAATTTTTGTTAGATGAATAACGATATATCAAAATTATGTAATATATAATATATTGAATATATCAAAACTATGTAATTTATAATATATTCATTATATCAAAATTATGTAATATATAATTATTGAATATATCAAAATTATGAATAAATGTTGTAAAACAATAAATGTTGTAATATTGTTGAAAACGAGATTTGAGCATTTTCTTAACCAAGTGACCTTGAACTTGATTTCAAGGTCATTTGCTATCGAGTGACCTTGAACTTACTTTCAAGGTCACTTGAGATCAAATGACCTTGAAATCAAGTTCAAGGTCACTTGGTTAAAAAAATGCTCAAATTTCGTTTTCAACAATATTACAACAATTTTTGTTAGATGAATAACGATATATCAAAATTATGTAATATATAATATATTGAATATATCAAAACTATGTAATTTATAATATATTCATTATATCAAAATTATGTAATATATAATATATTGAATATATCAAAACTATGTAATTTATAATATATTCATTATATCAAAATTATGTAATATATAATATATTGAATATATCAAAACTATGTAATTTATAATATATTCATTATATCAAAATTATGTAATATATTATAATATATTGAATATATCAAAATTATGAATAAATGTTGTAAAACAATAAATGTTGTAATATTGTTGAAATCGAGATTTGAGCATTTTTTTAACCAAGTGACCTTGACCTTGATTTCAAGGTCATTTGCTATCGAGTGACCTTGAACTTACTTTCAAGGTCACTTGAGATCAAATGACCTTGAAATCAAGTTCAAGGTCACTTGGTTAAAAAAATGCTCAAATTTCGTTTTCACCAATATTACAACAATTTTTGTTAGATGAATAACGATATATCAAAATTATGTAATATATAATATATTGAATATATCAAAACTATGTAATTTATAATATATTCATTATATCAAAATTATGTAATATATAATATATAGAATATATCAAAACTATGTAATTTATAATATATTCATTATATCAAAATTATGTAATATATAATATATTGAATATATCAAAATTATGAATAAATGTTGTAAAACAATAAATGTTGTAATATTGTTGAAAACGAGATTTGAGCATTTTCTTAACCAAGTGACCTTGACCTTGATTTCAAGGTCATTTGCTATCGAGTGACCTTGAACTTACTTTCAAGGTCACTTGAGATCAAATGACCTTGAAATCAAGTTCAAGGTCACTTGGTTAAAAAAATGCTCAAATTTCGTTTTCAACAATATTACAACAATTTTTGTTAGATGAATAACGATATATCAAAATTATGTAATATATAATATATTGAATATATCAAAATTATGAATAAATGTTGTAAAACAATAAATGTTGTAATATTGTTGAAAACGAGATTTGAGCATTTTTTTTAACCAAGTGACCTTGACCTTGATTTCAAGGTCATTTGCTATCGAGTGACCTTGAACTTACTAAACTATGTAATTTATAATATATTCATTATATCAAAATTATGTAATATATAATATATTGAATATATCAAAACTATGTAATTTATAATATATTCATTATATCAAAATTATGTAATATATAATATATTGAATATATCAAAACTATGTAATTTATAATATATTCATTATATCAAAATTATGTAATATATAATATATTGAATATATCAAAATTATGAATAAATGTTGTAAAACAATAAATGTTGTAATATTGTTGAAAACGAGATTTGAGCATTTTCTTAACCAAGTGACCTTGACCTTGATTTCAAGGTCATTTGCTATCGAGTGACCTTGAACTTACTTTCAAGGTCACTTGAGATCAAATGACCTTGAAATCAAGTTCAAGGTCACTTGGTTCAAAAAATGCTCAAATTTCGTTTTCAACAATATTACAACAATTTTTGTTAGATGAATAACGATATATCAAAATTATGTAATATATAATATATTGAATATATCAAAATTATGAATAAATGTTGTAAAACAATAAATGTTGTAATATTGTTGAAAACGAGATTTGAGCATTTTTTTTAACCAAGTGACCTTGACCTTGATTTCAAGGTCATTTGCTATCGAGTGACCTTGAACTTACTTTCAAGGTCACTTGAGATCAAATGACCTTGAAATCAAGTTCAAGGTCACTTGGTTAAAAAAATGCTCAAATTTCGTTTTCAACAATATTACAACAATTTTTGTTAGATGAATAACGATATATCAAAATTATGTAATATATAATATATTGAATATATCAAAACTATGTAATTTATAATATATTCATTATATCAAAATTATGTAATATATAATATATTGAATATATCAAAACTATGTAATTTATAATATATTCATTATATCAAAATTATGTAATATATAATATATTGAATATATCAAAACTATGTAATTTATAATATATTCATTATATCAAAATTATGTAATATATAATATATTGAATATATCAAAATTATGAATAAATGTTGTAAAACAATAAATGTTGTAATATTGTTGAAAACGAGATTTGAGCATTTTCTTAACCAAGTGACCTTGAACTTGATTTCAAGGTCATTTGCTATCGAGTGACCTTGAACTTACTTTCAAGGTCACTTGAGATCAAATGACCTTGAAATCAAGTTCAAGGTCACTTGGTTAAAAAAATGCTCCAATTTCGTTTTCAACAATATTACAACAATTTTTGTTAGATGAATAACGATATATCAAAATTATGTAATATATAATATATTGAATATATCAAAATTATGAATAAATGTTGTAAAACAATAAATGTTGTAATATTGTTGAAAACGAGATTTGAGCATTTTTTTTAACCAAGTGACCTTGACCTTGATTTCAAGGTCATTTGCTATCGAGTGACCTTGAACTTACTAAACTATGTAATTTATAATATATTCATTATATCAAAATTATGTAATATATAATATATTGAATATATCAAAATTATGAATAAATGTTGTAAAACAATAAATGTTGTAATATTGTTGAAAACGAGATTTGAGCATTTTCTTAACCAAGTGACCTTGAACTTGATTTCAAGGTCATTTGCTATCGAGTGACCTTGAACTTACTTTCAAGGTCACTTGAGATCAAATGACCTTGAAATCAAGTTCAAGGTCACTTGGTTAATAAAATGCTCAAATTTCGTTTTCACCAATATTACAACAATTTTTGTTAGATGAATAACGATATATCAAAATTATGTAATATATAATATATTGAATATATCAAAACTATGTAATTTATAATATATTCATTATATCAAAATTATGTAATATATAATATATTGAATATATCAAAATTATGAATAAATGTTGTAAAACAATAAATGTTGTAATATTGTTGAAAACGAGATTTGAGCATTTTCTTAACCAAGTGACCTTGAACTTGATTTCAAGGTCATTTGCTATCGAGTGACCTTGAACTTACTTTCAAGGTCACTTGAGATCAAATGACCTTGAAATCAAGTTCAAGGTCACTTGGTTAAAAAAATGCTCCAATTTCGTTTTCAACAATATTACAACAATTTTTGTTAGATGAATAACGATATATCAAAATTATGTAATATACAATATATTGAATATATCAAAATTATGAATAAATGTTGTAAAACAATAAATGTTGTAATATTGTTGAAAACGAGATTTGAGCATTTTCTTAACCAAGTGACCTTGAACTTGATTTCAAGGTCATTTGCTATCGAGTGACCTTGAACTTACTTTCAAGGTCACTTGAGATCAAATGACCTTGAAATCAAGTTCAAGGTCACTTGGTTAAAAAAATGCTCAAATTTCGTTTTCACCAATATTACAACAGTTTTTGTTAGATGAATAACGATATATCAAAATTATGTAATATATAATATATTGAATATATCAAAACTATGTAATTTATAATATATTCATTATATCAAAATTATGTAATATATAATATATTGAATATATCAAAATTATGAATAAATGTTGTAAAACAATAAATGTTGTAATATTGTTGAAAACGAGATTTGAGCATTTTCTTAACCAAGTGACCTTGAACTTGATTTCAAGGTCATTTGCTATCGAGTGACCTTGAACTTACTTTCAAGGTCACTTGAGATCAAATGACCTTGAAATCAAGTTCAAGGTCACTTGGTTAAAAAAATGCTCCAATTTCGTTTTCAACAATATTACAACAATTTTTGTTAAATGAATAACGATATATCAAAATTATGTAATATATAATATATTGAATATATCAAAATTATGAATAAATGTTGTAAAACAATAAATGTTGTAATATTGTTGAAAACGAGATTTGAGCATTTTTTTAACCAAGTGACCTTGACCTTGATTTCAAGGTCATTTGCTATCGAGTGACCTTGAACTTACTTTCAAGGTCACTTGAGATCAAATGACCTTGAAATCAAGTTCAAGGTCACTTGGTTAAAAAAATGCTCAAATTTCGTTTTCAACAATATTACAACAATTTTTGTTAGATGAATAACGATATATCAAAATTATGTAATATATAATATATTGAATATATCAAAACTATGTAATTTATAATATATTCATTATATCAAAATTATGTAATATATAATATATTGAATATATCAAAACTATGTAATTTATAATATATTCATTATATCAAAATTATGTAATATATAATATATTGAATATATCAAAATTATGAATAAATGTTGTAAAACAATAAATGTTGTAATATTGTTGAAAACGAGATTTGAGCATTTTCTTAACCAAGTGACCTTGACCTTGATTTCAAGGTCATTTGCTATCGAGTGACCTTGAACTTACTTTCAAGGTCACTTGAGATCAAATGACCTTGAAATCAAGTTCAAGCTCACTTGGTTCAAAAAATGCTCAAATTTCGTTTTCAACAATATTACAACAATTTTTGTTAGATGAATAACGATATATCAAAATTATGTAATATATAATATATTGAATATATCAAAATTATGAATAAATGTTGTAAAACAATAAATGTTGTAATATTGTTGAAAACGAGATTTGAGCATTTTTTTTAACCAAGTGACCTTGACCTTGATTTCAAGGTCATTTGCTATCGAGTGACCTTGAACTTACTTTCAAGGTCACTTGAGATCAAATGACCTTGAAATCAAGTTCAAGGTCACTTGGTTAAAAAAATGCTCAAATTTCGTTTTCAACAATATTACAACAATTTTTGTTAGATGAATAACGATATATCAAAATTATGTAATATATAATATATTGAATATATCAAAACTATGTAATTTATAATATATTCATTATATCAAAATTATGTAATATATAATATATTGAATATATCAAAACTATGTAATTTATAATATATTCATTATATCAAAATTATGTAATATATAATATATTGAATATATCAAAACTATGTAATTTATAATATATTCATTATATCAAAATTATGTAATATATAATATATTGAATATATCAAAATTATGAATAAATGTTGTAAAACAATAAATGTTGTAATATTGTTGAAAACGAGATTTGAGCATTTTCTTAACCAAGTGACCTTGAACTTGATTTCAAGGTCATTTGCTATCGAGTGACCTTGAACTTACTTTCAAGGTCACTTGAGATCAAATGACCTTGAAATCAAGTTCAAGGTCACTTGGTTAAAAAAATGCTCAAATTTCGTTTTCAACAATATTACAACAATTTTTGTTAGATGAATAACGATATATCAAAATTATGTAATATATAATATATTGAATATATCAAAACTATGTAATTTATAATATATTCATTATATCAAAATTATGTAATATATAATATATTGAATATATCAAAACTATGTAATTTATAATATATTCATTATATCAAAATTATGTAATATATAATATATTGAATATATCAAAATTATGAATAAATGTTGTAAAACAATAAATGTTGTAATATTGTTGAAAACGAGATTTGAGCATTTTCTTAACCAAGTGACCTTGAACTTGATTTCAAGGTCATTTGCTATCGAGTGACCTTGAACTTACTTTCAAGGTCACTTGAGATCAAATGACCTTGAAATCAAGTTCAAGGTCACTTGGTTAAAAAAATGCTCCAATTTCGTTTTCAACAATATTACAACAATTTTTGTTAGATGAATAACGATATATCAAAATTATGTAATATATAATATATTGAATATATCAAAATTATGAATAAATGTTGTAAAACAATAAATGTTGTAATATTGTTGAAAACGAGATTTGAGCATTTTTTTTAACCAAGTGACCTTGACCTTGATTTCAAGGTCATTTGCTATCGAGTGACCTTGAACTTACTAAACTATGTAATTTATAATATATTCATTATATCAAAATTATGTAATATATAATATATTGAATATATCAAAACTATGTAATTTATAATATATTCATTATATCAAAATTATGTAATATATAATATATTGAATATATCAAAACTATGTAATTTATAATATATTCATTATATCAAAATTATGTAATATATAATATATTGAATATATCAAAATTATGAATAAATGTTGTAAAACAATAAATGTTGTAATATTGTTGAAAACGAGATTTGAGCATTTTCTTAACCAAGTGACCTTGACCTTGATTTCAAGGTCATTTGCTATCGAGTGACCTTGAACTTACTTTCAAGGTCACTTGAGATCAAATGACCTTGAAATCAAGTTCAAGGTCACTTGGTTCAAAAAATGCTCAAATTTCGTTTTCAACAATATTACAACAATTTTTGTTAGATGAATAACGATATATCAAAATTATGTAATATATAATATATTGAATATATCAAAATTATGAATAAATGTTGTAAAACAATAAATGTTGTAATATTGTTGAAAACGAGATTTGAGCATTTTTTTTAACCAAGTGACCTTGACCTTGATTTCAAGGTCATTTGCTATCGAGTGACCTTGAACTTACTTTCAAGGTCACTTGAGATCAAATGACCTTGAAATCAAGTTCAAGGTCACTTGGTTAAAAAAATGCTCAAATTTCGTTTTCAACAATATTACAACAATTTTTGTTAGATGAATAACGATATATCAAAATTATGTAATATATAATATATTGAATATATCAAAACTATGTAATTTATAATATATTCATTATATCAAAATTATGTAATATATAATATATTGAATATATCAAAACTATGTAATTTATAATATATTCATTATATCAAAATTATGTAATATATAATATATTGAATATATCAAAATTATGAATAAATGTTGTAAAACAATAAATGTTGTAATATTGTTGAAAACGAGATTTGAGCATTTTCTTAACCAAGTGACCTTGAACTTGATTTCAAGGTCATTTGCTATCGAGTGACCTTGAACTTACTTTCAAGGTCACTTGAGATCAAATGACCTTGAAATCAAGTTCATGGTCACTTGGTTAAAAAAATGCTCAAATTTCGTTTTCAACAATATTACAACAATTTTTGTTAGATGAATAACGATATATCAAAATTATGTAATATATAATATATTGAATATATCAAAACTATGTAATTTATAATATATTCATTATATCAAAATTATGTAATATATAATATATTGAATATATCAAAACTATGTAATTTATAATATATTCATTATATCAAAATTATGTAATATATAATATATTGAATATATCAAAATTATGAATAAATGTTGTAAAACAATAAATGTTGTAATATTGTTGAAAACGAGATTTGAGCATTTTCTTAACCAAGTGACCTTGAACTTGATTTCAAGGTCATTTGCTATCGAGTGACCTTGAACTTACTTTCAAGGTCACTTGAGATCAAATGACCTTGAAATCAAGTTCAAGGTCACTTGGTTAAAAAAATGCTCCAATTTCGTTTTCAACAATATTACAACAATTTTTGTTAGATGAATAACGATATATCAAAATTATGTAATATATAATATATTGAATATATCAAAATTATGAATAAATGTTGTAAAACAATAAATGTTGTAATATTGTTGAAAACGAGATTTGAGCATTTTTTTTAACCAAGTGACCTTGACCTTGATTTCAAGGTCATTTGCTATCGAGTGACCTTGAACTTACTAAACTATGTAATTTATAATATATTCATTATATCAAAATTATGTAATATATAATATATTGAATATATCAAAATTATGAATAAATGTTGTAAAACAATAAATGTTGTAATATTGTTGAAAACGAGATTTGAGCATTTTCTTAACCAAGTGACCTTGAACTTGATTTCAAGGTCATTTGCTATCGAGTGACCTTGAACTTACTTTCAAGGTCACTTGAGATCAAATGACCTTGAAATCAAGTTCAAGGTCACTTGGTTAATAAAATGCTCAAATTTCGTTTTCACCAATATTACAACAATTTTTGTTAGATGAATAACGATATATCAAAATTATGTAATATATAATATATTGAATATATCAAAACTATGTAATTTATAATATATTCATTATATCAAAATTATGTAATATATAATATATTGAATATATCAAAATTATGAATAAATGTTGTAAAACAATAAATGTTGTAATATTGTTGAAAACGAGATTTGAGCATTTTCTTAACCAAGTGACCTTGAACTTGATTTCAAGGTCATTTGCTATCGAGTGACCTTGAACTTACTTTCAAGGTCACTTGAGATCAAATGACCTTGAAATCAAGTTCAAGGTCACTTGGTTAAAAAAATGCTCCAATTTCGTTTTCAACAATATTACAACAATTTTTGTTAGATGAATAACGATATATCAAAATTATGTAATATACAATATATTGAATATATCAAAATTATGAATAAATGTTGTAAAACAATAAATGTTGTAATATTGTTGAAAACGAGATTTGAGCATTTTCTTAACCAAGTGACCTTGAACTTGATTTCAAGGTCATTTGCTATCGAGTGACCTTGAACTTACTTTCAAGGTCACTTGAGATCAAATGACCTTGAAATCAAGTTCAAGGTCACTTGGTTAAAAAAATGCTCAAATTTCGTTTTCACCAATATTACAACAGTTTTTGTTAGATGAATAACGATATATCAAAATTATGTAATATATAATATATTGAATATATCAAAACTATGTAATTTATAATATATTCATTATATCAAAATTATGTAATATATAATATATTGAATATATCAAAATTATGAATAAATGTTGTAAAACAATAAATGTTGTAATATTGTTGAAAACGAGATTTGAGCATTTTCTTAACCAAGTGACCTTGAACTTGATTTCAAGGTCATTTGCTATCGAGTGACCTTGAACTTACTTTCAAGGTCACTTGAGATCAAATGACCTTGAAATCAAGTTCAAGGTCACTTGGTTAAAAAAATGCTCCAATTTCGTTTTCAACAATATTACAACAATTTTTGTTAAATGAATAACGATATATCAAAATTATGTAATATATAATATATTGAATATATCAAAATTATGAATAAATGTTGTAAAACAATAAATGTTGTAATATTGTTGAAAACGAGATTTGAGCATTTTTTTAACCAAGTGACCTTGACCTTGATTTCAAGGTCATTTGCTATCGAGTGACCTTGAACTTACTTTCAAGGTCACTTGAGATCAAATGACCTTGAAATCAAGTTCAAGGTCACTTGGTTAAAAAAATGCTCAAATTTCGTTTTCAACAATATTACAACAATTTTTGTTAGATGAATAACGATATATCAAAATTATGTAATATATAATATATTGAATATATCAAAACTATGTAATTTATAATATATTCATTATATCAAAATTATGTAATATATAATATATTGAATATATCAAAACTATGTAATTTATAATATATTCATTATATCAAAATTATGTAATATATAATATATTGAATATATCAAAATTATGAATAAATGTTGTAAAACAATAAATGTTGTAATATTGTTGAAAACGAGATTTGAGCATTTTCTTAACCAAGTGACCTTGACCTTGATTTCAAGGTCATTTGCTATCGAGTGACCTTGAACTTACTTTCAAGGTCACTTGAGATCAAATGACCTTGAAATCAAGTTCAAGCTCACTTGGTTCAAAAAATGCTCAAATTTCGTTTTCAACAATATTACAACAATTTTTGTTAGATGAATAACGATATATCAAAATTATGTAATATATAATATATTGAATATATCAAAATTATGAATAAATGTTGTAAAACAATAAATGTTGTAATATTGTTGAAAACGAGATTTGAGCATTTTTTTTAACCAAGTGACCTTGACCTTGATTTCAAGGTCATTTGCTATCGAGTGACCTTGAACTTACTTTCAAGGTCACTTGAGATCAAATGACCTTGAAATCAAGTTCAAGGTCACTTGGTTAAAAAAATGCTCAAATTTCGTTTTCAACAATATTACAACAATTTTTGTTAGATGAATAACGATATATCAAAATTATGTAATATATAATATATTGAATATATCAAAACTATGTAATTTATAATATATTCATTATATCAAAATTATGTAATATATAATATATTGAATATATCAAAACTATGTAATTTATAATATATTCATTATATCAAAATTATGTAATATATAATATATTGAATATATCAAAACTATGTAATTTATAATATATTCATTATATCAAAATTATGTAATATATAATATATTGAATATATCAAAATTATGAATAAATGTTGTAAAACAATAAATGTTGTAATATTGTTGAAAACGAGATTTGAGCATTTTCTTAACCAAGTGACCTTGAACTTGATTTCAAGGTCATTTGCTATCGAGTGACCTTGAACTTACTTTCAAGGTCACTTGAGATCAAATGACCTTGAAATCAAGTTCAAGGTCACTTGGTTAAAAAAATGCTCCAATTTCGTTTTCAACAATATTACAACAATTTTTGTTAGATGAATAACGATATATCAAAATTATGTAATATATAATATATTGAATATATCAAAATTATGAATAAATGTTGTAAAACAATAAATGTTGTAATATTGTTGAAAACGAGATTTGAGCATTTTTTTTAACCAAGTGACCTTGACCTTGATTTCAAGGTCATTTGCTATCGAGTGACCTTGAACTTACTAAACTATGTAATTTATAATATATTCATTATATCAAAATTATGTAATATATAATATATTGAATATATCAAAATTATGAATAAATGTTGTAAAACAATAAATGTTGTAATATTGTTGAAAACGAGATTTGAGCATTTTCTTAACCAAGTGACCTTGAACTTGATTTCAAGGTCATTTGCTATCGAGTGACCTTGAACTTACTTTCAAGGTCACTTGAGATCAAATGACCTTGAAATCAAGTTCAAGGTCACTTGGTTAAAAAAATGCTCAAATTTCGTTTTCACCAATATTACAACAATTTTTGTTAAATGAATAACGATATATCAAAATTATGTAATATATAATATATTGAATATATCAAAATTATGAATAAATGTTGTAAAACAATAAATGTTGTAATATTGTTGAAAACGAGATTTGAGCATTTTTTTAACCAAGTGACCTTGACCTTGATTTCAAGGTCATTTGCTATCGAGTGACCTTGAACTTACTTTCAAGGTCACTTGAGATCAAATGACCTTGAAATCAAGTTCAAGGTCACTTGGTTAAAAAAATGCTCAAATTTCGTTTTCAACAATATTACAACAATTTTTGTTAGATGAATAACGATATATCAAAATTATGTAATATATAATATATTGAATATATCAAAACTATGTAATTTATAATATATTCATTATATCAAAATTATGTAATATATAATATATTGAATATATCAAAACTATGTAATTTATAATATATTCATTATATCAAAATTATGTAATATATAATATATTGAATATATCAAAATTATGAATAAATGTTGTAAAACAATAAATGTTGTAATATTGTTGAAAACGAGATTTGAGCATTTTCTTAACCAAGTGACCTTGACCTTGATTTCAAGGTCATTTGCTATCGAGTGACCTTGAACTTACTTTCAAGGTCACTTGAGATCAAATGACCTTGAAATCAAGTTCAAGGTCACTTGGTTCAAAAAATGCTCAAATTTCGTTTTCAACAATATTACAACAATTTTTGTTAGATGAATAACGATATATCAAAATTATGTAATATATAATATATTGAATATATCAAAATTATGAATAAATGTTGTAAAACAATAAATGTTGTAATATTGTTGAAAACGAGATTTGAGCATTTTTTTTAACCAAGTGACCTTGACCTTGATTTCAAGGTCATTTGCTATCGAGTGACCTTGAACTTACTTTCAAGGTCACTTGAGATCAAATGACCTTGAAATCAAGTTCAAGGTCACTTGGTTAAAAAAATGCTCAAATTTCGTTTTCAACAATATTACAACAATTTTTGTTAGATGAATAACGATATATCAAAATTATGTAATATATAATATATTGAATATATCAAAACTATGTAATTTATAATATATTCATTATATCAAAATTATGTAATATATAATATATTGAATATATCAAAACTATGTAATTTATAATATATTCATTATATCAAAATTATGTAATATATAATATATTGAATATATCAAAACTATGTAATTTATAATATATTCATTATATCAAAATTATGTAATATATAATATATTGAATATATCAAAATTATGAATAAATGTTGTAAAACAATAAATGTTGTAATATTGTTGAAAACGAGATTTGAGCATTTTCTTAACCAAGTGACCTTGAACTTGATTTCAAGGTCATTTGCTATCGAGTGACCTTGAACTTACTTTCAAGGTCACTTGAGATCAAATGACCTTGAAATCAAGTTCAAGGTCACTTGGTTAAAAAAATGCTCAAATTTCGTTTTCAACAATATTACAACAATTTTTGTTAGATGAATAACGATATATCAAAATTATGTAATATATAATATATTGAATATATCAAAACTATGTAATTTATAATATATTCATTATATCAAAATTATGTAATATATAATATATTGAATATATCAAAACTATGTAATTTATAATATATTCATTATATCAAAATTATGTAATATATAATATATTGAATATATCAAAATTATGAATAAATGTTGTAAAACAATAAATGTTGTAATATTGTTGAAAACGAGATTTGAGCATTTTCTTAACCAAGTGACCTTGAACTTGATTTCAAGGTCATTTGCTATCGAGTGACCTTGAACTTACTTTCAAGGTCACTTGAGATCAAATGACCTTGAAATCAAGTTCAAGGTCACTTGGTTAAAAAAATGCTCCAATTTCGTTTTCAACAATATTACAACAATTTTTGTTAGATGAATAACGATATATCAAAATTATGTAATATATAATATATTGAATATATCAAAATTATGAATAAATGTTGTAAAACAATAAATGTTGTAATATTGTTGAAAACGAGATTTGAGCATTTTTTTTAACCAAGTGACCTTGACCTTGATTTCAAGGTCATTTGCTATCGAGTGACCTTGAACTTACTAAACTATGTAATTTATAATATATTCATTATATCAAAATTATGTAATATATAATATATTGAATATATCAAAATTATGAATAAATGTTGTAAAACAATAAATGTTGTAATATTGTTGAAAACGAGATTTGAGCATTTTCTTAACCAAGTGACCTTGAACTTGATTTCAAGGTCATTTGCTATCGAGTGACCTTGAACTTACTTTCAAGGTCACTTGAGATCAAATGACCTTGAAATCAAGTTCAAGGTCACTTGGTTAATAAAATGCTCAAATTTCGTTTTCACCAATATTACAACAATTTTTGTTAGATGAATAACGATATATCAAAATTATGTAATATATAATATATTGAATATATCAAAACTATGTAATTTATAATATATTCATTATATCAAAATTATGTAATATATAATATATTGAATATATCAAAATTATGAATAAATGTTGTAAAACAATAAATGTTGTAATATTGTTGAAAACGAGATTTGAGCATTTTCTTAACCAAGTGACCTTGAACTTGATTTCAAGGTCATTTGCTATCGAGTGACCTTGAACTTACTTTCAAGGTCACTTGAGATCAAATGACCTTGAAATCAAGTTCAAGGTCACTTGGTTAAAAAAATGCTCCAATTTCGTTTTCAACAATATTACAACAATTTTTGTTAGATGAATAACGATATATCAAAATTATGTAATATACAATATATTGAATATATCAAAATTATGAATAAATGTTGTAAAACAATAAATGTTGTAATATTGTTGAAAACGAGATTTGAGCATTTTCTTAACCAAGTGACCTTGAACTTGATTTCAAGGTCATTTGCTATCGAGTGACCTTGAACTTACTTTCAAGGTCACTTGAGATCAAATGACCTTGAAATCAAGTTCAAGGTCACTTGGTTAAAAAAATGCTCAAATTTCGTTTTCACCAATATTACAACAGTTTTTGTTAGATGAATAACGATATATCAAAATTATGTAATATATAATATATTGAATATATCAAAACTATGTAATTTATAATATATTCATTATATCAAAATTATGTAATATATAATATATTGAATATATCAAAATTATGAATAAATGTTGTAAAACAATAAATGTTGTAATATTGTTGAAAACGAGATTTGAGCATTTTCTTAACCAAGTGACCTTGAACTTGATTTCAAGGTCATTTGCTATCGAGTGACCTTGAACTTACTTTCAAGGTCACTTGAGATCAAATGACCTTGAAATCAAGTTCAAGGTCACTTGGTTAAAAAAATGCTCCAATTTCGTTTTCAACAATATTACAACAATTTTTGTTAGATGAATAACGATATATCAAAATTATGTAATATATAATATATTGAATATATCAAAATTATGAATAAATGTTGTAAAACAATAAATGTTGTAATATTGTTGAAAACGAGATTTGAGCATTTTTTTTAACCAAGTGACCTTGACCTTGATTTCAAGGTCATTTGCTATCGAGTGACCTTGAACTTACTTTCAAGGTCACTTGAGATCAAATGACCTTGAAATCAAGTTCAAGGTCACTTGGTTCAAAAAATGCTCAAATTTCGTTTTCAACAATATTACAACAATTTTTGTTAGATGAATAACGATATATCAAAATTATGTAATATATAATATATTGAATATATCAAAACTATGTAATTTATAATATATTCATTATATCAAAATTATGTAATATATAATATATTGAATATATCAAAATTATGAATAAATGTTGTAAAACAATAAATGTTGTAATATTGTTGAAAACGAGATTTGAGCATTTTCTTAACCAAGTGACCTTGACCTTGATTTCAAGGTCATTTGCTATCGAGTGACCTTGAACTTACTTTCAAGGTCACTTGAGATCAAATGACCTTGAAATCAAGTTCAAGGTCACTTGGTTCAAAAAATGCTCAAATTTCGTTTTCAACAATATTACAACAATTTTTGTTAGATGAATAACGATATATCAAAATTATGTAATATATAATATATTGAATATATCAAAATTATGAATAAATGTTGTAAAACAATAAATGTTGTAATATTGTTGAAAACGAGATTTGAGCATTTTTTTTAACCAAGTGACCTTGACCTTGATTTCAAGGTCATTTGCTATCGAGTGACCTTGAACTTACTTTCAAGGTCACTTGAGATCAAATGACCTTGAAATCAAGTTCAAGGTCACTTGGTTAAAAAAATGCTCAAATTTCGTTTTCAACAATATTACAACAATTTTTGTTAGATGAATAACGATATATCAAAATTATGTAATATATAATATATTGAATATATCAAAACTATGTAATTTATAATATATTCATTATATCAAAATTATGTAATATATAATATATTGAATATATCAAAACTATGTAATTTATAATATATTCATTATATCAAAATTATGTAATATATAATATATTGAATATATCAAAACTATGTAATTTATAATATATTCATTATATCAAAATTATGTAATATATAATATATTGAATATATCAAAATTATGAATAAATGTTGTAAAACAATAAATGTTGTAATATTGTTGAAAACGAGATTTGAGCATTTTCTTAACCAAGTGACCTTGAACTTGATTTCAAGGTCATTTGCTATCGAGTGACCTTGAACTTACTTTCAAGGTCACTTGAGATCAAATGACCTTGAAATCAAGTTCAAGGTCACTTGGTTAAAAAAATGCTCAAATTTCGTTTTCAACAATATTACAACAATTTTTGTTAGATGAATAACGATATATCAAAATTATGTAATATATAATATATTGAATATATCAAAACTATGTAATTTATAATATATTCATTATATCAAAATTATGTAATATATAATATATTGAATATATCAAAACTATGTAATTTATAATATATTCATTATATCAAAATTATGTAATATATAATATATTGAATATATCAAAATTATGAATAAATGTTGTAAAACAATAAATGTTGTAATATTGTTGAAAACGAGATTTGAGCATTTTCTTAACCAAGTGACCTTGAACTTGATTTCAAGGTCATTTGCTATCGAGTGACCTTGAACTTACTTTCAAGGTCACTTGAGATCAAATGACCTTGAAATCAAGTTCAAGGTCACTTGGTTAAAAAAATGCTCCAATTTCGTTTTCAACAATATTACAACAATTTTTGTTAGATGAATAACGATATATCAAAATTATGTAATATATAATATATTGAATATATCAAAATTATGAATAAATGTTGTAAAACAATAAATGTTGTAATATTGTTGAAAACGAGATTTGAGCATTTTTTTTAACCAAGTGACCTTGACCTTGATTTCAAGGTCATTTGCTATCGAGTGACCTTGAACTTACTAAACTATGTAATTTATAATATATTCATTATATCAAAATTATGTAATATATAATATATTGAATATATCAAAATTATGAATAAATGTTGTAAAACAATAAATGTTGTAATATTGTTGAAAACGAGATTTGAGCATTTTCTTAACCAAGTGACCTTGAACTTGATTTCAAGGTCATTTGCTATCGAGTGACCTTGAACTTACTTTCAAGGTCACTTGAGATCAAATGACCTTGAAATCAAGTTCAAGGTCACTTGGTTAATAAAATGCTCAAATTTCGTTTTCACCAATATTACAACAATTTTTGTTAGATGAATAACGATATATCAAAATTATGTAATATATAATATATTGAATATATCAAAACTATGTAATTTATAATATATTCATTATATCAAAATTATGTAATATATAATATATTGAATATATCAAAATTATGAATAAATGTTGTAAAACAATAAATGTTGTAATATTGTTGAAAACGAGATTTGAGCATTTTCTTAACCAAGTGACCTTGAACTTGATTTCAAGGTCATTTGCTATCGAGTGACCTTGAACTTACTTTCAAGGTCACTTGAGATCAAATGACCTTGAAATCAAGTTCAAGGTCACTTGGTTAAAAAAATGCTCCAATTTCGTTTTCAACAATATTACAACAATTTTTGTTAGATGAATAACGATATATCAAAATTATGTAATATACAATATATTGAATATATCAAAATTATGAATAAATGTTGTAAAACAATAAATGTTGTAATATTGTTGAAAACGAGATTTGAGCATTTTCTTAACCAAGTGACCTTGAACTTGATTTCAAGGTCATTTGCTATCGAGTGACCTTGAACTTACTTTCAAGGTCACTTGAGATCAAATGACCTTGAAATCAAGTTCAAGGTCACTTGGTTAAAAAAATGCTCAAATTTCGTTTTCACCAATATTACAACAGTTTTTGTTAGATGAATAACGATATATCAAAATTATGTAATATATAATATATTGAATATATCAAAACTATGTAATTTATAATATATTCATTATATCAAAATTATGTAATATATAATATATTGAATATATCAAAATTATGAATAAATGTTGTAAAACAATAAATGTTGTAATATTGTTGAAAACGAGATTTGAGCATTTTCTTAACCAAGTGACCTTGAACTTGATTTCAAGGTCATTTGCTATCGAGTGACCTTGAACTTACTTTCAAGGTCACTTGAGATCAAATGACCTTGAAATCAAGTTCAAGGTCACTTGGTTAAAAAAATGCTCCAATTTCGTTTTCAACAATATTACAACAATTTTTGTTAGATGAATAACGATATATCAAAATTATGTAATATATAATATATTGAATATATCAAAATTATGAATAAATGTTGTAAAACAATAAATGTTGTAATATTGTTGAAAACGAGATTTGAGCATTTTTTTTAACCAAGTGACCTTGACCTTGATTTCAAGGTCATTTGCTATCGAGTGACCTTGAACTTACTTTCAAGGTCACTTGAGATCAAATGACCTTGAAATCAAGTTCAAGGTCACTTGGTTCAAAAAATGCTCAAATTTCGTTTTCAACAATATTACAACAATTTTTGTTAGATGAATAACGATATATCAAAATTATGTAATATATAATATATTGAATATATCAAAACTATGTAATTTATAATATATTCATTATATCAAAATTATGTAATATATAATATATTGAATATATCAAAATTATGAATAAATGTTGTAAAACAATAAATGTTGTAATATTGTTGAAAACGAGATTTGAGCATTTTCTTAACCAAGTGACCTTGAACTTGATTTCAAGGTCATTTGCTATCGAGTGACCTTGAACTTACTTTCAAGGTCACTTGAGATCAAATGACCTTGAAATCAAGTTCAAGGTCACTTGGTTAAAAAAATGCTCCAATTTCGTTTTCAACAATATTACAACAATTTTTGTTAGATGAATAACGATATATCAAAATTATGTAATATACAATATATTGAATATATCAAAATTATGAATAAATGTTGTAAAACAATAAATGTTGTAATATTGTTGAAAACGAGATTTGAGCATTTTCTTAACCAAGTGACCTTGAACTTGATTTCAAGGTCATTTGCTATCGAGTGACCTTGAACTTACTTTCAAGGTCACTTGAGATCAAATGACCTTGAAATCAAGTTCAAGGTCACTTGGTTAAAAAAATGCTCAAATTTCGTTTTCACCAATATTACAACAGTTTTTGTTAGATGAATAACGATATATCAAAATTATGTAATATATAATATATTGAATATATCAAAACTATGTAATTTATAATATATTCATTATATCAAAATTATGTAATATATAATATATTGAATATATCAAAATTATGAATAAATGTTGTAAAACAATAAATGTTGTAATATTGTTGAAAACGAGATTTGAGCATTTTCTTAACCAAGTGACCTTGAACTTGATTTCAAGGTCATTTGCTATCGAGTGACCTTGAACTTACTTTCAAGGTCACTTGAGATCAAATGACCTTGAAATCAAGTTCAAGGTCACTTGGTTAAAAAAATGCTCCAATTTCGTTTTCAACAATATTACAACAATTTTTGTTAGATGAATAACGATATATCAAAATTATGTAATATATAATATATTGAATATATCAAAATTATGAATAAATGTTGTAAAACAATAAATGTTGTAATATTGTTGAAAACGAGATTTGAGCATTTTTTTTAACCAAGTGACCTTGACCTTGATTTCAAGGTCATTTGCTATCGAGTGACCTTGAACTTACTTTCAAGGTCACTTGAGATCAAATGACCTTGAAATCAAGTTCAAGGTCACTTGGTTAAAAAAATGCTCAAATTTCGTTTTCACCAATATTACAACAATTTTTGTTAGATGAATAACGATATATCAAAATTATGTAATATATAATATATTGAATATATCAAAACTATGTAATTTATAATATATTCATTATATCAAAATTATGTAATATATAATATATTGAATATATCAAAATTATGAATAAATGTTGTAAAACAACATAACCCAATAACCCAATAACCCAATAACCCAATAACCCAATAACCCAATAACCCAATAACCCAATAACCCAATAACCCAATAACCCAATAACCCAATAACCCAATAACCCAATAACCCAATAACCCAATAACCCAATAACCCAATAACCCAATAACCCAATAACCCAATAACCCAAGTAACCCATCGTGATACCTACGTGGTCCACGTCACCCAATAGCGCAATAAAGTAGTAACCCAATTAACCCAGTAACCCAAGTAACCCATCATGATTCATACGTGACCACGTCACCCAATAGCGCAATAAAGTAGTAACCCAATTAACCCAGTAACCCAAGTAACCCATCGTGATACCTACGTGATCCACGTCACCCAATAGCGCAATAAAGTAGTAACCCAATTAACCCAGTAACCCAAGTAACCCATCGTGATCCCTACGTGATCCACGTCACCCAATAGCCCAATAAAGTAGTAACCCTAATAACTCATCCAGATCCTATAACCCAACTGAATCATCGTGATTCATAGACCCAATAACTCAATGAAGCAATAACCCAACAAGTCAGTCGAATTACTCATTAACCCAAAAAACCCAACAATCCATCGAGAGCTCATATCTCATCTTAGCCTAGTAACCCGAGAACTCAATAAGTCAGTAACCCAAATAACCCATCGTGATCTGCGTAACCCATCGCGACCATATAACCCAATAACCCAATAACCTAAATTACTCATTAACCCATCGGTACCCAATAACCCATCGTGATCCATAGGTGATCTATCTCGTTATATACGTTTGGGCTATTAAACTAAAATCGGAAATGAAAAAGTTCGTAAGCCCATTACGAGCCCCATGAAAAATCCCTAAACACGAAATGACACGTGCAACCGTCATATATCCGCCATTTTGGCAGATTTCCCCACCTTCGATCTTAGCAAAAAAATTCAACTTGGTGTAGTTTGGGCTGTTTAACTAAAATCTGAAATGAAAAAGTTAGTAAGCCCATTACGAGCCCCATGAAAAATCCCAAACCACGAAATGACATTGTGCAACCAACATATATCCGCCATTTTGGCAGATTTCCACACCTTAGATCTTAACAAAAAAATTCATACTAGTGTAGTTTGGACTATTTAACTAAAATCTGAAATGAAAAAGTTCGTAAGCCCATTACGAGCCCCATGAAAAATCCCTAAACACGAAATGACAGTTGCAACCGACATATTTCCGCCATTTTGGCAGATTTCCCCACCTTCGATCTTAGCAAAAAAATTCATACTGGTGTAGTTTGGGCTATTTAACTAAAATCTGCAATGAAAAATTTCGTAAACCCATTACGAGCCCCATGAAAAATCCCTAAACACGAAATGACACGTGCAACCGTCATATATCCGCCATTTTGGCAGATTTCCCCACCTTCGATCTTAGCAAAAAAATTCATACTGGTGTAGTTTGGGCTGTTTAACTAAAATCTGAAATGAAAAAGTTCGTAAGCCCATTACGAGCCCCATGAAAAATCCCTAAACACGAAATGACATTGTGCAACCAACATATATCCGCCATTTTGACAGATTTCCCCACCTTAGATCTTAACAAAAAAATTCATACTGGTGTAGTTTGGGCTATTTAACTAAAATCTGAAATGAAAAAGTTCGTAAGCCCATTAGGAGCCCCATGAAAATTCCCTAAACACGAAATGACACGTGCAAGCGACATATATCCGCCATTTTGGCAGATTTCCCCACCTTCGATCTTAGCAAAAAAATTCATACTGGTGTAGTTTGGGCTATTTAATTAAATCTGAAATGAAAAAGTTCGTAAGCCCATTACGAGCCCCATGAAAAATCCCTAAACACGAAATGACACGTGCAACCGACATATATCCGCCATTTTGGCAGATTTCCCCACCTTCGATCTTAACAAAAAAATTCATACTGGTGTAGTTTGGGCTATTTAACTAAAATCTGAAATGAAAAAGTTCGTAAGCCCATTACGAGTCCCATGAAAAATCCCTAAACACGAAATGACACGTGCAACCGTCATATATCCGCCATTTTGGCAGATTTCCCCACCTTCGATCTTAGCAAAAAAATTCATACTGGTGTAGTTTGGGCTATTTAACTAAAATCTGAAATGAAAAAGTTCGTAAGCCCATTACGAGTCCCATGAAAAATCCCTAAACACGAAATGACACGTGCAACCGTCATATATCGGCCATTTTGGCAGATTTCCCCACCTTCGAACTTAGCAAAAAAATTCATACTGGTGTAGTTTGGGCTATTTAACTAAAATCTGAAATGAAAAAGTTCGTAAGCCCATTACGAGCCCCATGAAAAATCCCTAAACACGAAATGACACGTGCAACCGACATATTTCCGCCATTTTGGCAGATTTCCCCACCTTCGATCTTAGCAAAAAAATTCATACTGGTGTAGTTTGGGCTGCTTAACTAAAATCTGAAATGAAAAAGTTCGTAAGCCCATTACGAGCCCCATGAAAAATCCCTAAACACGAAATGACATTGTGCAACCAACATATATCCGCCATTTTGGCAGATTTCCACAACTTAGATCTTAAAAAAAAAAATCATACTGGTGTAGTTTGGGCTATTTAACTAAAATCTGAAATGAAAAAGTTCGTAAGCCCATTACGAGCCCCATGAAAAATCCCTAAACACGAAATGACACGTGCAAGCGACATATATCCGCCATTTTGGCAGATTTCCCCACCTTCGATCTTAGCAAAAAAATTCATACTGGTGTAGTTTGGGCTATTTAACTAAAATCTGAAATGAAAAAGTTCGTAAGCCCATTACGAGCCCCATGAAAAATCTCTAAACACGAAATGACATTGTGCAACCAACATATATCCGCCATTTTGACAGATTTCCCCACCTTCGATCTTAACAAAAAAATTCATACTGGTGTCGTTTGGACTATTTAACTAAAATCTGCAATGAAAAATTTCGTAAACCCATTACGAGCCCCATGAAAAATCCCTAAACACGAAATGACACGTGCAACCGTCATATATCCGCCATTTTGGCAGATTTCCCCACCTTCGATCTTAGCAAAAAAATTCATACTGGTGTAGTTTGGGCTATTTAACTAAAATCTGAAATGAAAAATTTCGTAAGCCCATTACGAGCCCCATGAAAAATCCCTAAACACGAAATGACATTGTGCAACCAACATATATCCGCCATTTTGGCAGATTTCCACACCTTAGATCTTAACAAAAAAATTCATACTAGTGTAGTTTGGACTATTTAACTAAAATCTGAAATGAAAAAGTTCGTAAACCCATTACGAGCCCCATGAAAAATCCCTAAACACGAAATGACACGTGCAACCGTCATATATCCGCCATTTTGGCAGATTTCCCCACCTTCGATCTTAGCAAAAAAATTCATACTGGTGTAGTTTGGGCTATTTAACTAAAATCTGAAATGAAAAATTTCGTAAGCCCATTACGAGCCCCATGAAAAATCCCTAAACACGAAATGACACGTGCAACCGTCATATATCCGCCATTTTGGCAGATTTCCCCACCTTCGATCTTAGCAAAAAAATTCATACTGGTGTAGTTTGGGCTGTTTAACTAAAATCTGAAATGAAAAAGTTCGTAAGCCCATTACGAGCCCCATGAAAAATCCCTAAACACGAAATGACATTGTGCAACCAACATATATCCGCCATTTTGACAGATTTCCCCACCTTAGATCTTAACAAAAAAATTCATACTGGTGTAGTTTGGGCTATTTAACTAAAATCTGAAATGAAAAAGTTCGTAAGCCCATTAGGAGCCCCATGAAAATTCCCTAAACACGAAATGACACGTGCAAGCGACATATATCCGCCATTTTGGCAGATTTCCCCACCTTCGATCTTAGCAAAAAAATTCATACTGGTGTAGTTTGGGCTATTTAATTAAATCTGAAATGAAAAAGTTTGTAAGCCCATTACGAGCCCCATGAAAAATCCCTAAACACGAAATGACACGTGCAACCGACATATATCCGCCATTTTGGCAGATTTCCCCACCTTCGATCTTAACATAAAAATTAATACTGGTGTAGTTTGGGCTATTTAACTAAAATCTGAAATGAAAAAGTTCGTAAGCCCATTACGAGTCCCATGAAAAATCCCTAAACACGAAATGACACGTGCAACCGTCATATATCCGCCATTTTGGCAGATTTCCCCACCTTCGATCTTAGCAAAAAAATTCATACTGGTGTAGTTTGGGCTGTTTAACTAAAATCTGAAATGAAAAAGTTCGTCAGCCCATTACGAGCCCCATGAAAAATCCCTAAACACGAAATGACATTGTGCAACCAACATATATCCGCCATTTTGGCAGATTTCCACACCTTAGATCTTAACAAAAAAATTCATACTAGTGTAGTTTGGACTATTTAACTAAAATCTGAAATGAAAAAGTTCGTAAGCCCATTACGAGTCCCATGAAAAATCCCTAAACACGAAATGACACGTGCAACCGACATATTTCCGCCATTTTGGCAGATTTCCCCACCTTCGATCTTAGCAAAAAAATTCATACTGGTGTAGTTTGGGCTATTTAACTAAAATCTGAAATGAAAAAGTTCGTAAGCCCATTACGAGCCCCATGAAAAATCTCTAAACACGAAATGACATTGTGCAACCAACATATATCCGCCATTTTGACAGATTTCCCCACCTTCGATCTTAACAAAAAAATTCATACTGGTGTAGTTTGGACTATTTAACTAAAATCTGCAATGAAAAATTTCGTAAACCCATTACGAGCCCCATGAAAAATCCCTAAACACGAAATGACACGTGCAACCGTCATATATCCGCCATTTTGGCAGATTTCCCCACCTTCGATCTTAGCAAAAAAATTCATACTGGTGTAGTTTGGGCTGTTTAACTAAAATCTGAAATGAAAAAGTTCGTAAGCCCATTACGAGCCCCATGAAAAATCCCTAAACACGAAATGACATTGTGCAACCAACATATATCCGCCATTTTGACAGATTTCCCCACCTTAGATCTTAACAAAAAAATTCATACTGGTGTAGTTTGGGCTATTTAACTAAAATCTGAAATGAAAAAGTTCGTAAGCCCATTAGGAGCCCCATGAAAATTCCCTAAACACGAAATGACACGTGCAAGCGACATATATCCGCCATTTTGGCAGATTTCCCCACCTTCGATCTTAGCAAAAAAATTCATACTGGTGTAGTTTGGGCTATTTAATTAAATCTGAAATGAAAAAGTTTGTAAGCCCATTACGAGCCCCATGAAAAATCCCTAAACACGAAATGACACGTGCAACCGACATATATCCGCCATTTTGGCAGATTTCCCCACCTTCGATCTTAACAAAAAAATTAATACTGGTGTAGTTTGGGCTATTTAACTAAAATCTGAAATGAAAAAGTTCGTAAGCCCATTACGAGTCCCATGAAAAATCCCTAAACACGAAATGACACGTGCAACCGTCATATATCCGCCATTTTGGCAGATTTCCCCACCTTCGATCTTAGCAAAAAAATTCATACTGGTGTAGTTTGGGCTATTTAACTAAAATCTGAAATGAAAAAGTTCGTAAGCCCATTACGAGTCCCATGAAAAATCCCTAAACACGAAATGACACGTGCAACCGTCATATATCCGCCATTTTGGCAGATTTCCCCACCTTCGAACTTAGCAAAAAAATTCATACTGGTGTAGTTTGGGCTATTTAACTAAAATCTGAAATGAAAAAGTTCGTAAGCCCATTACGAGCCCCATGAAAAATCCCTAAACACGAAATGACACGTGCAACCGACATATTTCCGCCATTTTGGCAGATTTCCCCACCTTCGATCTTAGCAAAAAAATTCATACTGGTGTAGTTTGGGCTGCTTAACTAAAATCTGAAATGAAAAAGTTCGTAAGCCCATTACGAGCCCCATGAAAAATCCCTAAACACGAAATGACATTGTGCAACCAACATATATCCGCCATTTTGGCAGATTTCCACAACTTAGATCTTAAAAAAAAAATTCATACTGGTGTAGTTTGGGCTATTTAACTAAAATCTGAAATGAAAAAGTTCGTAAGCCCATTACGAGCCCCATGAAAAATCCCTAAACACGAAATGACACGTGCAAGCGACATATATCCGCCATTTTGGCAGATTTCCCCACCTTCGATCTTAGCAAAAAAATTCATACTGGTGTAGTTTGGGCTATTTAACTAAAATCTGAAATGAAAAAGTTCGTAAGCCCATTACGAGCCCCATGAAAAATCTCTAAACACGAAATGACATTGTGCAACCAACATATATCCGCCATTTTGACAGATTGCCCCACCTTCGATCTTAACAAAAAAATTCATACTGGTGTCGTTTGGACTATTTAACTAAAATCTGCAATGAAAAATTTCGTAAACCCATTACGAGCCCCATGAAAAATCCCTAAACACGAAATGACACGTGCAACCGTCATATATCCGCCATTTTGGCAGATTTCCCCACCTTCGATCTTAGCAAAAAAATTCATACTGGTGTAGTTTGGGCTATTTAACTAAAATCTGAAATGAAAAATTTCGTAAGCCCATTACGAGCCCCATGAAAAATCCCTAAACACGAAATGACATTGTGCAACCAACATATATCCGCCATTTTGGCAGATTTCCACACCTTAGATCTTAACAAAAAAATTCATACTAGTGTAGTTTGGACTATTTAACTAAAATCTGAAATGAAAAAGTTCGTAAACCCATTACGAGCCCCATGAAAAATCCCTAAACACGAAATGACACGTGCAACCGTCATATATCCGCCATTTTGGCAGATTTCCCCACCTTCGATCTTAGCAAAAAAATTCATACTGGTGTAGTTTGGGCTATTTAACTAAAATCTGAAATGAAAAATTTCGTAAGCCCATTACGAGCCCCATGAAAAATCCCTAAACACGAAATGACACGTGCAACGTTCATATATCCGCCATTTTGGCAGATTTCCCCACCTTCGATCTTAGCAAAAAAATTCATACTGGTGTAGTTTGGGCTGTTTAACTAAAATCTGAAATGAAAAAGTTCGTAAGCCCATTACGAGCCCCATGAAAAATCCCTAAACACGAAATGACATTGTGCAACCAACATATATCCGCCATTTTGGCAGATTTCCACACCTTAGATCTTAACAAAAAAATTCATACTAGTGTAGTTTGGACTATTTAACTAAAATCTGAAATGAAAAAGTTCGTAAGCCCATTACGAGCCCCATGAAAAATCCCTAAACACGAAATGACACGTGCAACCGACATATTTCCGCCATTTTGGCAGATTTCCCCACCTTCGATCTTAGCAAAAAAATTCATACTGGTGTAGTTTGGGCTATTTAACTAAAATCTGAAATGAAAAAGTTCGTAAGCCCATTACGAGCCCCATGAAAAATCTCTAAACACGAAATGACATTGTGCAACCAACATATATCCGCCATTTTGACAGATTTCCCCACCTTAGATCTTAACAAAAAAATTCATACTGGTGTAGTTTGGGCTATTTAACTAAAATCTGAAATGAAAAAGTTCGTAAGCCCATTAGGAGCCCCATGAAAATTCCCTAAACACGAAATGACACGTGCAAGCGACATATATCCGCCATTTTGGCAGATTTCCCCACCTTCGATCTTAGCAAAAAAATTCATACTGGTGTAGTTTGGGCTATTTAATTAAATCTGAAATGAAAAAGTTCGTAAGCCCATTACGAGCCCCATGAAAAATCCCTAAACACGAAATGACACGTGCAACCGACATATATCCGCCATTTTGGCAGATTTCCCCACCTTCGATCTTAACAAAAAAATTCATACTGGTGTAGTTTGGGCTATTTAACTAAAATCTGAAATGAAAAAGTTCGTAAGCCCATTACGAGTCCCATGAAAAATCCCTAAACACGAAATGACACGTGCAACCGTCATATATCCGCCATTTTGGCAGATTTCCCCACCTTCGATCTTAGCAAAAAAATTCATACTGGTGTAGTTTGGGCTATTTAACTAAAATCTGAAATGAAAAAGTTCGTAAGCCCATTACGAGCCCCATGAAAAATCCCTAAACACGAAATGACACGTGCAACCGACATATATCCGCCATTTTGGCAGATTTCCCCACCTTCGATCTTAACAAAAAAATTCATACTGGTGTAGTTTGGGCTATTTAACTAAAATCTGAAATGAAAAAGTTCGTAAGCCCATTACGAGTCCCATGAAAAATCCCTAAACACGAAATGACACGTGCAACCGTCATATATCCGCCATTTTGGCAGATTTCCCCACCTTCGATCTTAGCAAAAAAATTCATACTGGTGTAGTTTGGGCTATTTAACTAAAATCTGAAATGAAAAAGTTCGTAAGCCCATTACGAGCCCCATGAAAAATCCCTAAACACGAAATGACACGTGCAACCGACATATTTCCGCCATTTTGGCAGATTTCCCCACCTTCGATCTTAGCAAAAAAATTCATACTGGTGTAGTTTGGGCTGCTTAACTAAAATCTGAAATGAAAAAGTTCGTAAGCCCATTACGAGCCCCATGAAAAATCCCTAAACACGAAATGACATTGTGCAACCAACATATATCCGCCATTTTGGCAGATTTCCACAACTTAGATCTTAAAAAAAAAATTCATACTGGTGTAGTTTGGGCTATTTAACTAAAATCTGAAATGAAAAAGTTCGTAAGCCCATTACGAGCCCCATGAAAAATCCCTAAACACGAAATGACACGTGCAAGCGACATATATCCGCCATTTTGGCAGATTTCCCCACCTTCGATCTTAGCAAAAAAATTCATACTGGTGTAGTTTGGGCTATTTAACTAAAATCTGAAATGAAAAAGTTCGTAAGCCCATTACGAGCCCCATGAAAAATCTCTAAACACGAAATGACATTGTGCAACCAACATATATCCGCCATTTTGACAGATTTCCCCACCTTCGATCTTAACAAAAAAATTCATACTGGTGTCGTTTGGACTATTTAACTAAAATCTGCAATGAAAAATTTCGTAAACCCATTACGAGCCCCATGAAAAATCCCTAAACACGAAAT
Source organism: Muscidifurax raptorellus (assembly GCA_020010945.3). Taxonomy (NCBI): domain Eukaryota; kingdom Metazoa; phylum Arthropoda; class Insecta; order Hymenoptera; family Pteromalidae; genus Muscidifurax; species Muscidifurax raptorellus. The sequence goes on along the minus strand of CM052080.1, from coordinate 28,429,890 downwards.
GACACGTGCAACCGTCATATATCCGCCATTTTGGCAGATTTCCCCACCTTCGATCTTAGCAAAAAAATTCATACTGGTGTAGTTTGGGCTATTTAACTAAAATCTGAAATGAAAAATTTCGTAAGCCCATTACGAGCCCCATGAAAAATCCCTAAACACGAAATGACATTGTGCAACCAACATATATCCGCCATTTTGGCAGATTTCCACACCTTAGATCTTAACAAAAAAATTCATACTAGTGTAGTTTGGACTATTTAACTAAAATCTGAAATGAAAAAGTTCGTAAGCCCATTACGAGCCCCATGAAAAATCCCTAAACACGAAATGACACGTGCAACCGACATATTTCCGCCATTTTGGCAGATTTCCCCACCTTCGATCTTAGCAAAAAAATTCATACTGGTGTAGTTTGGGCTATTTAACTAAAATCTGAAATGAAAAAGTTCGTAAGCCCATTACGAGCCCCATGAAAAATCCCTAAACACGAAATGACACGTGCAACCGACATATATCCGCCATTTTGGCAGACTTCGCCACCTTCGATCTTAGCAAAAATATTCATACTGGTGTAGTTTGGGCTATTTAACTAAAATCTGAAATGAAAAAGTTCGTAAGCCCATTACGAGCCCCATGAAAAATCCCTAAACACGAAATGACACGTGCAACCGACATATATCCGCCATTTTGGCAGACTTCGCCACCTTCGATCTTAGCAAAAAAATTCATACTGGTGTAGTTTGGGCTATTTAACTAAAATCTGAAATGAAAAAGTTCGTAAGCCCATTACGAGCCCCATGAAAAATCTCTAAACACGAAATGACATTGTGCAACCAACATATATCCGCCATTTTGACAGATTTCCCCACCTTCGATCTTAGCGAAAAAATTCATACTGGTGTAGTTTGGGCTATTTAACTAAAATCTGAAATCAAAAAGTTCGTAAGCCCATTACGAGCCCCATGAAAAATCCCTAAACACGAAATGACACGTGCAACCGACATATATCCGCCATTTTGGCAGATTTCCCCACCTTGGATCTTAACAAAAAAATTCATACTGGTGTAGTTTGGACTATTTAACTAAAATCTGCAATGAAAAATTTCGTAAACCCATCACGAGCCCCATGAAAAATCCCTAAACACGAAATGACACGTGCAACCGTCATATATCCGCCATTTTGGCAGATTTCCCCACCTTCGATCTTAGCAAAAAAATTCATACTGGTGTAGTTTGGGCTGTTTAACTAAAATCTGAAATGAAAAAGTTCGTAAGCCCATTACGAGCCCTATGAAAAATCCCTAAACACGAAATGACACGTGCAACCGACATATATCCGCCATTTTGGCAGATTTCCCCACCTTCGATCTTAGCAAAAAAATTCATACTGGTGTAGTTTGGGCTATTTAACTAAAATCTGAAATGAAAAAGTTCGTAAGCCCATTACGAGCCCCATGAAAAATCTCTAAACACGAAATGACATTGTGCAACCAACATATATCCGCCATTTGGACAGATTTCCCCACCTTCGATCTTAACAAAAAAACTCATACTGGTGTCGTTTGGACTATTTAACTAAAATCTGCAATGAAAAATTTCGTAAACCCATTACGAGCCCCATGAAAAATCCCTAAACACGAAATGACACGTGCAACCGTCATATATCCGCCATTTTGGCAGATTTCCCCACCTTCGATCTTAGCAAAAAAATTCATACTGGTGTAGTTTGGGCTGTTTAACTAAAATCTGAAATGAAAAAGTTCGTAAGCCCATTACGAGCCCCATGAAAAATCCCTAAACACGAAATGACATTGTGCAACCAACATATATCCGCCATTTTGGCAGATTTCCACACCTTAGATCTTAACAAAAAAATTCATACTAGTGTAGTTTGGACTATTTAACTAAAATCTGAAATGAAAAAGTTCGTAAGCCCATTACGAGCCCCATGAAAAATCCCTAAACACGAAATGACACTTGCAACCGACATATTTCCGCCATTTTGGCAGATTTCCCCACCTTCGATCTTAGCAAAAAAATTCATACTGGTGTAGTTTGGGCTATTTAACTAAAATCTGAAATGAAAAAGTTCGTAAGCCCATTACGAGCCCCATGAAAAATCCCTAAACACGAAATGACACGTGCAACCGACATATATCCGCCATTTTGGCAGATTTCCCCACCTTCGATCTTAACAAAAAAATTCATACTGGTGTAGTTTGGACTATTTAACTAAAATCTGCAATGAAAAATTTCGTAAACCCATCACGAGCCCCATGAAAAATCCCTAAACACGAAATGACACGTGCAACCGTCATATATCCGCCATTTTGGCAGATTTCCCCACCTTCGATCTTAGCAAAAAAATTCATACTGGTGTAATTTGGGCTGTTTAACTAAAATCTGAAATGAAAAAGTTCGTAAGCCCATTACGAGCCCCATGAAAAATCCCTAAACACGAAATGACACGTGCAACCGTCATATATCCGCCATTTTGGCAGATTTCCCCACCTTCGATCTTAGCAAAAAAATTCATACTGGTGTAGTTTGGGCTATTTAACTAAAATCTGAAATGAAAAAGTTCGTAAGCCCATTACGAGTCCCATGAAAAATCCCTAAACACGAAATGACACGTGCAACCGTCATATATCCGCCATTTTGGCAGATTTCCCCACCTTCGAACTTAGCAAAAAAATTCATACTGGTGTAGTTTGGGCTATTTAACTAAAATCTGAAATGAAAAAGTTCGTAAGCCCATTACGAGCCCCATGCAAAATCCCTAAACACGAAATGACACGTGCAACCGACATATTTCCGCCATTTTGGCAGATTTCCCCACCTTCGATCTTAGCAAAAAAATTCATACTGGTGTAGTTTGGGCTGCTTAACTAAAATCTGAAATGAAAAAGTTCGTAAGCCCATTACGAGCCCCATGAAAAATCCCTAAACACGAAATGACATTGTGCAACCAACATATATCCGCCATTTTGGCAGATTTCCACAACTTAGATCTTAAAAAAAAAATTCATACTGGTGTAGTTTGGGCTATTTAACTAAAATCTGAAATGAAAAAGTTCGTAAGCCCATTACGAGCCCCATGAAAAATCCCTAAACACGAAATGACACGTGCAAGCGACATATATCCGCCATTTTGGCAGATTTCCCCACCTTCGATCTTAGCAAAAAAATTCATACTGGTGTAGTTTGGGCTATTTAACTAAAATCTGAAATGAAAAAGTTCGTAAGCCCATTACGAGCCCCATGAAAAATCTCTAAACACGAAATGACATTGTGCAACCAACATATATCCGCCATTTTGACAGATTTCCCCACCTTCGATCTTAACAAAAAAATTCATACTGGTGTCGTTTGGACTATTTAACTAAAATCTGCAATGAAAAATTTCGTAAACCCATTACGAGCCCCATGAAAAATCCCTAAACACGAAATGACACGTGCAACCGTCATATATCCGCCATTTTGGCAGATTTCCCCACCTTCGATCTTAGCAAAAAAATTCATACTGGTGTAGTTTGGGCTATTTAACTAAAATCTGAAATGAAAAATTTCGTAAGCCCATTACGAGCCCCATGAAAAATCCCTAAACACGAAATGACATTGTGCAACCAACATATATCCGCCATTTTGGCAGATTTCCACACCTTAGATCTTAACAAAAAAATTCATACTAGTGTAGTTTGGACTATTTAACTAAAATCTGAAATGAAAAAGTTCGTAAGCCCATTACGAGCCCCATGAAAAATCCCTAAACACGAAATGACACGTGCAACCGACATATTTCCGCCATTTTGGCAGATTTCCCCACCTTCGAACTTAGCAAAAAAATTCATACTGGTGTAGTTTGGGCTATTTAACTAAAATCTGAAATGAAAAAGTTCGTAAGCCCATTACGAGCCCCATGAAAAATCCCTAAACACGAAATGACACGTGCAACCGACATATATCCGCCATTTTGGCAGACTTCGCCACCTTCGATCTTAGCAAAAATATTCATACTGGTGTAGTTTGGGCTATTTAACTAAAATCTGAAATGAAAAAGTTCGTAAGCCCATTACGAGCCCCATGAAAAATCCCTAAACACGAAATGACACGTGCAACCGACATATATCCGCCATTTTGGCAGACTTCGCCACCTTCGATCTTAGCAAAAAAATTCATACTGGTGTAGTTTGGGCTATTTAACTAAAATCTGAAATGAAAAAGTTCGTAAGCCCATTACGAGCCCCATGAAAAATCTCTAAACACGAAATGACATTGTGCAACCAACATATATCCGCCATTTGGACAGATTTCCCCACCTTCGATCTTAACAAAAAAACTCATACTGGTGTCGTTTGGACTATTTAACTAAAATCTGCAATGAAAAATTTCGTAAACCCATTACGAGCCCCATGAAAAATCCCTAAACACGAAATGACACGTGCAACCGTCATATATCCGCCATTTTGGCAGATTTCCCCACCTTCGATCTTAGCAAAAAAATTCATACTGGTGTAGTTTGGGCTGTTTAACTAAAATCTGAAATGAAAAAGTTCGTAAGCCCATTACGAGCCCCATGAAAAATCCCTAAACACGAAATGACACGTGCAACCGACATATATCCGCCATTTTGGCAGATTTCCCCACCTTCGATCTTAACAAAAAAATTAATACTGGTGTAGTTTGGGCTATTTAACTAAAATCTGAAATGAAAAAGTTCGTAAGCCCATTACGAGTCCCATGAAAAATCCCTAAACACGAAATGACACGTGCAACCGTCATATATCCGCCATTTTGGCAGATTTCCCCACCTTCGATCTTAGCAAAAAAATTCATACTGGTGTAGTTTGGGCTGTTTAACTAAAATCTGAAATGAAAAAGTTCGTAAGCCCATTACGAGCCCCATGAAAAATCCCTAAACACGAAATGACACGTGCAACCGTCATATATCCGCCATTTTGGCAGATTTCCCCACCTTCGATCTTAGCAAAAAAATTCATACTGGTGTAGTTTGGGCTGTTTAACTAAAATCTGAAATGAAAAATTTCGTAAACCCATTACGAGCCCCATGAAAAATCCCTAAACACGAAATGACACGTGCAACCGTCATATATCCGCCATTTTGGCAGATTTCCCCACCTTCGATCTTAGCAAAAAAATTCATACTGGTGTAGTTTGGGCTGTTTAACTAAAATCTGAAATGAAAAAGTTCGTAAGCCCATTACGAGCCCCATGAAAAATCCCTAAACACGAAATGACACGTGCAACCGACATATATCCGCCATTTTGGCAGATTTCCCCACCTTCGATCTTAACAAAAAAATTAATACTGGTGTAGTTTGGGCTATTTAACTAAAATCTGAAATGAAAAAGTTCGTAAGCCCATTACGAGTCCCATGAAAAATCCCTAAACACGAAATGACACGTGCAACCGTCATATATCCGCCATTTTGGCAGATTTCCCCACCTTCGATCTTAGCAAAAAAATTCATACTGGTGTAGTTTGGGCTATTTAACTAAAATCTGAAATGAAAAAGTTCGTAAGCCCATTACGAGTCCCATGAAAAATCCCTAAACACGAAATGACACGTGCAACCGTCATATATCCGCCATTTTGGCAGATTTCCCCACCTTCGAACTTAGCAAAAAAATTCATACTGGTGTAGTTTGGGCTATTTAACTAAAATCTGAAATGAAAAAGTTCGTAAGCCCATTACGAGCCCCATGAAAAATCCCTAAACACGAAATGACACGTGCAACCGACATATTTCCGCCATTTTGGCAGATTTCCCCACCTTCGATCTTAGCAAAAAAATTCATACTGGTGTAGTTTGGGCTATTTAACTAAAATCTGAAATGAAAAAGTTCGTAAGCCCATTACGAGCCCCATGAAAAATCTCTAAACACGAAATGACATTGTGCAACCAACATATATCCGCCATTTTGACAGATTTCCCCACCTTCGATCTTAGCAAAAAAATTCATACTAGTGTAGTTTGGACTATTTAACTAAAATCTGAAATGAAAAAGTTCGTAAACCCATTACGAGCCCCATGAAAAATCCCTAAACACGAAATGACACGTGCAACCGTCATATATCCGCCATTTTGGCAGATTTCCCCACCTTCGATCTTAGCAAAAAAATTCATACTGGTGTAGTTTGGGCTATTTAACTAAAATCTGAAATGAAAAATTTCGTAAGCCCATTACGAGCCCCATGAAAAATCCCTAAACACGAAATGACACGTGCAACGTTCATATATCCGCCATTTTGGCAGATTTCCCCACCTTCGATCTTAGCAAAAAAATTCATACTGGTGTAGTTTGGGCTGTTTAACTAAAATCTGAAATGAAAAAGTTCGTAAGCCCATTACGAGCCCCATGAAAAATCCCTAAACACGAAATGACATTGTGCAACCAACATATATCCGCCATTTTGGCAGATTTCCACACCTTAGATCTTAACAAAAAAATTCATACTAGTGTAGTTTGGACTATTTAACTAAAATCTGAAATGAAAAAGTTCGTAAGCCCATTACGAGCCCCATGAAAAATCCCTAAACACGAAATGACACGTGCAACCGACATATTTCCGCCATTTTGGCAGATTTCCCCACCTTCGATCTTAGCAAAAAAATTCATACTGGTGTAGTTTGGGCTATTTAACTAAAATCTGAAATGAAAAAGTTCGTAAGCCCATTACGAGCCCCATGAAAAATCCCTAAACACGAAATGACACGTGCAACCGACATATTTCCGCCATTTTGGCAGATTTCCCCACCTTCGATCTTAGCAAAAAAATTCATACTGGTGTAGTTTGGGCTGCTTAACTAAAATCTGAAATGAAAAAGTTCGTAAGCCCATTACGAGCCCCATGAAAAATCCCTAAACACGAAATGACATTGTGCAACCAACATATATCCGCCATTTTGGCAGATTTCCACAACTTAGATCTTAAAAAAAAAATTCATACTGGTGTAGTTTGGGCTATTTAACTAAAATCTGAAATGAAAAAGTTCGTAAGCCCATTACGAGCCCCATGAAAAATCCCTAAACACGAAATGACACGTGCAAGCGACATATATCCGCCATTTTGGCAGATTTCCCCACCTTCGATCTTAGCAAAAAAATTCATACTGGTGTAGTTTGGGCTATTTAACTAAAATCTGAAATGAAAAAGTTCGTAAGCCCATTACGAGCCCCATGAAAAATCTCTAAACACGAAATGACATTGTGCAACCAACATATATCCGCCATTTTGACAGATTTCCCCACCTTCGATCTTAACAAAAAAATTCATACTGGTGTCGTTTGGACTATTTAACTAAAATCTGCAATGAAAAATTTCGTAAACCCATTACGAGCCCCATGAAAAATCCCTAAACACGAAATGACACGTGCAACCGTCATATATCCGCCATTTTGGCAGATTTCCCCACCTTCGATCTTAGCAAAAAAATTCATACTGGTGTAGTTTGGGCTATTTAACTAAAATCTGAAATGAAAAATTTCGTAAGCCCATTACGAGCCCCATGAAAAATCCCTAAACACGAAATGACATTGTGCAACCAACATATATCCGCCATTTTGGCAGATTTCCACACCTTAGATCTTAACAAAAAAATTCATACTAGTGTAGTTTGGACTATTTAACTAAAATCTGAAATGAAAAAGTTCGTAAGCCCATTACGAGCCCCATGAAAAATCCCTAAACACGAAATGACACGTGCAACCGACATATTTCCGCCATTTTGGCAGATTTCCCCACCTTCGATCTTAGCAAAAAAATTCATACTGGTGTAGTTTGGGCTGTTTAACTAAAATCTGAAATGAAAAAGTTCGTAAGCCCATTACGAGCCCCATGAAAAATCCCTAAACACGAAATGACACGTGCAACCGACATATATCCGCCATTTTGGCAGATTTCCCCACCTTCGATCTTAACAAAAAAATTAATACTGGTGTAGTTTGGGCTATTTAACTAAAATCTGAAATGAAAAAGTTCGTAAGCCCATTACGAGTCCCATGAAAAATCCCTAAACACGAAATGACACGTGCAACCGTCATATATCCGCCATTTTGGCAGATTTCCCCACCTTCGATCTTAGCAAAAAAATTCATACTGGTGTAGTTTGGGCTGTTTAACTAAAATCTGAAATGAAAAATTTCGTAAACCCATTACGAGCCCCATGAAAAATCCCTAAACACGAAATGACACGTGCAACCGTCATATATCCGCCATTTTGGCAGATTTCCCCACCTTCGATCTTAGCAAAAAAATTCATACTGGTGTAGTTTGGGCTGTTTAACTAAAATCTGAAATGAAAAAGTTCGTAAGCCCATTACGAGCCCCATGAAAAATCCCTAAACACGAAATGACACGTGCAACCGACATATATCCGCCATTTTGGCAGATTTCCCCACCTTCGATCTTAACAAAAAAATTAATACTGGTGTAGTTTGGGCTATTTAACTAAAATCTGAAATGAAAAAGTTCGTAAGCCCATTACGAGTCCCATGAAAAATCCCTAAACACGAAATGACACGTGCAACCGTCATATATCCGCCATTTTGGCAGATTTCCCCACCTTCGATCTTAGCAAAAAAATTCATACTGGTGTAGTTTGGGCTATTTAACTAAAATCTGAAATGAAAAAGTTCGTAAGCCCATTACGAGTCCCATGAAAAATCCCTAAACACGAAATGACACGTGCAACCGTCATATATCCGCCATTTTGGCAGATTTCCCCACCTTCGAACTTAGCAAAAAAATTCATACTGGTGTAGTTTGGGCTATTTAACTAAAATCTGAAATGAAAAAGTTCGTAAGCCCATTACGAGCCCCATGAAAAATCCCTAAACACGAAATGACACGTGCAACCGACATATTTCCGCCATTTTGGCAGATTTCCCCACCTTCGATCTTAGCAAAAAAATTCATACTGGTGTAGTTTGGGCTGCTTAACTAAAATCTGAAATGAAAAAGTTCGTAAGCCCATTACGAGCCCCATGAAAAATCCCTAAACACGAAATGACATTGTGCAACCAACATATATCCGCCATTTTGGCAGATTTCCACAACTTAGATCTTAAAAAAAAAATTCATACTGGTGTAGTTTGGGCTATTTAACTAAAATCTGAAATGAAAAAGTTCGTAAGCCCATTACGAGCCCCATGAAAAATCCCTAAACACGAAATGACACGTGCAAGCGACATATATCCGCCATTTTGGCAGATTTCCCCACCTTCGATCTTAGCAAAAAAATTCATACTGGTGTAGTTTGGGCTATTTAACTAAAATCTGAAATGAAAAAGTTCGTAAGCCCATTACGAGCCCCATGAAAAATCTCTAAACACGAAATGACATTGTGCAACCAACATATATCCGCCATTTTGACAGATTGCCCCACCTTCGATCTTAACAAAAAAATTCATACTGGTGTCGTTTGGACTATTTAACTAAAATCTGCAATGAAAAATTTCGTAAACCCATTACGAGCCCCATGAAAAATCCCTAAACACGAAATGACACGTGCAACCGTCATATATCCGCCATTTTGGCAGATTTCCCCACCTTCGATCTTAGCAAAAAAATTCATACTGGTGTAGTTTGGGCTATTTAACTAAAATCTGAAATGAAAAATTTCGTAAGCCCATTACGAGCCCCATGAAAAATCCCTAAACACGAAATGACATTGTGCAACCAACATATATCCGCCATTTTGGCAGATTTCCACACCTTAGATCTTAACAAAAAAATTCATACTAGTGTAGTTTGGACTATTTAACTAAAATCTGAAATGAAAAAGTTCGTAAACCCATTACGAGCCCCATGAAAAATCCCTAAACACGAAATGACACGTGCAACCGTCATATATCCGCCATTTTGGCAGATTTCCCCACCTTCGATCTTAGCAAAAAAATTCATACTGGTGTAGTTTGGGCTATTTAACTAAAATCTGAAATGAAAAATTTCGTAAGCCCATTACGAGCCCCATGAAAAATCCCTAAACACGAAATGACACGTGCAACGTTCATATATCCGCCATTTTGGCAGATTTCCCCACCTTCGATCTTAGCAAAAAAATTCATACTGGTGTAGTTTGGGCTATTTAACTAAAATCTGAAATGAAAAAGTTCGTAAGCCCATTACGAGCCCCATGAAAAATCCCTAAACACGAAATGACACGTGCAACCGTCATATATCCGCCATTTTGGCAGATTTCCCCACCTTCGATCTTAGCAAAAAAATTCATACTGGTGTAGTTTGGGCTGTTTAACTAAAATCTGAAATGAAAAAGTTCGTAAGCCCATTACGAGCCCCATGAAAAATCCCTAAACACGAAATGACACGTGCAACCGACATATATCCGCCATTTTGGCAGATTTCCCCACCTTCGATCTTAACAAAAAAATTAATACTGGTGTAGTTTGGGCTATTTAACTAAAATCTGAAATGAAAAAGTTCGTAAGCCCATTACGAGTCCCATGAAAAATCCCTAAACACGAAATGACACGTGCAACCGTCATATATCCGCCATTTTGGCAGATTTCCCCACCTTCGATCTTAGCAAAAAAATTCATACTGGTGTAGTTTGGGCTGTTTAACTAAAATCTGAAATGAAAAAGTTCGTAAGCCCATTACGAGCCCCATGAAAAATCCCTAAACACGAAATGACACGTGCAACCGTCATATATCCGCCATTTTGGCAGATTTCCCCACCTTCGATCTTAGCAAAAAAATTCATACTGGTGTAGTTTGGGCTGTTTAACTAAAATCTGAAATGAAAAATTTCGTAAACCCATTACGAGCCCCATGAAAAATCCCTAAACACGAAATGACACGTGCAACCGTCATATATCCGCCATTTTGGCAGATTTCCCCACCTTCGATCTTAGCAAAAAAATTCATACTGGTGTAGTTTGGGCTGTTTAACTAAAATCTGAAATGAAAAAGTTCGTAAGCCCATTACGAGCCCCATGAAAAATCCCTAAACACGAAATGACACGTGCAACCGACATATATCCGCCATTTTGGCAGATTTCCCCACCTTCGATCTTAACAAAAAAATTAATACTGGTGTAGTTTGGGCTATTTAACTAAAATCTGAAATGAAAAAGTTCGTAAGCCCATTACGAGTCCCATGAAAAATCCCTAAACACGAAATGACACGTGCAACCGTCATATATCCGCCATTTTGGCAGATTTCCCCACCTTCGATCTTAGCAAAAAAATTCATACTGGTGTAGTTTGGGCTATTTAACTAAAATCTGAAATGAAAAAGTTCGTAAGCCCATTACGAGCCCCATGAAAAATCCCTAAACACGAAATGACACGTGCAACCGACATATTTCCGCCATTTTGGCAGATTTCCCCACCTTCGATCTTAGCAAAAAAATTCATACTGGTGTAGTTTGGGCTGCTTAACTAAAATCTGAAATGAAAAAGTTCGTAAGCCCATTACGAGCCCCATGAAAAATCCCTAAACACGAAATGACATTGTGCAACCAACATATATCCGCCATTTTGGCAGATTTCCACAACTTAGATCTTAAAAAAAAAATTCATACTGGTGTAGTTTGGGCTATTTAACTAAAATCTGAAATGAAAAAGTTCGTAAGCCCATTACGAGCCCCATGAAAAATCCCTAAACACGAAATGACACGTGCAAGCGACATATATCCGCCATTTTGGCAGATTTCCCCACCTTCGATCTTAGCAAAAAAATTCATACTGGTGTAGTTTGGGCTATTTAACTAAAATCTGAAATGAAAAAGTTCGTAAGCCCATTACGAGCCCCATGAAAAATCTCTAAACACGAAATGACATTGTGCAACCAACATATATCCGCCATTTTGACAGATTGCCCCACCTTCGATCTTAACAAAAAAATTCATACTGGTGTCGTTTGGACTATTTAACTAAAATCTGCAATGAAAAATTTCGTAAACCCATTACGAGCCCCATGAAAAATCCCTAAACACGAAATGACACGTGCAACCGTCATATATCCGCCATTTTGGCAGATTTCGCCACCTTCGATCTTAGCAAAAAAATTCATACTGGTGTAGTTTGGGCTATTTAACTAAAATCTGAAATGAAAAATTTCGTAAGCCCATTACGAGCCCCATGAAAAATCCCTAAACACGAAATGACATTGTGCAACCAACATATATCCGCCATTTTGGCAGATTTCCACACCTTAGATCTTAACAAAAAAATTCATACTAGTGTAGTTTGGACTATTTAACTAAAATCTGAAATGAAAAAGTTCGTAAACCCATTACGAGCCCCATGAAAAATCCCTAAACACGAAATGACACGTGCAACCGTCATATATCCGCCATTTTGGCAGATTTCCCCACCTTCGATCTTAGCAAAAAAATTCATACTGGTGTAGTTTGGGCTATTTAACTAAAATCTGAAATGAAAAATTTCGTAAGCCCATTACGAGCCCCATGAAAAATCCCTAAACACGAAATGACACGTGCAACGTTCATATATCCGCCATTTTGGCAGATTTCCCCACCTTCGATCTTAGCAAAAAAATTCATACTGGTGTAGTTTGGGCTGTTTAACTAAAATCTGAAATGAAAAAGTTCGTAAGCCCATTACGAGCCCCATGAAAAATCCCTAAACACGAAATGACATTGTGCAACCAACATATATCCGCCATTTTGGCAGATTTCCACACCTTAGATCTTAACAAAAAAATTCATACTAGTGTAGTTTGGACTATTTAACTAAAATCTGAAATGAAAAAGTTCGTAAGCCCATTACGAGCCCCATGAAAAATCCCTAAACACGAAATGACACGTGCAACCGACATATTTCCGCCATTTTGGCAGATTTCCCCACCTTCGATCTTAGCAAAAAAATTCATACTGGTGTAGTTTGGGCTATTTAACTAAAATCTGAAATGAAAAAGTTCGTAAGCCCATTACGAGCCCCATGAAAAATCCCTAAACACGAAATGACACGTGCAACCGACATATTTCCGCCATTTTGGCAGATTTCCCCACCTTCGATCTTAGCAAAAAAATTCATACTGGTGTAGTTTGGGCTGCTTAACTAAAATCTGAAATGAAAAAGTTCGTAAGCCCATTACGAGCCCCATGAAAAATCCCTAAACACGAAATGACATTGTGCAACCAACATATATCCGCCATTTTGGCAGATTTCCACAACTTAGATCTTAAAAAAAAAATTCATACTGGTGTAGTTTGGGCTATTTAACTAAAATCTGAAATGAAAAAGTTCGTAAGCCCATTACGAGCCCCATGAAAAATCCCTAAACACGAAATGACACGTGCAAGCGACATATATCCGCCATTTTGGCAGATTTCCCCACCTTCGATCTTAGCAAAAAAATTCATACTGGTGTAGTTTGGGCTATTTAACTAAAATCTGAAATGAAAAAGTTCGTAAGCCCATTACGAGCCCCATGAAAAATCTCTAAACACGAAATGACATTGTGCAACCAACATATATCCGCCATTTTGACAGATTTCCCCACCTTCGATCTTAACAAAAAAATTCATACTGGTGTCGTTTGGACTATTTAACTAAAATCTGCAATGAAAAATTTCGTAAACCCATTACGAGCCCCATGAAAAATCCCTAAACACGAAATGACACGTGCAACCGTCATATATCCGCCATTTTGGCAGATTTCCCCACCTTCGATCTTAGCAAAAAAATTCATACTGGTGTAGTTTGGGCTATTTAACTAAAATCTGAAATGAAAAATTTCGTAAGCCCATTACGAGCCCCATGAAAAATCCCTAAACACGAAATGACATTGTGCAACCAACATATATCCGCCATTTTGGCAGATTTCCACACCTTAGATCTTAACAAAAAAATTCATACTAGTGTAGTTTGGACTATTTAACTAAAATCTGAAATGAAAAAGTTCGTAAGCCCATTACGAGCCCCATGAAAAATCCCTAAACACGAAATGACACGTGCAACCGACATATTTCCGCCATTTTGGCAGATTTCCCCACCTTCGATCTTAGCAAAAAAATTCATACTGGTGTAGTTTGGGCTATTTAACTAAAATCTGAAATGAAAAAGTTCGTAAGCCCATTACGAGCCCCATGAAAAATCCCTAAACACGAAATGACACGTGCAACCGACATATATCCGCCATTTTGGCAGACTTCGCCACCTTCGATCTTAGCAAAAATATTCATACTGGTGTAGTTTGGGCTATTTAACTAAAATCTGAAATGAAAAAGTTCGTAAGCCCATTACGAGCCCCATGAAAAATCCCTAAACACGAAATGACACGTGCAACCGACATATATCCGCCATTTTGGCAGACTTCGCCACCTTCGATCTTAGCAAAAAAATTCATACTGGTGTAGTTTGGGCTATTTAACTAAAATCTGAAATGAAAAAGTTCGTAAGCCCATTACGAGCCCCATGAAAAATCTCTAAACACGAAATGACATTGTGCAACCAACATATATCCGCCATTTGGACAGATTTCCCCACCTTCGATCTTAGCAAAAAAATTCATACTGGTGTAGTTTGGGCTATTTAACTAAAATCTGAAATGAAAAAGTTCGTAAGCCCATTACGAGCCCCATGAAAAATCCCTAAACACGAAATGACACGTGCAACCGACATATATCCGCCATTTTGGCAGACTTCGCCACCTTCGATCTTAGCAAAAATATTCATACTGGTGTAGTTTGGGCTATTTAACTAAAATCTGAAATGAAAAAGTTCGTAAGCCCATTACGAGCCCCATGAAAAATCCCTAAACACGAAATGACACGTGCAACCGACATATATCCGCCATTTTGGCAGACTTCGCCACCTTCGATCTTAGCAAAAAAATTCATACTGGTGTAGTTTGGGCTATTTAACTAAAATCTGAAATGAAAAAGTTCGTAAGCCCATTACGAGCCCCATGAAAAATCTCTAAACACGAAATGACATTGTGCAACCAACATATATCCGCCATTTGGACAGATTTCCCCACCTTCGATCTTAACAAAAAAACTCATACTGGTGTCGTTTGGACTATTTAACTAAAATCTGCAATGAAAAATTTCGTAAACCCATTACGAGCCCCATGAAAAATCCCTAAACACGAAATGACACGTGCAACCGTCATATTTCCGCCATTTTGGCAGATTTCCCCACCTTCGATCTTAACAAAAAAATTAATACTGGTGTAGTTTGGGCTATTTAACTAAAATCTGAAATGAAAAAGTTCGTAAGCCCATTACGAGTCCCATGAAAAATCCCTAAACACGAAATGACACGTGCAACCGTCATATATCCGCCATTTTGGCAGATTTCCCCACCTTCGATCTTAGCAAAAAAATTCATACTGGTGTAGTTTGGGCTGTTTAACTAAAATCTGAAATGAAAAAGTTCGTAAGCCCATTACGAGCCCCATGAAAAATCCCTAAACACGAAATGACACGTGCAACCGTCATATATCCGCCATTTTGGCAGATTTCCCCACCTTCGATCTTAGCAAAAAAATTCATACTGGTGTAGTTTGGGCTGTTTAACTAAAATCTGAAATGAAAAATTTCGTAAACCCATTACGAGCCCCATGAAAAATCCCTAAACACGAAATGACACGTGCAACCGTCATATATCCGCCATTTTGGCAGATTTCCCCACCTTCGATCTTAGCAAAAAAATTCATACTGGTGTAGTTTGGGCTGTTTAACTAAAATCTGAAATGAAAAAGTTCGTAAGCCCATTACGAGCCCCATGAAAAATCCCTAAACACGAAATGACACGTGCAACCGACATATATCCGCCATTTTGGCAGATTTCCCCACCTTCGATCTTAACAAAAAAATTAATACTGGTGTAGTTTGGGCTATTTAACTAAAATCTGAAATGAAAAAGTTCGTAAGCCCATTACGAGCCCCATGAAAAATCCCTAAACACGAAATGACACGTGCAACCGACATATATCCGCCATTTTGGCAGACTTCGCCACCTTCGATCTTAGCAAAAATATTCATACTGGTGTAGTTTGGGCTATTTAACTAAAATCTGAAATGAAAAAGTTCGTAAGCCCATTACGAGCCCCATGAAAAATCCCTAAACACGAAATGACACGTGCAACCGACATATATCCGCCATTTTGGCAGACTTCGCCACCTTCGATCTTAGCAAAAAAATTCATACTGGTGTAGTTTGGGCTATTTAACTAAAATCTGAAATGAAAAAGTTCGTAAGCCCATTACGAGCCCCATGAAAAATCTCTAAACACGAAATGACATTGTGCAACCAACATATATCCGCCATTTGGACAGATTTCCCCACCTTCGATCTTAACAAAAAAACTCATACTGGTGTCGTTTGGACTATTTAACTAAAATCTGCAATGAAAAATTTCGTAAACCCATTACGAGCCCCATGAAAAATCCCTAAACACGAAATGACACGTGCAACCGTCATATTTCCGCCATTTTGGCAGATTTCCCCACCTTCGATCTTAACAAAAAAATTAATACTGGTGTAGTTTGGGCTATTTAACTAAAATCTGAAATGAAAAAGTTCGTAAGCCCATTACGAGTCCCATGAAAAATCCCTAAACACGAAATGACACGTGCAACCGTCATATATCCGCCATTTTGGCAGATTTCCCCACCTTCGATCTTAGCAAAAAAATTCATACTGGTGTAGTTTGGGCTGTTTAACTAAAATCTGAAATGAAAAAGTTCGTAAGCCCATTACGAGCCCCATGAAAAATCCCTAAACACGAAATGACACGTGCAACCGTCATATATCCGCCATTTTGGCAGATTTCCCCACCTTCGATCTTAGCAAAAAAATTCATACTGGTGTAGTTTGGGCTGTTTAACTAAAATCTGAAATGAAAAATTTCGTAAACCCATTACGAGCCCCATGAAAAATCCCTAAACACGAAATGACACGTGCAACCGTCATATATCCGCCATTTTGGCAGATTTCCCCACCTTCGATCTTAGCAAAAAAATTCATACTGGTGTAGTTTGGGCTGTTTAACTAAAATCTGAAATGAAAAAGTTCGTAAGCCCATTACGAGCCCCATGAAAAATCCCTAAACACGAAATGACACGTGCAACCGACATATATCCGCCATTTTGGCAGATTTCCCCACCTTCGATCTTAACAAAAAAATTAATACTGGTGTAGTTTGGGCTATTTAACTAAAATCTGAAATGAAAAAGTTCGTAAGCCCATTACGAGTCCCATGAAAAATCCCTAAACACGAAATGACACGTGCAACCGTCATATATCCGCCATTTTGGCAGATTTCCCCACCTTCGATCTTAGCAAAAAAATTCATACTGGTGTAGTTTGGGCTATTTAACTAAAATCTGAAATGAAAAAGTTCGTAAGCCCATTACGAGCCCCATGAAAAATCCCTAAACACGAAATGACACGTGCAACC
Source organism: Muscidifurax raptorellus (assembly GCA_020010945.3). Classification (NCBI taxonomy): domain Eukaryota; kingdom Metazoa; phylum Arthropoda; class Insecta; order Hymenoptera; family Pteromalidae; genus Muscidifurax; species Muscidifurax raptorellus. The sequence continues at coordinate 28,412,467 of CM052080.1, read as the reverse complement.
GACATATTTCCGCCATTTTGGCAGATTTCCCCACCTTCGATCTTAGCAAAAAAATTCATACTGGTGTAGTTTGGGCTGCTTAACTAAAATCTGAAATGAAAAAGTTCGTAAGCCCATTACGAGCCCCATGAAAAATCCCTAAACACGAAATGACATTGTGCAACCAACATATATCCGCCATTTTGGCAGATTTCCACAACTTAGATCTTAAAAAAAAAATTCATACTGGTGTAGTTTGGGCTATTTAACTAAAATCTGAAATGAAAAAGTTCGTAAGCCCATTACGAGCCCCATGAAAAATCCCTAAACACGAAATGACACGTGCAAGCGACATATATCCGCCATTTTGGCAGATTTCCCCACCTTCGATCTTAGCAAAAAAATTCATACTGGTGTAGTTTGGGCTATTTAACTAAAATCTGAAATGAAAAAGTTCGTAAGCCCATTACGAGCCCCATGAAAAATCTCTAAACACGAAATGACATTGTGCAACCAACATATATCCGCCATTTTGGCAGATTTCCACAACTTAGATCTTAAAAAAAAAATTCATACTGGTGTAGTTTGGGCTATTTAACTAAAATCTGAAATGAAAAAGTTCGTAAGCCCATTACGAGCCCCATGAAAAATCCCTAAACACGAAATGACACGTGCAAGCGACATATATCCGCCATTTTGGCAGATTTCCCCACCTTCGATCTTAGCAAAAAAATTCATACTGGTGTAGTTTGGGCTATTTAACTAAAATCTGAAATGAAAAAGTTCGTAAGCCCATTACGAGCCCCATGAAAAATCTCTAAACACGAAATGACATTGTGCAACCAACATATATCCGCCATTTTGACAGATTTCCCCACCTTCGATCTTAACAAAAAAATTCATACTGGTGTCGTTTGGACTATTTAACTAAAATCTGAAATGAAAAAGTTCGTAAGCCCATTACGAGTCCCATGAAAAATCCCTAAACACGAAATGACACGTGCAACCGTCATATATCCGCCATTTTGACAGATTTCCCCACCTTCGATCTTAACAAAAAAATTCATACTGGTGTCGTTTGGACTATTTAACTAAAATCTGCAATCAAAAATTTCGTAAACCCATTACGAGCCCCATGAAAAATCCCTAAACACGAAATGACACGTGCAACCGTCATATATCCGCCATTTTGGCAGATTTCCCCACCTTCGATCTTAGCAAAAAAATTCATACTGGTGTAGTTTGGACTATTTAACTAAAATCTGAAATGAAAAATTTCGTAAGCCCATTACGAGCCCCATGAAAAATCCCTAAACACGAAATGACATTGTGCAACCAACATATTTCCGCCATTTTGGCAGATTTCCCCACCTTCGATCTTAGCAAAAAAATTCATACTGGTGTAGTTTGGGCTATTTAACTAAAATCTGAAATGAAAAAGTTCGTAAGCCCATTACGAGCCCCATGAAAAATCCCTAAACACGAAATGACACGTGCAACCGACATATATCCGCCATTTTGGCAGACTTCGCCACCTTCGATCTTAGCAAAAATATTCATACTGGTGTAGTTTGGGCTATTTAACTAAAATCTGAAATGAAAAAGTTCGTAAGCCCATTACGAGCCCCATGAAAAATCCCTAAACACGAAATGACACGTGCAACCGACATATATCCGCCATTTTGGCAGACTTCGCCACCTTCGATCTTAGCAAAAAAATTCATACTGGTGTAGTTTGGGCTATTTAACTAAAATCTGAAATGAAAAAGTTCGTAAGCCCATTACGAGCCCCATGAAAAATCTCTAAACACGAAATGACATTGTGCAACCAACATATATCCGCCATTTGGACAGATTTCCCCACCTTCGATCTTAACAAAAAAACTCATACTGGTGTCGTTTGGACTATTTAACTAAAATCTGCAATGAAAAATTTCGTAAACCCATTACGAGCCCCATGAAAAATCCCTAAACACGAAATGACACGTGCAACCGTCATATATCCGCCATTTTGGCAGATTTCCCCACCTTCGATCTTAGCAAAAAAATTCATACTGGTGTAGTTTGGGCTGTTTAACTAAAATCTGAAATGAAAAAGTTCGTAAGCCCATTACGAGCCCCATGAAAAATCCCTAAACACGAAATGACACGTGCAACCGACATATATCCGCCATTTTGGCAGATTTCCCCACCTTCGATCTTAACAAAAAAATTAATACTGGTGTAGTTTGGGCTATTTAACTAAAATCTGAAATGAAAAAGTTCGTAAGCCCATTACGAGTCCCATGAAAAATCCCTAAACACGAAATGACACGTGCAACCGTCATATATCCGCCATTTTGGCAGATTTCCCCACCTTCGATCTTAGCAAAAAAATTCATACTGGTGTAGTTTGGGCTGTTTAACTAAAATCTGAAATGAAAAAGTTCGTAAGCCCATTACGAGCCCCATGAAAAATCCCTAAACACGAAATGACACGTGCAACCGTCATATATCCGCCATTTTGGCAGATTTCCCCACCTTCGATCTTAGCAAAAAAATTCATACTGGTGTAGTTTGGGCTGTTTAACTAAAATCTGAAATGAAAAATTTCGTAAACCCATTACGAGCCCCATGAAAAATCCCTAAACACGAAATGACACGTGCAACCGTCATATATCCGCCATTTTGGCAGATTTCCCCACCTTCGATCTTAGCAAAAAAATTCATACTGGTGTAGTTTGGGCTGTTTAACTAAAATCTGAAATGAAAAAGTTCGTAAGCCCATTACGAGCCCCATGAAAAATCCCTAAACACGAAATGACACGTGCAACCGACATATATCCGCCATTTTGGCAGATTTCCCCACCTTCGATCTTAACAAAAAAATTAATACTGGTGTAGTTTGGGCTATTTAACTAAAATCTGAAATGAAAAAGTTCGTAAGCCCATTACGAGTCCCATGAAAAATCCCTAAACACGAAATGACACGTGCAACCGTCATATATCCGCCATTTTGGCAGATTTCCCCACCTTCGATCTTAGCAAAAAAATTCATACTGGTGTAGTTTGGGCTATTTAACTAAAATCTGAAATGAAAAAGTTCGTAAGCCCATTACGAGTCCCATGAAAAATCCCTAAACACGAAATGACATTGTGCAACCAACATATATCCGCCATTTTGACAGATTTCCCCACCTTCGATCTTAACAAAAAAATTCATACTGGTGTCGTTTGGACTATTTAACTAAAATCTGCAATCAAAAATTTCGTAAACCCATTACGAGCCCCATGAAAAATCCCTAAACACGAAATGACACGTGCAACCGTCATATATCCGCCATTTTGGCAGATTTCCCCACCTTCGATCTTAGCAAAAAAATTCATACTGGTGTAGTTTGGGCTATTTAACTAAAATCTGAAATGAAAAATTTCGTAAGCCCATTACGAGCCCCATGAAAAATCCCTAAACACGAAATGACATTGTGCAACCAACATATATCCGCCATTTTGGCAGATTTCCACACCTTAGATCTTAACAAAAAAATTCATACTAGTGTAGTTTGGACTATTTAACTAAAATCTGAAATGAAAAAGTTCGTAAGCCCATTACGAGCCCCATGAAAAATCCCTAAACACGAAATGACACGTGCAACCGACATATTTCCGCCATTTTGGCAGATTTCCCCACCTTCGATCTTAGCAAAAAAATTCATACTGGTGTAGTTTGGGCTATTTAACTAAAATCTGAAATGAAAAAGTTCGTAAGCCCATTACGAGCCCCATGAAAAATCCCTAAACACGAAATGACACGTGCAACCGACATATATCCGCCATTTTGGCAGACTTCGCCACCTTCGATCTTAGCAAAAATATTCATACTGGTGTAGTTTGGGCTATTTAACTAAAATCTGAAATGAAAAAGTTCGTAAGCCCATTACGAGCCCCATGAAAAATCCCTAAACACGAAATGACACGTGCAACCGACATATATCCGCCATTTTGGCAGACTTCGCCACCTTCGATCTTAGCAAAAAAATTCATACTGGTGTAGTTTGGGCTATTTAACTAAAATCTGAAATGAAAAAGTTCGTAAGCCCATTACGAGCCCCATGAAAAATCTCTAAACACGAAATGACATTGTGCAACCAACATATATCCGCCATTTGGACAGATTTCCCCACCTTCGATCTTAACAAAAAAACTCATACTGGTGTCGTTTGGACTATTTAACTAAAATCTGCAATGAAAAATTTCGTAAACCCATTACGAGCCCCATGAAAAATCCCTAAACACGAAATGACACGTGCAACCGTCATATATCCGCCATTTTGGCAGATTTCCCCACCTTCGATCTTAGCAAAAAAATTCATACTGGTGTAGTTTGGGCTGTTTAACTAAAATCTGAAATGAAAAAGTTCGTAAGCCCATTACGAGCCCCATGAAAAATCCCTAAACACGAAATGACACGTGCAACCGACATATATCCGCCATTTTGGCAGATTTCCCCACCTTCGATCTTAACAAAAAAATTAATACTGGTGTAGTTTGGGCTATTTAACTAAAATCTGAAATGAAAAAGTTCGTAAGCCCATTACGAGTCCCATGAAAAATCCCTAAACACGAAATGACACGTGCAACCGTCATATATCCGCCATTTTGGCAGATTTCCCCACCTTCGATCTTAGCAAAAAAATTCATACTGGTGTAGTTTGGGCTGTTTAACTAAAATCTGAAATGAAAAAGTTCGTAAGCCCATTACGAGCCCCATGAAAAATCCCTAAACACGAAATGACACGTGCAACCGTCATATATCCGCCATTTTGGCAGATTTCCCCACCTTCGATCTTAGCAAAAAAATTCATACTGGTGTAGTTTGGGCTGTTTAACTAAAATCTGAAATGAAAAATTTCGTAAACCCATTACGAGCCCCATGAAAAATCCCTAAACACGAAATGACACGTGCAACCGTCATATATCCGCCATTTTGGCAGATTTCCCCACCTTCGATCTTAGCAAAAAAATTCATACTGGTGTAGTTTGGGCTGTTTAACTAAAATCTGAAATGAAAAAGTTCGTAAGCCCATTACGAGCCCCATGAAAAATCCCTAAACACGAAATGACACGTGCAACCGACATATATCCGCCATTTTGGCAGATTTCCCCACCTTCGATCTTAACAAAAAAATTAATACTGGTGTAGTTTGGGCTATTTAACTAAAATCTGAAATGAAAAAGTTCGTAAGCCCATTACGAGTCCCATGAAAAATCCCTAAACACGAAATGACACGTGCAACCGTCATATATCCGCCATTTTGGCAGATTTCCCCACCTTCGATCTTAGCAAAAAAATTCATACTGGTGTAGTTTGGGCTATTTAACTAAAATCTGAAATGAAAAAGTTCGTAAGCCCATTACGAGTCCCATGAAAAATCCCTAAACACGAAATGACACGTGCAACCGTCATATATCCGCCATTTTGGCAGATTTCCCCACCTTCGAACTTAGCAAAAAAATTCATACTGGTGTAGTTTGGGCTATTTAACTAAAATCTGAAATGAAAAAGTTCGTAAGCCCATTACGAGCCCCATGAAAAATCCCTAAACACGAAATGACACGTGCAACCGACATATTTCCGCCATTTTGGCAGATTTCCCCACCTTCGATCTTAGCAAAAAAATTCATACTGGTGTAGTTTGGGCTGCTTAACTAAAATCTGAAATGAAAAAGTTCGTAAGCCCATTACGAGCCCCATGAAAAATCCCTAAACACGAAATGACATTGTGCAACCAACATATATCCGCCATTTTGGCAGATTTCCACAACTTAGATCTTAAAAAAAAAATTCATACTGGTGTAGTTTGGGCTATTTAACTAAAATCTGAAATGAAAAAGTTCGTAAGCCCATTACGAGCCCCATGAAAAATCCCTAAACACGAAATGACACGTGCAAGCGACATATATCCGCCATTTTGGCAGATTTCCCCACCTTCGATCTTAGCAAAAAAATTCATACTGGTGTAGTTTGGGCTATTTAACTAAAATCTGAAATGAAAAAGTTCGTAAGCCCATTACGAGCCCCATGAAAAATCTCTAAACACGAAATGACATTGTGCAACCAACATATATCCGCCATTTTGACAGATTGCCCCACCTTCGATCTTAACAAAAAAATTCATACTGGTGTCGTTTGGACTATTTAACTAAAATCTGCAATGAAAAATTTCGTAAACCCATTACGAGCCCCATGAAAAATCCCTAAACACGAAATGACACGTGCAACCGTCATATATCCGCCATTTTGGCAGATTTCCCCACCTTCGATCTTAGCAAAAAAATTCATACTGGTGTAGTTTGGGCTATTTAACTAAAATCTGAAATGAAAAATTTCGTAAGCCCATTACGAGCCCCATGAAAAATCCCTAAACACGAAATGACACGTGCAACGTTCATATATCCGCCATTTTGGCAGATTTCCCCACCTTCGATCTTAGCAAAAAAATTCATACTGGTGTAGTTTGGGCTGTTTAACTAAAATCTGAAATGAAAAAGTTCGTAAGCCCATTACGAGCCCCATGAAAAATCCCTAAACACGAAATGACATTGTGCAACCAACATATATCCGCCATTTTGGCAGATTTCCACACCTTAGATCTTAACAAAAAAATTCATACTAGTGTAGTTTGGACTATTTAACTAAAATCTGAAATGAAAAAGTTCGTAAGCCCATTACGAGCCCCATGAAAAATCCCTAAACACGAAATGACACGTGCAACCGACATATTTCCGCCATTTTGGCAGATTTCCCCACCTTCGATCTTAGCAAAAAAATTCATACTGGTGTAGTTTGGGCTATTTAACTAAAATCTGAAATGAAAAAGTTCGTAAGCCCATTACGAGCCCCATGAAAAATCTCTAAACACGAAATGACATTGTGCAACCAACATATATCCGCCATTTTGACAGATTTCCCCACCTTCGATCTTAACAAAAAAATTCATACTGGTGTAGTTTGGACTATTTAACTAAAATCTGCAATGAAAAATTTCGTAAACCCATTACGAGCCCCATGAAAAATCCCTAAACACGAAATGACACGTGCAACCGTCATATATCCGCCATTTTGGCAGATTTCCCCACCTTCGATCTTAGCAAAAAAATTCATACTGGTGTAGTTTGGGCTGTTTAACTAAAATCTGAAATGAAAAAGTTCGTAAGCCCATTACGAGCCCCATGAAAAATCCCTAAACACGAAATGACATTGTGCAACCAACATATATCCGCCATTTTGACAGATTTCCCCACCTTAGATCTTAACAAAAAAATTCATACTGGTGTAGTTTGGGCTATTTAACTAAAATCTGAAATGAAAAAGTTCGTAAGCCCATTAGGAGCCCCATGAAAATTCCCTAAACACGAAATGACACGTGCAAGCGACATATATCCGCCATTTTGGCAGATTTCCCCACCTTCGATCTTAGCAAAAAAATTCATACTGGTGTAGTTTGGGCTATTTAATTAAATCTGAAATGAAAAAGTTCGTAAACCCATTACGAGCCCCATGAAAAATCCCTAAACACGAAATGACACGTGCAACCGACATATTTCCGCCATTTTGGCAGATTTCCCCACCTTCGATCTTAGCAAAAAAATTCATACTGGTGTAGTTTGGGCTATTTAACTAAAATCTGAAATGAAAAAGTTCGTAAGCCCATTACGAGCCCCATGAAAAATCCCTAAACACGAAATGACACGTGCAACCGACATATATCCGCCATTTTGGCAGATTTCCCCACCTTGGATCTTAACAAAAAAATTCATACTGGTGTAGTTTGGACTATTTAACTAAAATCTGCAATGAAAAATTTCGTAAACCCATCACGAGCCCCATGAAAAATCCCTAAACACGAAATGACACGTGCAACCGTCATATATCCGCCATTTTGGCAGATTTCCCCACCTTCGATCTTAGCAAAAAAATTCATACTGGTGTAGTTTGGGCTATTTAACTAAAATCTGAAATGAAAAAGTTCGTAAGCCCATTACGAGCCCCATGAAAAATCTCTAAACACGAAATGACATTGTGCAACCAACATATATCCGCCATTTGGACAGATTTCCCCACCTTCGATCTTAACAAAAAAACTCATACTGGTGTCGTTTGGACTATTTAACTAAAATCTGCAATGAAAAATTTCGTAAACCCATTACGAGCCCCATGAAAAATCCCTAAACACGAAATGACACGTGCAACCGTCATATATCCGCCATTTTGGCAGATTTCCCCACCTTCGATCTTAGCAAAAAAATTCATACTGGTGTAGTTTGGGCTATTTAACTAAAATCTGAAATGAAAAATTTCGTAAGCCCATTACGAGCCCCATGAAAAATCCCTAAACACGAAATGACATTGTGCAACCAACATATATCCGCCATTTTGGCAGATTTCCACACCTTAGATCTTAACAAAAAAATTCATACTAGTGTAGTTTGGACTATTTAACTAAAATCTGAAATGAAAAAGTTCGTAAGCCCATTACGAGCCCCATGAAAAATCCCTAAACACGAAATGACACGTGCAACCGACATATTTCCGCCATTTTGGCAGATTTCCCCACCTTCGATCTTAGCAAAAAAATTCATACTGGTGTAGTTTGGGCTATTTAACTAAAATCTGAAATGAAAAAGTTCGTAAGCCCATTACGAGCCCCATGAAAAATCCCTAAACACGAAATGACACGTGCAACCGACATATATCCGCCATTTTGGCAGACTTCGCCACCTTCGATCTTAGCAAAAATATTCATACTGGTGTAGTTTGGGCTATTTAACTAAAATCTGAAATGAAAAAGTTCGTAAGCCCATTACGAGCCCCATGAAAAATCCCTAAACACGAAATGACACGTGCAACCGACATATATCCGCCATTTTGGCAGACTTCGCCACCTTCGATCTTAGCAAAAAAATTCATACTGGTGTAGTTTGGGCTATTTAACTAAAATCTGAAATGAAAAAGTTCGTAAGCCCATTACGAGCCCCATGAAAAATCTCTAAACACGAAATGACATTGTGCAACCAACATATATCCGCCATTTGGACAGATTTCCCCACCTTCGATCTTAGCAAAAAAATTCATACTGGTGTAGTTTGGGCTATTTAACTAAAATCTGAAATGAAAAAGTTCGTAAGCCCATTACGAGCCCCATGAAAAATCCCTAAACACGAAATGACACGTGCAACCGACATATATCCGCCATTTTGGCAGACTTCGCCACCTTCGATCTTAGCAAAAATATTCATACTGGTGTAGTTTGGGCTATTTAACTAAAATCTGAAATGAAAAAGTTCGTAAGCCCATTACGAGCCCCATGAAAAATCCCTAAACACGAAATGACACGTGCAACCGACATATATCCGCCATTTTGGCAGACTTCGCCACCTTCGATCTTAGCAAAAAAATTCATACTGGTGTAGTTTGGGCTATTTAACTAAAATCTGAAATGAAAAAGTTCGTAAGCCCATTACGAGCCCCATGAAAAATCTCTAAACACGAAATGACATTGTGCAACCAACATATATCCGCCATTTGGACAGATTTCCCCACCTTCGATCTTAACAAAAAAACTCATACTGGTGTCGTTTGGACTATTTAACTAAAATCTGCAATGAAAAATTTCGTAAACCCATTACGAGCCCCATGAAAAATCCCTAAACACGAAATGACACGTGCAACCGTCATATTTCCGCCATTTTGGCAGATTTCCCCACCTTCGATCTTAACAAAAAAATTAATACTGGTGTAGTTTGGGCTATTTAACTAAAATCTGAAATGAAAAAGTTCGTAAGCCCATTACGAGTCCCATGAAAAATCCCTAAACACGAAATGACACGTGCAACCGTCATATATCCGCCATTTTGGCAGATTTCCCCACCTTCGATCTTAGCAAAAAAATTCATACTGGTGTAGTTTGGGCTGTTTAACTAAAATCTGAAATGAAAAAGTTCGTAAGCCCATTACGAGCCCCATGAAAAATCCCTAAACACGAAATGACACGTGCAACCGTCATATATCCGCCATTTTGGCAGATTTCCCCACCTTCGATCTTAGCAAAAAAATTCATACTGGTGTAGTTTGGGCTGTTTAACTAAAATCTGAAATGAAAAATTTCGTAAACCCATTACGAGCCCCATGAAAAATCCCTAAACACGAAATGACACGTGCAACCGTCATATATCCGCCATTTTGGCAGATTTCCCCACCTTCGATCTTAGCAAAAAAATTCATACTGGTGTAGTTTGGGCTGTTTAACTAAAATCTGAAATGAAAAAGTTCGTAAGCCCATTACGAGCCCCATGAAAAATCCCTAAACACGAAATGACACGTGCAACCGACATATATCCGCCATTTTGGCAGATTTCCCCACCTTCGATCTTAACAAAAAAATTAATACTGGTGTAGTTTGGGCTATTTAACTAAAATCTGAAATGAAAAAGTTCGTAAGCCCATTACGAGCCCCATGAAAAATCCCTAAACACGAAATGACACGTGCAACCGACATATATCCGCCATTTTGGCAGACTTCGCCACCTTCGATCTTAGCAAAAATATTCATACTGGTGTAGTTTGGGCTATTTAACTAAAATCTGAAATGAAAAAGTTCGTAAGCCCATTACGAGCCCCATGAAAAATCCCTAAACACGAAATGACACGTGCAACCGACATATATCCGCCATTTTGGCAGACTTCGCCACCTTCGATCTTAGCAAAAAAATTCATACTGGTGTAGTTTGGGCTATTTAACTAAAATCTGAAATGAAAAAGTTCGTAAGCCCATTACGAGCCCCATGAAAAATCTCTAAACACGAAATGACATTGTGCAACCAACATATATCCGCCATTTGGACAGATTTCCCCACCTTCGATCTTAACAAAAAAACTCATACTGGTGTCGTTTGGACTATTTAACTAAAATCTGCAATGAAAAATTTCGTAAACCCATTACGAGCCCCATGAAAAATCCCTAAACACGAAATGACACGTGCAACCGTCATATTTCCGCCATTTTGGCAGATTTCCCCACCTTCGATCTTAACAAAAAAATTAATACTGGTGTAGTTTGGGCTATTTAACTAAAATCTGAAATGAAAAAGTTCGTAAGCCCATTACGAGTCCCATGAAAAATCCCTAAACACGAAATGACACGTGCAACCGTCATATATCCGCCATTTTGGCAGATTTCCCCACCTTCGATCTTAGCAAAAAAATTCATACTGGTGTAGTTTGGGCTGTTTAACTAAAATCTGAAATGAAAAAGTTCGTAAGCCCATTACGAGCCCCATGAAAAATCCCTAAACACGAAATGACACGTGCAACCGTCATATATCCGCCATTTTGGCAGATTTCCCCACCTTCGATCTTAGCAAAAAAATTCATACTGGTGTAGTTTGGGCTGTTTAACTAAAATCTGAAATGAAAAATTTCGTAAACCCATTACGAGCCCCATGAAAAATCCCTAAACACGAAATGACACGTGCAACCGTCATATATCCGCCATTTTGGCAGATTTCCCCACCTTCGATCTTAGCAAAAAAATTCATACTGGTGTAGTTTGGGCTGTTTAACTAAAATCTGAAATGAAAAAGTTCGTAAGCCCATTACGAGCCCCATGAAAAATCCCTAAACACGAAATGACACGTGCAACCGACATATATCCGCCATTTTGGCAGATTTCCCCACCTTCGATCTTAACAAAAAAATTAATACTGGTGTAGTTTGGGCTATTTAACTAAAATCTGAAATGAAAAAGTTCGTAAGCCCATTACGAGTCCCATGAAAAATCCCTAAACACGAAATGACACGTGCAACCGTCATATATCCGCCATTTTGGCAGATTTCCCCACCTTCGATCTTAGCAAAAAAATTCATACTGGTGTAGTTTGGGCTATTTAACTAAAATCTGAAATGAAAAAGTTCGTAAGCCCATTACGAGCCCCATGAAAAATCCCTAAACACGAAATGACACGTGCAACCGACATATTTCCGCCATTTTGGCAGATTTCCCCACCTTCGATCTTAGCAAAAAAATTCATACTGGTGTAGTTTGGGCTGCTTAACTAAAATCTGAAATGAAAAAGTTCGTAAGCCCATTACGAGCCCCATGAAAAATCCCTAAACACGAAATGACATTGTGCAACCAACATATATCCGCCATTTTGGCAGATTTCCACAACTTAGATCTTAAAAAAAAAATTCATACTGGTGTAGTTTGGGCTATTTAACTAAAATCTGAAATGAAAAAGTTCGTAAGCCCATTACGAGCCCCATGAAAAATCCCTAAACACGAAATGACACGTGCAAGCGACATATATCCGCCATTTTGGCAGATTTCCCCACCTTCGATCTTAGCAAAAAAATTCATACTGGTGTAGTTTGGGCTATTTAACTAAAATCTGAAATGAAAAAGTTCGTAAGCCCATTACGAGCCCCATGAAAAATCTCTAAACACGAAATGACATTGTGCAACCAACATATATCCGCCATTTTGGCAGATTTCCACAACTTAGATCTTAAAAAAAAAATTCATACTGGTGTAGTTTGGGCTATTTAACTAAAATCTGAAATGAAAAAGTTCGTAAGCCCATTACGAGCCCCATGAAAAATCCCTAAACACGAAATGACACGTGCAAGCGACATATATCCGCCATTTTGGCAGATTTCCCCACCTTCGATCTTAGCAAAAAAATTCATACTGGTGTAGTTTGGGCTATTTAACTAAAATCTGAAATGAAAAAGTTCGTAAGCCCATTACGAGCCCCATGAAAAATCTCTAAACACGAAATGACATTGTGCAACCAACATATATCCGCCATTTTGACAGATTTCCCCACCTTCGATCTTAACAAAAAAATTCATACTGGTGTCGTTTGGACTATTTAACTAAAATCTGAAATGAAAAAGTTCGTAAGCCCATTACGAGTCCCATGAAAAATCCCTAAACACGAAATGACACGTGCAACCGTCATATATCCGCCATTTTGACAGATTTCCCCACCTTCGATCTTAACAAAAAAATTCATACTGGTGTCGTTTGGACTATTTAACTAAAATCTGCAATCAAAAATTTCGTAAACCCATTACGAGCCCCATGAAAAATCCCTAAACACGAAATGACACGTGCAACCGTCATATATCCGCCATTTTGGCAGATTTCCCCACCTTCGATCTTAGCAAAAAAATTCATACTGGTGTAGTTTGGACTATTTAACTAAAATCTGAAATGAAAAATTTCGTAAGCCCATTACGAGCCCCATGAAAAATCCCTAAACACGAAATGACATTGTGCAACCAACATATTTCCGCCATTTTGGCAGATTTCCCCACCTTCGATCTTAGCAAAAAAATTCATACTGGTGTAGTTTGGGCTATTTAACTAAAATCTGAAATGAAAAAGTTCGTAAGCCCATTACGAGCCCCATGAAAAATCCCTAAACACGAAATGACACGTGCAACCGACATATATCCGCCATTTTGGCAGACTTCGCCACCTTCGATCTTAGCAAAAATATTCATACTGGTGTAGTTTGGGCTATTTAACTAAAATCTGAAATGAAAAAGTTCGTAAGCCCATTACGAGCCCCATGAAAAATCCCTAAACACGAAATGACACGTGCAACCGACATATATCCGCCATTTTGGCAGACTTCGCCACCTTCGATCTTAGCAAAAAAATTCATACTGGTGTAGTTTGGGCTATTTAACTAAAATCTGAAATGAAAAAGTTCGTAAGCCCATTACGAGCCCCATGAAAAATCTCTAAACACGAAATGACATTGTGCAACCAACATATATCCGCCATTTGGACAGATTTCCCCACCTTCGATCTTAACAAAAAAACTCATACTGGTGTCGTTTGGACTATTTAACTAAAATCTGCAATGAAAAATTTCGTAAACCCATTACGAGCCCCATGAAAAATCCCTAAACACGAAATGACACGTGCAACCGTCATATATCCGCCATTTTGGCAGATTTCCCCACCTTCGATCTTAGCAAAAAAATTCATACTGGTGTAGTTTGGGCTGTTTAACTAAAATCTGAAATGAAAAAGTTCGTAAGCCCATTACGAGCCCCATGAAAAATCCCTAAACACGAAATGACACGTGCAACCGACATATATCCGCCATTTTGGCAGATTTCCCCACCTTCGATCTTAGCAAAAAAATTCATACTGGTGTAGTTTGGGCTGTTTAACTAAAATCTGAAATGAAAAAGTTCGTAAGCCCATTACGAGCCCCATGAAAAATCCCTAAACACGAAATGACACGTGCAACCGACATATATCCGCCATTTTGGCAGATTTCCCCACCTTCGATCTTAACAAAAAAATTAATACTGGTGTAGTTTGGGCTATTTAACTAAAATCTGAAATGAAAAAGTTCGTAAGCCCATTACGAGTCCCATGAAAAATCCCTAAACACGAAATGACACGTGCAACCGTCATATATCCGCCATTTTGGCAGATTTCCCCACCTTCGATCTTAGCAAAAAAATTCATACTGGTGTAGTTTGGGCTGTTTAACTAAAATCTGAAATGAAAAAGTTCGTAAGCCCATTACGAGCCCCATGAAAAATCCCTAAACACGAAATGACACGTGCAACCGTCATATATCCGCCATTTTGGCAGATTTCCCCACCTTCGATCTTAGCAAAAAAATTCATACTGGTGTAGTTTGGGCTGTTTAACTAAAATCTGAAATGAAAAATTTCGTAAACCCATTACGAGCCCCATGAAAAATCCCTAAACACGAAATGACACGTGCAACCGTCATATATCCGCCATTTTGGCAGATTTCCCCACCTTCGATCTTAGCAAAAAAATTCATACTGGTGTAGTTTGGGCTGTTTAACTAAAATCTGAAATGAAAAAGTTCGTAAGCCCATTACGAGCCCCATGAAAAATCCCTAAACACGAAATGACACGTGCAACCGACATATATCCGCCATTTTGGCAGATTTCCCCACCTTCGATCTTAACAAAAAAATTAATACTGGTGTAGTTTGGGCTATTTAACTAAAATCTGAAATGAAAAAGTTCGTAAGCCCATTACGAGTCCCATGAAAAATCCCTAAACACGAAATGACACGTGCAACCGTCATATATCCGCCATTTTGGCAGATTTCCCCACCTTCGATCTTAGCAAAAAAATTCATACTGGTGTAGTTTGGGCTATTTAACTAAAATCTGAAATGAAAAAGTTCGTAAGCCCATTACGAGTCCCATGAAAAATCCCTAAACACGAAATGACATTGTGCAACCAACATATATCCGCCATTTTGACAGATTTCCCCACCTTCGATCTTAACAAAAAAATTCATACTGGTGTCGTTTGGACTATTTAACTAAAATCTGCAATCAAAAATTTCGTAAACCCATTACGAGCCCCATGAAAAATCCCTAAACACGAAATGACACGTGCAACCGTCATATATCCGCCATTTTGGCAGATTTCCCCACCTTCGATCTTAGCAAAAAAATTCATACTGGTGTAGTTTGGGCTATTTAACTAAAATCTGAAATGAAAAATTTCGTAAGCCCATTACGAGCCCCATGAAAAATCCCTAAACACGAAATGACATTGTGCAACCAACATATATCCGCCATTTTGGCAGATTTCCACACCTTAGATCTTAACAAAAAAATTCATACTAGTGTAGTTTGGACTATTTAACTAAAATCTGAAATGAAAAAGTTCGTAAGCCCATTACGAGCCCCATGAAAAATCCCTAAACACGAAATGACACGTGCAACCGACATATTTCCGCCATTTTGGCAGATTTCCCCACCTTCGATCTTAGCAAAAAAATTCATACTGGTGTAGTTTGGGCTATTTAACTAAAATCTGAAATGAAAAAGTTCGTAAGCCCATTACGAGCCCCATGAAAAATCCCTAAACACGAAATGACACGTGCAACCGACATATATCCGCCATTTTGGCAGACTTCGCCACCTTCGATCTTAGCAAAAATATTCATACTGGTGTAGTTTGGGCTATTTAACTAAAATCTGAAATGAAAAAGTTCGTAAGCCCATTACGAGCCCCATGAAAAATCCCTAAACACGAAATGACACGTGCAACCGACATATATCCGCCATTTTGGCAGACTTCGCCACCTTCGATCTTAGCAAAAAAATTCATACTGGTGTAGTTTGGGCTATTTAACTAAAATCTGAAATGAAAAAGTTCGTAAGCCCATTACGAGCCCCATGAAAAATCTCTAAACACGAAATGACATTGTGCAACCAACATATATCCGCCATTTGGACAGATTTCCCCACCTTCGATCTTAACAAAAAAACTCATACTGGTGTCGTTTGGACTATTTAACTAAAATCTGCAATGAAAAATTTCGTAAACCCATTACGAGCCCCATGAAAAATCCCTAAACACGAAATGACACGTGCAACCGTCATATATCCGCCATTTTGGCAGATTTCCCCACCTTCGATCTTAGCAAAAAAATTCATACTGGTGTAGTTTGGGCTGTTTAACTAAAATCTGAAATGAAAAAGTTCGTAAGCCCATTACGAGCCCCATGAAAAATCCCTAAACACGAAATGACACGTGCAACCGACATATATCCGCCATTTTGGCAGATTTCCCCACCTTCGATCTTAACAAAAAAATTAATACTGGTGTAGTTTGGGCTATTTAACTAAAATCTGAAATGAAAAAGTTCGTAAGCCCATTACGAGTCCCATGAAAAATCCCTAAACACGAAATGACACGTGCAACCGTCATATATCCGCCATTTTGGCAGATTTCCCCACCTTCGATCTTAGCAAAAAAATTCATACTGGTGTAGTTTGGGCTGTTTAACTAAAATCTGAAATGAAAAAGTTCGTAAGCCCATTACGAGCCCCATGAAAAATCCCTAAACACGAAATGACACGTGCAACCGTCATATATCCGCCATTTTGGCAGATTTCCCCACCTTCGATCTTAGCAAAAAAATTCATACTGGTGTAGTTTGGGCTGTTTAACTAAAATCTGAAATGAAAAATTTCGTAAACCCATTACGAGCCCCATGAAAAATCCCTAAACACGAAATGACACGTGCAACCGTCATATATCCGCCATTTTGGCAGATTTCCCCACCTTCGATCTTAGCAAAAAAATTCATACTGGTGTAGTTTGGGCTGTTTAACTAAAATCTGAAATGAAAAAGTTCGTAAGCCCATTACGAGCCCCATGAAAAATCCCTAAACACGAAATGACACGTGCAACCGACATATATCCGCCATTTTGGCAGATTTCCCCACCTTCGATCTTAACAAAAAAATTAATACTGGTGTAGTTTGGGCTATTTAACTAAAATCTGAAATGAAAAAGTTCGTAAGCCCATTACGAGTCCCATGAAAAATCCCTAAACACGAAATGACACGTGCAACCGTCATATATCCGCCATTTTGGCAGATTTCCCCACCTTCGATCTTAGCAAAAAAATTCATACTGGTGTAGTTTGGGCTATTTAACTAAAATCTGAAATGAAAAAGTTCGTAAGCCCATTACGAGTCCCATGAAAAATCCCTAAACACGAAATGACACGTGCAACCGTCATATATCCGCCATTTTGGCAGATTTCCCCACCTTCGATCTTAGCAAAAAAATTCATACTGGTGTAGTTTGGGCTGTTTAACTAAAATCTGAAATGAAAAAGTTCGTAAGCCCATTACGAGCCCCATGAAAAATCCCTAAACACGAAATGACACGTGCAACCGTCATATATCCGCCATTTTGGCAGATTTCCCCACCTTCGATCTTAGCAAAAAAATTCATACTGGTGTAGTTTGGGCTGTTTAACTAAAATCTGAAATGAAAAATTTCGTAAACCCATTACGAGCCCCATGAAAAATCCCTAAACACGAAATGACACGTGCAACCGTCATATATCCGCCATTTTGGCAGATTTCCCCACCTTCGATCTTAGCAAAAAAATTCATACTGGTGTAGTTTGGGCTGTTTAACTAAAATCTGAAATGAAAAAGTTCGTAAGCCCATTACGAGCCCCATGAAAAATCCCTAAACACGAAATGACACGTGCAACCGACATATATCCGCCATTTTGGCAGATTTCCCCACCTTCGATCTTAACAAAAAAATTCATACTGGTGTAGTTTGGGCTATTTAACTAAAATCTGAAATGAAAAAGTTCGTAAGCCCATTACGAGTCCCATGAAAAATCCCTAAACACGAAATGACACGTGCAACCGTCATATATCCGCCATTTTGGCAGATTTCCCCACCTTCGATCTTAGCAAAAAAATTCATACTGGTGTAGTTTGGGCTGTTTAACTAAAATCTGAAATGAAAAAGTTCGTAAGCCCATTACGAGCCCCATGAAAAATCCCTAAACACGAAATGACACGTGCAACCGTCATATATCCGCCATTTTGGCAGATTTCCCCACCTTCGATCTTAGCAAAAAAATTCATACTGGTGTAGTTTGGGCTGTTTAACTAAAATCTGAAATGAAAAATTTCGTAAACCCATTACGAGCCCCATGAAAAATCCCTAAACACGAAATGACACGTGCAACCGTCATATATCCGCCATTTTGGCAGATTTCCCCACCTTCGATCTTAGCAAAAAAATTCATACTGGTGTAGTTTGGGCTGTTTAACTAAAATCTGAAATGAAAAAGTTCGTAAGCCCATTACGAGCCCCATGAAAAATCCCTAAACACGAAATGACACGTGCAACCGACATATATCCGCCATTTTGGCAGATTTCCCCACCTTCGATCTTAACAAAAAAATTAATACTGGTGTAGTTTGGGCTATTTAACTAAAATCTGAAATGAAAAAGTTCGTAAGCCCATTACGAGTCCCATGAAAAATCCCTAAACACGAAATGACACGTGCAACCGTCATATATCCGCCATTTTGGCAGATTTCCCCACCTTCGATCTTAGCAAAAAAATTCATACTGGTGTAGTTTGGGCTATTTAACTAAAATCTGAAATGAAAAAGTTCGTAAGCCCATTACGAGTCCCATGAAAAATCCCTAAACACGAAATGACACGTGCAACCGTCATATATCCGCCATTTTGGCAGATTTCCCCACCTTCGAACTTAGCAAAAAAATTCATACTGGTGTAGTTTGGGCTATTTAACTAAAATCTGAAATGAAAAAGTTCGTAAGCCCATTACGAGCCCCATGAAAAATCCCTAAACACGAAATGACACGTGCAACCGACATATTTCCGCCATTTTGGCAGATTTCCCCACCTTCGATCTTAGCAAAAAAATTCATACTGGTGTAGTTTGGGCTGCTTAACTAAAATCTGAAATGAAAAAGTTCGTAAGCCCATTACGAGCCCCATGAAAAATCCCTAAACACGAAATGACATTGTGCAACCAACATATATCCGCCATTTTGGCAGATTTCCACAACTTAGATCTTAAAAAAAAAATTCATACTGGTGTAGTTTGGGCTATTTATCTAAAATCTGAAATGAAAAAGTTCGTTTAGCCCATTACGAGCCCCATGAAAAATCCCTAAACACGAAATGACACGTGCAAGCGACATATATCCGCCATTTTGGCAGATTTCCCCACCTTCGATCTTAGCAAAAAAATTCATACTGGTGTAGTTTGGGCTATTTAACTAAAATCTGAAATGAAAAAGTTCGTAAGCCCATTACGAGCCCCATGAAAAATCTCTAAACACGAAATGACATTGTGCAACCAACATATATCCGCCATTTTGACAGATTTCCCCACCTTCGATCTTAACAAAAAAATTCATACTGGTGTCGTTTGGACTATTTAACTAAAATCTGCAATGAAAAATTTCGTAAACCCATTACGAGCCCCATGAAAAATCCCTAAACACGAAATGACACGTGCAACCGTCATATATCCGCCATTTTGGCAGATTTCCCCACCTTCGATCTTAGCAAAAAAATTCATACTGGTGTAGTTTGGGCTATTTAACTAAAATCTGAAATGAAAAATTTCGTAAGCCCATTACGAGCCCCATGAAAAATCCCTAAACACGAAATGACATTGTGCAACCAACATATATCCGCCATTTTGGCAGATTTCCACACCTTAGATCTTAACAAAAAAATTCATACTAGTGTAGTTTGGACTATTTAACTAAAATCTGAAATGAAAAAGTTCGTAAGCCCATTACGAGCCCCATGAAAAATCCCTAAACACGAAATGACACGTGCAACCGACATATTTCCGCCATTTTGGCAGATTTCCCCACCTTCGATCTTAGCAAAAAAATTCATACTGGTGTAGTTTGGGCTATTTAACTAAAATCTGAAATGAAAAAGTTCGTAAGCCCATTACGAGCCCCATGAAAAATCCCTAAACACGAAATGACACGTGCAACCGACATATATCCGCCATTTTGGCAGACTTCGCCACCTTCGATCTTAGCAAAAATATTCATACTGGTGTAGTTTGGGCTATTTAACTAAAATCTGAAATGAAAAAGTTCGTAAGCCCATTACGAGCCCCATGAAAAATCCCTAAACACGAAATGACACGTGCAACCGACATATATCCGCCATTTTGGCAGACTTCGCCACCTTCGATCTTAGCAAAAAAATTCATACTGGTGTAGTTTGGGCTATTTAACTAAAATCTGAAATGAAAAAGTTCGTAAGCCCATTACGAGCCCCATGAAAAATCTCTAAACACGAAATGACATTGTGCAACCAACATATATCCGCCATTTGGACAGATTTCCCCACCTTCGATCTTAACAAAAAAACTCATACTGGTGTCGTTTGGACTATTTAACTAAAATCTGCAATGAAAAATTTCGTAAACCCATTACGAGCCCCATGAAAAATCCCTAAACACGAAATGACACGTGCAACCGTCATATATCCGCCATTTTGGCAGATTTCCCCACCTTCGATCTTAGCAAAAAAATTCATACTGGTGTAGTTTGGGCTGTTTAACTAAAATCTGAAATGAAAAAGTTCGTAAGCCCATTACGAGCCCCATGAAAAATCCCTAAACACGAAATGACATTGTGCAACCAACATATATCCGCCATTTTGGCAGATTTCCACACCTTAGATCTTAACAAAAAAATTCATACTGGTGTAGTTTGGGCTATTTAACTAAAATCTGAAATGAAAAAGTTCGTAAGCCCATTACGAGTCCCATGAAAAATCCCTAAACACGAAATGACACGTGCAACCGTCATATATCCGCCATTTTGGCAGATTTCCCCACCTTCGATCTTAGCAAAAAAATTCATACTGGTGTAGTTTGGGCTATTTAACTAAAATCTGAAATGAAAAAGTTCGTAAGCCCATTACGAGTCCCATGAAAAATCCCTAAACACGAAATGACACGTGCAACCGTCATATATCCGCCATTTTGGCAGATTTCCCCACCTTCGATCTTAGCAAAAAAATTCAT
This sequence comes from Muscidifurax raptorellus, assembly GCA_020010945.3. Classification (NCBI taxonomy): domain Eukaryota; kingdom Metazoa; phylum Arthropoda; class Insecta; order Hymenoptera; family Pteromalidae; genus Muscidifurax; species Muscidifurax raptorellus. The sequence continues at coordinate 28,391,057 of CM052080.1, read as the reverse complement.
ACTGGTGTAGTTTGGGCTATTTAACTAAAATCTGAAATGAAAAAGTTCGTAAGCCCATTACGAGTCCCATGAAAAATCCCTAAACACGAAATGACACGTGCAACCGTCATATATCCGCCATTTTGGCAGATTTCCCCATCTTCGAACTTAGCAAAAAAATTCATACTGGTGTAGTTTGGGCTATTTAACTAAAATCTGAAATGAAAAAGTTCGTAAGCCCATTACGAGCCCCATGAAAAATCCCTAAACACGAAATGACACGTGCAACCGACATATTTCCGCCATTTTGGCAGATTTCCCCACCTTCGATCTTAGCAAAAAAATTCATACTGGTGTAGTTTGGGCTGCTTAACTAAAATCTGAAATGAAAAAGTTCGTAAGCCCATTACGAGCCCCATGAAAAATCCCTAAACACGAAATGACATTGTGCAACCAACATATATCCGCCATTTTGGCAGATTTCCACAACTTAGATCTTAAAAAAAAAATTCATACTGGTGTAGTTTGGGCTATTTAACTAAAATCTGAAATGAAAAAGTTCGTAAGCCCATTACGAGCCCCATGAAAAATCCCTAAACACGAAATGACACGTGCAAGCGACATATATCCGCCATTTTGGCAGATTTCCCCACCTTCGATCTTAGCAAAAAAATTCATACTGGTGTAGTTTGGGCTATTTAACTAAAATCTGAAATGAAAAAGTTCGTAAGCCCATTACGAGCCCCATGAAAAATCTCTAAACACGAAATGACATTGTGCAACCAACATATATCCGCCATTTTGACAGATTTCCCCACCTTCGATCTTAACAAAAAAATTCATACTGGTGTCGTTTGGACTATTTAACTAAAATCTGCAATGAAAAATTTCGTAAACCCATTACGAGCCCCATGAAAAATCCCTAAACACGAAATGACACGTGCAACCGTCATATATCCGCCATTTTGGCAGATTTCCCCACCTTCGATCTTAGCAAAAAAATTCATACTGGTGTAGTTTGGGCTATTTAACTAAAATCTGAAATGAAAAATTTCGTAAGCCCATTACGAGCCCCATGAAAAATCCCTAAACACGAAATGACATTGTGCAACCAACATATATCCGCCATTTTGGCAGATTTCCACACCTTAGATCTTAACAAAAAAATTCATACTAGTGTAGTTTGGACTATTTAACTAAAATCTGAAATGAAAAAGTTCGTAAGCCCATTACGAGCCCCATGAAAAATCCCTAAACACGAAATGACACGTGCAACCGACATAGTTCCGCCATTTTGGCAGATTTCCCCACCTTCGATCTTAGCAAAAAAATTCATACTGGTGTAGTTTGGGCTATTTAACTAAAATCTGAAATGAAAAAGTTCGTAAGCCCATTACGAGCCCCATGAAAAATCCCTAAACACGAAATGACACGTGCAACCGACATATATCCGCCATTTTGGCAGACTTCGCCACCTTCGATCTTAGCAAAAATATTCATACTGGTGTAGTTTGGGCTATTTAACTAAAATCTGAAATGAAAAAGTTCGTAAGCCCATTACGAGCCCCATGAAAAATCCCTAAACACGAAATGACACGTGCAACCGACATATATCCGCCATTTTGGCAGACTTCGCCACCTTCGATCTTAGCAAAAAAATTCATACTGGTGTAGTTTGGGCTATTTAACTAAAATCTGAAATGAAAAAGTTCGTAAGCCCATTACGAGCCCCATGAAAAATCTCTAAACACGAAATGACATTGTGCAACCAACATATATCCGCCATTTGGACAGATTTCCCCACCTTCGATCTTAACAAAAAAACTCATACTGGTGTCGTTTGGACTATTTAACTAAAATCTGCAATGAAAAATTTCGTAAACCCATTACGAGCCCCATGAAAAATCCCTAAACACGAAATGACACGTGCAACCGTCATATATCCGCCATTTTGGCAGATTTCCCCACCTTCGATCTTAGCAAAAAAATTCATACTGGTGTAGTTTGGGCTGTTTAACTAAAATCTGAAATGAAAAATTTCGTAAGCCCATTACGAGCCCCATGAAAAATCCCTAAACACGAAATGACATTGTGCAACCAACATATATCCGCCATTTTGGCAGATTTCCACACCTTAGATCTTAACAAAAAAATTCATACTAGTGTAGTTTGGACTATTTAACTAAAATCTGAAATGAAAAAGTTCGTAAGCCCATTACGAGCCCCATGAAAAATCCCTAAACACGAAATGACACGTGCAACCGACATATTTCCGCCATTTTGGCAGATTTCCCCACCTTCGATCTTAGCAAAAAAATTCATACTGGTGTAGTTTGGGCTATTTAACTAAAATCTGAAATGAAAAAGTTCGTAAGCCCATTACGAGCCCCATGAAAAATCCCTAAACACGAAATGACACGTGCAACCGACATATATCCGCCATTTTGGCAGACTTCGCCACCTTCGATCTTAGCAAAAATATTCATACTGGTGTAGTTTGGGCTATTTAACTAAAATCTGAAATGAAAAAGTTCGTAAGCCCATTACGAGCCCCATGAAAAATCCCTAAACACGAAATGACACGTGCAACCGACATATATCCGCCATTTTGGCAGACTTCGCCACCTTCGATCTTAGCAAAAAAATTCATACTGGTGTAGTTTGGGCTATTTAACTAAAATCTGAAATGAAAAAGTTCGTAAGCCCATTACGAGCCCCATGAAAAATCTCTAAACACGAAATGACATTGTGCAACCAACATATATCCGCCATTTGGACAGATTTCCCCACCTTAGATCTTAACAAAAAAATTCATACTGGTGTAGTTTGGGCTATTTAACTAAAATCTGAAATGAAAAAGTTCGTAAGCCCATTAGGAGCCCCATGAAAATTCCCTAAACACGAAATGACACGTGCAAGCGACATATATCCGCCATTTTGGCAGATTTCCCCACCTTCGATCTTAGCAAAAAAATTCATACTGGTGTAGTTTGGGCTATTTAATTAAATCTGAAATGAAAAAGTTCGTAAGCCCATTACGAGCCCCATGAAAAATCCCTAAACACGAAATGACACGTGCAACCGACATATATCCGCCATTTTGGCAGATTTCCCCACCATCGATCTTAACAAAAAAATTCATACTGGTGTAGTTTGGGCTATTTAACTAAAATCTGAAATGAAAAAGTTCGTAAGCCCATTACGAGTCCCATGAAAAATCCCTAAACACGAAATGACACGTGCAACCGTCATATATCCGCCATTTTGGCAGATTTCCCCACCTTCGATCTTAGCAAAAAAATTCATACTGGTGTAGTTTGGGCTATTTAACTAAAATCTGAAATGAAAAAGTTCGTAAGCCCATTACGAGTCCCATGAAAAATCCCTAAACACGAAATGACACGTGCAACCGTCATATATCCGCCATTTTGGCAGATTTCCCCACCTTCGAACTTAGCAAAAAAATTCATACTGGTGTAGTTTGGGCTATTTAACTAAAATCTGAAATGAAAAAGTTCGTAAGCCCATTACGAGCCCCATGAAAAATCCCTAAACACGAAATGACACGTGCAACCGACATATTTCCGCCATTTTGGCAGATTTCCCCACCTTCGATCTTAGCAAAAAAATTCATACTGGTGTAGTTTGGGCTGCTTAACTAAAATCTGAAATGAAAAAGTTCGTAAGCCCATTACGAGCCCCATGAAAAATCCCTAAACACGAAATGACATTGTGCAACCAACATATATCCGCCATTTTGGCAGATTTCCACAACTTAGATCTTAAAAAAAAAATTCATACTGGTGTAGTTTGGGCTATTTATCTAAAATCTGAAATGAAAAAGTTCGTTTAGCCCATTACGAGCCCCATGAAAAATCCCTAAACACGAAATGACACGTGCAAGCGACATATATCCGCCATTTTGGCAGATTTCCCCACCTTCGATCTTAGCAAAAAAATTCATACTGGTGTAGTTTGGGCTATTTAACTAAAATCTGAAATGAAAAAGTTCGTAAGCCCATTACGAGCCCCATGAAAAATCTCTAAACACGAAATGACATTGTGCAACCAACATATATCCGCCATTTTGACAGATTTCCCCACCTTCGATCTTAACAAAAAAATTCATACTGGTGTCGTTTGGACTATTTAACTAAAATCTGCAATGAAAAATTTCGTAAACCCATTACGAGCCCCATGAAAAATCCCTAAACACGAAATGACACGTGCAACCGTCATATATCCGCCATTTTGGCAGATTTCCCCACCTTCGATCTTAGCAAAAAAATTCATACTGGTGTAGTTTGGGCTATTTAACTAAAATCTGAAATGAAAAATTTCGTAAGCCCATTACGAGCCCCATGAAAAATCCCTAAACACGAAATGACATTGTGCAACCAACATATATCCGCCATTTTGGCAGATTTCCACACCTTAGATCTTAACAAAAAAATTCATACTAGTGTAGTTTGGACTATTTAACTAAAATCTGAAATGAAAAAGTTCGTAAGCCCATTACGAGCCCCATGAAAAATCCCTAAACACGAAATGACACGTGCAACCGACATATTTCCGCCATTTTGGCAGATTTCCCCACCTTCGATCTTAGCAAAAAAATTCATACTGGTGTAGTTTGGGCTATTTAACTAAAATCTGAAATGAAAAAGTTCGTAAGCCCATTACGAGCCCCATGAAAAATCCCTAAACACGAAATGACACGTGCAACCGACATATATCCGCCATTTTGGCAGACTTCGCCACCTTCGATCTTAGCAAAAATATTCATACTGGTGTAGTTTGGGCTATTTAACTAAAATCTGAAATGAAAAAGTTCGTAAGCCCATTACGAGCCCCATGAAAAATCCCTAAACACGAAATGACACGTGCAACCGACATATATCCGCCATTTTGGCAGACTTCGCCACCTTCGATCTTAGCAAAAAAATTCATACTGGTGTAGTTTGGGCTATTTAACTAAAATCTGAAATGAAAAAGTTCGTAAGCCCATTACGAGCCCCATGAAAAATCTCTAAACACGAAATGACATTGTGCAACCAACATATATCCGCCATTTGGACAGATTTCCCCACCTTCGATCTTAACAAAAAAACTCATACTGGTGTCGTTTGGACTATTTAACTAAAATCTGCAATGAAAAATTTCGTAAACCCATTACGAGCCCCATGAAAAATCCCTAAACACGAAATGACACGTGCAACCGTCATATATCCGCCATTTTGGCAGATTTCCCCACCTTCGATCTTAGCAAAAAAATTCATACTGGTGTAGTTTGGGCTGTTTAACTAAAATCTGAAATGAAAAAGTTCGTAAGCCCATTACGAGCCCCATGAAAAATCCCTAAACACGAAATGACATTGTGCAACCAACATATATCCGCCATTTTGGCAGATTTCCACACCTTAGATCTTAACAAAAAAATTCATACTGGTGTAGTTTGGGCTATTTAACTAAAATCTGAAATGAAAAAGTTCGTAAGCCCATTACGAGTCCCATGAAAAATCCCTAAACACGAAATGACACGTGCAACCGTCATATATCCGCCATTTTGGCAGATTTCCCCACCTTCGATCTTAGCAAAAAAATTCATACTGGTGTAGTTTGGGCTATTTAACTAAAATCTGAAATGAAAAAGTTCGTAAGCCCATTACGAGTCCCATGAAAAATCCCTAAACACGAAATGACACGTGCAACCGTCATATATCCGCCATTTTGGCAGATTTCCCCACCTTCGATCTTAGCAAAAAAATTCATACTGGTGTAGTTTGGGCTATTTAACTAAAATCTGAAATGAAAAAGTTCGTAAGCCCATTACGAGTCCCATGAAAAATCCCTAAACACGAAATGACACGTGCAACCGTCATATATCCGCCATTTTGGCAGATTTCCCCATCTTCGAACTTAGCAAAAAAATTCATACTGGTGTAGTTTGGGCTATTTAACTAAAATCTGAAATGAAAAAGTTCGTAAGCCCATTACGAGCCCCATGAAAAATCCCTAAACACGAAATGACACGTGCAACCGACATATTTCCGCCATTTTGGCAGATTTCCCCACCTTCGATCTTAGCAAAAAAATTCATACTGGTGTAGTTTGGGCTGCTTAACTAAAATCTGAAATGAAAAAGTTCGTAAGCCCATTACGAGCCCCATGAAAAATCCCTAAACACGAAATGACATTGTGCAACCAACATATATCCGCCATTTTGGCAGATTTCCACAACTTAGATCTTAAAAAAAAAATTCATACTGGTGTAGTTTGGGCTATTTAACTAAAATCTGAAATGAAAAAGTTCGTAAGCCCATTACGAGCCCCATGAAAAATCCCTAAACACGAAATGACACGTGCAAGCGACATATATCCGCCATTTTGGCAGATTTCCCCACCTTCGATCTTAGCAAAAAAATTCATACTGGTGTAGTTTGGGCTATTTAACTAAAATCTGAAATGAAAAAGTTCGTAAGCCCATTACGAGCCCCATGAAAAATCTCTAAACACGAAATGACATTGTGCAACCAACATATATCCGCCATTTTGACAGATTTCCCCACCTTCGATCTTAACAAAAAAATTCATACTGGTGTCGTTTGGACTATTTAACTAAAATCTGCAATGAAAAATTTCGTAAACCCATTACGAGCCCCATGAAAAATCCCTAAACACGAAATGACACGTGCAACCGTCATATATCCGCCATTTTGGCAGATTTCCCCACCTTCGATCTTAGCAAAAAAATTCATACTGGTGTAGTTTGGGCTATTTAACTAAAATCTGAAATGAAAAATTTCGTAAGCCCATTACGAGCCCCATGAAAAATCCCTAAACACGAAATGACATTGTGCAACCAACATATATCCGCCATTTTGGCAGATTTCCACACCTTAGATCTTAACAAAAAAATTCATACTAGTGTAGTTTGGACTATTTAACTAAAATCTGAAATGAAAAAGTTCGTAAGCCCATTACGAGCCCCATGAAAAATCCCTAAACACGAAATGACACGTGCAACCGACATATTTCCGCCATTTTGGCAGATTTCCCCACCTTCGATCTTAGCAAAAAAATTCATACTGGTGTAGTTTGGGCTATTTAACTAAAATCTGAAATGAAAAAGTTCGTAAGCCCATTACGAGCCCCATGAAAAATCCCTAAACACGAAATGACACGTGCAACCGACATATATCCGCCATTTTGGCAGACTTCGCCACCTTCGATCTTAGCAAAAATATTCATACTGGTGTAGTTTGGGCTATTTAACTAAAATCTGAAATGAAAAAGTTCGTAAGCCCATTACGAGCCCCATGAAAAATCCCTAAACACGAAATGACACGTGCAACCGACATATATCCGCCATTTTGGCAGACTTCGCCACCTTCGATCTTAGCAAAAAAATTCATACTGGTGTAGTTTGGGCTATTTAACTAAAATCTGAAATGAAAAAGTTCGTAAGCCCATTACGAGCCCCATGAAAAATCTCTAAACACGAAATGACATTGTGCAACCAACATATATCCGCCATTTGGACAGATTTCCCCACCTTCGATCTTAACAAAAAAACTCATACTGGTGTCGTTTGGACTATTTAACTAAAATCTGCAATGAAAAATTTCGTAAACCCATTACGAGCCCCATGAAAAATCCCTAAACACGAAATGACACGTGCAACCGTCATATATCCGCCATTTTGGCAGATTTCCCCACCTTCGATCTTAGCAAAAAAATTCATACTGGTGTAGTTTGGGCTGTTTAACTAAAATCTGAAATGAAAAAGTTCGTAAGCCCATTACGAGCCCCATGAAAAATCCCTAAACACGAAATGACATTGTGCAACCAACATATATCCGCCATTTTGGCAGATTTCCACACCTTAGATCTTAACAAAAAAATTCATACTAGTGTAGTTTGGACTATTTAACTAAAATCTGAAATGAAAAAGTTCGTAAGCCCATTACGAGCCCCATGAAAAATCCCTAAACACGAAATGACACTTGCAACCGACATATTTCCGCCATTTTGGCAGATTTCCCCACCTTCGATCTTAGCAAAAAAATTCATACTGGTGTAGTTTGGGCTATTTAACTAAAATCTGAAATGAAAAAGTTCGTAAGCCCATTACGAGCCCCATGAAAAATCCCTAAACACGAAATGACACGTGCAACCGACATATATCCGCCATTTTGGCAGATTTCCCCACCTTCGATCTTAACAAAAAAATTCATACTGGTGTAGTTTGGACTATTTAACTAAAATCTGCAATGAAAAATTTCGTAAACCCATCACGAGCCCCATGAAAAATCCCTAAACACGAAATGACACGTGCAACCGTCATATATCCGCCATTTTGGCAGATTTCCCCACCTTCGATCTTAGCAAAAAAATTCATACTGGTGTAGTTTGGGCTGTTTAACTAAAATCTGAAATGAAAAAGTTCGTAAGCCCATTACGAGCCCCATGAAAAATCCCTAAACACGAAATGACACGTGCAACCGTCATATATCCGCCATTTTGGCAGATTTCCCCACCTTAGATCTTAACAAAAAAATTCATACTGGTGTAGTTTGGGCTATTTAACTAAAATCTGAAATGAAAAAGTTCGTAAGCCCATTACGAGCCCCATGAAAAATCTCTAAACACGAAATGACATTGTGCAACCAACATATATCCGCCATTTTGACAGATTTCCCCACCTTCGATCTTAACAAAAAAATTCATACTGGTGTAGTTTGGACTATTTAACTAAAATCTGCAATGAAAAATTTCGTAAACCCATTACGAGCCCCATGAAAAATTCCTAAACACGAAATGACACGTGCAACCGTCATATATCCGCCATTTTGGCAGATTTCCCCACCTTCGATCTTAGCAAAAAAATTCATACTGGTGTAGTTTGGGCTGTTTAACTAAAATCTGAAATGAAAAAGTTCGTAAGCCCATTACGAGCCCCATGAAAAATCCCTAAACACGAAATGACATTGTGCAACCAACATATATCCGCCATTTTGGCAGATTTCCACACCTTAGATCTTAACAAAAAAATTCATACTAGTGTAGTTTGGACTATTTAACTAAAATCTGAAATGAAAAAGTTCGTAAGCCCATTACGAGCCCCATGAAAAATCCCTAAACACGAAATGACACTTGCAACCGACATATTTCCGCCATTTTGGCAGATTTCCCCACCTTCGATCTTAGCAAAAAAATTCATACTGGTGTAGTTTGGGCTATTTAACTAAAATCTGAAATGAAAAAGTTCGTAAGCCCATTACGAGCCCCATGAAAAATCCCTAAACACGAAATGACACGTGCAACCGTCATATATCCGCCATTTTGGCAGATTTCCCCACCTTCGATCTTAGCAAAAAAATTCATACTGGTGTAGTTTGGGCTGTTTAACTAAAATCTGAAATGAAAAAGTTCGTAAGCCCATTACGAGCCCCATGAAAAATCCCTAAACACGAAATGACATTGTGCAACCAACATATATCCGCCATTTTGGCAGTTTTCCACACCTTAGATCTTAACAAAAAAATTCATACTAGTGTAGTTTGGACTATTTAACTAAAATCTGAAATGAAAAAGTTCGTAAGCCCATTACGAGCCCCATGAAAAATCCCTAAACACGAAATGACACTTGCAACCGACATATTTCCGCCATTTTGGCAGATTTCCCCACCTTAGATCTTAGCAAAAAAATTCATACTGATGTAGTTTGGGCTATTTAACTAAAATCTGAAATGAAAAAGTTCGTAAGCCCATTATGAGCCCCATGAAAAATCTCTAAACACGAAATGACATTGTGCAACCAACATATATCCGCCATTTTGACAGATTTCCCCACCTTCGATCTTGACAAAAAAATTCATACTGGTGTCGTTTGGACTATTTAACTAAAATCTGCAATGAAAAATTTCGTAAACCCATTACGAGCCCCATGAAAAATCCCTAAACACGAAATGACACGTGCAACCGTCATATATCCGCCATTTTGGCAGATTTCCCCACCTTCGATCTTAGCAAAAAAATTCATACTGGTGTAGTTTGGGCTATTTAACTAAAATCTGAAATGAAAAATTTCGTAAGCCCATTACGAGCCCCATGAAAAATCCCTAAACACGAAATGACATTGTGCAACCAACATATATCCGCCATTTTGGCAGATTTCCACACCTTAGATCTTAACAAAAAAATTCATACTAGTGTAGTTTGGACTATTTAACTAAAATCTGAAATGAAAAAGTTCGTAAGCCCATTACGAGCCCCATGAAAAATCCCTAAACACGAAATGACACGTGCAACCGACATATTTCCGCCATTTTGGCAGATTTCCCCACCTTCGATCTTAGCAAAAAAATTCATACTGGTGTAGTTTGGGCTATTTAACTAAAATCTGAAATGAAAAAGTTCGTAAGCCCATTACGAGCCCCATGAAAAATCCCTAAACACGAAATGACATTGTGCAACCAACATATATCCGCCATTTTGACAGATTTCCCCACCTTAGATCTTAACAAAAAAATTCATACTGGTGTAGTTTGGGCTATTTAACTAAAATCTGAAATGAAAAAGTTCGTAAGCCCATTAGGAGCCCCATGAAAATTCCCTAAACACGAAATGACACGTGCAAGCGACATATATCCGCCATTTTGGCAGATTTCCCCACCTTCGATCTTAGCAAAAAAATTCATACTGGTGTAGTTTGGGCTATTTAATTAAATCTGAAATGAAAAAGTTCGTAAGCCCATTACGAGCCCCATGAAAAATCCCTAAACACGAAATGACACGTGCAACCGACATATATCCGCCATTTTGGCAAATTTCCCCACCTTCGATCTTAACAAAAAAATTCATACTGGTGTAGTTTGGGCTATTTAACTAAAATCTGAAATGAAAAAGTTCGTAAGCCCATTACGAGTCCCATGAAAAATCCCTAAACACGAAATGACACGTGCAACCGTCATATATCCGCCATTTTGGCAGATTTCCCCACCTTCGATCTTAGCAAAAAAATTCATACTGGTGTAGTTTGGGCTATTTAACTAAAATCTGAAATGAAAAAGTTCGTAAGCCCATTACGAGTCCCATGAAAAATCCCTAAACACGAAATGACACGTGCAACCGTCATATATCCGCCATTTTGGCAGATTTCCCCACCTTCGAACTTAGCAAAAAAATTCATACTGGTGTAGTTTGGGCTATTTAACTAAAATCTGAAATGAAAAAGTTCGTAAGCCCATTACGAGCCCCATGAAAAATCCCTAAACACGAAATGACACGTGCAACCGACATATTTCCGCCATTTTGGCAGATTTCCCCACGTTCGATCTTAGCAAAAAAATTCATACTGGTGTAGTTTGGGCTGCTTAACTAAAATCTGAAATGAAAAAGTTCGTAAGCCCATTACGAGCCCCATGAAAAATCCCTAAACACGAAATGACATTGTGCAACCAACATATATCCGCCATTTTGGCAGATTTCCACAACTTAGATCTTAAAAAAAAAATTCATACTGGTGTAGTTTGGGCTATTTAACTAAAATCTGAAATGAAAAAGTTCGTAAGCCCATTACGAGCCCCATGAAAAATCCCTAAACACGAAATGACACGTGCAAGCGACATATATCCGCCATTTTGGCAGATTTCCCCACCTTCGATCTTAGCAAAAAAATTCATACTGGTGTAGTTTGGGCTATTTAACTAAAATCTGAAATGAAAAAGTTCGTAAGCCCATTACGAGCCCCATGAAAAATCTCTAAACACGAAATGACATTGTGCAACCAACATATATCCGCCATTTTGACAGATTTCCCCACCTTCGATCTTAACAAAAAAATTCATACTGGTGTCGTTTGGACTATTTAACTAAAATCTGCAATGAAAAATTTCGTAAACCCATTACGAGCCCCATGAAAAATCCCTAAACACGAAATGACACGTGCAACCGTCATATATCCGCCATTTTGGCAGATTTCCCCACCTTCGATCTTAGCAAAAAAATTCATACTGGTGTAGTTTGGGCTATTTAACTAAAATCTGAAATGAAAAATTTCGTAAGCCCATTACGAGCCCCATGAAAAATCCCTAAACACGAAATGACATTGTGCAACCAACATATATCCGCCATTTTGGCAGATTTCCACACCTTAGATCTTAACAAAAAAATTCATACTAGTGTAGTTTGGACTATTTAACTAAAATCTGAAATGAAAAAGTTCGTAAGCCCATTACGAGCCCCATGAAAAATCCCTAAACACGAAATGACACGTGCAACCGACATATTTCCGCCATTTTGGCAGATTTCCCCACCTTCGATCTTAGCAAAAAAATTCATACTGGTGTAGTTTGGGCTATTTAACTAAAATCTGAAATGAAAAAGTTTGTAAGCCCATTACGAGCCCCATGAAAAATCCCTAAACACGAAATGACACGTGCAACCGACATATATCCGCCATTTTGGCAGACTTCGCCACCTTCGATCTTAGCAAAAATATTCATACTGGTGTAGTTTGGGCTATTTAACTAAAATCTGAAATGAAAAAGTTCGTAAGCCCATTACGAGCCCCATGAAAAATCCCTAAACACGAAATGACACGTGCAACCGACATATATCCGCCATTTTGGCAGACTTCGCCACCTTCGATCTTAGCAAAAAAATTCATACTGGTGTAGTTTGGGCTATTTAACTAAAATCTGAAATGAAAAAGTTCGTAAGCCCATTACGAGCCCCATGAAAAATCTCTAAACACGAAATGACATTGTGCAACCAACATATATCCGCCATTTTGACAGATTTCCCCACCTTCGATCTTAGCGAAAAAATTCATACTGGTGTAGTTTGGGCTATTTAACTAAAATCTGAAATGAAAAAGTTCGTAAGCCCATTACGAGCCCCATGAAAAATCCCTAAACACGAAATGACACGTGCAACCGACATATATCCGCCATTTTGGCAGATTTCCCCACCTTGGATCTTAACAAAAAAATTCATACTGGTGTAGTTTGGACTATTTAACTAAAATCTGAAATGAAAAAGTTCGTAAGCCCATTACGAGCCCCATGAAAAATCTCTAAACACGAAATGACATTGTGCAACCAACATATATCCGCCATTTTGACAGATTTCCCAACCTTCGATCTTAACAAAAAAACTCATACTGGTGTCGTTTGGACTATTTAACTAAAATCTGCAATGAAAAATTTCGTAAACCCATTACGAGCCCCATGAAAAATCCCTAAACACGAAATGACACGTGCAACCGTCATATATCCGCCATTTTGGCAGATTTCCCCACCTTCGATCTTAGCAAAAAAATTCATACTGGTGTAGATTGGGCTGTTTAACTAAAATCTGAAATGAAAAAGTTCGTAAGCCCATTACGAGCCCCATGAAAAATCCCTAAACACGAAATGACATTGTGCAACCAACATATATCCGCCATTTTGGCAGATTTCCACACCTTAGATCTTAACAAAAAAATTCATACTAGTGTAGTTTGGACTATTTAACTAAAATCTGAAATGAAAAAGTTCGTAAGCCCATTACGAGCCCCATGAAAAATCCCTAAACACGAAATGACACTTGCAACCGACATATTTCCGCCATTTTGGCAGATTTCCCCACCTTCGATCTTAGCAAAAAAATTCATACTGGTGTAGTTTGGGCTATTTAACTAAAATCTGAAATGAAAAAGTTCGTAAGCCCATTACGAGCCTCATGAAAAATCCCTAAACACGAAATGACACGTGCAACCGACATATATCCGCCATTTTGGCAGATTTCCCCACCTTCGATCTTAACAAAAAAATTCATACTGGTGTAGTTTGGACTATTTAACTAAAATCTGCAATGAAAAATTTCGTAAACCCATCACGAGCCCCATGAAAAATCCCTAAACACGAAATGACACGTGCAACCGTCATATATCCGCCATTTTGGCAGATTTCCCCACCTTCGATCTTAGCAAAAAAATTCATACTGGTGTAGTTTGGGCTGTTTAACTAAAATCTGAAATGAAAAAGTTCGTAAGCCCATTACGAGCCCCATGAAAAATCCCTAAACACGAAATGACACGTGCAACCGTCATATATCCGCCATTTTGGCAGATTTCCCCACCTTAGATCTTAACAAAAAAATTCATACTGGTGTAGTTTGGGCTATTTAACTAAAATCTGAAATGAAAAAGTTCGTAAGCCCATTACGAGCCCCATGAAAAATCTCTAAACACGAAATGACATTGTGCAACCAACATATATCCGCCATTTTGACAGATTTCCCCACCTTCGATCTTAACAAAAAAATTCATACTAGTGTAGTTTGGACTATTTAACTAAAATCTGCAATGAAAAATTTCGTAAACCCATTACGAGCCCCATGAAAAATCCCTAAACACGAAATGACACGTGCAACCGTCATATATCCGCCATTTTGGCAGATTTCCCCACCTTCGATCTTAGCAAAAAAATTCATACTGGTGTAGTTTGGGCTGTTTAACTAAAATCTGAAATGAAAAAGTTCGTAAGCCCATTACGAGCCCCATGAAAAATCCCTAAACACGAAATGACATTGTGCAACCAACATATATCCGCCATTTTGGCAGATTTCCACACCTTAGATCTTAACAAAAAAATTCATACTAGTGTAGTTTGGACTATTTAACTAAAATCTGAAATGAAAAAGTTCGTAAGCCCATTACGAGCCCCATGAAAAATCCCTAAACACGAAATGACACTTGCAAGCGACATATATCCGCCATTTTGGCAGATTTCCCCACCTTCGATCTTAGCAAAAAAATTCATACTGGTGTAGTTTGGGCTATTTAATTAAATCTGAAATGAAAAAGTTCGTAAGCCCATTACGAGCCCCATGAAAAATCCCTAAACACGAAATGACACGTGCAACCGACATATATCCGCCATTTTGGCAAATTTCCCCACCTTCGATCTTAACAAAAAAATTCATACTGGTGTAGTTTGGGCTATTTAACTAAAATCTGAAATGAAAAAGTTCGTAAGCCCATTACGAGTCCCATGAAAAATCCCTAAACACGAAATGACACGTGCAACCGTCATATATCCGCCATTTTGGCAGATTTCCCCACCTTCGATCTTAGCAAAAAAATTCATACTGGTGTAGTTTGGGCTATTTAACTAAAATCTGAAATGAAAAAGTTCGTAAGCCCATTACGAGTCCCATGAAAAATCCCTAAACACGAAATGACACGTGCAACCGTCATATATCCGCCATTTTGGCAGATTTCCCCACCTTCGAACTTAGCAAAAAAATTCATACTGGTGTAGTTTGGGCTATTTAACTAAAATCTGAAATGAAAAAGTTCGTAAGCCCATTACGAGCCCCATGAAAAATCCCTAAACACGAAATGACACGTGCAACCGACATATTTCCGCCATTTTGGCAGATTTCCCCACCTTCGATCTTAGCAAAAAAATTCATACTGGTGTAGTTTGGGCTATTTAACTAAAATCTGAAATGAAAAAGTTTGTAAGCCCATTACGAGCCCCATGAAAAATCCCTAAACACGAAATGACACGTGCAACCGACATATATCCGCCATTTTGGCAGACTTCGCCACCTTCGATCTTAGCAAAAATATTCATACTGGTGTAGTTTGGGCTATTTAACTAAAATCTGAAATGAAAAAGTTCGTAAGCCCATTACGAGCCCCATGAAAAATCCCTAAACACGAAATGACACGTGCAACCGACATATATCCGCCATTTTGGCAGACTTCGCCACCTTCGATCTTAGCAAAAAAATTCATACTGGTGTAGTTTGGGCTATTTAACTAAAATCTGAAATGAAAAAGTTCGTAAGCCCATTACGAGCCCCATGAAAAATCTCTAAACACGAAATGACATTGTGCAACCAACATATATCCGCCATTTTGACAGATTTCCCCACCTTCGATCTTAGCGAAAAAATTCATACTGGTGTAGTTTGGGCTATTTAACTAAAATCTGAAATGAAAAAGTTCGTAAGCCCATTACGAGCCCCATGAAAAATCCCTAAACACGAAATGACACGTGCAACCGACATATATCCGCCATTTTGGCAGATTTCCCCACCTTGGATCTTAACAAAAAAATTCATACTGGTGTAGTTTGGACTATTTAACTAAAATCTGAAATGAAAAAGTTCGTAAGCCCATTACGAGCCCCATGAAAAATCTCTAAACACGAAATGACATTGTGCAACCAACATATATCCGCCATTTTGACAGATTTCCCAACCTTCGATCTTAACAAAAAAACTCATACTGGTGTCGTTTGGACTATTTAACTAAAATCTGCAATGAAAAATTTCGTAAACCCATTACGAGCCCCATGAAAAATCCCTAAACACGAAATGACACGTGCAACCGTCATATATCCGCCATTTTGGCAGATTTCCCCACCTTCGATCTTAGCAAAAAAATTCATACTGGTGTAGATTGGGCTGTTTAACTAAAATCTGAAATGAAAAAGTTCGTAAGCCCATTACGAGCCCCATGAAAAATCCCTAAACACGAAATGACATTGTGCAACCAACATATATCCGCCATTTTGGCAGATTTCCACACCTTAGATCTTAACAAAAAAATTCATACTAGTGTAGTTTGGACTATTTAACTAAAATCTGAAATGAAAAAGTTCGTAAGCCCATTACGAGCCCCATGAAAAATCCCTAAACACGAAATGACACTTGCAACCGACATATTTCCGCCATTTTGGCAGATTTCCCCACCTTCGATCTTAGCAAAAAAATTCATACTGGTGTAGTTTGGGCTATTTAACTAAAATCTGAAATGAAAAAGTTCGTAAGCCCATTACGAGCCTCATGAAAAATCCCTAAACACGAAATGACACGTGCAACCGACATATATCCGCCATTTTGGCAGATTTCCCCACCTTCGATCTTAACAAAAAAATTCATACTGGTGTAGTTTGGACTATTTAACTAAAATCTGCAATGAAAAATTTCGTAAACCCATCACGAGCCCCATGAAAAATCCCTAAACACGAAATGACACGTGCAACCGTCATATATCCGCCATTTTGGCAGATTTCCCCACCTTCGATCTTAGCAAAAAAATTCATACTGGTGTAGTTTGGGCTGTTTAACTAAAATCTGAAATGAAAAAGTTCGTAAGCCCATTACGAGCCCCATGAAAAATCCCTAAACACGAAATGACACGTGCAACCGTCATATATCCGCCATTTTGGCAGATTTCCCCACCTTAGATCTTAACAAAAAAATTCATACTGGTGTAGTTTGGGCTATTTAACTAAAATCTGAAATGAAAAAGTTCGTAAGCCCATTACGAGCCCCATGAAAAATCTCTAAACACGAAATGACATTGTGCAACCAACATATATCCGCCATTTTGACAGATTTCCCCACCTTCGATCTTAACAAAAAAATTCATACTAGTGTAGTTTGGACTATTTAACTAAAATCTGCAATGAAAAATTTCGTAAACCCATTACGAGCCCCATGAAAAATCCCTAAACACGAAATGACACGTGCAACCGTCATATATCCGCCATTTTGGCAGATTTCCCCACCTTCGATCTTAGCAAAAAAATTCATACTGGTGTAGTTTGGGCTGTTTAACTAAAATCTGAAATGAAAAAGTTCGTAAGCCCATTACGAGCCCCATGAAAAATCCCTAAACACGAAATGACATTGTGCAACCAACATATATCCGCCATTTTGGCAGATTTCCACACCTTAGATCTTAACAAAAAAATTCATACTAGTGTAGTTTGGACTATTTAACTAAAATCTGAAATGAAAAAGTTCGTAAGCCCATTACGAGCCCCATGAAAAATCCCTAAACACGAAATGACACTTGCAACCGACATATTTCCGCCATTTTGGCAGATTTCCCCACCTTAGATCTTAACAAAAAAATTCATACTGGTGTAGTTTGGGCTATTTAACTAAAATCTGAAATGAAAAAGTTCGTAAGCCCATTACGAGCCCCATGAAAAATCTCTAAACACGAAATGACATTGTGCAACCAACATATATCCGCCATTTTGACAGATTTCCCCACCTTCGATCTTAACAAAAAAATTCATACTAGTGTAGTTTGGACTATTTAACTAAAATCTGCAATGAAAAATTTCGTAAACCCATTACGAGCCCCATGAAAAATCCCTAAACACGAAATGACACGTGCAACCGTCATATATCCGCCATTTTGGCAGATTTCCCCACCTTCGATCTTAGCAAAAAAATTCATACTGGTGTAGTTTGGGCTGTTTAACTAAAATCTGAAATGAAA
Source organism: Muscidifurax raptorellus (assembly GCA_020010945.3). NCBI lineage: Eukaryota > Metazoa > Arthropoda > Insecta > Hymenoptera > Pteromalidae > Muscidifurax > Muscidifurax raptorellus. The sequence continues at coordinate 28,372,777 of CM052080.1, read as the reverse complement.
AAGTTCGTAAGCCCATTACGAGCCCCATGAAAAATCCCTAAACACGAAATGACATTGTGCAACCAACATATATCCGCCATTTTGGCAGATTTCCACACCTTAGATCTTAACAAAAAAATTCATACTAGTGTAGTTTGGACTATTTAACTAAAATCTGAAATGAAAAAGTTCGTAAGCCCATTACGAGCCCCATGAAAAATCCCTAAACACGAAATGACACTTGCAACCGACATATTTCCGCCATTTTGGCAGATTTCCCCACCTTCGATCTTAGCAAAAAAATTCATACTGGTGTAGTTTGGGCTATTTAACTAAAATCTGAAATGAAAAAGTTCGTAAGCCCATTACGAGCCCCATGAAAAATCTCTAAACACGAAATGACATTGTGCAACCAACATATATCCGCCATTTTGACAGATTTCCCCACCTTCGATCTTGACAAAAAAATTCATACTGGTGTCGTTTGGACTATTTAACTAAAATCTGCAATGAAAAATTTCGTAAACCCATTACGAGCCCCATGAAAAATCCCTAAACACGAAATGACACGTGCAACCGTCATATATCCGCCATTTTGGCAGATTTCCCCACCTTCGAACTTAGCAAAAAAATTCATACTGGTGTAGTTTGGGCTATTTAACTAAAATCTGAAATGAAAAAGTTCGTAAGCCCATTACGAGCCCCATGAAAAATCTCTAAACACGAAATGACATTGTGCAACCAACATATATCCGCCATTTTGACAGATTTCCCCACCTTCGATCTTAGCGAAAAAATTCATACTGGTGTAGTTTGGGCTATTTAACTAAAATCTGAAATGAAAAAGTTCGTAAGCCCATTACGAGCCCCATGAAAAATCCCTAAACACGAAATGACACGTGCAACCGACATATATCCGCCATTTTGGCAGATTTCCCCACCTTGGATCTTAACAAAAAAAATCCTACTGGTGTAGTTTGGACTATTTAACTAAAATCTGCAATGAAAAATTTCGTAAACCCATCACGAGCCCCATGAAAAATCCCTAAACACGAAATGACACGTGCAACCGTCATATATCCGCCATTTTGGCAGATTTCCCCACCTTCGATCTTAGCAAAAAAATTCATACTGGTGTAGTTTGGGCTGTTTAACTAAAATCTGAAATGAAAAAGTTCGTAAGCCCATTACGAGCCCCATGAAAAATCCCTAAACACGAAATGACACGTGCAACCGACATATATCCGCCATTTTGGCAGATTTCCCCACCTTCGATCTTAGCAAAAAAATTCATACTGGTGTAGTTTGGGCTATTTAACTAAAATCTGAAATGAAAAAGTTCGTAAGCCCATTACGAGCCCCATGAAAAATCTCTAAACACGAAATGACATTGTGCAACCAACATATATCCGCCATTTTGACAGATTTCCCCACCTTCGATCTTAACAAAAAAACTCATACTGGTGTCGTTTGGACTATTTAACTAAAATCTGCAATGAAAAATTTCGTAAACCCATTACGAGCCCCATGAAAAATCCCTAAACACGAAATGACACGTGCAACCGTCATATATCCGCCATTTTGGCAGATTTCCCCACCTTCGATCTTAGCAAAAAAATTCATACTGGTGTAGTTTGGGCTGTTTAACTAAAATCTGAAATGAAAAAGTTCGTAAGCCCATTACGAGCCCCATGAAAAATCCCTAAACACGAAATGACATTGTGCAACCAACATATATCCGCCATTTTGGCAGATTTCCACACCTTAGATCTTAACAAAAAAATTCATACTAGTGTAGTTTGGACTATTTAACTAAAATCTGAAATGAAAAAGTTCGTAAGCCCATTACGAGCCCCATGAAAAATCCCTAAACACGAAATGACACTTGCAACCGACATATTTCCGCCATTTTGGCAGATTTCCCCACCTTCGATCTTAGCAAAAAAATTCATACTGGTGTAGTTTGGGCTATTTAACTAAAATCTGAAATGAAAAAGTTCGTAAGCCCATTACGAGCCCCATGAAAAATCCCTAAACACGAAATGACACGTGCAACCGACATATATCCGCCATTTTGGCAGATTTCCCCACCTTCGATCTTAACAAAAAAATTCATACTGGTGTAGTTTGGACTATTTAACTAAAATCTGCAATGAAAAATTTCGTAAACCCATCACGAGCCCCATGAAAAATCCCTAAACACGAAATGACACGTGCAACCGTCATATATCCGCCATTTTGGCAGATTACCCCACCTTCGATCTTAGCAAAAAAATTCATACTGGTGTAGTTTGGGCTGTTTAACTAAAATCTGAAATGAAAAAGTTCGTAAGCCCATTACGAGCCCCATGAAAAATCCCTAAACACGAAATGACACGTGCAACCGTCATATATCCGCCATTTTGGCAGATTTCCCCACCTTAGATCTTAACAAAAAAATTCATACTGGTGTAGTTTGGGCTATTTAACTAAAATCTGAAATGAAAAAGTTCGTAAGCCCATTACGAGCCCCATGAAAAATCTCTAAACACGAAATGACATTGTGCAACCAACATATATCCGCCATTTTGACAGATTTCCCCACCTTCGATCTTAACAAAAAAATTCATACTGGTGTAGTTTGGACTATTTAACTAAAATCTGCAATGAAAAATTTCGTAAACCCATTACGAGCCCCATGAAAAATCCCTAAACACGAAATGACACGTGCAACCGTCATATATCCGCCATTTTGGCAGATTTCCCCACCTTCGATCTTAGCAAAAAAATTCATACTGGTGTAGTTTGGGCTGTTTAACTAAAATCTGAAATGAAAAAGTTCGTAAGCCCATTACGAGCCCCATGAAAAATCCCTAAACACGAAATGACATTGTGCAACCAACATATATCCGCCATTTTGGCAGATTTCCACACCTTAGATCTTAACAAAAAAATTCATACTAGTGTAGTTTGGACTATTTAACTAAAATCTGAAATGAAAAAGTTCGTAAGCCCATTACGAGCCCCATGAAAAATCCCTAAACACGAAATGACACTTGCAACCGACATATTTCCGCCATTTTGGCAGATTTCCCCACCTTCGATCTTAGCAAAAAAATTCATACTGGTGTAGTTTGGGCTATTTAACTAAAATCTGAAATGAAAAAGTTCGTAAGCCCATTACGAGCCCCATGAAAAATCCCTAAACACGAAATGACACGTGCAACCGACATATATCCGCCATTTTGGCAGATTTCCCCACCTTCGATCTTAGCAAAAAAATTCATACTGGTGTAGTTTGGGCTATTTAACTAAAATCTGAAATGAAAAAGTTCGTAAGCCCATTACGAGCCCCATGAAAAATCTCTAAACACGAAATGACATTGTGCAACCAACATATATCCGCCATTTTGACAGATTTCCCCACCTTCGATCTTAACAAAAAAACTCATACTGGTGTCGTTTGGACTATTTAACTAAAATCTGCAATGAAAAATTTCGTAAACCCATTACGAGCCCCATGAAAAATCCCTAAACACGAAATGACACGTGCAACCGTCATATATCCGCCATTTTGGCAGATTTCCCCACCTTCGATCTTAGCAAAAAAATTCATACTGGTGTAGTTTGGGCTGTTTAACTAAAATCTGAAATGAAAAAGTTCGTAAGCCCATTACGAGCCCCATGAAAAATCCCTAAACACGAAATGACATTGTGCAACCAACATATATCCGCCATTTTGGCAGATTTCCACACCTTAGATCTTAACAAAAAAATTCATACTAGTGTAGTTTGGACTATTTAACTAAAATCTGAAATGAAAAAGTTCGTAAGCCCATTACGAGCCCCATGAAAAATCCCTAAACACGAAATGACACTTGCAACCGACATATTTCCGCCATTTTGGCAGATTTCCCCACCTTCGATCTTAGCAAAAAAATTCATACTGGTGTAGTTTGGGCTATTTAACTAAAATCTGAAATGAAAAAGTTCGTAAGCCCATTACGAGCCCCATGAAAAATCCCTAAACACGAAATGACACGTGCAACCGTCATATATCCGCCATTTTGGCAGATTTCCCCACCTTCGATCTTAGCAAAAAAATTCATACTGGTGTAGTTTGGGCTGTTTAACTAAAATCTGAAATGAAAAAGTTCGTAAGCCCATTACGAGCCCCATGAAAAATCCCTAAACACGAAATGACATTGTGCAACCAACATATATCCGCCATTTTGGCAGTTTTCCACACCTTAGATCTTAACAAAAAAATTCATACTAGTGTAGTTTGGACTATTTAACTAAAATCTGAAATGAAAAAGTTCGTAAGCCCATTACGAGCCCCATGCAAAATCCCTAAACACGAAATGACACTTGCAACCGACATATTTCCGCCATTTTGGCAGATTTCCCCACCTTAGATCTTAGCAAAAAAATTCATACTGGTGTAGTTTGGGCTATTTAACTAAAATCTGAAATGAAAAAGTTCGTAAGCCCATTACGAGCCCCATGAAAAATCTCTAAACACGAAATGACATTGTGCAACCAACATATATCCGCCATTTTGACAGATTTCCCCACCTTCGATCTTGACAAAAAAATTCATACTGGTGTCGTTTGGACTATTTAACTAAAATCTGCAATGAAAAATTTCGTAAACCCATTACGAGCCCCATGAAAAATCCCTAAACACGAAATGACACGTGCAACCGTCATATATCCGCCATTTTGGCAGATTTCCCCACCTTCGAACTTAGCAAAAAAATTCATACTGGTGTAGTTTGGGCTATTTAACTAAAATCTGAAATGAAAAAGTTCGTAAGCCCATTACGAGCCCCATGAAAAATCTCTAAACACGAAATGACATTGTGCAACCAACATATATCCGCCATTTTGACAGATTTCCCCACCTTCGATCTTAGCGAAAAAATTCATACTGGTGTAGTTTGGGCTATTTAACTAAAATCTGAAATGAAAAAGTTCGTAAGCCCATTACGAGCCCCATGAAAAATCCCTAAACACGAAATGACACGTGCAACCGACATATATCCGCCATTTTGGCAGATTTCCCCACCTTGGATCTTAACAAAAAAATTCATACTAGTGTAGTTTGGACTATTTAACTAAAATCTGAAATGAAAAAGTTTGTAAGCCCATTACGAGCCCCATGAAAAATCCCTAAACACGAAATGACACTTGCAACCGACATATTTCCGCCATTTTGGCAGATTTCCCCACCTTCGATCTTAGCAAAAAAATTCATACTGGTGTAGTTTGGGCTATTTAACTAAAATCTGAAATGAAAAAGTTCGTAAGCCCATTACGAGCCCCATGAAAAATCCCTAAACACGAAATGACACGTGCAACCGACATATATCCGCCATTTTGGCAGATTTCCCCACCTTCGATCTTAGCAAAAAAATTCATACTGGTGTAGTTTGGGCTATTTAACTAAAATCTGAAATGAAAAAGTTCGTAAGCCCATTACGAGCCCCATGAAAAATCTCTAAACACGAAATGACATTGTGCAACCAACATATATCCGCCATTTTGACAGATTTCCCCACCTTCGATCTTAACAAAAAAACTCATACTGGTGTCGTTTGGACTATTTAACTAAAATCTGCAATGAAAAATTTCGTAAACCCATTACGAGCCCCATGAAAAATCCCTAAACACGAAATGACACGTGCAACCGTCATATATCCGCCATTTTGGCAGATTTCCCCACCTTCGATCTTAGCAAAAAAATTCATACTGGTGTAGTTTGGGCTGTTTAACTAAAATCTGAAATGAAAAAGTTCGTAAGCCCATTACGAGCCCCATGAAAAATCCCTAAACACGAAATGACACGTGCAACCGACATATATCCGCCATTTTGGCAGATTTCCCCACCTTCGATCTTAGCAAAAAAATTCATACTGGTGTAGTTTGGGCTATTTAACTAAAATCTGAAATGAAAAAGTTCGTAAGCCCATTACGAGCCCCATGAAAAATCTCTAAACACGAAATGACATTGTGCAACCAACATATATCCGCCATTTTGGCAGATTTCCCCACCTTCGATCTTAGCAAAAAAATTCATACTGGTGTAGTTTGGGCTGTTTAACTAAAATCTGAAATGAAAAAGTTCGTAAGCCCATTACGAGCCCCATGAAAAATCCCTAAACACGAAATGACATTGTGCAACCAACATATATCCGCCATTTTGGCAGATTTCCACACCTTAGATCTTAACAAAAAAATTCATACTAGTGTAGTTTGGACTATTTAACTAAAATCTGAAATGAAAAAGTTCGTAAGCCCATTACGAGCCCCATGAAAAATCCCTAAACACGAAATGACACGTGCAACCGTCATATATCCGCCATTTTGGCAGATTTCCCCACCTTCGATCTTAGCAAAAAAATTCATACTGGTGTAGTTTGGGCTGTTTAACTAAAATCTGAAATGAAAAAGTTCGTAAGCCCATTACGAGCCCCATGAAAAATCCCTAAACACGAAATGACACGTGCAACCGTCATATATCCGCCATTTTGGCAGATTTCCACACCTTAGATCTTAACAAAAAAATTCATACTAGTGTAGTTTGGACTATTTAACTAAAATCTGAAATGAAAAAGTTCGTAAGCCCATTACGAGCCCCATGAAAAATCTCTAAACACGAAATGACATTGTGCAACCAACATATATCCGCCATTTTGACAGATTTCCCCACCTTCGATCTTAACAAAAAAATTCATACTGGTGTAGTTTGGACTATTTAACTAAAATCTGCAATGAAAAATTTCGTAAACCCATTACGAGCCCCATGAAAAATCCCTAAACACGAAATGACACGTGCAACCGTCATATATCCGCCATTTTGGCAGATTTCCCCACCTTCGATCTTAGCAAAAAAATTCATACTGGTGTAGTTTGGGCTGTTTAACTAAAATCTGAAATGAAAAAGTTCGTAAGCCCATTACGAGCCCCATGAAAAATCCCTAAACACGAAATGACATTGTGCAACCAACATATATCCGCCATTTTGGCAGATTTCCACACCTTAGATCTTAACAAAAAAATTCATACTAGTGTAGTTTGGACTATTTAACTAAAATCTGAAATGAAAAAGTTCGTAAGCCCATTACGAGCCCCATGAAAAATCCCTAAACACGAAATGACACTTGCAACCGACATATTTCCGCCATTTTGGCAGATTTCCCCACCTTCGATCTTAGCAAAAAAATTCATACTGGTGTAGTTTGGGCTATTTAACTAAAATCTGAAATGAAAAAGTTCGTAAGCCCATTACGAGCCCCATGAAAAATCCCTAAACACGAAATGACACGTGCAACCGACATATATCCGCCATTTTGGCAGATTTCCCCACCTTCGATCTTAGCAAAAAAATTCATACTGGTGTAGTTTGGGCTATTTAACTAAAATCTGAAATGAAAAAGTTCGTAAGCCCATTACGAGCCCCATGAAAAATCTCTAAACACGAAATGACATTGTGCAACCAACATATATCCGCCATTTTGACAGATTTCCCCACCTTCGATCTTAACAAAAAAACTCATACTGGTGTCGTTTGGACTATTTAACTAAAATCTGCAATGAAAAATTTCGTAAACCCATTACGAGCCCCATGAAAAATCCCTAAACACGAAATGACACGTGCAACCGTCATATATCCGCCATTTTGGCAGATTTCCCCACCTTCGATCTTAGCAAAAAAATTCATACTGGTGTAGTTTGGGCTGTTTAACTAAAATCTGAAATGAAAAAGTTCGTAAGCCCATTACGAGCCCCATGAAAAATCTCTAAACACGAAATGACATTGTGCAACCAACATATATCCGCCATTTTGACAGATTTCCCCACCTTCGATCTTGACAAAAAAATTCATACTGGTGTCGTTTGGACTATTTAACTAAAATCTGCAATGAAAAATTTCGTAAACCCATTACGAGCCCCATGAAAAATCCCTAAACACGAAATGACACGTGCAACCGTCATATATCCGCCATTTTGGCAGATTTCCCCACCTTCGAACTTAGCAAAAAAATTCATACTGGTGTAGTTTGGGCTATTTAACTAAAATCTGAAATGAAAAAGTTCGTAAGCCCATTACGAGCCCCATGAAAAATCTCTAAACACGAAATGACATTGTGCAACCAACATATATCCGCCATTTTGACAGATTTCCCCACCTTCGATCTTAGCGAAAAAATTCATACTGGTGTAGTTTGGGCTATTTAACTAAAATCTGAAATGAAAAAGTTCGTAAGCCCATTACGAGCCCCATGAAAAATCCCTAAACACGAAATGACACGTGCAACCGACATATATCCGCCATTTTGGCAGATTTCCCCACCATGGATCTTAACAAAAAAATTCATACTAGTGTAGTTTGGACTATTTAACTAAAATCTGAAATGAAAAAGTTCGTAAGCCCATTACGAGCCCCATGCAAAATCCCTAAACACGAAATGACACTTGCAACCGACATATTTCCGCCATTTTGGCAGATTTCCCCACCTTAGATCTTAGCAAAAAAATTCATACTGGTGTAGTTTGGGCTATTTAACTAAAATCTGAAATGAAAAAGTTCGTAAGCCCATTACGAGCCCCATGAAAAATCTCTAAACACGAAATGACATTGTGCAACCAACATATATCCGCCATTTTGACAGATTTCCCCACCTTCGATCTTGACAAAAAAATTCATACTGGTGTCGTTTGGACTATTTAACTAAAATCTGCAATGAAAAATTTCGTAAACCCATTACGAGCCCCATGAAAAATCCCTAAACACGAAATGACACGTGCAACCGTCATATATCCGCCATTTTGGCAGATTTCCCCACCTTCGAACTTAGCAAAAAAATTCATACTGGTGTAGTTTGGGCTATTTAACTAAAATCTGAAATGAAAAAGTTCGTAAGCCCATTACGAGCCCCATGAAAAATCTCTAAACACGAAATGACATTGTGCAACCAACATATATCCGCCATTTTGACAGATTTCCCCACCTTCGATCTTAGCGAAAAAATTCATACTGGTGTAGTTTGGGCTATTTAACTAAAATCTGAAATGAAAAAGTTCGTAAGCCCATTACGAGCCCCATGAAAAATCCCTAAACACGAAATGACACGTGCAACCGACATATATCCGCCATTTTGGCAGATTTCCCCACCTTGGATCTTAACAAAAAAATTCATACTAGTGTAGTTTGGACTATTTAACTAAAATCTGAAATGAAAAAGTTTGTAAGCCCATTACGAGCCCCATGAAAAATCCCTAAACACGAAATGACACTTGCAACCGACATATTTCCGCCATTTTGGCAGATTTCCCCACCTTCGATCTTAGCAAAAAAATTCATACTGGTGTAGTTTGGGCTATTTAACTAAAATCTGAAATGAAAAAGTTCGTAAGCCCATTACGAGCCCCATGAAAAATCCCTAAACACGAAATGACACGTGCAACCGACATATATCCGCCATTTTGGCAGATTTCCCCACCTTCGATCTTAGCAAAAAAATTCATACTGGTGTAGTTTGGGCTATTTAACTAAAATCTGAAATGAAAAAGTTCGTAAGCCCATTACGAGCCCCATGAAAAATCTCTAAACACGAAATGACATTGTGCAACCAACATATATCCGCCATTTTGACAGATTTCCCCACCTTCGATCTTAACAAAAAAACTCATACTGGTGTCGTTTGGACTATTTAACTAAAATCTGCAATGAAAAATTTCGTAAACCCATTACGAGCCCCATGAAAAATCCCTAAACACGAAATGACACGTGCAACCGTCATATATCCGCCATTTTGGCAGATTTCCCCACCTTCGATCTTAGCAAAAAAATTCATACTGGTGTAGTTTGGGCTGTTTAACTAAAATCTGAAATGAAAAAGTTCGTAAGCCCATTACGAGCCCCATGAAAAATCCCTAAACACGAAATGACACGTGCAACCGACATATATCCGCCATTTTGGCAGATTTCCCCACCTTCGATCTTAGCAAAAAAATTCATACTGGTGTAGTTTGGGCTATTTAACTAAAATCTGAAATGAAAAAGTTCGTAAGCCCATTACGAGCCCCATGAAAAATCTCTAAACACGAAATGACATTGTGCAACCAACATATATCCGCCATTTTGGCAGATTTCCCCACCTTCGATCTTAGCAAAAAAATTCATACTGGTGTAGTTTGGGCTGTTTAACTAAAATCTGAAATGAAAAAGTTCGTAAGCCCATTACGAGCCCCATGAAAAATCCCTAAACACGAAATGACATTGTGCAACCAACATATATCCGCCATTTTGGCAGATTTCCACACCTTAGATCTTAACAAAAAAATTCATACTAGTGTAGTTTGGACTATTTAACTAAAATCTGAAATGAAAAAGTTCGTAAGCCCATTACGAGCCCCATGAAAAATCCCTAAACACGAAATGACACTTGCAACCGACATATTTCCGCCATTTTGGCAGATTTCCCCACCTTCGATCTTAGCAAAAAAATTCATACTGGTGTAGTTTGGGCTATTTAACTAAAATCTGAAATGAAAAAGTTCGTAAGCCCATTACGAGCCCCATGAAAAATCCCTAAACACGAAATGACACGTGCAACCGACATATATCCGCCATTTTGGCAGATTTCCCCACCTTCGATCTTAGCAAAAAAATTCATACTGGTGTAGTTTGGGCTATTTAACTAAAATCTGAAATGAAAAAGTTCGTAAGCCCATTACGAGCCCCATGAAAAATCTCTAAACACGAAATGACATTGTGCAACCAACATATATCCGCCATTTTGACAGATTTCCCCACCTTCGATCTTAACAAAAAAACTCATACTGGTGTCGTTTGGACTATTTAACTAAAATCTGCAATGAAAAATTTCGTAAACCCATTACGAGCCCCATGAAAAATCCCTAAACACGAAATGACACGTGCAACCGTCATATATCCGCCATTTTGGCAGATTTCCCCACCTTCGATCTTAGCAAAAAAATTCATACTGGTGTAGTTTGGGCTGTTTAACTAAAATCTGAAATGAAAAAGTTCGTAAGCCCATTACGAGCCCCATGAAAAATCCCTAAACACGAAATGACATTGTGCAACCAACATATATCCGCCATTTTGGCAGATTTCCACACCTTAGATCTTAACAAAAAAATTCATACTAGTGTAGTTTGGACTATTTAACTAAAATCTGAAATGAAAAAGTTCGTAAGCCCATTACGAGCCCCATGAAAAATCCCTAAACACGAAATGACACTTGCAACCGACATATTTCCGCCATTTTGGCAGATTTCCCCACCTTCGATCTTAGCAAAAAAATTCATACTGGTGTAGTTTGGGCTATTTAACTAAAATCTGAAATGAAAAAGTTCGTAAGCCCATTACGAGCCCCATGAAAAATCCCTAAACACGAAATGACACGTGCAACCGTCATATATCCGCCATTTTGGCAGATTTCCCCACCTTCGATCTTAGCAAAAAAATTCATACTGGTGTAGTTTGGGCTGTTTAACTAAAATCTGAAATGAAAAAGTTCGTAAGCCCATTACGAGCCCCATGAAAAATCCCTAAACACGAAATGACATTGTGCAACCAACATATATCCGCCATTTTGGCAGTTTTCCACACCTTAGATCTTAACAAAAAAATTCATACTAGTGTAGTTTGGACTATTTAACTAAAATCTGAAATGAAAAAGTTCGTAAGCCCATTACGAGCCCCATGAAAAATCCCTAAACACGAAATGACACTTGCAACCGACATATTTCCGCCATTTTGGCAGATTTCCCCACCTTAGATCTTAGCAAAAAAATTCATACTGGTGTAGTTTGGGCTATTTAACTAAAATCTGAAATGAAAAAGTTCGTAAGCCCATTACGAGCCCCATGAAAAATCTCTAAACACGAAATGACATTGTGCAACCAACATATATCCGCCATTTTGACAGATTTCCCCACCTTCGATCTTGACAAAAAAATTCATACTGGTGTCGTTTGGACTATTTAACTAAAATCTGCAATGAAAAATTTCGTAAACCCATTACGAGCCCCATGAAAAATCCCTAAACACGAAATGACACGTGCAACCGTCATATATCCGCCATTTTGGCAGATTTCCCCACCTTCGAACTTAGCAAAAAAATTCATACTGGTGTAGTTTGGGCTATTTAACTAAAATCTGAAATGAAAAAGTTCGTAAGCCCATTACGAGCCCCATGAAAAATCTCTAAACACGAAATGACATTGTGCAACCAACATATATCCGCCATTTTGACAGATTTCCCCACCTTCGATCTTAGCGAAAAAATTCATACTGGTGTAGTTTGGGCTATTTAACTAAAATCTGAAATGAAAAAGTTCGTAAGCCCATTACGAGCCCCATGAAAAATCCCTAAACACGAAATGACACGTGCAACCGACATATATCCGCCATTTTGGCAGATTTCCCCACCATGGATCTTAACAAAAAAATTCATACTAGTGTAGTTTGGACTATTTAACTAAAATCTGAAATGAAAAAGTTCGTAAGCCCATTACGAGCCCCATGAAAAATCCCTAAACACGAAATGACACTTGCAACCGACATATTTCCGCCATTTTGGCAGATTTCCCCACCTTCGATCTTAGCAAAAAAATTCATACTGGTGTAGTTTGGGCTATTTAACTAAAATCTGAAATGAAAAAGTTCGTAAGCCCATTACGAGCCCCATGAAAAATCCCTAAACACGAAATGACACGTGCAACCGACATATATCCGCCATTTTGGCAGATTTCCCCACCTTCGATCTTAGCAAAAAAATTCATACTGGTGTAGTTTGGGCTATTTAACTAAAATCTGAAATGAAAAAGTTCGTAAGCCCATTACGAGCCCCATGAAAAATCTCTAAACACGAAATGACATTGTGCAACCAACATATATCCGCCATTTTGACAGATTTCCCCACCTTCGATCTTAACAAAAAAACTCATACTGGTGTCGTTTGGACTATTTAACTAAAATCTGCAATGAAAAATTTCGTAAACCCATTACGAGACCCATGAAAAATCCCTAAACACGAAATGACACGTGCAACCGTCATATATCCGCCATTTTGGCAGATTTCCCCACCTTCGATCTTAGCAAAAAAATTCATACTGGTGTAGTTTGGGCTGTTTAACTAAAATCTGAAATGAAAAAGTTCGTAAGCCCATTACGAGCCCCATGAAAAATCCCTAAACACGAAATGACACGTGCAACCGACATATATCCGCCATTTTGGCAGATTTCCCCACCTTCGATCTTAGCAAAAAAATTCATACTGGTGTAGTTTGGGCTATTTAACTAAAATCTGAAATGAAAAAGTTCGTAAGCCCATTACGAGCCCCATGAAAAATCTCTAAACACGAAATGACATTGTGCAACCAACATATATCCGCCATTTTGACAGATTTCCCCACCTTCGATCTTAACAAAAAAACTCATACTGGTGTCGTTTGGACTATTTAACTAAAATCTGCAATGAAAAATTTCGTAAACCCATTACGAGCCCCATGAAAAATCCCTAAACACGAAATGACACGTGCAACCGTCATATATCCGCCATTTTGGCAGATTTCCCCACCTTCGATCTTAGCAAAAAAATTCACACTGGTGTAGTTTGGGCTGTTTAACTAAAATCTGAAATGAAAAAGTTCGTAAGCCCATTACGAGCCCCATGAAAAATCCCTAAACACGAAATGACATTGTGCAACCAACATATATCCGCCATTTTGGCAGATTTCCACACCTTAGATCTTAACAAAAAAATTCATACTGGTGTAGTTTGGACTATTTGACTAAAATCTGCAATGAAAAAGTTCGTAAACCCATTACGAGCCCCATGAAAAATCCCTAAACACGAAATGACATTGTGCAACCAACATATATCCGCCATTTTGGCAGATTTCCCCACCTTCGATCTTAGCAAGAAAATTCATACTGGTGTAGTTTGGGCTATTTAACTAAAATCTGAAATGAAAAAGTTCGTAAGCCCATTACGAGCCCCATGAAAAATCCCTAAACACGAAATGACACGTGCAACCGACATATATCCGCCATTTTGGCAGATTTCCCCACCTTCGATCTTAGCAAAAAAATTCATACTGCTGTAGTTTGGGCTATTTAACTAAAATCTGAAATGAAAAAGTTCGTAAGCCCATTACGAGCCCCATGAAAAATCCCTAAACACGAAATGACACGTGCAACCGACATATATCCGCCATTTTGGCAGATTTCCCCACCTTCGATCTTAGCAAAAAAATTCATACTGGTGTAGTTTGGGCTATTTAACTAAAATCTGAAATGAAAAAGTTCGTAAGCCCATTACGAGCCCCATGAAAAATCCCTAAACACGAAATGACATTGTGCAACCAACATATATCCGCCATTTTGGCAGATTTCCACACGTTAGATCTTAACAAAAAAATTCATACTGGTGTAGTTTGGACTACTTGACTAAAATCTGCAATGAAAAATTTCGTAAACCCATTACCAGCCCCATGAAAAATCCCTAAACACGAAATGACATTGTGCAACCAACATATATCCGCCATTTTGGCAGATTTCCCCACCTTCGATCTTAGCAAAAAAATTCATACTGGTGTAGTTTGGGCTATTTAACTAAAATCTGAAATGAAAAAGTTCGTAAGCCCATTACGAGCCCCATGAAAAATCCCTAAACACGAAATGACACGTGCAACCGACATATATCCGCCATTTTGGCAGATTTCCCCACCTTCGATCTTAGCAAAAAAATTCATACTGGTGTAGTTTGGGCTATTTAACTAAAATCTGAAATGAAAAAGTTCGTAAGCCCATTACGAGCCCCATGAAAAATCCCTAAACACGAAATGACATTGTGCAACCAACATATATCCGCCATTTTGGCAGATTTCCACACCTTAGATCTTAACAAAAAAATTCATACTGGTGTAGTTTGGACTACTTGACTAAAATCTGCAATGAGAAAGTTCGTAAACCCATTACGAGCCCCATGAAAAATCCCTAAACACGAAATGACACGTGCAACCGTCATATATCCGCCATTTTGGCAGATTTCCCCACCTTCGATCTTAGCAAAAAAATTCATACTGGTGTAGTTTGGGCTATTTAACTAAAATCTGAAATGAAAAAGTTCGTAAGCCCATTACGAGCCCCATGAAAAATCCCTAAACACGAAATGACACGTGCAACCGACATATATCCGCCATTTTGGCAGATTTCCCCACCTTCGATCTTAGCAAGAAAATTCATACTGGTGTAGTTTGGGCTATTTAACTAAAATCTGAAATGAAAAAGTTCGTAAGCCCATTACGAGCCCCATGAAAAATCCCTAAACACGAAATGACATTGTGCAACCAACATATATCCGCCATTTTGACAGATTTCCCCACCTTCGATCTTAACAAAAAAATTCATACTGGTGTAGTTTGGACTATTTAACTAAAATCTGCAATGAAAAAGTTCGTAAACCCATTACGAGCCCCATGAAAAATCCCTAAACACGAAATGACACGTGCAACCGTCATATATCCGCCATTTTGGCAGATTTCCCCACCTTCGATCCTAGCAAAAAAATTCATACTGGTGTAGTTTGGGCTATTTAACTAAAATCTGAAATGAAAAAGTTCGTAAGCCCATTACGAGCCCCATGAAAAATCCCTAAACACGAAATGACACGTGCAACCGACATATATCCGCCATTTTGGCAGATTTCCCCACCTTCGATCTTAACAAAAAAATTCATACTGGTGTAGTTTGGACTATTTAACTAAAATCTGCAATGAAAAATTTCGTAAACCCATTACGAGCCCCATGAAAAATCCCTAAACACGAAATGACATTGTGCAACCAACATATATCCGCCATTTTGGCAGATTTCCCCACCTTCGATCTTAGCAAAAAAATTCATACTGGTGTAGTTTGGGCTATTGAACTAAAATCTGAAATGAAAAAGTTCGTAAGCCCGTTACGAGCCCCATGAAAAATCCCTAAACACGAAATGACACGTGCAACCGACATATATCCGCCATTTTGGCAGATTTCCCCACCTTCGATCTTAGCAAGAAAATTCATACTGGTGTAGTTTGGGCTATTTAACTAAAATCTGAAATGAAAAAGTTCGTAAGCCCATTACGAGCCCCATGAAAAATCCCTAAACACGAAATGACATTGTGCAACCAACATATATCCGCCATTTTGGCAGATTTCCACACCTTAGATCTTAACAAAAAAATTCATACTGGTGTAGTTTGGACTATTTGACTAAAATCTGCAATGAAAAAGTTCGTAAACCCATTACGAGCCCCATGAAAAATCCCTAAACACGAAATGACATTGTGCAACCAACATATATCCGCCATTTTGGCAGATTTCCCCACCTTCGATCTTAGCAAGAAAATTCATACTGGTGTAGTTTGGGCTATTTAACTAAAATCTGAAATGAAAAAGTTCGTAAGCCCATTACGAGCCCCATGAAAAATCCCTAAACACGAAATGACATTGTGCAACCAACATATATCCGCCATTTTGACAGATTTCCCCACCTTCGATCTTAACAAAAAAATTCATACTGGTGTAGCTTGGACTATTTAACTAAAATCTGAAATGAAAAAGTTCGTAAGCCCATTACGAGCCCCATGAAAAATCCCTAAACACGAAATGACATTGTGCAACCAACATATATCCGCCATTTTGGCAGATTTCCACACCTTAGATCTTAACAAGAAAATTCTTACTGGTGTAGTTTGGACTACTTGACTAAAATCTGCAATGAAAAAGTTCGTAAACCCATTACGAGCCCCATGAAAAATCCCTAAACACGAAATGACACGTGCAACCGTCATATATCCGCCATTTTGGCAGATTTCCCCACCTTCGATCTTAACAAAAAAATTCATACTGGTGTAGTTTGGACTATTTAACTAAAATCTGCAATGAAAAAGTTCGTAAGCCCATTACGAGCCCCATGAAAAATCCCTAAACTCGAAATGACACGTGCAACCGACATATATCCGCCATTTTGGCAGACTTCGCCACCTTCGATCTTAGCAAAAAAATTCATACTGGTGTAGTTTGGGCTATTAATCTAAAATCTGGAATGAAAAAGTTCGTAAGCCCATTACGAGCCCCATGAAAAATCTCTAAACACGAAATGACATTGTGCAACCAACATATATCCGCCATTTTGACAGATTTCCCCACCTTCGATCTTAACATAAAAATTCATACTGGTGTAGTTTGGACTATTTAACTAAAATCTGAAATGAAAAAGTTCGTAAGCCCGTTACGAGCCCCATGAAAAATCCCTAAACACGAAATGACACGTGCAACCGACATATATCCGCCATTTTGGCAGATTTCCCCACCTTCGATCTTAGCAAGAAAATTCATACTGGTGTAGTTTGGGCTATTTAACTAAAATCTGAAATGAAAAAGTTCGTAAGCCCATTACGAGCCCCATGAAAAATCCCTAAACACGAAATGACATTGTGCAACCAACATATATCCGCCATTTTGGCAGATTTCCACACCTTAGATCTTAACAAAAAAATTCATACTGGTGTAGTTTGGACTATTTGACTAAAATCTGCAATGAAAAAGTTCGTAAACCCATTACGAGCCCCATGAAAAATCCCTAAACACGAAATGACATTGTGCAACCAACATATATCCGCCATTTTGGCAGATTTCCCCACCTTCGATCTTAGCAAGAAAATTCATACTGGTGTAGTTTGGGCTATTTAACTAAAATCTGAAATGAAAAAGTTCGTAAGCCCATTACGAGCCCCATGAAAAATCCCTAAACACGAAATGACACGTGCAACCGACATATATCCGCCATTTTGGCAGATTTCCCCACCTTCGATCTTAGCAAAAAAATTCATACTGCTGTAGTTTGGGCTATTTAACTAAAATCTGAAATGAAAAAGTTCGTAAGCCCATTACGAGCCCCATGAAAAATCCCTAAACACGAAATGACACGTGCAACCGACATATATCCGCCATTTTGGCAGATTTCCCCACCTTCGATCTTAGCAAAAAAATTCATACTGGTGTAGTTTGGGCTATTTAACTAAAATCTGAAATGAAAAAGTTCGTAAGCCCATTACGAGCCCCATGAAAAATCCCTAAACACGAAATGACATTGTGCAACCAACATATATCCGTCATTTTGGCAGATTTCCACACCTTAGATCTTAACAAAAAAATTCATACTGGTGTAGTTTGGACTACTTGACTAAAATCTGCAATGAGAAAGTTCGTAAACCCATTACGAGCCCCATGAAAAATCCCTAAACACGAAATGACACGTGCAACCAACATATATCCGCCATTTTGGCAGATTTCCACACCTTAGATCTTAACAAAAAAATTCATACTGGTGTAGTTTGGACTATTTGACTAAAATCTGAAATGAAAAAGTTCGTAAGCCCATTACGAGCCCCATGAAAAATCCCTAAACACGAAATGACATTGTGCAACCAACATATATCCGCCATTTTGGCAGATTTCCACACGTTAGATCTTAACAAAAAAATTCATACTGGTGTAGTTTGGACTACTTGACTAAAATCTGCAATGAAAAATTTCGTAAACCCATTACGAGCCCCATGAAAAATCCCTAAACACGAAATGACATTGTGCAACCAACATATATCCGCCATTTTGGCAGATTTCCCCACCTTCGATCTTAGCAAAAAAATTCATACTGGTGTAGTTTGGGCTATTTAACTAAAATCTGAAATGAAAAAGTTCGTAAGCCCATTACGAGCCCCATGAAAAATCCCTAAACACGAAATGACACGTGCAACCGACATATATCCGCCATTTTGGCAGATTTCCCCACCTTCGATCTTAGCAAAAAAATTCATACTGGTGTAGTTTGGGCTATTTAACTAAAATGTGAAATGAAAAAGTTCGTAAGCCCATTACGAGCCCCATGAAAAATCCCTAAACACGAAATGACATTGTGCAACCAACATATATCCGCCATTTTGGCAGATTTCCACACCTTAGATCTTAACAAAAAAATTCATACTGGTGTAGTTTGGACTACTTGACTAAAATCTGCAATGAGAAAGTTCGTAAACCCATTACGAGCCCCATGAAAAATCCCTAAACACGAAATGACACGTGCAACCGACATATATCCGCCATTTTGGCAGATTTCCCCACCTTCGATCTTAGCAAGAAAATTCATACTGGTGTAGTTTGGGCTATTTAACTAAAATCTGAAATGAAAAAGTTCGTAAGCCCATTACGAGCCCCATGAAAAATCCCTAAACACGAAATGACATTGTGCAACCAACATATATCCGCCATTTTGACAGATTTCCCCACCTTCGATCTTAACAAAAAAATTCATACTGGTGTAGTTTGGGCTATTTAACTAAAATCTGAAATGAAAAAGTTCGTAAGCCCGTTACGAGCCCCATGAAAAATCCCTAAACACGAAATGACACGTGCAACCGACATATATCCGCCATTTTGGCAGATTTCCCCACCTTCGATCTTAGCAAGAAAATTCATACTGGTGTAGTTTGGGCTATTTAACTAAAATCTGAAATGAAAAAGTTCGTAAGCCCATTACGAGCCCCATGAAAAATCCCTAAACACGAAATGACATTGTGCAACCAACATATATCCGCCATTTTGGCAGATTTCCACACCTTAGATCTTAACAAAAAAATTCATACTGGTGTAGTTTGGACTATTTGACTAAAATCTGCAATGAAAAAGTTCGTAAACCCATTACGAGCCCCATGAAAAATCCCTAAACACGAAATGACATTGTGCAACCAACATATATCCGCCATTTTGGCAGATTTCCCCACCTTCGATCTTAGCAAGAAAATTCATACTGGTGTAGTTTGGGCTATTTAACTAAAATCTGAAATGAAAAAGTTCGTAAGCCCATTACGAGCCCCATGAAAAATCCCTAAACACGAAATGACATTGTGCAACCAACATATATCCGCCATTTTGACAGATTTCCCCACCTTCGATCTTAACAAAAAAATTCATACTGGTGTAGCTTGGACTATTTAACTAAAATCTGAAATGAAAAAGTTCGTAAGCCCATTACGAGCCCCATGAAAAATCCCTAAACACGAAATGACATTGTGCAACCAACATATATCCGCCATTTTGGCAGATTTCCACACCTTAGATCTTAACAAGAAAATTCTTACTGGTGTAGTTTGGACTACTTGACTAAAATCTGCAATGAAAAAGTTCGTAAACCCATTACGAGCCCCATGAAAAATCCCTAAACACGAAATGACACGTGCAACCAACATATATCCGCCATTTTGACAGATTTCCCCACCTTCGATCTTAACATAAAAATTCATACTGGTGTAGTTTGGACTATTTAACTAAAATCTGAAATGAAAAAGTTCGTAAGCCCGTTACGAGCCCCATGAAAAATCCCTAAACACGAAATGACACGTGCAACCGACATATATCCGCCATTTTGGCAGATTTCCCCACCTTCGATCTTAGCAAGAAAATTCATACTGGTGTAGTTTGGGCTATTTAACTAAAATCTGAAATGAAAAAGTTCGTAAGCCCATTACGAGCCCCATGAAAAATCCCTAAACACGTAATGACATTGTGCAACCAACATATATCCGCCATTTTGGCAGATTTCCACACCTTAGATCTTAACAAAAAAATTCATACTGGTGTAGTTTGGACTATTTGACTAAAATCTGCAATGAAAAAGTTCGTAAACCCATTACGAGCCCCATGAAAAATCCCTAAACACGAAATGACATTGTGCAACCAACATATATCCGCCATTTTGGCAGATTTCCCCACCTTCGATCTTAGCAAGAAAATTCATACTGGTGTAGTTTGGGCTATTTAACTAAAATCTGAAATGAAAAAGTTCGTAAGCCCATTACGAGCCCCATGAAAAATCCCTAAACACGAAATGACACGTGCAACCGACATATATCCGCCATTTTGGCAGATTTCCCCACCTTCGATCTTAGCAAAAAAATTCATACTGGTGTAGTTTGGGCTATTTAACTAAAATCTGAAATGAAAAAGTTCGTAAGCCCATTACGAGCCCCATGAAAAATCCCTAAACACGAAATGACATTGTGCAACCAACATATATCCGCCATTTTGGCAGATTTCCCCACCTTCGATCTTAGCAAAAAAATTCATACTGGTGTAGTTTGGACTACTTGACTAAAATCTGCAATGAGAAAGTTCGTAAACCCATTACGAGCCCCATGAAAAATCCCTAAACACGAAATGACACGTGCAACCAACATATATCCGCCATTTTGGCAGATTTCCACACCTTAGATCTTAACAAAAAAATTCATACTGGTGTAGTTTGGACTATTTGACTAAAATCTGAAATGAAAAAGTTCGTAAGCCCATTACGAGCCCCATGAAAAATCCCTAAACACGAAATGACATTGTGCAACCAACATATATCCGCCATTTTGGCAGATTTCCACACGTTAGATCTTAACAAAAAAATTCATACTGGTGTAGTTTGGACTACTTGACTAAAATCTGCAATGAAAAAGTTCGTAAACCCATTACGAGCCCCATGAAAAATCCCTAAACACGAAATGACACGTGCAACCAACATATATCCGCCATTTTGACAGATTTCCCCACCTTCGATCTTAACATAAAAATTCATACTGGTGTAGTTTGGACTATTTAACTAAAATCTGAAATGAAAAAGTTCGTAAGCCCGTTACGAGCCCCATGAAAAATCCCTAAACACGAAATGACACGTGCAACCGACATATATCCGCCATTTTGGCAGATTTCCCCACCTTCGATCTTAGCAAGAAAATTCATACTGGTGTAGTTTGGGCTATTTAACTAAAATCTGAAATGAAAAAGTTCGTAAGCCCATTACGAGCCCCATGAAAAATCCCTAAACACGTAATGACATTGTGCAACCAACATATATCCGCCATTTTGGCAGATTTCCACACCTTAGATCTTAACAAAAAAATTCATACTGGTGTAGTTTGGACTATTTGACTAAAATCTGCAATGAAAAAGTTCGTAAACCCATTACGAGCCCCATGAAAAATCCCTAAACACGAAATGACATTGTGCAACCAACATATATCCGCCATTTTGGCAGATTTCCCCACCTTCGATCTTAGCAAGAAAATTCATACTGGTGTAGTTTGGGCTATTTAACTAAAATCTGAAATGAAAAAGTTCGTAAGCCCATTACGAGCCCCATGAAAAATCCCTAAACACGAAATGACACGTGCAACCGACATATATCCGCCATTTTGGCAGATTTCCCCACCTTCGATCTTAGCAAAAAAATTCATACTGGTGTAGTTTGGGCTATTTAACTAAAATCTGAAATGAAAAAGTTCGTAAGCCCATTACGAGCCCCATGAAAAATCCCTAAACACGAAATGACATTGTGCAACCAACATATATCCGCCATTTTGGCAGATTTCCCCACCTTCGATCTTAGCAAAAAAATTCATACTGGTGTAGTTTGGACTACTTGACTAAAATCTGCAATGAGAAAGTTCGTAAACCCATTACGAGCCCCATGAAAAATCCCTAAACACGAAATGACACGTGCAACCAACATATATCCGCCATTTTGGCAGATTTCCACACCTTAGATCTTAACAAAAAAATTCATACTGGTGTAGTTTGGACTATTTGACTAAAATCTGAAATGAAAAAGTTCGTAAGCCCATTACGAGCCCCATGAAAAATCCCTAAACACGAAATGACATTGTGCAACCAACATATATCCGCCATTTTGGCAGATTTCCACACGTTAGATCTTAACAAAAAAATTCATACTGGTGTAGTTTGGACTACTTGACTAAAATCTGCAATGAAAAATTTCGTAAACCCATTACGAGCCCCATGAAAAATCCCTAAACACGAAATGACATTGTGCAACCAACATATATCCGCCATTTTGGCAGATTTCCCCACCTTCGATCTTAGCAAAAAAATTCATACTGGTGTAGTTTGGGCTATTTAACTAAAATCTGAAATGAAAAAGTTCGTAAGCCCATTACGAGCCCCATGAAAAATCCCTAAACACGAAATGACACGTGCAACCGACATATATCCGCCATTTTGGCAGATTTCCCCACCTTCGATCTTAGCAAAAAAATTCATACTGGTGTAGTTTGGGCTATTTAACTAAAATCTGAAATGAAAAAGTTCGTAAGCCCATTACGAGCCCCATGAAAAATCCCTAAACACGAAATGACATTGTGCAACCAACATATATCCGCCATTTTGGCAGATTTCCACACCTTAGATCTTAACAAAAAAATTCATACTGGTGTAGTTTGGACTACTTGACTAAAATCTGCAATGAGAAAGTTCGTAAACCCATTACGAGCCCCATGAAAAATCCCTAAACACGAAATGACACGTGCAACCGACATATATCCGCCATTTTGGCAGATTTCCCCACCTTCGATCTTAGCAAGAAAATTCATACTGGTGTAGTTTGGGCTATTTAACTAAAATCTGAAATGAAAAAGTTCGTAAGCCCATTACGAGCCCCATGAAAAATCCCTAAACACGAAATGACATTGTGCAACCAACATATATCCGCCATTTTGACAGATTTCCCCACCTTCGATCTTAACAAAAAAATTCATACTGGTGTAGTTTGGGCTATTTAACTAAAATCTGAAATGAAAAAGTTCGTAAGCCCGTTACGAGCCCCATGAAAAATCCCTAAACACGAAATGACACGTGCAACCGACATATATCCGCCATTTTGGCAGATTTCCCCACCTTCGATCTTAGCAAGAAAATTCATACTGGTGTAGTTTGGGCTATTTAACTAAAATCTGAAATGAAAAAGTTCGTAAGCCCATTACGAGCCCCATGAAAAATCCCTAAACACGAAATGACATTGTGCAACCAACATATATCCGCCATTTTGGCAGATTTCCACACCTTAGATCTTAACAAAAAAATTCATACTGGTGTAGTTTGGACTATTTGACTAAAATCTGCAATGAAAAAGTTCGTAAACCCATTACGAGCCCCATGAAAAATCCCTAAACACGAAATGACATTGTGCAACCAACATATATCCGCCATTTTGGCAGATTTCCCCACCTTCGATCTTAGCAAGAAAATTCATACTGGTGTAGTTTGGGCTATTTAACTAAAATCTGAAATGAAAAAGTTCGTAAGCCCATTACGAGCCCCATGAAAAATCCCTAAACACGAAATGACATTGTGCAACCAACATATATCCGCCATTTTGACAGATTTCCCCACCTTCGATCTTAACAAAAAAATTCATACTGGTGTAGCTTGGACTATTTAACTAAAATCTGAAATGAAAAAGTTCGTAAGCCCATTACGAGCCCCATGAAAAATCCCTAAACACGAAATGACATTGTGCAACCAACATATATCCGCCATTTTGGCAGATTTCCACACCTTAGATCTTAACAAGAAAATTCTTACTGGTGTAGTTTGGACTACTTGACTAAAATCTGCAATGAAAAAGTTCGTAAACCCATTACGAGCCCCATGAAAAATCCCTAAACACGAAATGACACGTGCAACCGTCATATATCCGCCATTTTGGCAGATTTTCCCACCTTCGATCTTAACAAAAAAATTCATACTGGTGTAGTTTGGACTATTTAACTAAAATCTGCAATGAAAAAGTTCGTAAGCCCATTACGAGCCCCATGAAAAATCCCTAAACTCGAAATGACACGTGCAACCGACATATATCCGCCATTTTGGCAGACTTCGCCACCTTCGATCTTAGCAAAAAAATTCATACTGGTGTAGTTTGGGCTATTAATCTAAAATCTGGAATGAAAAAGTTCGTAAGCCCATTACGAGCCCCATGAAAAATCTCTAAACACGAAATGACATTGTGCAACCAACATATATCCGCCATTTTGACAGATTTCCCCACCTTCGATCTTAACATAAAAATTCATACTGGTGTAGTTTGGACTATTTAACTAAAATCTGCAATGAAAAAGTTCGTAAACCCATTACGAGCCCCATGAAAAATCCCTAAACACGAAATGACATTGTGCAACCAACATATATCCGCCATTTTGGCAGATTTCCCCACCTTCGATCTTAGCAAAAAAATTCATACTGGTGTAGTTTGGGCTATTAAACTAAAATCTGAAATGAAAAAGTTCGTAAGCCCATTACGAGCCCCATGAAAAATCTCTAAACACGAAATGACATTGTGCAACCAACATATATCCGCCATTTTGACAGATTTCCCCACCTTCGATCTTAACAAAAAAATTCATACTGGTGTAGTTTGGACTATTTAACTAAAATCTGCAATGAAAAAGTTCGTAAACCCATTACGAGCCCCATGAAAAATCCCTAAACACGAAATGACATTGTGCAACCAACATATATCCGCCATTTTGGCAGATTTCCCCACCTTCGATCTTAGCAAAAAAATTCATACTGGTGTAGTTTGGGCTATTTAACTAAAATCTGAAATGAAAAAGTTCGTAAGCCCATTACGAGCCCCATGAAAAATCCCTAAACACGAAATGACATTGTGCAACCAACATATATCCGCCATTTTGGCAGATTTCCACACCTTAGATCTTAACAAGAAAATTCTTACTGGTGTAGTTTGGACTACTTGACTAAAATCTGCAATGAAAAAGTTCGTAAACCCATTACGAGCCCCATGAAAAATCCCTAAACACGAAATGACATTGTGCAACCAACATATATCCGCCATTTTGGCAGACTTCGCCACCTTCGATCTTAGCAAAAAAATTCATACTGGTGTAGTTTGGGCTATTAATCTAAAATCTGGAATGAAAAAGTTCGTAAGCCCATTACGAGCCCCATGAAAAATCTCTAAACACGAAATGACATTGTGCAACCAACATATATCCGCCATTTTGACAGATTTCCCCACCTTCGATCTTAACATAAAAATTCATACTGGTGTAGTTTGGACTATTTAACTAAAATCTGCAATGAAAAAGTTCGTAAACCCATTACGAGCCCCATGAAAAATCCCTAAACACGAAATGACACGTGCAACCGACATATATCCGCCATTTTGGCAGATTTCCCCACCTTCGATCTTAACAAAAAAATTCATACTGGTGTAGTTTGGACTATTTAACTAAAATCTGCAATGAAAAAGTTCGTAAACCCATTACGAGCCCCATGAAAAATCCCTAAACACGAAATGACATTGTGCAACCAACATATATCCGCCATTTTGGCAGATTTCCCCACCTTCGATCTTAGCAAAAAAATTCATACTGGTGTAGTTTGGGCTATTAAACTAAAATCTGAAATGAAAAAGTTCGTAAGCCCATTACGAGCCCCATGAAAAATCTCTAAACACGAAATGACATTGTGCAACCAACATATATCCGCCATTTTGACAGATTTCCCCACCTTCGATCTTAACAAAAAAATTCATACTGGTGTAGTTTGGACTATTTAACTAAAATCTGCAATGAAAAAGTTCGTAAACCCATTACGAGCCCCATGAAAAATCCCTAAACACGAAATGACATTGTGCAACCAACATATATCCGCCATTTTGGCAGATTTCCCCACCTTCGATCTTAGCAAAAAAATTCATACTGGTGTAGTTTGGGCTATTTAACTAAAATCTGAAATGAAAAAGTTCGTAAGCCCATTACGAGCCCCATGAAAAATCCCTAAACACGAAATGACATTGTGCAACCAACATATATCCGCCATTTTGGCAGATTTCCACACCTTAGATCTTAACAAGAAAATTCTTACTGGTGTAGTTTGGACTACTTGACTAAAATCTGCAATGAAAAAGTTCGTAAACCCATTACGAGCCCCATGAAAAATCCCTAAACACGAAATGACATTGTGCAACCAACATATATCCGCCATTTTGGCAGATTTCCCCACCTTCGATCTTAGCAAGAAAATTCATACTGGTGTAGTTTGGGCTATTTAACTAAAATCTGAAATGAAAAAGTTCGTAAGCCCATTACGAGCCCCATGAAAAATCCCTAAACACGAAATGACATTGTGCAACCAACATATATCCGCCATTTTGACAGATTTCCCCACCTTCGATCTTAACAAAAAAATTCATACTGGTGTAGCTTGGACTATTTAACTAAAATCTGAAATGAAAAAGTTCGTAAGCCCATTACGAGCCCCATGAAAAATCCCTAAACACGAAATGACATTGTGCAACCAACATATATCCGCCATTTTGGCAGATTTCCACACCTTAGATCTTAACAAGAAAATTCTTACTGGTGTAGTTTGGACTACTTGACTAAAATCTGCAATGAAAAAGTTCGTAAACCCATTACGAGCCCCATGAAAAATCCCTAAACACGAAATGACACGTGCAACCGTCATATATCCGCCATTTTGGCAGATTTTCCCACCTTCGATCTTAACAAAAAAATTCATACTGGTGTAGTTTGGACTATTTAACTAAAATCTGCAATGAAAAAGTTCGTAAGCCCATTACGAGCCCCATGAAAAATCCCTAAACTCGAAATGACACGTGCAACCGACATATATCCGCCATTTTGGCAGACTTCGCCACCTTCGATCTTAGCAAAAAAATTCATACTGGTGTAGTTTGGGCTATTAATCTAAAATCTGGAATGAAAAAGTTCGTAAGCCCATTACGAGCCCCATGAAAAATCTCTAAACACGAAATGACATTGTGCAACCAACATATATCCGCCATTTTGACAGATTTCCCCACCTTCGATCTTAACATAAAAATTCATACTGGTGTAGTTTGGACTATTTAACTAAAATCTGCAATGAAAAAGTTCGTAAACCCATTACGAGCCCCATGAAAAATCCCTAAACACGAAATGACACGTGCAACCGACATATATCCGCCATTTTGGCAGATTTCCCCACCTTCGATCTTAACAAAAAAATTCATACTGGTGTAGTTTGGACTATTTAACTAAAATCTGCAATGAAAAAGTTCGTAAACCCATTACGAGCCCCATGAAAAATCCCTAAACACGAAATGACATTGTGCAACCAACATATATCCGCCATTTTGGCAGATTTCCCCACCTTCGATCTTAGCAAAAAAATTCATACTGGTGTAGTTTGGGCTATTAAACTAAAATCTGAAATGAAAAAGTTCGTAAGCCCATTACGAGCCCCATGAAAAATCTCTAAACACGAAATGACATTGTGCAACCAACATATATCCGCCATTTTGACAGATTTCCCCACCTTCGATCTTAACAAAAAAATTCATACTGGTGTAGTTTGGACTATTTAACTAAAATCTGCAATGAAAAAGTTCGTAAACCCATTACGAGCCCCATGAAAAATCCCTAAACACGAAATGACATTGTGCAACCAACATATATCCGCCATTTTGGCAGATTTCCCCACCTTCGATCTTAGCAAAAAAATTCATACTGGTGTAGTTTGGGCTATTTAACTAAAATCTGAAATGAAAAAGTTCGTAAGCCCATTACGAGCCCCATGAAAAATCCCTAAACACGAAATGACATTGTGCAACCAACATATATCCGCCATTTTGGCAGATTTCCACACCTTAGATCTTAACAAGAAAATTCTTACTGGTGTAGTTTGGACTACTTGACTAAAATCTGCAATGAAAAAGTTCGTAAACCCATTACGAGCCCCATGAAAAATCCCTAAACACGAAATGACACGTGCAACCAACATATATCCGCCATTTTGACAGATTTCCCCACCTTCGATCTTAACATAAAAATTCATACTGGTGTAGTTTGGACTATTTAACTAAAATCTGAAATGAAAAAGTTCGTAAGCCCGTTACGAGCCCCATGAAAAATCCCTAAACACGAAATGACACGTGCAACCGACATATATCCGCCATTTTGGCAGATTTCCCCACCTTCGATCTTAGCAAGAAAATTCATACTGGTGTAGTTTGGGCTATTTAACTAAAATCTGAAATGAAAAAGTTCGTAAGCCCATTACGAGCCCCATGAAAAATCCCTAAACACGTAATGACATTGTGCAACCAACATATATCCGCCATTTTGGCAGATTTCCACACCTTAGATCTTAACAAAAAAATTCATACTGGTGTAGTTTGGACTATTTGACTAAAATCTGCAATGAAAAAGTTCGTAAACCCATTACGAGCCCCATGAAAAATCCCTAAACACGAAATGACATTGTGCAACCAACATATATCCGCCATTTTGGCAGATTTCCCCACCTTCGATCTTAGCAAGAAAATTCATACTGGTGTAGTTTGGGCTATTTAACTAAAATCTGAAATGAAAAAGTTCGTAAGCCCATTACGAGCCCCATGAAAAATCCCTAAACACGAAATGACACGTGCAACCGACATATATCCGCCATTTTGGCATATTTCCCCACCTTCGATCTTAGCAAAAAAATTCATACTGGTGTAGTTTGGGCTATTTAACTAAAATCTGAAATGAAAAAGTTCGTAAGCCCATTACGAGCCCCATGAAAAATCCCTAAACACGAAATGACATTGTGCAACCAACATATATCCGCCATTTTGGCAGATTTCCCCACCTTCGATCTTAGCAAAAAAATTCATACTGGTGTAGTTTGGACTACTTGACTAAAATCTGCAATGAGAAAGTTCGTAAACCCATTACGAGCCCCATGAAAAATCCCTAAACACGAAATGACACGTGCAACCAACATATATCCGCCATTTTGGCAGATTTCCACACCTTAGATCTTAACAAAAAAATTCATACTGGTGTAGTTTGGACTATTTGACTAAAATCTGAAATGAAAAAGTTCGTAAGCCCATTACGAGCCCCATGAAAAATCCCTAAACACGAAATGACATTGTGCAACCAACATATATCCGCCATTTTGGCAGATTTCCACACGTTAGATCTTAACAAAAAAATTCATACTGGTGTAGTTTGGACTACTTGACTAAAATCTGCAATGAAAAATTTCGTAAACCCATTACGAGCCCCATGAAAAATCCCTAAACACGAAATGACATTGTGCAACCAACATATATCCGCCATTTTGGCAGATTTCCCCACCTTCGATCTTAGCAAAAAAATTCATACTGGTGTAGTTTGGGCTATTTAACTAAAATCTGAAATGAAAAAGTTCGTAAGCCCATTACGAGCCCCATGAAAAATCCCTAAACACGAAATGACACGTGCAACCGACATATATCCGCCATTTTGGCAGATTTCCCCACCTTCGATCTTAGCAAAAAAATTCATACTGGTGTAGTTTGGGCTATTTAACTAAAATCTGAAATGAAAAAGTTCGTAAGCCCATTACGAGCCCCATGAAAAATCCCTAAACACGAAATGACATTGTGCAACCAACATATATCCGCCATTTTGGCAGATTTCCACACCTTAGATCTTAACAAAAAAATTCATACTGGTGTAGTTTGGACTACTTGACTAAAATCTGCAATGAGAAAGTTCGTAAACCCATTACGAGCCCCATGAAAAATCCCTAAACACGAAATGACACGTGCAACCGACATATATCCGCCATTTTGGCAGATTTCCCCACCTTCGATCTTAGCAAGAAAATTCATACTGGTGTAGTTTGGGCTATTTAACTAAAATCTGAAATGAAAAAGTTCGTAAGCCCATTACGAGCCCCATGAAAAATCCCTAAACACGAAATGACATTGTGCAACCAACATATATCCGCCATTTTGACAGATTTTCCCACCTTCGATCTTAACAAAAAAATTCATACTGGTGTAGTTTGGGCTATTTAACTAAAAACTGAAATGAAAAATTTCGTAAACCCATTACGAGCCCCATGAAAAATCCCTAAACACGAAATGACATTGTGCAACCAACATATATCCGCCATTTTGGCAGATTTCCCCACCTTCGATCTTAGCAAAAAAATTCATACTGGTGTAGTTTGGGCTATTTAACTAAAATCTGAAATGAAAAAGTTCGTAAGCCCATTACGAGCCCCATGAAAAATCCCTAAACACGAAATGACACGTGCAACCGACATATATCCGCCATTTTGGCAGATTTCCCCACCTTCGATCTTAGCAAAAAAATTCATACTGGTGTAGTTTGGGCTATTTAACTAAAATCTGAAATGAAAAAGTTCGTAAGCCCATTACGAGCCCCATGAAAAATCCCTAAACACGAAATGACATTGTGCAACCAACATATATCCGCCATTTTGGCAGATTTCCCCACCTTCGATCTTAGCAAAAAAATTCATACTGGTGTAGTTTGGACTACTTGACTAAAATCTGCAATGAGAAAGTTCGTAAACCCATTACGAGCCCCATGAAAAATCCCTAAACACGAAATGACACGTGCAACCAACATATATCCGCCATTTTGGCAGATTTCCACACCTTAGATCTTAACAAAAAAATTCATACTGGTGTAGTTTGGACTATTTGACTAAAATCTGAAATGAAAAAGTTCGTAAGCCCATTACGAGCCCCATGAAAAATCCCTAAACACGAAATGACATTGTGCAACCAACATATATCCGCCATTTTGGCAGATTTCCACACGTTAGATCTTAACAAAAAAATTCATACTGGTGTAGTTTGGACTACTTGACTAAAATCTGCAATGAAAAATTTCGTAAACCCATTACGAGCCCCATGAAAAATCCCTAAACACGAAATGACATTGTGCAACCAACATATATCCGCCATTTTGGCAGATTTCCCCACCTTCGATCTTAGCAAAAAAATTCATACTGGTGTAGTTTGGGCTATTTAACTAAAATCTGAAATGAAAAAGTTCGTAAGCCCATTACGAGCCCCATGAAAAATCCCTAAACACGAAATGACACGTGCAACCGACATATATCCGCCATTTTGGCAGATTTCCCCACCTTCGATCTTAGCAAAAAAATTCATACTGGTGTAGTTTGGGCTATTTAACTAAAATCTGAAATGAAAAAGTTCGTAAGCCCATTACGAGCCCCATGAAAAATCCCTAAACACGAAATGACATTGTGCAACCAACATATATCCGCCATTTTGGCAGATTTCCACACCTTAGATCTTAACAAAAAAATTCATACTGGTGTAGTTTGGACTACTTGACTAAAATCTGCAATGAGAAAGTTCGTAAACCCATTACGAGCCCCATGAAAAATCCCTAAACACGAAATGACACGTGCAACCGACATATATCCGCCATTTTGGCAGATTTCCCCACCTTCGATCTTAGCAAGAAAATTCATACTGGTGTAGTTTGGGCTATTTAACTAAAATCTGAAATGAAAAAGTTCGTAAGCCCATTACGAGCCCCATGAAAAATCCCTAAACACGAAATGACATTGTGCAACCAACATATATCCGCCATTTTGACAGATTTTCCCACCTTCGATCTTAACAAAAAAATTCATACTGGTGTAGTTTGGGCTATTTAACTAAAATCTGAAATGAAAAATTTCGTAAACCCATTACGAGCCCCATGAAAAATCCCTAAACACGAAATGACATTGTGCAACCAACATATATCCGCCATTTTGGCAGATTTCCCCACCTTCGATCTTAGCAAAAAAATTCATACTGGTGTAGTTTGGGCTATTTAACTAAAATCTGAAATGAAAAAGTTCGTAAGCCCATTACGAGCCCCATGAAAAATCCCTAAACACGAAATGACACGTGCAACCGACATATATCCGCCATTTTGGCAGATTTCCCCACCTTCGATCTTAGCAAAAAAATTCATACTGGTGTAGTTTGGGCTATTTAACTAAAATCTGAAATGAAAAAGTTCGTAAGCCCATTACGAGCCCCATGAAAAATCCCTAAACACGAAATGACATTGTGCAACCAACATATATCCGCCATTTTGGCAGATTTCCCCACCTTCGATCTTAGCAAAAAAATTCATACTGGTGTAGTTTGGACTACTTGACTAAAATCTGCAATGAGAAAGTTCGTAAACCCATTACGAGCCCCATGAAAAATCCCTAAACACGAAATGACACGTGCAACCGACATATATCCGCCATTTTGGCAGATTTCCCCACCTTCGATCTTAGCAAGAAAATTCATACTGGTGTAGTTTGGGCTATTTAACTAAAATCTGAAATGAAAAAGTTCGTAAGCCCATTACGAGCCCCATGAAAAATCCCTAAACACGAAATGACATTGTGCAACCAACATATATCCGCCATTTTGGCAGATTTCCACACCTTAGATCTTAACAAAAAAATTCATACTGGTGTAGTTTGGACTATTTGACTAAAATCTGCAATGAAAAAGTTCGTAAACCCATTACGAGCCCCATGAAAAATCCCTAAACACGAAATGACATTGTGCAACCAACATATATCCGCCATTTTGGCAGATTTCCCCACCTTCGATCTTAGCAAGAAAATTCATACTGGTGTAGTTTGGGCTATTTAACTAAAATCTGAAATGAAAAAGTTCGTAAGCCCATTACGAGCCCCATGAAAAATCCCTAAACACGAAATGACATTGTGCAACCAACATATATCCGCCATTTTGGCAGATTTCCCCACCTTCGATCTTAACAAAAAAATTCATACTGGTGTAGCTTGGACTATTTAACTAAAATCTGAAATGAAAAAGTTCGTAAGCCCATTACGAGCCCCATGAAAAATCCCTAAACACGAAATGACATTGTGCAACCAACATATATCCGCCATTTTGGCAGATTTCCACACCTTAGATCTTAACAAGAAAATTCTTACTGGTGTAGTTTGGACTACTTGACTAAAATCTGCAATGAAAAAGTTCGTAAACCCATTACGAGCCCCATGAAAAATCCCTAAACACGAAATGACACGTGCAACCGTCATATATCCGCCATTTTGGCAGATTTCCCCACCTTCGATCTTAACAAAAAAATTCATACTGGTGTAGTTTGGACTATTTAACTAAAATCTGCAATGAAAAAGTTCGTAAGCCCATTACGAGCCCCATGAAAAATCCCTAAACTCGAAATGACACGTGCAACCGACATATATCCGCCATTTTGGCAGACTTCGCCACCTTCGATCTTAGCAAAAAAATTCATACTGGTGTAGTTTGGGCTATTAATCTAAAATCTGGAATGAAAAAGTTCGTAAGCCCATTACGAGCCCCATGAAAAATCTCTAAACACGAAATGACATTGTGCAACCAACATATATCCGCCATTTTGACAGATTTCCCCACCTTCGATCTTAACATAAAAATTCATACTGGTGTAGTTTGGACTATTTAACTAAAATCTGCAATGAAAAAGTTCGTAAACCCATTACGAGCCCCATGAAAAATCCCTAAACACGAAATGACACGTGCAACCGACATATATCCACCATTTTGGCAGATTTCCCCACCTTCGATCTTAACAAAAAAATTCATACTGGTGTAGTTTGGACTATTTAACTAAAATCTGCAATGAAAAAGTTCGTAAACCCATTACGAGCCCCATGAAAAATCCCTAAACACGAAATGACATTGTGCAACCAACATATATCCGCCATTTTGGCAGATTTCCCCACCTTCGATCTTAGCAAAAAAATTCATACTGGTGTAGTTTGGGCTATTAAACTAAAATCTGAAATGAAAAAGTTCGTAAGCCCATTACGAGCCCCATGAAAAATCTCTAAACACGAAATGACATTGTGCAACCAACATATATCCGCCATTTTGACAGATTTCCCCACCTTCGATCTTAACAAAAAAATTCATACTGGTGTAGTTTGGACTATTTAACTAAAATCTGCAATGAAAAAGTTCGTAAACCCATTACGAGCCCCATGAAAAATCCCTAAACACGAAATGACATTGTGCAACCAACATATATCCGCCATTTTGGCAGATTTCCCCACCTTCGATCTTAGCAAAAAAATTCATACTGGTGTAGTTTGGGCTATTTAACTAAAATCTGAAATGAAAAAGTTCGTAAGCCCATTACGAGCCCCATGAAAAATTCCTAAACACGAAATGACATTGTGCAACCAACATATATCCGCCATTTTGGCAGATTTCCCCACCTTCGATCTTAGCAAAAAAATTCATACTGGTGTAGTTTGGGCTATTTAACTAAAATCTGAAATGAAAAAGTTCGTAAGCCCATTACGAGCCCCATGAAAAATCCCTAAACACGAAATGACACGTGCAACCGACATATATCCGCCATTTTTAAAGATTTCCCCACCTTCGATCTTAGCAAGAAAATTCATACTGGTGTAGTTTGGGCTATTTAACTAAAATCTGAAATGAAAAAGTTCGTAAGCCCATTACGAGCCCCATGAAAAATCCCTAAACACGAAATGACATTGTGCAACCAACATATATCCGCCATTTTGGCAGATTTCCACACCTTAGATCTTAACAAAAAAATTCATACTGGTGTAGTTTGGACTACTTGACTAAAATCTGCAATGAAAAATTTCGTAAACCCATTACGAGCCCCATGAAAAATTCCTAAACACGAAATGACATTGTGCAACCAACATATATCCGCCATTTTGGCAGATTTCCCAACCTTCGATCTTAGCAAAAAAATTCATACTGGTGTAGTTTGGGCTATTTAACTAAAATCTGAAATGAAAAAGTTCGTAAGCCCGTTACGAGCCCCATGAAAAATCCCTAAACACGAAATGACACGTGCAACCGACATATATCCGCCATTTTGGCAGATTTCCCCACCTTCGATCTTAGCAAGAAAATTCATACTGGTGTAGTTTGGGCTATTTAACTAAAATCTGAAATGAAAAAGTTCGTAAGCCCATTACGAGCCCCATGAAAAATCCCTAAACACGAAATGACATTGTGCAACCAACATATATCCGCCATTTTGGCAGATTTCCACACCTTAGATCTTAACAAAAAAATTCATACTAGTGTAGTTTGGACTATTTGACTAAAATCTGCAATGAAAAAGTTCGTAAACCCATTACGAGCCCCATGAAACATCCCTAAACACGAAATGACATTGTGCAACCAACATATATCCGCCATTTTGGCAGATTTCCCCACCTTCGATCTTAGCAAGAAAATTCATACTGGTGTAGTTTGGGCTATTTAACTAAAATCTGAAATGAAAAAGTTCGTAAGCCCATTACGAGCCCCATGAAAAATCCCTAAACACGAAATGACATTGTGCAACCAACATATATCCGCCATTTTGACAGATTTCCCCACCTTCGATCTTAACAAAAAAATTCATACTGGTGTAGTTTGGACTATTTAACTAAAATCTGAAATGAAAAAGTTCGTAAGCCCATTACGAGCCCCATGAAAAATCCCTAAACACGAAATGACACGTGCAACCGTCATATATCCGCCATTTTGGCAGATTTCCCCACCTTCGATCTTAACAAAAAAATTCATACTGGTGTAGTTTGGACTATTTAACTAAAATCTGCAATGAAAAAGTTCGTAAGCCCATTACGAGCCCCATGAAAAATCCCTAAACTCGAAATGACACGTGCAACCGACATATATCCGCCATTTTGGCAGACTTCGCCACCTTCGATCTTAGCAAAAAAATTCATACTGGTGTAGTTTGGGCTATTAATCTAAAATCTGAAATGAAAAAGTTCGTAAGCCCATTACGAGCCCCATGAAAAATCTCTAAACACGAAATGACATTGTGCAACCAACATATATCCGCCATTTTGACAGATTTCCCCACCTTCGATCTTAACATAAAAA
Source organism: Muscidifurax raptorellus (assembly GCA_020010945.3). Taxonomy (NCBI): domain Eukaryota; kingdom Metazoa; phylum Arthropoda; class Insecta; order Hymenoptera; family Pteromalidae; genus Muscidifurax; species Muscidifurax raptorellus. The sequence goes on along the minus strand of CM052080.1, from coordinate 28,336,133 downwards.
TTCATACTGGTGTAGTTTGGACTATTTAACTAAAATCTGCAATGAAAAAGTTCGTAAACCCATTACGAGCCCCATGAAAAATCCCTAAACACGAAATGACACGTGCAACCGACATATATCCGCCATTTTGGCAGATTTCCCCACCTTCGATCCTAACAAAAAAATTCATACTGGTGTAGTTTGGACTATTTAACTAAAATCTGCAATGAAAAAGTTCGTAAACCCATTACGAGCCCCATGAAAAATCCCTAAACACGAAATGACATTGTGCAACCAACATATATCCGCCATTTTGGCAGATTTCCCCACCTTCGATCTTAGCAAGAAAATTCATACTGGTGTAGTTTGGGCTATTTAACTAAAATCTGAAATGAAAAAGTTCGTAAGCCCATTACGAGCCCCATGAAAAATCCCTAAACACGAAATGACATTGTGCAACCAACATATATCCGCCATTTTGACAGATTTCCCCACCTTCGATCTTAACAAAAAAATTCATACTGGTGTAGTTTGGACTATTTAACTAAAATCTGAAATGAAAAAGTTCGTAAGCCCATTACGAGCCCCATGAAAAATCCCTAAACACGAAATGACACGTGCAACCGTCATATATCCGCCATTTTGGCAGATTTCCCCACCTTCGATCTTAACAAAAAAATTCATACTGGTGTAGTTTGGACTATTTAACTAAAATCTGCAATGAAAAAGTTCGTAAGCTCATTACGAGCCCCATGAAAAATCCCTAAACTCGAAATGACACGTGCAACCGACATATATCCGCCATTTTGGCAGACTTCGCCACCTTCGATCTTAGCAAAAAAATTCATACTGGTGTAGTTTGGGCTATTAATCTAAAATCTGAAATGAAAAAGTTCGTAAGCCCATTACGAGCCCCATGAAAAATCTCTAAACACGAAATGACATTGTGCAACCAACATATATCCGCCATTTTGACAGATTTCCCCACCTTCGATCTTAACATAAAAATTCATACTGGTGTAGTTTGGACTATTTAACTAAAATCTGCAATGAAAAAGTTCGTAAGCCCATTACGAGCCCCATGAAAAATCCCTAAACACGAAATGACACGTGCAACCGACATATATCCGCCATTTTTAAAGATTTCCCCACCTTCGATCTTAGCAAGAAAATTCATACTGGTGTAGTTTGGACTATTTAACTAAAATCTGCAATGAAAAAGTTCGTAAACCCATTACGAGCCCCATGAAAAATCCCTAAACACGAAATGACATTGTGCAACCAACATATATCCGCCATTTTGGCAGATTTCCCCACCTTCGATCTTAGCAAGAAAATTCATACTGGTGTAGTTTGGGCTATTGAACTAAAATCTGAAATGAAAAAGTTCGTAAGCCCATTACGAGCCCCATGAAAAATCCCTAAACACGAAATGACATTGTGCAACCAACATATATCCGCCATTTTGACAGATTTCCCCACCTTCGATCTTAACAAAAAAATTCATACTGGTGTAGTTTGGACTATTTAACTAAAATCTGAAATGAAAAAGTTCGTAAGCCCATTACGAGCCCCATGAAAAATCCCTAAACACGAAATGACACGTGCAACCGTCATATATCCGCCATTTTGGCAGATTTCCCCACCTTCGATCTTAACAAAAAAATTCATACTGGTGTAGTTTGGACTATTTAACTAAAATCTGCAATGAAAAAGTTCGTAAGCTCATTACGAGCCCCATGAAAAATCCCTAAACTCGAAATGACACGTGCAACCGACATATATCCGCCATTTTGGCAGACTTCGCCACCTTCGATCTTAGCAAAAAAATTCATACTGGTGTAGTTTGGGCTATTAATCTAAAATCTGAAATGAAAAAGTTCGTAAGCCCATTACGAGCCCCATGAAAAATCTCTAAACACGAAATGACATTGTGCAACCAACATATATCCGCCATTTTGACAGATTTCCCCACCTTCGATCTTAACATAAAAATTCATACTGGTGTAGTTTGGACTATTTAACTAAAATCTGCAATGAAAAAGTTCGTAAGCCCATTACGAGCCCCATGAAAAATCCCTAAACACGAAATGACACGTGCAACCGACATATATCCGCCATTTTTAAAGATTTCCCCACCTTCGATCTTAGCAAGAAAATTCATACTGGTGTAGTTTGGGCTATTTAACTAAAATCTGAAATGAAAAAGTTCGTAAGCCCATTACGAGCCCCATGAAAAATCCCTAAACACGAAATGACATTGTGCAACCAACATATATCCGCCATTTTGGCAGATTTCCACACCTTAGATCTTAACAAAAAAATTCATACTGGTGTAGTTTGGACTACTTGACTAAAATCTGCAATGAAAAAGTTCGTAAACCCATTACGAGCCCCATGAAAAATCCCTAAACACGAAATGACATTGTGCAACCAACATATATCCGCCATTTTGGCAGATTTCCCCACCTTCGATCTTAGCAAAAAAATTCATACTGGTGTAGTTTGGACTATTTAACTAAAATCTGCAATGAAAAAGTTCGTAAGCCCATTACGAGCCCCATGAAAAATCCCTAAACACGAAATGACACGTGCAACCGACATATATCCGCCATTTTTAAAGATTTCCCCACCTTCGATCTTAGCAAGAAAATTCATACTGGTGTAGTTTGGGCTATTTAACTAAAATCTGAAATGAAAAAGTTCGTAAGCCCATTACGAGCCCCATGAAAAATCCCTAAACACGAAATGACATTGTGCAACCAACATATATCCGCCATTTTGGCAGATTTCCACACCTTAGATCTTAACAAAAAAATTCATACTGGTGTAGTTTGGACTACTTGACTAAAATCTGCAATGAAAAAGTTCGTAAACCCATTACGAGCCCCATGAAAAATCCCTAAACACGAAATGACATTGTGCAACCAACATATATCCGCCATTTTGGCAGATTTCCCCACCTTCGATCTTAGCAAAAAAATTCATACTGGTGTAGTTTGGGCTATTAAACTAAAATCTGAAATGAAAAAGTTCGTAAGCCCATTACGAGCCCCATGAAAAATCTCTAAACACGAAATGACATTGTGCAACCAACATATATCCGCCATTTTGACAGATTTCCCCACCTTCGATCTTAACAAAAAAATTCATACTGGTGTAGTTTGGACTATTTAACTAAAATCTGCAATGAAAAAGTTCGTAAACCCATTACGAGCCCCATGAAAAATCCCTAAACACGAAATGACATTGTGCAACCAACATATATCCGCCATTTTGGCAGATTTCCCCACCTTCGATCTTAGCAAAAAAATTCATACTGGTGTAGTTTGGGCTATTCAACTAAAATCTGAAATGAAAAAGTTCGTAAGCCCATTACGAGCCCCATGAAAAATTCCTAAACACGAAATGACATTGTGCAACCAACATATATCCGCCATTTTGGCAGATTTCCCCACCTTCGATCTTAGCAAAAAAATTCATACTGGTGTAGTTTGGGCTATTTAACTAAAATCTGAAATGAAAAAGTTCGTAAGCCCATTACGAGCCCCATGAAAAATCCCTAAACACGAAATGACACGTGCAACCGACATATATCCGCCATTTTGGCAGATTTCCCCACCTTCGATCTTAGCAAGAAAATTCATACTGGTGTAGTTTGGGCTATTTAACTAAAATCTGAAATGAAAAAGTTCGTAAGCCCATTACGAGCCCCATGAAAAATCCCTAAACACGAAATGACATTGTGCAACCAACATATATCCGCCATTTTGGCAGATTTCCACACCTTAGATCTTAACAAAAAAATTCATACTGGTGTAGTTTGGACTACTTGACTAAAATCTGCAATGAAAAATTTCGTAAACCCATTACGAGCCCCATGAAAAATTCCTAAACACTAAATGACATTGTGCAACCAACATATATCCGCCATTTTGGCAGATTTCCCCACCTTCGATCTTAGCAAAAAAATTCATACTGGTGTAGTTTGGGCTATTTAACTAAAATCTGAAATGAAAAAGTTCGTAAGCCCATTACGAGCCCCATGAAAAATCCCTAAACACGAAATGACACGTGCAACCGACATATATCCGCCATTTTGGCAGATTTCCCCACCTTCGATCTTAGCAAAAAAATTCATACTGGTGTAGTTTGGGCTATTTAACTAAAATCTGAAATGAAAAAGTTCGTAAGCCCATTACGAGCCCCATGAAAAATCCCTAAACACGAAATGACATTGTGCAACCAACATATATCCGCCATTTTGGCAGATTTCCACACCTTAGATCTTAACAAAAAAATTCATACTGGTGTAGTTTGGACTACTTGACTAAAATCTGCAATGAAAAAGTTCGTAAACCCATTACGAGCCCCATGAAAAATCCCTAAACACGAAATGACACGTGCAACCGTCATATATCCGCCATTTTGGCAGATTTCCCCACATTCGATCTTAGCAAAAAAATTCATACTGGTGTAGTTTGGGCTATTAATCTAAAATCTGAAATGAAAAAGTTCGTAAGCCCATTACGAGCCCCATGAAAAATCTCTAAACACGAAATGACATTGTGCAACCAACATATATCCGCCATTTTGACAGATTTCCCCACCTTCGATCTTAACATAAAAATTCATACTGGTGTAGTTTGGACTATTTAACTAAAATCTGCAATGAAAAAGTTCGTAAGCCCATTACGAGCCCCATGAAAAATCCCTAAACACGAAATGACACGTGCAACCGACATATATCCGCCATTTTTAAAGATTTCCCCACCTTCGATCTTAGCAAGAAAATTCATACTGGTGTAGTTTGGACTATTTAACTAAAATCTGCAATGAAAAAGTTCGTAAACCCATTACGAGCCCCATGAAAAATCCCTAAACACGAAATGACATTGTGCAACCAACATATATCCGCCATTTTGGCAGATTTCCCCACCTTCGATCTTAGCAAGAAAATTCATACTGGTGTAGTTTGGGCTATTGAACTAAAATCTGAAATGAAAAAGTTCGTAAGCCCATTACGAGCCCCATGAAAAATCCCTAAACACGAAATGACATTGTGCAACCAACATATATCCGCCATTTTGACAGATTTCCCCACCTTCGATCTTAACAAAAAAATTCATACTGGTGTAGTTTGGACTATTTAACTAAAATCTGAAATGAAAAAGTTCGTAAGCCCATTACGAGCCCCATGAAAAATCCCTAAACACGAAATGACACGTGCAACCGTCATATATCCGCCATTTTGGCAGATTTCCCCACCTTCGATCTTAACAAAAAAATTCATACTGGTGTAGTTTGGACTATTTAACTAAAATCTGCAATGAAAAAGTTCGTAAGCTCATTACGAGCCCCATGAAAAATCCCTAAACTCGAAATGACACGTGCAACCGACATATATCCGCCATTTTGGCAGACTTCGCCACCTTCGATCTTAGCAAAAAAATTCATACTGGTGTAGTTTGGGCTATTAATCTAAAATCTGAAATGAAAAAGTTCGTAAGCCCATTACGAGCCCCATGAAAAATCTCTAAACACGAAATGACATTGTGCAACCAACATATATCCGCCATTTTGACAGATTTCCCCACCTTCGATCTTAACATAAAAATTCATACTGGTGTAGTTTGGACTATTTAACTAAAATCTGCAATGAAAAAGTTCGTAAGCCCATTACGAGCCCCATGAAAAATCCCTAAACACGAAATGACACGTGCAACCGACATATATCCGCCATTTTTAAAGATTTCCCCACCTTCGATCTTAGCAAGAAAATTCATACTGGTGTAGTTTGGGCTATTTAACTAAAATCTGAAATGAAAAAGTTCGTAAGCCCATTACGAGCCCCATGAAAAATCCCTAAACACGAAATGACATTGTGCAACCAACATATATCCGCCATTTTGGCAGATTTCCACACCTTAGATCTTAACAAAAAAATTCATACTGGTGTAGTTTGGACTACTTGACTAAAATCTGCAATGAAAAAGTTCGTAAACCCATTACGAGCCCCATGAAAAATCCCTAAACACGAAATGACATTGTGCAACCAACATATATCCGCCATTTTGGCAGATTTCCCCACCTTCGATCTTAGCAAAAAAATTCATACTGGTGTAGTTTGGGCTATTAAACTAAAATCTGAAATGAAAAAGTTCGTAAGCCCATTACGAGCCCCATGAAAAATCTCTAAACACGAAATGACATTGTGCAACCAACATATATCCGCCATTTTGACAGATTTCCCCACCTTCGATCTTAACAAAAAAATTCATACTGGTGTAGTTTGGACTATTTAACTAAAATCTGCAATGAAAAAGTTCGTAAACCCATTACGAGCCCCATGAAAAATCCCTAAACACGAAATGACATTGTGCAACCAACATATATCCGCCATTTTGGCAGATTTCCCCACCTTCGATCTTAGCAAAAAAATTCATACTGGTGTAGTTTGGGCTATTCAACTAAAATCTGAAATGAAAAAGTTCGTAAGCCCATTACGAGCCCCATGAAAAATTCCTAAACACGAAATGACATTGTGCAACCAACATATATCCGCCATTTTGGCAGATTTCCCCACCTTCGATCTTAGCAAAAAAATTCATACTGGTGTAGTTTGGGCTATTTAACTAAAATCTGAAATGAAAAAGTTCGTAAGCCCATTACGAGCCCCATGAAAAATCCCTAAACACGAAATGACACGTGCAACCGACATATATCCGCCATTTTGGCAGATTTCCCCACCTTCGATCTTAGCAAGAAAATTCATACTGGTGTAGTTTGGGCTATTTAACTAAAATCTGAAATGAAAAAGTTCGTAAGCCCATTACGAGCCCCATGAAAAATCCCTAAACACGAAATGACATTGTGCAACCAACATATATCCGCCATTTTGGCAGATTTCCACACCTTAGATCTTAACAAAAAAATTCATACTGGTGTAGTTTGGACTACTTGACTAAAATCTGCAATGAAAAATTTCGTAAACCCATTACGAGCCCCATGAAAAATTCCTAAACACTAAATGACATTGTGCAACCAACATATATCCGCCATTTTGGCAGATTTCCCCACCTTCGATCTTAGCAAAAAAATTCATACTGGTGTAGTTTGGGCTATTTAACTAAAATCTGAAATGAAAAAGTTCGTAAGCCCATTACGAGCCCCATGAAAAATCCCTAAACACGAAATGACACGTGCAACCGACATATATCCGCCATTTTGGCAGATTTCCCCACCTTCGATCTTAGCAAAAAAATTCATACTGGTGTAGTTTGGGCTATTTAACTAAAATCTGAAATGAAAAAGTTCGTAAGCCCATTACGAGCCCCATGAAAAATCCCTAAACACGAAATGACATTGTGCAACCAACATATATCCGCCATTTTGGCAGATTTCCACACCTTAGATCTTAACAAAAAAATTCATACTGGTGTAGTTTGGACTACTTGACTAAAATCTGCAATGAAAAAGTTCGTAAACCCATTACGAGCCCCATGAAAAATCCCTAAACACGAAATGACACGTGCAACCGTCATATATCCGCCATTTTGGCAGATTTCCCCACATTCGATCTTAGCAAAAAAATTCATACTGGTGTAGTTTGGACTATTTAACTAAAATCTGAAATGAAAAAGTTCGTAAGCCCATTACGAGCCCCATGAAAAATCCCTAAACACGAAATGACACGTGCAACCGACATATATCCGCCATTTTGGCAGACTTCGCCACCTTCGATCTTAACAAAAAAATTCATACTGGTGTAGTTTGGACTATTTGACTAAAATCTGCAATGAAAAAGTTCGTAAACCCATTACGAGCCCTATGAAAAATCCCTAAACACGAAATGACACGTGCAACCGTCGAATATCCGCCATTTTGGCAGATTTCCCCACCTTCGATCTTAGCAAAAAAATTCATACTGGTGTAGTTTGGGCTGTTTAACTAAAATCTGAAATGAAAAAGTTCGTAAGCCTATTACGAGCCCCATGAAAAATCCCTAAACACGAAATGACATTGTGCAACCAACATATATCCGCCATTTTGGCAGATTTCCACACCTTAGATCTTAACAAAAAAATTCATACTAGTGTAGTTTGGACTATTTAACTAAAATCTGAAATGAAAAAGTTCGTAAGCCCATTACGAGCCCCATGAAAAATCCCTAAACACGAAATGACACGTGCAACCGACATATTTCCGCCATTTTGGCAGATTTCCCTAACTTCGATCTTAGCAAAAAATTCATACTGGTGTAGTTTGGGCTATTAATCTAAAATCTGAAATGAAAAAGTTCGTAAGCCCATTAAGAGCCCCATGAAAAATCCCTAAACACGAAATGACATTGTGCAACCAACAAATATCCGCCATTTTGGCAGATTTCCACACCTTAGATCTTAACAAAAAAATTCATACTGGTCTAGTTTGGACTATTTGACTAAAATCTGCAATGAAAAAGTTCGTAAACCCATTACGAGCCCCATGAAAAATCCCTAAACACGAAATAACACGTGCAACCGACATATATCCGCCATTTTGGCAGATTTCCCTAACTTCGATCTTAGCAAAAAAATTCATACTGGTGTAGTTTGGGCTATTAATCTAAAATCTGAAATGAAAATGTTTGTAAGCCCATTTACGAGCCCCATGAAAAATCCCTAAACACGAAATGACACGTGCAACCGACATATATCCGCCATTTTGGCAGATTTCCCCACCTTCGATCTTAGCAAAAAAATTCATACTGGTGTAGTTTGGGCTATTTAACTAAAATCTGAAATGAAAAAGTTCGTAAGCCCATTACGAGCCCCATGAAAAATCCCTAAACACGAAATGACATTGTGCAACCAACATATATCCGCCATTTTGGCAGATTTCCACACCTTAGATCTTAACAAAAAAATTCATACTGGTATAGTTTGGACTACTTGACTAAAATCTGCAATGAAAAAGTTCGTAAACCCATTACGAGCCCCATGAAAAATCCCTAAACACGAAATGACACGTGCAACCGTCATATATCCGCCATTTTGGCAGATTTCCCCACATTCGATCTTAGCAAAAAAATTCATAGTGGTGTAGTTTGGGCTATTTAACTAAAATCTGAAATGAAAAATTTCGTAAGCCCATTACGAGCCCCATGAAAAATCTCTAAACACGAAATGACATTGTGCAACCAACATATATCCGCCATTTTGACAGATTTCCCCACCTTAGATCTTAACAAAAAAATTCATACTAGTGTAGTTTGGACTATTTAACTAAAATCTGAAATGAAAAAGTTCGTAAGCCCATTACGAGCCCCATGAAAAATCCCTAAACACGAAATGACACGTGCAACCGTCATATATCCGCCATTTTGGCAGATTTCCCCACCTTCGATCTTAACAAAAAAATTCATACTGGTGTAGTTTGGACTATTTAACTAAAATCTGCAATGAAAAAGTTCGTAAGCTCATTACGAGCCCCATGAAAAATCCCTAAACTCGAAATGACACGTGCAACCGACATATATCCGCCATTTTGGCAGACTTCGCCACCTTCGATCTTAGCAAAAAAATTCATACTGGTGTAGTTTGGGCTATTAATCTAAAATCTGAAATGAAAAAGTTCGTAAGCCCATTACGAGCCCCATGAAAAATCTCTAAACACGAAATGACATTGTGCAACCAACATATATCCGCCATTTTGACAGATTTCCCCACCTTCGATCTTAACATAAAAATTCATACTGGTGTAGTTTGGACTATTTAACTAAAATCTGCAATGAAAAAGTTCGTAAGCCCATTACGAGCCCCATGAAAAATCCCTAAACACGAAATGACACGTGCAACCGACATATATCCGCCATTTTTAAAGATTTCCCCACCTTCGATCTTAGCAAGAAAATTCATACTGGTGTAGTTTGGGCTATTTAACTAAAATCTGAAATGAAAAAGTTCGTAAGCCCATTACGAGCCCCATGAAAAATCCCTAAACACGAAATGACATTGTGCAACCAACATATATCCGCCATTTTGGCAGATTTCCACACCTTAGATCTTAACAAAAAAATTCATACTGGTGTAGTTTGGACTACTTGACTAAAATCTGCAATGAAAAAGTTCGTAAACCCATTACGAGCCCCATGAAAAATCCCTAAACACGAAATGACATTGTGCAACCAACATATATCCGCCATTTTGGCAGATTTCCCCACCTTCGATCTTAGCAAAAAAATTCATACTGGTGTAGTTTGGGCTATTAAACTAAAATCTGAAATGAAAAAGTTCGTAAGCCCATTACGAGCCCCATGAAAAATCTCTAAACACGAAATGACATTGTGCAACCAACATATATCCGCCATTTTGACAGATTTCCCCACCTTCGATCTTAACAAAAAAATTCATACTGGTGTAGTTTGGACTATTTAACTAAAATCTGCAATGAAAAAGTTCGTAAACCCATTACGAGCCCCATGAAAAATCCCTAAACACGAAATGACATTGTGCAACCAACATATATCCGCCATTTTGGCAGATTTCCCCACCTTCGATCTTAGCAAAAAAATTCATACTGGTGTAGTTTGGGCTATTCAACTAAAATCTGAAATGAAAAAGTTCGTAAGCCCATTACGAGCCCCATGAAAAATTCCTAAACACGAAATGACATTGTGCAACCAACATATATCCGCCATTTTGGCAGATTTCCCCACCTTCGATCTTAGCAAAAAAATTCATACTGGTGTAGTTTGGGCTATTTAACTAAAATCTGAAATGAAAAAGTTCGTAAGCCCATTACGAGCCCCATGAAAAATCCCTAAACACGAAATGACACGTGCAACCGACATATATCCGCCATTTTGGCAGATTTCCCCACCTTCGATCTTAGCAAGAAAATTCATACTGGTGTAGTTTGGGCTATTTAACTAAAATCTGAAATGAAAAAGTTCGTAAGCCCATTACGAGCCCCATGAAAAATCCCTAAACACGAAATGACATTGTGCAACCAACATATATCCGCCATTTTGGCAGATTTCCACACCTTAGATCTTAACAAAAAAATTCATACTGGTGTAGTTTGGACTACTTGACTAAAATCTGAAATGAAAAAGTTCGTAAACCCATTACGAGCCCCATGAAAAATCCCTAAACACGAAATGACACGTGCAACCGACATATATCCGCCATTTTGGCAGATTTCCCCACCTTCGATCTTAGCAAAAAAATTCATACTGGTGTAGTTTGGGCTATTTAACTAAAATCTGAAATGAAAAAGTTCGTAAGCCCATTACGAGCCCCATGAAAAATCCCTAAACACGAAATGACATTGTGCAACCAACATATATCCGCCATTTTGGCAGATTTCCACACCTTAGATCTTAACAAAAAAATTCATACTGGTGTAGTTTGGACTACTTGACTAAAATCTGCAATGAAAAAGTTCGTAAACCCATTACGAGCCCCATGAAAAATCCCTAAACACGAAATGACACGTGCAACCGTCATATATCCGCCATTTTGGCAGATTTCCCCACATTCGATCTTAGCAAAAAAATTCATACTGGTGTAGTTTGGACTATTTAACTAAAATCTGAAATGAAAAAGTTCGTAAGCCCATTACGAGCCCCATGAAAAATCCCTAAACACGAAATGACACGTGCAACCGACATATATCCGCCATTTTGGCAGACTTCGCCACCTTCGATCTTAACAAAAAAATTCATACTGGTGTAGTTTGGACTATTTGACTAAAATCTGCAATGAAAAAGTTCGTAAACCCATTACGAGCCCTATGAAAAATCCCTAAACACGAAATGACACGTGCAACCGTCGAATATCCGCCATTTTGGCAGATTTCCCCACCTTCGATCTTAGCAAAAAAATTCATACTGGTGTAGTTTGGGCTGTTTAACTAAAATCTGAAATGAAAAAGTTCGTAAGCCTATTACGAGCCCCATGAAAAATCCCTAAACACGAAATGACATTGTGCAACCAACATATATCCGCCATTTTGGCAGATTTCCACACCTTAGATCTTAACAAAAAAATTCATACTAGTGTAGTTTGGACTATTTAACTAAAATCTGAAATGAAAAAGTTCGTAAGCCCATTACGAGCCCCATGAAAAATCCCTAAACACGAAATAACACGTGCAACCGACATATATCCGCCATTTTGGCAGATTTCCCTAACTTCGATCTTAGCAAAAAATTCATACTGGTGTAGTTTGGGCTATTAATCTAAAATCTGAAATGAAAAAGTTCGTAAGCCCATTAAGAGCCCCATGAAAAATCCCTAAACACGAAATGACATTGTGCAACCAACAAATATCCGCCATTTTGGCAGATTTCCACACCTTAGATCTTAACAAAAAAATTCATACTGGTCTAGTTTGGACTATTTGACTAAAATCTGCAATGAAAAAGTTCGTAAACCCATTACGAGCCCCATGAAAAATCCCTAAACACGAAATAACACGTGCAACCGACATATATCCGCCATTTTGGCAGATTTCCCTAACTTCGATCTTAGCAAAAAAATTCATACTGGTGTAGTTTGGGCTATTAATCTAAAATCTGAAATGAAAATGTTTGTAAGCCCATTTACGAGCCCCATGAAAAATCCCTAAACACGAAATGACACGTGCAACCGACATATATCCGCCATTTTGGCAGATTTCCCCACCTTCGATCTTAGCAAAAAAATTCATACTGGTGTAGTTTGGGCTATTTAACTAAAATCTGAAATGAAAAAGTTCGTAAGCCCATTACGAGCCCCATGAAAAATCCCTAAACACGAAATGACATTGTGCAACCAACATATATCCGCCATTTTGGCAGATTTCCACACCTTAGATCTTAACAAAAAAATTCATACTGGTATAGTTTGGACTACTTGACTAAAATCTGCAATGAAAAAGTTCGTAAACCCATTACGAGCCCCATGAAAAATCCCTAAACACGAAATGACACGTGCAACCGTCATATATCCGCCATTTTGGCAGATTTCCCCACATTCGATCTTAGCAAAAAAATTCATACTGGTGTAGTTTGGACTATTTAACTAAAATCTGAAATGAAAAAGTTCGTAAGCCCATTACGAGCCCCATGAAAAATCCCTAAACACGAAATGACACGTGCAACCGACATATATCCGCCATTTTGGCAGACTTCGCCACCTTCGATCTTAGCAAAAAAATTCATAGTGGTGTAGTTTGGGCTATTTAACTAAAATCTGAAATGAAAAATTTCGTAAGCCCATTACGAGCCCCATGAAAAATCTCTAAACACGAAATGACATTGTACAACCAACATATATCCGCCATTTTGACAGATTTCCCCACCTTAGATCTTAACAAAAAAATTCATACTAGTGTAGTTTGGACTATTTAACTAAAATCTGAAATGAAAAAGTTCGTAAGCCCATTACGAGCCCCATGAAAAATCCCTAAACACGAAATGACACGTGCAACCGACATATTTCCGCCATTTTGGCAGATTTCCCTAACTTCGATCTTAGCAAAAAATTCATACTGGTGTAGTTTGGGCTATTAATCTAAAATCTGAAATGAAAAAGTTCGTAAGCCCATTAAGAGCCCCATGAAAAATCCCTAAACACGAAATGACATTGTGCAACCAACAAATATACGCCATTTTGGCAGATTTCCACACCTTAGATCTTAACAAAAAAATTCATACTGGTCTAGTTTGGACTATTTGACTAAAATCTGCAATGAAAAAGTTCGTAAACCCATTACGAGCCCCATGAAAAATCCCTAAACACGAAATAACACGTGCAACCGACATATATCCGCCATTTTGGCAGATTTCCCCACCTTCGATCTTAGCAAAAAAATTCATACTGGTGTAGTTTGGGCTATTATCTAAAATCTGAAATGAAAAAGTTTGTAAGCCCATTACGAGCCCCATGAAAAATCTCTAAACACGAAATGACATTGTGCAACCAACATATATCCGCCATTTTGACAGATTTCCTCACCTTCGATCTTAACAAAAAAATTCATACTGGTGTAGTTTGGACTATTTGACTAAAATCTGCAATGAAAAAGTTCGTAAGCCCATTACGAGCCCCATGAGAAATCCCTAAACACGAAATGACACGTGCAACCGACATATATCCGCCATTTTGGCAGATTTCCCCACCTTCGATCTTAGCAAAAAAATTCATACTGGTGTAGTTTGGGCTATTAAACTAAAATCTGAAATGAAAAATTTCGTAAGCCCATTTACGAGCCCCATGAAAAATCCCTAAACACGAAATGACATTGTGCAACCAACATATATCCGCCATTTTGACAGATTTTCCCACCTTCGATCTTAACAAAAAAATTCATACTGGTGTAGCTTGGACTATTTAACTAAAATCTGAAATGAAAAAGTTCGTAAGCCCATTACGAGCCCCATGAAAAATCCCTAAACACGAAATGACATTGTGCAACCAACATATATCCGCCATTTTGGCAGATTTCCACACCTTAGATCTTAACAAGAAAATTCTTACTGGTGTAGTTTGGACTACTTGACTAAAATCTGCAATGAAAAAGTTCGTAAACCCATTACGAGCCCCATGAAAAATCCCTAAACACGAAATGACACGTGCAACCGTCATATATCCGCCATTTTGGCAGATTTCCCCACCTTCGATCTTAACAAAAAAATTCATACTGGTGTAGTTTGGACTATTTAACTAAAATCTGCAATGAAAAAGTTCGTAAGCCCATTACGAGCCCCATGAAAAATCCCTAAACTCGAAATGACACGTGCAACCGACATATATCCGCCATTTTGGCAGACTTCGCCACCTTCGATCTTAGCAAAAAAATTCATACTGGTGTAGTTTGGGCTATTAATCTAAAATCTGGAATGAAAAAGTTCGTAAGCCCATTACGAGCCCCATGAAAAATCTCTAAACACGAAATGACATTGTGCAACCAACATATATCCGCCATTTTGACAGATTTCCCCACCTTCGATCTTAACATAAAAATTCATACTGGTGTAGTTTGGACTATTTAACTAAAATCTGAAATGAAAAAGTTCGTAAGCCCGTTACGAGCCCCATGAAAAATCCCTAAACACGAAATGACACGTGCAACCGACATATATCCGCCATTTTGGCAGATTTCCCCACCTTCGATCTTAGCAAGAAAATTCATACTGGTGTAGTTTGGGCTATTTAACTAAAATCTGAAATGAAAAAGTTCGTAAGCCCATTACGAGCCCCATGAAAAATCCCTAAACACGAAATGACATTGTGCAACCAACATATATCCGCCATTTTGGCAGATTTCCACACCTTAGATCTTAACAAAAAAATTCATACTGGTGTAGTTTGGACTATTTGACTAAAATCTGCAATGAAAAAGTTCGTAAACCCATTACGAGCCCCATGAAAAATCCCTAAACACGAAATGACATTGTGCAACCAACATATATCCGCCATTTTGGCAGATTTCCCCACCTTCGATCTTAGCAAAAAAATTCATACTGCTGTAGTTTGGGCTATTTAACTAAAATCTGAAATGAAAAAGTTCGTAAGCCCATTACGAGCCCCATGAAAAATCTCTAAACACGAAATGACACGTGCAACCGACATATATCCGCCATTTTGGCAGATTTCCCCACCTTCGATCTTAGCAAAAAAATTCATACTGGTGTAGTTTGGGCTATTTAACTAAAATCTGAAATGAAAAAGTTCGTAAGCCCATTACGAGCCCCATGAAAAATCCCTAAACACGAAATGACATTGTGCAACCAACATATATCCGCCATTTTGGCAGATTTCCACACGTTAGATCTTAACAAAAAAATTCATACTGGTGTAGTTTGGACTACTTGACTAAAATCTGCAATGAAAAATTTCGTAAACCCATTACGAGCCCCATGAAAAATCCCTAAACACGAAATGACATTGTGCAACCAACATATATCCGCCATTTTGGCAGATTTCCCCACCTTCGATCTTAGCAAAAAAATTCATACTGGTGTAGTTTGGGCTATTTAACTAAAATCTGAAATGAAAAAGTTCGTAAGCCCATTACGAGCCCCATGAAAAATCCCTAAACACGAAATGACACGTGCAACCGACATATATCCGCCATTTTGGCAGATTTCCCCACCTTCGATCTTAGCAAAAAAATTCATACTGGTGTAGTTTGGGCTATTTAACTAAAATCTGAAATGAAAAAGTTCGTAAGCCCATTACGAGCCCCATGAAAAATCCCTAAACACGAAATGACATTGTGCAACCAACATATATCCGCCATTTTGGCAGATTTCCACACCTTAGATCTTAACAAAAAAATTCATACTGGTGTAGTTTGGACTACTTGACTAAAATCTGCAATGAGAAAGTTCGTAAACCCATTACGAGCCCCATGAAAAATCCCTAAACACGAAATGACACGTGCAACCGACATATATCCGCCATTTTGGCAGATTTCCCCACCTTCGATCTTAGCAAGAAAATTCATACTGGTGTAGTTTGGGCTATTTAACTAAAATCTGAAATGAAAAAGTTCGTAAGCCCATTACGAGCCCCATGAAAAATCCCTAAACACGAAATGACATTGTGCAACCAACATATATCCGCCATTTTGACAGATTTCCCCACCTTCGATCTTAACAAAAAAATTCATACTGGTGTAGTTTGGGCTATTTAACTAAAATCTGAAATGAAAAAGTTCGTAAGCCCGTTACGAGCCCCATGAAAAATCCCTAAACACGAAATGACACGTGCAACCGACATATATCCGCCATTTTGGCAGATTTCCCCACCTTCGATCTTAGCAAGAAAATTCATACTGGTGTAGTTTGGGCTATTTAACTAAAATCTGAAATGAAAAAGTTCGTAAGCCCATTACGAGCCCCATGAAAAATCCCTAAACACGAAATGACATTGTGCAACCAACATATATCCGCCATTTTGGCAGATTTCCACACCTTAGATCTTAACAAAAAAATTCATACTGGTGTAGTTTGGACTATTTGACTAAAATCTGCAATGAAAAAGTTCGTAAACCCATTACGAGCCCCATGAAAAATCCCTAAACACGAAATGACATTGTGCAACCAACATATATCCGCCATTTTGGCAGATTTCCCCACCTTCGATCTTAGCAAAAAAATTCATACTGGTGTAGTTTGGGCTATTTAACTAAAATCTGAAATGAAAAAGTTCGTAAGCCCATTACGAGCCCCATGAAAAATCCCTAAACACGAAATGACACGTGCAACCGACATATATCCGCCATTTTGGCAGATTTCCCCACCTTCGATCTTAGCAAAAAAATTCATACTGGTGTAGTTTGGGCTATTTAACTAAAATCTGAAATGAAAAAGTTCGTAAGCCCATTACGAGCCCCATGAAAAATCCCTAAACACGAAATGACATTGTGCAACCAACATATATCCGCCATTTTGGCAGATTTCCACACCTTAGATCTTAACAAAAAAATTCATACTGGTGTAGTTTGGACTACTTGACTAAAATCTGCAATGAGAAAGTTCGTAAACCCATTACGAGCCCCATGAAAAATCCCTAAACACGAAATGACACGTGCAACCGACATATATCCGCCATTTTGGCAGATTTCCCCACCTTCGATCTTAGCAAGAAAATTCATACTGGTGTAGTTTGGGCTATTTAACTAAAATCTGAAATGAAAAAGTTCGTAAGCCCATTACGAGCCCCATGAAAAATCCCTAAACACGAAATGACATTGTGCAACCAACATATATCCGCCATTTTGACAGATTTCCCCACCTTCGATCTTAACAAAAAAATTCATACTGGTGTAGTTTGGGCTATTTAACTAAAATCTGAAATGAAAAAGTTCGTAAGCCCGTTACGAGCCCCATGAAAAATCCCTAAACACGAAATGACACGTGCAACCGACATATATCCGCCATTTTGGCAGATTTCCCCACCTTCGATCTTAGCAAGAAAATTCATACTGGTGTAGTTTGGGCTATTTAACTAAAATCTGAAATGAAAAAGTTCGTAAGCCCATTACGAGCCCCATGAAAAATCCCTAAACACGAAATGACATTGTGCAACCAACATATATCCGCCATTTTGGCAGATTTCCACACCTTAGATCTTAACAAAAAAATTCATACTGGTGTAGTTTGGACTATTTGACTAAAATCTGCAATGAAAAAGTTCGTAAACCCATTACGAGCCCCATGAAAAATCCCTAAACACGAAATGACATTGTGCAACCAACATATATCCGCCATTTTGGCAGATTTCCCCACCTTCGATCTTAGCAAGAAAATTCATACTGGTGTAGTTTGGGCTATTTAACTAAAATCTGAAATGAAAAAGTTCGTAAGCCCATTACGAGCCCCATGAAAAATCCCTAAACACGAAATGACATTGTGCAACCAACATATATCCGCCATTTTGACAGATTTCCCCACCTTCGATCTTAACAAAAAAATTCATACTGGTGTAGCTTGGACTATTTAACTAAAATCTGAAATGAAAAAGTTCGTAAGCCCATTACGAGCCCCATGAAAAATCCCTAAACACGAAATGACATTGTGCAACCAACATATATCCGCCATTTTGGCAGATTTCCACACCTTAGATCTTAACAAGAAAATTCTTACTGGTGTAGTTTGGACTACTTGACTAAAATCTGCAATGAAAAAGTTCGTAAACCCATTACGAGCCCCATGAAAAATCCCTAAACACGAAATGACACGTGCAACCGTCATATATCCGCCATTTTGGCAGATTTCCCCACCTTCGATCTTAACAAAAAAATTCATACTGGTGTAGTTTGGACTATTTAACTAAAATCTGCAATGAAAAAGTTCGTAAGCCCATTACGAGCCCCATGAAAAATCCCTAAACTCGAAATGACACGTGCAACCGACATATATCCGCCATTTTGGCAGACTTCGCCACCTTCGATCTTAGCAAAAAAATTCATACTGGTGTAGTTTGGGCTATTAATCTAAAATCTGGAATGAAAAAGTTCGTAAGCCCATTACGAGCCCCATGAAAAATCTCTAAACACGAAATGACATTGTGCAACCAACATATATCCGCCATTTTGACAGATTTCCCCACCTTCGATCTTAACATAAAAATTCATACTGGTGTAGTTTGGACTATTTAACTAAAATCTGCAATGAAAAAGTTCGTAAACCCATTACGAGCCCCATGAAAAATCCCTAAACACGAAATGACACGTGCAACCGACATATATCCGCCATTTTGGCAGATTTCCCCACCTTCGATCTTAACAAAAAAATTCATACTGGTGTAGTTTGGACTATTTAACTAAAATCTGCAATGAAAAAGTTCGTAAACCCATTACGAGCCCCATGAAAAATCCCTAAACACGAAATGACATTGTGCAACCAACATATATCCGCCATTTTGGCAGATTTCCCCACCTTCGATCTTAGCAAAAAAATTCATACTGGTGTAGTTTGGGCTATTAAACTAAAATCTGAAATGAAAAAGTTCGTAAGCCCATTACGAGCCCCATGAAAAATCTCTAAACACGAAATGACATTGTGCAACCAACATATATCCGCCATTTTGACAGATTTCCCCACCTTCGATCTTAACAAAAAAATTCATACTGGTGTAGTTTGGACTATTTAACTAAAATCTGCAATGAAAAAGTTCGTAAACCCATTACGAGCCCCATGAAAAATCCCTAAACACGAAATGACATTGTGCAACCAACATATATCCGCCATTTTGGCAGATTTCCCAACCTTCGATCTTAGCAAAAAAATTCATACTGGTGTAGTTTGGGCTATTTAACTAAAATCTGAAATGAAAAAGTTCGTAAGCCCGTTACGAGCCCCATGAAAAATCCCTAAACACGAAATGACACGTGCAACCGACATATATCCGCCATTTTGGCAGATTTCCCCACCTTCGATCTTAGCAAGAAAATTCATACTGGTGTAGTTTGGGCTATTTAACTAAAATCTGAAATGAAAAAGTTCGTAAGCCCATTACGAGCCCCATGAAGAATCCCTAAACACGAAATGACATTGTGCAACCAACATATATCCGCCATTTTGGCAGATTTCCACACCTTAGATCTTAACAAAAAAATTCATACTAGTGTAGTTTGGACTATTTGACTAAAATCTGCAATGAAAAAGTTCGTAAACCCATTACGAGCCCCATGAAACATCCCTAAACACGAAATGACATTGTGCAACCAACATATATCCGCCATTTTGGCAGATTTCCCCACCTTCGATCTTAGCAAGAAAATTCATACTGGTGTAGTTTGGGCTATTTAACTAAAATCTGAAATGAAAAAGTTCGTAAGCCCATTACGAGCCCCATGAAAAATCCCTAAACACGAAATGACATTGTGCAACCAACATATATCCGCCATTTTGACAGATTTCCCCACCTTCGATCTTAACAAAAAAATTCATACTGGTGTAGTTTGGACTATTTAACTAAAATCTGAAATGAAAAAGTTCGTAAGCCCATTACGAGCCCCATGAAAAATCCCTAAACACGAAATGACACGTGCAACCGTCATATATCCGCCATTTTGGCAGATTTCCCCACCTTCGATCTTAACAAAAAAATTCATACTGGTGTAGTTTGGACTATTTAACTAAAATCTGCAATGAAAAAGTTCGTAAGCCCATTACGAGCCCCATGAAAAATCCCTAAACTCGAAATGACACGTGCAACCGACATATATCCGCCATTTTGGCAGACTTCGCCACCTTCGATCTTAGCAAAAAAATTCATACTGGTGTAGTTTGGGCTATTAATCTAAAATCTGAAATGAAAAAGTTCGTAAGCCCATTACGAGCCCCATGAAAAATCTCTAAACACGAAATGACATTGTGCAACCAACATATATCCGCCATTTTGACAGATTTCCCCACCTTCGATCTTAACATAAAAATTCATACTGGTGTAGTTTGGACTATTTAACTAAAATCTGCAATGAAAAAGTTCGTAAACCCATTACGAGCCCCATGAAAAATCCCTAAACACGAAATGACACGTGCAACCGACATATATCCGCCATTTTGGCAGATTTCCCCACCTTCGATCCTAACAAAAAAATTCATACTGGTGTAGTTTGGACTATTTAACTAAAATCTGCAATGAAAAAGTTCGTAAACCCATTACGAGCCCCATGAAAAATCCCTAAACACGAAATGACATTGTGCAACCAACATATATCCGCCATTTTGGCAGATTTCCCCACCTTCGATCTTAGCAAGAAAATTCATACTGGTGTAGTTTGGGCTATTTAACTAAAATCTGAAATGAAAAAGTTCGTAAGCCCATTACGAGCCCCATGAAAAATCCCTAAACACGAAATGACATTGTGCAACCAACATATATCCGCCATTTTGACAGATTTCCCCACCTTCGATCTTAACAAAAAAATTCATACTGGTGTAGTTTGGACTATTTAACTAAAATCTGAAATGAAAAAGTTCGTAAGCCCATTACGAGCCCCATGAAAAATCCCTAAACACGAAATGACACGTGCAACCGTCATATATCCGCCATTTTGGCAGATTTCCCCACCTTCGATCTTAACAAAAAAATTCATACTGGTGTAGTTTGGACTATTCAACTAAAATCTGCAATGAAAAAGTTCGTAAGCTCATTACGAGCCCCATGAAAAATCCCTAAACTCGAAATGACACGTGCAACCGACATATATCCGCCATTTTGGCAGACTTCGCCACCTTCGATCTTAGCAAAAAAATTCATACTGGTGTAGTTTGGGCTATTAATCTAAAATCTGAAATGAAAAAGTTCGATGACGAGCCCCATGAAAAATCTCTAAACACGAAATGACATTGTGCAACCAACATATATCCGCCATTTTGACAGATTTCCCCACCTTCGATCTTAACATAAAAATTCATACTGGTGTAGTTTGGACTATTTAACTAAAATCTGCAATGAAAAAGTTCGTAAGCCCATTACGAGCCCCATGAAAAATCCCTAAACACGAAATGACACGTGCAACCGACATATATCCGCCATTTTTAAAGATTTCCCCACCTTCGATCTTAGCAAGAAAATTCATACTGGTGTAGTTTGGACTATTTAATTAAAATCTGCAATGAAAAAGTTCGTAAACCCATTACGAGCCCCATGAAAAATCCCTAAACACGAAATGACATTGTGCAACCAACATATATCCGCCATTTTGGCAGATTTCCCCACCTTCGATCTTAGCAAGAAAATTCATACTGGTGTAGTTTGGGCTATTTAACTAAAATCTGAAATGAAAAAGTTCGTAAGCCCATTACGAGCCCCATGAAAAATCCCTAAACACGAAATGACATTGTGCAACCAACATATATCCGCCATTTTGACAGATTTCCCCACCTTCGATCTTAACAAAAAAATTCATACTGGTCTAGTTTGGACTATTTAACTAAAATCTGAAATGAAAAAGTTCGTAAGCCCATTACGAGCCCCATGAAAAATCCCTAAACACGAAATGACACGTGCAACCGTCATATATCCGCCATTTTGGCAGATTTCCCCACCTTCGATCTTAACAAAAAAATTCATACTGGTGTAGTTTGGACTATTTAACTAAAATCTGCAATGAAAAAGTTCGTAAGCTCATTACGAGCCCCATGAAAAATCCCTAAACTCGAAATGACACGTGCAACCGACATATATCCGCCATTTTGGCAGACTTCGCCACCTTCGATCTTAGCAAAAAAATTCATACTGGTGTAGTTTGGGCTATTAATCTAAAATCTGAAATGAAAAAGTTCGTAAGCCCATTACGAGCCCCATGAAAAATCTCTAAACACGAAATGACATTGTGCAACCAACATATATCCGCCATTTTGACAGATTTCCCCACCTTCGATCTTAACATAAAAATTCATACTGGTGTAGTTTGGACTATTTAACTAAAATCTGCAATGAAAAAGTTCGTAAGCCCATTACGAGCCCCATGAAAAATCCCTAAACACGAAATGACACGTGCAACCGACATATATCCGCCATTTTTAAAGATTTCCCCACCTTCGATCTTAGCAAGAAAATTCATACTGGTGTAGTTTGGGCTATTTAACTAAAATCTGAAATGAAAAAGTTCGTAAGCCCATTACGAGCCCCATGAAAAATCCCTAAACACGAAATGACATTGTGCAACCAACATATATCCGCCATTTTGGCAGATTTCCACACCTTAGATCTTAACAAAAAAATTCATACTGGTGTAGTTTGGACTACTTGACTAAAATCTGCAATGAAAAAGTTCGTAAACCCATTACGAGCCCCATGAAAAATCCCTAAACACGAAATGACATTGTGCAACCAACATATATCCGCCATTTTGGCAGATTTCCCCACCTTCGATCTTAGCAAAAAAATTCATACTGGTGTAGTTTGGGCTATTAAACTAAAATCTGAAATGAAAAAGTTCGTAAGCCCATTACGAGCCCCATGAAAAATCTCTAAACACGAAATGACATTGTGCAACCAACATATATCCGCCATTTTGACAGATTTCCCCACCTTCGATCTTAACAAAAAAATTCATACTGGTGTAGTTTGGACTATTTAACTAAAATCTGCAATGAAAAAGTTCGTAAACCCATTACGAGCCCCATGAAAAATCCCTAAACACGAAATGACATTGTGCAACCAACATATATCCGCCATTTTGGCAGATTTCCCCACCTTCGATCTTAGCAAAAAAATTCATACTGGTGTAGTTTGGGCTATTCAACTAAAATCTGAAATGAAAAAGTTCGTAAGCCCATTACGAGCCCCATGAAAAATTCCTAAACACGAAATGACATTGTGCAACCAACATATATCCGCCATTTTGGCAGATTTCCCCACCTTCGATCTTAGCAAAAAAATTCATACTGGTGTAGTTTGGGCTATTTAACTAAAATCTGAAATGAAAAAGTTCGTAAGCCCATTACGAGCCCCATGAAAAATCCCTAAACACGAAATGACACGTGCAACCGACATATATCCGCCATTTTGGCAGATTTCCCCACCTTCGATCTTAGCAAGAAAATTCATACTGGTGTAGTTTGGGCTATTTAACTAAAATCTGAAATGAAAAAGTTCGTAAGCCCATTACGAGCCCCATGAAAAATCCCTAAACACGAAATGACATTGTGCAACCAACATATATCCGCCATTTTGGCAGATTTCCACACCTTAGATCTTAACAAAAAAATTCATACTGGTGTAGTTTGGACTACTTGACTAAAATCTGCAATGAAAAATTTCGTAAACCCATTACGAGCCCCATGAAAAATTCCTAAACACTAAATGACATTGTGCAACCAACATATATCCGCCATTTTGGCAGATTTCCCCACCTTCGATCTTAGCAAAAAAATTCATACTGGTGTAGTTTGGGCTATTTAACTAAAATCTGAAATGAAAAAGTTCGTAAGCCCATTACGAGCCCCATGAAAAATCCCTAAACACGAAATGACACGTGCAACCGACATATATCCGCCATTTTGGCAGATTTCCCCACCTTCGATCTTAGCAAAAAAATTCATACTGGTGTAGTTTGGGCTATTTAACTAAAATCTGAAATGAAAAAGTTCGTAAGCCCATTACGAGCCCCATGAAAAATCCCTAAACACGAAATGACATTGTGCAACCAACATATATCCGCCATTTTGGCAGATTTCCACACCTTAGATCTTAACAAAAAAATTCATACTGGTGTAGTTTGGACTACTTGACTAAAATCTGCAATGAAAAAGTTCGTAAACCCATTACGAGCCCCATGAAAAATCCCTAAACACGAAATGACACGTGCAACCGTCATATATCCGCCATTTTGGCAGATTTCCCCACATTCGATCTTAGCAAAAAAATTCATACTGGTGTAGTTTGGACTATTTAACTAAAATCTGAAATGAAAAAGTTCGTAAGCCCATTACGAGCCCCATGAAAAATCCCTAAACACGAAATGACACGTGCAACCGACATATATCCGCCATTTTGGCAGACTTCGCCACCTTCGATCTTAACAAAAAAATTCATACTGGTGTAGTTTGGACTATTTGACTAAAATCTGCAATGAAAATGTTCGTAAACCCATTACGAGCCCCATGAAAAATCCCTAAACACGAAATGACACGTGCAACCGTCGAATATCCGCCATTTTGGCAGATTTCCCCACCTTCGATCTTAGCAAAAAAATTCATACTGGTGTAGTTTGGGCTGTTTAACTAAAATCTGAAATGAAAAAGTTCGTAAGCCTATTACGAGCCCCATGAAAAATCCCTAAACACGAAATGACATTGTGCAACCAACATATATCCGCCAGTTTGGCAGATTTCCACACCTTAGATCTTAACAAAAAAATTCATACTAGTGTAGTTTGGACTATTTAACTAAAATCTGAAATGAAAAAGTTCGTAAGCCCATTACGAGCCCCATGAAAAATCCCTAAACACGAAATGACACGTGCAACCGACATATTTCCGCCATTTTGGCAGATTTCCCTAACTTCGATCTTAGCAAAAAATTCATACTGGTGTAGTTTGGGCTATTAATCTAAAATCTGAAATGAAAAAGTTCGTAAGCCCATTAAGAGCCCCATGAAAAATCCCTAAACACGAAATGACATTGTGCAACCAACAAATATCCGCCATTTTGGCAGATTTCCACACCTTAGATCTTAACAAAAAAATTCATACTGGTCTAGTTTGGACTATTTGACTAAAATCTGCAATGAAAAAGTTCGTAAACCCATTACGAGCCCCATGAAAAATCCCTAAACACGAAATAACACGTGCAACCGACATATATCCGCCATTTTGGCAGATTTCCCTAACTTCGATCTTAGCAAAAAAATTCATACTGGTGTAGTTTGGGCTATTAATCTAAAATCTGAAATGAAAATGTTTGTAAGCCCATTTACGAGCCCCATGAAAAATCCCTAAACAGTAAATGACACGTGCAACCGACATATATCCGCCATTTTGGCAGATTTCCCCACCTTCGATCTTAGCAAGAAAATTCATACTGGTGTAGTTTGGGCTATTTAACTAAAATCTGAAATGAAAAAGTTCGTAAGCCCATTACGAGCCCCATGAAAAATCCCTAAACACGAAATGACATTGTGCAACCAACATATATCCGCCATTTTGACAGATTTCCCCACCTTCGATCTTAACAAAAAAATTCATACTGGTGTAGTTTGGACTATTTAACTAAAATCTGAAATGAAAAAGTTCGTAAGCCCATTACGAGCCCCATGAAAAATCCCTAAACACGAAATGACACGTGCAACCGTCATATATCCGCCATTTTGGCAGATTTCCCCACCTTCGATCTTAACAAAAAAATTCATACTGGTGTAGTTTGGACTATTTAACTAAAATCTGCAATGAAAAAGTTCGTAAGCTCATTACGAGCCCCATGAAAAATCCCTAAACTCGAAATGACACGTGCAACCGACATATATCCGCCATTTTGGCAGACTTCGCCACCTTCGATCTTAGCAAAAAAATTCATACTGGTGTAGTTTGGGCTATTAATCTAAAATCTGAAATGAAAAAGTTCGATGACGAGCCCCATGAAAAATCTCTAAACACGAAATGACATTGTGCAACCAACATATATCCGCCATTTTGACAGATTTCCCCACCTTCGATCTTAACATAAAAATTCATACTGGTGTAGTTTGGACTATTTAACTAAAATCTGCAATGAAAAAGTTCGTAAGCCCATTACGAGCCCCATGAAAAATCCCTAAACACGAAATGACACGTGCAACCGACATATATCCGCCATTTTTAAAGATTTCCCCACCTTCGATCTTAGCAAGAAAATTCATACTGGTGTAGTTTGGACTATTTAATTAAAATCTGCAATGAAAAAGTTCGTAAACCCATTACGAGCCCCATGAAAAATCCCTAAACACGAAATGACATTGTGCAACCAACATATATCCGCCATTTTGGCAGATTTCCCCACCTTCGATCTTAGCAAGAAAATTCATACTGGTGTAGTTTGGGCTATTTAACTAAAATCTGAAATGAAAAAGTTCGTAAGCCCATTACGAGCCCCATGAAAAATCCCTAAACACGAAATGACATTGTGCAACCAACATATATCCGCCATTTTGACAGATTTCCCCACCTTCGATCTTAACAAAAAAATTCATACTGGTCTAGTTTGGACTATTTAACTAAAATCTGAAATGAAAAAGTTCGTAAGCCCATTACGAGCCCCATGAAAAATCCCTAAACACGAAATGACACGTGCAACCGTCATATATCCGCCATTTTGGCAGATTTCCCCACCTTCGATCTTAACAAAAAAATTCATACTGGTGTAGTTTGGACTATTTAACTAAAATCTGCAATGAAAAAGTTCGTAAGCTCATTACGAGCCCCATGAAAAATCCCTAAACTCGAAATGACACGTGCAACCGACATATATCCGCCATTTTGGCAGACTTCGCCACCTTCGATCTTAGCAAAAAAATTCATACTGGTGTAGTTTGGGCTATTAATCTAAAATCTGAAATGAAAAAGTTCGTAAGCCCATTACGAGCCCCATGAAAAATCTCTAAACACGAAATGACATTGTGCAACCAACATATATCCGCCATTTTGACAGATTTCCCCACCTTCGATCTTAACATAAAAATTCATACTGGTGTAGTTTGGACTATTTAACTAAAATCTGCAATGAAAAAGTTCGTAAGCCCATTACGAGCCCCATGAAAAATCCCTAAACACGAAATGACACGTGCAACCGACATATATCCGCCATTTTTAAAGATTTCCCCACCTTCGATCTTAGCAAGAAAATTCATACTGGTGTAGTTTGGGCTATTTAACTAAAATCTGAAATGAAAAAGTTCGTAAGCCCATTACGAGCCCCATGAAAAATCCCTAAACACGAAATGACATTGTGCAACCAACATATATCCGCCATTTTGGCAGATTTCCACACCTTAGATCTTAACAAAAAAATTCATACTGGTGTAGTTTGGACTACTTGACTAAAATCTGCAATGAAAAAGTTCGTAAACCCATTACGAGCCCCATGAAAAATCCCTAAACACGAAATGACATTGTGCAACCAACATATATCCGCCATTTTGGCAGATTTCCCCACCTTCGATCTTAGCAAAAAAATTCATACTGGTGTAGTTTGGGCTATTAAACTAAAATCTGAAATGAAAAAGTTCGTAAGCCCATTACGAGCCCCATGAAAAATCTCTAAACACGAAATGACATTGTGCAACCAACATATATCCGCCATTTTGACAGATTTCCCCACCTTCGATCTTAACAAAAAAATTCATACTGGTGTAGTTTGGACTATTTAACTAAAATCTGCAATGAAAAAGTTCGTAAACCCATTACGAGCCCCATGAAAAATCCCTAAACACGAAATGACATTGTGCAACCAACATATATCCGCCATTTTGGCAGATTTCCCCACCTTCGATCTTAGCAAAAAAATTCATACTGGTGTAGTTTGGGCTATTCAACTAAAATCTGAAATGAAAAAGTTCGTAAGCCCATTACGAGCCCCATGAAAAATTCCTAAACACGAAATGACATTGTGCAACCAACATATATCCGCCATTTTGGCAGATTTCCCCACCTTCGATCTTAGCAAAAAAATTCATACTGGTGTAGTTTGGGCTATTTAACTAAAATCTGAAATGAAAAAGTTCGTAAGCCCATTACGAGCCCCATGAAAAATCCCTAAACACGAAATGACACGTGCAACCGACATATATCCGCCATTTTGGCAGATTTCCCCACCTTCGATCTTAGCAAGAAAATTCATACTGGTGTAGTTTGGGCTATTTAACTAAAATCTGAAATGAAAAAGTTCGTAAGCCCATTACGAGCCCCATGAAAAATCCCTAAACACGAAATGACATTGTGCAACCAACATATATCCGCCATTTTGGCAGATTTCCACACCTTAGATCTTAACAAAAAAATTCATACTGGTGTAGTTTGGACTACTTGACTAAAATCTGCAATGAAAAATTTCGTAAACCCATTACGAGCCCCATGAAAAATTCCTAAACACTAAATGACATTGTGCAACCAACATATATCCGCCATTTTGGCAGATTTCCCCACCTTCGATCTTAGCAAAAAAATTCATACTGGTGTAGTTTGGGCTATTTAACTAAAATCTGAAATGAAAAAGTTCGTAAGCCCATTACGAGCCCCATGAAAAATCCCTAAACACGAAATGACACGTGCAACCGACATATATCCGCCATTTTGGCAGATTTCCCCACCTTCGATCTTAGCAAAAAAATTCATACTGGTGTAGTTTGGGCTATTTAACTAAAATCTGAAATGAAAAAGTTCGTAAGCCCATTACGAGCCCCATGAAAAATCCCTAAACACGAAATGACATTGTGCAACCAACATATATCCGCCATTTTGGCAGATTTCCACACCTTAGATCTTAACAAAAAAATTCATACTGGTGTAGTTTGGACTACTTGACTAAAATCTGCAATGAAAAAGTTCGTAAACCCATTACGAGCCCCATGAAAAATCCCTAAACACGAAATGACACGTGCAACCGTCATATATCCGCCATTTTGGCAGATTTCCCCACATTCGATCTTAGCAAAAAAATTCATACTGGTGTAGTTTGGACTATTTAACTAAAATCTGAAATGAAAAAGTTCGTAAGCCCATTACGAGCCCCATGAAAAATCCCTAAACACGAAATGACACGTGCAACCGACATATATCCGCCATTTTGGCAGACTTCGCCACCTTCGATCTTAACAAAAAAATTCATACTGGTGTAGTTTGGACTATTTGACTAAAATCTGCAATGAAAATGTTCGTAAACCCATTACGAGCCCCATGAAAAATCCCTAAACACGAAATGACACGTGCAACCGTCGAATATCCGCCATTTTGGCAGATTTCCCCACCTTCGATCTTAGCAAAAAAATTCATACTGGTGTAGTTTGGGCTGTTTAACTAAAATCTGAAATGAAAAAGTTCGTAAGCCTATTACGAGCCCCATGAAAAATCCCTAAACACGAAATGACATTGTGCAACCAACATATATCCGCCAGTTTGGCAGATTTCCACACCTTAGATCTTAACAAAAAAATTCATACTAGTGTAGTTTGGACTATTTAACTAAAATCTGAAATGAAAAAGTTCGTAAGCCCATTACGAGCCCCATGAAAAATCCCTAAACACGAAATGACACGTGCAACCGACATATTTCCGCCATTTTGGCAGATTTCCCTAACTTCGATCTTAGCAAAAAATTCATACTGGTGTAGTTTGGGCTATTAATCTAAAATCTGAAATGAAAAAGTTCGTAAGCCCATTAAGAGCCCCATGAAAAATCCCTAAACACGAAATGACATTGTGCAACCAACAAATATCCGCCATTTTGGCAGATTTCCACACCTTAGATCTTAACAAAAAAATTCATACTGGTCTAGTTTGGACTATTTGACTAAAATCTGCAATGAAAAAGTTCGTAAACCCATTACGAGCCCCATGAAAAATCCCTAAACACGAAATAACACGTGCAACCGACATATATCCGCCATTTTGGCAGATTTCCCTAACTTCGATCTTAGCAAAAAAATTCATACTGGTGTAGTTTGGGCTATTAATCTAAAATCTGAAATGAAAATGTTTGTAAGCCCATTTACGAGCCCCATGAAAAATCCCTAAACAGTAAATGACACGTGCAACCGACATATATCCGCCATTTTGGCAGATTTCCCCACCTTCGATCTTAGCAAAAAAATTCATACTGGTGTAGTTTGGGCTATTTAACTAAAATCTGAAATGAAAAAGTTCGTAAGCCCATTACGAGCCCCATGAAAAATCCCTAAACACGAAATGACATTGTGCAACCAACATATATCCGCCATTTTGGCAGATTTCCACACCTTAGATCTTAACAAAAAAATTCATACTGGTATAGTTTGGACTACTTGACTAAAATCTGCAATGAAAAAGTTCGTAAACCCATTACGAGCCCCATGAAAAATCCCTAAACACGAAATGACACGTGCAACCGTCATATATCCGCCATTTTGGCAGATTTCCCCACATTCGATCTTAGCAAAAAAATTCATACTGGTGTAGTTTGGACTATTTAACTAAAATCTGAAATGAAAAAGTTCGTAAGCCCATTACGAGCCCCATGAAAAATCCCTAAACACGAAATGACACGTGCAACCGACATATATCCGCCATTTTGGCAGACTTCGCCACCTTCGATCTTAGCAAAAAAATTCATAGTGGTGTAGTTTGGGCTATTTAACTAAAATCTGAAATGAAAAATTTCGTAAGCCCATTACGAGCCCCATGAAAAATCTCTAAACACGAAATGACATTGTGCAACCAACATATATCCGCCATTTTGACAGATTTCCCCACCTTAGATCTTAACAAAAAAATTCATACTAGTGTAGTTTGGACTATTTAACTAAAATCTGAAATGAAAAAGTTCGTAAGCCCATTACGAGCCCCATGAAAAATCCCTAAACACGAAATGACACGTGCAACCGACATATTTCCGCCATTTTGGCAGATTTCCCTAACTTCGATCTTAGCAAAAAATTCATACTGGTGTAGTTTGGGCTATTAATCTAAAATCTGAAATGAAAAAGTTCGTAAGCCCATTAAGAGCCCCATGAAAAATCCCTAAACACGAAATGACATTGTGCAACCAACAAATATACGCCATTTTGGCAGATTTCCACACCTTAGATCTTAACAAAAAAATTCATACTGGTCTAGTTTGGACTATTTGACTAAAATCTGCAATGAAAAAGTTCGTAAACCCATTACGAGCCCCATGAAAAATCCCTAAACACGAAATAACACGTGCAACCGACATATATCCGCCATTTTGGCAGATTTCCCCACCTTCGATCTTAGCAAAAAAATTCATACTGGTGTAGTTTGGGCTATTATCTAAAATCTGAAATGAAAAAGTTTGTAAGCCCATTACGAGCCCCATGAAAAATCTCTAAACACGAAATGACATTGTGCAACCAACATATATCCGCCATTTTGACAGATTTCCTCACCTTCGATCTTAACAAAAAAATTCATACTGGTGTAGTTTGGACTATTTGACTAAAATCTGCAATGAAAAAGTTCGTAAGCCCATTACGAGCCCCATGAGAAATCCCTAAACACGAAATGACACGTGCAACCGACATATATCCGCCATTTTGGCAGATTTCCCCACCTTCGATCTTAGCAAAAAAATTCATACTGGTGTAGTTTGGGCTATTAAACTAAAATCTGAAATGAAAAATTTCGTAAGCCCATTTACGAGCCCCATGAAAAATCCCTAAACACGAAATGACATTGTGCAACCAACATATATCCGCCATTTTGACAGATTTTCCCACCTTCGATCTTAACAAGAAAATTCATACTGGTGTAGTTTGGACTATTTAACTAAAATCTGCAATGAAAAAGTTCGTAAACCCATTACGAGCCCCATGAAAAATCCCTAAACACGAAATGACACGTGCAACCGTCATATATCCGCCATTTTGGCAGATTTCCCACCTTCGATCTTAGCAAAAAAATTCGTACTGGTGTAGTTTGGGCTATTTAACTAAAATCTGCAATGAAAAAGTTCCTAAGCCCATTACGAGCCCCATGAAAAATCCCTAAACACGAAATGACACGTGCAATTGACATATATCCGCCATTTTGGCAGATTTTCCCACCTTCGATCTTAGCAAAAAAATTCGTACTGGTGTAGTTTGGGCTATGAAACTAAAATCTGAAATGAAAATGTTCGTAAGCCCATTACGAGCCCCATGAAAAATCCGTAAACACGAAATGACACGTGCAACCGTCATATATCCGCCATTTTGACAGATTTCCCCACCTTCGATCTTAGCAAAAAAATTCATACTGGTGTAGTTTGGGCTATTTAACTAAAATCTGCAATGAAAAAGTTCGTAAGCCCATTACGAGCCCCATGAAAAATCCCAAACCACGAAATGACATTGTGCAACCAACATATATCCGCCATTTTGGCAGATTGCCCCACCTTCGATCTTAGCAAAAAAATTCATACTGGTGTAGTTTGGGCTATTTAACTAAAATCTGTAATGAAAAAGTTCGTAAACCCATTACGAGCCCCATGAAAAATCCCTAAACACGAAATGACACGTGCAACCGTCATATATCCGCCATTTTGGCAGATTTCCCACCTTCGATCTTAGCAAAAAAATTCGTACTGGTGTAGTTTGGGCTATTTAACTAAAATCTGCAATGAAAAAGTTCCTAAGCCCATTACGAGCCCCATGAAAAATCCCTAAACACGAAATGACACGTGCAATTGACATATATCCGCCATTTTGGCAGATTTTCCCACCTTCGATCTTAGCAAAAAAATTCGTACTGGTGTAGTTTGGGCTATGAAACTAAAATCTGAAATGAAAATGTTCGTAAGCCCATTACGAGCCCCATGAAAAATCCGTAAACACGAAATGACACGTGCAACCGTCATATATCCGCCATTTTGACAGATTTCCCCACCTTCGATCTTAGCAAAAAAATTCATACTGGTGTAGTTTGGGCTATTTAACTAAAATCTGCAATGAAAAAGTTCGTAAGCCCATTACGAGCCCCATGAAAAATCCCAAACCACGAAATGACATTGTGCAACCAA
Organism: Muscidifurax raptorellus; assembly: GCA_020010945.3. Classification (NCBI taxonomy): domain Eukaryota; kingdom Metazoa; phylum Arthropoda; class Insecta; order Hymenoptera; family Pteromalidae; genus Muscidifurax; species Muscidifurax raptorellus. Next base: position 28,302,474 of record CM052080.1, on the reverse strand, counting down.
CATATATCCGCCATTTTGGCAGATTGCCCCACCTTCGATCTTAGCAAAAAAATTCATACTGGTGTAGTTTGGGCTATTTAACTAAAATCTGTAATGAAAAAGTTCGTAAGCCTATTACGAGCCCCATGAAAAATCCCTAAACACGAAATGACATTGTGCAACCGACATATATCCGCCATTTTGACAGATTTCCCCACCTTCGATCTTAACAAAAAAATTCATACTGGTGTAGTTTGGACTATTTAACTGAAATCTGCAATGAAAAAGTTCGTAAGCCCATTTACGAGCCCCATGAAAAATCCCTAAACACGAAATGACATTGTGCAACCAACATATATCCGCCATTTTGACAGATTTTCCCACCTTCGATCTTAACAAGAAAATTCATACTGGTGTAGTTTGGACTATTTAACTAAAATCTGCAATGAAAAAGTTCGTAAACCCATTACGAGCCCCATGAAAAATCCCTAAACACGAAATGACACGTGCAACCGTCATATATCCGCCATTTTGGCAGATTTCCCACCTTCGATCTTAGCAAAAAAATTCGTACTGGTGTAGTTTGGGCTATTTAACTAAAATCTGCAATGAAAAAGTTCCTAAGCCCATTACGAGCCCCATGAAAAATCCCTAAACACGAAATGACACGTGCAATTGACATATATCCGCCATTTTGGCAGATTTTCCCACCTTCGATCTTAGCAAAAAAATTCGTACTGGTGTAGTTTGGGCTATGAAACTAAAATCTGAAATGAAAATGTTCGTAAGCCCATTACGAGCCCCATGAAAAATCCGTAAACACGAAATGACACGTGCAACCGTCATATATCCGCCATTTTGACAGATTTCCCCACCTTCGATCTTAGCAAAAAAATTCATACTGGTGTAGTTTGGGCTATTTAACTAAAATCTGCAATGAAAAAGTTCGTAAGCCCATTACGAGCCCCATGAAAAATCCCAAACCACGAAATGACATTGTGCAACCAACATATATCCGCCATTTTGGCAGATTGCCCCACCTTCGATCTTAGCAAAAAAATTCATACTGGTGTAGTTTGGGCTATTTAACTAAAATCTGTAATGAAAAAGTTCGTAAACCCATTACGAGCCCCATGAAAAATCCCTAAACACGAAATGACACGTGCAACCGTCATATATCCGCCATTTTGGCAGATTTCCCACCTTCGATCTTAGCAAAAAAATTCGTACTGGTGTAGTTTGGGCTATTTAACTAAAATCTGCAATGAAAAAGTTCCTAAGCCCATTACGAGCCCCATGAAAAATCCCTAAACACGAAATGACACGTGCAATTGACATATATCCGCCATTTTGGCAGATTTTCCCACCTTCGATCTTAGCAAAAAAATTCGTACTGGTGTAGTTTGGGCTATGAAACTAAAATCTGAAATGAAAATGTTCGTAAGCCCATTACGAGCCCCATGAAAAATCCGTAAACACGAAATGACACGTGCAACCGTCATATATCCGCCATTTTGACAGATTTCCCCACCTTCGATCTTAGCAAAAAAATTCATACTGGTGTAGTTTGGGCTATTTAACTAAAATCTGCAATGAAAAAGTTCGTAAGCCCATTACGAGCCCCATGAAAAATCCCAAACCACGAAATGACATTGTGCAACCAACATATATCCGCCATTTTGGCAGATTGCCCCACCTTCGATCTTAGCAAAAAAATTCATACTGGTGTAGTTTGGGCTATTTAACTAAAATCTGTAATGAAAAAGTTCGTAAGCCTATTACGAGCCCCATGAAAAATCCCTAAACACGAAATGACATTGTGCAACCGACATATATCCGCCATTTTGACAGATTTCCCCACCTTCGATCTTAACAAAAAAATTCATACTGGTGTAGTTTGGACTATTTAACTGAAATCTGCAATGAAAAAGTTCGTAAGCCCATTACGAGCCCCATGAAAAATCCCTAAACACGAAATGACACGTGCAACCGACATATATCCGCCATTTTGACAGATTTCGCCACCTTCGATCTTAACAAAAAAATTCAGACTGGTGTAGTTTGGGCTATTTAACTAAAATCTGAAATGAAAAAGTTCGTAAACCAATTACGAGCCGCATGAAAAATCCCTAAACACGAAATGACACGTGCAACCGTCATATATCCGCCATTTTGGCAGATTTCCCCGCCTTCGATCTTAGCAAAAAAATTCATACTGGTGTAGTTTGGGCTATTTAACTAAAATCTGCAATGAAAAAGTTCGTAAACCAATTACGAGCCCCATGAAAAATCCCTAAACACGAAATGACACGTGCAACCGTCATATATCCGCCATTTTGGCAGATTTCCCCACCTTCGATCTTAACAAAAAAATTCATACTGGTGTAGTTTGGGCTATTTAAGTAAAATCTGAAATGAAAAAGTTCGTAAGCCCATTACGAGCCCCATGAAAAATCCCTAAACACGAAATGACATTGTGCAACCAACATATATCCGCCATTTTGGCAGATTTCCACACCTTAGATCTTAACGAAAAAATTCATACTAGTGTAGTTTGGACTATTTAACTAAAATCTGAAATGAAAAAGTTCGTAAGCCCATTACGAGCCCCATGAAAAATCCCTAAACACGAAATGACATGTGCAACCGACATATATCCGCCATTTTGGCAGATTTCCACACCTGAGATCTTAACAAAAAAATTCATACTAGTGTAGTTTGGACTATTTAACGAAAATCTGAAATGAAAAAGTTCGTAAGCCCATTACGAGCCCCATGAAAAATCCCTAAACACGAAATGACACGTGCAACCGACATATATCCGCCATTTTGGCAGATTTCCCCACCTTCGATCTTAGCAAAAAAATTCATACTTGTGTAGTTTGGGCTATTTAACTAAAATCTGAAATGAAAAAGTTCGTAAGCCCATTACGAGCCCCATGAAAAATCCCTAAACACGAAATGACACGTGCAACCGTCATATATCCGCCATTTTGACAGATTTCCCCACCTTCGATCTTAACAAAAAAATTCATACTGGTGTAGTTTGGGCTATTTAACTAAAATCTGCAATGAAAAAGTTCGTAAACCAATTACGAGCCCCATGAAAAATCCCTAAACACGAAATGACACGTGCAACCGACATATTTCCGCCATTTTGGCAGATTTCCCCACCTTCGATCTTAGCAAAAAAATTCATAGTGGTGTAGTTTGGGCTATTTAACTAAAATCTGAAATGAAAAATTTCGTAAGCCCATTACGAGCCCCATGAAAAATCTCTAAACACGAAATGACATTGTGCAACCAACATATATCCGCCATTTTGACAGATTTCCCCACCTTCGATCTTAACAAAAAAATTCATACTGGTGTAGTTTGGACTGTTTGACTAAAATCTGCAATGAAAAAGTTCGTAAACCCATTACGAGCCCCATGAAAAATCCCTAAACACGAAATGACACGTGCAACCGTCGAATATCCGCCATTTTGGCAGATTTCCCCACCTTCGATCTTAGCAAAAAAATTCATACTGGTGTAGTTTGGGCTATTTAACTAAAATCTGAAATGAAAAAGTTCGTAAGCCTATTACGAGCCCCATGAAAAATCCCTAAACACGAAATGACATTGTGCAACCAACATATATCCGCCATTTTGGCAGATTTCCAGACCTTAGATCTTAACAAAAAAATTCATACTAGTGTAGTTTGGACTATTTAACTAAAATCTGAAATGAAAAAGTTCGTAAGCCCATTACGAGCCCCATGAAAAATCCCTAAACACGAAATGACACGTGCAACCGACATATTTCCGCCATTTTGGCAGATTTCCCTAACTTCGATCTTAGCAAAAAATTCATACTGGTGTAGTTTGGGCTATTAATCTAAAATCTGAAATGAAAAAGTTCGTAAGCCCATTAAGAGCCCCATGAAAAATCCCTAAACACGAAATGACATTGTGCAACCAACAAATATACGCCATTTTGGCAGATTTCCACACCTTAGATCTTAACAAAAAAATTCATACTGGTCTAGTTTGGACTATTTGACTAAAATCTGCAATGAAAAAGTTCGTAAACCCATTACGAGCCCCATGAAAAATCCCTAAACACGAAATAACACGTGCAACCGACATATATCCGCCATTTTGGCAGATTTCCCTAACTTCGATCTTAGCAAAAAAATTCATACTGGTGTAGTTTGGGCTATTAATCTAAAATCTGAAATGAAAATGTTTGTAAGCCCATTTACGAGCCCCATGAAAAATCCCTAAACACGAAATGACACGTGCAACCGACATATATCCGCCATTTTGGCAGATTTCCCCACCTTCGATCTTAGCAAAAAAATTCATACTGGTGTAGTTTGGGCTATTATCTAAAATCTGAAATGAAAAAGTTTGTAAGCCCATTACGAGCCCCATGAAAAATCTCTAAACACGAAATGACATTGTGCAACCAACATATATCCGCCATTTTGACAGATTTCCTCACCTTCGATCTTAACAAAAAAATTCATACTGGTGTAGTTTGGACTATTTGACTAAAATCTGCAATGAAAAAGTTGGTAAACCCATTACGAGCCCCATGAAAAATCCCTAAACACGAAATGACACGTGCAACCGTCGAATATCCGCCATTTTGGCAGATTTCCCCACCTTCGATCTTAGCAAAAAAATTCATACTGGTGTAGTTTGGGCTATTTAACTAAAATCTGAAATGAAAAAGTTCGTAAGCCTATTACGAGCCCCATGAAAAATCCCTAAACACGAAATGACATTGTGCAACCAACATATATCCGCCATTTTGGCAGATTTCCAGACCTTAGATCTTAACAAAAAAATTCATACTAGTGTAGTTTGGACTATTTAACTAAAATCTGAAATGAAAAAGTTCGTAAGCCCATTACGAGCCCCATGAAAAATCCCTAAACACGAAATGACATTGTGCAACCAACAAATATACGCCATTTTGGCAGATTTCCACACCTTAGATCTTAACAAAAAAATTCATACTGGTCTAGTTTGGACTATTTGACTAAAATCTGCAATGAAAAAGTTCGTAAACCCATTACGAGCCCCATGAAAAATCCCTAAACACGAAATAACACGTGCAACCGACATATATCCGCCATTTTGGCAGATTTCCCTAACTTCGATCTTAGCAAAAAAATTCATACTGGTGTAGTTTGGGCTATTTAACTAAAATCTGCAATGAAAAAGTTCGTAAGCCCATTACGAGCCCCATGAAAAATCCCAAACCACGAAATGACATTGTGCAACCAACATATATCCGCCATTTTGGCAGATTGCCCCACCTTCGATCTTAGCAAAAAAATTCATACTGGTGTAGTTTGGGCTATTTAACTAAAATCTGTAATGAAAAAGTTCGTAAGCCTATTACGAGCCCCATGAAAAATCCCTAAACACGAAATGACATTGTGCAACCGACATATATCCGCCATTTTGACAGATTTCCCCACCTTCGATCTTAACAAAAAAATTCATACTGGTGTAGTTTGGACTATTTAACTGAAATCTGCAATGAAAAAGTTCGTAAGCCCATTACGAGCCCCATGAAAAATCCCTAAACACGAAATGACACGTGCAACCGACATATATCCGCCATTTTGACAGATTTCGCCACCTTCGATCTTAACAAAAAAATTCAGACTGGTGTAGTTTGGGCTATTTAACTAAAATCTGAAATGAAAAAGTTCGTAAACCAATTACGAGCCGCATGAAAAATCCCTAAACACGAAATGACACGTGCAACCGTCATATATCCGCCATTTTGGCAGATTTCCCCGCCTTCGATCTTAGCAAAAAAATTCATACTGGTGTAGTTTGGGCTATTTAACTAAAATCTGCAATGAAAAAGTTCGTAAACCAATTACGAGCCCCATGAAAAATCCCTAAACACGAAATGACACGTGCAACCGTCATATATCCGCCATTTTGGCAGATTTCCCCACCTTCGATCTTAACAAAAAAATTCATACTGGTGTAGTTTGGGCTATTTAAGTAAAATCTGAAATGAAAAAGTTCGTAAGCCCATTACGAGCCCCATGAAAAATCCCTAAACACGAAATGACATTGTGCAACCAACATATATCCGCCATTTTGGCAGATTTCCACACCTTAGATCTTAACGAAAAAATTCATACTAGTGTAGTTTGGACTATTTAACTAAAATCTGAAATGAAAAAGTTCGTAAGCCCATTACGAGCCCCATGAAAAATCCCTAAACACGAAATGACATGTGCAACCGACATATATCCGCCATTTTGGCAGATTTCCACACCTGAGATCTTAACAAAAAAATTCATACTAGTGTAGTTTGGACTATTTAACGAAAATCTGAAATGAAAAAGTTCGTAAGCCCATTACGAGCCCCATGAAAAATCCCTAAACACGAAATGACACGTGCAACCGACATATATCCGCCATTTTGGCAGATTTCCCCACCTTCGATCTTAGCAAAAAAATTCATACTTGTGTAGTTTGGGCTATTTAACTAAAATCTGAAATGAAAAAGTTCGTAAGCCCATTACGAGCCCCATGAAAAATCCCTAAACACGAAATGACACGTGCAACCGTCATATATCCGCCATTTTGACAGATTTCCCCACCTTCGATCTTAACAAAAAAATTCATACTGGTGTAGTTTGGGCTATTTAACTAAAATCTGCAATGAAAAAGTTCGTAAACCAATTACGAGCCCCATGAAAAATCCCTAAACACGAAATGACACGTGCAACCGACATATTTCCGCCATTTTGGCAGATTTCCCCACCTTCGAACTTAGCAAAAAAATTCATAGTGGTGTAGTTTGGGCTATTTAACTAAAATCTGAAATGAAAAATTTCGTAAGCCCATTACGAGCCCCATGAAAAATCTCTAAACACGAAATGACATTGTGCAACCAACATATATCCGCCATTTTGACAGATTTCCCCACCTTCGATCTTAACAAAAAAATTCATACTGGTGTAGTTTGGACTGTTTGACTAAAATCTGCAATGAAAAAGTTCGTAAACCCATTACGAGCCCCATGAAAAATCCCTAAACACGAAATGACACGTGCAACCGTCGAATATCCGCCATTTTGGCAGATTTCCCCACCTTCGATCTTAGCAAAAAAATTCATACTGGTGTAGTTTGGGCTATTTAACTAAAATCTGAAATGAAAAAGTTCGTAAGCCTATTACGAGCCCCATGAAAAATCCCTAAACACGAAATGACATTGTGCAACCAACATATATCCGCCATTTTGGCAGATTTCCAGACCTTAGATCTTAACAAAAAAATTCATACTAGTGTAGTTTGGACTATTTAACTAAAATCTGAAATGAAAAAGTTCGTAAGCCCATTACGAGCCCCATGAAAAATCCCTAAACACGAAATGACACGTGCAACCGACATATTTCCGCCATTTTGGCAGATTTCCCTAACTTCGATCTTAGCAAAAAATTCATACTGGTGTAGTTTGGGCTATTAATCTAAAATCTGAAATGAAAAAGTTCGTAAGCCCATTAAGAGCCCCATGAAAAATCCCTAAACACGAAATGACATTGTGCAACCAACAAATATACGCCATTTTGGCAGATTTCCACACCTTAGATCTTAACAAAAAAATTCATACTGGTCTAGTTTGGACTATTTGACTAAAATCTGAAATGAAAAAGTTCGTAAGCCCATTACGAGCCCCATGAAAAATCCCTAAACACGAAATGACACGTGCAACCGACATATTTCCGCCATTTTGGCAGATTTCCCTAACTTCGATCTTAGCAAAAAATTCATACTGGTGTAGTTTGGGCTATTAATCTAAAATCTGAAATGAAAAAGTTCGTAAGCCCATTAAGAGCCCCATGAAAAATCCCTAAACACGAAATGACATTGTGCAACCAACAAATATACGCCATTTTGGCAGATTTCCACACCTTAGATCTTAACAAAAAAATTCATACTGGTCTAGTTTGGACTATTTGACTAAAATCTGCAATGAAAAAGTTCGTAAACCCATTACGAGCCCCATGAAAAATCCCTAAACACGAAATAACACGTGCAACCGACATATATCCGCCATTTTGGCAGATTTCCCTAACTTCGATCTTAGCAAAAAAATTCATACTGGTGTAGTTTGGGCTATTAATCTAAAATCTGAAATGAAAATGTTTGTAAGCCCATTTACGAGCCCCATGAAAAATCCCTAAACACGAAATGACACGTGCAACCGACATATATCCGCCATTTTGGCAGATTTCCCCACCTTCGATCTTAGCAAAAAAATTCATACTGGTGTAGTTTGGGCTATTATCTAAAATCTGAAATGAAAAAGTTTGTAAGCCCATTACGAGCCCCATGAAAAATCTCTAAACACGAAATGACATTGTGCAACCAACATATATCCGCCATTTTGACAGATTTCCTCACCTTCGATCTTAACAAAAAAATTCATACTGGTGTAGTTTGGACTATTTGACTAAAATCTGCAATGAAAAAGTTGGTAAACCCATTACGAGCCCCATGAAAAATCCCTAAACACGAAATGACACGTGCAACCGTCGAATATCCGCCATTTTGGCAGATTTCCCCACCTTCGATCTTAGCAAAAAAATTCATACTGGTGTAGTTTGGGCTATTTAACTAAAATCTGAAATGAAAAAGTTCGTAAGCCTATTACGAGCCCCATGAAAAATCCCTAAACACGAAATGACATTGTGCAACCAACATATATCCGCCATTTTGGCAGATTTCCAGACCTTAGATCTTAACAAAAAAATTCATACTAGTGTAGTTTGGACTATTTAACTAAAATCTGAAATGAAAAAGTTCGTAAGCCCATTACGAGCCCCATGAAAAATCCCTAAACACGAAATGACATTGTGCAACCAACAAATATACGCCATTTTGGCAGATTTCCACACCTTAGATCTTAACAAAAAAATTCATACTGGTCTAGTTTGGACTATTTGACTAAAATCTGCAATGAAAAAGTTCGTAAACCCATTACGAGCCCCATGAAAAATCCCTAAACACGAAATAACACGTGCAACCGACATATATCCGCCATTTTGGCAGATTTCCCTAACTTCGATCTTAGCAAAAAAATTCATACTGGTGTAGTTTGGGCTATTTAACTAAAATCTGCAATGAAAAAGTTCGTAAGCCCATTACGAGCCCCATGAAAAATCCCAAACCACGAAATGACATTGTGCAACCAACATATATCCGCCATTTTGGCAGATTGCCCCACCTTCGATCTTAGCAAAAAAATTCATACTGGTGTAGTTTGGGCTATTTAACTAAAATCTGTAATGAAAAAGTTCGTAAGCCTATTACGAGCCCCATGAAAAATCCCTAAACACGAAATGACATTGTGCAACCGACATATATCCGCCATTTTGACAGATTTCCCCACCTTCGATCTTAACAAAAAAATTCATACTGGTGTAGTTTGGACTATTTAACTGAAATCTGCAATGAAAAAGTTCGTAAGCCCATTACGAGCCCCATGAAAAATCCCTAAACACGAAATGACACGTGCAACCGACATATATCCGCCATTTTGACAGATTTCGCCACCTTCGATCTTAACAAAAAAATTCAGACTGGTGTAGTTTGGGCTATTTAACTAAAATCTGAAATGAAAAAGTTCGTAAACCAATTACGAGCCGCATGAAAAATCCCTAAACACGAAATGACACGTGCAACCGTCATATATCCGCCATTTTGGCAGATTTCCCCGCCTTCGATCTTAGCAAAAAAATTCATACTGGTGTAGTTTGGGCTATTTAACTAAAATCTGCAATGAAAAAGTTCGTAAACCAATTACGAGCCCCATGAAAAATCCCTAAACACGAAATGACACGTGCAACCGTCATATATCCGCCATTTTGGCAGATTTCCCCACCTTCGATCTTAACAAAAAAATTCATACTGGTGTAGTTTGGGCTATTTAAGTAAAATCTGAAATGAAAAAGTTCGTAAGCCCATTACGAGCCCCATGAAAAATCCCTAAACACGAAATGACATTGTGCAACCAACATATATCCGCCATTTTGGCAGATTTCCACACCTTAGATCTTAACGAAAAAATTCATACTAGTGTAGTTTGGACTATTTAACTAAAATCTGAAATGAAAAAGTTCGTAAGCCCATTACGAGCCCCATGAAAAATCCCTAAACACGAAATGACATGTGCAACCGACATATATCCGCCATTTTGGCAGATTTCCACACCTGAGATCTTAACAAAAAAATTCATACTAGTGTAGTTTGGACTATTTAACGAAAATCTGAAATGAAAAAGTTCGTAAGCCCATTACGAGCCCCATGAAAAATCCCTAAACACGAAATGACACGTGCAACCGACATATATCCGCCATTTTGGCAGATTTCCCCACCTTCGATCTTAGCAAAAAAATTCATACTTGTGTAGTTTGGGCTATTTAACTAAAATCTGAAATGAAAAAGTTCGTAAGCCCATTACGAGCCCCATGAAAAATCCCTAAACACGAAATGACACGTGCAACCGTCATATATCCGCCATTTTGACAGATTTCCCCACCTTCGATCTTAACAAAAAAATTCATACTGGTGTAGTTTGGGCTATTTAACTAAAATCTGCAATGAAAAAGTTCGTAAACCAATTACGAGCCCCATGAAAAATCCCTAAACACGAAATGACACGTGCAACCGACATATTTCCGCCATTTTGGCAGATTTCCCCACCTTCGAACTTAGCAAAAAAATTCATAGTGGTGTAGTTTGGGCTATTTAACTAAAATCTGAAATGAAAAATTTCGTAAGCCCATTACGAGCCCCATGAAAAATCTCTAAACACGAAATGACATTGTGCAACCAACATATATCCGCCATTTTGACAGATTTCCCCACCTTCGATCTTAACAAAAAAATTCATACTGGTGTAGTTTGGACTGTTTGACTAAAATCTGCAATGAAAAAGTTCGTAAACCCATTACGAGCCCCATGAAAAATCCCTAAACACGAAATGACACGTGCAACCGTCGAATATCCGCCATTTTGGCAGATTTCCCCACCTTCGATCTTAGCAAAAAAATTCATACTGGTGTAGTTTGGGCTATTTAACTAAAATCTGAAATGAAAAAGTTCGTAAGCCTATTACGAGCCCCATGAAAAATCCCTAAACACGAAATGACATTGTGCAACCAACATATATCCGCCATTTTGGCAGATTTCCAGACCTTAGATCTTAACAAAAAAATTCATACTAGTGTAGTTTGGACTATTTAACTAAAATCTGAAATGAAAAAGTTCGTAAGCCCATTACGAGCCCCATGAAAAATCCCTAAACACGAAATGACACGTGCAACCGACATATTTCCGCCATTTTGGCAGATTTCCCTAACTTCGATCTTAGCAAAAAATTCATACTGGTGTAGTTTGGGCTATTAATCTAAAATCTGAAATGAAAAAGTTCGTAAGCCCATTAAGAGCCCCATGAAAAATCCCTAAACACGAAATGACATTGTGCAACCAACAAATATACGCCATTTTGGCAGATTTCCACACCTTAGATCTTAACAAAAAAATTCATACTGGTCTAGTTTGGACTATTTGACTAAAATCTGCAATGAAAAAGTTCGTAAACCCATTACGAGCCCCATGAAAAATCCCTAAACACGAAATAACACGTGCAACCGACATATATCCGCCATTTTGGCAGATTTCCCTAACTTCGATCTTAGCAAAAAAATTCATACTGGTGTAGTTTGGGCTATTAATCTAAAATCTGAAATGAAAATGTTTGTAAGCCCATTTACGAGCCCCATGAAAAATCCCTAAACACGAAATGACACGTGCAACCGACATATATCCGCCATTTTGGCAGATTTCCCCACCTTCGATCTTAGCAAAAAAATTCATACTGGTGTAGTTTGGGCTATTATCTAAAATCTGAAATGAAAAAGTTTGTAAGCCCATTACGAGCCCCATGAAAAATCTCTAAACACGAAATGACATTGTGCAACCAACATATATCCGCCATTTTGACAGATTTCCTCACCTTCGATCTTAACAAAAAAATTCATACTGGTGTAGTTTGGACTATTTGACTAAAATCTGCAATGAAAAAGTTGGTAAACCCATTACGAGCCCCATGAAAAATCCCTAAACACGAAATGACACGTGCAACCGTCGAATATCCGCCATTTTGGCAGATTTCCCCACCTTCGATCTTAGCAAAAAAATTCATACTGGTGTAGTTTGGGCTATTTAACTAAAATCTGAAATGAAAAAGTTCGTAAGCCTATTACGAGCCCCATGAAAAATCCCTAAACACGAAATGACATTGTGCAACCAACATATATCCGCCATTTTGGCAGATTTCCAGACCTTAGATCTTAACAAAAAAATTCATACTAGTGTAGTTTGGACTATTTAACTAAAATCTGAAATGAAAAAGTTCGTAAGCCCATTACGAGCCCCATGAAAAATCCCTAAACACGAAATGACACGTGCAACCGACATATTTCCGCCATTTTGGCAGATTTCCCTAACTTCGATCTTAGCAAAAAATTCATACTGGTGTAGTTTGGGCTATTAATCTAAAATCTGAAATGAAAAAGTTCGTAAGCCCATTAAGAGCCCCATGAAAAATCCCTAAACACGAAATGACATTGTGCAACCAACAAATATACGCCATTTTGGCAGATTTCCACACCTTAGATCTTAACAAAAAAATTCATACTGGTCTAGTTTGGACTATTTGACTAAAATCTGCAATGAAAAAGTTCGTAAACCCATTACGAGCCCCATGAAAAATCCCTAAACACGAAATAACACGTGCAACCGACATATATCCGCCATTTTGGCAGATTTCCCTAACTTCGATCTTAGCAAAAAAATTCATACTGGTGTAGTTTGGGCTATTAATCTAAAATCTGAAATGAAAATGTTTGTAAGCCCATTTACGAGCCCCATGAAAAATCCCTAAACACGAAATGACACGTGCAACCGACATATATCCGCCATTTTGGCAGATTTCCCCACCTTCGATCTTAGCAAAAAAATTCATACTGGTGTAGTTTGGGCTATTATCTAAAATCTGAAATGAAAAAGTTTGTAAGCCCATTACGAGCCCCATGAAAAATCTCTAAACACGAAATGACATTGTGCAACCAACATATATCCGCCATTTTGACAGATTTCCTCACCTTCGATCTTAACAAAAAAATTCATACTGGTGTAGTTTGGACTATTTGACTAAAATCTGCAATGAAAAAGTTCGTAAGCCCATTACGAGCCCCATGAGAAATCCCTAAACACGAAATGACACGTGCAACCGACATATATCCGCCATTTTGGCAGATTTCCCCACCTTCGATCTTAGCAAAAAAATTCATACTGGTGTAGTTTGGGCTATTAAACTAAAATCTGAAATGAAAAATTTCGTAAGCCCATTTACGAGCCCCATGAAAAATCCCTAAACACGAAATGACATTGTGCAACCAACATATATCCGCCATTTTGACAGATTTCCCAACCTTCGATCTTAACAAGAAAATTCATACTGGTGTAGTTTGGACTATTTAACTAAAATCTGCAATGAAAAAGTTCGTAAACCCATTACGAGCCCCATGAAAAATCCCTAAACACGAAATGACACGTGCAACCGTCATATATCCGCCATTTTGGCAGATTTCCCACCTTCGATCTTAGCAAAAAAATTCGTACTGGTGTAGTTTGGGCTATTTAACTAAAATCTGCAATGAAAAAGTTCCTAAGCCCATTACGAGCCCCATGAAAAATCCCTAAACACGAAATGACACGTGCAATTGACATATATCCGCCATTTTGGCAGATTTTCCCACCTTCGATCTTAGCAAAAAAATTCGTACTGGTGTAGTTTGGGCTATGAAACTAAAATCTGAAATGAAAATGTTCGTAAGCCCATTACGAGCCCCATGAAAAATCCGTAAACACGAAATGACACGTGCAACCGTCATATATCCGCCATTTTGACAGATTTCCCCACCTTCGATCTTAGCAAAAAAATTCATACTGGTGTAGTTTGGGCTATTTAACTAAGATCTGCAATGAAAAAGTTCGTAAGCCCATTACGAGCCCCATGAAAAATCCCTAAACACGAAATGACACGTGCAACCGACATATATCCGCCATTTTGACAGATTTCGCCACCTTCGATCTTAACAAAAAAATTCAGACTGGTGTAGTTTGGGTTATTTAACTAAAATCTGAAATGAAAAAGTTCGTAAACCAATTACGAGCCCCATGAAAAATCCCAAACCACGAAATGACATTGTGCAACCGACATATATCCGCCATTTTGGCAGATTGCCCCACCTTCGATCTTAGCAAAAAAATTCATACTGGTGTAGTTTGGGCTATTTAACTAAAATCTGTAATGAAAAAGTTCGTAAGCCTATTACGAGCCCCATGAAAAATCCCTAAACACGAAATGACATTGTGCAACCGACATATATCCGCCATTTTGACAGATTTCCCCACCTTCGATCTTAACAAAAAAATTCATACTGGTGTAGTTTGGACTATTTAACTGAAAGCTGCAATGAAAAAGTTCGTAAGCCCATTACGAGCCCCATGAAAAATCCCTAAACACGAAATGACACGTGCAACCGACATATATTCGCCATTTTGACAGATTTCGCCACCTTCGATCTTAACAAAAAAATTCAGACTGGTGTAGTTTGGGCTATTTAACTAAAATCTGAAATGAAAAAGTTCGTAAACCAATTACGAGCCCCATGAAAAATCCCTAAACACGAAATGACACGTGCAACCGTCATATATCCGCCATTTTGGCAGATTTCCCCGCCTTCGATCTTAGCAAAAAAATTCATACTGGTGTAGTTTGGGCTATTTAACTAAAATCTGCAATGAAAAAGTTCGTAAACCAATTACGAGCCCCATGAAAAATCCCTAAACACGAAATGACACGTGCAACCGTCATATATCCGCCATTTTGGCAGATTTCCCCACCTTCGATCTTAACAAAAAAATTCATACTGGTGTAGTTTGGGCTATTTAAGTAAAATCTGAAATGAAAAAGTTCGTAAGCCCATTACGAGCCCCATGAAAAATCCCTAAACACGAAATGACATTGTGCAACCAACATATATCCGCCATTTTGGCAGATTTCCACACCTTAGATCTTAACGAAAAAATTCATACTAGTGTAGTTTGGACGATTTAACTAAAATCTGAAATGAAAAAGTTCGTAAGCCCATTACGAGCCCCATGAAAAATCCCTAAACACGAAATGACATGTGCAACCGACATATATCCGCCATTTTGGCAGATTTCCACACCTGAGATCTTAACAAAAAAATTCATACTAGTGTAGTTTGGACTATTTAACGAAAATCTGAAATGAAAAAGTTCGTAAGCCCATTACGAGCCCCATGAAAAATCCCTAAACACGAAATGACACGTGCAACCGACATATATCCGCCATTTTGGCAGATTTCCCCACCTTCGATCTTAGCAAAAAAATTCATACTTGTGTAGTTTGGGCTATTTAACTAAAATCTGAAATGAAAAAGTTCGTAAGCCCATTACGAGCCCCATGAAAAATCCCTAAACACGAAATGACACGTGCAACCGTCATATATCCGCCATTTTGACAGATTTCCCCACCTTCGATCTTAACAAAAAAATTCATACTGGTGTAGTTTGGGCTATTTAACTAAAATCTGCAATGAAAAAGTTCGTAAACCAAATACGAGCCCCATGAAAAATCCCTAAACACGAAATGACACGTGCAACCGACATATTTCCGCCATTTTGGCAGATTTCCCCACCTTCGATCTTAGCAAAAAAATTCATACTGGTGTAGTTTGGGCTTTTTTACTAAAATCTGAAATGAAACAGTTCGTAAGCCCATTACGAGCCCCATGAAAAATCCCTAAACTCGAAATGACATTGTGCAACCAACATATATCCGCCATTTTGACAGATTTTCCCACCTTCGATCTTAGCAAAAAAATTCATACTAGTGTAGTTTGGACTATTTAACTAAAATCTGAAATGAAAAAGTTCGTAAGCCCATTACGAGCCCCATGAAAAATCCCTAAACACGAAATGACACGTGCAACCGACATATATCCGCCATTTTGGCAGATTTCCACACCTTAGATCTTAACAAAAATATTCATACTGGTGTAGTTTGGGCTATTTAACTAAAATCTGAAATAAAAAAGTTCGTAATCCCATTACGAGCCCCATGAAAAATCCCTAAACACGAAATGACATTGTGCAACCAACATATATCCGCCATTTTGGCAGATTTCCACACCTTCGATCTTAACAAAAAAAATTCATACTAGTGTAGTTTGGACTATTTAACTAAAATCTGAAATGAAAAAGTTCGTAAGCCCATTACGAGCCCCATGAAAAATCCCTAAACACGAAATGACATTGTGCAACCAACATATATCCGCCATTTTGGCAGATTTCCCCACCTTCGATCTTAGCAAAAAAATTCATACTGGTGTAGTTTAGGCTATTTAACTAAAATCTGAAATAAAAATTTCGTAAGCCCATTACGAGCCCCATGAAAAATTGCCATGGATAAATCGACGATACCCATAGGGTTAGCAACGTCGAAATTAAATACCCATGTGTTTGAAATGATCATAAACTTACAGGTGAACGTTTCCGAGTTGTCATAATCATAGAAAAGTGATAAATCTACGTATACTTCGTAGGTTACACTTCGAAATCCTGTGTTAAACGCTTGGATATCAAGTACCCACTTTATTCAATGGACTTAGACCTACAGGTGAACGTTTCCTTGTTACAATAATCATTGAAACGTGATAAATCTGTGGATTCCAGGTAGGTAACACGTGGAAACGACTTCCATAGCTAAATCAACGATACCCATAGACTTATAAAGGTCGAAATTATATACTTATTTGTTTGAAATGATCATAAACGTAGAGGTGAGCGTTACCGAGTTGTCATAATCATAGAAACGTGATAAATCTACGGATACTACGTAGGTTACACTTGGAAATCCTGTGTTAAACGCTTGGATATCAAGTACCCACTTTATTCAATGAACTTAGACCTACAGGTGAACGTTTCCTAGTTACAATAAACATAAAATCGTGCTAATTCTATGCATACCAGGTAGGAAATACGTTGAAACGATTTCCATGGATCAAGCAAAGACACCCATAGGCTTAGAAAGGTCGGAATTATATACCCATCTGTTTGAAATGATCATAAACGTAGAGGTGAACGTTACCGACTTGTCATAATCATAGAAACGTGATAAATCTACGGATACTTCGTAGGCTACACTTGGAAATCCTGTGTTAAACGCTTGGATATCAAGTACCCACTTTATTCAATGGACTTAGACCTACAGGTGAACGTTTCCTTGTTACAATAATCATTGAAACGTGATAAATCTGTGGATTCCAGGTAGGTAACACGTGGAAACGACTTCCATAGCTAAATCAACGATACCCATAGACTTATAAAGGTCGAAATTATATACTTATTTGTTTGAAATGATCATAAACGTAGAGGTGAGCGTTACCGAGTTGTCATAATCATAGAAACGTGATAAATCTACGGATACTACGTAGGTTACACTTGGAAATCCTGTGTTAAACGCTTGGATATCAAGTACCCACTTTATTCAATGAATTTAGACCTACAGGTGAACGTTTCCTAGTTACAATAAACATAAAATCGTGCTAATTCTATGCATACCAGGTAGGAAATACGTTGAAACGATTTCCATGGATCAAGCAAAGACACCCATAGGCTTAGAAAGGTCGGAATTATATACCCATTTGTTTGAAATGATCATAAACGTAGAGGTGAACGTTACCGACTTGTCATAATCATAGAAACGTGATAAATCTACGGATACTTCGTAGGTTACACTTGGAAATCCTGTGTTAAACGCTTGGATATCAAGTACCCACTTTATTCAATGGACTTAGACCTACAGGTGAACGTTTCCTTGTTACAATAATCATTGAAACGTGATAAATCTGTGGATTCCAGGTAGGTAACACGTGGAAACGACTTCCATAGCTAAATCAACGATACCCATAGACTTATAAAGGTCGAAATTATATACTTATTTGTTTGAAATGATCATAAACGTAGAGGTGAGCGTTACCGAGTTGTCATAATCATAGAAACGTGATAAATCTACGGATACTACGTAGGTTACACTTGGAAATCCTGTGTTAAACGCTTGGATATCAAGTACCCACTTTATTCAATGAACTTAGACCTACAGGTGAACGTTTCCTTGTTACAATTCTCATTGAAACGTGATAAATCAGTGGTTTCCAGGTAGGTAACACGTGAAAACGACTTCCATAGCCAAATCCACGATACACATAGGGTTAGAAAGATTGAAATTAAATACCCATCTGTTTGAAATGATCATAAACTTACAGGTGAACGTTACCGAGTTGTCATAATCATAGAAACGTGATAAATCTACGGATACTACGTAGGTTACACTTGGAAATCCTGTGTTAAACGCTTGGATATCAAGTACCCACTTTATTCAATGAACTCAGACCTACAGGTGAACGTTTCCTTGTTACAATTCTCATTGAAACGTGATAAATCAGTGGTTTCCAGGTAGGTAACACGTGAAAACGACTTCCATAGCCAAATCCACGATACACATAGGGTTAGAAAGATTGAAATTAAATACCCATCTGTTTGAAATGATCATAAACGTAGAGGTGAGCGTTATCGAGTTGTCATAATCATAGAAACGTGATAAATCTACGGATACTACGTAGGTTACACTTGGAAATCCTGTGTTAAACGCTTGGATATCAAGTACCCACTTTATTCAATGGACTTAGACCTACAGGTGAACGTTTCCTTGTTACAATAATCATTGAAACGTGATAAATCTGTGGATCCCAGGTAGGTAACACGTGGAAACGACTTCCATAGCTAAATCAACGATACCCATAGACTTATAAAGGTCGAAATTATATACTTATTTGTTTGAAATGATCATAAACGTAGAGGTGAGCGTTACCGAGTTGTCATAATCATAGAAACGTGATAAATCTACGGATACTACGTAGGTTACACTTGGAAATCCTGTGTTAAACGCTTGGATATCAAGTACCCACTTTATTCAATGGACTTAGACCTACAGGTGAACGTTTCCTTGTTACAATAATCATTGAAACGTGATAAATCTGTGGATTCCAGGTAGGTAACACGTGGAAACGACTTCCATAGCTAAAGCAACGATACCCATAGACTTATAAAGGTCGAAATTATATACTTATTTGTTTGAAATGATCATAAACGTAGAGGTGAGCGTTACCGAGTTGTCATAATCATAGAAACGTGATAAATCTACGGATACTACGTAGGTTACACTTGGAAATCCTGTGTTAAACGCTTGGATATCAAGTACCCACTTTATTCAATGAACTTAGACCTACAGGTGAACGTTTCCTTGTTACAATTCTCATTGAAACGTGATAAATCAGTGGTTTCCAGGTAGGTAACACGTGAAAACGACTTCCATAGCCAAATCCACGATACACATAGGGTTAGAAAGATTGAAATTAAATACGCATCTGTTTGAAATGATCATAAACTTACAGGTGAACGTTACCGAGTTGTCATAATCATAGAAACGTGATAAATCTACGGATACTTCGTAGGTTACACTTGGAAATCCTGTGTTAAACGCTTGGATATCAAGTACCCACTTTATTCAATGGACTTAGACCTACAGGTGAACGTTTCCTTGTTACAATAATCATTGAAACGTGATAAATCTGTGGATTCCAGGTAGGTAACACGTGGAAACGACTTCCATAGCTAAATCAACGATACCCATAGACTTATAAAGGTCGAAATTATATACTTATTTGTTTGAAATGATCATAAACGTAGAGGTGAGCGTTACCGAGTTGTCATAATCATAGAAACGTGATAAATCTACGGATACTACGTAGGTTACACTTGGAAATCCTGTGTTAAACGCTTGGATATCAAGTACCCACTTTATTCAATGGACTTAGACCTACAGGTGAACGTTTCCTTGTTACAATAATCATTGAAACGTGATAAATCTGTGGATTCCAGGTAGGTAACACGTGGAAACGACTTCCATAGCTAAATCAACGATACCCACAGACTTATAAAGGTCGAAATTATATACTTATTTGTTTGAAATGATCATAAACGTAGAGGTAAGCGTTACCGAGTTGTCATAATCATAGAAACGTGATAAATCTACGGATACTACGTAGGTTACACTTGGAAATCCTGTGTTAAACGCTTGGATATCAAGTACACACTTTATTCAATGGACTTAGACCTACAGGTAAACGTTTCCTAGTTACAATAAACATAAAATCGTGCTAATTCTATGCATACCAGGTAGGAAATACGTTGAAACGATTTCCATGGATCAAGGAAAGACACCCATAGGCTTAGAAAGGTCGAAATTATATACTTATTTGTTTGAAATGATCATAAACGTAGAGGTGAGCGTTACCGAGTTGTCATAATCATAGAAACGTGATAAATCTACGGATACTACGTAGGTTACACTTGGAAATCCTGTGTTAAACGCTTGGATATCAAGTACCCACTTTATTCAATGAACTTAGACCTACAGGTGAACGTTTCCTTGTTACAATTCTCATTGAAACGTGATAAATCAGTGGTTTCCAGGTAGGTAACACGTGAAAACGACTTCCATAGCCAAATCCACGATACACATAGGGTTAGAAAGATTGAAATTAAATACCCATCTGTTTGAAATGATCATAAACTTACAGGTGAACGTTACCGAGTTGTCATAATCATAGAAACGTGATAAATCTACGGATACTACGTAGGTTACACTTCGAAATCCTGTGTTAAACGCTTGGATATCAAGTACCCACTTTATTCAATGGACTTAGACCTACAGGTGAACGTTTCCTTGTTACAATAATCATTGAAACGTGATAAATCTGTGGATTCCAGGTAGGTAACACGTGGAAACGACTTCCATAGCTAAATCAACGATACCCATAGACTTATAAAGGTCGAAATTATATACTTATTTGTTTGAAATGATCATAAACGTAGAGGTGAGCGTTACCGAGTTGTCATAATCATAGAAACGTGATAAATCTACGGATACTACGTAGGTTACACTTGGAAATCCTGTGTTAAACGCTTGGATATCAAGTACCCACTTTATTCAATGAACTTAGACCTACAGGTGAACGTTTCCTTGTTACAATTCTCATTGAAACGTGATAAATCAGTGGTTTCCAGGTAGGTAACACGTGAAAACGACTTCCATAGCCAAATCCACGATACACATAGGGTTAGAAAGATTGAAATTAAATACCCATCTGTTTGAAATGATCATAAACTTACAGGTGAACGTTACCGAGTTGTCATAATCATAGAAACGTGATAAATCTACGGATACTACGTAGGTTACACTTGGAAATCCTGTGTTAAACGCTTGGATATCAAGTACCCACTTTATTCAATGAACTCAGACCTACAGGTGAACGTTTCCTTGTTACAATTCTCATTGAAACGTGATAAATCAGTGGTTTCCAGGTAGGTAACACGTGAAAACGACTTCCATAGCCAAATCCACGATACACATAGGGTTAGAAAGATTGAAATTAAATACCCATCTGTTTGAAATGATCATAAACTTACAGGTGAACGTTACCGAGTTGTCATAATCATAGAAACGTGATAAATCTACGGATACTACGTAGGTTACACTTCGAAATCCTGTGTTAAACGCTTGGATATCAAGTACCCACTTTATTCAATGGACTTAGACCTACAGGTGAACGTTTCCTTGTTACAATAATCATTGAAACGTGATAAATCTGTGGATTCCAGGTAGGTAACACGTGGAAACGACTTCCATAGCTAAATCAACGATACCCACAGACTTATAAAGGTCGAAATTATATACTTATTTGTTTGAAATGATCATAAACGTAGAGGTGAGCGTTACCGAGTTGTCATAATCATAGAAACGTGATAAATCTACGGATACTACGTAGGTTACACATGGAAATCCTGTGTTAAACGCTTGGATATCAAGTACCCACTTTATTCAATGAACTCAGACCTACAGGTGAACGTTTCCTTGTTACAATAATCATTGAAACGTGATAAATCAGTGGTTTCCAGGTAGGTAACACGTGAAAACGACTTCCATAGCCAAATCCACGATACACATAGGGTTAGAAAGATTGAAATTAAATACCCATCTGTTTGAAATGATCATAAACTTACAGGTGAACGTTACCGAGTTGTCATAATCATAGAAACGTGATAAATCTACGGATACTACGTAGGTTACACTTGGAAATCCTGTGTTAAACGCTTGGATATCAAGTACCCACTTTATTCAATGGACTTAGACCTACAGGTGAACGTTTCCTTGTTACAATAATCATTGAAACGTGATAAATCTGTGGATTCCAGGTAGGTAACACGTGGAAACGACTTCCATAGCTAAATCAACGATACCCATAGACTTATAAAGGTCGAAATTATATACTTATTTGTTTGAAATGATCATAAACGTAGAGGTGAGCGTTACCGAGTTGTCATAATCATAGAAACGTGATAAATCTACGGATACTACGTAGGTTACACTTGGAAATCCTGTGTTAAACGCTTGGATATCAAGTACCCACTTTATTCAATGAACTTAGACCTACAGGTGAACGTTTCCTAGTTACAATAAACATAAAATCGTGCTAATTCTATGCATACCGGGTAGGAAATACGTTGAAACGATTTCCATGGATCAAGCAAAGACACCCATAGGCTTAGAAAGGTCGGAATTATATACTTATTTGTTTGAAATGATCATAAACGTAGAGGTGAGCGTTACCGAGTTGTCATAATCATAGAAACGTGATAAATCTACGGATACTTCGTAGGTTACACTTGGAAATCCTGTGTTAAACGCTTGGATATCAAGTACCCACTTTATTCAATGGACTTAGACCTACAGGTGAACGTTTCCTTGTTACAATAATCATTGAAACGTGATAAATCTGTGGATTCCAGGTAGGTAACACGTGGAAACGACTTCCATAGCTAAATCAACGATACCCATAGACTTATAAAGGTCGAAATTATATACTTATTTGTTTGAAATGATCATAAACGTAGAGGTGAGCGTTACCGAGTTGTCATAATCATAGAAACGTGATAAATCTACGGATACTACGTAGGTTACACTTGGAAATCCTGTGTTAAACGCTTGGATATCAAGTACCCAATTTATTCAATGAACTTAGACCTACAGGTGAACGTTTCCTTGTTACAATTCTCATTGAAACGTGATAAATCAGTGGTTTCCAGGTAGGTAACACGTGAAAACGACTTCCATAGCCAAATCCACGATACACATAGGGTTAGAAAGATTGAAATTAAATACCCATCTGTTTGAAATGATCATAAACTTACAGGTGAACGTTACCGAGTTGTCATAATCATAGAAACGTGATAAATCTACGGATACTACGTAGGTTACACTTGGAAATCCTGTGTTAAACGCTTGGATATCAAGTACCCACTTTATTCAATGAACTCAGACCTACAGATGAACGTTTCCTTGTTACAATTCTCATTGAAACGTGATAAATCAGTGGTTTCCAGGTAGGTAACACGTGAAAACGACTTCCATAGCTAAATCAACGATACCCATAGACTTATAAAGGTCGAAAT
Source organism: Muscidifurax raptorellus (assembly GCA_020010945.3). Classification (NCBI taxonomy): domain Eukaryota; kingdom Metazoa; phylum Arthropoda; class Insecta; order Hymenoptera; family Pteromalidae; genus Muscidifurax; species Muscidifurax raptorellus. The sequence continues at coordinate 28,278,732 of CM052080.1, read as the reverse complement.
TATATACTTATTTGTTTGAAATGATCATAAACGTAGAGGTGAGCGTTACCGAGTTGTCATAATCATAGAAACGTGATAAATCTACGGATACTACGTAGGTTACACTTGGAAATCCTGTGTTAAACGCTTGGATATCAAGTACCCACTTTATTCAATGAACTTAGACCTACAGGTGAACGTTTCCTTGTTACAATTCTCATTGAAACGTGATAAATCAGTGGTTTCCAGGTAGGTAACACGTGAAAACGACTTCCATAGCCAAATCCACGATACACATAGGGTTAGAAAGATTGAAATTAAATACCCATCTGTTTGAAATGATCATAAACTTACAGGTGAACGTTACCGAGTTGTCATAATCATAGAAACGTGATAAATCTACGGATACTACGTAGGTTACACTTGGAAATCCTGTGTTAAACGCTTGGATATCAAGTACCCACTTTATTCAATGAACTCAGACCTACAGGTGAACGTTTCCTTGTTACAATTCTCATTGAAACGTGATAAATCAGTGGTTTCCAGGTAGGTAACACGTGAAAACGACTTCCATAGCCAAATCCACGATACACATAGGGTTAGAAAGATTGAAATTAAATACCCATCTGTTTGAAATGATCATAAACTTACAGGTGAACGTTACCGAGTTGTCATAATCATAGAAACGTGATAAATCTACGGATACTACGTAGGTTACACTTCGAAATCCTGTGTTAAACGCTTGGATATCAAGTACCCACTTTATTCAATGGACTTAGACCTACAGGTGAACGTTTCCTTGTTACAATAATCATTGAAACGTGATAAATCTGTGGATTCCAGGTAGGTAACACGTGGAAACGACTTCCATAGCTAAATCAACGATACCCACAGACTTATAAAGGTCGAAATTATATACTTATTTGTTTGAAATGATCATAAACGTAGAGGTGAACGTTACCGAGTTGTCATAATCATAGAAACGTGATAAATCTACGGATACTACGTAGGTTACACTTCGAAATCCTGTGTTAAACGCTTGGATATCAAGTACCCACTTTATTCAATGGACTTAGACCTACAGGTGAACGTTTCCTTGTTACAATAATCATTGAAACGTGATAAATCTGTGGATTCCAGGTAGGTAACACGTGAAAACGACTTCCATAGCCAAATCCACGATACACATAGGGTTAGAAAGATTGAAATTAAATACCCATCTGTTTGAAATGATCATAAACTTACAGGTGAACGTTACCGAGTTGTCATAATCATAGAAACGTGATAAATCTACGGATACTACGTAGGTTACACTTCGAAATCCTGTGTTAAACGCTTGGATATCAAGTACCCACTTTATTCAATGGACTTAGACCTACAGGTGAACGTTTCCTTGTTACAATAATCATTGAAACGTGATAAATCTGTGGATTCCAGGTAGGTAACACGTGGAAACGACTTCCATAGCTAAATCAACGATACCCATAGACTTATAAAGGTCGAAATTATATACTTATTTGTTTGAAATGATCATAAACGTAGAGGTGAGCGTTACCGAGTTGTCATAATCATAGAAACGTGATAAATCTACGGATACTACGTAGGTTACACTTGGAAATCCTGTGTTAAACGCTTGGATATCAAGTACCCACTTTATTCAATGAACTTAGACCTACAGGTGAACGTTTCCTTGTTACAATTCTCATTGAAACGTGATAAATCAGTGGTTTCCAGGTAGGTAACACGTGAAAACGACTTCCATAGCCAAATCCACGATACACATAGGGTTAGAAAGATTGAAATTAAATACCCATCTGTTTGAAATGATCATAAACTTACAGGTGAACGTTACCGAGTTGTCATAATCATAGAAACGTGATAAATCTACGGATACTACGTAGGTTACACTTGGAAATCCTGTGTTAAACGCTTGGATATCAAGTACCCACTTTATTCAATGAACTCAGACCTACAGGTGAACGTTTCCTTGTTACAATTCTCATTGAAACGTGATAAATCAGTGGTTTCCAGGTAGGTAACACGTGAAAACGACTTCCATAGCCAAATCCACGATACACATAGGGTTAGAAAGATTGAAATTAAATACCCATCTGTTTGAAATGATCATAAACTTACAGGTGAACGTTACCGAGTTGTCATAATCATAGAAACGTGATAAATCTACGGATACTACGTAGGTTACACTTCGAAATCCTGTGTTAAACGCTTGGATATCAAGTACCCACTTTATTCAATGGACTTAGACCTACAGGTGAACGTTTCCTTGTTACAATAATCATTGAAACGTGATAAATCTGTGGATTCCAGGTAGGTAACACGTGGAAACGACTTCCATAGCTAAATCAACGATACCCATAGACTTATAAAGGTCGAAATTATATACTTATTTGTTTGAAATGATCATAAACGTAGAGGTGAGCGTTACCGAGTTGTCATAATCATAGAAACGTGATAAATCTACGGATACTACGTAGGTTACACTTCGAAATCCTGTGTTAAACGCTTGGATATCAAGTACCCACTTTATTCAATGAACTTAGACCTACAGGTGAACGTTTCCTTGTTACAATTCTCATTGAAACGTGATAAATCAGTGGTTTCCAGGTAGGTAACACGTGAAAACGACTTCCATAGCCAAATCCACGATACACATAGGGTTAGAAAGATTGAAATTAAATACCCATCTGTTTGAAATGATCATAAACGTAGAGGTGAGCGTTACCGAGTTGTCATAATCATAGAAACGTGATAAATCTACGGATACTACGTAGGTTACACTTGGAAATCCTGTGTTAAACGCTTGGATATCAAGTACCCACTTTATTCAATGGACTTAGACCTACAGGTGAACGTTTCCTTGTTACAATAATCATTGAAACGTGATAAATCTGTGGATTCCAGGTAGGTAACACGTGGAAACGACTTCCATAGCTAAATCAACGATACCCATAGACTTATAAAGGTCGAAATTATATACTTATTTGTTTGAAATGATCATAAACGTAGAGGTGAGCGTTACCGAGTTGTCATAATCATAGAAACGTGATAAATCTACGGATACTACGTAGGTTACACTTGGAAATCCTGTGTTAAACGCTTGGATATCAAGTACCCACTTTATTCAATGGACTTAGACCTACAGGTGAACGTTTCCTTGTTACAATAATCATTGAAACGTGATAAATCAGTGGTTTCCAGGTAGGTAACACGTGAAAACGACTTCCATAGCCAAATCCACGATACACATAGGGTTAGAAAGATTGAAATTAAATACCCATATGTTTGAAATGATCATAAACGTAGAGGTGAGCGTTACCCAGTTGTCATAATCATAGAAACGTGATAAATCTACGGATACTACGTAGGTTACACTTCGAAATTCTGTGTTAAACGCTTGGATATCAAGTACCCACTTTATTCAATGAACTTAGACCTACAGGTGAACGTTTCCTTGTTACAATTCTCATTGAAACGTGATAAATCAGTGGTTTCCAGGTAGGTAACACGTGAAAACGACTTCCATAGCCAAATCCACGATACACATAGGGTTAGAAAGATTGAAATTAAATACCTATCTGTTTGAAATGATCATAAACGTAGAGGTGAGCGTTACCGAGTTGTCATAATCATAGAAACGTGATAAATCTACGGATACTACGTAGGTTACACTTGGAAATCCTGTGTTAAACGCTTGGATATCAAGTACCCACTTTATTCAATGGACTTAGACCTACAGGTGAACGTTTCCTTGTTACAATAATCATTGAAACGTGATAAATCTGTGGATTCCAGGTAAGTAACACGTGGAAACGACTTCCATAGCTAAATCAACGATACCCATAGACTTATAAAGGTCGAAATTATATACTTATTTGTTTGAAATGATCATAAACGTAGAGGTGAGCGTTACCGAGTTGTCATAATCATAGAAACGTGATAAATCTACGGATACTACGTAGGTTACACTTGGAAATCCTGTGTTAAACGCTTGGATATCAAGTACCCACTTTATTCAATGGACTTAGACCTACAGGTGAACGTTTCCTTGTTACAATAATCATTGAAACGTGATAAATCAGTGGTTTCCAGGTAGGTAACACGTGAAAACGACTTCCATAGCCAAATCCACGATACACATAGGGTTAGAAAGATTGAAATTAAATACCCATCTGTTTGAAATGATCATAAACTTACAGGTGAACGTTACCGAGTTGTCATAATCATAGAAACGTGATAAATCTACGGATACTACGTAGGTTACACTTGGAAATCCTGTGTTAAACGCTTGGATATCAAGTACCCACTTTATTCAATGAACTCAGACCTACAGGTGAACGTTTCCTTGTTACAATTCTCATTGAAACGTGATAAATCAGTGGTTTCCAGGTAGGTAACACGTGAAAACGACTTCCATAGCCAATTCCACGATACACATAGGGTTAGAAAGATTGAAATTAAATACCCATCTGTTTGAAATGATCATAAACTTACAGGTGAACGTTACCGAGTTGTCATAATCATAGAAACGTGATAAATCTACGGATACTACGTAGGTTACACTTCGAAATCCTGTGTTAAACGCTTGGATATCAAGTACCCACTTTATTCAATGGACTTAGACCTACAGGTGAACGTTTCCTTGTTACAATAATCATTGAAACGTGATAAATCTGTGGATTCCAGGTAGGTAACACGTGGAAACGACTTCCATAGCTAAATCAACGATACCCACAGATTTATAAAGGTCGAAATTATATACTTATTTGTTTGAAATGATCATAAACGTAGAGGTGAGCGTTACCGAGTTGTCATAATCATAGAAACGTGATAAATCTACGGATACTACGTAGGTTACACTTGGAAATCCTGTGTTAAACGCTTGGATATCAAGTACCCACTTTATTCAATGAACTTAGACCTACAGGTGAACGTTTCCTTGTTACAATTCTCATTGAAACGTGATAAATCAGTGGTTTCCAGGTAGGTAACACGTGAAAACGACTTCCATAGCCAAATCCACGATACACATAGGGTTAGAAAGATTGAAATTAAATACCCATCTGTTTGAAATGATCATAAACTTACAGGTGAACGTTACCGAGTTGTCATAATCATAGAAACGTGATAAATCTACGGATACTACGTAGGTTACACTTCGAAATCCTGTGTTAAACGCTTGGATATCAAGTACCCACTTTATTCAATGAACTTAGACCTACAGGTGAACGTTTCCTTGTTACAATTCTCATTGAAACGTGATAAATCAGTGGTTTCCAGGTAGGTAACACGTGAAAACGACTTCCATAGCCAAATCCACGATACACATAGGGTTAGAAAGATTGAAATTAAATACCCATCTGTTTGAAATGATCATAAACTTACAGGTGAACGTTACCGAGTTGTCATAATCATAGAAACGTGATAAATCTACGGATACTACGTAGGTTACACTTGGAAATCCTGTGTTAAACGCTTGGATATCAAGTACCCACTTTATTCAATGAACTCAGACCTACAGGTGAACGTTTCCTTGTTACAATTCTCATTGAAACGTGATAAATCAGTGGTTTCCAGGTAGGTAACACGTGAAAACGACTTCCATAGCCAAATCCACGATACACATAGGGTTAGAAAGATTGAAATTAAATACCCATCTGTTTGAAATGATCATAAACTTACAGGTGAACGTTACCGAGTTGTCATAATCATAGAAACGTGATAAATCTACGGATACTACGTAGGTTACACTTCGAAATCCTGTGTTAAACGCTTGGATATCAAGTACCCACTTTATTCAATGGACTTAGACCTACAGGTGAACGTTTCCTTGTTACAATAATCATTGAAACGTGATAAATCTGTGGATTCCAGGTAGGTAACACGTGGAAACGACTTCCATAGCTAAATCAACGATACCCACAGACTTATAAAGGTCGAAATTATATACTTATTTGTTTGAAATGATCATAAACGTAGAGGTGAGCGTTACCGAGTTGTCATAATCATAGAAACGTGATAAATCTACGGATACTACGTAGGTTACACATGGAAATCCTGTGTTAAACGCTTGGATATCAAGTACCCACTTTATTCAATGAACTCAGACCTACAGGTGAACGTTTCCTTGTTACAATAATCATTGAAACGTGATAAATCAGTGGTTTCCAGGTAGGTAACACGTGAAAACGACTTCCATAGCCAAATCCACGATACACATAGGGTTAGAAAGATTGAAATTAAATACAAATCTGTTTGAAATGATCATAAACTTACAGGTGAACGTTACCGAGTTGTCATAATCATAGAAACGTGATAAATCTACGGATACTACGTAGGTTACACTTCGAAATCCTGTGTTAAACGCTTGGATATCAAGTACCCACTTTATTCAATGGACTTAGACCTACAGGTGAACGTTTCCTTGTTACAATAATCATTGAAACGTGATAAATCTGTGGATTCCAGGTAGGTAACACGTGGAAACGACTTCCATAGCTAAATCAACGATACCCACAGACTTATAAAGGTCGAAATTATATACTTATTTGTTTGAAATGATCATAAACGTAGAGGTGAACGTTACCGAGTTGTCATAATCATAGAAACGTGATAAATCTACGGATACTACGTAGGTTACACTTGGAAATCCTGTGTTAAACGCTTGGATATCAAGTACCCACTTTATTCAATGAACTCAGACCTACAGGTGAACGTTTCCTTGTTACAATTCTCATTGAAACGTGATAAATCAGTGGTTTCCAGGTAGGTAACACGTGAAAACGACTTCCATAGCCAAATCCACGATACACATAGGGTTAGAAAGATTGAAATTAAATACCCATCTGTTTGAAATGATCATAAACTTACAGGTGAACGTTACCGAGTTGTCATAATCATAGAAACGTGATAAATCTACGGATACTACGTAGGTTACACTTGGAAATCCTGTGTTAAACGCTTGGATATCAAGTACCCACTTTATTCAATGGACTTAGACCTACAGGTGAACGTTTCCTTGTTACAATAATCATTGAAACGTGATAAATCTGTGGATTCCAGGTAGGTAACACGTGGAAACGACTTCCATAGCTAAATCAACGATACCCATAGACTTATAAAGGTCGAAATTATATACTTATTTGTTTGAAATGATCATAAACGTAGAGGTGAGCGTTACCGAGTTGTCATAATCATAGAAACGTGATAAATCTACGGATACTACGTAGGTTACACTTGGAAATCCTGTGTTAAACGCTTGGATATCAAGTACCCACTTTATTCAATGAACTTAGACCTACAGGTGAACGTTTCCTTGTTACAATTCTCATTGAAACGTGATAAATCAGTGGTTTCCAGGTAGGTAACACGTGAAAACGACTTCCATAGCCAAATCCACGATACACATAGGGTTAGAAAGATTGAAATTAAATACCCATCTGTTTTAAATGATCATAAACTTACAGGTGAACGTTACCGAGTTGTCATAATCATAGAAACGTGATAAATCTACGGATACTACGTAGGTTACACTTGGAAATCCTGTGTTAAACGCTTGGATATCAAGTACCCACTTTATTCAATGAACTCAGACCTACAGGTGAACGTTTCCTTGTTACAATTCTCATTGAAACGTGATAAATCAGTGGTTTCCAGGTAGGTAACACGTGAAAACGACTTCCATAGCCAAATCCACGATACACATAGGGTTAGAAAGATTGAAATTAAATACCCATCTGTTTGAAATGATCATAAACTTACAGGTGAACGTTACCGAGTTGTCATAATCATAGAAACGTGATAAATCTACGGATACTACGTAGGTTACACATGGAAATCCTGTGTTAAACGCTTGGATATCAAGTACACACTTTATTCAATGGACTTAGACCTACAGGTGAACGTTTCCTAGTTACAATAAACATAAAATCGTGCTAATTCTATGCATACCAGGTAGGAAATACGTTGAAACGATTTCCATGGATCAAGCAAAGACACCCATAGGCTTAGAAAGGTCGGAATTATATACCCATTTGTTTGAAATGATCATAAACGTAGAGGTGAACGTTACCGACTTGTCATAATCATAGAAACGTGATAAATCTACGGATACTTCGTAGGTTACACTTGGAAATCCTGTGTTAAGCGCTTGGATATCAAGTACCCACTTTATTCAATGGACTTAGACCTACAGGTGAACGTTTCCTTGTTAGAATAATCATTGAAACGTGATAAATCTGTGGATTCTAGGTAGGTAACACGTGGAAACGACTTCCATAGCTAAATCAACGATACCCATAGACTTATAAAGGTCGAAATTATATACTTATTTGTTTGAAATGATCATAAACGTAGAGGTGAGCGTTACCGAGTTGTCATAATCATAGAAACGTGATAAATCTACGGATACTACGTAGGTTACACTTCGAAATCCTGTGTTAAACGCTTGGATATCAAGTACCCACTTTATTCAATGAACTTAGACCTACAGGTGAACGTTTCCTTGTTACAATTCTCATTGAAACGTGATAAATCAGTGGTTTCCAGGTAGGTAACACGTGAAAACGACTTCCATAGCCAAATCCACGATACACATAGGGTTAGAAAGATTGAAATTAAATACCCATCTGTTTGAAATGATCATAAACGTAGAGGTGAGCGTTACCGAGTTGTCATAATCATAGAAACGTGATAAATCTACGGATACTACGTAGGTTACACTTGGAAATCCTGTGTTAAACGCTTGGATATCAAGTACCCACTTTATTCAATGGACTTAGACCTACAGGTGAACGTTTCCTTGTTACAATAATCATTGAAACGTGATAAATCTGTGGATTCCAGGTAGGTAACACGTGGAAACGACTTCCATAGCTAAATCAACGATACCCATAGACTTATAAAGGTCGAAATTATATACTTATTTGTTTGAAATGATCATAAACGTAGAGGTGAGCGTTACCGAGTTGTCATAATCATAGAAACGTGATAAATCTACGGATACTACGTAGGTTACACTTGGAAATCCTGTGTTAAACGCTTGGATATCAAGTACCCACTTTATTCAATGGACTTAGACCTACAGGTGAACGTTTCCTTGTTACAATAATCATTGAAACGTGATAGATCAGTGGTTTCCAGGTAGGTAACACGTGAAAACGACTTCCATAGCCAAATCCACGATACACATAGGGTTAGAAAGATTGAAATTAAATACCCATCTGTTTGAAATGATCATAAACGTAGAGGTGAGCGTTACCGAGTTGTCATAATCATAGAAACGTGATAAATCTACGGATACTACGTAGGTTACACTTGGAAATCCTGTGTTAAACGCTTGGATATCAAGTACCCACTTTATTCAATGGACTTAGACCTACAGGTGAACGTTTCCTTGTTACAATAATCATTGAAACGTGATAAATCAGTGGTTTCCAGGTAGGTAACACGTGAAAACGACTTCCATAGCCAAATCCACGATACACATAGGGTTAGAAAGATTGAAATTAAATACCCATATGTTTGAAATGATCATAAACGTAGAGGTGAGCGTTACCGAGTTGTCATAATCATAGAAACGTGATAAATCTACGGATACTACGTAGGTTACACTTCGAAATCCTGTGTTAAACGCTTGGATATCAAGTACCCACTTTATTCAATGAACTTAGACCTACAGGTGATCGTTTCCTTGTTACAATTCTCATTGAAACGTGATAAATCAGTGGTTTCCAGGTAGGTAACACGTGAAAACGACTTCCATAGCCAAATCCACGATACACATAGGGTTAGAAAGATTGAAATTAAATACCCATCTGTTTGAAATGATCATAAACGTAGAGGTGAGCGTTACCGAGTTGTCATAATCATAGAAACGTGATAAATCTACGGATACTACGTAGGTTACACTTGGAAATCCTGTGTTAAACGCTTGGATATCAAGTACCCACTTTATTCAATGGACTTAGACCTACAGGTGAACGTTTCCTTGTTACAATAATCATTGAAACGTGATAAATCTGTGGATTCCAGGTAGGTAACACGTGGAAACGACTTCCATAGCTAAATCAACGATACCCATAGACTTATAAAGGTCGAAATTATATACTTATTTGTTTGAAATGATCATAAACGTAGAGGTGAGCGTTACCGAGTTGTCATAATCATAGAAACGTGATAAATCTACGGATACTACGTAGGTTACACTTGGAAATCCTGTGTTAATCGCTTGGATATCAAGTACCCACTTTATTCAATGGACTTAGACCTACAGGTGAACGTTTCCTTGTTACAATAATCATTGAAACGTGATAAATCAGTGGTTTCCAGGTAGGTAACACGTGAAAACGACTTCCATAGCCAAATCCACGATACACATAGGGTTAGAAAGATTGAAATTAATTACCCATATGTTTGAAATGATCATAAACGTAGAGGTGAGCGTTACCGAGTTGTCATAATCATAGAAACGTGATAAATCTACGGATACTACGTAGGTTACACTTGGAAATCCTGTGTTAAACGCTTGGATATCAAGTACCCACTTTATTCAATGGACTTAGACCTACAGGTGAACGTTTCCTTGTTACAATAATCATTGAAACGTGATAAATCTGTGGATTCCAGGTAGGTAACACGTGGAAACGACTTCCATAGCTAAATCAACGATACCCATAGACTTATAAAGGTCGAAATTATATACTTATTTGTTTGAAATGATCATAAACGTAGAGGTGAGCGTTACCGAGTTGTCATAATCATAGAAACGTGATAAATCTACGGATACTACGTAGGTTACACTTGGAAATCCTGTGTTAAACGCTTGGATATCAAGTACCCACTTTATTCAATGAACTTAGACCTACAGGTGAACGTTTCCTTGTTACAATTCTCATTGAAACGTGATAAATCAGTGGTTTCCAGGTAGGTAACACGTGAAAACGACTTCCATAGCCAAATCCACGATACACATAGGGTTAGAAAGATTGAAATTAAATACCCATCTGTTTTAAATGATCATAAACTTACAGGTGAACGTTACCGAGTTGTCATAATCATAGAAACGTGATAAATCTACGGATACTACGTAGGTTACACTTGGAAATCCTGTGTTAAACGCTTGGATATCAAGTACCCACTTTATTCAATGAACTCAGACCTACAGGTGAACGTTTCCTTGTTACAATTCTCATTGAAACGTGATAAATCAGTGGTTTCCAGGTAGGTAACACGTGAAAACGACTTCCATAGCCAAATCCACGATACACATAGGGTTAGAAAGATTGAAATTAAATACCCATCTGTTTGAAATGATCATAAACTTACAGGTGAACGTTACCGAGTTGTCATAATCATAGAAACGTGATAAATCTACGGATACTACGTAGGTTACACATGGAAATCCTGTGTTAAACGCTTGGATATCAAGTACACACTTTATTCAATGGACTTAGACCTACAGGTGAACGTTTCCTAGTTACAATAAACATAAAATCGTGCTAATTCTATGCATACCAGGTAGGAAATACGTTGAAACGATTTCCATGGATCAAGCAAAGACACCCATAGGCTTAGAAAGGTCGGAATTATATACCCATTTGTTTGAAATGATCATAAACGTAGAGGTGAACGTTACCGACTTGTCATAATCATAGAAACGTGATAAATCTACGGATACTTCGTAGGTTACACTTGGAAATCCTGTGTTAAGCGCTTGGATATCAAGTACCCACTTTATTCAATGGACTTAGACCTACAGGTGAACGTTTCCTTGTTAGAATAATCATTGAAACGTGATAAATCTGTGGATTCTAGGTAGGTAACACGTGGAAACGACTTCCATAGCTAAATCAACGATACCCATAGACTTATAAAGGTCGAAATTATATACTTATTTGTTTGAAATGATCATAAACGTAGAGGTGAGCGTTACCGAGTTGTCATAATCATAGAAACGTGATAAATCTACGGATACTACGTAGGTTACACTTCGAAATCCTGTGTTAAACGCTTGGATATCAAGTACCCACTTTATTCAATGAACTTAGACCTACAGGTGAACGTTTCCTTGTTACAATTCTCATTGAAACGTGATAAATCAGTGGTTTCCAGGTAGGTAACACGTGAAAACGACTTCCATAGCCAAATCCACGATACACATAGGGTTAGAAAGATTGAAATTAAATACCCATCTGTTTGAAATGATCATAAACGTAGAGGTGAGCGTTACCGAGTTGTCATAATCATAGAAACGTGATAAATCTACGGATACTACGTAGGTTACACTTGGAAATCCTGTGTTAAACGCTTGGATATCAAGTACCCACTTTATTCAATGGACTTAGACCTACAGGTGAACGTTTCCTTGTTACAATAATCATTGAAACGTGATAAATCTGTGGATTCCAGGTAGGTAACACGTGGAAACGACTTCCATAGCTAAATCAACGATACCCATAGACTTATAAAGGTCGAAATTATATACTTATTTGTTTGAAATGATCATAAACGTAGAGGTGAGCGTTACCGAGTTGTCATAATCATAGAAACGTGATAAATCTACGGATACTACGTAGGTTACACTTGGAAATCCTGTGTTAAACGCTTGGATATCAAGTACCCACTTTATTCAATGGACTTAGACCTACAGGTGAACGTTTCCTTGTTACAATAATCATTGAAACGTGATAGATCAGTGGTTTCCAGGTAGGTAACACGTGAAAACGACTTCCATAGCCAAATCCACGATACACATAGGGTTAGAAAGATTGAAATTAAATACCCATCTGTTTGAAATGATCATAAACGTAGAGGTGAGCGTTACCGAGTTGTCATAATCATAGAAACGTGATAAATCTACGGATACTACGTAGGTTACACTTGGAAATCCTGTGTTAAACGCTTGGATATCAAGTACCCACTTTATTCAATGGACTTAGACCTACAGGTGAACGTTTCCTTGTTACAATAATCATTGAAACGTGATAAATCAGTGGTTTCCAGGTAGGTAACACGTGAAAACGACTTCCATAGCCAAATCCACGATACACATAGGGTTAGAAAGATTGAAATTAAATACCCATATGTTTGAAATGATCATAAACGTAGAGGTGAGCGTTACCGAGTTGTCATAATCATAGAAACGTGATAAATCTACGGATACTACGTAGGTTACACTTCGAAATCCTGTGTTAAACGCTTGGATATCAAGTACCCACTTTATTCAATGAACTTAGACCTACAGGTGATCGTTTCCTTGTTACAATTCTCATTGAAACGTGATAAATCAGTGGTTTCCAGGTAGGTAACACGTGAAAACGACTTCCATAGCCAAATCCACGATACACATAGGGTTAGAAAGATTGAAATTAAATACCCATCTGTTTGAAATGATCATAAACGTAGAGGTGAGCGTTACCGAGTTGTCATAATCATAGAAACGTGATAAATCTACGGATACTACGTAGGTTACACTTGGAAATCCTGTGTTAAACGCTTGGATATCAAGTACCCACTTTATTCAATGGACTTAGACCTACAGGTGAACGTTTCCTTGTTACAATAATCATTGAAACGTGATAAATCAGTGGTTTCCAGGTAGGTAACACGTGAAAACGACTTCCATAGCCAAATCCACGATACACATAGGGTTAGAAAGATTGAAATTAAATACCCATATGTTTGAAATGATCATAAACGTAGAGGTGAGCGTTACCGAGTTGTCATAATCATAGAAACGTGATAAATCTACGGATACTACGTAGGTTACACTTCGAAATCCTGTGTTAAACGCTTGGATATCAAGTACCCACTTTATTCAATGAACTTAGACCTACAGGTGATCGTTTCCTTGTTACAATTCTCATTGAAACGTGATAAATCAGTGGTTTCCAGGTAGGTAACACGTGAAAACGACTTCCATAGCCAAATCCACGATACACATAGGGTTAGAAAGATTGAAATTAAATACCCATCTGTTTGAAATGATCATAAACGTAGAGGTGAGCGTTACCGAGTTGTCATAATCATAGAAACGTGATAAATCTACGGATACTACGTAGGTTACACTTGGAAATCCTGTGTTAAACGCTTGGATATCAAGTACCCACTTTATTCAATGGACTTAGACCTACAGGTGAACGTTTCCTTGTTACAATAATCATTGAAACGTGATAAATCTGTGGATTCCAGGTAGGTAACACGTGGAAACGACTTCCATAGCTAAATCAACGATACCCATAGTTTATAAAGGTCGAAATTATATACTTATTTGTTTGAAATGATCATAAACGTAGAGGTGAGCGTTACCGAGTTGTCATAATCATAGAAACGTGATAAATCTACGGATACTACGTAGGTTACACTTGGAAATCCTGTGTTAAACGCTTGGATATCAAGTACCCACTTTATTCAATGGACTTAGACCTACAGGTGAACGTTTCCTTGTTACAATAATCATTGAAACGTGATAAATCAGTGGTTTCCAGGTAGGTAACACGTGAAAACGACTTCCATAGCCAAATCCACGATACACATAGGGTTAGAAAGATTGAAATTAATTACCCATATGTTTGAAATGATCATAAACGTAGAGGTGAGCGTTACCGAGTTGTCATAATCATAGAAACGTGATAAATCTACGGATACTACGTAGGTTACACTTGGAAATCCTGTGTTAAACGCTTGGATATCAAGTACCCACTTTATTCAATGGACTTAGACCTACAGGTGAACGTTTCCTTGTTACAATAATCATTGAAACGTGATAAATCTGTGGATTCCAGGTAGGTAACACGTGGAAACGACTTCCATAGCTAAATCAACGATACCCATAGACTTATAAAGGTCGAAATTATATACTTATTTGTTTGAAATGATCATAAACGTAGAGGTGAGCGTTACCGAGTTGTCATAATCATAGAAACGTGATAAATCTACGGATACTACGTAGGTTACACTTGGAAATCCTGTGTTAAACGCTTGGATATCAAGTACCCACTTTATTCAATGGACTTAGACCTACAGGTGAACGTTTCCTTGTTACAATAATCATTGAAACGTGATAGATCAGTGGTTTCCAGGTAGGTAACACGTGAAAACGATCTCTTCACAACAACAACGGAGGAGGAGGAAAAGAGAGAGATATCTCCTCTCAACAACAACAACGAGGAGGAGGAAAAAGAGAGAGATGAGCGTTACCGAGTTGTCATAATCATAGAAACGTGATAAATCTACGGATACTACGTAGGTTACACTTGGAAATCCTGTGTTAAACGCTTGGATATCAAGTACCCACTTTATTCAATGGACTTAGACCTACAGGTGAACGTTTCCTTGTTACAATAATCATTGAAACGTGATAAATCAGTGGTTTCCAGGTAGGTAACACGTGAAAACGACTTCCATAGCCAAATCCACGATACACATAGGGTTAGAAAGATTGAAATTAAATACCCATATGTTTGAAATGATCATAAACGTAGAGGTGAGCGTTACCGAGTTGTCATAATCATAGAAACGTGATAAATCTACGGATACTACGTAGGTTACACTTCGAAATCCTGTGTTAAACGCTTGGATATCAAGTACCCACTT
Source organism: Muscidifurax raptorellus (assembly GCA_020010945.3). Lineage (NCBI taxonomy): Eukaryota > Metazoa > Arthropoda > Insecta > Hymenoptera > Pteromalidae > Muscidifurax > Muscidifurax raptorellus. The sequence continues at coordinate 28,263,141 of CM052080.1, read as the reverse complement.
TATTCAATGAACTTAGACCTACAGGTGATCGTTTCCTTGTTACAATTCTCATTGAAACGTGATAAATCAGTGGTTTCCAGGTAGGTAACACGTGAAAACGACTTCCATAGCCAAATCCACGATACACATAGGGTTAGAAAGATTGAAATTAAATACCCATCTGTTTGAAATGATCATAAACGTAGAGGTGAGCGTTACCGAGTTGTCATAATCATAGAAACGTGATAAATCTACGGATACTACGTAGGTTACACTTGGAAATCCTGTGTTAAACGCTTGGATATCAAGTACCCACTTTATTCAATGGACTTAGACCTACAGGTGAACGTTTCCTTGTTACAATAATCATTGAAACGTGATAAATCAGTGGTTTCCAGGTAGGTAACACGTGAAAACGACTTCCATAGCCAAATCCACGATACACATAGGGTTAGAAAGATTGAAATTAAATACCCATATGTTTGAAATGATCATAAACGTAGAGGTGAGCGTTACCGAGTTGTCATAATCATAGAAACGTGATAAATCTACGGATACTACGTAGGTTACACTTCGAAATCCTGTGTTAAACGCTTGGATATCAAGTACCCACTTTATTCAATGAACTTAGACCTACAGGTGATCGTTTCCTTGTTACAATTCTCATTGAAACGTGATAAATCAGTGGTTTCCAGGTAGGTAACACGTGAAAACGACTTCCATAGCCAAATCCACGATACACATAGGGTTAGAAAGATTGAAATTAAATACCCATCTGTTTGAAATGATCATAAACGTAGAGGTGAGCGTTACCGAGTTGTCATAATCATAGAAACGTGATAAATCTACGGATACTACGTAGGTTACACTTGGAAATCCTGTGTTAAACGCTTGGATATCAAGTACCCACTTTATTCAATGGACTTAGACCTACAGGTGAACGTTTCCTTGTTACAATAATCATTGAAACGTGATAAATCTGTGGATTCCAGGTAGGTAACACGTGGAAACGACTTCCATAGCTAAATCAACGATACCCATAGTTTATAAAGGTCGAAATTATATACTTATTTGTTTGAAATGATCATAAACGTAGAGGTGAGCGTTACCGAGTTGTCATAATCATAGAAACGTGATAAATCTACGGATACTACGTAGGTTACACTTGGAAATCCTGTGTTAAACGCTTGGATATCAAGTACCCACTTTATTCAATGGACTTAGACCTACAGGTGAACGTTTCCTTGTTACAATAATCATTGAAACGTGATAAATCAGTGGTTTCCAGGTAGGTAACACGTGAAAACGACTTCCATAGCCAAATCCACGATACACATAGGGTTAGAAAGATTGAAATTAATTACCCATATGTTTGAAATGATCATAAACGTAGAGGTGAGCGTTACCGAGTTGTCATAATCATAGAAACGTGATAAATCTACGGATACTACGTAGGTTACACTTGGAAATCCTGTGTTAAACGCTTGGATATCAAGTACCCACTTTATTCAATGGACTTAGACCTACAGGTGAACGTTTCCTTGTTACAATAATCATTGAAACGTGATAAATCTGTGGATTCCAGGTAGGTAACACGTGGAAACGACTTCCATAGCTAAATCAACGATACCCATAGACTTATAAAGGTCGAAATTATATACTTATTTGTTTGAAATGATCATAAACGTAGAGGTGAGCGTTACCGAGTTGTCATAATCATAGAAACGTGATAAATCTACGGATACTACGTAGGTTACACTTCGAAAGCCTGTGTTAAACGCTTGGATATCAAGTACCCACTTTATTCAATGAACTTAGACATACAGGTGAACGTTTCCTTGTTACAATTCTCATTGAAACGTGATAAATCAGTGGTTTCCAGGTAGGTAACACGTGAAAACGACTTCCATAGCCAAATCCACGATACACATAGGGTTAGAAAGATTGAAATTAAATACCCATCTGTTTTAAATGATCATAAACTTACAGGTGAACGTTACCGAGTTGTCATAATCATAGAAACGTGATAAATCTACGGATACTACGTAGGTTACACTTGGAAATCCTGTGTTAAACGCTTGGATATCAAGTACCCACTTTATTCAATGAACTCAGACCTACAGGTGAACGTTTCCTTGTTACAATTCTCATTGAAACGTGATAAATCAGTGGTTTCCAGGTAGGTAACACGTGAAAACGACTTCCATAGCCAAATCCACGATACACATAGGGTTAGAAAGATTGAAATTAAATACCCATCTGTTTGAAATGATCATAAACTTACAGGTGAACGTTACCGAGTTGTCATAATCATAGAAACGTGATAAATCTACGGATACTACGTAGGTTACACATGGAAATCCTGTGTTAAACGCTTGGATATCAAGTACACACTTTATTCAATGGACTTAGACCTACAGGTGAACGTTTCCTAGTTACAATAAACATAAAATCGTGCTAATTCTATGCATACCAGGTAGGAAATACGTTGAAACGATTTCCATGGATCAAGCAAAGACACCCATAGGCTTAGAAAGGTCGGAATTATATACCCATTTGTTTGAAATGATCATAAACGTAGAGGTGAACGTTACCGACTTGTCATAATCATAGAAACGTGATAAATCTACGGATACTTCGTAGGTTACACTTGGAAATCCTGTGTTAAGCGCTTGGATATCAAGTACCCACTTTATTCAATGGACTTAGACCTACAGGTGAACGTTTCCTTGTTAGAATAATCATTGAAACGTGATAAATCTGTGGATTCTAGGTAGGTAACACGTGGAAACGACTTCCATAGCTAAATCAACGATACCCATAGACTTATAAAGGTCGAAATTATATACTTATTTGTTTGAAATGATCATAAACGTAGAGGTGAGCGTTACCGAGTTGTCATAATCATAGAAACGTGATAAATCTACGGATACTACGTAGGTTACACTTCGAAATCCTGTGTTAAACGCTTGGATATCAAGTACCCACTTTATTCAATGAACTTAGACCTACAGGTGAACGTTTCCTTGTTACAATTCTCATTGAAACGTGATAAATCAGTGGTTTCCAGGTAGGTAACACGTGAAAACGACTTCCATAGCCAAATCCACGATACACATAGGGTTAGAAAGATTGAAATTAAATACCCATCTGTTTGAAATGATCATAAACGTAGAGGTGAGCGTTACCGAGTTGTCATAATCATAGAAACGTGATAAATCTACGGATACTACGTAGGTTACACTTGGAAATCCTGTGTTAAACGCTTGGATATCAAGTACCCACTTTATTCAATGGACTTAGACCTACAGGTGAACGTTTCCTTGTTACAATAATCATTGAAACGTGATAAATCTGTGGATTCCAGGTAGGTAACACGTGGAAACGACTTCCATAGCTAAATCAACGATACCCATAGACTTATAAAGGTCGAAATTATATACTTATTTGTTTGAAATGATCATAAACGTAGAGGTGAGCGTTACCGAGTTGTCATAATCATAGAAACGTGATAAATCTACGGATACTACGTAGGTTACACTTGGAAATCCTGTGTTAAACGCTTGGATATCAAGTACCCACTTTATTCAATGGACTTAGACCTACAGGTGAACGTTTCCTTGTTACAATAATCATTGAAACGTGATAGATCAGTGGTTTCCAGGTAGGTAACACGTGAAAACGACTTCCATAGCCAAATCCACGATACACATAGGGTTAGAAAGATTGAAATTAAATACCCATCTGTTTGAAATGATCATAAACGTAGAGGTGAGCGTTACCGAGTTGTCATAATCATAGAAACGTGATAAATCTACGGATACTACGTAGGTTACACTTGGAAATCCTGTGTTAAACGCTTGGATATCAAGTACCCACTTTATTCAATGGACTTAGACCTACAGGTGAACGTTTCCTTGTTACAATAATCATTGAAACGTGATAAATCAGTGGTTTCCAGGTAGGTAACACGTGAAAACGACTTCCATAGCCAAATCCACGATACACATAGGGTTAGAAAGATTGAAATTAAATACCCATATGTTTGAAATGATCATAAACGTAGAGGTGAGCGTTACCGAGTTGTCATAATCATAGAAACGTGATAAATCTACGGATACTACGTAGGTTACACTTCGAAATCCTGTGTTAAACGCTTGGATATCAAGTACCCACTTTATTCAATGAACTTAGACCTACAGGTGATCGTTTCCTTGTTACAATTCTCATTGAAACGTGATAAATCAGTGGTTTCCAGGTAGGTAACACGTGAAAACGACTTCCATAGCCAAATCCACGATACACATAGGGTTAGAAAGATTGAAATTAAATACCCATCTGTTTGAAATGATCATAAACGTAGAGGTGAGCGTTACCGAGTTGTCATAATCATAGAAACGTGATAAATCTACGGATACTACGTAGGTTACACTTGGAAATCCTGTGTTAAACGCTTGGATATCAAGTACCCACTTTATTCAATGGACTTAGACCTACAGGTGAACGTTTCCTTGTTACAATAATCATTGAAACGTGATAAATCTGTGGATTCCAGGTAGGTAACACGTGGAAACGACTTCCATAGCTAAATCAACGATACCCATAGACTTATAAAGGTCGAAATTATATACTTATTTGTTTGAAATGATCATAAACGTAGAGGTGAGCGTTACCGAGTTGTCATAATCATAGAAACGTGATAAATCTACGGATACTACGTAGGTTACACTTGGAAATCCTGTGTTAAACGCTTGGATATCAAGTACCCACTTTATTCAATGGACTTAGACCTACAGGTGAACGTTTCCTTGTTACAATAATCATTGAAACGTGATAAATCAGTGGTTTCCAGGTAGGTAACACGTGAAAACGACTTCCATAGCCAAATCCACGATACACATAGGGTTAGAAAGATTGAAATTAATTACCCATATGTTTGAAATGATCATAAACGTAGAGGTGAGCGTTACCGAGTTGTCATAATCATAGAAACGTGATAAATCTACGGATACTACGTAGGTTACACTTGGAAATCCTGTGTTAAACGCTTGGATATCAAGTACCCACTTTATTCAATGGACTTAGACCTACAGGTGAACGTTTCCTTGTTACAATAATCATTGAAACGTGATAAATCTGTGGATTCCAGGTAGGTAACACGTGGAAACGACTTCCATAGCTAAATCAACGATACCCACAGACTTATAAAGGTCGAAATTATATACTTATTTGTTTGCCAAATCCACGATACACATAGGGTTAGAAAGATTGAAATTAAATACCCATCTGTTTGAAATGATCATAAACGTAGAGGTGAGCGTTACCGAGTTGTCATAATCATAGAAACGTGATAAATCTACGGATACTACGTAGGTTACACTTGGAAATCCTGTGTTAAACGCTTGGATATCAAGTACCCACTTTATTCAATGGACTTAGACCTACAGGTGAACGTTTCCTTGTTACAATAATCATTAAAACGTGATAAATCAGTGGTTTCCAGGTAGGTAACACGTGGAAACGACTTCCATAGCTAAATCAACGATACCCATAGACTTATAAAGGTCGAAATTATATACTTATTTGTTTGAAATGATCATAAACGTAGAGGTGAGCGTTACCGAGTTGTCATAATCATAGAAACGTGATAAATCTACGGATACTACGTAGGTTACACTTGGAAATCCTGTGTTAAACGCTTGGATATCAAGTACCCACTTTATTCAATGGACTTAGACCTACAGGTGAACGTTTCCTTGTTACAATAATCATTGAAACGTGATAAATCTGTGGATTCCAGGTAGGTAACACGTGGAAACGACTTCCATAGCTAAATCAACGATACCCATAGACTTATAAAGGTCGAAATTATATACTTATTTGTTTGAAATGATCATAAACGTAGAGGTGAGCGTTACCGAGTTGTCATAATCATAGAAACGTGATAAATCTACGGATACTACGTAGGTTACACTTGGAAATCCTGTGTTAAACGCTTGGATATCAAGTACCCACTTTATTCAATGAACTTAGACCTACAGGTGAACGTTTCCTTGTTACAATTCTCATTGAAACGTGATAAATCAGTGGTTTCCAGGTAGGTAACACGTGAAAACGACTTCCATAGCCAAATCCACGATACACATAGGGTTAGAAAGATTGAAATTAAATACCCATCTGTTTGAAATGATCATAAACTTACAGGTGAGCGTTACCGAGTTGTCATAATCATAGAAACGTGATAAATCTACGGATACTACGTAGGTTACACTTGGAAATCCTGTGTTAAACGCTTGGATATCAAGTACCCACTTTATTCAATGAACTTAGACCTACAGGTGAACGTTTCCTTGTTACAATTCTCATTGAAACGTGATAAATCAGTGGTTTCCAGGTAGGTAACACGTGAAAACGACTTCCATAGCCAAATCCACGATACACATAGGGTTAGAAAGATTGAAATTAAATACCCATCTGTTTGAAATGATCATAAACGTAGAGGTGAGCGTTACCGAGTTGTCATAATCATAGAAACGTGATAAATCTACGGATACTACGTAGGTTACACTTGGAAATCCTGTGTTAAACGCTTGGATATCAAGTACCCACTTTATTCAATGGACTTAGACCTACAGGTGAACGTTTCCTTGTTACAATAATCATTGAAACGTGATAAATCTGAGGATTCCAGGTAGGTAACACGTGGAATCGACTTCCATAGCTAAATCAACGATACCCATAGACTTATAAAGGTCGAAATTATATACTTATTTGTTTGAAATGATCATAAACGTAGAGGTGAGCGTTACCGAGTTGTCATAATCATAGAAACGTGATAAATCTACGGATACTACGTAGGTTACACTTGGAAATCCTGTGTTAAACGCTTGGATATCAAGTACCCACTTTATTCAATGGACTTAGACCTGCAGGTGAACGTTTCCGTGTTACAATAATCATTGAAACGTGATAAATCAGTGGTTTCCAGGTAGGTAACACGTGAAAACGACTTCCATAGCCAAATCCACGATACACATAGGGTTAGAAAGATTGGAATTAAATACCCATCTGTTTGAAATGATCATAAACGTAGAGGTGAGCGTTACCGAGTTGTCATAATCATAGAAACGTGATAAATCTACGGATACTACGTAGGTTACACTTGGAAATCCTGTGTTAAACGCTTGGATATCAAGTACCCACTTTATTCAATGGACTTAGACCTACAGGTGAACGTTTCCTTGTTACAATAATCATTGAAACGTGATAAATCTGTGGATTCCAGGTAGGTAACACGTGGAAACGACTTCCATAGCTAAATCAACGATACCCATAGACTTATAAAGGTCGAAATTATATACTTATTTGTTTGAAATGATCATAAACGTAGAGGTGAGCGTTACCGAGTTGTCATAATCATAGAAACGTGATAAATCTACGGATACTACGTAGGTTACATTTGGAAATCCTGTGTTAAACGCTTGGATATCAAGTACCCACTTTATTCAATGAACTTAGACCTACAGGTGAACGTTTCCTAGTTACAATAAACATAAAATCGTGCTAATTCTATGCATACCAGGTAGGAAATACGTTGAAACGATTTCCATGGATCAAGCAAAGACACCCATAGGCTTAGAAAGGTCGGAATTATATACTTATTTGTTTGAAATGATCATAAACGTAGAGGTGAGCGTTACCGAGTTGTCATAATCATAGAAACGTGATATATCTACGGATACTACGTAGGTTACACTTGGAAATCCTGTGTTAAACGCTTGGATATCAATTACCCACTTTATTCAATGAACTTAGACCTACAGGTGAACGTTTCCTTGTTACAATTCTCATTGAAACGTGATAAATCAGTGGTTTCCAGGTAGGTAACACGTGAAAACGACTTCCATAGCCAAATCCACGATACACATAGGGTTAGAAAGATTGAAATTAAATACCCATCTGTTTGAAATGATCATAAACTTACAGGTGAACGTTACCGAGTTGTCATAATCATAGAAACGTGATAAATCTACGGATACTACGTAGGTTACACTTGGAAATCCTGTGTTAAACGCTTGGATATCAATTACCCACTTTATTCAATGAACTTAGACCTACAGGTGAACGTTTCCTTGTTACAATTCTCATTGAAACGTGATAAATCAGTGGTTTCCAGGTAGGTAACACGTGAAAACGACTTCCATAGCCAAATCCACGATACACATAGGGTTAGAAAGATTGAAATTAAATACCCATCTGTTTGAAATGATCATAAACTTACAGGTGAGCGTTACCGAGTTGTCATAATCATAGAAACGTGATAAATCTACGGATACTACGTAGGTTACACTTGGAAATCCTGTGTTAAACGCTTGGATATCAAGTACCCACTTTATTCAATGGACTTAGACCTACAGGTGAACGTTTCCTTGTTACAATAATCATTGAAACGTGATAAATCTGTGGATTCCAGGTAGGTAACACGTGGAAACGACTTCCATAGCTAAATCAACGATACCCATAGACTTATAAAGGTCGAAATTATATACTTATTTGTTTGAAATGATCATAAACGTAGAGGTGAGCGTTACCGAGTTGTCATAATCATAGAAACGTGATAAATCTACGGATACTACGTAGGTTACACTTGGAAATCCTGTGTTAAACGCTTGGATATCAAGTACCCACTTTATTCAATGAACTTAGACCTACAGGTGAACGTTTCCTTGTTACAATTCTCATTGAAACGTGATAAATCAGTGGTTTCCAGGTAGGTAACACGTGAAAACGACTTCCATAGCCAAATCCACGATACACATAGGGTTAGAAAGATTGAAATTAAATACCCATCTGTTTGAAATGATCATAAACTTACAGGTGAGCGTTACCGAGTTGTCATAATCATAGAAACGTGATAAATCTACGGATACTACGTAGGTTACACTTGGAAATCCTGTGTTAAACGCTTGGATATCAAGTACCCACTTTATTCAATGAACTTAGACCTACAGGTGAACGTTTCCTTGTTACAATTCTCATTGAAACGTGATAAATCAGTGGTTTCCAGGTAGGTAACACGTGAAAACGACTTCCATAGCCAAATCCACGATACACATAGGGTTAGAAAGATTGAAATTAAATACCCATCTGTTTGAAATGATCATAAACGTAGAGGTGAGCGTTACCGAGTTGTCATAATCATAGAAACGTGATAAATCTACGGATACTACGTAGGTTACACTTGGAAATCCTGTGTTAAACGCTTGGATATCAAGTACCCACTTTATTCAATGGACTTAGACCTACAGGTGAACGTTTCCTTGTTACAATAATCATTGAAACGTGATAAATCTGAGGATTCCAGGTAGGTAACACGTGGAATCGACTTCCATAGCTAAATCAACGATACCCATAGACTTATAAAGGTCGAAATTATATACTTATTTGTTTGAAATGATCATAAACGTAGAGGTGAGCGTTACCGAGTTGTCATAATCATAGAAACGTGATAAATCTACGGATACTACGTAGGTTACACTTGGAAATCCTGTGTTAAACGCTTGGATATCAAGTACCCACTTTATTCAATGGACTTAGACCTGCAGGTGAACGTTTCCGTGTTACAATAATCATTGAAACGTGATAAATCAGTGGTTTCCAGGTAGGTAACACGTGAAAACGACTTCCATAGCCAAATCCACGATACACATAGGGTTAGAAAGATTGGAATTAAATACCCATCTGTTTGAAATGATCATAAACGTAGAGGTGAGCGTTACCGAGTTGTCATAATCATAGAAACGTGATAAATCTACGGATACTACGTAGGTTACACTTGGAAATCCTGTGTTAAACGCTTGGATATCAAGTACCCACTTTATTCAATGGACTTAGACCTACAGGTGAACGTTTCCTTGTTACAATAATCATTGAAACGTGATAAATCTGTGGATTCCAGGTAGGTAACACGTGGAAACGACTTCCATAGCTAAATCAACGATACCCATAGATACCTTATAAAGGTCGAAATTATATACTTATTTGTTTGAAATGATCATAAACGTAGAGGTGAGCGTTACCGAGTTGTCATAATCATAGAAACGTGATAAATCTACGGATACTACGTAGGTTACATTTGGAAATCCTGTGTTAAACGCTTGGATATCAAGTACCCACTTTATTCAACGAACTTAGACCTACAGGTGAACGTTTCCTAGTTACAATAAACATAAAATCGTGCTAATTCTATGCATACCAGGTAGGAAATACGTTGAAACGATTTCCATGGATCAAGCAAAGACACCCATAGGCTTAGAAAGGTCGGAATTATATACTTATTTGTTTGAAATGATCATAAACGTAGAGGTGAGCGTTACCGAGTTGTCATAATCATAGAAACGTGATATATCTACGGATACTACGTAGGTTACACTTGGAAATCCTGTGTTAAACGCTTGGATATCAATTACCCACTTTATTCAATGAACTTAGACCTACAGGTGAACGTTTCCTTGTTACAATTCTCATTGAAACGTGATAAATCAGTGGTTTCCAGGTAGGTAACACGTGAAAACGACTTCCATAGCCAAATCCACGATACACATAGGGTTAGAAAGATTGAAATTAAATACCCATCTGTTTGAAATGATCATAAACTTACAGGTGAACGTTACCGAGTTGTCATAATCATAGAAACGTGATAAATCTACGGATACTATGTAGGTTACACTTGGAAATCCTGTGTTAAACGCTTGGATATCAAGTACCCACTTTATTCAATGAACTCAGACCTACAGGTGAACGTTTCCTTGTTACAATTCTCATTGAAACGTGATAAATCAGTGGTTTCCAGGTAGGTAACAAGTGAAAACGACTTCCATAGCCAAATCCACGATACATATAGGGTTAGAAAGATTGAAATTAAATACCCATCTGTTTGAAATGATCATAAACTTACAGGTGAACGTTACCGAGTTGTCATAATCATAGAAACGTGATAAATCTACGGATACTACGTAGGTTACACTTCGAAATCCTGTGTTAAACGCTTGGATATCAAGTACCCACTTTATTCAATGGACTTAGACCTACAGGTGAACGTTTCCTTGTTACAATAATCATTGAAACGTGATAAATCTGTGGATTCCAGGTAGGTAACACGTGGAAACGACTTCCAAAGCTAAATCAACGATACCCACAGACTTATAAAGGTCGAAATTATATACTTATTTGTTTGAAATGATCATAAACGTAGAGGTGAGCGTTACCGAGTTGTCATAATCATAGAAACGTGATAAATCTACGGATACTACGTAGGTTACACATGGAAATCCTGTGTTAAACGCTTGGATATCAAGTACACACTTTATTCAATGGACTTAGACCTACAGGTGAACGTTTCCTAGTTACAATAAACATAAAATCGTGCTAATTCTATGCATACCAGGTAGGAAATACGTTGAAACGATTTCCATGGATCAAGCAAAGACACCCATAGGCTTAGAAAGGTCGGAATTATATACCCATTTGTTTGAAATGATCATAAACGTAGAGGTGAACGTTACGGACTTGTCATAATCATAGAAACGTGATAAATCTACGGATACTTCGTAGGTTACATTTGGAAATCCTGTGTTAAGCGCTTGGATATCAAGTACCCACTTTATTCAATGGACTTAGACCTACAGGTGAACGTTTCCTTGTTAGAATAATCATTGAAACGTGATAAATCTGTGGATTCCAGGTAGGTAACACGTGAAAACGACTTCCATAACCAAATCCACGATACACATAGGGTTAGAAAGATTGAAATTAAATACCCATCTGTTTGAAATGATCATAAACGTAGAGGTGAGCGTTACCGAGTTGTCATAATCATAGAAACGTGATAAATCTACGGATACTACGTAGGTTACACTTGGAAATCCTGTGTTAAACGCTTGGATATCAAGTACCCACTTTATTCAATGGACTTAGACCTACAGGTGAACGTTTCCTTGTTACAATAATCATTAAAACGTGATAAATCAGTGGTTTCCAGGTAGGTAACACGTGGAAACGACTTCCATAGCTAAATCAACGATACCCATAGACTTATAAAGGTCGAAATTATATACTTATTTGTTTGAAATGATCATAAACGTAGAGGTGAGCGTTACCGAGTTGTCATAATCATAGAAACGTGATAAATCTACGGATACTACGTAGGTTACACTTGGAAATCCTGTGTTAAACGCTTGGATATCAAGTACCCACTTTATTCAATGGACTTAGACCTACAGGTGAACGTTTCCTTGTTACAATAATCATTGAAACGTGATAAATCTGTGGATTCCAGGTAGGTAACACGTGGAAACGACTTCCATAGCTAAATCAACGATACACATAGGGTTAGAAAGATTGAAATTAAATACCCATCTGTTTGAAATGATCATAAACGTAGAGGTGAGCGTTACCGAGTTGTCATAATCATAGAAACGTGATAGATCTACGGATACTACGTAGGTTACACTTGGAAATCCTGTGTTAAACGCTTGGATATCAAGTACCCACTTTATTCAATGGACTTAGACCTACAGGTGAACGTTTCCTTGTTACAATAACCATTGAAACGTGATAAATCTGTGGATTCATGGTAGGTAACACGTGGAAACGACTTCCATAGCTAAATCAACGATACCCATAGACTTATAAAGGTCGAAATTATATACTTATTTGTTTGAAATGATCATAAACGTAGAGGTGAGCGTTACCGAGTTGTCATAATCATAGTAACGTGATAAATCTACGGATACTACGTAGGTTACACTTGGAAATCCTGTGTTAAACGCTTGGATATCAAGTACCCACTTTATTCAATGAACTTAGACCTACAGGTGAACGTTTCCTAGTTACAATAAACATAAAATCGTGCTAATTCTATGCATACCAGGTAGGAAATACGTTGAAACGATTTCCATGGATCAAGCAAAGACACCCATAGGCTTAGAAAGGTCGGAATTATATACTTATTTGTTTGAAATGATCATAAACGTAGAGGTGAGCGTTACCGAGTTGTCATAATCATAGAAACGTGATAAATCTACGGATACTACGTAGGTTACACTTGGAAATCCTGTGTTAAACGCTTGGATATCAAGTACCCACTTTATTCAATGAACTTAGACCTACAGGTGAACGTTTCCTTGTTACAATTCTCATTGAAACGTGATAAATCAGTGGTTTCCAGGTAGGTAACACGTGAAAACGACTTCCATAGCCAAATCCACGATACACATAGGGTTAGAAAGATTGAAATTAAATACCCATCTGTTTGAAATGATCATAAACTTACAGGTGAACGTTACCGAGTTGTCATAATCATAGAAACGTGATAAATCTACGGATACTACGTAGGTTACACTTGGAAATCCTGTGTTAAACGCTTGGATATCAAGTACCCACTTTATTCAATGAACTCAGACCTACAGGTGAACGTTTCCTTGTTACAATTCTCATTGAAACGTGATAAATCAGTGGTTTCCAGGTAGGTAACAAGTGAAAACGACTTCCATAGCCAAATCCACGATACATATAGGGTTAGAAAGATTGAAATTAAATACCCATCTGTTTGAAATGATCATAAACTTACAGGTGAACGTTACCGAGTTGTCATAATCATAGAAACGTGATAAATCTACGGATACTACGTAGGTTACACTTGGAAATCCTGTGTTAAACGCTTGGATATCAAGTACCCACTTTATTCAATGGACTTAGACCTACAGGTGAACGTTACCTAGTTCAATAATCATTGTAACGTGAAAAATCCATGGATTCCAGGTCGGTGGAACGTGGAAACGACTTCCATAGCTAAATCAACGATACCCATAGGCTTAGAAAGGTTGAAATTAAATATCCATCTGAATACGCCCGGATATAATAAGGTCGGAATTATATACTTATTTGTTTGAAATGATCATAAACGTAGAGGTGAGCGTTACCGAGTTGTCATAATCATAGAAACGTGATAAATCTACGGATACTACGTAGGTTACACTTGGAAATCCTGTGTTAAACGCTTGGATATCAAGTACCCACTTTATTCAATGAACTTAGACCTACAGGTGAACGTTTCCTTGTTACAATTCTCATTGAAACGTGATAAATCAGTGGTTTCCAGGTAGGTAACACGTGAAAACGACTTCCATAGCCAAATCCACGATACACATAGGGTTAGAAAGATTGAAATTAAATACCCATCTGTTTGAAATGATCATAAACTTACAGGTGAACGTTACCGAGTTGTCATAATCATAGAAACGTGATAAATCTACGGATACTACGTAGGTTACACTTGGAAATCCTGTGTTAAACGCTTGGATATCAAGTACCCACTTTATTCAATGAACTCAGACCTACAGGTGAACGTTTCCTTGTTACAATTCTCATTGAAACGTGATAAATCAGTGGTTTCCAGGTAGGTAACAAGTGAAAACGACTTCCATAGCCAAATCCACGATACATATAGGGTTAGAAAGATTGAAATTAAATACCCATCTGTTTGAAATGATCATAAACTTACAGGTGAACGTTACCGAGTTGTCATAATCATAGAAACGTGATAAATCTACGGATACTACGTAGGTTACACTTGGAAATCCTGTGTTAAACGCTTGGATATCAAGTACCCACTTTATTCAATGGACTTAGACCTACAGGTGAACGTTACCTAGTTCAATAATCATTGTAACGTGAAAAATCCATGGATTCCAGGTCGGTGGAACGTGGAAACGACTTCCATAGCTAAATCAACGATACCCATAGGCTTAGAAAGGTTGAAATTAAATATCCATCTGAATACGCCCGGATATAATAAGGTCGAAATTAAATAACCATCTGTTGGAAATAATCATAAACGTACAGGTGAACGTTACCGACTTGTCATAATCATAGAAACGTGATAAATCTACGGATACTTCGTAGGTTACACTTGGAAATCCTGTGTTAAACGCTTGGATATCAAGTACCCACTTTATTCAATGGACTTAGACCTACAGGTGAACGTTTCCTTGTTACAATAATCATTGAAACGTGATAAATCTGTGGATTCCAGGTAGGTAACACGTGGAAACGACTTCCATAGCCAAATCCACGATACACATAGGGTTAGAAAGATTGAAATTAAATACCCATCTGTTTGAAATGATCATAAACTTACAGGTGAACGTTACCGAGTTGTCATAATCATAGAAACGTGATAAATCTACGGATACTACGTAGGTTACACTTGGAAATCCTGTGTTAAACGCTTGGATATCAAGTACCCACTTTATTCAATGGACTTAGACCTACAGGTGAACGTTTCCTTGTTACAATAATCATTGAAACGTGATAAATCTGTGGATTCCAGGTAGGTAACACGTGGAAACGACTTCCATAGCTAAATCAACGATACCCACAGACTTATAAAGGTCGAAATTATATACTTATTTGTTTGAAATGATCATAAACGTAGAGGTGAGCGTTACCGAGTTGTCATAATCATAGAAACGTGATAAATCTACGGATACTACGTAGGTTACACTTGGAAATCCTGTGTTAAACGCTTGGATATCAAGTACCCACTTTATTCAATGGACTTAGACCTACAGGTGAACGTTTCCTAGTGACAATAAACATAAAATCGTGCTAATTCTATGCATACCAGGTAGGAAATACGTTGAAACGATTTCCATGGATCAAGCAAAGACACCCATAGGCTTAGAAAGGTCGGAATTATATACCCATTTGTTTGAAATGATCATAAACGTAGAGGTGAACGTTACCGACTTGTCATAAAATCATAGAAACGTGATAAATCTACGGATACTTCGTAGGTTACACTTGGAAATCCTGTGTTAAGCGCTTGGATATCAAGTACCCACTTTATTCAATGGACTTAGACCTACAGGTGAACGTTTCCTTGTTACAATAATCATTGAAACGTGATAAATCTGTGGATTCCAGGTAGGTAACACGTGAGAACGATTACTATGGATAAATCAACGATATCCATAGGGTTATCATCGTCGAAATTAAATACATATCTGTTTGAAGTGATCATAAACTTACAGGTGAACTTTTCCTAGATCTCATAATCGTAGAAACGTGATAAATCTACGGATACTTCGTAGGTTACACTTGGAAATCCTGTGTTAAACGCTTGGATATCAAGTACCCACTTTATTCAATGGACTTAGACCTACAGGTGAACGTTACCTAGTTCAATAATCATTGTAACGTGAAAAATCCATGGATTCCAGGTCGGTGGAACGTGGAAACGACTTCCATAGCTAAATCAACGATACCCATAGGCTTAGAAAGGTTGAAATTAAATATCCATCTGAATACGCCCGGATATAATAAGGTCGAAATTAAATAACCATCTGTTGGAAATAATCATAAACGTACAGGTGAACGTTACCGACTTGTCATAATCATAGAAACGTGATAAATCTACGGATACTTCGTAGGTTACACTTGGAAATCCTGTGCAATACGCTCGGATATCAAGTACCCACTTTATTCAATGAACTTAGATCTACAGGGGAACGTTTCCTTCTTATAATAATGATTAAAACGTGATAAATCTGTGGATTCCAGGTAGGTAACACGTGGGAACGATTACCATGGATAAATCAACGATACCCATAGGGTTAGCAAGATCGAAATTAAATACACATCTGTTTGAAATTATCATAAACTTACAGGTGAACGTTTCCTAGTTTTAAAAATCATAAAATCGTGCTAATTCTATGCATGCCAGGTATGAAATACGTTGAAAATATTTCCATGGATCAAGCAAAGACACCCATAGGCTTAGAAAGGTCGGAATTATATACCCATCTGTTTGAAATGATCATAAACGTAGAGGTGAACGTTACCGAGTTGTCATAATCATAGAAACGTGATAAATCTACGGATACTTCGTAGGTTACACTTGGAAATCCTGTGTTAAGCGCTTGGATATCAAGTACCCACTTTATTCAATGGACTTAGACCTACAGGTGAACGTTTCCTTGTTAGAATAATCATTAAAACGTGATAAATCAGTGGTTTCCAGGTAGGTAACACGTGGAAACGACTTCCATAGCTAAATCAACGATACCCATAGACTTATAAAGGTCGAAATTATATACTTATTTGTTTGAAATGATCATAAACGTAGAGGTGAGCGTTACCGAGTTGTCATAATCATAGAAACGTGATAAATCTACGGATACTACGTAGGTTACACTTGGAAATCCTGTGTTAAACGCTTGGATATCAAGTACCCACTTTATTCAACGAACTTAGACCTACAGGTGAACGTTTCCTAGTTACAATAAACATAAAATCGTGCTAATTCTATGCATACCAGGTAGGAAATACGTTGAAACGATTTCCATGGATCAAGCAAAGACACCCATAGGCTTAGAAAGGTCGGAATTATATACTTATTTGTTTGAAATGATCATAAACGTAGAGGTGAGCGTTACCGAGTTGTCATAATCATAGAAACGTGATATATCTACGGATACTACGTAGGTTACACTTGGAAATCCTGTGTTAAACGCTTGGATATCAATTACCCACTTTATTCAATGAACTTAGACCTACAGGTGAACGTTTCCTTGTTACAATTCTCATTGAAACGTGATAAATCAGTGGTTTCCAGGTAGGTAACACGTGAAAACGACTTCCATAGCCAAATCCACGATACACATAGGGTTAGAAAGATTGAAATTAAATACCCATCTGTTTGAAATGATCATAAACTTACAGGTGAACGTTACCGAGTTGTCATAATCATAGAAACGTGATAAATCTACGGATACTATGTAGGTTACACTTGGAAATCCTGTGTTAAACGCTTGGATATCAAGTACCCACTTTATTCAATGAACTCAGACCTACAGGTGAACGTTTCCTTGTTACAATTCTCATTGAAACGTGATAAATCAGTGGTTTCCAGGTAGGTAACAAGTGAAAACGACTTCCATAGCCAAATCCACGATACATATAGGGTTAGAAAGATTGAAATTAAATACCCATCTGTTTGAAATGATCATAAACTTACAGGTGAACGTTACCGAGTTGTCATAATCATAGAAACGTGATAAATCTACGGATACTACGTAGGTTACACTTCGAAATCCTGTGTTAAACGCTTGGATATCAAGTACCCACTTTATTCAATGGACTTAGACCTACAGGTGAACGTTTCCTTGTTACAATAATCATTGAAACGTGATAAATCTGTGGATTCCAGGTAGGTAACACGTGGAAACGACTTCCAAAGCTAAATCAACGATACCCACAGACTTATAAAGGTCGAAATTATATACTTATTTGTTTGAAATGATCATAAACGTAGAGGTGAGCGTTACCGAGTTGTCATAATCATAGAAACGTGATAAATCTACGGATACTACGTAGGTTACACATGGAAATCCTGTGTTAAACGCTTGGATATCAAGTACACACTTTATTCAATGGACTTAGACCTACAGGTGAACGTTTCCTAGTTACAATAAACATAAAATCGTGCTAATTCTATGCATACCAGGTAGGAAATACGTTGAAACGATTTCCATGGATCAAGCAAAGACACCCATAGGCTTAGAAAGGTCGGAATTATATACCCATTTGTTTGAAATGATCATAAACGTAGAGGTGAACGTTACGGACTTGTCATAATCATAGAAACGTGATAAATCTACGGATACTTCGTAGGTTACATTTGGAAATCCTGTGTTAAGCGCTTGGATATCAAGTACCCACTTTATTCAATGGACTTAGACCTACAGGTGAACGTTTCCTTGTTAGAATAATCATTGAAACGTGATAAATCTGTGGATTCCAGGTAGGTAACACGTGAAAACGACTTCCATAACCAAATCCACGATACACATAGGGTTAGAAAGATTGAAATTAAATACCCATCTGTTTGAAATGATCATAAACGTAGAGGTGAGCGTTACCGAGTTGTCATAATCATAGAAACGTGATAAATCTACGGATACTACGTAGGTTACACTTGGAAATCCTGTGTTAAACGCTTGGATATCAAGTACCCACTTTATTCAATGGACTTAGACCTACAGGTGAACGTTTCCTTGTTACAATAATCATTAAAACGTGATAAATCAGTGGTTTCCAGGTAGGTAACACGTGGAAACGACTTCCATAGCTAAATCAACGATACCCATAGACTTATAAAGGTCGAAATTATATACTTATTTGTTTGAAATGATCATAAACGTAGAGGTGAGCGTTACCGAGTTGTCATAATCATAGAAACGTGATAAATCTACGGATACTACGTAGGTTACACTTGGAAATCCTGTGTTAAACGCTTGGATATCAAGTACCCACTTTATTCAATGGACTTAGACCTACAGGTGAACGTTTCCTTGTTACAATAATCATTGAAACGTGATAAATCTGTGGATTCCAGGTAGGTAACACGTGGAAACGACTTCCATAGCTAAATCAACGATACACATAGGGTTAGAAAGATTGAAATTAAATACCCATCTGTTTGAAATGATCATAAACGTAGAGGTGAGCGTTACCGAGTTGTCATAATCATAGAAACGTGATAAATCTACGGATACTACGTAGGTTACACTTGGAAATCCTGTGTTAAACGCTTGGATATCAAGTACCCACTTTATTCAATGGACTTAGACCTACAGGTGAACGTTTCCTTGTTACAATAACCATTGAAACGTGATAAATCTGTGGATTCATGGTAGGTAACACGTGGAAACGACTTCCATAGCTAAATCAACGATACCCATAGACTTATAAAGGTCGAAATTATATACTTATTTGTTTGAAATGATCATAAACGTAGAGGTGAGCGTTACCGAGTTGTCATAATCATAGTAACGTGATAAATCTACGGATACTACGTAGGTTACACTTGGAAATCCTGTGTTAAACGCTTGGATATCAAGTACCCACTTTATTCAATGAACTTAGACCTACAGGTGAACGTTTCCTAGTTACAATAAACATAAAATCGTGCTAATTCTATGCATACCAGGTAGGAAATACGTTGAAACGATTTCCATGGATCAAGCAAAGACACCCATAGGCTTAGAAAGGTCGGAATTATATACTTATTTGTTTGAAATGATCATAAACGTAGAGGTGAGCGTTACCGAGTTGTCATAATCATAGAAACGTGATAAATCTACGGATACTACGTAGGTTACACTTGGAAATCCTGTGTTAAACGCTTGGATATCAAGTACCCACTTTATTCAATGAACTTAGACCTACAGGTGAACGTTTCCTTGTTACAATTCTCATTGAAACGTGATAAATCAGTGGTTTCCAGGTAGGTAACACGTGAAAACGACTTCCATAGCCAAATCCACGATACACATAGGGTTAGAAAGATTGAAATTAAATACCCATCTGTTTGAAATGATCATAAACTTACAGGTGAACGTTACCGAGTTGTCATAATCATAGAAACGTGATAAATCTACGGATACTACGTAGGTTACACTTGGAAATCCTGTGTTAAACGCTTGGATATCAAGTACCCACTTTATTCAATGAACTCAGACCTACAGGTGAACGTTTCCTTGTTACAATTCTCATTGAAACGTGATAAATCAGTGGTTTCCAGGTAGGTAACAAGTGAAAACGACTTCCATAGCCAAATCCACGATACATATAGGGTTAGAAAGATTGAAATTAAATACCCATCTGTTTGAAATGATCATAAACTTACAGGTGAACGTTACCGAGTTGTCATAATCATAGAAACGTGATAAATCTACGGATACTACGTAGGTTACACTTGGAAATCCTGTGTTAAACGCTTGGATATCAAGTACCCACTTTATTCAATGGACTTAGACCTACAGGTGAACGTTACCTAGTTCAATAATCATTGTAACGTGAAAAATCCATGGATTCCAGGTCGGTGGAACGTGGAAACGACTTCCATAGCTAAATCAACGATACCCATAGGCTTAGAAAGGTTGAAATTAAATATCCATCTGAATACGCCCGGATATAATAAGGTCGAAATTAAATAACCATCTGTTGGAAATAATCATAAACGTACAGGTGAACGTTACCGACTTGTCATAATCATAGAAACGTGATAAATCTACGGATACTTCGTAGGTTACACTTGGAAATCCTGTGTTAAACGCTTGGATATCAAGTACCCACTTTATTCAATGGACTTAGACCTACAGGTGAACGTTTCCTTGTTACAATAATCATTGAAACGTGATAAATCTGTGGATTCCAGGTAGGTAACACGTGGAAACGACTTCCATAGCCAAATCCACGATACACATAGGGTTAGAAAGATTGAAATTAAATACCCATCTGTTTGAAATGATCATAAACTTACAGGTGAACGTTACCGAGTTGTCATAATCATAGAAACGTGATAAATCTACGGATACTACGTAGGTTACACTTGGAAATCCTGTGTTAAACGCTTGGATATCAAGTACCCACTTTATTCAATGGACTTAGACCTACAGGTGAACGTTTCCTTGTTACAATAATCATTGAAACGTGATAAATCTGTGGATTCCAGGTAGGTAACACGTGGAAACGACTTCCATAGCTAAATCAACGATACCCACAGACTTATAAAGGTCGAAATTATATACTTATTTGTTTGAAATGATCATAAACGTAGAGGTGAGCGTTACCGAGTTGTCATAATCATAGAAACGTGATAAATCTACGGATACTACGTAGGTTACACTTGGAAATCCTGTGTTAAACGCTTGGATATCAAGTACCCACTTTATTCAATGGACTTAGACCTACAGGTGAACGTTTCCTAGTGACAATAAACATAAAATCGTGCTAATTCTATGCATACCAGGTAGGAAATACGTTGAAACGATTTCCATGGATCAAGCAAAGACACCCATAGGCTTAGAAAGGTCGGAATTATATACCCATTTGTTTGAAATGATCATAAACGTAGAGGTGAACGTTACCGACTTGTCATAAAATCATAGAAACGTGATAAATCTACGGATACTTCGTAGGTTACACTTGGAAATCCTGTGTTAAGCGCTTGGATATCAAGTACCCACTTTATTCAATGGACTTAGACCTACAGGTGAACGTTTCCTTGTTACAATAATCATTGAAACGTGATAAATCTGTGGATTCCAGGTAGGTAACACGTGTGAACGATTACTATGGATAAATCAACGATATCCATAGGGTTATCATCGTCGAAATTAAATACATATCTGTTTGAAGTGATCATAAACTTACAGGTGAACTTTTCCTAGATCTCATAATCGTAGAAACGTGATAAATCTACGGATACTTCGTAGGTTACACTTGGAAATCCTGTGTTAAACGCTTGGATATCAAGTACCCACTTTATTCAATGGACTTAGACCTACAGGTGAACGTTACCTAGTTCAATAATCATTGTAACGTGAAAAATCCATGGATTCCAGGTCGGTGGAACGTGGAAACGACTTCCATAGCTAAATCAACGATACCCATAGGCTTAGAAAGGTTGAAATTAAATATCCATCTGAATACGCCCGGATATAATAAGGTCGAAATTAAATAACCATCTGTTGGAAATAATCATAAACGTACAGGTGAACGTTACCGACTTGTCATAATCATAGAAACGTGATAAATCTACGGATACTTCGTAGGTTACACTTGGAAATCCTGTGCAATACGCTCGGATATCAAGTACCCACTTTATTCAATGAACTTAGATCTACAGGGGAACGTTTCCTTCTTATAATAATGATTAAAACGTGATAAATCTGTGGATTCCAGGTAGGTAACACGTGGGAACGATTACCATGGATAAATCAACGATACCCATAGGGTTAGCAAGATCGAAATTAAATACACATCTGTTTGAAATTATCATAAACTTACAGGTGAACGTTTCCTAGTTTTAAAAATCATAAAATCGTGCTAATTCTATGCATGCCAGGTATGAAATACGTTGAAAATATTTCCATGGATCAAGCAAAGACACCCATAGGCTTAGAAAGGTCGGAATTATATACCCATCTGTTTGAAATGATCATAAACGTAGAGGTGAACGTTACCGAGTTGTCATAATCATAGAAACGTGATAAATCTACGGATACTTCGTAGGTTACACTTGGAAATCCTGTGTTAAGCGCTTGGATATCAAGTACCCACTTTATTCAATGGACTTAGACCTACAGGTGAACGTTTCCTTGTTAGAATAATCATTAAAACGTGATAAATCAGTGGTTTCCAGGTAGGTAACACGTGGAAACGACTTCCATAGCTAAATCAACGATACCCATAGACTTATAAAGGTCGAAATTATATACTTATTTGTTTGAAATGATCATAAACGTAGAGGTGAGCGTTACCGAGTTGTCATAATCATAGAAACGTGATAAATCTACGGATACTACGTAGGTTACACTTGGAAATCCTGTGTTAAACGCTTGGATATCAAGTACCCACTTTATTCAACGAACTTAGACCTACAGGTGAACGTTTCCTAGTTACAATAAACATAAAATCGTGCTAATTCTATGCATACCAGGTAGGAAATACGTTGAAACGATTTCCATGGATCAAGCAAAGACACCCATAGGCTTAGAAAGGTCGGAATTATATACCCATTTGTTTGAAATGATCATAAACGTAGAGGTGAACGTTACCGACTTGTCATAATCATAGAAACGTGATAAATCTACGGATACTTCGTAGGTTACACTTGGAAATCCTGTGTTAAGCGCTTGGATATCAAGTACCCACTTTATTCAATGGACTTAGACCTACAGGTGAACGTTTCCTTGTTACAATTCTCATTGAAACGTGATAAATCAGTGGTTTCCGGGTAGGTAACACGTGAAAACGACTTCCATAGCCAAATCCACGATACACATAGGGTTAGAAAGATTGAAATTAAATACCCATCTGTTTGAAATGATCATAAACTTACAGGTGAACGTTACCGAGTTGTCATAATCATAGAAACGTGATAAATCTACGGATACTACGTAGGTTACACTTGGAAATCCTGTGTTAAACGCTTGGATATCAAGTACCCACTTTATTCAATGGACTTAGACCTACAGGTGAACGTTTCCTTGTTACAATAATCATTGAAACGTGATAAATCTGTGGATTCCAGGTAGGTAACACGTGGAAACGACTTCCATAGCTAAATCAACGATACCCACAGACTTATAAAGGTCGAAATTATATACTTATTTGTTTGCCAAATCCACGATACACATAGGGTTAGAAAGATTGAAATTAAATACCCATCTGTTTGAAATGATCATAAACGTAGAGGTGAGCGTTACCGAGTTGTCATAATCATAGAAACGTGATAAATCTACGGATACTACGTAGGTTACACTTGGAAATCCTGTGTTAAACGCTTGGATATCAAGTACCCACTTTATTCAATGGACTTAGACCTACAGGTGAACGTTTCCTTGTTACAATAATCATTAAAACGTGATAAATCAGTGGTTTCCAGGTAGGTAACACGTGGAAACGACTTCCATAGCTAAATCAAGGATACCCATAGACTTATAAAGGTCGAAATTATATACTTATTTGTTTGAAATGATCATAAACGTAGAGGTGAGCGTTACCGAGTTGTCATAATCATAGAAACGTGATAAATCTACGGATACTACGTAGGTTACACTTGGAAATCCTGTGTTAAACGCTTGGATATCAAGTACCCACTTTATTCAATGGACTTAGACCTACAGGTGAACGTTTCCTTGTTACAATAATCATTGAAACGTGATAAATCTGTGGATTCCAGGTAGGTAACACGTGGAAACGACTTCCATAGCTAAATCAACGATACCCATAGACTTATAAAGGTCGAAATTATATACTTATTTGTTTGAAATGATCATAAACGTAGAGGTGAGCGTTACCGAGTTGTCATAATCATAGAAACGTGATAAATCTACGGATACTACGTAGGTTACACTTGGAAATCCTGTGTTAAACGCTTGGATATCAAGTACACACTTTATTCAATGAACTTAGACCTACAGGTGAACGTTTCCTTGTTACAATTCTCATTGAAACGTGATAAATCAGTGGTTTCCAGGTAGGTAACACGTGAAAACGACTTCCATAGCCAAATCCACGATACACATAGGGTTAGAAAGATTGAAATTAAATACCCATCTGTTTGAAATGATCATAAACGTAGAGGTGAGCGTTACCGAGTTGTCATAATCATAGAAACGTGATAAATCTACGGATACTACGTAGGTTACACTTGGAAATCCTGTGTTAAACGCTTGGATATCAAGTACCCACTTTATTCAATGGACTTAGACCTACAGGTGAACGTTTCCTTGTTACAATAATCATTGAAACGTGATAAATCTGTGGATTCCAGGTAGGTAACACGTGGAATCGACTTCCATAGCTAAATCAACGATACCCATAGACTTATAAAGGTCGAAATTATATACTTATTTGTTTGAAATGATCATAAACGTAGAGGTGAGCGTTACCGAGTTGTCATAATCATAGAAACGTGATAAATCTACGGATACTACGTAGGTTACACTTGGAAATCCTGTGTTAAACGCTTGGATATCAAGTACCCACTTTATTCAATGGACTTAGACCTACAGGTGAACGTTTCCTTGTTACAATAATCATTGAAACGTGATAAATCTGTGGATTCCAGGTAGGTAACACGTGGAATCGACTTCCATAGCTAAATCAACGATACCCATAGACTTATAAAGGTCGAAATTATATACTTATTTGTTTGAAATGATCATAAACGTAGAGGTGAGCGTTACCGAGTTGTCATAATCATAGAAACGTGATAAATCTACGGATACTACGTAGGTTACACTTGGAAATCCTGTGTTAAACGCTTGGATATCAAGTACACACTTTATTCAATGAACTTAGACCTACAGGTGAACGTTTCCTTGTTACAATTCTCATTGAAACGTGATAAATCAGTGGTTTCCAGGTAGGTAACACGTGAAAACGACTTCCATAGCCAAATCCACGATACACATAGGGTTAGAAAGATTGAAATTAAATACCCATCTGTTTGAAATGATCATAAACGTAGAGGTGAGCGTTACCGAGTTGTCATAATCATAGAAACGTGATAAATCTACGGATACTACGTAGGTTACACTTGGAAATCCTGTGTTAAACGCTTGGATATCAAGTACCCACTTTATTCAATGGACTTAGACCTACAGGTGAACGTTTCCTTGTTACAATAATCATTGAAACGTGATAAATCTGTGGATTCCAGGTAGGTAACACGTGGAATCGACTTCCATAGCTAAATCAACGATACCCATAGACTTATAAAGGTCGAAATTATATACTTATTTGTTTGAAATGATCATAAACGTAGAGGTGAGCGTTACCGAGTTGTCATAATCATAGAAACGTGATAAATCTACGGATACTACGTAGGTTACACTTGGAAATCCTGTGTTAAACGCTTGGATATCAAGTACCCACTTTATTCAATGGACTTAGACCTACAGGTGAACGTTTCCTTGTTACAATAATCATTGAAACGTGATAAATCTGTGGATTCCAGGTAGGTAACACGTGGAATCGACTTCCATAGCTAAATCAACGATACCCATAGACTTATAAAGGTCGAAATTATATACTTATTTGTTTGAAATGATCATAAACGTAGAGGTGAGCGTTACCGAGTTGTCATAATCATAGAAACGTGATAAATCTACGGATACTACGTAGGTTACACTTGGAAATCCTGTGTTAAACGCTTGGATATCAAGTACCCACTTTATTCAATGGACTTAGACCTGCAGGTGAACGTTTCCTTGTTACAATAATCATTGAAACGTGATAAATCAGTGGTTTCCAGGTAGGTAACACGTGAAAACGACTTCCATAGCCAAATCCACGATACACATAGGGTTAGAAAGATTGGAATTAAATACCCATCTGTTTGAAATGATCATAAACGTAGAGGTGAGCGTTACCGAGTTGTCATAATCATAGAAACGTGATAAATCTACGGATACTACGTAGGTTACACTTGGAAATCCTGTGTTAAACGCTTGGATATCAAGTACCCACTTTATTCAATGGACTTAGACCTACAGGTGAACGTTTCCTTGTTACAATAATCATTGAAACGTGATAAATCTGTGGATTCCAGGTAGGTAACACGTGGAAACGACTTCCATAGCTAAATCAACGATACCCATAGACTTATAAAGGTCGAAATTATATACTTATTTGTTTGAAATGATCATAAACGTAGAGGTGAGCGTTACCGAGTTGTCATAATCATAGAAACGTGATAAATCTACGGATACTACGTAGGTTACACTTGGAAATCCTGTGTTAAACGCTTGGATATCAAGTACCCACTTTATTCAATGAACTTAGACCTACAGGTGAACGTTTCCTAGTTACAATAAACATAAAATCGTGCTAATTCTATGCATACCAGGTAGGAAATACGTTGAAACGATTTCCATGGATCAAGCAAAGACACCCATAGGCTTAGAAAGGTCGGAATTATATACTTATTTGTTTCAAATGATCATAAACGTAGAGGTGAGCGTTACCGAGTTGTCATAATCATAGAAACGTGATAAATCTACGGATACTACGTAGGTTACACTTGGAAATCCTGTGTTAAACGCTTGGATATCAAGTACCCACTTTATTCAATGAACTTAGACCTACAGGTGAACGTTTCCTTGTTACAATTCTCATTGAAACGTGATAAATCAGTGGTTTCCAGGTAGGTAACACGTGGAAACGACTTCCATAGCCAAATCCACGATACACATAGGGTTAGAAAGATTGAAATTAAATACCCATCTGTTTGAAATGATCATAAACTTACAGGTGAACGTTACCGAGTTGTCATAATCATAGAAACGTGATAAATCTACGGATACTATGTAGGTTACACTTGGAAATCCTGTGTTAAACGCTTGGATATCAAGTACCCACTTTATTCAATGAACTTAGACCTACAGGTGAACGTTTCCTTGTTACAATTCTCATTGAAACGTGATAAATCAGTGGTTTCCAGGTAGGTAACACGTGAAAACGACTTCCATAGCCAAATCCACGATACACATAGGGTTAGAAAGATTGAAATTAAATACCCATCTGTTTGAAATGATCATAAACGTAGAGGTGAGCGTTACCGAGTTGTCATAATCATAGAAACGTGATAAATCTACGGATACTACGTAGGTTACACTTGGAAATCCTGTGTTAAACGCTTGGATATCAAGTACCCACTTTATTCAATGGACTTAGACCTACAGGTGAACGTTTCCTTGTTACAATAATCATTAAAACGTGATAAATCAGTGGTTTCCAGGTAGGTAACACGTGGAAACGATTTCCATAGCTAAATCAAGGATACCCATAGACTTATAAAGGTCGAAATTATATACTTATTTGTTTGAAATCATCATAAACGTAGAGGTGAGCGTTACCGAGTTGTCATAATCATAGAAACGTGATAAATCTACGGATACTACGTAGGTTACACTTGGAAATCCTGTGTTAAACGCTTGGATATCAAGTACCCACTTTATTCAATGGACTTAGACCTACAGGTGAACGTTTCCTTGTTACAATTCTCATTGAAACGTGATAAATCTGTGGATTCCAGGTAGGTAACACGTGGAAACGACTTCCATAGCCAAATCCACGATACACATAGGGTTAGAAAGATTGAAATTAAATACCCATCTGTTTGAAATGATCATAAACTTACAGGTGAGCGTTACCGAGTTGTCATAATCATAGAAACGTGATAAATCTACGGATACTACGTAGGTTACACTTGGAAATCCTGTGTTAAACGCTTGGATATCAAGTACCCACTTTATTCAATGAACTTAGACCTACAGGTGAACGTTTCCTTGTTACAATTCTCATTGAAACGTGATAAATCAGTGGTTTCCAGGTAGGTAACACGTGAAAACGACTTCCATAGCCAAATCCACGATACACATAGGGTTAGAAAGATTGAAATTAAATACCCATCTGTTTGAAATGATCATAAACGTAGAGGTGAGCGTTACCGAGTTGTCATAATCATAGAAACGTGATAAATCTACGGATACTACGTAGGTTACACTTGGAAATCCTGTGTTAAACGCTTGGATATCAAGTACCCACTTTATTCAATGGACTTAGACCTACAGGTGAACGTTGCCTTGTTACAATAATCATTGAAACGTGATAAATCTGTGGATTCCAGGTAGGTAACACGTGGAATCGACTTCCATAGCTAAATCAACGATACCCATAGACTTATAAAGGTCGAAATTATATACTTATTTGTTTGAAATGATCATAAACGTAGAGGTGAGCGTTACCGAGTTGTCATAATCATAGAAACGTGATAAATCTACGGATACTACGTAGGTTACACTTGGAAATCCTGTGTTAAACGCTTGGATATCAAGTACCCACTTTATTCAATGGACTTAGACCTGCAGGTGAACGTTTCCTTGTTACAATAATCATTGAAACGTGCTAAATCAGTGGTTTCCAGGTAGGTAACACGTGAAAACGACTTCCATAGCCAAATCCACGATACACATAGGGTTAGAAAGATTGGAATTAAATACCCATCTGTTTGAAATGATCATAAACGTAGAGGTGAGCGTTACCGAGTTGTCATAATCATAGAAACGTGATAAATCTACGGATACTACGTAGGTTACACTTGGAAATCCTGTGTTAAACGCTTGGATATCAAGTACCCACTTTATTCAATGGACTTAGACCTACAGGTGAACGTTTCCTTGTTACAATAATCATTGAAACGTGATAAATCTGTGGATTCCAGGTAGGTAACACGTGGAAACGACTTCCATAGCTAAATCAACGATACCCATAGACTTATAAAGGTCGAAATTATATACTTATTTGTTTGAAATGATCATAAACGTAGAGGTGAGCGTTACCGAGTTGTCATAATCATAGAAACGTGATAAATCTACGGATACTACGTAGGTTACACTTGGAAATCCTGTGTTAAACGCTTGGATATCAAGTACCCACTTTATTCAATGAACTTAGACCTACAGGTGAACGTTTCCTAGTTACAATAAACATAAAATCGTGCTAATTCTATGCATACCAGGTAGGAAATACGTTGAAACGATTTCCATGGATCAAGCAAAGACACCCATAGGCTTAGAAAGGTCGGAATTATATACTTATTTGTTTGAAATGATCATAAACGTAGAGGTGAGCGTTACCGAGTTGTCATAATCATAGAAACGTGATAAATCTACGGATACTACGTAGGTTACACTTGGAAATCCTGTGTTAAACGCTTGGATATCAAGTACCCACTTTATTCAATGAACTTAGACCTACAGGTGAACGTTTCCTTGTTACAATTCTCATTGAAACGTGATAAATCAGTGGTTTCCAGGTAGGTAACACGTGAAAACGACTTCCATAGCCAAATCCACGATACACATAGGGTTAGAAAGATTGAAATTAAATACCCATCTGTTTGAAATGATCATAAACTTACAGGTGAACGTTACCGAGTTGTCATAATCATAGACACGTGATAAATCTACGGATACTATGTAGGTTACACTTGGAAATCCTGTGTTAAACGCTTGGATATCAAGTACCCACTTTATTCAATGAACTCAGACCTACAGGTGAACGTTTCCTTGTTACAATTCTCATTGAAACGTGATATATCAGTGGTTTCCAGGTAGGTAACAAGTGAAAACGACTTCCATAGCCAAATCCACGATACATATAGGGTTAGAAAGATTGAAATTGAATACCCATCTGTTTGAAATGATCATAAACTTACAGGTGAACGTTACCGAGTTGTCATAATCATAGAAACGTGATAAATCTACGGATACTACGTAGGTTACACTTCGAAATCCTGTGTTAAACGCTTGGATATCAAGTACCCACTTTATTCAATGGACTTAGACCTACAGGTGAACGTTTCCTTGTTACAATAATCATTGAAACGTGATAAATCTGTGGATTCCAGGTAGGTAACACGTGGAAACGACTTCCAAAGCTAAATCAACGATACCCACAGACTTATAAAGGTCGAAATTATATACTTATTTGTTTGAAATGATCATAAACGTAGAGGTGAGCGTTACCGAGTTGTCATAATCATAGAAACGTGATAAATCTACGGATACTACGTAGGTTACACTTGGAAATCCTGTGTTAAACGCTTGGATATCAAGTACCCACTTTATTCAATGGACTTAGACCTACAGGTGAACGTTTCCTTGTTACAATTCTCATTGAAACGTGATAAATCAGTGGTTTCCAGGTAGGTAACACGTGAAAACGACTTCCATAGCCAAATCCACGATACACATAGGGTTAGAAAGATTGAAATTAAATACCCATCTGTTTGAAATGATCATAAACGTAGAGGAGAGCGTTACCGAGTTGTCATAATCATAGAAACGTTATAAATCTACGGATACTACGTAGGTTACACTTGGAAATCCTGTGTTAAACGCTTGGATATCAAGTACCCACTTTATTCAATGGACTTAGACCTACAGGTGAACGTTTCCTTGTTACAATAATCATTGAAACGTGATAAATCTGTGGATTCCCGGTAGGTAACACGTGGAAACGACTTCCATAGCTAAATCAACGATACCCATAGACTTATAAAGGTCGAAATTATATACTTATTTGTTTGAAATGATCATAAACGTAGAGGTGAGCGTTACCGAGTTGTCATAATCATAGAAACGTGATAAATCTACGGATACTACGTAGGTTACACTTGGAAATCCTGTGTTAAACGCTTGGATATCAAGTACCCACTTTATTCAATGGACTTAGACCTACAGGTGAACGTTTCCTTGTTACAATAATCATTGAAACGTGATAAATCTGTGGATTCCAGGTAGGTAACACGTGGAAACGACTTCCATAGCTAAATCAACGATACACATAGGGTTAGAAAGATTGAAATTAAATACCCATCTGTTTGAAATGATCATAAACGTAGAGGTGAGCGTTACCGAGTTGTCATAATCATAGAAACGTGATAAATCTACGGATACTACGTAGGTTACACTTGGAAATCCTGTGTTAAACGCTTGGATATCAAGTACCCACTTTATTCAATGGACTTAGACCTACAGGTGAACGTTTCCTTGTTACAATAACCATTGAAACGTGATAAATCTGTGGATTCCAGGTAGGTAACACGTGGAAACGACTTCCATAGCTAAATCAACGATACCCATAGACTTATAAAGGTCGAAATTATATACTTATTTGTTTGAAATGATCATAAACGTAGAGGTGAGCGTTACCGAGTTGTCATAATCATAGAAACGTGATAAATCTACGGATACTACGTAGGTTACACTTGGAAATCCTGTGTTAAACGCTTGGATATCAAGTACCCACTTTATTCAATGAACTTAGACCTACAGGTGAACGTTTCCTAGTTACAATAAACATAAAATCGTGCTAATTCTATGCATACCAGGTAGGAAATACGTTGAAACGATTTCCATGGATCAAGCAAAGACACCCATAGGCTTAGAAAGGTCGGAATTATATACTTATTTGTTTGAAATGATCATAAACGTAGAGGTGAGCGTTACCGAGTTGTCATAATCATAGAAACGTGATAAATCTACGGATACTACGTAGGTTACACTTGGAAATCCTGTGTTAAACGCTTGGATATCAAGTACCCACTTTATTCAATGAACTTAGACCTACAGGTGAACGTTTCCTTGTTACAATTCTCATTGAAACGTGATAAATCAGTGGTTTCCAGGTAGGTAACACGTGAAAACGACTTCCATAGCCAAATCCACGATACACATAGGGTTAGAAAGATTGAAATTAAATACCCATCTGTTTGAAATGATCATAAACGTAGAGGTGAGCGTTACCGAGTTGTCATAATCATAGAAACGTGATAAATCTACGGATACTACGTAGGTTACACTTGGAAATCCTGTGTTAAACGCTTGGATATCAAGTACCCACTTTATTCAATGGACTTAGACCTACAGGTGAACGTTTCCTTGTTACAATAATCATTAAAACGTGATAAATCAGTGGTTTCCAGGTAGGTAACACGTGGAAACGACTTCCATAGCTAAATCAAGGATACCCATAGACTTATAAAGGTCGAAATTATATACTTATTTGTTTGAAATGATCATAAACGTAGAGGTGAGCGTTACCGAGTTGTCATAATCATAGAAACGTGATAAATCTACGGATACTACGTAGGTTACACTTGGAAATCCTGTGTTAAACGCTTGGATATCAAGTACCCACTTTATTCAATGGACTTAGACCTACAGGTGAACGTTTCCTTGTTACAATAATCATTGAAACGTGATAAATCTGTGGATTCCAGGTAGGTAACACGTGGAAACGACTTCCATAGCTAAATCAACGATACCCATAGACTTATAAAGGTCGAAATTATATACTTATTTGTTTGAAATCATCATAAACGTAGAGGTGAGCGTTACCGAGTTGTCATAATCATAGAAACGTGATAAATCTACGGATACTACGTAGGTTACACTTGGAAATCCTGTGTTAAACGCTTGGATATCAAGTACCCACTTTATTCAATGAACTTAGACCTACAGGTGAACGTTTCCTTGTTACAATTCTCATTGAAACGTGATAAATCAGTGGTTTCCAGGTAGGTAACACGTGAAAACGACTTCCATAGCCAAATCCACGATACACATAGGGTTAGAAAGATTGAAATTAAATACCCATCTGTTTGAAATGATCATAAACGTAGAGGTGAGCGTTACCGAGTTGTCATAATCATAGAAACGTGATAAATCTACGGATACTACGTAGGTTACACTTGGAAATCCTGTGTTAAACGCTTGGATATCAAGTACCCACTTTATTCAATGGACTTAGACCTACAGGTGAACGTTTCCTTGTTACAATAATCATTGAAACGTGATAAATCTGTGGATTCCAGGTAGGTAACACGTGGAATCGACTTCCATAGCTAAATCAACGATACCCATAGACTTATAAAGGTCGAAATTATATACTTATTTGTTTGAAATGATCATAAACGTAGAGGTGAGCGTTACCGAGTTGTCATAATCATAGAAACGTGATAAATCTACGGATACTACGTAGGTTACACTTGGAAATCCTGTGTTAAACGCTTGGATATCAAGTACCCACTTTATTCAATGGACTTAGACCTGCAGGTGAACGTTTCCTTGTTACAATAATCATTGAAACGTGATAAATCAGTGGTTTCCAGGTAGGTAACACGTGAAAACGACTTCCATAGCCAAATCCACGATACACATAGGGTTAGAAAGATTGGAATTAAATACCCATCTGTTTGAAATGATCATAAACGTAGAGGTGAGCGTTACCGAGTTGTCATAATCATAGAAACGTGATAAATCTACGGATACTACGTAGGTTACACTTGGAAATCCTGTGTTAAACGCTTGGATATCAAGTACCCACTTTATTCAATGGACTTAGACCTACAGGTGAACGTTTCCTTGTTACAATAATCATTGAAACGTGATAAATCTGTGGATTCCAGGTAGGTAACACGTGGAAACGACTTCCATAGCTAAATCAACGATACCCATAGACTTATAAAGGTCGAAATTATATACTTATTTGTTTGAAATGATCATAAACGTAGAGGTGAGCGTTACCGAGTTGTCATAATCATAGAAACGTGATAAATCTACGGATACTACGTAGGTTACACTTGGAAATCCTGTGTTAAACGCTTGGATATCAAGTACCCACTTTATTCAATGAACTTAGACCTACAGGTGAACGTTTCCTAGTTACAATAAACATAAAATCGTGCTAATTCTATGCATACCAGGTAGGAAATACGTTGAAACGATTTCCATGGATCAAGCAAAGACACCCATAGGCTTAGAAAGGTCGGAATTATATACCCATTTGTTTGAAATGATCATAAACGTAGAGGTGAACGTTACCGACTTGTCATAATCATAGAAACGTGATAAATCTACGGATACTTCGTAGGTTACACTTGGAAATCCTGTGTTAAGCGCTTGGATATCAAGTACCCACTTTATTCAATGGACTTAGACCTACAGGTGAACGTTTCCTTGTTAGAATAATCATTGAAACGTGATAAATCTGTGGATTCCAGGTAGGTAACACGTGGAAACGACTTCCATAGCTAAATCAACGATACCCATAGACTTATAAAGGTCGAAATTATATACTTATTTGTTTGAAATGATCATAAACGTAGAGGTGAGCGTTACCGAGTTGTCATAATCATAGAAACGTGATAAATCTACGGATACTACGTAGGTTACACTTCGAAATCCTGTGTTAAACGCTTGGATATCAAGTACCCACTTTATTCAATGAACTTAGACCTACAGGTGAACGTTTCCTTGTTACAATTCTCATTGAAACGTGATAAATCAGTGGTTTCCAGGTAGGTAACACGTGAAAACGACTTCCATAGCCAAATCCACGATACACATAGGGTTAGAAAGATTGAAATTAAATACCCATCTGTTTGAAATGATCATAAACGTAGAGGTGAGCGTTACCGAGTTGTCATAATCATAGAAACGTGATAAATCTACGGATACTACGTAGGTTACACTTGGAAATCCTGTGTTAAACGCTTGGATATCAAGTACCCACTTTATTCAATGGACTTAGACCTACAGGTGAACGTTTCCTTGTTACAATAATCATTAAAACGTGATAAATCAGTGGTTTCCAGGTAGGTAACACGTGGAAACGACTTCCATAGCTAAATCAACGATACCCATAGACTTATAAAGGTCGAAATTATATACTTATTTGTTTGAAATGATCATAAACGTAGAGGTGAGCGTTACCGAGTTGTCATAATCATAGAAACGTGATAAATCTACGGATACTACGTAGGTTACACTTGGAAATCCTGTGTTAAACGCTTGGATATCAAGTACCCACTTTATTCAATGGACTTAGACCTACAGGTGAACGTTTCCTTGTTACAATAATCATTGAAACGTGATAAATCTGTGGATTCCAGGTAGGTAACACGTGGAAACGACTTCCATAGCTAAATCAACGATACACATAGGGTTAGAAAGATTGAAATTAAATACCCATCTGTTTGAAATGATCATAAACGTAGAGGTGAGCGTTACCGAGTTGTCATAATCATAGAAACGTGATAAATCTACGGATACTACGTAGGTTACACTTGCAAATCCTGTGTTAAACGCTTGGATATCAAGTACCCACTTTATTCAATGGACTTAGACCTACAGGTGAACGTTTCCTTGTTACAATAATCATTGAAACGTGATAAATCTGTGGATTCCAGGTAGGTAACACGTGGAAACGACTTCCATAGCTAAATCAACGATACCCATAGACTTATAAAGGTCGAAATTATATACTTATTTGTTTGAAATGATCATAAACGTAGAGGTGAGCGTTACCGAGTTGTCATAATCATAGAAACGTGATAAATCTACGGATACTACGTAGGTTACACTTGGAAATCCTGTGTTAAACGCTTGGATATCAAGTACCCACTTTATTCAATGAACTTAGACCTACAGGTGAACGTTTCCTAGTTACAATAAACATAAAATCGTGCTAATTCTATGCATACCAGGTAGGAAATACGTTGAAACGATTTCCATGGATCAAGCAAAGACACCCATAGGCTTAGAAAGGTCGGAATTATATACCCATTTGTTTGAAATGATCATAAACGTAGAGGTGAACGTTACCGACTTGTCATAATCATAGAAACGTGATAAATCTACGGATACTTCGTAGGTTACACTTGGAAATCCTGTGTTAAGCGCTTGGATATCAAGTACCCACTTTATTCAATGGACTTAGACCTACAGGTGAACGTTTCCTTGTTAGAATAATCATTGAAACGTGATAAATCTGTGGATTCCAGGTAGGTAACACGTGGAAACGACTTCCATAGCTAAATCAACGATACCCATAGACTTATAAAGGTCGAAATTATATACTTATTTGTTTGAAATGATCATAAACGTAGAGGTGAGCGTTACCGAGTTGTCATAATCATAGAAACGTGATAAATCTACGGATACTACGTAGGTTACACTTCGAAATCCTGTGTTAAACGCTTGGATATCAAGTACCCACTTTATTCAATGAACTTAGACCTACAGGTGAACGTTTCCTTGTTACAATTCTCATTGAAACGTGATAAATCAGTGGTTTCCAGGTAGGTAACACGTGAAAACGACTTCCATAGCCAAATCCACGATACACATAGGGTTAGAAAGATTGAAATTAAATACCCATCTGTTTGAAATGATCATAAACGTAGAGGTGAGCGTTACCGAGTTGTCATAATCATAGAAACGTGATAAATCTACGGATACTACGTAGGTTACACTTGGAAATCCTGTGTTAAACGCTTGGATATCAAGTACCCACTTTATTCAAAGGACTTAGACCTACAGGTGAACGTTTCCTTGTTACAATAATCATTAAAACGTGATAAATCAGTGGTTTCCAGGTAGGTAACACGTGGAAACGACTTCCATAGCTAAATCAACGATACCCATAGACTTATAAAGGTCGAAATTATATACTTATTTGTTTGAAATGATCATAAACGTAGAGGTGAGCGTTACCGAGTTGTCATAATCATAGAAACGTGATAAATCTACGGATACTACGTAGGTTACACTTGGAAATCCTGTGTTAAACGCTTGGATATCAAGTACCCACTTTATTCAATGGACTTAGACCTACAGGTGAACGTTTCCTTGTTACAATAATCATTGAAACGTGATAAATCTGTGGATTCCAGGTAGGTAACACGTGGAAACGACTTCCATAGCTAAATCAACGATACACATAGGGTTAGAAAGATTGAAATTAAATACCCATCTGTTTGAAATGATCATAAACGTAGAGGTGAGCGTTACCGAGTTGTCATAATCATAGAAACGTGATAAATCTACGGATACTACGTAGGTTACACTTGCAAATCCTGTGTTAAACGCTTGGATATCAAGTACCCACTTTATTCAATGGACTTAGACCTACAGGTGAACGTTTCCTTGTTACAATAATCATTGAAACGTGATAAATCTGTGGATTCCAGGTAGGTAACACGTGGAAACGACTTCCATAGCTAAATCAACGATACCCATAGACTTATAAAGGTCGAAATTATATACTTATTTGTTTGAAATGATCATAAACGTAGAGGTGAGCGTTACCGAGTTGTCATAATCATAGAAACGTGATAAATCTACGGATACTACGTAGGTTACACTTGGAAATCCTGTGTTAAACGCTTGGATATCAAGTACCCACTTTATTCAATGAACTTAGACCTACAGGTGAACGTTTCCTAGTTACAATAAACATAAAATCGTGCTAATTCTATGCATACCAGGTAGGAAATACGTTGAAACGATTTCCATGGATCAAGCAAAGACACCCATAGGCTTAGAAAGGTCGGAATTATATACCCATTTGTTTGAAATGATCATAAACGTAGAGGTGAACGTTACCGACTTGTCATAATCATAGAAACGTGATAAATCTACGGATACTTCGTAGGTTACACTTGGAAATCCTGTGTTAAGCGCTTGGATATCAAGTACCCACTTTATTCAATGGACTTAGACCTACAGGTGAACGTTTCCTTGTTAGAATAATCATTGAAACGTGATAAATCTGTGGATTCCAGGTAGGTAACACGTGGAAACGACTTCCATAGCTAAATCAACGATACCCATAGACTTATAAAGGTCGAAATTATATACTTATTTGTTTGAAATGATCATAAACGTAGAGGTGAGCGTTACCGAGTTGTCATAATCATAGAAACGTGATAAATCTACGGATACTACGTAGGTTACACTTCGAAATCCTGTGTTAAACGCTTGGATATCAAGTACCCACTTTATTCAATGAACTTAGACCTACAGGTGAACGTTTCCTTGTTACAATTCTCATTGAAACGTGATAAATCAGTGGTTTCCAGGTAGGTAACACGTGAAAACGACTTCCATAGCCAAATCCACGATACACATAGGGTTAGAAAGATTGAAATTAAATACCCATCTGTTTGAAATGATCATAAACGTAGAGGTGAGCGTTACCGAGTTGTCATAATCATAGAAACGTGATAAATCTACGGATACTACGTAGGTTACACTTGGAAATCCTGTGTTAAACGCTTGGATATCAAGTACCCACTTTATTCAATGGACTTAGACCTACAGGTGAACGTTTCCTTGTTACAATAATCATTAAAACGTGATAAATCAGTGGTTTCCAGGTAGGTAACACGTGGAAACGACTTCCATAGCTAAATCAACGATACCCATAGACTTATAAAGGTCGAAATTATATACTTATTTGTTTGAAATGATCATAAACGTAGAGGTGAGCGTTACCGAGTTGTCATAATCATAGAAACGTGATAAATCTACGGATACTACGTAGGTTACACTTGGAAATCCTGTGTTAAACGCTTGGATATCAAGTACCCACTTTATTCAATGGACTTAGACCTACAGGTGAACGTTTCCTTGTTACAATAATCATTGAAACGTGATAAATCTGTGGATTCCAGGTAGGTAACACGTGGAAACGACTTCCATAGCTAAATCAACGATACACATAGGGTTAGAAAGATTGAAATTAAATACCCATCTGTTTGAAATGATCATAAACGTAGAGGTGAGCGTTACCGAGTTGTCATAATCATAGAAACGTGATAAATCTACGGATACTACGTAGGTTACACTTGCAAATCCTGTGTTAAACGCTTGGATATCAAGTACCCACTTTATTCAATGGACTTAGACCTACAGGTGAACGTTTCCTTGTTACAATAATCATTGAAACGTGATAAATCTGTGGATTCCAGGTAGGTAACACGTGGAAACGACTTCCATAGCTAAATCAACGATACCCATAGACTTATAAAGGTCGAAATTATATACTTATTTGTTTGAAATGATCATAAACGTAGAGGTGAGCGTTACCGAGTTGTCATAATCATAGAAACGTGATAAATCTACGGATACTACGTAGGTTACACTTGGAAATCCTGTGTTAAGCGCTTGGATATCAAGTACCCACTTTATTCAATGGACTTAGACCTACAGGTGAACGTTTCCTTGTTAGAATAATCATTGAAACGTGATAAATCTGTGGATTCCAGGTAGGTAACACGTGGAAACGACTTCCATAGCTAAATCAACGATACCCATAGACTTATAAAGGTCGAAATTATATACTTATTTGTTTGAAATGATCATAAACGTAGAGGTGAGCGTTACCGAGTTGTCATAATCATAGAAACGTGATAAATCTACGGATACTACGTAGGTTACACTTCGAAATCCTGTGTTAAACGCTTGGATATCAAGTACCCACTTTATTCAATGGACTTAGACCTACAGGTGAACGTTTCCTTGTTACAATAACCATTGAAACGTGATAAATCTGTGGATTCCAGGTAGGTAACACGTGGAAACGACTTCCATAGCTAAATCAACGATACCCATAGACTTATAAAGGTCGAAATTATATACTTATTTGTTTGAAATGATCATAAACGTAGAGGTGAGCGTTACCGAGTTGTCATAATCATAGAAACGTGATAAATCTACGGATACTACGTAGGTTACACTTGGAAATCCTGTGTTAAACGCTTGGATATGAAGTACCCACTTTATTCAATGAACTTAGACCTACAGGTGAACGTTTCCTAGTTACAATAAACATAAAATCGTGCTAATTCTATGCATACCAGGTAGGAAATACGTTGAAACGATTTCCATGGATCAAGCAAAGACACCCATAGGCTTAGAAAGGTCGGAATTATATACTTATTTGTTTGAAATGATCATAAACGTAGAGGTGAGCGTTACCGAGTTGTCATAATCATAGAAACGTGATAAATCTACGGATACTACGTAGGTTACACTTGGAAATCCTGTGTTAAACGCTTGGATATCAAGTACCCACTTTATTCAATGAACTTAGACCTACAGGTGAACGTTTCCTTGTTACAATTCTCATTGAAACGTGATAAATCAGTGGTTTCCAGGTAGGTAACACGTGAAAACGACTTCCATAGCCAAATCCACGATACACATAGGGTTAGAAAGATTGAAATTAAATACCCATCTGTTTGAAATGATCATAAACTTACAGGTGAACGTTACCGAGTTGTCATAATCATAGAAACGTGATAAATCTACGGATACTACGTAGGTTACACTTGGAAATCCTGTGTTAAACGCTTGGATATCAAGTACCCACTTTATTCAATGAACTCAGACCTACAGGTGAACGTTTCCTTGTTACAATTCTCATTGAAACGTGATAAATCAGTGGTTTCCAGGTAGGTAACAAGTGAAAACGACTTCCATAGCCAAATCCACGATACATATAGGGTTAGAAAGATTGAAATTAAATACCCATCTGTTTGAAATGATCATAAACTTACAGGTGAACGTTACCGAGTTGTCATAATCATAGAAACGTGATAAATCTACGGATACTACGTAGGTTACACTTCGAAATCCTGTGTTAAACGCTTGGATATCAAGTACCCACTTTATTCAATGGACTTAGACCTACAGGTGAACGTTTCCTTGTTACAATAATCATTGAAACGTGATAAATCTGTGGATTCCATGTAGGTAACACGTGGAAACGACTTCCATAGCTAAATCAACGATACACATAGGGTTAGAAAGATTGAAATTAAATACCCATCTGTTTGAAATGATCATAAACGTAGAGGTGAGCGTTACCGAGTTGTCATAATCATAGAAACGTGATAAATCTACGGATACTACGTAGGTTACACTTGGAAATCCTGTGTTAAACGCTTGGATATCAAGTACCCACTTTATTCAATGGACTTAGACCTACAGGTGAACGTTTCCTTGTTACAATAACCATTGAAACGTGATAAATCTGTGGATTCCAGGTAGGTAACACGTGGAAACGACTTCCATAGCTAAATCAACGATACCCATAGACTTATAAAGGTCGAAATTATATACTTATTTGTTTGAAATGATCATAAACGTAGAGGTGAGCGTTACCGAGTTGTCATAATCATAGAAACGTGATAAATCTACGGATACTACGTAGGTTACACTTGGAAATCCTGTGTTAAACGCTTGGATATCAAGTACCCACTTTATTCAATGAACTTAGACCTACAGGTGAACGTTTCCTAGTTACAATAAACATAAAATCGTGCTAATTCTATGCATACCAGGTAGGAAATACGTTGAAACGATTTCCATGGATCAAGCAAAGACACCCATAGGCTTAGAAAGGTCGGAATTATATACTTATTTGTTTGAAATGATCATAAACGTAGAGGTGAGCGTTACCGAGTTGTCATAATCATAGAAACGTGATAAATCTACGGATACTACGTAGGTTACACTTGGAAATCCTGTGTTAAACGCTTGGATATCAAGTACCCACTTTATTCAATGAACTTAGACCTACAGGTGAACGTTTCCTTGTTACAATTCTCATTGAAATGTGATAAATCAGTGGTTTCCAGGTAGGTAACACGTGAAAACGACTTCCATAGCCAAATCCACGATACACATAGGGTTAGAAAGATTGAAATTAAATACCCATCTGTTTGAAATGATCATAAACTTACAGGTGAACGTTACCGAGTTGTCATAATCATAGAAACGTGATAAATCTACGGATACTACGTAGGTTACACTTGGAAATCCTGTGTTAAACGCTTGGATATCAAGTACCCACTTTATTCAATGAACTCAGACCTACAGGTGAACGTTTCCTTGTTACAATTCTCATTGAAACGTGATAAATCAGTGGTTTCCAGGTAGGTAACAAGTGAAAACGACTTCCATAGCCAAATCCACGATACATATAGGGTTAGAAAGATTGAAATTAAATACCCATCTGTTTGAAATGATCATAAACTTACAGGTGAACGTTACCGAGTTGTCATAATCATAGAAACGTGATAAATCTACGGATACTACGTAGGTTACACTTCGAAATCCTGTGTTAAACGCTTGGATATCAAGTACCCACTTTATTCAATGGACTTAGACCTACAGGTGAACGTTTCCTTGTTACAATAATCATTGAAACGTGATAAATCTGTGGATTCCAGGTAGGTAACACGTGGAAACGACTTCCAAAGCTAAATCAACGATACCCACAGACTTATAAAGGTCGAAATTATATACTTATTTGTTTGAAATGATCATAAACGTAGAGGTGAGAGTTACCGAGTTGTCATAATCATAGAAACGTGATAAATCTACGGATACTACGTAGGTTACACATGGAAATCCTGTGTTAAACGCTTGGATATCAAGTACACACTTTATTCAATGGACTTAGACCTACAGGTGAACGTTTCCTAGTTACAATAAACATAAAATCGTGCTAATTCTATGCATACCAGGTAGGAAATACGTTGAAACGATTTCCATGGATCAAGCAAAGACACCCATAGGCTTAGAAAGGTCGGAATTATATACCCATTTGTTTGAAATGATCATAAACGTAGAGGTGAACGTTACCGACTTGTCATAATCATAGAAACGTGATAAATCTACGGATACTTCGTAGGTTACACTTGGAAATCCTGTGTTAAGCGCTTGGATATCAAGTACCCACTTTATTCAATGGACTTAGACCTACAGGTGAACGTTTCCTTGTTAGAATAATCATTGAAACGTGATAAATCTGTGGATTCCAGGTAGGTAACACGTGGAAACGACTTCCATAGCTAAATCAACGATACCCATAGACTTATAAAGGTCGAAATTATATACTTATTTGTTTGAAATGATCATAAACGTAGAGGTGAGCGTTACCGAGTTGTCATAATCATAGAAACGTGATAAATCTACGGATACTACGTAGGTTACACTTCGAAATCCTGTGTTAAACGCTTGGATATCAAGTACCCACTTTATTCAATGGACTTAGACCTACAGGTGAACGTTTCCTTGTTACAATAATCATTGAAACGTGATAAATCTGTGGATTCCAGGTAGGTAACACGTGGAAACGACTTCCATAGCTAAATCAACGATACACATAGGGTTAGAAAGATTGAAATTAAATACCCATCTGTTTGAAATGATCATAAACGTAGAGGTGAGCGTTACCGAGTTGTCATAATCATAGAAACGTGATAAATCTACGGATACTACGTAGGTTACACTTGGAAATCCTGTGTTAAACGCTTGGATATCAAGTACCCACTTTATTCAATGGACTTAGACCTACAGGTGAACGTTTCCTTGTTACAATAACCATTGAAACGTGATAAATCTGTGGATTCCAGGTAGGTAACACGTGGAAACGACTTCCATAGCTAAATCAACGATACCCATAGACTTATAAAGGTCGAAATTATATACTTATTTGTTTGAAATGATCATAAACGTAGAGGTGAGCGTTACCGAGTTGTCATAATCATAGAAACGTGATAAATCTACGGATACTACGTAGGTTACACTTGGAAATCCTGTGTTAAA
This sequence comes from Muscidifurax raptorellus, assembly GCA_020010945.3. Taxonomy (NCBI): domain Eukaryota; kingdom Metazoa; phylum Arthropoda; class Insecta; order Hymenoptera; family Pteromalidae; genus Muscidifurax; species Muscidifurax raptorellus. The sequence goes on along the minus strand of CM052080.1, from coordinate 28,218,553 downwards.
CGCTTGGATATCAAGTACCCACTTTATTCAATGAACTTAGACCTACAGGTGAACGTTTCCTAGTTACAATAAACATAAAATCGTGCTAATTCTATGCATACCAGGTAGGAAATACGTTGAAACGATTTCCATGGATCAAGCAAAGACACCCATAGGCTTAGAAAGGTCGGAATTATATACTTATTTGTTTGAAATGATCATAAACGTAGAGGTGAGCGTTACCGAGTTGTCATAATCATAGAAACGTGATAAATCTACGGATACTACGTAGGTTACACTTGGAAATCCTGTGTTAAACGCTTGGATATCAAGTACCCACTTTATTCAATGAACTTAGACCTACAGGTGAACGTTTCCTTGTTACAATTCTCATTGAAACGTGATAAATCAGTGGTTTCCAGGTAGGTAACACGTGAAAACGACTTCCATAGCCAAATCCACGATACACATAGGGTTAGAAAGATTGAAATTAAATACCCATCTGTTTGAAATGATCATAAACTTACAGGTGAACGTTACCGAGTTGTCATAATCATAGAAACGTGATAAATCTACGGATACTACTTAGGTTACACTTGGAAATCCTGTGTTAAACGCTTGGATATCAAGTACCCACTTTATTCAATGAACTCAGACCTACAGGTGAACGTTTCCTTGTTACAATTCTCATTGAAACGTGATAAATCAGTGGTTTCCAGGTAGGTAACAAGTGAAAACGACTTCCATAGCCAAATCCACGATACACATAGGGTTAGAAAGATTGAAATTAAATACCCATCTGTTTGAAATGATCATAAACTTACAGGTGAACGTTACCGAGTTGTCATAATCATAGAAACGTGATAAATCTACGGATACTACGTAGGTTACACTTCAAAATCCTGTGTTAAACGCTTGGATATCAAGTACCCACTTTATTCAATGGACTTAGACCTACAGGTGAACGTTTCCCTGTTACAATAATCATTGAAACGTGATAAATCTGTGGATTCCAGGTAGGTAACACGTGGAAACAACTTCCATAGCTAAATCAACGATACCCACAGACTTATAAAGGTCGAAATTATATACTTATTTGTTTGAAATGATCATAAACGTAGAGGTGAGCGTTACCGAGTTGTCATAATCATAGAAACGTGATAAATCTACGGATACTACGTAGGTTACACATGGAAATCCTGTGTTAAACGCTTGGATATCAAGTACACACTTTATTCAATGGACTTAGACCTACAGGTGAACGTTTCCTAGTTACAATAAACATAAAATCGTGCTAATTCTATGCATACCAGGTAGGAAATACGTTGAAACGATTTCCATGGATCAAGCAAAGACACCCATAGGCTTAGAAAGGTCGGAATTATATACCCATTTGTTTGAAATGATCATAAACGTAGAGGTGAACGTTACCGACTTGTCATAATCATAGAAACGTGATAAATCTACGGATACTTCGTAGGTTACACTTGGAAATCCTGTGTTAAGCGCTTGGATATCAAGTACCCACTTTATTCAATGGACTTAGACCTACAGGTGAACGTTTCCTTGTTACAATTCTCATTGAAACGTGATAAATCAGTGGTTTCCAGGTAGGTAACACGTGAAAACGACTTCCATAGCCAAATCCACGATACACATAGGGTTAGAAAGATTGAAATTAAATACCCATCTGTTTGAAATGATCATAAACGTAGAGGTGAGCGTTACCGAGTTGTCATAATCATAGAAACGTGATAAATCTACGGATACTACGTAGGTCACACTTGGAAATCCTGTGTTAAACGCTTGGATATCAAGTACCCACTTTATTCAATGGACTTAGACCTACAGGTGAACGTTTCCTTGTTACAATAATCATTGAAACGTGATAAATCTGTGGATTCCAGGTAGGTAACACGTGGAAACGACTTCCATAGCTAAATCAACGATACCCATAGACTTATAAAGGTCGAAATTATATACTTATTTGTTTGAAATGATCATAAACGTAGAGGTGAGCGTTACCGAGTTGTCATAATCATAGAAACGTGATAAATCTACGGATACTACGTAGGTTACACTTGGAAATCCTGTGTTAAGCGCTTGGATATCAAGTACCCACTTTATTCAATGGACTTAGACCTACAGGTGAACGTTTCCTTGTTAGAATAATCATTGAAACGTGATAAATCTGTGGATTCCAGGTAGGTAACACGTGGAAACGACTTCCATAGCTAAATCAACGATACCCATAGACTTATAAAGGTCGAAATTATATACTTATTTGTTTGAAATGATCATAAACGTAGAGGTGAGCGTTACCGAGTTGTCATAATCATAGAAACGTGATAAATCTACGGATACTACGTAGGTTACACTTCGAAATCCTGTGTTAAACGCTTGGATATCAAGTACCCACTTTATTCAATGGACTTAGACCTACAGGTGAACGTTTCCTTGTTACAATAACCATTGAAACGTGATAAATCTGTGGATTCCAGGTAGGTAACACGTGGAAACGACTTCCATAGCTAAATCAACGATACCCATAGACTTATAAAGGTCGAAATTATATACTTATTTGTTTGAAATGATCATAAACGTAGAGGTGAGCGTTACCGAGTTGTCATAATCATAGAAACGTGATAAATCTACGGATACTACGTAGGTTACACTTGGAAATCCTGTGTTAAACGCTTGGATATCAAGTACCCACTTTATTCAATGAACTTAGACCTACAGGTGAACGTTTCCTAGTTACAATAAACATAAAATCGTGCTAATTCTATGCATACCAGGTAGGAAATACGTTGAAACGATTTCCATGGATCAAGCAAAGACACCCATAGGCTTAGAAAGGTCGGAATTATATACTTATTTGTTTGAAATGATCATAAACGTAGAGGTGAGCGTTACCGAGTTGTCATAATCATAGAAACGTGATAAATCTACGGATACTACGTAGGTTACACTTGGAAATCCTGTGTTAAACGCTTGGATATCAAGTACCCACTTTATTCAATGAACTTAGACCTACAGGTGAACGTTTCCTTGTTACAATTCTCATTGAAACGTGATAAATCAGTGGTTTCCAGGTAGGTAACACGTGAAAACGACTTCCATAGCCAAATCCACGATACACATAGGGTTAGAAAGATTGAAATTAAATACCCATCTGTTTGAAATGATCATAAACTTACAGGTGAACGTTACCGAGTTGTCATAATCATAGAAACGTGATAAATCTACGGATACTACGTAGGTTACACTTGGAAATCCTGTGTTAAACGCTTGGATATCAAGTACCCACTTTATTCAATGAACTCAGACCTACAGGTGAACGTTTCCTTGTTACAATTCTCATTGAAACGTGATAAATCAGTGGTTTCCAGGTAGGTAACAAGTGAAAACGACTTCCATAGCCAAATCCACGATACATATAGGGTTAGAAAGATTGAAATTAAATACCCATCTGTTTGAAATGATCATAAACTTACAGGTGAACGTTACCGAGTTGTCATAATCATAGAAACGTGATAAATCTACGGATACTACGTAGGTTACACTTCGAAATCCTGTGTTAAACGCTTGGATATCAAGTACCCACTTTATTCAATGGACTTAGACCTACAGGTGAACGTTTCCTTGTTACAATAATCATTGAAACGTGATAAATCTGTGGATTCCAGGTAGGTAACACGTGGAAACGACTTCCAAAGCTAAATCAACGATACCCACAGACTTATAAAGGTCGAAATTATATACTTATTTGTTTGAAATGATCATAAACGTAGAGGTGAGCGTTACCGAGTTTTCATAATCATAGAAACGTGATAAATCTACGGATACTACGTAGGTTACACATGGAAATCCTGTGTTAAACGCTTGGATATCAAGTACACACTTTATTCAATGGACTTAGACCTACAGGTGAACGTTTCCTAGTTACAATAAACATAAAATCGTGCTAATTCTATGCATACCAGGTAGGAAATACGTTGAAACGATTTCCATGGATCAAGCAAAGACACCCATAGGCTTAGAAAGGTCGGAATTATATACCCATTTGTTTGAAATGATCATAAACGTAGAGGTGAACGTTACCGACTTGTCATAATCATAGAAACGTGATAAATCTACGGATACTTCGTAGGTTACACTTGGAAATCCTGTGTTAAGCGCTTGGATATCAAGTACCCACTTTATTCAATGGACTTAGACCTACAGGTGAACGTTTCCTTGTTAGAATAATCATTGAAACGTGATAAATCTGTGGATTCCAGGTAGGTAACACGTGGAAACGACTTCCATAGCTAAATCAACGATACCCATAGACTTATAAAGGTCGAAATTATATACTTATTTGTTTGAAATGATCATAAACGTAGAGGTGAGCGTTACCGAGTTGTCATAATCATAGAAACGTGATAAATCTACGGATACTACGTAGGTTACACTTCGAAATCCTGTGTTAAACGCTTGGATATCAAGTACCCACTTTATTCAATGGACTTAGACCTACAGGTGAACGTTTCCTTGTTACAATAATCATTGAAACGTGATAAATCTGTGGATTCCAGGTAGGTAACACGTGGAAACGACTTCCATAGCTAAATCAACGATACACATAGGGTTAGAAAGATTGAAATTAAATACCCATCTGTTTGAAATGATCATAAACGTAGAGGTGAGCGTTACCGAGTTGTCATAATCATAGAAACGTGATAAATCTACGGATACTACGTAGGTTACACTTGGAAATCCTGTGTTAAACGCTTGGATATCAAGTACCCACTTTATTCAATGGACTTAGACCTACAGGTGAACGTTTCCTTGTTACAATAACCATTGAAACGTGATAAATCTGTGGATTCCAGGTAGGTAACACGTGGAAACGACTTCCATAGCTAAATCAACGATACCCATAGACTTATAAAGGTCGAAATTATATACTTATTTGTTTGAAATGATCATAAACGTAGAGGTGAGCGTTACCGAGTTGTCATAATCATAGAAACGTGATAAATCTACGGATACTACGTAGGTTACACTTGGAAATCCTGTGTTAAACGCTTGGATATCAAGTACCCACTTTATTCAATGAACTTAGACCTACAGGTGAACGTTTCCTAGTTACAATAAACATAAAATCGTGCTAATTCTATGCATACCAGGTAGGAAATACGTTGAAACGATTTCCATGGATCAAGCAAAGACACTCATAGGCTTAGAAAGGTCGGAATTATATACTTATTTGTTTGAAATGATCATAAACGTAGAGGTGAGCGTTACCGAGTTGTCATAATCATAGAAACGTGATAAATCTACGGATACTACGTAGGTTACACTTGGAAATCCTGTGTTAAACGCTTGGATATCAAGTACCCACTTTATTCAATGAACTTAGACCTACAGGTGAACGTTTCCTTGTTACAATTCTCATTGAAACGTGATAAATCAGTGGTTTCCAGGTAGGTAACACGTGAAAACGACTTCCATAGCCAAATCCACGATACACATAGGGTTAGAAAGATTGAAATTAAATACCCATCTGTTTGAAATGATCATAAACTTACAGGTGAACGTTACCGAGTTGTCATAATCATAGAAACGTGATAAATCTACGGATACTACTTAGGTTACACTTGGAAATCCTGTGTTAAACGCTTGGATATCAAGTACCCACTTTATTCAATGAACTCAGACCTACAGGTGAACGTTTCCTTGTTACAATTCTCATTGAAACGTGATAAATCAGTGGTTTCCAGGTAGGTAACAAGTGAAAACGACTTCCATAGCCAAATCCACGATACACATAGGGTTAGAAAGATTGAAATTAAATACCCATCTGTTTGAAATGATCATAAACTTACAGGTGAACGTTACCGAGTTGTCATAATCATAGAAACGTGATAAATCTACGGATACTACGTAGGTTACACTTCAAAATCCTGTGTTAAACGCTTGGATATCAAGTACCCACTTTATTCAATGGACTTAGACCTACAGGTGAACGTTTCCCTGTTACAATAATCATTGAAACGTGATAAATCTGTGGATTCCAGGTAGGTAACACGTGGAAACGACTTCCATAGCTAAATCAACGATACCCACAGACTTATAAAGGTCGAAATTATATACTTATTTGTTTGAAATGATCATAAACGTAGAGGTGGGCGTTACCGAGTTGTCATAATCATAGAAACGTGATAAATCTACGGATACTACGTAGGTTACACATGGAAATCCTGTGTTAAACGCTTGGATATCAAGTACACACTTTATTCAATGGACTTAGACCTACAGGTGAACGTTTCCTAGTTACAATAAACATAAAATCGTGCTAATTCTATGCATACCAGGTAGGAAATACGTTGAAACGATTTCCATGGATCAAGCAAAGACACCCATAGGCTTAGAAAGGTCGGAATTATATACCCATTTGTTTGAAATGATCATAAACGTAGAGGTGAACGTTACCGACTTGTCATAATCATAGAAACGTGATAAATCTACGGATACTTCGTAGGTTACACTTGGAAATCCTGTGTTAAGCGCTTGGATATCAAGTACCCACTTTATTCAATGGACTTAGACCTACAGGTGAACGTTTCCTTGTTACAATTCTCATTGAAACGTGATAAATCAGTGGTTTCCAGGTAGGTAACACGTGAAAACGACTTCCATAGCCAAATCCACGATACACATAGGGTTAGAAAGATTGAAATTAAATACCCATCTGTTTGAAATGATCATAAACGTAGAGGTGAGCGTTACCGAGTTGTCATAATCATAGAAACGTGATAAATCTACGGATACTACGTAGGTCACACTTGGAAATCCTGTGTTAAACGCTTGGATATCAAGTACCCACTTTATTCAATGGACTTAGACCTACAGGTGAACGTTTCCTTGTTACAATAATCATTGAAACGTGATAAATCTGTGGATTCCAGGTAGGTAACACGTGGAAACGACTTCCATAGCTAAATCAACGATACCCATAGACTTATAAAGGTCGAAATTATATACTTATTTGTTTGAAATGATCATAAACGTAGAGGTGAGCGTTACCGAGTTGTCATAATCATAGAAACGTGATAAATCTACGGATACTACGTAGGTTACACTTCGAAATCCTGTGTTAAACGCTTGGATATCAAGTACCCACTTTATTCAATGAACTTAGACCTACAGGTGAACGTTTCCTTGTTACAATTCTCATTGAAACGTGATAAATCAGTGGTTTCCAGGTAGGTAACACGTGAAAACGACTTCCATAGCCAAATCCACGATACACATAGGGTTAGAAAGATTGAAATTAAATACCCATCTGTTTGAAATGATCATAAACGTAGAGGTGAGCGTTACCGAGTTGTCATAATCATAGAAACGTGATAAATCTACGGATACTACGTAGGTCACACTTGGAAATCCTGTGTTAAACGCTTGGATATCAAGTACCCACTTTATTCAATGGACTTAGACCTACAGGTGAACGTTTCCTTGTTACAATAATCATTGAAACGTGATAAATCTGTGGATTCCAGGTAGGTAACACGTGGAAACGACTTCCATAGCTAAATCAACGATACCCATAGACTTATAAAGGTCGAAATTATATACTTATTTGTTTGAAATGATCATAAACGTAGAGGTGAGCGTTACCGAGTTGTCATAATCATAGAAACGTGATAAATCTACGGATACTACGTAGGTTACACTTGGAAATCCTGTGTTAAACGCTTGGATATCAAGTACCCACTTTATTCAATGAACTTAGACCTACAGGTGAACGTTTCCTTGTTACAATTCTCATTGAAACGTGATAAATCAGTGGTTTCCAGGTAGGTAACACGTGAAAACGACTTCCATAGCCAAATCCACGATACACATAGGGTTAGAAAGATTGAAATTAAATACCCATCTGTTTGAAATGATCATAAACTTACAGGTGAACGTTACCGAGTTGTCATAATCATAGAAACGTGATAAATCTACGGATACTACGTAGGTTACACTTGGAAATCCTGTGTTAAACGCTTGGATATCAAGTACCCACTTTATTCAATGAACTCAGACCTACAGGTGAACGTTTCCTTGTTACAATTCTCATTGAAACGTGATAAATCAGTGGTTTCCAGGTAGGTAACAAGTGAAAACGACTTCCATAGCCAAATCCACGATACACATAGGGTTAGAAAGATTGAAATTAAATACCCATCTGTTTGAAATGATCATAAACTTACAGGTGAACGTTACCGAGTTGTCATAATCATAGAAACGTGATAAATCTACGGATACTACGTAGGTTACACTTCAAAATCCTGTGTTAAACGCTTGGATATCAAGTAGCCACTTTATTCAATGGACTTAGACCTACAGGTGAACGTTTCCCTGTTACAATAATCATTGAAACGTGATAAATCTGTGGATTCCAGGTAGGTAACACGTGGAAACGACTTCCATAGCTAAATCAACGATACCCACAGACTTATAAAGGTCGAAATTATATACTTATTTGTTTGAAATGATCATAAACGTAGAGGTGAGCGTTACCGAGTTGTCATAATCATAGAAACGTGATAAATCTACGGATACTACGTAGGTTACACATGGAAATCCTGTGTTAAACGCTTGGATATCAAGTACACACTTTATTCAATGGACTTAGACCTACAGGTGAACGTTTCCTAGTTACAATAAACATAAAATCGTGCTAATTCTATGCATACCAGGTAGGAAATACGTTGAAACGATTTCCATGGATCAAGCAAAGACACCCATAGGCTTAGAAAGGTCGGAATTATATACCCATTTGTTTGAAATGATCATAAACGTAGAGGTGAACGTTACCGACTTGTCATAATCATAGAAACGTGATAAATCTACGGATACTTCGTAGGTTACACTTGGAAATCCTGTGTTAAGCGCTTGGATATCAAGTACCCACTTTATTCAATGGACTTAGACCTACAGGTGAACGTTTCCTTGTTACAATTCTCATTGAAACGTGATAAATCAGTGGTTTCCAGGTAGGTAACACGTGAAAACGACTTCCATAGCCAAATCCACGATACACATAGGGTTAGAAAGATTGAAATTAAATACCCATCTGTTTGAAATGATCATAAACGTAGAGGTGAGCGTTACCGAGTTGTCATAATCATAGAAACGTGATAAATCTACGGATACTACGTAGGTCACACTTGGAAATCCTGTGTTAAACGCTTGGATATCAAGTACCCAATTTATTCAATGGACTTAGACCTACAGGTGAACGTTTCCTTGTTACAATAATCATTGAAACGTGATAAATCTGTGGATTCCAGGTAGGTAACACGTGGAAACGACTTCCATAGCTAAATCAACGATACCCATAGACTTATAAAGGTCGAAATTATATACTTATTTGTTTGAAATGATCATAAACGTAGAGGTGAGCGTTACCGAGTTGTCATAATCATAGAAACGTGATAAATCTACGGATACTACGTAGGTTACACTTCGAAATCCTGTGTTAAACGCTTGGATATCAAGTACCCACTTTATTCAATGAACTTAGACCTACAGGTGAACGTTTCCTTGTTACAATTCTCATTGAAACGTGATAAATCAGTGGTTTCCAGGTAGGTAACACGTGAAAACGACTTCCATAGCCAAATCCACGATACACATAGGGTTAGAAAGATTGAAATTAAATACCCATCTGTTTGAAATGATCATAAACGTAGAGGTGAGCGTTACCGAGTTGTCATAATCATAGAAACCTGATAAATCTACGGATACTACGTAGGTCACACTTGGAAATCCTGTGTTAAACGCTTGGATATCAAGTACCCACTTTATTCAATGGACTTAGACCTACAGGTGAACGTTTCCTTGTTACAATAATCATTGAAACGTGATAAATCTGTGGATTCCAGGTAGGTAACACGTGGAAACGACTTCCATAGCTAAATCAACGATACCCATAGACTTATAAAGGTCGAAATTATATACTTATTTGTTTGAAATGATCATAAACGTAGAGGTGAGCGTTACCGAGTTGTCATAATCATAGAAACGTGATAAATCTACGGATACTACGTAGGTTACACTTGGAAATCCTGTGTTAAACGCTTGGATATCAAGTACCCACTTTATTCAATGAACTTAGACCTACAGGTGAACGTTTCCTTGTTACAATTCTCATTGAAACGTGATAAATCAGTGGTTTCCAGGTAGGTAACACGTGAAAACGACTTCCATAGCCAAATCCACGATACACATAGGGTTAGAAAGATTGAAATTAAATACCCATCTGTTTGAAATGATCATAAACTTACAGGTGAACGTTACCGAGTTGTCATAATCATAGAAACGTGATAAATCTACGGATACTACGTAGGTTACACTTGGAAATCCTGTGTTAAACGCTTGGATATCAAGTACACACTTTATTCAATGGACTTAGACCTACAGGTGAACGTTTCCTAGTTACAATAAACATAAAATCGTGCTAATTCTATGCATACCAGGTAGGAAATACGTTGAAACGATTTCCATGGATCAAGCAAAGACACCCATAGGCTTAGAAAGGTCGGAATTATATACCCATTTGTTTGAAATGATCATAAACGTAGAGGTGAACGTTACCGACTTGTCATAATCATAGAAACGTGATAAATCTACGGATACTTCGTAGGTTACACTTGGAAATCCTGTGTTAAGCGCTTGGATATCAAGTACCCACTTTATTCAATGGACTTAGACCTACAGGTGAACGTTTCCTTGTTACAATTCTCATTGAAACGTGATAAATCAGTGGTTTCCAGGTAGGTAACACGTGAAAACGACTTCCATAGCCAAATCCACGATACACATAGGGTTAGAAAGATTGAAATTAAATACCCATCTGTTTGAAATGATCATAAACGTAGAGGTGAGCGTTACCGAGTTGTCATAATCATAGAAACGTGATAAATCTACGGATACTACGTAGGTCACACTTGGAAATCCTGTGTTAAACGCTTGGATATCAAGTACCCACTTTATTCAATGGACTTAGACCTACAGGTGAACGTTTCCTTGTTACAATAATCATTGAAACGTGATAAATCTGTGGATTCCAGGTAGGTAACACGTGGAAACGACTTCCATAGCTAAATCAACGATACCCATAGACTTATAAAGGTCGAAATTATATACTTATTTGTTTGAAATGATCATAAACGTAGAGGTGAGCGTTACCGAGTTGTCATAATCATAGAAACGTGATAAATCTACGGATACTACGTAGGTTACACTTCGAAATCCTGTGTTAAACGCTTGGATATCAAGTACCCACTTTATTCAATGAACTTAGACCTACAGGTGAACGTTTCCTTGTTACAATTCTCATTGAAACGTGATAAATCAGTGGTTTCCAGGTAGGTAACACGTGAAAACGACTTCCATAGCCAAATCCACGATACACATAGGGTTAGAAAGATTGAAATTAAATACCCATCTGTTTGAAATGATCATAAACGTAGAGGTGAGCGTTACCGAGTTGTCATAATCATAGAAACCTGATAAATCTACGGATACTACGTAGGTCACACTTGGAAATCCTGTGTTAAACGCTTGGATATCAAGTACCCACTTTATTCAATGGACTTAGACCTACAGGTGAACGTTTCCTTGTTACAATAATCATTGAAACGTGATAAATCTGTGGATTCCAGGTAGGTAACACGTGGAAACGACTTCCATAGCTAAATCAACGATACCCATAGACTTATAAAGGTCGAAATTATATACTTATTTGTTTGAAATGATCATAAACGTAGAGGTGAGCGTTACCGAGTTGTCATAATCATAGAAACGTGATAAATCTACGGATACTACGTAGGTTACACTTGGAAATCCTGTGTTAAACGCTTGGATATCAAGTACCCACTTTATTCAATGAACTTAGACCTACAGGTGAACGTTTCCTTGTTACAATTCTCATTGAAACGTGATAAATCAGTGGTTTCCAGGTAGGTAACACGTGAAAACGACTTCCATAGCCAAATCCACGATACACATAGGGTTAGAAAGATTGAAATTAAATACCCATCTGTTTGAAATGATCATAAACTTACAGGTGAACGTTACCGAGTTGTCATAATCATAGAAACGTGATAAATCTACGGATACTACGTAGGTTACACTTGGAAATCCTGTGTTAAACGCTTGGATATCAAGTACCCACTTTATTCAATGAACTCAGACCTACAGGTGAACGTTTCCTTGTTACAATTCTCATTGAAACGTGATAAATCAGTGGTTTCCAGGTAGGTAACAAGTGAAAACGACTTCCATAGCCAAATCCACGATACACATAGGGTTAGAAAGATTGAAATTAAATACCCATCTGTTTGAAATGATCATAAACTTACAGGTGAACGTTACCGAGTTGTCATAATCATAGAAACGTGATAAATCTACGGATACTACGTAGGTTACACTTCAAAATCCTGTGTTAAACGCTTGGATATCAAGTAGCCACTTTATTCAATGGACTTAGACCTACAGGTGAACGTTTCCCTGTTACAATAATCATTGAAACGTGATAAATCTGTGGATTCCAGGTAGGTAACACGTGGAAACGACTTCCATAGCTAAATCAACGATACCCACAGACTTATAAAGGTCGAAATTATATACTTATTTGTTTGAAATGATCATAAACGTAGAGGTGAGCGTTACCGAGTTGTCATAATCATAGAAACGTGATAAATCTACGGATACTACGTAGGTTACACATGGAAATCCTGTGTTAAACGCTTGGATATCAAGTACACACTTTATTCAATGGACTTAGACCTACAGGTGAACGTTTCCTAGTTACAATAAACATAAAATCGTGCTAATTCTATGCATACCAGGTAGGAAATACGTTGAAACGATTTCCATGGATCAAGCAAAGACACCCATAGGCTTAGAAAGGTCGGAATTATATACCCATTTGTTTGAAATGATCATAAACGTAGAGGTGAACGTTACCGACTTGTCATAATCATAGAAACGTGATAAATCTACGGATACTTCGTAGGTTACACTTGGAAATCCTGTGTTAAGCGCTTGGATATCAAGTACCCACTTTATTCAATGGACTTAGACCTACAGGTGAACGTTTCCTTGTTACAATTCTCATTGAAACGTGATAAATCAGTGGTTTCCAGGTAGGTAACACGTGAAAACGACTTCCATAGCCAAATCCACGATACACATAGGGTTAGAAAGATTGAAATTAAATACCCATCTGTTTGAAATGATCATAAACGTAGAGGTGAGCGTTACCGAGTTGTCATAATCATAGAAACGTGATAAATCTACGGATACTACGTAGGTCACACTTGGAAATCCTGTGTTAAACGCTTGGATATCAAGTACCCACTTTATTCAATGGACTTAGACCTACAGGTGAACGTTTCCTTGTTACAATAATCATTGAAACGTGATAAATCTGTGGATTCCAGGTAGGTAACACGTGGAAACGACTTCCATAGCTAAATCAACGATACCCATAGACTTATAAAGGTCGAAATTATATACTTATTTGTTTGAAATGATCATAAACGTAGAGGTGAGCGTTACCGAGTTGTCATAATCATAGAAACGTGATAAATCTACGGATACTACGTAGGTTACACTTGGAAATCCTGTGTTAAACGCTTGGATATCAAGTACCCACTTTATTCAATGAACTTAGACCTACAGGTGAACGTTTCCTTGTTACAATTCTCATTGAAACGTGATAAATCAGTGGTTTCCAGGTAGGTAACACGTGAAAACGACTTCCATAGCCAAATCCACGATACACATAGGGTTAGAAAGATTGAAATTAAATACCCATCTGTTTGAAATGATCATAAACTTACAGGTGAACGTTACCGAGTTGTCATAATCATAGAAACGTGATAAATCTACGGATACTACGTAGGTTACACTTGGAAATCCTGTGTTAAACGCTTGGATATCAAGTACCCACTTTATTCAATGAACTCAGACCTACAGGTGAACGTTTCCTTGTTACAATTCTCATTGAAACGTGATAAATCAGTGGTTTCCAGGTAGGTAACAAGTGAAAACGACTTCCATAGCCAAATCCACGATACACATAGGGTTAGAAAGATTGAAATTAAATACCCATCTGTTTGAAATGATCATAAACTTACAGGTGAACGTTACCGAGTTGTCATAATCATAGAAACGTGATAAATCTACGGATACTACGTAGGTTACACTTCAAAATCCTGTGTTAAACGCTTGGATATCAAGTAGCCACTTTATTCAATGGACTTAGACCTACAGGTGAACGTTTCCCTGTTACAATAATCATTGAAACGTGATAAATCTGTGGATTCCAGGTAGGTAACACGTGGAAACGACTTCCATAGCTAAATCAACGATACCCACAGACTTATAAAGGTCGAAATTATATACTTATTTGTTTGAAATGATCATAAACGTAGAGGTGAGCGTTACCGAGTTGTCATAATCATAGAAACGTGATAAATCTACGGATACTACGTAGGTTACACATGGAAATCCTGTGTTAAACGCTTGGATATCAAGTACACACTTTATTCAATGGACTTAGACCTACAGGTGAACGTTTCCTAGTTACAATAAACATAAAATCGTGCTAATTCTATGCATACCAGGTAGGAAATACGTTGAAACGATTTCCATGGATCAAGCAAAGACACCCATAGGCTTAGAAAGGTCGGAATTATATACCCATTTGTTTGAAATGATCATAAACGTAGAGGTGAACGTTACCGACTTGTCATAATCATAGAAACGTGATAAATCTACGGATACTTCGTAGGTTACACTTGGAAATCCTGTGTTAAGCGCTTGGATATCAAGTACCCACTTTATTCAATGGACTTAGGCCTACAGGTGAACGTTTCCTTGTTAGAATAATCATTGAAACGTGATAAATCTGTGGATTCCAGGTAGGTAACACGTGGAAACGACTTCCATAGCTAAATCAACGATACCCATAGACTTATAAAGGTCGAAATTATATACTTATTTGTTTGAAATGATCATAAACGTAGAGGTGAGCGTTACCGAGTTGTCATAATCATAGAAACGTGATAAATCTACGGATACTACGTAGGTTACACTTCGAAATCCTGTGTTAAACGCTTGGATATCAAGTACCCACTTTATTCAATGAACTTAGACCTACAGGTGAACGTTTCCTTGTTACAATTCTCATTGAAACGTGATAAATCAGTGGTTTCCAGGTAGGTAACACGTGAAAACGACTTCCATAGCCAAATCCACGATACACATAGGGTTAGAAAGATTGAAATTAAATACCCATCTGTTTGAAATGATCATAAACGTAGAGGTGAGCGTTACCGAGTTGTCATAATCATAGAAACGTGATAAATCTACGGATACTACGTAGGTCACACTTGGAAATCCTGTGTTAAACGCTTGGATATCAAGTACCCACTTTATTCAATGGACTTAGACCTACAGGTGAACGTTTCCTTGTTACAATAATCATTGAAACGTGATAAATCTGTGGATTCCAGGTAGGTAACACGTGGAAACGACTTCCATAGCTAAATCAACGATACCCATAGACTTATAAAGGTCGAAATTATATACTTATTTGTTTGAAATGATCATAAACGTAGAGGTGAGCGTTACCGAGTTGTCATAATCATAGAAACGTGATAAATCTACGGATACTACGTAGGTTACACTTGGAAATCCTGTGTTAAACGCTTGGATATCAAGTACCCACTTTATTCAATGGACTTAGACCTACAGGTGAACGTTTCCTTGTTACAATAATCATTAAAACGTGATAAATCAGTGGTTTCCAGGTAGGTAACACGTGGAAACGACTTCCATAGCTAAATCAACGATACCCATAGACTTATAAAGGTCGAAATTATATACTTATTTGTTTGAAATGATCATAAACGTAGAGGTGAGCGTTACCGAGTTGTCATAATCATAGAAACGTGATAAATCTACGGATACTACGTAGGCTACACTTGGAAATCCTGTGTTAAACGCTTGGATATCAAGTACCCACTTTATTCAATGGACTTAGACCTACAGGTGAACGTTTCCTTGTTACAATAATCATTGAAACGTGATAAATCTGTGGATTCCAGGTAGGTAACACGTGGAAACGACTTCCATAGCTAAATCAACGATACCCATAGACTTATAAAGGTCGAAATTATATACTTATTTGTTTGAAATGATCATAAACGTAGAGGTGAGCGTTACCGAGTTGTCATAATCATAGAAACGTGATAAATCTACGGATACTACGTAGGTTACACTTGGAAATCCTGTGTTAAACGCTTGGATATCAAGTACCCACTATATTCAATGAACTTAGACCTACAGGTGAACGTTTCCTTGTTACAATAAACATAAAATCGTGCTAATTCTATGCATACCAGGTAGGAAATACGTTGAAACGATTTCCATGGATCAAGCAAAGACACCCATAGGCTTAGAAAGGTCGGAATTATATACTTATTTGTTTGAAATGATCATAAACGTAGAGGTGAGCGTTACCGAGTTGTCATAATCATAGAAACGTGATAAATCTACGGATACTACGTAGGTTACACTTGGAAATCCTGTGTTAAACGCTTGGATATCAAGTACCCACTTTATTCAATGAACTTAGACCTACAGGTGAACGTTTCCTTGTTACAATTCTCATTGAAACGTGATAAATCAGTGGTTTCCAGGTAGGTAACACGTGAAAACGACTTCCATAGCCAAATCCACGATACACATAGGGTTAGAAAGATTGAAATTAAATACCCATCTGTTTGAAATGATCATAAACGTAGAGGTGAGCGTTACCGAGTTGTCATTATCATAGAAACGTGATAAATCTACGGATACTACGTAGGTTACACTTGGAAATCCTGTGTTAAACGCTTGGATATCAAGTACCCACTTTATTCAATGGACTTAGACCTACAGGTGAACGTTTCCTTGTTACAATAATCATTGAAACGTGATAAATCTGTGGATTCCAGGTAGGTAACACGTGGAATCGACTTCCATAGCTAAATCAACGATACCCATAGACTTATAAAGGTCGAAATTATATACTTATTTGTTTGAAATGATCATAAACGTAGAGGTGAGCGTTACCGAGTTGTCATAATCATAGAAACGTGATAAATCTACGGATACTACGTAGGTTACACTTGGAAATCCTGTGTTAAACGCTTGGATATCAAGTACCCACTTTATTCAATGGACTTAGACCTGCAGGTGAACGTTTCCTTGTTACAATAATCATTGAAACGTGATAAATCAGTGGTTTCCAGGTAGGTAACACGTGAAAACGACTTCCATAGCCAAATACACGATACACATAGGGTTAGAAAGATTGAAATTAAATACCCATCTGTTTGAAATGATCATAAACGTAGAGGTGAGCGTTACCGAGTTGTCATAATCATAGAAACGTGATAAATCTACGGATACTACGTAGGTTACACTTGGAAATCCTGTGTTAAACGCTTGGATATCAAGTACCCACTTTATTCAATGGACTTAGACCTACAGGTGAACGTTTCCTTGTTACAATAATCATTGAAACGTGATAAATCTGTGGACTCCAGGTAGGTAACACGTGGAAATGACTTCCATAGCTAAATCAACGATACCCATAGACTTATAAAGGTCGAAATTATATACTTATTTGTTTGAAATGATCATAAACGTAGAGGTGAGCGTTACCGAGTTGTCATAATCATAGAAACGTGATAAATCTACGGATACTACGTAGGTTACACTTGGAAATCCTGTGTTAAACGCTTGGATATCAAGTACCCACTTTATTCAATGAACTTAGACCTACAGGTGAACGTTTCCTAGTTACAATAAACATAAAATCGTGCTAATTCTATGCATACCAGGTAGGAAATACGTTGAAATGATTTCCATGGATCAAGCAAAGACACCCATAGGCTTAGAAAGGTCGGAATTAAATACCCATCTGTTTGAAATGATCATAAACTTACAGGTGAACGTTACCGAGTTGTCATAATCATAGAAACGTGATAAATCTACGGATACTACGTAGGTTACACTTCGAAATCCTGTGTTAAACGCTTGGATATCAAGTACCCACTTTATTCAATGGACTGAGACCTACAGGTGAACGTTTCCTTGTTACAATAATCATTGAAACGTGATAAATCAGTGGTTTCCAGGTAGGTAACACGTGAAAACGACATCCATAGCCAAATCCACGATACACATACGGTTAGAAAGATTGAAATTAAATACCCATCTGTTTGAAATGATCATAAACTTAAAGGTGAACGTTACCGAGTTGTCATAATCATAGAAACGTGATAAATCTACGGATACTACGTAGGTTACACTTCAAAATCCTGTGTTAAACGCTTGGATATCAAGTACCCACTTTATTCAATGACTTAGACCTACAGGTGAACGTTTCCCTGTTACAATAATCATTGAAACGTGATAAATCTGTGGATTCCAGGTAGGTAACACGTGGAAACGACTTCCATAGCTAAATCAACGATACCCACAGACTTATAAAGGTCGAAATTATATACTTATTTGTTTGAAATGATCATAAACGTAGAGGTGAGCGTTACCGAGTTGTCATAATCATAGAAACGTGATAAATCTACGGATACTACGTAGGCTACACTTGGAAATCCTGTGTTAAACGCTTGGATATCAAGTACCCACTTTATTCAATGGACTTAGACCTACAGGTGAACGTTTCCTTGTTACAATAATCATTGAAACGTGATAAATCTGTGGATTCCAGGTAGGTAACACGTGGAAACGACTTCCATAGCTAAATCAACGATACCCATAGACTTATAAAGGTCGAAATTATATACTTATTTGTTTGAAATGATCATAAACGTAGAGGTGAGCGTTACCGAGTTGTCATAATCATAGAAACGTGATAAATCTACGGATACTACGTAGGTTACACTTGGAAATCCTGTGTTAAACGCTTGGATATCAAGTACCCACTATATTCAATGAACTTAGACCTACAGGTGAACGTTTCCTTGTTACAATAAACATAAAATCGTGCTAATTCTATGCATACCAGGTAGGAAATACGTTGAAACGATTTCCATGGATCAAGCAAAGACACCCATAGGCTTAGAAAGGTCGGAATTATATACTTATTTGTTTGAAATGATCATAAACGTAGAGGTGAGCGTTACCGAGTTGTCATAATCATAGAAACGTGATAAATCTACGGATACTACGTAGGTTACACTTGGAAATCCTGTGTTAAACGCTTGGATATCAAGTACCCACTTTATTCAATGAACTTAGACCTACAGGTGAACGTTTCCTTGTTACAATTCTCATTGAAACGTGATAAATCAGTGGTTTCCAGGTAGGTAACACGTGAAAACGACTTCCATAGCCAAATCCACGATACACATAGGGTTAGAAAGATTGAAATTAAATACCCATCTGTTTGAAATGATCATAAACGTAGAGGTGAGCGTTACCGAGTTGTCATTATCATAGAAACGTGATAAATCTACGGATACTACGTAGGTTACACTTGGAAATCCTGTGTTAAACGCTTGGATATCAAGTACCCACTTTATTCAATGGACTTAGACCTACAGGTGAACGTTTCCTTGTTACAATAATCATTGAAACGTGATAAATCTGTGGATTCCAGGTAGGTAACACGTGGAATCGACTTCCATAGCTAAATCAACGATACCCATAGACTTATAAAGGTCGAAATTATATACTTATTTGTTTGAAATGATCATAAACGTAGAGGTGAGCGTTACCGAGTTGTCATAATCATAGAAACGTGATAAATCTACGGATACTACGTAGGTTACACTTGGAAATCCTGTGTTAAACGCTTGGATATCAAGTACCCACTTTATTCAATGGACTTAGACCTGCAGGTGAACGTTTCCTTGTTACAATAATCATTGAAACGTGATAAATCAGTGGTTTCCAGGTAGGTAACACGTGAAAACGACTTCCATAGCCAAATACACGATACACATAGGGTTAGAAAGATTGAAATTAAATACCCATCTGTTTGAAATGATCATAAACGTAGAGGTGAGCGTTACCGAGTTGTCATAATCATAGAAACGTGATAAATCTACGGATACTACGTAGGTTACACTTGGAAATCCTGTGTTAAACGCTTGGATATCAAGTACCCACTTTATTCAATGGACTTAGACCTACAGGTGAACGTTTCCTTGTTACAATAATCATTGAAACGTGATAAATCTGTGGACTCCAGGTAGGTAACACGTGGAAATGACTTCCATAGCTAAATCAACGATACCCATAGACTTATAAAGGTCGAAATTATATACTTATTTGTTTGAAATGATCATAAACGTAGAGGTGAGCGTTACCGAGTTGTCATAATCATAGAAACGTGATAAATCTACGGATACTACGTAGGTTACACTTGGAAATCCTGTGTTAAACGCTTGGATATCAAGTACCCACTTTATTCAATGAACTTAGACCTACAGGTGAACGTTTCCTAGTTACAATAAACATAAAATCGTGCTAATTCTATGCATACCAGGTAGGAAATACGTTGAAACGATTTCCATGGATCAAGCAAAGACACCCATAGGCTTAGAAAGGTCGGAATTATATACTTATTTGTTTGAAATGATCATAAACGTAGAGGTGAGCGTTACCGAGTTGTCATAATCATAGAAACGTGATAAATCTACGGATACTACGTAGGTTACACTTGGAAATCCTGTGTTAAACGCTTGGATATCAAGTACCCACTTTATTCAATGAACTTAGACCTACAGGTGAACGTTTCCTTGTTACAATTCTCATTGAAACGTGATAAATCAGTGGTTTCCAGGTAGGTAACACGTGAAAACGACATCCATAGCCAAATCCACGATACACATAGGGTTAGAAAGATTGAAATTAAATACCCATCTGTTTGAAATGATCATAAACTTACAGGTGAACGTTACCGAGTTGTCATAATCATAGAAACGTGATAAATCTACGGATACTACGTAGGTTACACTTGGAAATCCTGTGTTAAACGCTTGGATATCAAGTACCCACTTTATTCAATGACTTAGACCTACAGGTGAACGTTTCCCTGTTACAATAATCATTGAAACGTGATAAATCTGTGGATTCCAGGTAGGTAACACGTGGAAACGACTTCCATAGCTAAATCAACGATACCCACAGACTTATAAAGGTCGAAATTATATACTTATTTGTTTGAAATGATCATAAACGTAGAGGTGAGCGTTACCGAGTTGTCATAATCATAGAAACGTGATAAATCTACGGATACTACGTAGGTTACACATGGAAATCCTGTGTTAAACGCTTGGATATCAAGTACACACTTTATTCAATGGACTTAGACCTACAGGTGAACGTTTCCTAGTTACAATAAACATAAAATCGTGCTAATTCTATGCATACCAGGTAGGAAATACGTTGAAACGATTTCCATGGATCAAGCAAAGACACCCATAGGCTTAGAAAGGTCGGAATTATATACCCATTTGTTTGAAATGATCATAAACGTAGAGGTGAACGTTACCGACTTGTCATAATCATAGAAACGTGATAAATCTACGGATACTTCGTAGGTTACACTTGGAAATCCTGTGTTAAGCGCTTGGATATCAAGTACCCACTTTATTCAATGGACTTAGACCTACAGGTGAACGTTTCCTTGTTAGAATAATCATTGAAACGTGATAAATCTGTGGATTCCAGGTAGGTAACACGTGGAAACGACTTCCATAGCTAAATCAACGATACCCATAGACTTATAAAGGTCGAAATTATATACTTATTTGTTTGAAATGATCATAAACGTAGAGGTGAGCGTTACCGAGTTGTCATAATCATAGAAACGTGATAAATCTACGGATACTACGTAGGTTACACTTCGAAATCCTGTGTTAAACGCTTGGATATCAAGTACCCACTTTATTCAATGGACTTAGACCTACAGGTGAACGTTTCCTTGTTACAATAATCATTAAAACGTGATAAATCAGTGGTTTCCAGGTAGGTAACACGTGGAAACGACTTCCATAGCTAAATCAACGATACCCATAGACTTATAAAGGTTGAAATTATATACTTATTTGTTTGAAATGATCATAAACGTAGAGGTGAGCGTTACCGAGTTGTCATAATCATAGAAACGTGATAAATCTACGGATACTACGTAGGCTACACTTGGAAATCCTGTGTTAAACGCTTGGATATCAAGTACCCACTTTATTCAATGGACTTAGACCTACAGGTGAACGTTTCCTTGTTACAATAATCATTGAAACGTGATAAATCTGTGGATTCCAGGTAGGTAACACGTGGAAACGACTTCCATAGCTAAATCAACGATACCCATAGACTTATAAAGGTCGAAATTATATACTTATTTGTTTGAAATGATCATAAACGTAGAGGTGAGCGTTACCGAGTTGTCATAATCATAGAAACGTGATAAATCTACGGATACTACGTAGGTTACACTTGGAAATCCTGTGTTAAACGCTTGGATATCAAGTACCCACTTTATTCAATGAACTTAGACCTACAGGTGAACGTTTCCTTGTTACAATAAACATAAAATCGTGCTAATTCTATGCATACCAGGTAGGAAATACGTTGAAACGATTTCCATGGATCAAGCAAAGACACCCATAGGCTTAGAAAGGTCGGAATTATATACTTATTTGTTTGAAATGATCATAAACGTAGAGGTGAGCGTTACCGAGTTGTCATAATCATAGAAACGTGATAAATCTACGGATACTACGTAGGTTACACTTCGAAATCCTGTGTTAAACGCTTGGATATCAAGTACCCACTTTATTCAATGGACTTAGACCTACAGGTGAACGTTTCCTTGTTACAATAATCATTGAAACGTGATAAATCTGTGGATTCCAGGTAGGTAACACGTGGAAACGACTTCCATAGCTAAATCAACGATACCCACAGACTTATAAAGGTCGAAATTATATACTTATTTGTTTGAAATGATCATAAACGTAGAGGTGAGCGTTACCGAGTTGTCATAATCATAGAAACGTGATAAATCTACGGATACTACGTAGGTTACACATGGAAATCCTGTGTTAAACGCTTGGATATCAAGTACACACTTTATTCAATGGACTTAGACCTACAGGTGAACGTTTCCTAGTTACAATAAACATAAAATCGTGCTAATTCTATGCATACCAGGTAGGAAATACGTTGAAACGATTTCCATGGATCAAGCAAAGACACCCATAGGCTTAGAAAGGTCGGAATTATATACCCATTTGTTTGAAATGATCATAAACGTAGAGGTGAACGTTACCGACTTGTCATAATCATAGAAACGTGATAAATCTACGGATACTTCGTAGGTTACACTTGGAAATCCTGTGTTAAGCGCTTGGATATCAAGTACCCACTTTATTCAATGGACTTAGACCTACAGGTGAACGTTTCCTTGTAAGAATAATCATTGAAACGTGATAAATCTGTGGATTCCAGGTAGGTAACACGTGGAAACGACTTCCATAGCTAAATCAACGATACCCATAGACTTATAAAGGTCGAAATTATATACTTATTTGTTTGAAATGATCATAAACGTAGAGGTGAGCGTTACCGAGTTGTCATAATCATAGAAACGTGATAAATCTACGGATACTACGTAGGTTACACTTGGAAATCCTGTGTTAAACGCTTGGATATCAAGTACCCACTTTATTCAATGGACTTAGACCTGCAGGTGAACGTTTCCTTGTTACAATAATCATTGAAACGTGATAAATCAGTGGTTTCCAGGTAGGTAACACGTGAAAACGACTTCCATAGCCAAATCCACGATACACATAGGGTTAGAAAGATTGAAATTAAATACCCATCTGTTTGAAATGATCATAAACGTAGAGGTGAGCGTTACCGCGTTGTCATAATCATAGAAACGTGATAAATCTACGGATACTACGTAGGTTACACTTGGAAATCCTGTGTTAAACGCTTGGATATCAAGTACCTACTTTATTCAATGGACTTAGACCTACAGGTGAACGTTTCCTTGTTACAATAATCATTGAAACGTGATAAATCTGTGGACTCCAGGTAGGTAACACGTGGAAACGACTTCCATAGCTAAATCAACGATACCCATAGACTTATAAAGGTCGAAATTATATACTTATTTGTTTGAAATGATCATAAACGTAGAGGTGAGCGTTACCGAGTTGTCATAATCATAGAAACGTGATAAATCTACGGATACTACGTAGGTTACACTTGGAAATCCTGTGTTAAACGCTTGGATATCAAGTACCCACTTTATTCAATGAACTTAGACCTACAGGTGAACGTTTCCTAGTTACAATAAACATAAAATCGTGCTAATTCTATGCATACCAGGTAGGAAATACGTTGAAACGATTTCCATGGATCAAGCAAAGACACCCATAGGCTTAGAAAGGTCGGAATTAAATACCCATCTGTTTGAAATGATCATAAACTTACAGGTGAACGTTACCGAGTTGTCATAATCATAGAAACGTGATAAATCTACGGATACTACGTAGGTTACACTTCGAAATCCTGTGTTAAACGCTTGGATATCAAGTACCCACTTTATTCAATGGACTGAGACCTACAGGTGAACGTTTCCTTGTTACAATAATCATTGAAACGTGATAAATCAGTGGTTTCCAGGTAGGTAACACGTGAAAACGACATCCATAGCCAAATCCACGATACACATAGGGTTAGAAAGATTGAAATTAAATACCCATCTGTTTGAAATGATCATAAACTTACAGGTGAACGTTACCGAGTTGTCATAATCATAGAAACGTGATAAATCTACGGATACTACGTAGGTTACACTTCAAAATCCTGTGTTAAACGCTTGGATATCAAGTACCCACTTTATTCAATGACTTAGACCTACAGGTGAACGTTTCCCTGTTACAATAATCATTGAAACGTGATAAATCTGTGGATTCCAGGTAGGTAACACGTGGAAACGACTTCCATAGCTAAATCAACGATACCCACAGACTTATAAAGGTCGAAATTATATACTTATTTGTTTGAAATGATCATAAACGTAGAGGTGAGCGTTACCGAGTTGTCATAATCATAGAAACGTGATAAATCTACGGATACTACGTAGGTTACACATGGAAATCCTGTGTTAAACGCTTGGATATCAAGTACACACTTTATTCAATGGACTTAGACCTACAGGTGAACGTTTCCTAGTTACAATAAACATAAAATCGTGCTAATTCTATGCATACCAGGTAGGAAATACGTTGAAACGATTTCCATGGATCAAGCAAAGACACCCATAGGCTTAGAAAGGTCGGAATTATATACCCATTTGTTTGAAATGATCATAAACGTAGAGGTGAACGTTACCGACTTGTCATAATCATAGAAACGTGATAAATCTACGGATACTTCGTAGGTTACACTTGGAAATCCTGTGTTAAGCGCTTGGATATCAAGTACCCACTTTATTCAATGGACTTAGACCTACAGGTGAACGTTTCCTTGTTAGAATAATCATTGAAACGTGATAAATCTGTGGATTCCAGGTAGGTAACACGTGGAAACGACTTCCATAGCTAAATCAACGATACCCATAGACTTATAAAGGTCGAAATTATATACTTATTTGTTTGAAATGATCATAAACGTAGAGGTGAGCGTTACCGAGTTGTCATAATCATAGAAACGTGATAAATCTACGGATACTACGTAGGTTACACTTCGAAATCCTGTGTTAAACGCTTGGATATCAAGTACCCACTTTATTCAATGAACTTAGACCTACAGGTGAACGTTTCCTTGTTACAATTCTCATTGAAACGTGATAAATCAGTGGTTTCCAGGTAGGTAACACGTGAAAACGACTTCCATAGCCAAATCGACGATACACATAGGGTTAGAAAGATTGAAATTAAATACCCATCTGTTTGAAATGATCATAAACGTAGAGGTGAGCGTTACCGAGTTGTCATAATCATAGAAACGTGATAAATCTACGGATACTACGTAGGTCACACTTGGAAATCCTGTGTTAAACGCTTGGATATCAAGTACCCACTTTATTCAATGGACTTAGACCTACAGGTGAACGTTTCCTTGTTACAATAATCATTGAAACGTGATAAATCTGTGGATTCCAGGTAGGTAACACGTGGAAACGACTTCCATAGCTAAATCAACGATACCCATAGACTTATAAAGGTCGAAATTATATACTTATTTGTTTGAAATGATCATAAACGTAGAGGTGAGCGTTACCGAGTTGTCATAATCATAGAAACGTGATAAATCTACGGATACTACGTAGGTTACACTTGGAAATCCTGTGTTAAACGCTTGGATATCAAGTACCCACTTTATTCAATGAACTTAGACCTACAGGTGAACGTTTCCTTGTTACAATAAACATAAAATCGTGCTAATTCTATGCATACCAGGTAGGAAATACGTTGAAACGATTTCCATGGATCAAGCAAAGACACCCATAGGCTTAGAAAGGTCGGAATTATATACTTATTTGTTTGAAATGATCATAAACGTAGAGGTGAACGTTACCGATTAATCATAATCATAGAAACGTGATAAATCTACGGATACTACGTAGGTTACACTTGGAAATCCTGTGTTAAACGCTTGGATATCAAGTACCCACTTTATTCAATGAACTTAGACCTACAGGTGAACGTTTCCTTGTTACAATTCTCATTGAAACGTGATAAATCAGTGGTTTCCAGGTAGGTAACACGTGAAAACGACTTCCATAGCCAAATCCACGATACACATAGGGTTAGAAAGATTGAAATTAAATACCCATCTGTTTGAAATGATCATAAACGTAGAGGTGAGCGTTACCGAGTTGTCATTATCATAGAAACGTGATAAATCTACGGATACTACGTAGGTTACACTTGGAAATCCTGTGTTAAACGCTTGGATATCAAGTACCCACTTTATTCAATGGACTTAGACCTACAGGTGAACGTTTCCTTGTTACAATAATCATTGAAACGTGATAAATCTGTGGATTCCAGGTAGGTAACACGTGGAATCGACTTCCATAGCTAAATCAACGATACCCATAGACTTATAAAGGTCGAAATTATATACTTATTTGTTTGAAATGATCATAAACGTAGAGGTGAGCGTTACCGAGTTGTCATAATCATAGAAACGTGATAAATCTACGGATACTACGTAGGTTACACTTGGAAATCCTGTGTTAAACGCTTGGATATCAAGTACCCACTTTATTCAATGGACTTAGACCTACAGGTGAACGTTTCCTAGTTACAATAAACATAAAATCGTGCTAATTCTATGCATACCAGGTAGGAAATACGTTGAAACGATTTCCATGGATCAAGCAAAGACACCCATAGGCTTAGAAAGGTCGGAATTATATACTTATTTGTTTGAAATGATCATAAACGTAGAGGTGAGCGTTACCGAGTTGTCATAATCATAGAAACGTGATAAATCTACGGATACTACGTAGGTTACACTTGGAAATCCTGTGTTAAACGCTTGGATATCAAGTACCCACTTTATTCAATGAACTTAGACCTACAGGTGAACGTTTCCTTGTTACAATTCTCATTGAAACGTGATAAATCAGTGGTTTCCAGGTAGGTAACACGTGAAAACGACTTCCATAGCCAAATCCACGATACACATAGGGTTAGAAAGATTGAAATTAAATACCCATCTGTTTGAAATGATCATAAACTTACAGGTGAACGTTACCGAGTTGTCATAATCATAGAAACGTGATAAATCTACGGATACTACGTAGGTTACACTTGGAAATCCTGTGTTAAACGCTTGGATATCAAGTACCCACTTTATTCAATGAACTCAGACCTACAGGTGAACGTTTCCTTGTTACAATTCTCATTGAAACGTGATAAATCAGTGGTTTCCAGGTAGGTAACAAGTGAAAACGACTTCCATAGCCAAATCCACGATACACATAGGGTTAGAAAGATTGAAATTAAATACCCATCTGTTTGAAATGATCATAAACTTACAGGTGAACGTTACCGAGTTCTCATAATCATAGAAATGTGATAAATCTACGGATACTACGTAGGTTACACTTCGAAATCCTGTGTTAAACGCTTGGATATCAAGTACCCACTTTATTCAATGGACTTAGACCTACAGGTGAACGTTTCCTTGTTACAATAATCATTGAAACGTGATAAATCTGTGGATTCCAGGTAGGTAACACGTGGAAACGACTTCCATAGCTAAATCAACGATACCCACAGACTTATAAAGGTCGAAATTATATACTTATTTGTTTGAAATGATCATAAACGTAGAGGTGAGCGTTACCGAGTTGTCATAATCATAGAAACGTGATAAATCTACGGATACTACGTAGGTTACACATGGAAATCCTGTGTTAAACGCTTGGATATCAAGTACACACTTTATTCAATGGACTTAGACCTACAGGTGAACGTTTCCTAGTTACAATAAACATAAAATCGTGCTAATTCTATGCATACCAGGTAGGAAATACGTTGAAACGATTTCCATGGATCAAGCAAAGACACCCATAGGCTTAGAAAGGTCGGAATTATATACCCATTTGTTTGAAATGATCATAAACGTAGAGGTGAACGTTACCGACTTGTCATAATCATAGAAACGTGATAAATCTACGGATACTTCGTAGGTTACACTTGGAAATCCTGTGTTAAGCGCTTGGATATCAAGTACCCACTTTATTCAATGGACTTAGACCTACAGGTGAACGTTTCCTTGTTAGAATAATCATTGAAACGTGATAAATCTGTGGATTCCAGGTAGGTAACACGTGGAAACGACTTCCATAGCTAAATCAACGATACCCATAGACTTATAAAGGTCGAAATTATATACTTATTTGTTTGAAATGATCATAAACGTAGAGGTGAGCGTTACCGAGTTGTCATAATCATAGAAACGTGATAAATCTACGGATACTACGTAGGTTACACTTGGAAATCCTGTGTTAAACGCTTGGATATCAAGTACCCACTTTATTCAATGGACTTAGACCTGCAGGTGAACGTTTCCTTGTTACAATAATCATTGAAACGTGATAAATCAGTGGTTTCCAGGTAGGTAACACGTGAAAACGACTTCCATAGCCAAATCCACGATACACATAGGGTTAGAAAGATTGAAATTAAATACCCATCTGTTTGAAATGATCATAAACGTAGAGGTGAGCGTTACCGAGTTGTCATAATCATAGAAACGTGATAAATCTACGGATACTACGTAGGTTACACTTGGAAATCCTGTGTTAAACGCTTGGATATCAAGTACCCACTTTATTCAATGGACTTAGACCTACAGGTGAACGTTTCCTTGTTACAATAATCATTGAAACGTGATAAATCTGTGGACTCCAGGTAGGTAACACGTGGAAACGACTTCCATAGCTAAATCAACGATACCCACAGACTTATAAAGGTCGAAATTATATACTTATTTGTTTGAAATGATCATAAACGTAGAGGTGAGCGTTACCGAGTTGTCATAATCATAGAAACGTGATAAATCTACGGATACTACGTAGGTTACACATGGAAATCCTGTGTTAAACGCTTGGATATCAAGTACACACTTTATTCAATGGACTTAGACCTACAGGTGAACGTTTCCTAGTTACAATAAACATAAAATCGTGCTAATTCTATGCATACCAGGTAGGAAATACGTTGAAACGATTTCCATGGATCAAGCAAAGACACCCATAGGCTTAGAAAGGTCGGAATTATATACTTATTTGTTTGAAATGATCATAAACGTAGAGGTGAGCGTTACCGAGTTGTCATAATCATAGAAACGTGATAAATCTACGGATACTACGTAGGTTACACTTGGAAATCCTGTGTTAAACGCTTGGATATCAAGTACCCACTTTATTCAATGAACTTAGACCTACAGGTGAACGTTTCCTTGTTACAATTCTCATTGAAACGTGATAAATCAGTGGTTTCCAGGTAGGTAACAAGTGAAAACGACTTCCATAGCCAAATCCACGATACACATAGGGTTAGAAAGATTGAAATTAAATACCCATCTGTTTGAAATGATCATAAACTTACAGGTGAACGTTACCGAGTTCTCATAATCATAGAAATGTGATAAATCTACGGATACTACGTAGGTTACACTTCGAAATCCTGTGTTAAACGCTTGGATATCAAGTACCCACTTTATTCAATGGACTTAGACCTACAGGTGAACGTTTCCTTGTTACAATAATCATTGAAACGTGATAAATCTGTGGATTCCAGGTAGGTAACACGTGGAAACGACTTCCATAGCTAAATCAACGATACCCACAGACTTATAAAGGTCGAAATTATATACTTATTTGTTTGAAATGATCATAAACGTAGAGGTGAGCGTTACCGAGTTGTCATAATCATAGAAACGTGATAAATCTACGGATACTACGTAGGTTACACATGGAAATCCTGTGTTAAACGCTTGGATATCAAGTACACACTTTATTCAATGGACTTAGACCTACAGGTGAACGTTTCCTAGTTACAATAAACATAAAATCGTGCTAATTCTATGCATACCAGGTAGGAAATACGTTGAAACGATTTCCATGGATCAAGCAAAGACACCCATAGGCTTAGAAAGGTCGGAATTATATACCCATTTGTTTGAAATGATCATAAACGTAGAGGTGAACGTTACCGACTTGTCATAATCATAGAAACGTGATAAATCTACGGATACTTCGTAGGTTACACTTGGAAATCCTGTGTTAAGCGCTTGGATATCAAGTACCCACTTTATTCAATGGACTTAGACCTACAGGTGAACGTTTCCTTGTTAGAATAATCATTGAAACGTGATAAATCTGTGGATTCCAGGTAGGTAACACGTGGAAACGACTTCCATAGCTAAATCAACGATACCCATAGACTTATAAAGGTCGAAATTATATACTTATTTGTTTGAAATGATCATAAACGTAGAGGTGAGCGTTACCGAGTTGTCATAATCATAGAAACGTGATAAATCTACGGATACTACGTAGGTTACACTTGGAAATCCTGTGTTAAACGCTTGGATATCAAGTACCCACTTTATTCAATGGACTTAGACCTGCAGGTGAACGTTTCCTTGTTACAATAATCATTGAAACGTGATAAATCAGTGGTTTCCAGGTAGGTAACACGTGAAAACGACTTCCATAGCCAAATCCACGATACACATAGGGTTAGAAAGATTGAAATTAAATACCCATCTGTTTGAAATGATCATAAACGTAGAGGTGAGCGTTACCGAGTTGTCATAATCATAGAAACGTGATAAATCTACGGATACTACGTAGGTTACACTTGGAAATCCTGTGTTAAACGCTTGGATATCAAGTACCCACTTTATTCAATGAACTCAGACCTACAGGTGAACGTTTCCTTGTTACAATTCTCATTGAAACGTGATAAATCAGTGGTTTCCAGGTAGGTAACAAGTGAAAACGACTTCCATAGCCAAATCCACGATACACATAGGCTTAGAAAGGTCGGAATTATATACCCATTTGTTTGAAATGATCATAAACGTAGAGGTGAACGTTACCGACTTGTCATAATCATAGAAACGTGATAAATCTACGGATACTTCGTAGGTTACACTTGGAAATCCTGTGTTAAGCGCTTGGATATCAAGTACCCACTTTATTCAATGGACTTAGACCTACAGGTGAACGTTTCCTTGTTAGAATAATCATTGAAACGTGATAAATCTGTGGATTCCAGGTAGGTAACACGTGGAAACGACTTCCATAGCTAAATCAACGATACCCATAGACTTATAAAGGTCGAAATTATATACTTATTTGTTTGAAATGATCATAAACGTAGAGGTGAGCGTTACCGAGTTGTCATAATCATAGAAACGTGATAAATCTACGGATACTACGTAGGTTACACTTCGAAATCCTGTGTTAAACGCTTGGATATCAAGTACCCACTTTATTCAATGAACTTAGACCTACAGGTGAACGTTTCCTTGTTACAATTCTCATTGAAACGTGATAAATCAGTGGTTTCCAGGTAGGTAACACGTGAAAACGACTTCCATAGCCAAATCCACGATACACATAGGGTTAGAAAGATTGAAATTAAATACCCATCTGTTTGAAATGATCATAAACGTAGAGGTGAGCGTTACCGAGTTGTCATAATCATAGAAACGTGATAAATCTACGGATACTACGTAGGTCACACTTGGAAATCCTGTGTTAAACGCTTGGATATCAAGTACCCACTTTATTCAATGGACTTAGACCTACAGGTGAACGTTTCCTTGTTACAATAATCATTGAAACGTGATAAATCTGTGGATTCCAGGTAGGTAACACGTGGAAACGACTTCCATAGCTAAATCAACGATACCCATAGACTTATAAAGGTCGAAATTATATACTTATTTGTTTGAAATGATCATAAACGTAGAGGTGAGCGTTACCGAGTTGTCATAATCATAGAAACGTGATAAATCTACGGATACTACGTAGGTTACATTTGGAAATCCTGTGTTAAACGCTTGGATATCAAGTACCCACTTTATTCAATGGACTTAGACCTACAGGAGAACGTTTCCTTGTTACAATAATCATTAAAACGTGATAAATCAGTGGTTTCCAGGTAGGTAACACGTGGAAACGACTTCCATAGCTAAATCAACGATACCCATAGACTTATAAAGGTTGAAATTATATACTTATTTGTTTGAAATGATCATAAACGTAGAGGTGAGCGTTACCGAGTTGTCATAATCATAGAAACGTGATAAATCTACGGATACTACGTAGGCTACACTTGGAAATCCTGTGTTAAACGCTTGGATATCAAGTACCCACTTTATTCAATGGACTTAGACCTACAGGTGAACGTTTCCTTGTTACAATAATCATTGAAACGTGATAAATCTGTGGATTCCAGGTAGGTAACACGTGGAAACGACTTCTATAGCTAAATCAACAATACCCATAGACTTATAAAGGTCGAAATTATATACTTATTTGTTTGAAATGATCATAAACGTAGAGGTGAGCGTTACCTAGTTGTCATAATCATAGAAACGTGATAAATCTACGGATACTACGTAGGTTACACTTGGAAATCCTGTGTTAAACGCTTGGATATCAAGTACCCACTTTATTCAATGAACTTAGACCTACAGGTGAACGTTTCCTTGTTACAATAAACATAAAATCGTGCTAATTCTATGCATACCAGGTAGGAAATACGTTGAAACGATTTCCATGGATCAAGCAAAGACACCCATAGGCTTAGAAAGGTCGGAATTATATACTTATTTGTTTGAAATGATCATAAACGTAGAGGTGAGCGTTACCGAGTTGTCATAATCATAGAAACGTGATAAATCTACGGATACTACGTAGGTTACACTTGGAAATCCTGTGTTAAACGCTTGGATATCAAGTACCCACTTTATTCAATGAACTTAGACCTACAGGTGAACGTTTCCTTGTTACAATTCTCATTGAAACGTGATAAATCAGTGGTTTCCAGGTAGGTAACACGTGAAAACGACTTCCATAGCCAAATCCACGATACACATAGGGTTAGAAAGATTGAAATTAAATACCCATCTGTTTGAAATGATCATAAACGTAGAGGTGAGCGTTACCGAGTTGTCATTATCATAGAAACGTGATAAATCTACGGATACTACGTAGGTTACACTTGGAAATCCTGTGTTAAACGCTTGGATATCAAGTACCCACTTTATTCAATGGACTTAGACCTACAGGTGAACGTTTCCTTGTTACAATAATCATTGAAACGTGATAAATCTGTGGATTCCAGGTAGGTAACACGTGGAATCGACTTCCATAGCTAAATCAACGATACCCATAGACTTATAAAGGTCGAAATTATATACTTATTTGTTTGAAATGATCATAAACGTAGAGGTGAGCGTTACCGAGTTGTCATAATCATAGAAACGTGATAAATCTACGGATACTACGTAGGTTACACTTGGAAATCCTGTGTTAAACGCTTGGATATCAAGTACCCACTTTATTCAATGGACTTAGACCTACAGGTGAACGTTTCCTTGTTAGAATAATCATTGAAACGTGATAAATCTGTGGATTCCAGGTAGGTAACACGTGGAAACGACTTCCATAGCTAAATCAACGATACCCATAGACTTATAAAGGTCGAAATTATATACTTATTTGTTTGAAATGATCATAAACGTAGAGGTGAGCGTTACCGAGTTGTCATAATCATAGAAACGTGATAAATCTACGGATACTACGTAGGTTACACTTCGAAATCCTGTGTTAAACGCTTGGATATCAAGTACCCACTTTATTCAATGAACTTAGACCTACAGGTGAACGTTTCCTTGTTACAATTCTCATTGAAACGTGATAAATCAGTGGTTTCCAGGTAGGTAACACGTGAAAACGACTTCCATAGCCAAATCGACGATACACATAGGGTTAGAAAGATTGAAATTAAATACCCATCTGTTTGAAATGATCATAAACGTAGAGGTGAGCGTTACCGAGTTGTCATAATCATAGAAACGTGATAAATCTACGGATACTACGTAGGTCACACTTGGAAATCCTGTGTTAAACGCTTGGATATCAAGTACCCACTTTATTCAATGGACTTAGACCTACAGGTGAACGTTTCCTTGTTACAATAATCATTGAAACGTGATAAATCTGTGGATTCCAGGTAGGTAACACGTGGAAACGACTTCCATAGCTAAATCAACGATACCCATAGACTTATAAAGGTCGAAATTATATACTTATTTGTTTGAAATGATCATAAACGTAGAGGTGAGCGTTACCGAGTTGTCATAATCATAGAAACGTGATAAATCTACGGATACTACGTAGGTTACACTTGGAAATCCTGTGTTAAACGCTTGGATATCAAGTACCCACTTTATTCAATGAACTTAGACCTACAGGTGAACGTTTCCTTGTTACAATAAACATAAAATCGTGCTAATTCTATGCATACCAGGTAGGAAATACGTTGAAACGATTTCCATGGATCAAGCAAAGACACCCATAGGCTTAGAAAGGTCGGAATTATATACTTATTTGTTTGAAATGATCATAAACGTAGAGGTGAACGTTACCGATTAATCATAATCATAGAAACGTGATAAATCTACGGATACTACGTAGGTTACACTTGGAAATCCTGTGTTAAACGCTTGGATATCAAGTACCCACTTTATTCAATGAACTTAGACCTACAGGTGAACGTTTCCTTGTTACAATTCTCATTGAAACGTGATAAATCAGTGGTTTCCAGGTAGGTAACACGTGAAAACGACTTCCATAGCCAAATCCACGATACACATAGGGTTAGAAAGATTGAAATTAAATACCCATCTGTTTGAAATGATCATAAACGTAGAGGTGAGCGTTACCGAGTTGTCATTATCATAGAAACGTGATAAATCTACGGATACTACGTAGGTTACACTTGGAAATCCTGTGTTAAACGCTTGGATATCAAGTACCCACTTTATTCAATGGACTTAGACCTACAGGTGAACGTTTCCTTGTTACAATAATCATTGAAACGTGATAAATCTGTGGATTCCAGGTAGGTAACACGTGGAATCGACTTCCATAGCTAAATCAACGATACCCATAGACTTATAAAGGTCGAAATTATATACTTATTTGTTTGAAATGATCATAAACGTAGAGGTGAGCGTTACCGAGTTGTCATAATCATAGAAACGTGATAAATCTACGGATACTACGTAGGTTACACTTGGAAATCCTGTGTTAAACGCTTGGATATCAAGTACCCACTTTATTCAATGGACTTAGACCTACAGGTGAACGTTTCCTAGTTACAATAAACATAAAATCGTGCTAATTCTATGCATACCAGGTAGGAAATACGTTGAAACGATTTCCATGGATCAAGCAAAGACACCCATAGGCTTAGAAAGGTCGGAATTATATACTTATTTGTTTGAAATGATCATAAACGTAGAGGTGAGCGTTACCGAGTTGTCATAATCATAGAAACGTGATAAATCTACGGATACTACGTAGGTTACACTTGGAAATCCTGTGTTAAACGCTTGGATATCAAGTACCCACTTTATTCAATGAACTTAGACCTACAGGTGAACGTTTCCTTGTTACAATTCTCATTGAAACGTGATAAATCAGTGGTTTCCAGGGAGGTAACACGTGAAAACGACTTCCATAGCCAAATCCACGATACACATAGGGTTAGAAAGATTGAAATTAAATACCCATCTGTTTGAAATGATCATAAACTTACAGGTGAACGTTACCGAGTTGTCATAATCATAGAAACGTGATAAATCTACG
Organism: Muscidifurax raptorellus; assembly: GCA_020010945.3. NCBI lineage: Eukaryota > Metazoa > Arthropoda > Insecta > Hymenoptera > Pteromalidae > Muscidifurax > Muscidifurax raptorellus. Next base: position 28,182,063 of record CM052080.1, on the reverse strand, counting down.
GATACTACGTAGGTTACACTTGGAAATCCTGTGTTAAACGCTTGGATATCAAGTACCCACTTTATTCAATGAACTCAGACCTACAGGTGAACGTTTCCTTGTTACAATTCTCATTGAAACGTGATAAATCAGTGGTTTCCAGGTAGGTAACAAGTGAAAACGACTTCCATAGCCAAATCCACGATACACATAGGGTTAGAAAGATTGAAATTAAATACCCATCTGTTTGAAATGATCATAAACTTACAGGTGAACGTTACCGAGTTCTCATAATCATAGAAATGTGATAAATCTACGGATACTACGTAGGTTACACTTCGAAATCCTGTGTTAAACGCTTGGATATCAAGTACCCACTTTATTCAATGGACTTAGACCTACAGGTGAACGTTTCCTTGTTACAATAATCATTGAAACGTGATAAATCTGTGGATTCCAGGTAGGTAACACGTGGAAACGACTTCCATAGCTAAATCAACGATACCCACAGACTTATAAAGGTCGAATCTATATACTTATTTGTTTGAAATGATCATAAACGTAGAGGTGAGCGTTACCGAGTTGTCATAATCATAGAAACGTGATAAATCTACGGATACTACGTAGGTTACACATGGAAATCCTGTGTTAAACGCTTGGATATCAAGTACCCACTTTATTCAATGACTTAGACCTACAGGTGAACGTTTCCCTGTTACAATAATCATTGAAACGTGATAAATCTGTGGATTCCAGGTAGGTAACACGTGGAAACGACTTCCATAGCTAAATCAACGATACCCACAGACTTATAAAGGTCGAAATTATATACTTATTTGTTTGAAATGATCATAAACGTAGAGGTGAGCGTTACCGAGTTGTCATAATCATAGAAACGTGATAAATCTACGGATACTACGTAGGTTACACATGGAAATCCTGTGTTAAACGCTTGGATATCAAGTACACACTTTATTCAATGGACTTAGACCTACAGGTGAACGTTTCCTAGTTACAATAAACATAAAATCGTGCTAATTCTATGCATACCAGGTAGGAAATACGTTGAAACGATTTCCATGGATCAAGCAAAGACACCCATAGGCTTAGAAAGGTCGGAATTATATACCCATTTGTTTGAAATGATCATAAACGTAGAGGTGAACGTTACCGACTTGTCATAATCATAGAAACGTGATAAATCTACGGATACTTCGTAGGTTACACTTGGAAATCCTGTGTTAAGCGCTTGGATATCAAGTACCCACTTTATTCAATGGACTTAGACCTACAGGTGAACGTTTCCTTGTTAGAATAATCATTGAAACGTGATAAATCTGTGGATTCCAGGTAGGTAACACGTGGAAACGACTTCCATAGCTAAATCAACGATACCCATAGACTTATAAAGGTCGAAATTATATACTTATTTGTTTGAAATGATCATAAACGTAGAGGTGAGCGTTACCGAGTTGTCATAATCATAGAAACGTGATAAATCTACGGATACTACGTAGGTTACACTTGGAAATCCTGTGTTAAACGCTTGGATATCAAGTACCCACTTTATTCAATGGACTTAGACCTACAGGTGAACGTTTCCTTGTTACAATAATCATTGAAACGTGATAAATCAGTGGTTTCCAGGTAGGTAACACGTGAAAACGACTTCCATAGCCAAATCCACGATACACATAGGGTTAGAAATATTGAAATTAAATACCCATCTGTTTGAAATGATCATAAACTTACAGGTGAACGTTACCGAGTTGTCATAATCATAGAAACGTGATAAATCTACGGATACTACGTAGGTTACACTTCGAAATCCTGTGTTAAACGCTTGGATATCAAGTACCCACTTTATTCAATGGACTGAGACCTACAGGTGAACGTTTCCTTGTTACAATAATCATTGAAACGTGATAAATCTGTGGATTCCAGGTAGGTAACACGTGGAAACGACTTCCATAGCTAAATCAACGATACCCATAGACTTATAAAGGTCGAAATTATATACTTATTTGTTTGAAATGATCATAAACGTAGAGGTGAGCGTTACCGAGTTGTCATAATCATAGAAACGTGATAAATCTACGGATACTACGTAGGTTACACTTGGAAATCCTGTGTTAAACGCTTGGATATCAAGTACCCACTTTATTCAATGGACTTAGACCTACAGGTGAACGTTTCCTTGTTACAATAATCATTGAAACGTGATAAATCTGTGGATTCCAGGTAGGTAACACGTGGAAACGACTTCCATAGCTAAATCAACGATACCCATAGACTTATAAAGGTCGAAATTATATACTTATTTGTTTGAAATGATCATAAACGTAGAGGTGAGCGTTACCGAGTTGTCATAATCATAGAAACGTGATAAATCTACGGATACTACGTAGGTTACACTTGGAAATCCTGTGTTAAACGCTTGGATATCAAGTACCCACTTTATTCAATGGACTTAGACCTACAGGTGAACGTTTCCTTGTTACAATAATCATTGAAACGTGATAAATCAGTGGTTTCCAGGTAGGTAACACGTGAAAACGACTTCCATAGCCAAATCCACGATACACATAGGGTTAGAAAGATTGAAATTAAATACCCATCTGTTTGAAATGATCATAAACTTACAGGTGAACGTTACCGAGTTGTCATAATCATAGAAACGTGATAAATCTACGGATACTACGTAGGTTACACTTCGAAATCCTGTGTTAAACGCTTGGATATCAAGTACCCACTTTATTCAATGGACTGAGACCTACAGGTGAACGTTTCCTTGTTACAATAATCATTGAAACGTGATAAATCTGTGGATTCCAGGTAGGTAACACGTGGAAACGAGTTCCATAGCTAAATCAACGATACCCATAGACTTATAAAGGTCGAAATTATATACTTATTTGTTTGAAATGATCATAAACGTAGAGGTGAGCGTTACCGAGTTGTCATAATCATAAAAACGTGATAAATCTACGGATACTACGTAGGTTACACTTGGAAATCCTGTGTTAAACGCTTGGATATCAAGTACCCACTTTATTCAATGAACTTAGACCTACAGGTGAACGTTTCCTAGTTACAATAAACATAAAATCGTGCTAATTCTATGCATACCAGGTAGGAAATACGTTGAAACGATTTCCATGGATCAAGCAAAGACACCCATAGGCTTAGAAAGGTCGGAATTATATACCCATTTGTTTGATATGATCATAAACGTAGAGGTGAACGTTACCGACTTGTCATAATCATAGAAACGTGATAAATCTACGGATACTTCGTAGGTTACACTTGGAAATCCTGTGTTAAGCGCTTGGATATCAAGTACCCACTTTATTCAATGGACTTAGACCTACAGGTGAACGTTTCCTTGTTAAAATAATCATTGAAACGTGATAAATCTATGGATTCCAGGTAGGTAAGACGTGGGAACAATTGCCATGGATAAATCAACGATACCCATAAGGTTAGCAAGGTCGAAATTAAATACATATCTGTTTGAAGTGATCATAAACTTACAGCTGAACGTTTCCTAGTTGCAATAAACTTAAAACCGTGCTAATTCTATGCATACCAGGTTGGAAATACGTTGAAACGATTTCCATGGATCAAGCAACGACACCCATAGGCTTAGAAAGATTGAAATTAAATACCCATCTGTTTGAAGTGGTCATAAACGTGCAGGTGAACGTTTCCGAGTTGTCATAATCAAAGAAACGTGATAAATCTACGGATACTTCGTAGGTTACACTTGGAAATCCTGTGCTATACGCTTGGATATCAAGTACCCACTTTATTCAATGGACTTAAACCTACAGGTGAACGTTTCCTTGTTACAATAATCATTGAAACGTGATAAATCTATGGATTCCAGGTAGGTGGGACGTGGAAACGACTTCCATAGCTAAATCAACGATACCCATAGGGTTAGCAAGGTCGAAATTAAATACCCATCTGTTTGAAATGATCATAAACTTACAGGTGAACGTTACCTAGTTGCAATGTACATAAAATCGTGGTAATTCTATGCATACCAGGTAGGAAACACGTTGAAACGATTTCCATGGATCAAGCAAAGACACCCATAGGCTTAGAAAGGTCGAAATTATATACTTATTTGTTTGAAATGATCATAAACGTAGAGGTGAACGTTACCGAGTTGTCATAATCATAGAAACGTGATAAATCTACGGATACTACGTAGGTTACACTTGGAAATCCTGTGTTAAACGCTTGGATATCAAGTACCCACTTTATTCAATGGACTTAAACCTACAGGTGAACGTTTCCTAGTTACAATAATCATTGAAACGTGATTAATCTATGGATTCCATTGTAGGTGGGGCGTGGAAACGACTTCCATAGCTAAATCAACGATACCCATAGGGTTAGCAAGGTCGAAATTAAATACCAATCTGTTTGAAATGATCATAAACGTACAGGTGAACGTTTCCGAGTTGTCATAATCATAGAAAAGTGTTAAATCTACGTATACTCCGTAGGTTACACTTGGAAATCCTGAGCTATACGCTTGGATATCAATTACCCACTTTATTCAATGAACTTAGACCTACAGGTGAACGTTTCCTAGTTACAATAATCATTGAAACGTGATAAATCTGTGGATTCCAGGTAGGTAAAACGTGGGAACAATTGCCATGGATAAATCAACGATACCCATAGGCTTAGCGAGGTCGAAATTAAATATCCATCTGTTTGAAATGATCATAAACGTAGAGGTGACCGTTTCCGAGTTGTCATAATCATAGAAACGTGATAAATCTACGGATACTACGTAGGTTACACTTGGAATTCCTGTGTTAAACTCTTGGATATCAAGTACCCACTTCATTCAATGGACTTAAACCTACAGGTGAACGTTTCCTAGTTACAATAATCATTGAAACGTGATAAATCAGTGGATTCCAGGTAGGTAACACGTGGGAACGATTGCCATGGATAAATCAACGATACCCATAGGGTTAACAACGTCGAAATTAAATACATATTTGTTTGAAGTGATCATAAACTTACAGGTGAACGTTCCCTAGTTGCAATGAAAATAAAATCGTGGTAATTCTATGCATACCAGGAAGTAAATACGTTGAAACGATTTACATGGATCAAGCAGCTACACCCATAGGCTTGGAAAGATTAAAATTTAATACCCATCTATTTGAAATAATCATAAACGTACAGGTGTACGTTTCCAAGTTGTCATAATCATAGTAACGTGATAAATCTTCGGATACTTCGTAGGTTACACTTGGAAATCCTGTGCTACACGCTTGGATATCAAATACCCACTTTATTCAATAGACTTAAAACTACAGGTGAACGTTCCCTAGTTACAATAAGCATTGAAACGTGATAAATCTGTGGATTCCAGGTATGTAAGACGTGGGAACAATTGCCATGGATACATCAACGATACCCATAGGGTTAGCAACGTCGAAATTAAATACATATTTGTTAGAAGTGATCATAAACTTACAGGTGAACGTTCCCTAGTTGCAATGAAAATAAAATCGTGGTAATTCTATGCATACGAGGTAGGAAATACGTTGAAACGATTTCCATGGATCAAGCAACGACACCCATAGGCTTAGAAAGATTGAAATTAAATACCCATCTGTTTGAAATGATCATAAACTTACAGGTGAACGTTTCCGAGTTGTAATAATCATAGAAATATGATAAACCTACGGTTACTACGTAGGTTACACTTGAAATTCCTGTGCTATACGCTTGGATATCACGTACCCACTTTATTCAATGAACTTAGACCTACAGGTGAACGTTTCCTTGTTACAATAATCATTGAAACGTGATAAATCTATGGATTCCAGGTAGGTGGGACGTGGAAACGACTTCCATAGCTAAATCAACGATACCCATAGGGTTAGCATCGTCGAAATTAAATACATATCTGTTTGAAGTGATCATAAACATACAGCTGAACGTTTCCTAGTTGCAATAAACATAAAATCTTGCTAATTCTATGCATACCACGTAAGAAATACGTTGAAACGATTTCCATGGATCAAGCAACGACACACATAGGCTTAGAAAGATGGAAATTAAGTACCCATCTGTTTGAAATGATCATAAACTTACAGGTGAACGTTTCCGAGTTGTCATAATCATAGAAAAGTGATAAATCTACGGATACTTCGTAGTTTACACTTGGAAATCCTGTGTTAAACGCTTGGATATCAAGTACCCACTTTATTCAATGGACTTAAACTTACGGGTGAACGTTTCCTTGTTACAATTCTCATTGAAACGTGATGAATCAGTGGTTTCCAGTTAGGTAACACGTGAAAACGACTTCCATAGCTAAATCAACGATACCCATAGGGTTAGCAAGGTCGAAATTAAATACCCATCTGTTTGAAATGATCATAAACTTACAGGTGAACGTTCCCTAGTTGCAATGAACATAAAATTGTGGTTATTCTATGCATACCAGGTAGGAAATACGTTGATACGATTTCCATGGATCAAGCAACGGCACCTATAGGCTTAGAAAGATTGAAATTAATTACCCATCTGTTTGAAATGATCATAAACGTACAGGTGAACGTTTCCGAGTTGTCATAATCATAGAAAAGTGTTAAATCTACGTATACTCCGTAGGTTACACTTGGAAATCCTGTGCTATACGCTTGGATATCAATTACCCACTTTATTCAATGAACTTAGACCTACAGGTGAACGTTTCCTAGTTACAATAATCATTGAAACGTGATAAATCTGTGGATTCCAGGTAGGTAAGACGTGGGAACAATTGCCATGGATAAATCAACGATACCCATAGGCTTAGCGAGGTCGAAATTAAATACCCATCTGTTTGAAATGATCATAAACGTAGAGGTGACCGTTTCCGAGTTGTCATAATCATAGAAACGTGATAAATCTACGGTTACTACGTAGGTTACACTTGGAAATCCTGTGCTACACGCTTGGATATCAAATACCCACTTTATTCAATGAACTTAGACCTACAGGTGAACGTTTCCTTGTTACAATAATCATTGAAACGTGACAAATAAGTGGATTCCAGGTAGGTAACACGTGGGAACGATAACCATGGATAAATCCACGATACCCATAGGGTTAGCAAGGTCGAAATTAAATACATATTTGTTAGAAGTGATCATAAACTTACAGGTGAACGTTCCCTAGTTGCAATGAAAATAAAATCGTGGTAATTCTATGCATACCAGGTAGGAAATACGTTGAAACGATTTCCATGGATCAAGCAACGACACCCATAGGCTTAGAAAGATTGAAATTAAATACCCATCTGTTTGAAATGATCATAAACTTACAGGTGAACGTTTCCGAGTTGTTATAATCATAGAAATATGATAAATCTACGGTTACTACGTAGGTTACACTTGAAATTCCTGTGCTATACGCTTGGATATCACGTACCCACTTTATTCAATGAACTTAGACCTACAGCTGAACGTTTCCTTGTTACAATAATCATTGAAACGTGATAAATCTATGGATTCCAGGTAGGTGTGACGTGGAAACGACTTCCATAGCTAAATCAACGATACCCATAGGGTTAGCAACGTCGAAATTAAATACATATCTGTTTGAAGTGATCATAAACATACAGCTGAACGTTTCCTAGTTGCAATAAACATAAAATCTTGCTAATTCTATGCATACCACGTAAGAAATACGTTGAAACGATTTCCATGGATCAAGCAACGACACCCATAGGCTTAGAAAGATTGAAATTCAATACCCTTCTATTTGACATGATCATAAACGTACAGGTGAACGTTTCCGAGTTGTCATAATCATAGAAACGTGATAAATCTACGGCTACCTCGTAGGTTACACTTGGAAATCCTGTGCTATACGCTTGGATATCAAGTACCCACTTTATTCAATGAACTTAGACCTACAGGTGAACGTTTCCTAGTTACAATAATCATTGAAACGTGATAAATCTGTGGATTTCAGATAGGTAAGACGTGGGAACAATTGCCATGGATAAATCAACGATACCCATAGGGTTAGCAACGTCGAAATTAAATACATATCTGTTTGAAGTGATCATAAACGTAGAGGTGAGCGTTACCGAGTTGTCATAATCATAGAAACGTGATAAATCTACGGATTCTACGTAGGTTACAGTTGGAAATCCTGTGCTAAACGCTTGGAAACGACTTCCATAGCTAAATCAACGATACCCATAGGGTTAGCAAGGTCGAAATTAAATACCCATCTGTTTGAAATGATCGTAAGCTTACAGGTGAACGTTACCTAGTTGCAATGAACATAAAATCGTGGTAATTCTATGCATACCAGGTAGGAAACACGTTGAAACGATTTCCATGGATCAAGCAACGACACCCATAGGCTTAGAAAGATTGAAATTCAATACCCATCTGTTTGAAATGATCATGAACGTAGAGGTAAACGTTACCGAGTTGTCATAGTCATAGAAACGTGATAAATCTACATATACTTCGTAGTTTACACTTGGAAATCCTGTGTTAAACGCTTCGATATCAAGTACCCACTTTATTCAATAGACTTAAAACTACAGGTGAACGTTTCCTAGTTACAATAATCACTAAAACGTGATAAATCTGTGGATTCCAGGTAGGTAAGACGGGGGAACAAATGCCATGGATAAATGAAAGATACCCATAGGGTTAGCAAGGTCGAAATTAAATACCCATCTGTTTGAAATGATCATGAACTTACAGGTGAACGTTTCCAAGTTGTCATAATCATAGAAATGTGATAAATCTGTGGATTCCAGGTATGTAAGACGTGGGAACAATTGCCATGGATACATCAACGATACCCATAGGGTTAGCAACGTCGAAATTAAATACATATTTGTTTGAAGTGATCATAAACTTACAGGTGAACGTTCCCTAGTTGCAATGAAAATAAAATCGTGGTAATTCTATGCATACCAGGTAGGAAATACGTTGAAACGATTTCCATGGATCAAGCAACGACACCCATAGGCTTAGAAAGATTGAAATTAAATACCCATCTGTTTGAAATGATCATAAACTTACAGGTGAACGTTTCCGAGTTGTCATAATCATAGAAATATGATAAATCTACGGTTACTACGTAGGTTACACTTGGAATTCCTGTGCTATACGCTTGGATATCACGTACCCACTTTATTCAATGAACTTAGACCTACAGGTGAACGTTTCCTTGTTACAATAATCATTGAAACGTGATAAATCTATGGATTCCAGGTAGGTGTGACGTGGAAACGACTTCCATAGCTAAATCAACGATACCCATAGGGTTAGCAACGTCGAAATTAAATACATATCTGTTTGAAGTGATCATAAACATACAGCTGAACGTTTCCTAGTTGCAATAAACATAAAATCTTGCTAATTCTATGCATACCACGTAAGAAATACGTTGAAACGATTTCCATGGATCAAGCAACGACACCCATAGGCTTAGAAAGATTGAAATTCAATACCCTTCTATTTGACATGATCATAAACGTACAGGTGAACGTTTCCGAGTTGTCATAATCATAGAAACGTGATAAATCTACGGCTGCCTCGTAGGTTACACTTGGAAATCCTGTGCTATACGCTTGGATATCAAGTACCCACTTTATTCAAGGAACTTAGACCTACAGGTGAACGTTTCCTAGTTACAATAATCATTGAAACGTGATAAATCTGTGGATTTCAGATAGGTAAGACGTGGGAACAATTGCAATGGATAAATCAACGATACCAATAGGGTTAGCAACGTCGAAATTAAATACATATCTGTTTGAAGTGATCATAAACGTAGAGGTGAACGTTACCGAGTTGTCATAATCATAGAAACGTGATAAATCTACGGATTCTACGTAGGTTACAGTTGGAATTCCTGTGCTATACGCTTGGATATCAAGTACCCACTTTATTCAATGGACTTAAACCTACAGGTGAACGTTTCCTAGTTACAATAATCATTGAAACGTGATAAATCTATGGATTCCAGGTAGGTGGGACGTTGAAACAATTTCCATGGATCAAGCAACGACACCCATAGGCTTAGAAAGATTGAAATTAAATACCCATCTGTTTGAAATGATCATAAACTTACAGGTGAACGTTTCCTAAATGTCATAATCATAGAACCGTGATAAATCGACGGATACTACGTAGGTTACAGTTGGAAATCCTGTGCTAAACGCTTGGATATCAAGTACCCACTTTATTCAATAAACTTAGACCTACAGGTGAACGTTTCCTAGTTACAATAATCATTCAAACGTGATAAATCTGTGGATTTCAGGTAGGTAACACGTGGGAACGATTACCATGGATAAATCAACGATACCCATAGGGTTAGTAACGTCAAAATTAAATACATATCTGTTTGAAGTGATCATAAACTTACAGGTGAACGTTTCCTAGTTGAAATAAACATAAAATCGTGCTAATTCTATGCATACCAGGTAGGAAATACGTCGAACCGATTTCCATGGATCAAGCAACGACACCCATAGGCTTACAAAGATTGAAATTAAATACCCATCTGTTTGAAATGATCATCAACGTAGAGGTGAACGTTACCGAGTTGTCATAACCATAGAAACGTGATAAATCTACGGATACTTCGTAGGTTACACTTGGAAATCCTGTGCTATACGCTTGGATATCAAGTACCCACTTTATTCAATGAACTTAGACCTACAGGTTAACGTTTCCTTGTTACAATAATCATTGAAACGTGATAAATCAGTGGATTCCAGGTAGGTAATACGTGGGAACGATTACCATGGATAAATCCACGATACCCATAGGGTTAGCAAGGTCGAAATTAAATACCCATCTGTTTGAAATGATCATAAACTTACGGGTGAACGTTCCCTAGTTACAATAATCATTGAAACGTGATAAATCTGTGGATTCCAGGTATGTAAGACGTGGGAACAATTGCCATGGATACATCAACGATACCCATAGGCTTAGAAAGATTGAATTTAAATACCCATCTGTTTGAAATGATCATAAACTTACAGGTGAACGTTTCCTAAATGTCATAATCATAGAACCGTGATAAATCGACGGATACTACGTAGGTTACAGTTGGAAATCCTGTGCTAAACGCTTGGATATCAAGTACCCACTTTATTCAATAAACTTAGACCTACAGGTTAACGTTTCCTTGTTACAATAATCATTGAAACGTGATAAATCAGTGGATTCCGGTAGGTAACACGTGAAAACGACTTCCATAGCTAAATCAACGATACCCATAGGTTTAGAAAGGTTGAAATTAAATACCCATCTGTTTGAAATGATCATAAACTTACAGGTGAACGTTTCCTAAATGTCATAATCATAGAACCGTGATAAATCGACGGATACTACGTAGGTTACAGTTGGAAATCCTGTGCTAAACGCTTGGATATCAAGTACCCACTTTATTCAATAAACTTAGACCTACAGGTGAACGTTTCCTAGTTACAATAATCATTCAAACGTGATAAATCTGTGGATTTCAGGTAGGTAACACGTGGGAACGATTACCATGGATAAATCAACGATACCCATAGGGTTAGTAACGTCAAAATTAAATACATATCTGTTTGAAGTGATCATAAACTTACAGGTGAACGTTTCCTAGTTGAAATAAACATAAAATCGTGCTAATTCTATGCATACCAGGTAGGAAATACGTCGAACCGATTTCCATGGATCAAGCAACGACACCCATAGGCTTACAAAGATTGAAATTAAATACCCATCTGTTTGAAATGATCATCAACGTAGAGGTGAACGTTACCGAGTTGTCATAACCATAGAAACGTGATAAATCTACGGATACTTCGTAGGTTACACTTGGAAATCCTGTGCTATACGCTTGGATATCAAGTACCCACTTTATTCAATGAACTTAGACCTACAGGTTAACGTTTCCTTGTTACAATAATCATTGAAACGTGATAAATCAGTGGATTCCAGGTAGGTAATACGTGGGAGCGATTACCATGGATAAATCCACGATACCCATAGGGTTAGCAAGGTCGAAATTAAATACCCATCTGTTTGAAATGATCATAAACTTACAGGTGAACGTTCCCTAGTTACAATAATCATTGAAACGTGATAAATCTGTGGATTCCAGGTATGTAAGACGTGGGAACAATTGCCATGGATACATCAACGATACCCATAGGCTTAGAAAGATTGAATTTAAATACCCATCTGTTTGAAATGATCATAAACTTACAGGTGAACGTTTCCTAAATGTCATAATCATAGAACCGTGATAAATCGACGGATACTACGTAGGTTACAGTTGGAAATCCTGTGCTAAACGCTTGGATATCAAGTACCCACTTTATTCAATAAACTTAGACCTACAGGTTAACGTTTCCTTGTTACAATAATCATTGAAACGTGATAAATCAGTGGATTCCGGTAGGTAACACGTGAAAACGACTTCCATAGCTAAATCAACGATACCCATAGGTTTAGAAAGGTTGAAATTAAATACCCATCTGTTTGAAATGATCATAAACTTACAGGTGAACGTTTCCTAGTTGCAATAAACATAAAATCGGGGTAATTCTATGCATACCAGGTAGTAAATAAGTTGAAACGATTTGTATAGATCAAGCAACTACACCCATAGGCTTGGAAAGATTAAAATTTAATACCCATCTGTTTGAAATAATCACAAACGTACAGGTGTACGTTTCCGAGTTGTCATAATCATAGCAACGTGATAAATCTACGGATACTTCGTAGGTTATACTTGGAAATCCTGTGCTATACCCTTGGATATCAAGTACCCAATTTATTCAATGAACTTAGACCTACAGGTGAACGTTTCCTTGTTACAATAATCATTGAAACGTGATAAATCAGTGGATTCCGGTAGGTAACACGTGAAAACGACTTCCATAGCTAAATCAACGATACCCATAGGTTTAGAAAGGTTGAAATTAAATATCCATCTGTTTGAAATGATCATAAACTTACAGGTGCACTTTTCCTAGATGTCATAATCATAGAAACGTGATAAATCTACGGATACTACGTAGGTTACACTTGGAAATCCTGTGTTAAACGCTTGGATATCAAATACCCACTTTATTCAATGAACTTAGACCTACAGGTGAACGTTTCCTTGTTACAATAATCATTGAAACGTGATAAATCTATGGATTCCAGGTAGGTGGGACGTTGAATCGATTTCCATTGATCAAGCAACGACACCCATAGGCTTAGAAAGATTGAAATTAAATACCCATCTGTTTGAAATGATCATAAACGTAGAGGTGAACGTTACCGAGTTGTCATAATCATAGAAACGTGATAAATCTACGGATACTACGTAGGTTACACTTGGAAATCCTGTGTTAAACGCTTGGATATCAAATACTCACTTTATTCAATGAAGTTAGACCTACAGGTTAACGTTTCCTTGTTACAATAATATCAGTGGATTCCAGGTAGGTAACACGTGGGAACGATTACCATGGATAAATCCACGATATCCATAGGGTTAGCACGGTCGAATTTAAATACCCATCTGTTTGAAATGATCATAAACTTACAGGTGAACGTTCCCTAGTTCAATGAACATAAAATCGTGGTAATTCTATGCATACCAGGTAGGAAATACGTTGAAACAATTTCCATGGATCAAGCAACGACACCCATAGGCTTAGAAAGGTTGAAATTAAATATCCATCTGTTTGAAATGATCATAAACTTACAAGTGTACGTTTCCGAGTTGTCATAATCATAGAAACGTGATAAATCTACGGATACTTCGTAGGTTACAGTTGGAAATCCTGTGCTATACGCTTGGATATCCAGTACCCACTTTATTCAATGAAGTTAGACCTACAGGTTAACGTTTCCTTGTTACAATAATATCAGTGGATTCCAGGTAGGTATCACGTGGGAACGATTACCATGGATAAATCCACGATACCCATAGGGTTAGCAAGGTCGAAATTAAATACATATTTGTTTGAAGTGATCATAAACTTACAGGTGGACGTTTCCTAGTTGCAATAAACATAAAATCGGGGTAATTCTATGCATACCAGGTAGTAAATACGTTGAAACGATTTGCATGGATCAAGCAACTACACCCATAGGCTTGGAGAGATTGAGATTTAATACCCATCTGTTTGAAATGATCATAAACTTACAGGTGAACGTTTCCTAGTTGCAATGAACATAAAATCGTGGTATTTCTATGCATACCAGGTAGGAAATACGTTGGAACGATATCCATGGATCAAGCAACGACACCCATAGGCTTAGAAAGATTGAAATTAAATACCCATCTGTTTGAAATGATCATAAACTTACAGGTGAACGTTTCAGAGTTGTCATAATCATAGAAATGTGATAAATCTACGGATACTACGTAGGTTACAGTTGGAAATCCTGTGCTAAACGATTGGATATCAAATACCCACTTTATTCAATAAACTTAGACCTACAGGTGAACGTTTCCTAGTTACAATAATCATTCAAACGTGATAAATCTGTGGATTTCAGGTAGGTAACACGTGGGAACGATTACCATGGATAAATCAACGATACCCATAGGGTTAGTAACGTCAAAATTAAATACATATCTGTTTGAAGTGATCATAAACTTACAGGTGAACGTTTCCTAGTTGAAATAAACATAAAATCGTGCTAATTCTATGCATACCAGGTAGGAAATACGTTGAAACGATATCCATGGATCAAGCAACGACACCCATAGGCTTAGAAAGATTGAAATTAAATACCCATCTGTTTGAAATGATCATAAACTTACAGGTGAACGTTTCCGAGTTGTCATAATCATAGAAATGTGATAAATCTACGGATACTACGTAGGTTACAGTTGGAAATCCTGTGCTAAACGATTGGATATCAAATACCCACTTTATTCAATAGACTTAAAACTACAGGAGAACGTTTCCTTGTTACAATAATCATTGAAACGTGATAAATCAGTGGATTCCAGGTAGGTAACACGTGGGAACGATTACCATGGATAAATCAACGATACCCATAGGGTTAGCAACGTCGAAATTAAATACATATTTGTTTGAAGTGATCATAAACTTACAGGTCAACGTTTCCTAGTTGCAATAAACATAAAATCGGGGTAATTCTATGCATACCAGGTAGTAAATACGTTGAAACGATTTGCATGGATCAAGCAGCTACACCCATAGGCTTGGAAAGATTAAAATTTAATACCCATCTGTTTGAAATAATCATAAACGTACAGGTGTACGTTTCCGAGTTGTCATAATCATAGAAACGTGATAAATCTCCGGATACTTCGTAGGTTACACTTGGAAATCCTGTGCTATACGCTTGGATATCAAGTACCCACTTTATTCAATGAACTTAGACCTACAGGTGAACGTTTCCTTGTTACAATAATCATTGAAACGTGATAAATCAGTGGATTCCAGGTAGGCATCACGTGGGAACGATTACCATGGATAAATCCACGATACCCATAGGGTTAGCAAGGTCGAAATTAAATACCCATCTGTTTGAAATGATCATAAACTTACAGGTGAACGTTCCCTAGTTGCAATGAACATAAAATCGTGGTAATTCTATGCATACCAGGTAGGAAATACGTTGAAACAATTTCCATGGATCAAGCAACGACACCCATAGGCTTAGAAAGGTTGAAATTAAATATCCATCTGTTTGAAATGATCATAAACTTACAGGTGAACGTTTCCTAGTTGCAATGAACATAAAATCGTGGTATTTCTATGCATACCAGGTAGGAAATACGTTGAAACGATATCCATGGATCAAGCAACGACACCCATAGGCTTGGAAAGATTGAAATTAAATACCCATCTGTTTGAAATGATCATAAACTTAAAGGTGAACGTTTCCGAGTTGTCATAATCATAGAAATGTGATAAATCTACGGATACTACGTAGGTTACAGTTGGAAATCCTGTGCTAAACGATTGGATATCAAATACCCACTTTATTCAATAGACTTAAAACTACAGGTGAACGTTTCCTTGTTACAATAATCATTGAAACGTGATAAATCAGTGGATTCCAGGTAGGTAACACGTGGGAACGATTACCATGGATAAATCCACGATACCCATAGGGTTAGCAAGGTCGAAATTAAATACCCATGTGTTTGAAATGATCATAAACTTACAGGAGAACGTTACCGAGTTGTCATAATCATAGAAACGTGATAAATCTACGGATACTGCGTAGGTTACACTTGGAAATCGTGTGTTAAACGCTTGGATATCAAAGAACCACTTTATTCAATAGAATTCAAACTACAGGAGAACGTTTCCTAGTTACAATAATCATTGAAACGTGATAAATCTGTGGATTCCAGGTAGGTAAGACGTGGGAACAATTGCCATGGATAAATCAACGATACCCATATGCTTAGAAAGGTCGAAATTCTATACCCATTTGTTTGAAATGATCATAAACGTAGAGGTGAACGTTACCGAGTTGTCATAATCATAGAAACGTGATAAATCTATGGATACTACGTAGGTTACACTTGGAAATCCTGTGTTAAACGCGTGGATATCAAGTACCCACTTTATTCAATGGACTTAAACCTACAGGTGAACGTTTCCTAGTTACAATAATCATTGAAACGTGATAAATCTATGGATTCCAGGTAGGAAATACAGGTGAACGTTTCCGAGTTCTCATAATCGTAGAAACGAGATAAATCTACGGATGGTTCGTAGGTTACACTTGGAAATCCTGTGCTATACGCTTGGATATCAAGTACCCGCTTTATTCAATCAATAAAGTGGGTACTTGATATCCTTGAACACTTGGAAATCCTGTGCTATACGCTTGTATATCAAGTACCCACTTTATTCAATGAACTTAGACCTACAGGTGAACGTTTCCTTGTTACAATAATCATTGAAACGTGATAAATCAGTGGATTCCAGGTAGGTAACACGTGGGAACGATTACCATGGATAAATCCACGATACCCATAGGGTTAGCAAGGTCGAAATTAAATACCCATCTGTTTGAAATGATCATAAACTTACATGAGAACGTTCCCTAGTTGCAATGAAAATAAAATCGTGGTAATTCTATGCATACCAGGTAGTAAATACGTTGAAACGATTTCCATGGATCAAGCAACGACACCCATATGCTTACAAAGATTGAAATTAAATACGCATCTGTTTGAAATGATCAGAAACGTAGAGGTGAACGTTACCGAGTTGTCATAATCATAGAAACGTGATAAATCTACGGATACTACGTAGGTTACACTTGGAAATCCTGTGTTAAACGCTTGGATATCAAGCACCCACTTTATTCAACGGACTTAAACCTACAGGTGAACGTTTCCTTGTTACAATAATCATCGAAACGTGATAAATCTATGGATTCCTTTGTAGGTGGGGCGTGGAAACGACTTCCATAGCTAAATCACCGATACCCATAGGTTTAGAAAGGTTGAAATTAAATACCCATCTGTTTGAAATGATCATAAACTTACAGGAGAACGTTTCCGAGTTGTCATAATCATAGAAATGTGATAAATCTACGGATACTACGTAGGTTATAGTTGGGAATCCTGTGTTAAACGCTTGGATATCAAGTACCCACTTTATTCAATGGACTTAAAACTACAGGTGAACGTTTCCTTGTTACAATAATCATTGAAACGTGATAAATCAGTGGATTCCAGGTAGGTAAGACGTGGGAACAATTGCCATGGATAAATCCACGATACCCATAGGGTTAGCAAGGTCGAAATTAAATACCCATCTGTTTGAAATGATCATAAACTTACAGGTGAACGTTCCCTAGTTGCAATGAACATAAAATCGTGGTAATTCTATGCATACCAGGTAGGAAATACGTTGAAACGATATCCATGGATCGAGCAACGACACCCATAGGCTTGGAAAGATTGAAATTAAATATCCATCTGTTTGAAATGATCATAAACTTACAGGTGAACGTTTCCTAGTTGCAATGAACATAAAATCGTGGTATTTCTATGCATACCAGGTAGGAAATACGTTGAAACGATATCCATGGATCGAGCAACGACACCCATAGGCTTGGAAAGATTGAAATTAAATACCCATCTGTTTGAAATGATCATAAACTTAAAGGTGAACGTTTCCGAGTTGTCATAATCATAGAAATGTGATAAATCTACGGATACTACGTAGGTTACAGTTGGAAATCCTGTGCTAAACGATTGGATATCAAATACCCACTTTATTCAATAGACTTAAAACTACAGGTGAACGTTTCCTAGTTACAATAATCATTGAAACGTGATAAATCAATGGATTCCAGGTAGGTAACACGTGGGAACGATTACCATGGATAAATCCACGATACCCATAGGGTTAGCAGGGTCGAAATTAAATACCCATCTGTTTGAAATGATCATAAACTTACAAGTGTACGTTTCCGAGTTGTCATAATCATAGAAACGTGATAAATCTACGGATACTTCGTAGGTTACAGTTGGAAATCCTGTGCTATACGCTTGGATATCAAGTACCCACTTTATTCAATGAACTTAGGCCTACAGGTGAACGTTTCCTTGTTACAATAATCATTGAAACGTGATAAATCAGTGGATTCCAGGTAGGTAACACGTGGGAACGATTGCCATGGATAAATCAACGATACCCATAGGGTTAGCAAGGTCGAAATTAAATACCCATCTGTTTGAGATGATCATAAACTTACAGGTGAACGTTCCCTAGTTGCAATGAACATAAAATCGTGGTAATTCTATGCATACCAGGTAGGAAATACGTTCAAACAATTTCCATGGATCAAGCAACGACACCCATAGGCTTAGAAAGGTTGAAATTAAATATCCATCTGTTTGAAATGATCATAAACTTACAGGTGAACGTTTCCTAGTTGCAATGAACATAAAATCGTGGTATTTCTATGCATACCAGGTAGGAAATACGTTGAAACGATATCCATGGATCAAGCAACGACACCCATAGGCTTAGAAAGATTGAAATTAAATACCCATCTGTTTGAAATGATCATAAACTTACAGGTGAACGTTTCCGAGTTGTCATAATCATAGAAATGTGATAAATCTACGGATACTACGTAGGTTACAGTTGGAAATCCTGTGCTAAACGATTGGATATCAAATACCCACTTTATTCAATAGACTTAAAACTACAGGTGAACGTTTTCTAGTTACAATAATCATTGAAACGTGATAATTCAGTGGATTCCAGGTAGGTAACACGTGGGAACGATTACCATGGATAAATCCACGATAACCATAGGGTTAGCAAGGTCGAAATTAAATACCCATCTGTTTGAAATGATCATAAACTTACAAGTGTACGTTTCCGAGTTGTCATAATCATAGAAACGTGATAAATCTACGGATACTTCGTAGGTTACAGTTGGAAATCCTGTGCTATACGCTTGGATATCAAGTACCCACTTTATTCAATGAACTTAGGCCTACAGGTGAACGTTTCCTTGTTACAATAATCATTGAAACGTGATAAATCAGTGGATTCCAGGTAGGTAACACGTGGGAACGATTACCATGGATAAATCCACGATACCCATAGGGTTAGCAAGGTCGAAATTAAATACCCATCTGTTTGAAATGATCATAAACTTACAGGTGAACGTTCCCTAGTTGCAATGAACATAAAATCGTGGTAATTCTATGCATACCAGGTAGGAAATACGTTGAAACAATTTCCATGGATCAAGCAACGACACCCATAGGCTTAGAAAGGTTGAAATTAAATATCCATCTGTTTGAAATGATCATAAACTTACAGGTGAACGTTTCCTAGTTGCAATGAACATAAAATCGTGGTATTTCTATGCATACCAGGTAGGAAATACGTTGAAACGATATCCATGGATCAAGCAACGACACCCATAGGCTTGGAAAGATTGAAATTAAATACCCATCTGTTTGAAATGATCATAAACTTAAAGGTGAACGTTTCCGAGTTGTCATAATCATAGAAATGTGATAAATCTACGGATACTACGTAGGTTACAGTTGGAAATCCTGTGCTAAACGATTGGATATCAAATACCCACTTTATTCAATAGACTTAAAACTACAGGTGAACGTTTCCTAGTTACAATAATCATTGAAACGTGATAAATCAGTGGATTCCAGGTAGGTAACACGTGGGAACGATTACCATGGATAAATCCATGATACCCATAGGGTTAGCAAGGTCGAAATTAAATACCCATCTGTTTGAAATAATCATAAACTTACAAGTGTACGTTTCCGAGTTGTCATAATCATAGAAACGTGATAAATCTACGGATACTTCGTAGGTTACAGTTGGCAATCCTGTGCTAAACGCATGGAAACGACTTCCATAGCTAAATCAACGATACCCATAGACTTAGAAAGGTCGAAATTATATACCCATCTGTTTGAAATGATCATAAACGTAGAGGTGAACGTTACCGAGTTGTTATAATCATAGAAACGTGATAAATCTACGTATACTTCGTAGGTTACACTTGGAAATCCTGTGCTATACGCTTGGATATCAAGTACCCACTTTATTCAATGAACTTAGGCCTACAGGTGAACGTTTCCTTGTTACAATAATCATTGAAACGTGATAAATCAGTGGATTCCAGGTAGGTAACACGTGGGAACGATTGCCATGGATAAATCAACGATACCCATAGGGTTAGCAAGGTCGAAATTAAATACCCATCTGTTTGAAATGATCATAAACTTACAGGTGAACGTTCCCTAGTTGCAATGAACATAAAATCGTGGTAATTCTATGCATACCAGGTAGGAAATACGTTCAAACAATTTCCATGGATCAAGCAACGACACCCATAGGCTTAGAAAGGTTGAAATTAAATATCCATTTGTTTGAAATGATCATAAACTTACAAGTGTACCTTTCCGAGTTGTCATAATCATAGAAACGTGATAAATCTACGGATACTTCGTAGGTTACAGTTGGAAATCCTGTGCTAAACGCTTGGAAACGACTTCCATAGCTAAATCAACGATACCCATAGGGTTAGCAAGGTCGAAATTAAATACCCATCTGTTTGAAATGATCATAAACTTACAAGTGTACGTTTCCGAGTTGTCATAATCATAGAAACGTGATAAATCTACGGATACTTCGTAGGTTACAGTTGGAAATCCTGTGCTAAACGCTTGGAAACGACTTCCATAGCTAAATCAACGATACCCATAGAGTTAGAAAGGTCGAAATTATATACCCATCTGTTTGAAATGATCATAAACGTAGAGGTGAACGTTACCGAGTTGTTATAATCATAGAAACGTGATAAATCTACGGATACTTCGTAGGTTACACTTGGAAATCCTGTGCTATTCGCTTGGATATCAAGTACCCACTTTATTCAATGAACTTAGGCCTACAGGTGAACGTTTCCTTGTTACAATAATCATTGAAACGTGATAAATCAGTGGATTCCAGGTAGGTAACACGTGGGAACGATTGCCATGGATAAATCAACGATACCCATAGGGTTAGCAAGGTCGAAATTAAATACCCATCTGTTTGAAATGATCATAAACTTACAGGTGAACGTTTCCGAGTTGTCATAATCATAGAAATGTGATAAATCTACGGATACTACGTAGGTTACAGTTGGAAATCCTGTGCTAAACGATTGGATATCAAATACCCACTTTATTCAATAGACTTAAAACTACAGGTGAACGTTTCCTAGTTACAATAATCATTGAAACGTGATAATTCAGTGGATTCCAGGTAGGTAACACGTGGGAACGATTACCATGGATAAATCCACGATACCCATAGGGTTAGCAAGGTCGAAATTAAATACCCATCTGTTTGAAATGATCATAAACTTACAGGTGAATGGTTCCGAGTTGTCATAATCATAGAAACGTGATAAATCTACGGATACTTCGTAGGTTACAGTTGGAAATCCTGTGCTAAACGATTGGATATCAAATACCCACTTTATTCAATAGACTTAAAACTACAGGTGAACGTTTCCTAGTTACAATAATCATTGAAACGTGATAAATCAGTGTATTCCAGGTAGGTAACACGTGGGAACGATTACCATGGATAAATCCACGATACCCATAGGGTTAGCAATGTCGAAATTAAATACCCATCTGTTTGAAATGATCATAAACTTACAGGTGAACGTTCCCTAGTTGCAATGAACATAAAATCGTGGTAATTCTATGCATACCAGGTAGGAAATACGTTGAAACAATTTCCATGGATCAAGCAACGACACCCATAGGCTTAGAAAGGTTGAAATTAAATATCCATCTGTTTGAAATGATCATAAACTTACAGGTGAACGTTTCCTAGTTGCAATGAACATAAAATCGTGGTATTTCTATGCATACCAGGTAGGAAATACGTTGAAACGATATCCATGGATCAAGCAACGACACCCATAGGCTTGGAAAGATTGAAATTAAATACCCATCTGTTTGAAATGATCATAAACTTAAAGGTGAACGTTTCCGAGTTGTCATAATCATAGAAATGTGATAAATCTACGGATACTACGTAGGTTACAGTTGGAAATCCTGTGCTAAACGATTGGATATCAAATACCCACTTTATTCAATAGACTTAAAACTACAGGTGAACGTTTCCTTGTTACAATAATCATTGAAACGTGATAAATCAGTGGATTCCAGGTAGGTAACACGTGGGAACGATTACCATGGATAAATCCACGATACCCATAGGGTTAGCAAGGTCGAAATTAAATACCCATCTGTTTGAAATGATCATAAACTTACAAATGTACGTTTCCGAGTTGTCATAATCATAGAAACGTGATAAATCTACGGATACTTCGTAGGTTACAGTTGGAAATCCTGTGCTAAACGCTTGGAAACGACTTCCATAGCTAAATCAACGATACCCATAGACTTAGAAAGGTCGAAATTATATACCCATCTGTTTGAAATGATCATAAACGTAGAGGTGAACGTTACCGAGTTGTTATAATCATAGAAACGTGATAAATCTACGGATACTTCGTAGGTTACACTTGGAAATCCTGAGCTATACGCTTGGATATCAAGTACCCACTTTATTCAATGAACTTAGGCCTACAGGTGAACGTTTTCTTGTTACAATAATCATTGAAACGTGATAAATCAGTGGATTCCAGGTAGGTAACACGTGGGAACGATTGCCATGGATAAATCAACGATACCCATAGGGTTAGCAACGTCGAAATTAAATACATATTTGTTTGAAGTGATCATAAACTTACAGGTGAATGTTTCCGAGTTGTCATAATCATAGAAATGTGATAAATCTACGGATACTACGTAGGTTACAGTTGGAAATCCTGTGCTAAACGATTGGATATCAAATACCCACTATATTCAATAGACTTAAAACTACAGGTGAACGTTTCCTAGTTACAATAATCATTGAAACGTGATAAATCAGTGGATTCCAGGTAGGTAACACGTGGGAACGATTACCATGGATAAATCCACGATACCCATAGGGTTAGCAAGGTCGAAATTAAATACCCATCTGTTTGAAATGATCATAAACTTACAGGTGAACGTTCCCTAGTTGCAATGAACATAAAATCATGGTAATTCTATGCATACCAGGTAGGAAATACGTTCAAACAATTTCCATGGATCAAGCAACGACACCCATAGGCTTAGAAAGGTTGAAATTAAATATCCATCTGTTTGAAATGATCATAAACTTACAGGTGAACGTTTCCTAGTTGCAATGAACATAAAATCGTGGTATTTCTATGCATACCAGGTAGGAAATACGTTGAAACGATATCCATGGATCAAGCAACGACACCCATAGGCTTGGAAAGATTGAAATTAAATACCCATCTGTTTGAAATGATCATAAACTTAAAGGCGAACGTTTCCGAGTTGTCATAATCATAGAAATGTGATAAATCTACGGATACTACGTAGGTTACAGTTGGAAATCCTGTGCTAAACGATTGGATATCAAATACCCACTTTATTCAATAGACTTAAAACTACAGGTGAACGTTTCCTAGTTACAATAATCATTGAAACGTGATAAATCAGTGGATTCCAGGTAGGTAACACGTGGGAACGATTACCATGGATAAATCCATGATACCCATAGGGTTAGCAAGGTCGAAATTAAATACCCATCTGTTTGAAATAATCATAAACTTACAAGTGTACGTTTCCGAGTTGTCATAATCATAGAAACGTGATAAATCTACGGATACTTCGTAGGTTACAGTTGGAAATCCTGTGCTAAACGCATGGAAACGACTTCCATAGCTAAATCAACGATACCCATAGACTTAGAAAGGTCGAAATTATATACCCATCTGTTTGAAATGATCATAAACGTAGAGGTGAACGTTACCGAGTTGTTATAATCATAGAAACGTGATAAATCTACGGATACTTCGTAGGTTACACTTGGAAATCCTGTGCTATTCGCTTGGATATCAAGTACCCACTTTATTCAATGAACTTAGGCCTACAGGTGAACGTTTCCTTGTTACAATAATCATTGAAACGTGATAAATGAGTGGATTCCAGGTAAGTAACACGTGGGAACGATTGCCATGGATAAATCAACGATACCCATAGGGTTAGCAACGTCGAAATTAATTACATATTTGTTTGAAGTGATCATAAACTTACAGGTGAACGTTTCCGAGTTGTCATAATCATAGAAATGTGATAAATCTACGGATACTACGTAGGTTACAGTTGGAAATCCTGTGCTAAACGATTGGATATCAAATACCCACTTTATTCAATAGACTTAAAACTACAGGTGAACGTTTCCTAGTTACAATAATCATTGAAACGTGATAAATCAGTGGATTCCAGGTAGGTAACACGTGGGAACGATTACCATGGATAAATCCACGATACCCATAGGGTTAGCAAGGTCGAAATTAAATACCCATCTGTTTGAAATAATCATAAACTTACAAGTGTACGTTTCCGAGTTGTCATAATCATAGAAACGTGATAAATCTACGGATACTTCGTAGGTTACAGTTGGAAATCCTGTGCTAAACGCTTGGAAACAACTTCCATAGCTAAATCAACGATACCCATAGACTTAGAAAGGTCGAAATTATATACCCATCTGTTTGAAATGATCATAAACTTACAAGTGTACGTTTCCGAGTTGTTATAATCATAGAAACGTGATAAATCTACGGATACTTCGTAGGTTACACTTGGAAATCCTGTGCTATACGCTTGGATATCAAGTACCCACTTTATTCAATGAACTTAGGCCTACAGGTGAACGTTTCCTTGTTACAATAATCATTGAAACGTGATAAATCAGTGGATTCCAGGTAGGTAACACGTGGGAACGATTGCCATGGATAAATCAACGATACCCATAGGGTTAGCAAGGTCGAAATTAAATACCCATCTGTTTGAAATGATCATAAACTTACAGGTGAACGTTCCCTAGTTGCAATGAACATAAAATCGTGGTAATTCTATGCATACCAGGTAGGAAATACGTTCAAACAATTTCCATGGATCAAGCAACGACACCCATAGGCTTAGAAAGGTTGAAATTAAATATCCGTCTGTTTGAAATGATCATAAACTTACAGGTGAACGTTTCCTAGTTGCAATGAACATAAAATCGTGGTATTTCTATGCATACCAGGTAGGAAATACGTTGAAACGATATCCATGGATCAAGCAACGACACCCATAGGCTTAGAAAGATTGAAATTAAATACCCATCTGTTTGAAATGATCATAAACTTACAGGTGAACGTTTCCGAGTTGTCATAATCATAGAAATGTGATAAATCTACGGATACTACGTAGGTTACAGTTGGAAATCCTGTGCTAAACGATTGGATATCAAATACCCACTTTATTCAATAGACTTAAAACTACAGGTGAACGTTTCCTAGTTACAATAATCATTGAAACGTGATAATTCAGTGGATTCCAGGTAGGTAACACGTGGGAACGATTACCATGGATAAATCCACGATACCCATAGGGTTAGCAAGGTCGAAATTAAATACCCATCTGTTTGAAATGATCATAAACTTACAGGTGAATGTTTCCGAGTTGTCATAATCATAGAAACGTGATAAATCTACGGATACTTCGTAGGTTACAGTTGGAAATCCTGTGCTAAACGATTGGATATCAAATACCCACTTTATTCAATAGACTTAAAACTACAGGTGAACGTTTCCTAGTTACAATAATCATTGAAACGTGATAAATCAGTGTATTCCAGGTAGGTAACACGTGGGAACGATTACCATGGATAAATCCACGATACCCATAGGGTTAGCAAGGTCGAAATTAAATACCCATCTGTTTGAAATGATCATAAACTTACAGGTGAACGTTCCCTAGTTGCAATGAACATAAAATCGTGGTAATTCTATGCATACCAGGTAGGAAATACGTTGAAACAATTTCCATGGATCAAGCAACGACACCCATAGGCTTAGAAAGGTTGAAATTAAATATCCATCTATTTGAAATGATCATAAACTTACAAGTGTACCTTTCCGAGTTGTCATAATCATAGAAACGTGATAAATCTACGGATACTTCGTAGGTTACAGTTGGAAATCCTGTGCTAAACGCTTGGAAACGACTTCCATAGCTAAATCAACGATACCCATAGGGTTAGCAAGGTCGAAATTAAATACCCATCTGTTTGAAATGATCATAAACTTACAAGTGTACGTTTCCGAGTTGTCATAATCATAGAAACGTGATAAATCTACGGATACTTCGTAGGTTACAGTTGGAAATCCTGTGCTAAACGCTTGGAAACAACTTTCATAGCTAAATCAACGATACCCATAGACTTTGAAAGGTCGAAATTATATACCCATCTGTTTGAAATGATCATAAACGTAGAGGTGAACGTTACCGAGTTGTTATAATCATAGAAACGTGATAAATCTACGGATACTTCGTAGGTTACACTTGGAAATCCTGTGCTATACGCTTGGATATCAAGTACCCACTTTATTCAATGAACTTAGGCCTACAGGTGAACGTTTCCTTGTTACAATAATCATTGAAACGTGATAAATCAGTGGATTCCAGGTAGGTAACACGTGGGAACGATTGCCATGGATAAATCAACGATACCCATTGGGTTAGCAAGGTCGAAATTAAATACCCATCTGTTTGAAATGATCATAAACTTACAGGTGAATGTTTCCGAGTTGTCATAATCATAGAAACGTGATAAATCTACGGATACTTCGTAGGTTACAGTTGGAAATCCTGTGCTAAACGATTGGATATCAAATACCCACTTTATTCAATAGACTTAAAACTACAGGTGAACGTTTCCTAGTTACAATAATCATTGAAACGTGATAAATCAGTGTATTCCAGGTAGGTAACACGTGGGAACGATTACCATGGATAAATCCACGATACCCATAGGGTTAGCAAGGTCGAAATTAAATACCCATCTGTTTGAAATGATCATAAACTTACAGGTGAACGTTTCCTAGTTGCAATGAACATAAAATCGTGGTAATTCTATGCATACCAGGTAGGAAATACGTTGAAACAATTTCCATGGATCAAGCAACGACACCCATAGGCTTAGAAAGGTTGAAATTAAATATCCATCTGTTTGAAATGATCATAAACTTACAGGTGAACGTTTCCTAGTTGCAATGAACATAAAATCGTGGTATTTCTATGCATACCAGGTAGGAAATACGTTGAAACGATATCCATGGATCAAGCAACGACACCCATAGGCTTGGAAAGATTGAAATTAAATACCCATCTGTTTGAAATGATCATAAACTTAAAGGTGAACGTTTCCGAGTTGTCATAATCATAGAAATGTGATAAATCTACGGATACTACGTAGGTTACAGTTGGAAATCCTGTGCTAAACGATTGGATATCAAATACCCACTTTATTCAATAGACTTAAAACTACAGGTGAACGTTTCCTTGTTACAATAATCATTGAAACGTGATAAATCAGTGGATTCCAGGTAGGTAACACGTGGGAACGATTACCATGGATAAATCCACGATACCCATAGGGTTAGCAAGGTCGAAATTAAATACCCATCTGTTTGAAATGATCATAAACTTACAAATGTACGTTTCCGAGTTGTCATAATCATAGAAACGTGATAAATCTACGGATACTTCGTAGGTTACAGTTGGAAATCCTGTGCTAAACGCTTGGAAACGACTTCCATAGCTAAATCAACGATACCCATAGACTTAGAAAGGTCGAAATTATATACCCATCTGTTTGAAATGATCATAAACGTAGAGGTGAACGTTACCGAGTTGTTATAATCATAGAAACGTGATAAATCTACGGATACTTCGTAGGTTACACTTGGAAATCCTGTGCTATACGCTTGGATATCAAGTACCCACTTTATTCAATGAACTTAGGCCTACAGGTGAACGTTTTCTTGTTACAATAATCATTGAAACGTGATAAATCAGTGTATTCCAGGTAGGTAACACGTGGGAACGATTACCATGGATAAATCCACGATACCCATAGGGTTAGCAAGGTCGAAATTAAATACCCATCTGTTTGAAATGATCATAAACTTACAGGTGAACGTTCCCTAGTTGCAATGAACATAAAATCGTGGTAATTCTATGCATACCAGGTAGGAAATACGTTGAAACAATTTCCATGGATCAAGCAACGACACCCATAGGCTTAGAAAGGTTGAAATTAAATATCCATCTATTTGAAATGATCATAAACTTACAAGTGTACCTTTCCGAGTTGTCATAATCATAGAAACGTGATAAATCTACGGATACTTCGTAGGTTACAGTTGGAAATCCTGTGCTAAACGCTTGGAAACGACTTCCATAGCTAAATCAACGATACCCATAGGGTTAGCAAGGTCGAAATTAAATACCCATCTGTTTGAAATGATCATAAACTTACAAGTGTACGTTTCCGAGTTGTCATAATCATAGAAACGTGATAAATCTACGGATACTTCGTAGGTTACAGTTGGAAATCCTGTGCTAAACGCTTGGAAACAACTTTCATAGCTAAATCAACGATACCCATAGACTTTGAAAGGTCGAAATTATATACCCATCTGTTTGAAATGATCATAAACGTAGAGGTGAACGTTACCGAGTTGTTATAATCATAGAAACGTGATAAATCTACGGATACTTCGTAGGTTACACTTGGAAATCCTGTGCTATACGCTTGGATATCAAGTACCCACTTTATTCAATGAACTTAGGCCTACAGGTGAACGTTTCCTTGTTACAATAATCATTGAAACGTGATAAATCAGTGGATTCCAGGTAGGTAACACGTGGGAACGATTGCCATGGATAAATCAACGATACCCATTGGGTTAGCAAGGTCGAAATTAAATACCCATCTGTTTGAAATGATCATAAACTTACAGGTGAATGTTTCCGAGTTGTCATAATCATAGAAACGTGATAAATCTACGGATACTTCGTAGGTTACAGTTGGAAATCCTGTGCTAAACGATTGGATATCAAATACCCACTTTATTCAATAGACTTAAAACTACAGGTGAACGTTTCCTAGTTACAATAATCATTGAAACGTGATAAATCAGTGTATTCCAGGTAGGTAACACGTGGGAACGATTACCATGGATAAATCCACGATACCCATAGGGTTAGCAAGGTCGAAATTAAATACCCATCTGTTTGAAATGATCATAAACTTACAGGTGAACGTTTCCTAGTTGCAATGAACATAAAATCGTGGTAATTCTATGCATACCAGGTAGGAAATACGTTGAAACAATTTCCATGGATCAAGCAACGACACCCATAGGCTTAGAAAGGTTGAAATTAAATATCCATCTGTTTGAAATGATCATAAACTTACAGGTGAACGTTTCCTAGTTGCAATGAACATAAAATCGTGGTATTTCTATGCATACCAGGTAGGAAATACGTTGAAACGATATCCATGGATCAAGCAACGACACCCATAGGCTTGGAAAGATTGAAATTAAATACCCATCTGTTTGAAATGATCATAAACTTAAAGGTGAACGTTTCCGAGTTGTCATAATCATAGAAATGTGATAAATCTACGGATACTACGTAGGTTACAGTTGGAAATCCTGTGCTAAACGATTGGATATCAAATACCCACTTTATTCAATAGACTTAAAACTACAGGTGAACGTTTCCTTGTTACAATAATCATTGAAACGTGATAAATCAGTGGATTCCAGGTAGGTAACACGTGGGAACGATTACCATGGATAAATCCACGATACCCATAGGGTTAGCAAGGTCGAAATTAAATACCCATCTGTTTGAAATGATCATAAACTTACAAATGTACGTTTCCGAGTTGTCATAATCATAGAAACGTGATAAATCTACGGATACTTCGTAGGTTACAGTTGGAAATCCTGTGCTAAACGCTTGGAAACGACTTCCATAGCTAAATCAACGATACCCATAGACTTAGAAAGGTCGAAATTATATACCCATCTGTTTGAAATGATCATAAACTTACAGGTGAACGTTACCGAGTTGTTATAATCATAGAAACGTGATAAATCTACGGATACTTCGTAGGTTACACTTGGAAATCCTGTGCTATACGCTTGGATATCAAGTACCCACTTTATTCAATGAACTTAGGCCTACAGGTGAACGTTTTCTTGTTACAATAATCATTGAAACGTGATAAATCAGTGGATTCCAGGTAGGTAACACGTGGGAACGATTGCCATGGATAAATCAACGATACCCATAGGGTTAGCAACGTCGAAATTAAATACATATTTGTTTGAAGTGATCATAAACTTACAGGTGAATGTTTCCGAGTTGTCATAATCATAGAAATGTGATAAATCTACGGATACTACGTAGGTTACAGTTGGAAATCCTGTGCTAAACGATTGGATATCAAATACCCACTATATTCAATAGACTTAAAACTACAGGTGAACGTTTCCTAGTTACAATAATCATTGAAACGTGATAAATCAGTGGATTCCAGGTAGGTAACACGTGGGAACGATTGCCATGGATAAATCAACGATACCCATTGGGTTAGCAAGGTCGAAATTAAATACCCATCTGTTTGAAATGATCATAAACTTACAGGTGAATGTTTCCGAGTTGTCATAATCATAGAAACGTGATAAATCTACGGATACTTCGTAGGTTACAGTTGGAAATCCTGTGCTAAACGCTTGGAAACAACTTTCATAGCTAAATCAACGATACCCATAGACTTTGAAAGGTCGAAATTATATACCCATCTGTTTGAAATGATCATAAACGTAGAGGTGAACGTTACCGAGTTGTTATAATCATAGAAACGTGATAAATCTACGGATACTTCGTAGGTTACACTTGGAAATCCTGTGCTATACGCTTGAATATCAAGTACCCACTTTATTCAATGAACTTAGGCCTACAGGTGAACGTTTCCTTGTTACAATAATCATTGAAACGTGATAAATCAGTGGATTCCAGGTAGGTAACACGTGCGAACGATTGCCATGGATAAATCAACGATACCCATTGGGTTAGCAACGTCGAAATTAAATACATATTTGTTTGAAGTGATCATAAACTTACAGGTGAACGTTTCCGAGTTGTCATAATCATAGAAATGTGATAAATCTACGGATACTACGTAGGTTACAGTTGGAAATCCTGTGCTAAACGATTGGATATCAAATACCCACTTTATTCAATAGACTTAAAACTACAGGTGAACGTTTCCTAGTTACAATAATCATTGAAACGTGATAAATCAGTGGATTCCAGGTAGGTAACACGTGGGAACTATTGCCATGGATAAATCAACGATACCCATAGGGTTAGCAAGGTCGAAATTAAATACCCATCTGTTTGAAATGATCATAAACTTACAGGTGAACGTTCCCTAGTTGCAATGAACATAAAATCATGGTAATTCTATGCATACCAGGTAGGAAATACGTTCAAACAATTTCCATGGATCAAGCAACGACACCCATAGGCTTAGAAAGGTTGAAATTAAATATCCATCTGTTTGAAATGATCATAAACTTACAGGTGAATGTTTCCGAGTTGTCATAATCATAGAAATGTGATAAATCTACGGATACTACGTAGGTTACAGTTGGAAATCCTGTGCTAAACGATTGGATATCAAATACCCACTTTATTCAATAGACTTAAAACTACAGGTGAACGTTTCCTAGTTACAATAATCATTGAAACGTGATAAATCAGTGGATTCCAGGTAGGTAACACGTGGGAACTATTGCCATGGATAAATCAACGATACCCATAGGGTTAGCAAGGTCGAAATTAAATACCCATCTGTTTGAAATGATCATAAACTTACAGGTGAATGTTTCCGAGTTGTCATAATCATAGAAACGTGATAAATCTACGGATACTTCGTAGGTTACAGTTGGAAATCCTGTGCTAAACGATTGGATATCAAATACCCACTTTATTCAATAGACTTAAAACTACAGGTGAACGTTTCCTAGTTACAATAATCATTGAAACGTGATAAATCAGTGTATTCCAGGTAGGTAACACGTGGGAACGATTACCATGGATAAATCCACGATACCCATAGGGTTAGCAAGGTCGAAATTAAATACCCATCTGTTTGAAATGATCATAAACTTACAGGTAAACGTTCCCTAGTTGCAATGAACATAAAATCGTGGTAATTCTATGCATACCAGGTAGGAAATACGTTGAAACAATTTCCATGGATCAAGCAACGACACCCATAGGCTTAGAAAGGTTGAAATTAAATATCCATCTATTTGAAATGATCATAAACTTACAAGTGTACCTTTCCGAGTTGTCATAATCATAGAAACGTGATAAATCTACGGATACTTCGTAGGTTACAGTTGGAAATCCTGTGCTAAACGCTTGGAAACGACTTCCATAGCTAAATCAACAATACCCATAGGGTTAGCAAGGTCGAAATTAAATACCCATCTGTTTGAAATGATCATAAACTTACAAGTGTACGATTCCGAGTTGTCATAATCATAGAAACGTGATAAATCTACGGATACTTCGTAGGTTACAGTTGGAAATCCTGTGCTAAACGCTTGGAAACAACTTTCATAGCTAAATCAACGATACCCATAGACTTAGAAAGGTCGAAATTATATACCCATCTGTTTGAAATGATCATAAACGTAGAGGTGAACGTTACCGAGTTGTTATAATCATAGAAACGTGATAAATCTACGGATACTTCGTAGGTTACACTTGGAAATCCTGTGCTATACGCTTGGATATCAAGTACCCACTTTATTCAATGAACTTAGGCCTACAGGTGAACGTTTCCTTGTTACAATAATCATTGAAACGTGATAAATCAGTGGATTCAGGTAGGTAACACGTGGGAACGATTGCCATGGATAAATCAACGATACCCATAGGGTTAGCAAGGTCGAAATTAAATACCCATCTGTTTGAAATGATCATAAACTTACAGGTGAACGTTCCCTAGTTGCAATGAACATAAAATCGTGGTAATTCTATGCATACCAGGTAGGAAATACGTTCAAACAATTTCCATGGATCAAGCAACGACACCCATAGGCTTAGAAAGGTTGAAATTAAATATCCGTCTGTTTGAAATGATCATAAACTTACAGGTGAACGTTTCCGAGTTGTCATAATCATAGAAACGTGGTATTTCTATGCATACCAGGTAGGAAATACGTTGAAACGATATCCATGGATCAAGCAACGACACCCATAGGCTTAGAAAGATTGAAATTAAATACCCATCTGTTTGAAATGATCATAAACTTACAGGTGAACGTTTCCGAGTTGTCATAATCATAGAAATGTGATAAATCTACGGATACTACGTAGGTTACAGTTGGAAATCCTGTGCTAAACGATTGGATATCAAATACCCACTTTATTCAATAGACTTAAAACTACAGGTGAACGTTTCCTAGTTACAATAATCATTGAAACGTGATAATTCAGTGGATTCCAGGTAGGTAACACGTGGGAACGATTACCATGGATAAATCCACGATACCCATAGGGTTAGCAAGGTCGAAATTAAATACCCATCTGTTTGAAATGATCATAAACTTACAGGTGAATGTTTCCGAGTTGTCATAATCATAGAAACGTGATAAATCTACGGATACTTCGTAGGTTACAGTTGGAAATCCTGTGCTAAACGATTGGATATCAAATACCCACTTTATTCAATAGACTTAAAACTACAGGTGAACGTTTCCTAGTTACAATAATCATTGAAACGTGATAAATCAGTGTATTCCAGGTAGGTAACACGTGGGAACGATTACCATGGATAAATCCACGATACCCATAGGGTTAGCAAGGTCGAAATTAAATACCCATCTGTTTGAAATGATCATAAACTTACAGGTGAACGTTTCCTAGTTGCAATGAACATAAAATCGTGGTAATTCTATGCATACCAGGTAGGAAATACGTTGAAACAATTTCCATGGATCAAGCAACGACACCCATAGGCTTAGAAAGGTTGAAATTAAATATCCATCTATTTGAAATGATCATAAACTTACAAGTGTACCTTTCCGAGTTGTCATAATCATAGAAACGTGATAAATCTACGGATACTTCGTAGGTTACAGTTGGAAATCCTGTGCTAAACGCTTGGAAACGACTTCCATAGCTAAATCAACGATACCCATAGGGTTAGCGAGGTCGAAATTAAATACCCATCTGTTTGAAATGATCATAAACTTACAAGTGTACGTTTCCGAGTTGTCATAATCATAGAAACGTGATAAATCTACGGATACTTCGTAGGTTACACTTGGAAATCCTGTGCTATACGCTTGGATATCAAGTACCCACTTTATTCAATGAACTTAGGCCTACAGGTGAACGTTTCCTTGTTACAATAATCATTGAAACGTGATAAATCAGTGGATTCCAGGTAGGTAACACGTGGGAACGATTGCCATGGATAAATCAACGATACCCATTGGGTTAGCAACGTCGAAATTAAATACATATTTGTTTGAAGTGATCATAAACTTACAGGTGAACGTTTCCGAGTTGTCATAATCATAGAAATGTGATAAATCTACGGATACTACGTACGTTACAGTTGGAAATCCTGTGCTAAACGATTGGATATCAAATACCCACTTTATTCAATAGACTTAAAACTACAGGTGAACGTTTCCTAGTTACAATAATCATTGAAACGTGATAAATCAGTGGATTCCAGGTAGGTAACACGTGGGAACTATTGCCATGGATAAATCAACGATACCCATAGGGTTAGCAAGGTCGAAATTAAATACCCATCTGTTTGAAATGATCATAAACTTACAGGTGAACGTTCCCTAGTTGCAATGAACATAAAATCATGGTAATTCTATGCATACCAGGTAGGAAATACGTTCAAACAATTTCCATGGATCAAGCAACGACACCCATAGGCTTAGAAAGGTTGAAATTAAATATCCATCTGTTTGAAATGATCATAAACTTACAGGTGAATGTTTCCGAGTTGTCATAATCATAGAAATGTGATAAATCTACGGATACTACGTAGGTTACAGTTGGAAATCCTGTGCTAAACGATTGGATATCAAATACCCACTTTATTCAATAGACTTAAAACTACAGGTGAACGTTTCCTAGTTACAATAATCATTGAAACGTGATAATTCAGTGGATTCCAGGTAGGTAACACGTGGGAACGATTACCATGGATAAATCCACGATACCCATAGGGTTAGCAAGGTCGAAATTAAATACCCATCTGTTTGAAATGATCATAAACTTACAGGTGAATGTTTCCGAGTTGTCATAATCATAGAAACGTGATAAATCTACGGATACTTCGTAGGTTACAGTTGGAAATCCTGTGCTAAACGATTGGATATCAAATACCCACTTTATTCAATAGACTTAAAACTACAGGTGAACGTTTCCTAGTTACAATAATCATTGAAACGTGATAAATCAGTGTATTCCAGGTAGGTAACACGTGGGAACGATTACCATGGATAAATCCACGATACCCATAGGGTTAGCAAGGTCGAAATTAAATACCCATCTGTTTGAAATGATCATAAACTTACAGGTGAACGTTCCCTAGTTGCAATGAACATAAAATCGTGGTAATTCTATGCATACCAGGTAGGAAATACGTTGAAACAATTTCCATGGATCAAGCAACGACACCCATAGGCTTAGAAAGGTTGAAATTAAATATCCATCTATTTGAAATGATCATAAACTTACAAGTGTACGTTTCCGAGTTGTTATAATCATAGAAACGTGATAAATCTACGGATACTTCGTAGGTTACACTTGGAAATCCTGTGCTATACGCTTGGATATCAAGTACCCACTTTATTCAATGAACTTAGGCCTACAGGTGAACGTTTCCTTGTTACAATAATCATTGAAACGTGATAAATCAGTGGATTCCAGGTAGGTAACACGTGGGAACGATTGCCATGGATAAATCAACGATACCCATTGGGTTAGCAACGTCGAAATTAAATACATATTTGTTTGAAGTGATCATAAACTTACAGGTGAACGTTTCCGAATTGTCATAATCATAGAAATGTGATAAATCTACGGATACTACGTAGGTTACAGTTGGAAATCCTGTGCTAAACGATTGGATATCAAATACCCACTTTATTCAATAGACTTAAAACTACAGGTGAACGTTTCCTAGTTACAATAATCATTGAAACGTGATAATTCAGTGGATTCCAGGTAGGTAACACGTGGGAACGATTACCATGGATAAATCCACGATACCCATAGGGTTAGCAAGGTCGAAATTAAATACCCATCTGTTTGAAATGATCATAAACGTAGAGGTGAACGTTACCGAGTTGTTATAATCATAGAAACGTGATAAATCTACGGATACTTCGTAGGTTACACTTGGAAATCCTGTGCTATACGCTTGGATATCAAGTACCCACTTTATTCAATGAACTTAGGCCTACAGGTGAACGTTTCCTTGTTACAATAATCATTGAAACGTAATAAATCAGTGGATTCCAGGTAGGTAACACGTGGGAACGATTGCCATGGATAAATCAACGATACCCATTGGGTTAGCAACGTCGAAATTAAATACATATTTGTTTGAAGTGATCATAAACTTACAGGTGAACGTTTCCGAGTTGTCATAATCATAGAAATGTGATAAATCTACGGATACTTCGTAGCTTACAGTTGGAAATCCTGTGCTAAACGATTGGATATCAAATACCCACTTTATTCAATAGACTTAAAACTACAGGTGAACGTTTCCTAGTTACAATAATCATTGAAACGTGATAAATCAGTGGATTCCAGGTAGGTAACACGTGGGAACTATTGCCATGGATAAATCAACGATACCCATAGGGTTAGCAAGGTCGAAATTAAATACCCATCTGTTTGAAATGATCATAAACTTACAGGTGAAAGTTCCCTAGTTGCAATGAACATAAAATCATGGTAATTCTATGCATACCAGGTAGGAAATACGTTCAAACAATTTCCATGGATCAAGCAACGACACCCATAGGCTTAGAAAGGTTGAAATTAAATATCCATCTGTTTGAAATGATCATAAACTTACAGGTGAATGTTTCCGAGTTGTCATAATCATAGAAATGTGATAAATCTACGGATACTACGTAGGTTACAGTTGGAAATCCTGTGCTAAACGATTGGATATCAAATACCCACTTTATTCAATAGACTTAAAACTACAGGTGAACGTTTCCTAGTTACAATAATCATTGAAACGTGATAATTCAGTGGATTCCAGGTAGGTAACACGTGGGAACGATTACCATGGATAATTCCACGATACCCATAGGGTTAGCAAGGTCGAAATTAAATACCCATCTGTTTGAAATGATCATAAACTTACAGGTGAATGTTTCCGAGTTGTCATAATCATAGAAACGTGATAAATCTACGGATACTTCGTAGGTTACAGTTGGAAATCCTGTGCTAAACGATTGGATATCAAATACCCACTTTATTCAATAGACTTAAAACTACAGGTGAACGTTTCCTAGTTACAATAATCATTGAAACGTGATAAATCAGTGTATTCCAGGTAGGTAACACGTGGGAACGATTACCATGGATAAATCCACGATACCCATAGGGTTAGCAAGGTCGAAATTAAATACCCATCTGTTTGAAATGATCATAAACTTACAGGTGAACGTTCCCTAGTTGCAATGAACATAAAATCGTGGTAATTCTATGCATACCAGGTAGGAAATACGTTGAAACAATTTCCATGGATCAAGCAACGACACCCATAGGCTTAGAAAGGTTGAAATTAAATATCCATCTATTTGAAATGATCATAAACTTACAAGTGTACCTTTCCGAGTTGTCATAATCATAGAAACGTGATAAATCTACGGATACTTCGTAGCTTACAGTTGGAAATCCTGTGCTAAACGCTTGGAAACGACTTCCATAGCTAAATCAACGATACCCATAGGGTTAGCAAGGTCGAAATTAAATACCCATCTGTTTGAAATGATCATAAACTTACAAGTGTACGTTTCCGAGTTGTTATAATCATAGAAACGTGATAAATCTACGGATATTTCGTAGGTTACACTTGGAAATCCTGTGCTATACGCTTGGATATCAAGTACCCACTTTATTCAATGAACTTAGGCCTACAGGTGAACGTTTCCTTGTTACAATAATCATTGAAACGTGATAAATCAGTGGATTCCAGGTAGGTAACACGTGGGATCGATTGCCATGGATAAATCAACGATACCCATTGGGTTAGCAACGTCGAAATTAAATACATATTTGTTTGAAGTGATCATAAACTTACAGGTGAACGTTTCCGAGTTGTCATAATCATAGAAATGTGATAAATCTACGGATACTACGTAGGTTACAGTTGGAAATCCTGTGCTAAACGATTGGATATCAAATACCCACTTTATTCAATAGACTTAAAACTACAGGTGAACGTTTCCTAGTTACAATAATCATTGAAACGTGATAAATCAGTGGATTCCAGGTAGGTAACACGTGGGAACTATTGCCATGGATAAATCAACGATACCCATAGGGTTAGCAAGGTCGAAATTAAATACCCATCTGTTTGAAATGATCATAAACTTACAGGTGAACGTTCCCTAGTTGCAATGAACATAAAATCATGGTAATTCTATGCATACCAGGTAGGAAATACGTTCAAACAATTTCCATGGATCAAGCAACGACACCCATAGGCTTAGAAAGGTTGAAATTAAATATCCATCTGTTTGAAATGATCATAAACTTACAGGTGAATGTTTCCGAGTTGTCATAATCATAGAAATGTGATAAATCTACGGATACTACGTAAGTTACAGTTGGAAATCCTGTGCTAAACGATTGGATATCAAATACCCACTTTATTCAATAGACTTAAAACTACAGGTGAACGTTTCCTAGTTACAATAATCATTGAAACGTGATAATTCAGTGGATTCCAGGTAGGTAACACGTGGGAACGATTACCATGGATAAATCCACGATACCCATAGGGTTAGCAAGGTCGAAATTAAATACCCATCTGTTTGAAATGATCATAAACTTACAGGTGAATGTTTCCGAGTTGTCATAATCATAGAAACGTGATAAATCTACGGATACTTCGTAGGTTACAGTTGGAAATCCTGTGCTAAACGATTGGATATCAAATACCCACTTTATTCAATAGACTTAAAACTACAGGTGAACGTTTCCTAGTTACAATAATCATTGAAACGTGATAAATCAGTGTATTCCAGGTAGGTAACACGTGGGAACGATTACCATGGATAAATCCACGATACCCATAGGGTTAGCAAGGTCGAAATTAAATACCCATCTGTTTGAAATGATCATAAACTTACAGGTGAACGTTCCCTAGTTGCAATGAACATAAAATCGTGGTAATTCTATGCATACCAGGTAGGAAATACGTTGAAACAATTTCCATGGATCAAGCAACGACACCCATAGGCTTAGAAAGGTTGAAATTAAATATCCATCTATTTGAAATGATCATAAACTTACAAGTGTACCTTTCCGAGTTGTCATAATCATAGAAACGTGATAAATCTACGGATACTTCGTAGCTTACAGTTGGAAATCCTGTGCTAAACGCTTGGAAACGACTTCCATAGCTAAATCAACGATACCCATAGGGTTAGCAAGGTCGAAATTAAATACCCATCTGTTTGAAATGATCATAAACTTACAAGTGTACGTTTCCGAGTTGTCATAATCATAGAAACGTGATAAATCTACGGATACGTCGTAGGTTACAGTTGGAAATCCTGTGCTAAACGCTTGGAAACAACTTTCATAGCTAAATCAACGATACCCATAGACTTAGAAAGGTCGAAATTATATACCCATCTGTTTGAAATGATCATAAACGTAGAGGTGAACGTTACCGAGTTGTTATAATCATAGAAACGTGATAAATCTACGGATACTTCGTAGGTTACACTTGGAAATCCTGTGCTATACGCTTGGATATCAAGTACCCACTTTATTCAATGAACTTAGGCCTACAGGTGAACGTTTCCTTGTTACAATAATCATTGAAACGTGATAAATCAGTGGATTCCAGGTAGGTAACACGTGGGAACGATTGCCATGGATAAATCAACGATACCCATAGGGTTAGCAAGGTCGAAATTAAATACCCATCTGTTTGAAATGATCATAAACTTACAGGTGAACGTTCCCTAGTTGCAATGAACATAAAATCATGGTAATTCTATGCATACCAGGTAGGAAATACGTTCAAACAATTTCCATGGATCAAGCAACGACACCCATAGGCTTAGAAAGGTTGAAATTAAATATCCATCTGTTTGAAATGATCATAAACTTACAAGTGTACCTTTCCGAGTTGTCATAATCATAGAAACGTGATAAATCTACGGATACTTCGTAGGTTACAGTTGGAAATCCTGTGCTAAACGCTTGGAAACGACTTCCATAGCTAAATCAACGATACCCATAGGGTTAGCAAGGTCGAAATTAAATACCCATCTGTTTGAAATGATCATAAACTTACAAGTGTACGTTTCCGAGTTGTCATAATCATAGAAACGTGATAAATCTACGGATACTTCGTAGGTTACAGTTGGAAATCCTGTGCTAAACGCTTGGAAACAACTTTCATAGCTAAATCAACGATACCCATAGAATTAGAAAGGTCGAAATTATATACCCATCTGTTTGAAATGATCATAAACGTAGAGGTGAACGTTACCGAGTTGTTATAATCATAGAAACGTGATAAATCTACGGATACTGCGTAGGTTACACTTGGAAATCCTGTGCTATTCGCTTGGATATCAAGTACCCACTTTATTCAATGAACTTAGGCCTACAGGTGAACGTTTCCTTGTTACAATAATCATTGAAACGTGATAAATCAGTGGATTCCAGGTAGGTAACACGTGGGAACGATTGCCATGGATAAATCAACGATACCCATAGGGTTAGCAACGTCGAAATTAAATACATATTTGTTTGAAGTGATCATAAACTTACAGGTGAACGTTTCCGAGTTGTCATAATCATAGAAATGTGATAAATCTACGGATACTACGTAGGTTACAGTTGGAAATCCTGTGCTAAACGATTGGATATCAAATGCCCACTTTATTCAATAGACTTAAAACTACAGGTGAACGTTTCCTAGTTACAATAATCATTGAAACGTGATAAATCAGTGGATTCCAGGTAGGTAACACGTGGGAACTATTGCCATGGATAAATCAACGATACCCATAGGGTTAGCAAGGTCAAAATTAAATACCCATCTGTTTGAAATGATCATAAACTTACAGGTGAACGTTCCCTAGTTGCAATGAACATAAAATCATGGTAATTCTATGCATACCAGGTAGGAAATACGTTCAAACAATTTCCATGGTTCAAGCAACGACACCCATAGGCTTAGAAAGGTTGAAATTAAATATCCATCTGTTTGAAATGATCATAAACTTACAAGTGTACCTTTCCGAGTTGTCATAATCATAGAAACGTGATAAATCTACGGATACTTCGTAGGTTACAGTTGGAAATCCTGTGCTAAACGCTTGGAAACGACTTCCATAGCTAAATCAACGATACCCATAGGGTTAGCAAGGTCGAAATTAAATACCCATGTGTTTGAAATGATCATAAACTTACAAGTGTACGTTTCCGAGTTGTCATAATCATAGAAACGTGATAAATCTACGGATACTTCGTAGGTTACAGTTGGAAATCCTGTGCTAAACGATTGGAAACAACTTTCATAGCTAAATCAACGATACCCATAGACTTAGAAAGGTCGAAATTATATACCCATCTGTTTGAAATGATCATAAACGTAGAGGTGAACGTTACCGAGTTGTTATAATCATAGAAACGTGATAAATCTACGGATACTGCGTAGGTTACACTTGGAAATCCTATGCTATTCGCTTGGATAT
Organism: Muscidifurax raptorellus; assembly: GCA_020010945.3. NCBI lineage: Eukaryota > Metazoa > Arthropoda > Insecta > Hymenoptera > Pteromalidae > Muscidifurax > Muscidifurax raptorellus. Next base: position 28,139,521 of record CM052080.1, on the reverse strand, counting down.
CAAGTACCCACTTTATTCAATGAACTTAGGCCTACAGATGAACGTTTCCTTGTTACAATAATCATTGAAACGTGATAAATCAGTGGATTCCAGGTAGGTAACACGTGGGAACGATTGTCATGGATAAATCAACGATACCCATAGGGTTAGCAACGTCGAAATTAAATACATATTTGTTTGAAGTGATCATAAACTTACAGGTGAACGTTTCCGAGTTGTCATAATCATAGAAATGTGATAAATCTACGGATACTACGTAGGTTACAGTTGGAAATCCTGTGCTAAACGATTGGATATCAAATACCCACTTTATTCAATAGACTTAAAACTACAGGTGAACGTTTCCTAGTTACAATAATCATTGAAACGTGATAAATCAGTGTATTCCAGGTAGGTAACACGTGGAAACGATTACCATGGATAAATCCACGATACCCATAGGGTTAGCAAGGTCGAAATTAAATACCCATCTGTTTGAAATGATCATAAACTTACAGGTGAACGTTCCCTTGTTACAATAATCATTGAAACGTGATAAATCTGTGGATTTCAGGTAGGTAACACGTGGGAACGATTACCATGGATAAATCAACGATACCCATAGGTTGAGCAACGTCGAAATTAAATACATATCTGTTTGAAATGATCATAAACTTACAGGTGAACGTTCCCTAGTTGAAATGAACATAAATCCGTGGTAATTCTACGCATACCAGGTAGGAAATACGTTGAAACGATTTGCATGGATCAAGCAACTACACCCATAGGATTGGAAAGATTGAAATTTAATACCCATCTGATTGAAATAATCATAATCGTACAGGTGAACGTTTCCGAGTTGTCTTAATCATAGAAACGAGATAAATCTACGGATACTTTGTAGGTTACACTTGGAATTCCTGTGCTATACGCTTGGATATCAAGTACCCACTTTATTCAATAGACTTAAAACTACAGGTGAACGTTTCCTATTTACAATAGTCATTGAAACGTGATAAATCTGTGGATTCCAGGTAGGTAAGACGTGGGAACAATGGCCATGGATAAATCAAAGATACCCGTAGGGTTAGCAAGGTCGAAATTAAATACCCATCTGTTTGAAATGATCATCAACGTAGAGGTGACCGTTTCCGAGTTGTTATAATCATAGAAACGTGATAAATCTACGGATACTACGTAGGTTACACTTGGAATTCCTGTGTTAAACTCTTGGATATCAAGTACCCACTTTATTCAATGGACTTAAACCTACAGGTGAACGTTTCCTAGTTACAATAATCATTGAAACGTGATAAATCTATGGATTCCAGGTAGGTGGGACGATGAATCGATTTCCATTGATCAAGCAACGACACCCATAGGCTTAGAAAGATTGAAATTAAATACCCATCTGTTTGAAATGATCATAAACTTACAGGTGAACGTTTCCTAAATGTTATAATCATAGAACCGTGATAAATCGACGGATACTACGTAGGTTACAGTTGGAAATCCTGTGCTAAACGCTTGGATATCAAGTACCCACTTTATTCAATGAACTTAGACCTACAGGTGAACGTTTCCTAGTTACAATAATCATTCAAACGTGATAAATCTGTGGATTTCAGGTAGGTATCACGTGGGAACGATTACCATGGATAAATCAACGATACCCATAGGGTTAGCAACGTCGAAATTAAATACATATCTGTTTGAAGTGATCATAAACTTACAGGTGAACGTTTCCTAGTTGAAATAAACATAAAATCGTGCTAATTCTATGCATACCAGGTAGGAAATACGTCGAACCGATTTCCATGGATAAATCAACGATACCCATAGGCTTAGCGAGGTCGAAATTAAATACCCATCTGTTTGAAATGATCATAAACGTAGAGGTGACCGTTTCCGAGTTGTCATAATCATAGAAACGTGATAAATCTACGGATACTACGTAGGTTACACTTGGAATTCCTGTGCTATACGCTTGGATATCAAGTACCCACTTTATTCAATGAACTTAGACCTACAGGTGAATGTTTCCTAGTTACAATAATCATTGAAACGTGATAAATCAGTGGATTCCAGGTAGGTAACACGTGGGAACGATTGTCATGGATAAATCAACGATACCCATAGGGTTAGCAACGTCGAAATTAAATACATATTTGTTTGAAGTGATCATAAACTTACAGGTGAACGTTTCCGAGTTGTCATAATCATAGAAATGTGATAAATCTACGGATACTACGTAGGTTACAGTTGGAAATCCTGTGCTAAACGATTGGATATCAAATACCCACTTTATTCAATAGACTTAAAACTACAGGTGAACGTTTCCTAGTTACAATAATCATTGAAACGTGATAAATCAGTGTATTCCAGGTAGGTAACACGTGGGAACGATTACCATGGATAAATCCACGATACCCATAGGGTTAGCAAGGTCGAAATTAAATACCCATCTGTTTGAAATGATCATAAACTTACAGGTGAACGTTCCCTTGTTACAATAATCATTGAAACGTGATAAATCTGTGGATTTCAGGTAGGTAACACGTGGGAACGATTACCATGGATAAATCAACGATACCCATAGGGTTAGCAACGTCGAAATTAAATACATATCTGTTTGAAGTGATCATAAACTTACAGGTGAACGTTTCCTAGTTGAAATAAACATAAAATCGTGCTAATTCTATGCATACCAGGTAGGAAATACGTCGAACCGATTTCCATGGATAAATCAACGATACCCATAGGCTTAGCGAGGTCGAAATTAAATACCCATCTGTTTGAAATGATCATAAACGTAGAGGTGACCGTTTCCGAGTTGTCATAATCATAGAAACGTGATAAATCTACGGATACTACGTAGGTTACACTTGGAAATCCTGTGCTATTCGCTTGGATATCAAGTACCCACTTTATTCAATGAACTTAGGCCTACAGATGAACGTTTCCTTGTTACAATAATCATTGAAACGTGATAAATCAGTGGATTCCAGGTAGGTAACACGTGGGAACGATTGTCATGGATAAATCAACGATACCCATAGGGTTAGCAACGTCGAAATTAAATACATATTTGTTTGAAGTGATCATAAACTTACAGGTGAACGTTTCCGAGTTGTCATAATCATAGAAATGTGATAAATCTACGGATACTACGTAGGTTACAGTTGGAAATCCTGTGCTAAACGATTGGATATCAAATACCCACTTTATTCAATAGACTTAAAACTACAGGTGAACGTTTCCTAGTTACAATAATCATTGAAACGTGATAAATCAGTGTATTCCAGGTAGGTAACACGTGGGAACGATTACCATGGATAAATCCACGATACCCATAGGGTTAGCAAGGTCGAAATTAAATACCCATCTGTTTGAAATGATCATAAACTTACAGGTGAACGTTCCCTTGTTACAATAATCATTGAAACGTGATAAATCTGTGGATTTCAGGTAGGTAACACGTGGGAACGATTACCATGGATAAATCAACGATACCCATAGGTTGAGCAACGTCGAAATTAAATACATATCTGTTTGAAATGATCATAAACTTACAGGTGAACGTTCCCTAGTTGAAATGAACATAAATCCGTGGTAATTCTACGCATACCAGGTAGGAAATACGTTGAAACGATTTGCATGGATCAAGCAACTACACCCATAGGATTGGAAAGATTGAAATTTAATACCCATCTGATTGAAATAATCATAATCGTACAGGTGAACGTTTCCGAGTTGTCTTAATCATAGGAACGAGATAAATCTACGGATACTTCGTAGGTTACACTTGGAATTCCTGTGCTATACGCTTGGATATCAAGTACCCACTTTATTCAATAGACTTAAAACTACAGGTGAACGTTTCCTATTTACAATAATCATTGAAACGTGATAAATCTGTGGATTCCAGGTAGGTAAGACGTGGGAACAATGGCCATGGATAAATCAAAGATACCCGTAGGGTTAGCAAGGTCGAAATTAAATACCCATCTGTTTGAAATGATCATCAACGTAGAGGTGACCGTTTCCGAGTTGTTATAATCATAGAAACGTGATAAATCTACGGATACTACGTAGGTTACACTTGGAATTCCTGTGTTAAACTCTTGGATATCAAGTACCCACTTTATTCAATGGACTTAAACCTACAGGTGAACGTTTCCTAGTTACAATAATCATTGAAACGTGATAAATCTATGGATTCCAGGTAGGTGGGACGATGAATCGATTTCCATTGATCAAGCAACGACACCCATAGGCTTAGAAAGATTGAAATTAAATACCCATCTGTTTGAAATGATCATAAACTTACAGGTGAACGTTTCCTAAATGTTATAATCATAGAACCGTGATAAATCGACGGATACTACGTAGGTTACAGTTGGAAATCCTGTGCTAAACGCTTGGATATCAAGTACCCACTTTATTCAATAAACTTAGACCTACAGGTGAACGTTTCCTAGTTACAATAATCATTCAAACGTGATAAATCTGTGGATTTCAGGTAGGTAACACGTGGGAACGATTACCATGGATAAATCAACGATACCCATAGGGTTAGCAACGTCGAAATTAAATACATATCTGTTTGAAGTGATCATAAACTTACAGGTGAACGTTTCCTAGTTTAAATAAACATAAAATCGTGCTAATTCTATGCATACCAGGTAGGAAATACGTCGAACCGATTTCCATGGATCAAGCAACGACACCCATAGGCTTACAAAGATTGAAATTAAATACCCATCTGTTTGAAATGATCATCAACGTAGAGGTGAACGTTACCGAGTTGTCATAACCATAGAAACGTGATAAATCTACGGATACTTCGTAGGTTACACTTGGAAATCCTGTGCTATACGCTTGGATATCAAGTACCCACTTTATTCAATAAACTTAGACCTACAGGTTAACGTTTCCTTGTTACAATAATCATTGAAACGTGATAAATCAGTGGATTCCGGTAGGTAACACGTGAAAACAACTTCCATAGCTAAATCAACGATACCCATAGGTTTAGAAAGGTTGAAATTAAATACCCATCTGTTTGAAATGATCATAAACTTACAGGTGAACGTTTCCTAGTTGCAATAAACATAAAATCGGGGTAATTCTATGCATACCAGGTAGTAAATAAGTTGAAACGATTTGTATAGATCAAGCAACTACACCCATAGGCTTGGAAAGATTAAAATTTAATACCCATCTGTTTGAAATAATCACAAACGTACAGGTGTACGTTTCCGAGTTGTCATAATCATAGCAACGTGATAAATCTACGGATACTTCGTAGGTTACACTTGGAAATCCTGTGCTATACCCTTGGATATCAAGTACCCAATTTATTCAATGAACTTAGACCTACAGGTGAACGTTTCCTTGTTACAATAATCATTGAAACGTGATAAATCAGTGGATTCCGGTAGGTAACACGTGAAAACGACTTCCATAGCTAAATCAACGATACCCATAGGTTTAGAAAGGTTGAAATTAAATATCCATCTGTTTGAAATGATCATAAACTTACAGGTGCACTTTTCCTAGATGTCATAATCATAGAAACGTGATAAATCTACGGATACTACGTAGGTTACACTTGGAAATCCTGTGTTAAACGCTTGGATATCAAATACCCACTTTATTCAATGAACTTAGACCTACAGGTGAACGTTTCCTTGTTACAATAATCATTGAAACGTGATAAATCTATGGATTCCAGGTAGGTGGGACGTTGAATCGATTTCCATTGATCAAGCAACGACACCCATAGGCTTAGAAAGATTGAAATTAAATACCCATCTGTTTGAAATGATCATAAACGTAGAGGTGAACGTTACCGAGTTGTCATAATCATAGAAACGTGATAAATCTACGGATACTACGTAGGTTACACTTGGAAATCCTGTGTTAAACGCTTGGATATCAAATACCCACTTTATTCAATGAAGTTAGACCTACAGGTTAACGTTTCCTTGTTACAATAATATCAGTGGATTCCAGGTAGGTAACACGTGGGAACGATTACCATGGATAAATCAACGATACCCATAGGCTTAGCAACGTCGAAATTAAATACATATTTGTTTGAAGTGATCATAAACTTACAGGTGAACCTTTCCTAGTTGCAATAAACATAAAATCGGGGTAATTCTATGCATACCAGGTAGTAAATAAGTTGAAACGATTTGCATGGATCAAGCAACGACACCCATAGGCTTAGAAAGGTTGAAATTAAATATCCATCTGTTTGAAATGATCATAAACTTACAAGTGTACGTTTCCGAGTTGTCATAATCATAGAAACGTGATAAATCTACGGATACTTCGTAGGTTACAGTTGGAAATCCTGTGCTATACGCTTGGATATCCAGTACCCACTTTATTCAATGAAGTTAGACCTACAGGTTAACGTTTCCTTGTTACAATAATATCAGTGGATTCCAGGTAGGTAACACGTGGGAACGATTACCGTGGATAAATCCACGATATCCATAGGGTTAGCAAGGTCGAAATTAAATACCCATCTGTTTGAAATGATCATAAACTTACAATGTGAACGTTCCCTAGTTCAATGAACATAAAATCGTGGTAATTCTATGCATACCAGGTAGGAAATACGTTGAAACAATTTCCATGGATCAAGCAACGACACCCATAGGCTTAGAAAGGTTGAAATTAAATATCCATCTGTTTGAAATGATCATAAACTTACAAGTGTACGTTTCCGAGTTGTCATAATCATAGAAACGTGATAAATCTACGGATACTTCGTAGGTTACAGTTGGAAATCCTGTGCTATACGCTTGGATATCCAGTACCCACTTTATTCAATGAAGTTAGACCTACAGGTGAACGTTTCCTTCTTACAATAATCATTGAAAAGTGATAAATCAGTGGATTCCAGGTAGGTAAGACGTGGGAACAATTGCCATGGATAAATCCACGATACCCATAGGGTTAGCAAGGTCGAAATTAAATACCCATCTGTTTGAAATGATCATAAACTTACATGAGAACGTTCCCTAGTTGCAATGAAAATAAAATCGTGGTAATTCTATGCATACCAGGTAGTAAATACGTTGAAACGATAGCCATGGATCAAGCAACGACACCCATAGGCTTAGAAAGATTGAAATTAAATACCCATCTGTTTGAAATGATCATAAACTTACAGGTGAACGTTTCCGAGTTGTCATAATCATAGAAATGTGATAAATCTACGGATACTACGTAGGTTACAGTTGGAAATCCTGTGCTAAACGATTGGATATCAAATACCCACTTTATTCAATAGACTTAAAACTACAGGTGAACGTTTCCTTGTTACAATAATCATTGAAACGTGATAAATCAGTGGATTCCAGGTAGGTAAGACGTGGGAACAATTGCCATGGATAAATCCACGATACCCATAGGGTTAGCAAGGTCGAAATTAAATATCCATTTGTTTCAAATGATCATAAACTTACAGGTGAACGTTCCCTAGTTGCAATGAAAATAAAATCGTGGTAATTCTATGCATACCAGGTAGGAAATACGTTCAAACAATTTCCATGGATCAAGCAACGACACCCATAGGCTTAGAAAGGTTGAAATTAAATATCCATCTGTTTGAAATGATCATAAACTTACAAGTGTACCTTTCCGAGTTGTCATAATCATAGAAACGTGATAAATCTACGGATACTTCGTAGGTTACAGTTGGAAATCCTGTGCTAAACGCTTGGAAACGACTTCCATAGCTAAATCAACGATACCCATAGGGTTAGCAACGTCGAAATTAAATACATATTTGTTTGAAGTGATCATAAACTTACAGGTGAACGTTTCCGAGTTGTCATAATCATAGAAATGTGATAAATCTACGGATACTACGTAGGTTACAGTTGGAAATCCTGTGCTAAACGATTGGATATCAAATACCCACTTTATTCAATAGACTTAAAACTACAGGTGAACGTTTCCTAGTTACAATAATCATTGAAACGTGATAAATCAGTGGATTCCAGGTAGGTAACACGTGGGAACGATTACCATGGATAAATCCACGATACCCATAGGGTTAGCAAGGTCGAAATTAAATACCCATCTGTTTGAAATGATCATAAACTTACAGGTGAACGTTCCCTAGTTGCAATGAACATAAAATCGTGGTAATTCTATGCATACCAGGTAGGAAATACGTTGAAGCAATTTCCATGGATCAAGCAACGACACCCATAGGCTTAGAAAGGTTGAAATTAAATATCCATCTGTTTGAAATGATCATAAACTTACAGGTGAACGTTTCCTAGTTGCAATGAACATAAAATCGTGGTATTTCTATGCATACCAGGTAGGAAATACGTTGAAACGATATCCATGGATCAAGCAACGACACCCATAGGCTTGGAAAGATTGAAATTAAATACCCATCTGTTTGAAATGATCATAAACTTAAAGGTGAACGTTTCCGAGTTGTCATAATCATAGAAATGTGATAAATCTACGGATACTACGTAGGTTACAGTTGGAAATCCTGTGCTAAACGATTGGATATCAAATACCCACTTTATTCAATAGACTTAAAACTACAGGTGAACGTTTCCTTGTTACAATAATCATTGAAACGTGATAAATCAGTGGATTCCAGGTAGGTAACACGTGGGAACGATTACCATGGATAAATCCACGATACCCATAGGGTTAGCAAGGTCGAAATTAAATACCCATCTGTTTGAAATGATCATAAACTTACAGGTGAATGTTTCCGAGTTGTCATAATCATAGAAACGTGATAAATCTACGGATACTTCGTAGGTTACAGTTGGAAATCCTGTGCTAAACGATTGGATATCAAATACCCACTTTATTCAATAGACTTAAAACTACAGGTGAACGTTTTCTTGTTACAATAATCATTGAAACGTGATAAATCAGTGGATTCCAGGTAGGTAACACGTGGGAACGATTACCATGGATAAATCCACGATACCCATAGACTTAGAAAGGTCGAAATTATATACCCATCTGTTTGAAATGATCATAAACGTAGAGGTGAACGTTACCGAGTTGTTATAATCATAGAAACGTGATAAATCTACGGATACTTCGTAGGTTACACTTGGAAATCCTGTGCTATACGCTTGGATATCAAGTACCCACTTTATTCAATGAACTTAGGCCTACAGGTGAACGTTTTCTTGTTACAATAATCATTGAAACGTGATAAATCAGTGGATTCCAGGTAGGTAACACGTGGGAACGATTGCCATGGATAAATCAACGATACCCATAGGGTTAGCAACGTCGAAATTAAATACATATTTGTTTGAAGTGATCATAAACTTACAGGTGAATGTTTCCGAGTTGTCATAATCATAGAAATGTGATAAATCTACGGATACTACGTAGGTTACAGTTGGAAATCCTGTGCTAAACGATTGGATATCAAATACCCACTTTATTCAATAGACTTAAAACTACAGGTGAACGTTTCCTAGTTACAATAATCATTGAAACGTGATAAATCAGTGGATTCCAGGTAGGTAACACGTGGGAACGATTACCATGGATAAATCCACGATACCCATAGGGTTAGCAAGGTCGAAATTAAATACCCATCTGTTTGAAATGATCATAAACTTACAGGTGAACGTTCCCTAGTTGCAATGAACATAAAATCGTGGTAATTCTATGCATACCAGGTAGGAAATACGTTGAAACAATTTCCATGGATCACGCAAAGACACCCATAGGCTTAGAAAGGTTGAAATTAAATACCCATCTGTTTGAAATGATCATAAACTTACAGGTGAACGTTTCCGAGTTGTCATAATCATAGAAATGTGATAGATCTACGGATACTACGTAGGTTACAGTTGGAAATCCTGTGCTAAACGATTGGATATCAAATACCCACTTTATTCAATAGATTTAAAACTACAGGTGAACGTTTCCTAGTTACAATAATCATTGAAACGTGATAAATCAGTGGATTCCAGGTAGGTAACACGTGGGAACGATTACCATGGATAAATCCACGATACCCATAGGGTTAGCAAGGTCGAAATTAAATACCCATCTGTTTGAAATGATCATAAACTTACAAGTGTACGTTTCCGAGTTGTCATAATCATAGAAACGTGATAAATCTACGGATACTTCGTAGGTTACAGTTGGAAATCCTGTGCTAAACGCTTGGAAACGACTTCCATAGCTAAATCAACGATACCCATAGGGTTAGCAAGGTCGAAATTATATACCCATCTGTTTGAAATGATCATAAACGTAGAGGTGAACGTTACTGAGTTGTTATAATCATAGAAACGTGATAAATCTACGGATACTTCGTAGGTTACACTTGGAAATCCTGTGCTATACGCTTGGATATCAAGTACCCACTTTATTCAATGAACTTAGGCCTACAGGTGAACGTTTCCTTGTTACAATAATCATTGAAACGTGATAAATCAGTGGATTCCAGGTAGGTAACACGTGGGAACGATTGCCATGGATAAATCAACGATACCCATAGGGTTAGCAAGGTCGAAATTAAATACCCATCTGTTTGAGATGATCATAAACTTACAGGTGAACGTTCCCTAGTTGCAATGAACATAAAATCGTGGTAATTCTATGCATACTAGGTAGGAAATACGTTGAAACAATTTCCATGGATCAAGCAACGACACCCATAGGCTTAGAAAGGTTGAAATTAAATATCCATCTGTTTGAAATGATCATAAACTTACAGGTGAACGTTTCCTAGTTGCAATGAACATAAAATCGTGGTATTTCTATGCATACCAGGTAGGAAATACGTTGAAACGATATCCATGGATCGAGCAACGACACCCATAGGCTTGGAAAGATTGAAATTAAATACCCATCTGTTTGAAATGATCATAAACTTAAAGGTGAACGTTTCCGAGTTGTCATAATCATAGAAATGTGATAAATCTACGGATACTACGTAGGTTACAGTTGGAAATCCTGTGCTAAACGATTGGATATCAAATACCCACTTTATTCAATAGACTTAAAACTACAGGTGAACGTTTCCTAGTTACAATAATCATTGAAACGTGATAAATCAGTGGATTCCAGGTAGGTAACACGTGGGAACGATTACCATGGATAAATCCACGATACCCATAGGGTTAGCAGGGTCGAAATTAAATACCCATCTGTTTGAAATGATCATAAACTTACAAGTGTACGTTTCCGAGTTGTCATAATCATAGAAACGTGATAAATCTACGGATACTTCGTAGGTTACAGTTGGAAATCCTGTGCTATACGCTTGGATATCAAGTACCCACTTTATTCAATGAACTTAGGCCTACAGGTGAACGTTTCCTTGTTACAATAATCATTGAAACGTGATAAATCAGTGGATTCCAGGTAGGTAACACGTGGGAACGATTGCCATGGATAAATCAACGATACCCATAGGGTTAGCAAGGTCGAAATTAAATACCCATCTGTTTGAGATGATCATAAACTTACAGGTGAACGTTCCCTAGTTGCAATGAACATAAAATCGTGGTAATTCTATGCATACCAGGTAGGAAATACGTTCAAACAATTTCCATGGATCAAGCAACGACACCCATAGGCTTAGAAAGGTTGAAATTAAATATCCATCTGTTTGAAATGATCATAAACTTACAGGTGAACGTTTCCTAGTTGCAATGAACATAAAATCGTGGTATTTCTATGCATACCAGGTAGGAAATACGTTGAAACGATATCCATGGATCAAGCAACGACACCCATAGGCTTAGAAAGATTGAAATTAAATACCCATCTGTTTGAAATGATCATAAACTTACAGGTGAACGTTTCCGAGTTGTCATAATCATAGAAATGTGATAAATCTACGGATACTACGTAGGTTACAGTTGGAAATCCTGTGCTAAACGATTGGATATCAAATACCCACTTTATTCAATAGACTTAAAACTACAGGTGAACGTTTTCTAGTTACAATAATCATTGAAACGTGATAATTCAGTGGATTCCAGGTAGGTAACACGTGGGAACGATTACCATGGATAAATCCACGATACCCATAGGGTTAGCAAGGTCGAAATTAAATACCCATCTGTTTGAAATGATCATAAACTTACAGGTGAATGTTTCCGAGTTGTCATAATCATAGAAATGTGATAAATCTACGGATACTACGTAGGTTACAGTTGGAAATCCTGTGCTAAACGATTGGATATCAAATACCCACTTTATTCAATAGACTTAAAACTACAGGTGAACGTTTCCTAGTTACAATAATCATTGAAACGTGATAAATCAGTGGATTCCAGGTAGGTAACACGTGGGAACGATTACCATGGATAAATCCACGATACCCATAGGGTTAGCAAGGTCGAAATTAAATACCCATCTGTTTGAAATGATCATAAACTTACAGGTGAACGTTCCCTAGTTGCAATGAACATAAAATCGTGGTAATTCTATGCATACCAGGTAGGAAATACGTTGAAACAATTTCCATGGATCAAGCAACGTCACCCATAGGCTTAGAAAGGTTGAAATTAAATATCCATCTGTTTGAAATGATCATAAACTTACAGGTGAACGTTTCCTAGTTGCAATGAACATAAAATCGTGGTATTTCTATGCATACCAGGTAGGAAATACGTTGAAACGATATCCATGGATCAAGCAACGACACCCATAGGCTTGGAAAGATTGAAATTAAATACCCATCTGTTTGAAATGATCATAAACTTAAAGGTGAACGTTTCCGAGTTGTCATAATCATAGAAATGTGATAAATCTACGGATACTACGTAGGTTACAGTTGGAAATCCTGTGCTAAACGATTGGATATCAAATACCCACTTTATTCAATAGACTTAAAACTACAGGTGAACGTTTCCTAGTTACAATAATCATTGAAACGTGATAAATCAGTGGATTCCAGGTAGGTAACACGTGGGAACGATTACCATGGATAAATCCATGATACCCATAGGGTTAGCAAGGTCGAAATTAAATACCCATCTGTTTGAAATGATCATAAACTTACAAGTGTACGTTTCCGAGTTGTCATAATCATAGAAACGTGATAAATCTACGGATACTTCGTAGGTTACAGTTGGAAATCCTGTGCTAAACGCTTGGAAACGACTTCCATAGCTAAATCAACGATACCCATAGAGTTAGAAAGGTCGAAATTATATACCCATCTGTTTGAAATGATCATAAACGTAGAGGTGAACGTTACCGAGTTGTTATAATCATAGAAACGTGATAAATCTACGGATACTTCGTAGGTTACACTTGGAAATCCTGTGCTATTCGCTTGGATATCAAGTACCCACTTTATTCAATGAACTTAGGCCTACAGGTGAACGTTTCCTTGTTACAATAATCATTGAAACGTGATAAATCAGTGGATTCCAGGTAGGTAACACGTGGGAACGATTGCCATGGATAAATCAACGATACCCATAGGGTTAGCAAGGTCGAAATTAAATACCCATCTGTTTGAAATGATCATAAACTTACAGGTGAACGTTTCCGAGTTGTCATAATCATAGAAATGTGATAAATCTACGGATACTACGTAGGTTACAGTTGGAAATCCTGTGCTAAACGATTGGATATCAAATACCCACTTTATTCAATAGACTTAAAACTACAGGTGAACGTTTCCTAGTTACAATAATCATTGAAACGTGATAATTCAGTGGATTCCAGGTAGGTAACACGTGGGAACGATTACCATGGATAAATCCACGATACCCATAGGGTTAGCAAGGTCGAAATTAAATACCCATCTGTTTGAGATGATCATAAACTTACAGGTGAACGTTCCCTAGTTGCAATGAACATAAAATCGTGGTAATTCTATGCATACTAGGTAGGAAATACGTTGAAACAATTTCCATGGATGAAGCAACGACACCCATAGGCTTAGAAAGGTTGAAATTAAATATCCATCTGTTTGAAATGATCATAAACTTACAGGTGAACGTTTCCTAGTTGCAATGAACATAAAATCGTGGTATTTCTATGCATACCAGGTAGGAAATACGTTGAAACGATATCCATGGATCGAGCAACGACACCCATAGGCTTGGAAAGATTGAAATTAAATACCCATCTGTTTGAAATGATCATAAACTTAAAGGTGAACGTTTCCGAGTTGTCATAATCATAGAAATGTGATAAATCTACGGATACTACGTAGGTTACAGTTGGAAATCCTGTGCTAAACGATTGGATATCAAATACCCACTTTATTCAATAGACTTAAAACTACAGGTGAACGTTTCCTAGTTACAATAATCATTGAAACGTGATAAATCAGTGGATTCCAGGTAGGTAACACGTGGGAACGATTACCATGGATAAATCCACGATACCCATAGGGTTAGCAGGGTCGAAATTAAATACCCATCTGTTTGAAATGATCATAAACTTACAAGTGTACGTTTCCGAGTTGTCATAATCATAGAAACGTGATAAATCTACGGATACTTCGTAGGTTACAGTTGGAAATCCTGTGCTATACGCTTGGATATCAAGTACCCACTTTATTCAATGAACTTAGGCCTACAGGTGAACGTTTCCTTGTTACAATAATCATTGAAACGTGATAAATCAGTGGATTCCAGGTAGGTAACACGTGGGAACGATTGCCATGGATAAATCAACGATACCCATAGGGTTAGCAAGGTCGAAATTAAATACCCATCTGTTTGAAATGATCATAAACTTACAGGTGAACGTTCCCTAGTTGCAATGAACATAAAATCGTGGTAATTCTATGCATACCAGGTAGGAAATACGTTCAAACAATTTCCATGGATCAAGCAACGACACCCATAGGCTTAGAAAGGTTGAAATTAAATATCCATCTGTTTTTAATGATCATAAACTTACAGGTGAACGTTTCCTAGTTGCAATGAACATAAAATCGTGGTATTTCTATGCATACCAGGTAGGAAATACGTTGAAACGATATCCATGGATCAAGCAACGACACCCATAGGCTTAGAAAGATTGAAATTAAATACCCATCTGTTTGAAATGATCATAAACTTACAGGTGAACGTTTCCGAGTAGTCATAATCATAGAAATGTG
The DNA here is from genome assembly GCA_020010945.3 of Muscidifurax raptorellus. Classification (NCBI taxonomy): domain Eukaryota; kingdom Metazoa; phylum Arthropoda; class Insecta; order Hymenoptera; family Pteromalidae; genus Muscidifurax; species Muscidifurax raptorellus. The sequence continues at coordinate 28,124,427 of CM052080.1, read as the reverse complement.
ATAAATCTACGGATACTACGTAGGTTACAGTTGGAAATCCTGTGCTAAACGATTGGATATCAAATACCCACTTTATTCAATAGACTTAAAACTACAGGTGAACGTTTTCTAGTTACAATAATCATTGAAACGTGATAATTCAGTGGATTCCAGGTAGGTAACACGTGGGAACGATTACCATGGATAAATCCACGATACCCATAGGGTTAGCAAGGTCGAAATTAAATACCCATCTGTTTGAAATGATCATAAACTTACAGGTGAATGTTTCCGAGTTGTCATAATCATAGAAATGTGATAAATCTACGGATACTACGTAGGTTACAGTTGGAAATCCTGTGCTAAACGATTGGATATCAAATACCCACTTTATTCAATAGACTTAAAACTACAGGTGAACGTTTCCTAGTTACAATAATCATTGAAACGTGATAAATCAGTGGATTCCAGGTAGGTAACACGTGGGAACGATTACCATGGATAAATCCACGATACCCATAGGGTTAGCAAGGTCGAAATTAAATACCCATCTGTCTGAAATGATCATAAACTTACAGGTGAACGTTCCCTAGTTGCAATGAACATAAAATCGTGGTAATTCTATGCATACCAGGTAGGAAATACGTTGAAACAATTTCCATGGATCAAGCAACGTCACCCATAGGCTTAGAAAGGTTGAAATTAAATATCCATCTGTTTGAAATGATCATAAACTTACAGGTGAACGTTTCCTAGTTGCAATGAACATAAAATCGTGGTATTTCTATGCATACCAGGTAGGAAATACGTTGAAACGATATCCATGGATCAAGCAACGACACCCATAGGCTTGGAAAGATTGAAATTAAATACCCATCTGTTTGAAATGATCATAAACTTAAAGGTGAACGTTTCCGAGTTGTCATAATCATAGAAATGTGATAAATCTACGGATACTACGTAGGTTACAGTTGGAAATCCTGTGCTAAACGATTGGATATCAAATACCCACTTTATTCAATAGACTTAAAACTACAGGTGAACGTTTCCTAGTTACAATAATCATTGAAACGTGATAAATCAGTGGATTCCAGGTAGGTAACACGTGGGAACGATTACCATGGATAAATCCATGATACCCATAGGGTTAGCAAGGTCGAAATTAAATACCCATCTGTTTGAAATAATCATAAACTTACAAGTGTACGTTTCCGAGTTGTCATAATCATAGAAACGTGATAAATCTACGGATACTTCGTAGGTTACAGTTGGCAATCCTGTGCTAAACGCATGGAAACGACTTCCATAGCTAAATCAACGATACCCATAGACTTAGAAAGGTCGAAATTATATACCCATCTGTTTGAAATGATCATAAACGTAGAGGTGAACGTTACCGAGTTGTTATAATCATAGAAACGTGATAAATCTACGTATACTTCGTAGGTTACACTTGGAAATCCTGTGCTATACGCTTGGATATCAAGTACCCACTTTATTCAATGAACTTAGGCCTACAGGTGAACGTTTCCTTGTTACAATAATCATTGAAACGTGATAAATCAGTGGATTCCAGGTAGGTAACACGTGGGAACGATTGCCATGGATAAATCAACGATACCCATAGGGTTAGCAAGGTCGAAATTAAATACCCATCTGTTTGAAATGATCATAAACTTACAGGTGAACGTTCCCTAGTTGCAATGAACATAAAATCGTGGTAATTCTATGCATACCAGGTAGGAAATACGTTCAAACAATTTCCATGGATCAAGCAACGACACCCATAGGCTTAGAAAGGTTGAAATTAAATATCCATTTGTTTGAAATGATCATAAACTTACAAGTGTACCTTTCCGAGTTGTCATAATCATAGAAACGTGATAAATCTACGGATACTTCGTAGGTTACAGTTGGAAATCCTGTGCTAAACGCTTGGAAACGACTTCCATAGCTAAATCAACGATACCCATAGGGTTAGCAAGGTCGAAATTAAATACCCATCTGTTTGAAATGATCATAAACTTACAAGTGTACGTTTCCGAGTTGTCATAATCATAGAAACGTGATAAATCTACGGATACTTCGTAGGTTACAGTTGGAAATCCTGTGCTAAACGCTTGGAAACGACTTCCATAGCTAAATCAACGATACCCATAGAGTTAGAAAGGTCGAAATTATATACCCATCTGTTTGAAATGATCATAAACGTAGAGGTGAACGTTACCGAGTTGTTATAATCATAGAAACGTGATAAATCTACGGATACTTCGTAGGTTACACTTGGAAATCCTGTGCTATTCGCTTGGATATCAAGTACCCACTTTATTCAATGAACTTAGGCCTACAGGTGAACGTTTCCTTGTTACAATAATCATTGAAACGTGATAAATCAGTGGATTCCAGGTAGGTAACACGTGGGAACGATTGCCATGGATAAATCAACGATACCCATAGGGTTAGCAAGGTCGAAATTAAATACCCATCTGTTTGAAATGATCATAAACTTACAGGTGAACGTTTCCGAGTTGTCATAATCATAGAAATGTGATAAATCTACGGATACTACGTAGGTTACAGTTGGAAATCCTGTGCTAAACGATTGGATATCAAATACCCACTTTATTCAATAGACTTAAAACTACAGGTGAACGTTTCCTAGTTACAATAATCATTGAAACGTGATAATTCAGTGGATTCCAGGTAGGTAACACGTGGGAACGATTACCATGGATAAATCCACGATACCCATAGGGTTAGCAAGGTCGAAATTAAATACCCATCTGTTTGAAATGATCATAAACTTACAGGTGAATGGTTCCGAGTTGTCATAATCATAGAAACGTGATAAATCTACGGATACTTCGTAGGTTACAGTTGGAAATCCTGTGCTAAACGATTGGATATCAAATACCCACTTTATTCAATAGACTTAAAACTACAGGTGAACGTTTCCTAGTTACAATAATCATTGAAACGTGATAAATCAGTGTATTCCAGGTAGGTAACACGTGGGAACGATTACCATGGATAAATCCACGATACCCATAGGGTTAGCAAGGTCGAAATTAAATACCCATCTGTTTGAAATGATCATAAACTTACAGGTGAACGTTCCCTAGTTGCAATGAACATAAAATCGTGGTAATTCTATGCATACCAGGTAGGAAATACGTTGAAACAATTTCCATGGATCAAGCAACGACACCCATAGGCTTAGAAAGGTTGAAATTAAATATCCATCTGTTTGAAATGATCATAAACTTACAGGTGAACGTTTCCTAGTTGCAATGAACATAAAATCGTGGTATTTCTATGCATACCAGGTAGGAAATACGTTGAAACGATATCCATGGATCAAGCAACGACACCCATAGGCTTGGAAAGATTGAAATTAAATACCCATCTGTTTGAAATGATCATAAACTTAAAGGTGAACGTTTCCGAGTTGTCATAATCATAGAAATGTGATAAATCTACGGATACTACGTAGGTTACAGTTGGAAATCCTGTGCTAAACGATTGGATATCAAATACCCACTTTATTCAATAGACTTAAAACTACAGGTGAACGTTTCCTAGTTACAATAATCATTGAAACGTGATAATTCAGTGGATTCCAGGTAGGTAACACGTGGGAACGATTACCATGGATAAATCCACGATACCCATAGGGTTAGCAAGGTCGAAATTAAATACCCATCTGTTTGAAATGATCATAAACTTACAGGTGAATGGTTCCGAGTTGTCATAATCATAGAAACGTGATAAATCTACGGATACTTCGTAGGTTACAGTTGGAAATCCTGTGCTAAACGATTGGATATCAAATACCCACTTTATTCAATAGACTTAAAACTACAGGTGAACGTTTCCTAGTTACAATAATCATTGAAACGTGATAAATCAGTGTATTCCAGGTAGGTAACACGTGGGAACGATTACCATGGATAAATCCACGATACCCATAGGGTTAGCAAGGTCGAAATTAAATACCCATCTGTTTGAAATGATCATAAACTTACAGGTGAACGTTCCCTAGTTGCAATGAACATAAAATCGTGGTAATTCTATGCATACCAGGTAGGAAATACGTTGAAACAATTTCCATGGATCAAGCAACGACACCCATAGGCTTAGAAAGGTTGAAATTAAATATCCATCTGTTTGAAATGATCATAAACTTACAGGTGAACGTTTCCTAGTTGCAATGAACATAAAATCGTGGTATTTCTATGCATACCAGGTAGGAAATACGTTGAAACGATATCCATGGATCAAGCAACGACACCCATAGGCTTGGAAAGATTGAAATTAAATACCCATCTGTTTGAAATGATCATAAACTTAAAGGTGAACGTTTCCGAGTTGTCATAATCATAGAAATGTGATAAATCTACGGATACTACGTAGGTTACAGTTGGAAATCCTGTGCTAAACGATTGGATATCAAATACCCACTTTATTCAATAGACTTAAAACTACAGGTGAACGTTTCCTAGTTACAATAATCATTGAAACGTGATAAATCAGTGTATTCCAGGTAGGTAACACGTGGGAACGATTACCATGGATAAATCCACGATACCCATAGGGTTAGCAAGGTCGAAATTAAATACCCATCTGTTTGAAATGATCATAAACTTACAGGTGAACGTTCCCTAGTTGCAATGAACATAAAATCGTGGTAATTCTATGCATACCAGGTAGGAAATACGTTGAAACAATTTCCATGGATCAAGCAACGACACCCATAGGCTTAGAAAGGTTGAAATTAAATATCCATCTGTTTGAAATGATCATAAACTTACAGGTGAACGTTTCCTAGTTGCAATGAACATAAAATCGTGGTATTTCTATGCATACCAGGTAGGAAATACGTTGAAACGATATCCATGGATCAAGCAACGACACCCATAGGCTTGGAAAGATTGAAATTAAATACCCATCTGTTTGAAATGATCATAAACTTAAAGGTGAACGTTTCCGAGTTGTCATAATCATAGAAATGTGATAAATCTACGGATACTACGTAGGTTACAGTTGGAAATCCTGTGCTAAACGATTGGATATCAAATACCCACTTTATCCAATAGACTTAAAACTACAGGTGAACGTTTCCTTGTTACAATAATCATTGAAACGTGATAAATCAGTGGATTCCAGGTAGGTAACACGTGGGAACGATTACCATGGATAAATCCACGATACCCATAGGGTTAGCAAGGTCGAAATTAAATACCCATCTGTTTGAAATGATCATAAACTTACAAATGTACGTTTCCGAGTTGTCATAATCATAGAAACGTGATAAATCTACGGATACTTCGTAGGTTACAGTTGGAAATCCTGTGCTAAACGCTTGGAAACGACTTCCATAGCTAAATCAACGATACCCATAGACTTAGAAAGGTCGAAATTATATACCCATCTGTTTGAAATGATCATAAACGTAGAGGTGAACGTTACCGAGTTGTTATAATCATAGAAACGTGATAAATCTACGGATACTTCGTAGGTTACACTTGGAAATCCTGTGCTATACGCTTGGATATCAAGTACCCACTTTATTCAATGAACTTAGGCCTACAGGTGAACGTTTTCTTGTTACAATAATCATTGAAACGTGATAAATCAGTGGATTCCAGGTAGGTAACACGTGGGAACGATTGCCATGGATAAATCAACGATACCCATAGGGTTAGCAACGTCGAAATTAAATACATATTTGTTTGAAGTGATCATAAACTTACAGGTGAATGTTTCCGAGTTGTCATAATCATAGAAATGTGATAAATCTACGGATACTACGTAGGTTACAGTTGGAAATCCTGTGCTAAACGATTGGATATCAAATACCCACTATATTCAATAGACTTAAAACTACAGGTGAACGTTTCCTAGTTACAATAATCATTGAAACGTGATAAATCAGTGGATTCCAGGTAGGTAACACGTGGGAACGATTACCATGGATAAATCCACGATACCCATAGGGTTAGCAAGGTCGAAATTAAATACCCATCTGTTTGAAATGATCATAAACTTACAGGTGAACGTTCCCTAGTTGCAATGAACATAAAATCATGGTAATTCTATGCATACCAGGTAGGAAATACGTTCAAACAATTTCCATGGATCAAGCAACGACACCCATAGGCTTAGAAAGGTTGAAATTAAATATCCATCTGTTTGAAATGATCATAAACTTACAGGTGAACGTTTCCTAGTTGCAATGAACATAAAATCGTGGTATTTCTATGCATACCAGGTAGGAAATACGTTGAAACGATATCCATGGATCAAGCAACGACACCCATAGGCTTGGAAAGATTGAAATTAAATACCCATCTGTTTGAAATGATCATAAACTTAAAGGCGAACGTTTCCGAGTTGTCATAATCATAGAAATGTGATAAATCTACGGATACTACGTAGGTTACAGTTGGAAATCCTGTGCTAAACGATTGGATATCAAATACCCACTTTATTCAATAGACTTAAAACTACAGGTGAACGTTTCCTAGTTACAATAATCATTGAAGCGTGATAAATCAGTGGATTCCAGGTAGGTAACACGTGGGAACGATTACCATGGATAAATCCATGATACCCATAGAGTTAGCAAGGTCGAAATTAAATACCCATCTGTTTGAAATAATCATAAACTTACAAGTGTACGTTTCCGAGTTGTCATAATCATAGAAACGTGATAAATCTACGGATACTTCGTAGGTTACAGTTGGAAATCCTGTGCTAAACGCATGGAAACGACTTCCATAGCTAAATCAACGATACCCATAGACTTAGAAAGGTCGAAATTATATACCCATCTGTTTGAAATGATCATAAACGTAGAGGTGAACGTTACCGAGTTGTTATAATCATAGAAACGTGATAAATCTACGGATACTTCGTAGGTTACACTTGGAAATCCTGTGCTATTCGCTTGGATATCAAGTACCCACTTTATTCAATGAACTTAGGCCTACAGGTGAACGTTTCCTTGTTACAATAATCATTGAAACGTGATAAATGAGTGGATTTCAGGTAGGTAACACGTGGGAACGATTGCCATGGATAAATCAACGATACCCATAGGGTTAGCAACGTCGAAATTAATTACATATTTGTTTGAAGTGATCATAAACTTACAGGTGAACGTTTCCGAGTTGTCATAATCATAGAAATGTGATAAATCAACGGATACTACGTAGGTTACAGTTGGAAATCCTGTGCTAAACGATTGGATATCAAATACCCACTTTATTCAATAGACTTAAAACTACAGGTGAACGTTTCCTAGTTACAATAATCATTGAAACGTGATAAATCAGTGGATTCCAGGTAGGTAACACGTGGGAACGATTACCATGGATAAATCCACGATACCCATAGGGTTAGCAAGGTCGAAATTAAATACCCATCTGTTTGAAATAATCATAAACTTACAAGTGTACGTTTCCGAGTTGTCATAATCATAGAAACGTGATAAATCTACGGATACTTCGTAGGTTACAGTTGGAAATCCTGTGCTAAACACTTGGAAACAACTTCCATAGCTAAATCAACGATACCCATAGACTTAGAAAGGTCGAAATTATATACCCATCTGTTTGAAATGATCATAAACGTAGAGGTGAACGTTACCGAGTTGTTATAATCATAGAAACGTGATAAATCTACGGATACTTCGTAGGTTACACTTGGAAATCCTGTGCTATACGCTTGGATATCAAGTACCCACTTTATTCAATGAACTTAGGCCTACAGGTGAACGTTTCCTTGTTACAATAATCATTGAAACGTGATAAATCAGTGGATTCCAGGTAGGTAACACGTGGGAACGATTGCCATGGATAAATCAACGATACCCATAGGGTTAGCAAGGTCGAAATTAAATACCCATCTGTTTGAAATGATCATAAACTTACAGGTGAACGTTCCCTAGTTGCAATGAACATAAAATCGTGGTAATTCTATGCATACCAGGTAGGAAATACGTTCAAACAATTTCCATGGATCAAGCAACGACACCCATAGGCTTAGAAAGGTTGAAATTAAATATCCGTCTGTTTGAAATGATCATAAACTTACAGGTGAACGTTTCCTAGTTGCAATGAACATAAAATCGTGGTATTTCTATGCATACCAGGTAGGAAATACGTTGAAACGATATCCATGGATCAAGCAACGACACCCATAGGCTTAGAAAGATTGAAATTAAATACCCATCTGTTTGAAATGATCATAAACTTACAGGTGAACGTTTCCGAGTTGTCATAATCATAGAAATGTGATAAATCTACGGATACTACGTAGGTTACAGTTGGAAATCCTGTGCTAAACGATTGGATATCAAATACCCACTTTATTCAATAGACTTAAAACTACAGGTGAACGTTTCCTAGTTACAATAATCATTGAAACGTGATAATTCAGTGGATTCCAGGTAGGTAACACGTGGGAACGATTACCATGGATAAATCCACGATACCCATAGGGTTAGCAAGGTCGAAATTAAATACCCATCTGTTTGAAATGATCATAAACTTACAGGTGAATGTTTCCGAGTTGTCATAATCATAGAAACGTGATAAATCTACGGATACTTCGTAGGTTACAGTTGGAAATCCTGTGCTAAACGATTGGATATCAAATACCCACTTTATTCAATAGACTTAAAACTACAGGTGAACGTTTCCTAGTTACAATAATCATTGAAACGTGATAAATCAGTGTATTCCAGGTAGGTAACACGTGGGAACGATTACCATGGATAAATCCACGATACCCATAGGGTTAGCAAGGTCGAAATTAAATACCCATCTGTTTGAAATGATCATAAACTTACAGGTGAACGTTCCCTAGTTGCAATGAACATAAAATCGTGGTAATTCTATGCATACCAGGTAGGAAATACGTTGAAACAATTTCCATGGATCAAGCAACGACACCCATAGGCTTAGAAAGGTTGAAATTAAATATCCATCTATTTGAAATGATCATAAACTTACAAGTGTACCTTTCCGAGTTGTCATAATCATAGAAACGTGATAAATCTACGGATACTTCGTAGGTTACAGTTGGAAATCCTGTGCTAAACGCTTGGAAACGACTTCCATAGCTAAATCAACGATACCCATAGGGTTAGCAAGGTCGAAATTAAATACCCATCTGTTTGAAATGATCATAAACTTACAAGTGTACGTTTCCGAGTTGTCATAATCATAGAAACGTGATAAATCTACGGATACTTCGTAGGTTACAGTTGGAAATCCTGTGCTAAACGCTTGGAAACAACTTTCATAGCTAAATCAACGATACCCATAGACTTTGAAAGGTCGAAATTATATACCCATCTGTTTGAAATGATCATAAACGTAGAGGTGAACGTTACCGAGTTGTTATAATCATAGAAACGTGATAAATCTACGGATACTTCGTAGGTTACACTTGGAAATCCTGTGCTATACGCTTGGATATCAAGTACCCACTTTATTCAATGAACTTAGGCCTACAGGTGAACGTTTCCTTGTTACAATAATCATTGAAACGTGATAAATCAGTGGATTCCAGGTAGGTAACACGTGGGAACGATTGCCATGGATAAATCAACGATACCCATAGGGTTAGCAAGGTCGAAATTAAATACCCATCTGTTTGAAATGATCATAAACTTACAGGTGAACGTTCCCTAGTTGCAATGAACATAAAATCGTGGTAATTCTATGCATACCAGGTAGGAAATACGTTCAAACAATTTCCATGGATCAAGCAACGACACCCATAGGCTTAGAAAGGTTGAAATTAAATATCCGTCTGTTTGAAATGATCATAAACTTACAGGTGAACGTTTCCTAGTTGCAATGAACATAAAATCGTGGTATTTCTATGCATACCAGGTAGGAAATACGTTGAAACGATATCCATGGATCAAGCAACGACACCCATAGGCTTAGAAAGATTGAAATTAAATACCCATCTGTTTGAAATGGTCATAAACTTACAGGTGAACGTTTCCGAGTTGTCATAATCATAGAAATGTGATAAATCTACGGATACTACGTAGGTTACAGTTGGAAATCCTGTGCTAAACGATTGGATATCAAATACCCACTTTATTCAATAGACTTAAAACTACAGGTGAACGTTTCCTAGTTACAATAATCATTGAAACGTGATAATTCAGTGGATTCCAGGTAGGTAACACGTGGGAACGATTACCATGGATAAATCCACGATACCCATAGGGTTAGCAAGGTCGAAATTAAATACCCATCTGTTTGAAATGATCATAAACTTACAGGTGAATGTTTCCGAGTTGTCATAATCATAGAAACGTGATAAATCTACGGATACTTCGTAGGTTACAGTTGGAAATCCTGTGCTAAACGATTGGATATCAAATACCCACTTTATTCAATAGACTTAAAACTACAGGTGAACGTTTCCTAGTTACAATAATCATTGAAACGTGATAAATCAGTGTATTCCAGGTAGGTAACACGTGGGAACGATTACCATGGATAAATCCACGATACCCATAGGGTTAGCAAGGTCGAAATTAAATACCCATCTGTTTGAAATGATCATAAACTTACAGGTGAACGTTTCCTAGTTGCAATGAACATAAAATCGTGGTAATTCTATGCATACCAGGTAGGAAATACGTTGAAACAATTTCCATGGATCAAGCAACGACACCCATAGGCTTAGAAAGGTTGAAATTAAATATCCATCTATTTGAAATGATCATAAACTTACAAGTGTACCTTTCCGAGTTGTCATAATCATAGAAACGTGATAAATCTACGGATACTTCGTAGGTTACAGTTGGAAATCCTGTGCTAAACGCTTGGAAACGACTTCCATAGCTAAATCAACGATACCCATAGGGTTAGCAAGGTCGAAATTAAATACCCATCTGTTTGAAATGATCATAAACTTACAAGTGTACGTTTCCGAGTTGTCATAATCATAGAAACGTGATAAATCTACGGATACTTCGTAGGTTACAGTTGGAAATCCTGTGCTAAACGATTGGATATCAAATACCCACTTTATTCAATAGACTTAAAACTACAGGTGAACGTTTCCTAGTTACAATAATCATTGAAACGTGATAAATCAGTGGATTCCAGGTAGGTAACACGTGGGAACTATTGCCATGGATAAATCAACGATACCCATAGGGTTAGCAAGGTCGAAATTAAATACCCATCTGTTTGAAATGATCATAAACTTACAGGTGAACGTTCCCTAGTTGCAATGAACATAAAATCATGGTAATTCTATGCATACCAGGTAGGAAATACGTTCAAACAATTTCCATGGATCAAGCAACGACACCCATAGGCTTAGAAAGGTTGAAATTAAATATCCATCTGTTTGAAATGATCATAAACTTACAGGTGAATGTTTCCGTGTTGTCATAATCATAGAAATGTGATAAATCTACGGATACTACGTAAGTTACAGTTGGAAATCCTGTGCTAAACGATTGGATATCAAATACCCACTTTATTCAATAGACTTAAAACTACAGGTGAACGTTTCCTAGTTACAATAATCATTGAAACGTGATAATTCAGTGGATTCCAGGTAGGTAACACGTGGGAACGATTACCATGGATAAATCCACGATACCCATAGGGTTAGCAAGGTCGAAATTAAATACCCATCTGTTTGAAATGATCATAAACGTAGAGGTGAACGTTACCGAGTTGTTATAATCATAGAAACGTGATAAATCTACGGATACTTCGTAGGTTACACTTGGAAATCCTGTGCTATACGCTTGGATATCAAGTACCCACTTTATTCAATGAACTTAGGCCTACAGGTGAACGTTTCCTTGTTACAATAATCATTGAAACGTGATAAATCAGTGGTTTCCAGGTAGGTAACACGTGGGAACGATTGCCATGGATAAATCAACGATACCCATTGGGTTAGCAACGTCGAAATTAAATACATATTTGTTTGAAGTGATCATAAACTTACAGGTGAACGTTTCCGAGTTGTCATAATCATAGAAATGTGATAAATCTACGGATACTACGTAGGTTACAGTTGGAAATCCTGTGCTAAACGATTGGATATCAAATACCCACTTTATTCAATAGACTTAAAACTACAGGTGAACGTTTCCTAGTTACAATAATCATTGAAACGTGATAAATCAGTGGATTCCAGGTAGGTAACACGTGGGAACTATTGCCATGGATAAATCAACGATACCCATAGGGTTAGCAAGGTCGAAATTAAATACCCATCTGTTTGAAATGATCATAAACTTACAGGTGAACGTTCCCTAGTTGCAATGAACATAAAATCATGGTAATTCTATGCATACCAGGTAGGAAATACGTTCAAACAATTTCCATGGATCAAGCAACGACACCCATAGGCTTAGAAAGGTTGAAATTAAATATCCATCTGTTTGAAATGATCATAAACTTACAGGTGAATGTTTCCGAGTTGTCATAATCATAGAAATGTGATAAATCTACGGATACTACGTAGGTTACAGTTGGAAATCCTGTGCTAAACGATTGGATATCAAATACCCACTTTATTCAATAGACTTAAAACTACAGGTGAACGTTTCCTAGTTACAATAATCATTGAAACGTGATAATTCAGTGGATTCCAGGTAGGTAACACGTGGGAACGATTACCATGGATAAATCCACGATACCCATAGGGTTAGCAAGGTCGAAATTAAATACCCATCTGTTTGAAATGATCATAAACTTACAGGTGAATGTTTCCGAGTTGTCATAATCATAGAAACGTGATAAATCTACGGATACTTCGTAGGTTACAGTTGGAAATCCTGTGCTAAACGATTGGATATCAAATACCCACTTTATTCAATAGACTTAAAACTACAGGTGAACGTTTCCTAGTTACAATAATCATTGAAACGTGATAAATCAGTGTATTCCAGGTAGGTAACACGTGGGAACGATTACCATGGATAAATCCACGATACCCATAGGGTTAGCAAGGTCGAAATTAAATACCCATCTGTTTGAAATGATCATAAACTTACAGGTGAACGTTCCCTAGTTGCAATGAACATAAAATCGTGGTAATTCTATGCATACCAGGTAGGAAATACGTTGAAACAATTTCCATGGATCAAGCAACGACACCCATAGGCTTAGAAAGGTTGAAATTAAATATCCATCTATTTGAAATGATCATAAACTTACAAGTGTACCTTTCCGAGTTGTCATAATCATAGAAACGTGATAAATCTACGGATACTTCGTAGCTTACAGTTGGAAATCCTGTGCTAAACGCTTGGAAACGACTTCCATAGCTAAATCAACGATACCCATAGGGTTAGCAAGGTCGAAATTAAATACCCATCTGTTTGAAATGATCATAAACTTACAAGTGTACGTTTCCGAGTTGTTATAATCATAGAAACGTGATAAATCTACGGATACTTCGTAGGTTACACTTGGAAATCCTGTGCTATACGCTTGGATATCAAGTACCCACTTTATTCAATGAACTTAGGCCTACAGGTGAACGTTTCCTTGTTACAATAATCATTGAAACGTGATAAATCAGTGGATTCCAGGTAGGTAACACGTGTGAACGATTGCCATGGATAAATCAACGATACCCATTGGGTTAGCAACGTCGAAATTAAATACATATTTGTTTGAAGTGATCATAAACTTACAGGTGAACGTTTCCGAGTTGTCATAATCATAGAAATGTGATAAATCTACGGATACTACGTAGGTTACAGTTGGAAATCCTGTGCTAAACGATTGGATATCAAATACCCACTTTATTCAATAGACTTAAAACTACAGGTGAACGTTTCCTAGTTACAATAATCATTGAAACGTGATAAATCAGTGGATTCCAGGTAGGTAACACGTGGGAACTATTGCCATGGATAAATCAACGATACCCATAGGGTTAGCAAGGTCGAAATTAAATACCCATCTGTTTGAAATGATCATAAACTTACAGGTGAACGTTCCCTAGTTGCAATGAACATAAAATCATGGTAATTCTATGCATACCAGGTAGGAAATACGTTCAAACAATTTCCATGGATCAAGCAACGACACCCATAGGCTTAGAAAGGTTGAAATTAAATATCCATCTGTTTGAAATGATCATAAACTTACAGGTGAATGTTTCCGAGTTGTCATAATCATAGAAATGTGATAAATCTACGGATACTACGTAAGTTACAGTTGGAAATCCTGTGCTAAACGATTGGATATCAAATACCCACTTTATTCAATAGACTTAAAACTACAGGTGAACGTTTCCTAGTTACAATAATCATTGAAACGTGATAATTCAGTGGATTCCAGGTAGGTAACACGTGGGAACGATTACCATGGATAAATCCACGATACCCATAGGGTTAGCAAGGTCGAAATTAAATACCCATCTGTTTGAAATGATCATAAACTTACAGGTGAATGTTTCCGAGTTGTCATAATCATAGAAACGTGATAAATCTACGGATACTTCGTAGGTTACAGTTGGAAATCCTGTGCTAAACGATTGGATATCAAATACCCACTTTATTCAATAGACTTAAAACTACAGGTGAACGTTTCCTAGTTACAATAATCATTGAAACGTGATAAATCAGTGTATTCCAGGTAGGTAACACGTGGGAACGATTACCATGGATAAATCCACGATACCCATAGGGTTAGCAAGGTCGAAATTAAATACCCATCTGTTTGAAATGATCATAAACTTACAGGTGAACGTTCCCTAGTTGCAATGAACATAAAATCGTGGTAATTCTATGCATACCAGGTAGGAAATACGTTGAAACAATTTCCATGGATCAAGCAACGACACCCATAGGCTTAGAAAGGTTGAAATTAAATATCCATCTATTTGAAATGATCATAAACTTACAAGTGTACCTTTCCGAGTTGTCATAATCATAGAAACGTGATAAATCTACGGATACTTCGTAGCTTACAGTTGGAAATCCTGTGCTAAACGCTTGGAAACGACTTCCATAGCTAAATCAACGATACCCATAGGGTTAGCAAGGTCGAAATTAAATACCCATCTGTTTGAAATGATCATAAACTTACAAGTGTACGTTTCCGAGTTGTCATAATCATAGAAACGTGATAAATCTACGGATACGTCGTAGGTTACAGTTGGAAATCCTGTGCTAAACGCTTGGAAACAACTTTCATAGCTAAATCAACGATACCCATAGACTTAGAAAGGTCGAAATTATATACCCATCTGTTTGAAATGATCATAAACGTAGAGGTGAACGTTACCGAGTTGTTATAATCATAGAAACGTGATAAATCTACGGATACTTCGTAGGTTACACTTGGAAATCCTGTGCTATACGCTTGGATATCAAGTACCCACTTTATTCAATGAACTTAGGCCTACAGGTGAACGTTTCCTTGTTACAATAATCATTGAAACGTGATAAATCAGTGGATTCCAGGTAGGTAACACGTGGGAACGATTGCCATGGATAAATCAACGATACCCATTGGGTTAGCAACGTCGAAATTAAATACATATTTGTTTGAAGTGATCATAAACTTACAGGTGAACGTTTCCGAGTTGTCATAATCATAGAAATGTGATAAATCTACGGATACTACGTAGGTTACAGTTGGAAATCCTGTGCTAAACGATTGGATATCAAATACCCACTTTATTCAATAGACTTAAAACTACAGGTGAACGTTTCCTAGTTACAATAATCATTGAAACGTGATAAATCAGTGGATTCCAGGTAGGTAACACGTGGGAACTATTGCCATGGATAAATCAACGATACCCATAGGGTTAGCAAGGTCGAAATTAAATACCCATCTGTTTGAAATGATCATAAACTTACAGGTGAACGTTCCCTAGTTGCAATGAACATAAAATCATGGTAATTCTATGCATACCAGGTAGGAAATACGTTCAAACAACTTCCATGGATCAAGCAACGACACCCATAGGCTTAGAAAGGTTGAAATTAAATATCCATCTGTTTGAAATGATCATAAACTTACAAGTGTACCTTTCCGAGTTGTCATAATCATAGAAACGTGATAAATCTACGGATACTTCGTAGGTTACAGTTGGAAATCCTGTGCTAAACGCTTGGAAACGACTTCCATAGCTAAATCAACGATACCCATAGGGTTAGCAAGGTCGAAATTAAATACCCATCTGTTTGAAATGATCATAAACTTACAAGTGTACGTTTCCGAGTTGTCATAATCATAGAAACGTGATAAATCTACGGATACTTCGTAGGTTACACTTGGAAATCCTGTGCTATACGCTTGGATATCAAGTACCCACTTTATTCAATGAACTTAGGCCTACAGGTGAACGTTTCCTTGTTACAATAATCATTGAAACGTGATAAATCAGTGGATTCCAGGTAGGTAACACGTGTGAACGATTGCCATGGATAAATCAACGATACCCATTGGGTTAGCAACGTCGAAATTAAATACATATTTGTTTGAAGTGATCATAAACTTACAGGTGAACGTTTCCGAGTTGTCATAATCATAGAAATGTGATAAATCTACGGATACTACGTAGGTTACAGTTGGAAATCCTGTGCTAAACGATTGGATATCAAATACCCACTTTATTCAATAGACTTAAAACTACAGGTGAACGTTTCCTAGTTACAATAATCATTGAAACGTGATAAATCAGTGGATTCCAGGTAGGTAACACGTGGGAACTATTGCCATGGATAAATCAACGATACCCATAGGGTTAGCAAGGTCGAAATTAAATACCCATCTGTTTGAAATGATCATAAACTTACAGGTGAACGTTCCCTAGTTGCAATGAACATAAAATCATGGTAATTCTATGCATACCAGGTAGGAAATACGTTCAAACAATTTCCATGGATCAAGCAACGACACCCATAGGCTTAGAAAGGTTGAAATTAAATATCCATCTGTTTGAAATGATCATAAACTTACAGGTGAATGTTTCCGAGTTGTCATAATCATAGAAATGTGATAAATCTACGGATACTACGTAAGTTACAGTTGGAAATCCTGTGCTAAACGATTGGATATCAAATACCCACTTTATTCAATAGACTTAAAACTACAGGTGAACGTTTCCTAGTTACAATAATCATTGAAACGTGATAATTCAGTGGATTCCAGGTAGGTAACACGTGGGAACGATTACCATGGATAAATCCACGATACCCATAGGGTTAGCAAGGTCGAAATTAAATACCCATCTGTTTGAAATGATCATAAACTTACAGGTGAATGTTTCCGAGTTGTCATAATCATAGAAACGTGATAAATCTACGGATACTTCGTAGGTTACAGTTGGAAATCCTGTGCTAAACGATTGGATATCAAATACCCACTTTATTCAATAGACTTAAAACTACAGGTGAACGTTTCCTAGTTACAATAATCATTGAAACGTGATAAATCAGTGTATTCCAGGTAGGTAACACGTGGGAACGATTACCATGGATAAATCCACGATACCCATAGGGTTAGCAAGGTCGAAATTAAATACCCATCTGTTTGAAATGATCATAAACTTACAGGTGAACGTTCCCTAGTTGCAATGAACATAAAATCGTGGTAATTCTATGCATACCAGGTAGGAAATACGTTGAAACAATTTCCATGGATCAAGCAACGACACCCATAGGCTTAGAAAGGTTGAAATTAAATATCCATCTATTTGAAATGATCATAAACTTACAAGTGTACCTTTCCGAGTTGTCATAATCATAGAAACGTGATAAATCTACGGATACTTCGTAGCTTACAGTTGGAAATCCTGTGCTAAACGCTTGGAAACGACTTCCATAGCTAAATCAACGATACCCATAGGGTTAGCAAGGTCGAAATTAAATACCCATCTGTTTGAAATGATCATAAACTTACAAGTGTACGTTTCCGAGTTGTCATAATCATAGAAACGTGATAAATCTACGGATACGTCGTAGGTTACAGTTGGAAATCCTGTGCTAAACGCTTGGAAACAACTTTCATAGCTAAATCAACGATACCCATAGACTTAGAAAGGTCGAAATTATATACCCATCTGTTTGAAATGATCATAAACGTAGAGGTGAACGTTACCGAGTTGTTATAATCATAGAAACGTGATAAATCTACGGATACTTCGTAGGTTACACTTGGAAATCCTGTGCTATACGCTTGGATATCAAGTACCCACTTTATTCAATGAACTTAGGCCTACAGGTGAACGTTTCCTTGTTACAATAATCATTGAAACGTGATAAATCAGTGGATTCCAGGTAGGTAACACGTGGGAACGATTGCCATGGATAAATCAACGATACCCATTGGGTTAGCAACGTCGAAATTAAATACATATTTGTTTGAAGTGATCATAAACTTACAGGTGAACGTTTCCGAGTTGTCATAATCATAGAAATGTGATAAATCTACGGATACTACGTAGGTTACAGTTGGAAATCCTGTGCTAAACGATTGGATATCAAATACCCACTTTATTCAATAGACTTAAAACTACAGGTGAACGTTTCCTAGTTACAATAATCATTGAAACGTGATAAATCAGTGGATTCCAGGTAGGTAACACGTGGGAACTATTGCCATGGATAAATCAACGATACCCATAGGGTTAGCAAGGTCGAAATTAAATACCCATCTGTTTGAAATGATCATAAACTTACAGGTGAACGTTCCCTAGTTGCAATGAACATAAAATCATGGTAATTCTATGCATACCAGGTAGGAAATACGTTCAAACAACTTCCATGGATCAAGCAACGACACCCATAGGCTTAGAAAGGTTGAAATTAAATATCCATCTGTTTGAAATGATCATAAACTTACAAGTGTACCTTTCCGAGTTGTCATAATCATAGAAACGTGATAAATCTACGGATACTTCGTAGGTTACAGTTGGAAATCCTGTGCTAAACGCTTGGAAACGACTTCCATAGCTAAATCAACGATACCCATAGGGTTAGCAAGGTCGAAATTAAATACCCATCTGTTTGAAATGATCATAAACTTACAAGTGTACGTTTCCGAGTTGTCATAATCATAGAAACGTGATAAATCTACGGATACTGCGTAGGTTACACTTGGAAATCCTGTGCTATTCGCTTGGATATCAAGTACCCACTTTATTCAATGAACTTAGGCCTACAGGTGAACGTTTCCTTGTTACAATAATCATTGAAACGTGATAAATCAGTGGATTCCAGGTAGGTAACACGTGGGAACGATTGCCATGGATAAATCAACGATACCCATAGGGTTAGCAACGTCGAAATTAAATACATATTTGTTTGAAGTGATCATAAACTTACAGGTGAACGTTTCCGAGTTGTCATAATCATAGAAATGTGATAAATCTACGGATACTACGTAGGTTACAGTTGGAAATCCTGTGCTAAACGATTGGATATCAAATACCCACTTTATTCAATAGACTTAAAACTACAGGTGAACGTTTCCTAGTTACAATAATCATTGAAACGTGATAAATCAGTGTATTCCAGGTAGGTAACACATGGGAACGATTACCATGGATAAATCCACGATACCCATAGGGTTAGCAAGGTCGAAATTAAATACCCATCTGTTTGAAATGATCATAAACTTACAGGTGAACGTTCCCTAGTTGCAATGAACATAAAATCATGGTAATTCTATGCATACCAGGTAGGAAATACGTTCAAACAATTTCCATGGTTCAAGCAACGACACCCATAGGCTTAGAAAGGTTGAAATTAAATATCCATCTGTTTGAAATGATCATAAACTTACAGGTGAATGTTTCCGAGTTGTCATAATCATAGAAATGTGATAAATCTACGGATACTACGTAAGTTACAGTTGGAAATCCTGTGCTAAACGATTGGATATCAAATACCCACTTTATTCAATAGACTTAAAACTACAGGTGAACGTTTCCTAGTTACAATAATCATTGAAACGTGATAATTCAGTGGATTCCAGGTAGGTAACACGTGGGAACGATTACCATGGATAAATCCACGATACCCATAGGGTTAGCAAGGTCGAAATTAAATACCCATCTGTTTGAAATGATCATAAACGTAGAGGTGAACGTTACCGAGTTGTTATAATCATAGAAACGTGATAAATCTACGGATACTTCGTAGGTTACACTTGGAAATCCTGTGCTATACGCTTGGATATCAAGTACCCACTTTATTCAATGAACTTAGGCCTACAGGTGAACGTTTCCTTGTTACAATAATCATTGAAACGTGATAAATCAGTGGATTCCAGGTAGGTAACACGTGGGAACGATTGCCATGGATAAATCAACGATACCCATTGGGTTAGCAACGTCGAAATTAAATACATATTTGTTTGAAGTGATCATAAACTTACAGGTGAACGTTTCCGAGTTGTCATAATCATAGAAATGTGATAAATCTACGGATACTACGTAGGTTACAGTTGGAAATCCTGTGCTAAACGATTGGATATCAAATACCCACTTTATTCAATAGACTTAAAACTACAGGTGAACGTTTCCTAGTTACAATAATCATTGAAACGTGATAAATCAGTGGATTCCAGGTAGGTAACACGTGGGAACTATTGCCATGGATAAATCAACGATACCCATAGGGTTAGCAAGGTCGAAATTAAATACCCATCTGTTTGAAATGATCATAAACTTACAGGTGAACGTTCCCTAGTTGCAATGAACATAAAATCATGGTAATCCTATGCATACCAGGTAGGAAATACGTTCAAACAATTTCCATGGATCAAGCAACGACACCCATAGGCTTAGAAAGGTTGAAATTAAATATCCATCTGTTTGAAATGATCATAAACTTACAGGTGAATGTTTCCGAGTTGTCATAATCATAGAAATGTGATAAATCTACGGATACTACGTAGGTTACAGTTGGAAATCCTGTGCTAAACGATTGGATATCAAATACCCACTTTATTCAATAGACTTAAAACTACAGGTGAACGTTTCCTAGTTACAATAATCATTGAAACGTGATAAATCAGTGTATTCCAGGTAGGTAACACGTGGGAACGATTACCATGGATAAATCCACGATACCCATAGGGTTAGCAAGGTCGAAATTAAATACCCATCTGTTTGAAATGATCATAAACTTACAGGTGAACGTTCCCTAGTTGCAATGAACATAAAATCGTGGTAATTCTATGCATACCAGGTAGGAAATACGTTGAAACAATTTCCATGGATCAAGCAACGACACCCATAGGCTTAGAAAGGTTGAAATTAAATATCCATCTATTTGAAATGATCATAAACTTACAAGTGTACCTTTCCGAGTTGTCATAATCATAGAAACGTGATAAATCTACGGATACTTCGTAGGTTACAGTTGGAAATCCTGTGCTAAACGCTTGGAAACGACTTCCATAGCTAAATCAACGATACCCATAGGGTTAGCAAGGTCGAAATTAAATACCCATCTGTTTGAAATGATCATAAACTTACAAGTGTACGTTTCCGAGTTGTTATAATCATAGAAACGTGATAAATCTACGGATACTTCGTAGGTTACACTTGGAAATCCTGTGCTATACGCTTGGATATCAAGTACCCACTTTATTCAATGAACTTAGGCCTACAGGTGAACGTTTCCTTGTTACAATAATCATTGAAACGTGATAAATCAGTGGATTCCAGGTAGGTAACACGTGGGAACGATTGCCATGGATAAATCAACGATACCCATTGGGTTAGCAACGTCGAAATTAAATACATATTTGTTTGAAGTGATCATAAACTTACAGGTGAACGTTTCCGAGTTGTCATAATCATAGAAATGTGATAAATCTACGGATACTACGTAGGTTACAGTTGGAAATCCTGTGCTAAACGATTGGATATCAAATACCCACTTTATTCAATAGACTTAAAACTACAGGTGAACGTTTCCTAGTTACAATAATCATTGAAACGTGATAAATCAGTGGATTCCAGGTAGGTAACACGTGGGAACTATTGCCATGGATAAATCAACGATACCCATAGGGTTAGCAAGGTCGAAATTAAATACCCATCTGTTTGAAATGATCATAAACTTACAGGTGAACGTTCCCTAGTTGCAATGAACATAAAATCATGGTAATTCTATGCATACCAGGTAGGAAATACGTTCAAACAATTTCCATGGATCAAGCAACGACACCCATAGGCTTAGAAAGGTTGAAATTAAATATCCATCTGTTTGAAATGATCATAAACTTACAGGTGAATGTTTCCGAGTTGTCATAATCATAGAAATGTGATAAATCTACGGATACTACGTAAGTTACAGTTGGAAATCCTGTGCTAAACGATTGGATATCAAATACCCACTTTATTCAATAGACTTAAAACTACAGGTGAACGTTTCCTAGTTACAATAATCATTGAAACGTGATAATTCAGTGGATTCCAGGTAGGTAACACGTGGGAACGATTACCATGGATAAATCCACGATACCCATAGGGTTAGCAAGGTCGAAATTAAATACCCATCTGTTTGAAATGATCATAAACTTACAAGTGTACGTTTCCGAGTTGTCATAATCATAGAAACGTGATAAATCTACGGATACTTCGTAGGTTACAGTTGGAAATCCTGTGCTAAACGCTTGGAAACGACTTCCATAGCTAAATCAACGATACCCATAGACTTAGAAAGGTCGAAATTAAATACCCATCTGTTTGAAATGATCATAAACTTACAGGTGAACGTTCCCTAGTTGCAATGAACATAAAATCGTGGTAATTCTATGCATACCAGGTAGGAAATACGTTGAAACAATTTCCATGGATCAAGCAACGACACCCATAGGCTTAGAAAGGTTGAAATTAAATATCCATCTATTTGAAATGATCATAAACTTACAAGTGTACCTTTCCGAGTTGTCATAATCATAGAAACGTGATAAATCTACGGATACTTCGTAGGTTACAGTTGGAAATCCTGTGCTAAACGCTTGGAAACGACTTCCATAGCTAAATCAACGATACCCATAGGGTTAGCAAGGTCGAAATTAAATACCCATCTGTTTGAAATGATCATAAACTTACAAGTGTACGTTTCCGAGTTGTTATAATCATAGAAACGTGATAAATCTACGGATACTTCGTAGGTTACACTTGGAAATCCTGTGCTATACGCTTGGATATCAAGTACCCACTTTATTCAATGAACTTAGGCCTACAGGTGAACGTTTCCTTGTTACAATAATCATTGAAACGTGATAAATCAGTGGATTCCAGGTAGGTAACACGTGGGAACGATTGCCATGGATAAATCAACGATACCCATTGGGTTAGCAACGTCGAAATTAAATACATATTTGTTTGAAGTGATCATAAACTTACAGGTGAACGTTTCCGAGTTGTCATAATCATAGAAATGTGATAAATCTACGGATACTACGTAGGTTACAGTTGGAAATCCTGTGCTAAACGATTGGATATCAAATACCCACTTTATTCAATAGACTTAAAACTACAGGTGAACGTTTCCTAGTTACAATAATCATTGAAACGTGATAAATCAGTGGATTCCAGGTAGGTAACACGTGGGAACTATTGCCATGGATAAATCAACGATACCCATAGGGTTAGCAAGGTCGAAATTAAATACCCATCTGTTTGAAATGATCATAAACTTACAGGTGAACGTTCCCTAGTTGCAATGAACATAAAATCATGGTAATTCTATGCATACCAGGTAGGAAATACGTTCAAACAATTTCCATGGATCAAGCAACGACACCCATAGGCTTAGAAAGGTTGAAATTAAATATCCATCTGTTTGAAATGATCATAAACTTACAGGTGAATGTTTCCGAGTTGTCATAATCATAGAAATGTGATAAATCTACGGATACTACGTAGGTTACAGTTGGAAATCCTGTGCTAAACGATTGGATATCAAATACCCACTTTATTCAATAGACTTAAAACTACAGGTGAACGTTTCCTAGTTACAATAATCATTGAAACGTGATAAATCAGTGGATTCCAGGTAGGTAACACGTGGGAACTATTGCCATGGATAAATCAACGATACCCATAGGGTTAGCAAGGTCGAAATTAAATACCCATCTGTTTGAAATGATCATAAACTTACAGGTGAACGTTCCCTAGTTGCAATGAACATAAAATCATGGTAATTCTATGCATACC
Organism: Muscidifurax raptorellus; assembly: GCA_020010945.3. Taxonomy (NCBI): domain Eukaryota; kingdom Metazoa; phylum Arthropoda; class Insecta; order Hymenoptera; family Pteromalidae; genus Muscidifurax; species Muscidifurax raptorellus. The sequence continues at coordinate 28,100,235 of CM052080.1, read as the reverse complement.
AGGTAGGAAATACGTTCAAACAATTTCCATGGATCAAGCAACGACACCCATAGGCTTAGAAAGGTTGAAATTAAATATCCATCTGTTTGAAATGATCATAAACTTACAGGTGAATGTTTCCGAGTTGTCATAATCATAGAAATGTGATAAATCTACGGATACTACGTAAGTTACAGTTGGAAATCCTGTGCTAAACGATTGGATATCAAATACCCACTTTATTCAATAGACTTAAAACTACAGGTGAACGTTTCCTAGTTACAATAATCATTGAAACGTGATAATTCAGTGGATTCCAGGTAGGTAACACGTGGGAACGATTACCATGGATAAATCCACGATACCCATAGGGTTAGCAAGGTCGAAATTAAATACCCATCTGTTTGAAATGATCATAAACTTACAAGTGTACGTTTCCGAGTTGTCATAATCATAGAAACGTGATAAATCTACGGATACTTCGTAGGTTACAGTTGGAAATCCTGTGCTAAACGCTTGGAAACGACTTCCATAGCTAAATCAACGATACCCATAGACTTAGAAAGGTCGAAATTATATACCCATCTGTTTGAAATGATCATAAACGTAGAGGTGAACGTTACCGAGTTGTTATAATCATAGAAACGTGATAAATCTACGGATACTTCGTAGGTTACACTTGGAAATCCTGTGCTATACGCTTGGATATCAAGTACCCACTTTATTCAATGAACTTAGGCCTACAGGTGAACGTTTCCTTGTTACAATAATCATTGAAACGTGATAAATCAGTGGATTCCAGGTAGGTAACACGTGGGAACGATTGCCATGGATAAATCAACGATACCCATTGGGTTAGCAACGTCGAAATTAAATACATATTTGTTTGAAGTGATCATAAACTTACAGGTGAACGTTTCCGAGTTGTCATAATCATAGAAATGTGATAAATCTACGGATACTACGTAGGTTACAGTTGGAAATCCTGTGCTAAACGATTGGATATCAAATACCCACTTTATTCAATAGACTTAAAACTACAGGTGAACGTTTCCTAGTTACAATAATCATTGAAACGTGATAAATCAGTGGATTCCAGGTAGGTAACACGTGGGAACTATTGCCATGGATAAATCAACGATACCCATAGGGTTAGCAAGGTCGAAATTAAATACCCATCTGTTTGAAATGATCATAAACTTACAGGTGAACGTTCCCTAGTTGCAATGAACATAAAATCATGGTAATTCTATGCATACCAGGTAGGAAATACGTTCAAACAACTTCCATGGATCAAGCAACGACACCCATAGGCTTAGAAAGGTTGAAATTAAATATCCATCTGTTTGAAATGATCATAAACTTACAAGTGTACCTTTCCGAGTTGTCATAATCATAGAAACGTGATAAATCTACGGATACTTCGTAGGTTACAGTTGGAAATCCTGTGCTAATCGCTTGGAAACGACTTCCATAGCTAAATCAACGATACCCATAGGGTTAGCAAGGTCGAAATTAAATACCCATCTGTTTGAAATGATCATAAACTTACAAGTGTACGTTTCCGAGTTGTCATAATCATAGAAACGTGATAAATCTACGGATACTTCGTAGGTTACAGTTGGAAATCCTGTGCTAAACGCTTGGAAACAACTTTCATAGCTAAATCAACGATACCCATAGAATTAGAAAGGTCGAAATTATATACCCATCTGTTTGAAATGATCATAAACGTAGAGGTGAACGTTACCGAGTTGTTATAATCATAGAAACGTGATAAATCTACGGATACTGCGTAGGTTACACTTGGAAATCCTGTGCTATTCGCTTGGATATCAAGTACCCACTTTATTCAATGAACTTAGGCCTACAGGTGAACGTTTCCTTGTTACAATAATCATTGAAACGTGATAAATCAGTGGATTCCAGGTAGGTAACACGTGGGAACGATTGCCATGGATAAATCAACGATACCCATAGGGTTAGCAACGTCGAAATTAAATACATATTTGTTTGAAGTGATCATAAACTTACAGGTGAACGTTTCCGAGTTGTCATAATCATAGAAATGTGATAAATCTACGGATACTACGTAGGTTACAGTTGGAAATCCTGTGCTAAACGATTGGATATCAAATACCCACTTTATTCAATAGACTTAAAACTACAGGTGAACGTTTCCTAGTTACAATAATCATTGAAACGTGATAAATCAGTGGATTCCAGGTAGGTAACACGTGGGAACTATTGCCATGGATAAATCAACGATACCCATAGGGTTAGCAAGGTCGAAATTAAATACCCATCTGTTTGAAATGATCATAAACTTACAGGTGAACGTTCCCTAGTTGCAATGAACATAAAATCATGGTAATTCTATGCATACCAGGTAGGAAATACGTTCAAACAATTTCCATGGTTCAAGCAACGACACCCATAGGCTTAGAAAGGTTGAAATTAAATATCCATCTGTTTGAAATGATCATAAACTTACAAGTGTACCTTTCCGAGTTGTCATAATCATAGAAACGTGATAAATCTACGGATACTTCGTAGGTTACAGTTGGAAATCCTGTGCTAAACGCTTGGAAACGACTTCCATAGCTAAATCAACGATACCCATAGGGTTAGCAAGGTCGAAATTAAATACCCATCTGTTTGAAATGATCATAAACTTACAAGTGTACGTTTCCGAGTTGTCATAATCATAGAAACGTGATAAATCTACGGATACTTCGTAGGTTACAGTTGGAAATCCTGTGCTAAACGCTTGGAAACAACTTTCATAGCTAAATCAACGATACCCATAGACTTAGAAAGGTCGAAATTATATACCCATCTGTTTGAAATGATCATAAACGTAGAGGTGAACGTTACCGAGTTGTTATAATCATAGAAACGTGATAAATCTACGGATACTGCGTAGGTTACACTTGGAAATCCTGTGCTATTCGCTTGGATATCAAGTACCCACTTTATTCAATGAACTTAGGCCTACAGATGAACGTTTCCTTGTTACAATAATCATTGAAACGTGATAAATCAGTGGATTCCAGGTAGGTAACACGTGGGAACGATTGTCATGGATAAATCAACGATACCCATAGGGTTAGCAACGTCGAAATTAAATACATATTTGTTTGAAGTGATCATAAACTTACAGGTGAACGTTTCCGAGTTGTCATAATCATAGAAATGTGATAAATCTACGGATACTACGTAGGTTACAGTTGGAAATCCTGTGCTAAACGATTGGATATCAAATACCCACTTTATTCAATAGACTTAAAACTACAGGTGAACGTTTCCTAGTTACAATAATCATTGAAACGTGATAAATCAGTGTATTCCAGGTAGGTAACACGTGGGAACGATTACCATGGATAAATCCACGATACCCATAGGGTTAGCAAGGTCGAAATTAAATACCCATCTGTTTGAAATGATCATAAACTTACAGGTGAACGTTCCCTAGTTGCAATGAACATAAAATCGTGGTAATTCTATGCATACCAGTTAGGAAATACGTTGAAACAATTTCCATGGATCAAGCAACGACACCCATAGGCTTAGAAAGGTTGAAATTAAATATCCATCTGTTTGAAATGATCATAAACTTACAGGTGAACGTTTCCTAGTTGCAATGAACATAAAATCGTGGTATTTCTATGCATACCAGGTAGGAAATACGTTGAAACGATATCCATGGATCAAGCAACGACACCCATAGGCTTGGAAAGATTGAAATTAAATACCCATCTGTTTGAAATGATCATAAACTTAAAGGTGAACGTTTCCGAGTTGTCATAATTATAGAAACGTGATAAATCTACGGATACTTCGTAGGTTACAGTTGGAAATCCTGTGCTAAACGCTTGGAAACGACTTCCATAGCTAAATCAACGATACCCATAGACTTAGAAAGGTCGAAATTATATACCCATCTGTTTGAAATGATCATAAACGTAGAGGTGAACGTTACCGAGTTGTTATAATCATAGAAACGTGATAAATCTACGGATACTTCGTAGGTTACACTTGAAAATCCTGTGCTATACGCTTGGATATCAAGTACCCACTTTATTCAATGAACTTAGGCCTACAGGTGAACGTTTCCTTGTTACAATAATCATTGAAACGTGATAAATCAGTGGATTCCAGGTAGGTAACACGTGGGAACGATTGCCATGGATAAATCAACGATACCCATAGGGTTAGCAAGGTCGAAATTAAATACCCATCTGTTTGAAATGATCATAAACTTACAGGTGAACGTTCCCTAGTTGCAATGAACATAAAATCGTGGTAATTCTATGCATACCAGGTAGGAAATACGTTCAAACAATTTCCATGGATCAAGCAACGACACCCATAGGCTTAGAAAGATTGAAATTAAATACCCATCTGTTTGAAATGATCATAAACTTACAGGTGAACGTTTCCGAGTTGTCATAATCATAGAAATGTGATAAATCTACGGATACTACGTAGGTTACAGTTGGAAATCCTGTGCTAAACGCTTGGATATCAAGTACCCACTTTATTCAATGAACTTAGGCCTACAGGTGAACGTTTCCTTGTTACAATAATCATTGAAACGTGATAAATCAGTGGATTCCAGGTAGGTAACACGTGGGAACGATTGCCATGGATAAATCAACGATACCCATAGGGTTAGCAAGGTCGAAATTAAATACCCATCTGTTTGAAATGATCATAAACTTACAGGTGAACGTTCCCTAGTTGCAATGAACATAAAACCGTGGTATTTCTGTGCATACCAGGTAGGAAATACGTTCAAACAATTTCCATGGTTCAAGCAACGACACCCATAGGCTTAGAAAGGTTGAAATTAAATATCCATCTGTTTGAAATGATCATAAACTTACAAGTGTACCTTTCCGAGTTGTCATAATCATAGAAACGTGATAAATCTACGGATACTTCGTAGGTTACAGTTGGAAATCCTGTGCTAAACGCTTGGAAACGACTTCCATAGCTAAATCAACGATACCCATAGGGTTAGCAAGGTCGAAATTAAATACCCATCTGTTTGAAATGATCATAAACTTACAGGTGAACGTTCCCTAGTTGCAATGAACATAAAATCATGGTAATTCTATGCATACCAGGTAGGAAATACGTTCAAACAATTTCCATGGTTCAAGCAACGACACCCATAGGCTTAGAAAGGTTGAAATTAAATATCCATCTGTTTGAAATGATCATAAACTTACAAGTGTACCTTTCCGAGTTGTCATAATCATAGAAACGTGATAAATCTACGGATACTTCGTAGGTTACAGTTGGAAATCCTGTGCTAAACGCTTGGAAACGACTTCCATAGCTAAATCAACGATACCCATAGGGTTAGCAAGGTCGAAATTAAATACCCATCTGTTTGAAATGATCATAAACTTACAAGTGTACGTTTCCGAGTTGTCATAATCATAGAAACGTGATAAATCTACGGATACTTCGTAGGTTACAGTTGGAAATCCTGTGCTAAACGCTTGGAAACAACTTTCATAGCTAAATCAACGATACCCATAGACTTAGAAAGGTCGAAATTATATACCCATCTGTTTGAAATGATCATAAACGTAGAGGTGAACGTTACCGAGTTGTTATAATCATAGAAACGTGATAAATCTACGGATACTGCGTAGGTTACACTTGGAAATCCTGTGCTATTCGCTTGGATATCAAGTACCCACTTTATTCAATGAACTTAGGCCTACAGATGAACGTTTCCTTGTTACAATAATCATTGAAACGTGATAAATCAGTGGATTCCAGGTAGGTAACACGTGGGAACGATTGTCATGGATAAATCAACGATACCCATAGGGTTAGCAACGTCGAAATTAAATACATATTTGTTTGAAGTGATCATAAACTTACAGGTGAACGTTTCCGAGTTGTCATAATCATAGAAATGTGATAAATCTACGGATACTACGTAGGTTACAGTTGGAAATCCTGTGCTAAACGATTGGATATCAAATACCCACTTTATTCAATAGACTTAAAACTACAGGTGAACGTTTCCTAGTTACAATAATCATTGAAACGTGATAAATCAGTGTATTCCAGGTAGGTAACACGTGGGAACGATTACCATGGATAAATCCACGATACCCATAGGGTTAGCAAGGTCGAAATTAAATACCCATCTGTTTGAAATGATCATAAACTTACAGGTGAACGTTCCCTAGTTGCAATGAACATAAAATCGTGGTAATTCTATGCATACCAGTTAGGAAATACGTTGAAACAATTTCCATGGATCAAGCAACGACACCCATAGGCTTAGAAAGGTTGAAATTAAATATCCATCTGTTTGAAATGATCATAAACTTACAGGTGAACGTTTCCTAGTTGCAATGAACATAAAATCGTGGTATTTCTATGCATACCAGGTAGGAAATACGTTGAAACGATATCCATGGATCAAGCAACGACACCCATAGGCTTGGAAAGATTGAAATTAAATACCCATCTGTTTGAAATGATCATAAACTTAAAGGTGAACGTTTCCGAGTTGTCATAATCATAGAAACGTGATAAATCTACGGATACTTCGTAGGTTACAGTTGGAAATCCTGTGCTAAACGCTTGGAAACGACTTCCATAGCTAAATCAACGATACCCATAGACTTAGAAAGGTCGAAATTATATACCCATCTATTTGAAATGATCATAAACGTAGAGGTGAACGTTACCGAGTTGTTATAATCATAGAAACGTGATAAATCTACGGATACTTCGTAGGTTACACTTGAAAATCCTGTGCTATACGCTTGGATATCAAGTACCCACTTTATTCAATGAACTTAGGCCTACAGGTGAACGTTTCCTTGTTACAATAATCATTGAAACGTGATAAATCAGTGGATTCCAGGTAGGTAACACGTGGGAACGATTGCCATGGATAAATCCACGATACCCATAGGGTTAGCAAGGTCGAAATTAAATACCCATCTGTTTGAAATGATCATAAACTTACAGGTGAACGTTCCCTAGTTGCAATGAACATAAAATCGTGGTAATTCTATGCATACCAGTTAGGAAATACGTTGAAACAATTTCCATGGATCAAGCAACGACACCCATAGGCTTAGAAAGGTTGAAATTAAATATCCATCTGTTTGAAATGATCATAAACTTACAGGTGAACGTTTCCTAGTTGCAATGAACATAAAATCGTGGTATTTCTATGCATACCAGGTAGGAAATACGTTGAAACGATATCCATGGATCAAGCAACGACACCCATAGGCTTGGAAAGATTGAAATTAAATACCCATCTGTTTGAAATGATCATAAACTTAAAGGTGAACGTTTCCGAGTTGTCATAATCATAGAAACGTGATAAATCTACGGATACTTCGTAGGTTACAGTTGGAAATCCTGTGCTAAACGCTTGGAAACGACTTCCATAGCTAAATCAACGATACCCATAGACTTAGAAAGGTCGAAATTATATACCCATCTATTTGAAATGATCATAAACGTAGAGGTGAACGTTACCGAGTTGTTATAATCATAGAAACGTGATAAATCTACGGATACTTCGTAGGTTACACTTGAAAATCCTGTGCTATACGCTTGGATATCAAGTACCCACTTTATTCAATGAACTTAGGCCTACAGGTGAACGTTTCCTTGTTACAATAATCATTGAAACGTGATAAATCAGTGGATTCCAGGTAGGTAACACGTGGGAACGATTGCCATGGATAAATCAACGATACCCATAGGGTTAGCAAGGTTGAAATTAAATACCCATCTGTTTGAAATGATCATAAACTTACAGGTGAACGTTCCCTAGTTGCAATGAACATAAAATCGTGGTAATTCTATGCATACCAGGTAGGAAATACGTTCAAACAATTTCCATGGATCAAGCAACGACACCCATAGGCTTAGAAAGATTGAAATTAAATACCCATCTGTTTGAAATGATCATAAACTTACAGGTGAACGTTTCCGAGTTGTCATAATCATAGAAATGTGATAAATCTACGGATACTACGTAGGTTACAGTTGGAAATCCTGTGCTAAACGCTTGGATATCAAGTACCCACTTTATTCAATGAACTTAGGCCTACAGGTGAACGTTTCCTTGTTACAATAATCATTGAAACGTGATAAATCAGTGGATTCCAGGTAGGTAACACGTGGGAACGATTGCCATGGATAAATCAACGATACCCATAGGGTTAGCAAGGTCGAAATTAAATACCCATCTGTTTGAAATGATCATAAACTTACAGGTGAACGTTCCCTAGTTGCAATGAACATAAAATCGTGGTATTTCTGTGCATACCAGGTAGGAAATACGTTGAAACGATATCCATGGATCAAGCAACGACACCCATAGGCTTAGAAAGATTGAAATTAAATACCCATCTGTTTGAAATGATCATAAACTTACAGGTGAACGTATCCGAGTTGTCATAATCATAGAAATGTGATAAATCTACGGATACTACGTAGGTTACAGTTGGAAATCCTGTGCTAAACGATTGGATATCAAATACCCACTTTATTCAATAGACTTAATACTACAGGTGAACGTTTCCTAGTTACAATAATCATTGAAACGTGATAATTCAGTGGATTCCAGGTAGGTAACACGTGGGAACGATTACCATGGATAAATCCACGATACCCATAGACTTAGAAAGGTCGAAATTATATACCCATCTGTTTGAAATGATCATAAACGTAGAGGTGAACGTTACCGAGTTGTTATAATCATAGAAACGTGATAAATCTACGGATACTTCGTAGGTTACACTTGGAAATCCTGTGCTATTCGCTTGGATATCAAGTACCCACTTTATTCAATGAACTTAGGCCTACAGGTGAACGTTCCCTTGTTACAATAATCATTGAAACGTGATAAATCAGTGGATTCCAGGTAGGTAACACGTGGGAACGATTGCCATGGATAAATCAACGATACCCATAGGGTTAGCAACGTCGAAATTAAATACATATTTGTTTGAAGTGATCATAAACTTACAGGTGAACGTTTCCGAGTTGTCATAATCATAGAAATGTGATAAATCTACGGATACTACGTAGGTTACAGTTGGAAATCCTGTGCTAAACGATTGGATATCAAATACCCACTTTATTCAATAGACTTAAAACTACAGGTGAACGTTTCCTAGTTACAATAATCATTGAAACGTGATAAATCAGTGGATTCCAGGTAGGTAACACGTGGGAACGATTGCCATGGATAAATCAACGATACCCATAGGGTTAGCAAGGTCGAAATTAAATACCCATCTGTTTGAAATGATCATAAACTTACAGGTGAACGTTCCCTAGTTGCAATGAACATAAAATCGTGGTAATTCTATGCATACCAGGTAGGAAATACGTTCAAACAATTTCCATGGATCAAGCAACGACACCCATAGGCTTAGAAAGGTTGAAATTAAATATCCATCTGTTTGAAATGATCATAAACTTACAGGTGAACGTTTCCTAGTTGCAATGAACATAAAATCGTGGTATTTCTATGCATACCAGGTAGGAAATACGTTGAAATGATATCCATGGATCAAGCAACGACACCCATAGGCTTAGAAAGATTGAAATTAAATACCCATCTGTTTGAAATGATCATAAACTTACAGGTGAACGTTTCCGAGTTGTCATAATCATAGAAATGTGATAAATCTACGGATACTACGTAGGTTACAGTTGGAAATCCTGTGCTAAACGATTGGATATCAAATACCCACTTTATTCAATAGACTTAATACTACAGGTGAACGTTTCCTAGTTACAATAATCATTGAAACGTGATAATTCAGTGGATTCCAGGTAGGTAACACGTGGGAACGATTACCATGGATAAACCCACGATACCCATAGGGTTAGCAAGGTCGAAATTAAATACCCATCTGTTTGAAATGATCATAAACTTACAGGTGAATGTTTCCGAGTTGTCATAATCATAGAAACGTGATAAATCTACGGATACTTCGTAGGTTACACTTGGAAATCCTGTGCTATACGCTTGGATATCAAGTACCCACTTTATTCAATGAACTTAGGCCTACAGGTGAACGTTTCCTTGTTACAATAATCATTGAAACGTGATAAATCAGTGGATTCCAGGTAGGTAACACGTGGGAACGATTGCCATGGATAAATCAACGATACCCATAGGGTTAGCAACGTCGAAATTAAATACATATTTGTTTGAAGTGATCATAAACTTACAGGTGAACGTTTCCGAGTTGTCATAATCATAGAAATGTGATAAATCTACGGATACTACGTAGGTTACAGTTGGAAATCCTGTGCTAAACGATTGGATATCAAATACCCACTTTATTCAATAGACTTAAAACTACAGGTGAACGTTTCCTAGTTACAATAATCATTGAAACGTGATAAATCAGTGGATTCCAGGTAGGTAACACGTGGGAACGATTACCATGGATAAATCCACGATACCCATAGGGTTAGCAAGGTCGAAATTAAATACCCATCTGTTTGAAATGATCATAAACTTACAGGTGAACGTTCCCTAGTTGCAATGAACATAAAATCGTGGTAATTCTATGCATACCAGTTAGGAAATACGTTGAAACAATTTCCATGGATCAAGCAACGACACCCATAGGCTTAGAAAGGTTGAAATTAAATATCCATCTGTTTGAAATGATCATAAACTTACAGGTGAACGTTTCCTAGTTGCAATGAACATAAAATCGTGGTATTTCTATGCATACCAGGTAGGAAATACGTTGAAACGATATCCATGGATCAAGCAACGACACCCATAGGCTTAGAAATGTGATAGATCTACGGATACTACGTAGGTTACAGTTGGAAATCCTGTGCTAAACGATTGGATATCAAATACCCACTTTATTCAATAGACTTAAAACTACAGGTGAACGTTTCCTAGTTACAATAATCATTGAAACGTGATAAATCAGTGGATTCCAGGTAGGTAACACGTGGGAACGATTTCCATGGATAAATTCACGATACCCATAGGGTTAGCAAGGTCCAAATTAAATACCCATCTGTTTGAAATAATCATAAACTTACAAGTGTACGTTTCCGAGTTGTCATAATCATAGAAACGTGATAAATCTACGGATACTTCGTAGGTTACAGTTGGAAATCCTGTGCTAAACGCTTGGAAACGACTTCCATAGCTAAATCAACGATACCCATAGACTTAGAAAGGTCGAAATTATATACCCATCTGTTTGAAATGATCATAAACTTACAGGTGAACGTTTCCTAGTTGCAATGAACATAAAATAGTGGTATTTCTATGCATACCAGGTAGGAAATACGTTGAAACGATATCCATGGATCAAGCAACGACACCCATAGGCTTGGAAAGATTGAAATTAAATACCCATCTGTTTGAAATGATCATAAACTTAAAGGTGAACGTTTCCGAGTTGTCATAATCATAGAAACGTGATAAATCTACGGATACTTCGTAGGTTACACTTGGAAATCCTGTGCTATACGCTTGGATATCAAGTACCCACTTTATTCAATGAACTTAGGCCTACAGGTGAACGTTTCCTTGTTACAATAATCATTGAAACGTGATAAATCAGTGGATTCCAGGTAGGTAACACGTGGGAACGATTGCCATGGATAAATCAACGATACCCATAGGGTTAGCAAGGTCGAAATTAAATACCCATCTGTTTGAAATGAACATAAACTTAGAGGTGAACGTTCCCTAGTTGCAATGAACATAAAATCGTGGTAATTCTATGCATACCAGGTAGGAAATACGTTCAAACAATTTCCATGGATCAAGCAACGACACCCATAGGCTTAGAAAGATTGAAATTAAATACCCATCTGTTTGAAATGATCATAAACTTACAGGTGAACGTTTCCGAGTTGTCATAATCATAGAAATGTGATAAATCTACGGATACTGCGTAGGTTACAGTTGGAAATCCTGTGCTAAACGATTGGATATCAAATACCCACTTTATTCAATAGACTTAATACTACAGGTGAACGTTTCCTAGTTACAATAATCATTGAAACGTGATAATTCAGTTGATTCCAGGTAGGTAACACGTGGGAACGATTACCATGGATAAATCCACGATACCCATAGGGTTAGCAAGGTCGAAATTAAATACCCATCTGTTTGAAATGATCATAAACTTACAGGTGAATGTTTCCGAGTTGTCATAATCATAGAAACGTGATAAATCTACGGATACTTCGTAGGTTACACTTGGAAATCCTGTGCTATACGCTTGGATATCAAGTACCCACTTTATTCAAAGAACTTAGGCCTACAGGTGAACGTTTCCTTGTTACAATAATCATTGAAACGTGATAAATCAGTGGATACCAGGTAGGTAACACGTGGGAACTATTGCCATGGATAAATCAACGATACCCATAGGGTTAGCAACGTCGAAATTAAATACATATTTGTTTGAAGTGACCATAAACTTACAGGTGAACGTTTCCGAGTTGTCATAATCATAGAAATGTGATAAATCTACGGATACTACGTAGGTTACAGTTGGAAATCCTGTGCTCAACGATTGGATATCAAATACCCACTTTATTCAATAGACTTAAAACTACAGGTGAACGTTTCCTAGTTACAATAATCATTGAAACGTGATAAATCAGTGTATTCCAGGTAGGTAACACGTGGGAACGGTTACCATGGATAAATCCACGATACCCATAGGGTTAGCAAGGTCGAAATTAAATACCCATCTGTTTGAAATGATCATAAACTTACAGGTGAACGTTCCCTAGTTGCAATGAACATAAAATCGTGGTAATTCTATGCATACCAGGTAGGAAATACGTTGAAACAATTTCCATGGATCAAGCAACGACACCCATAGGCTTAGAAAGGTTGAAATTAAATATCCATCTGTTTGAAATGATCATAAACTTACAAGTGTACCTTTCCGAGTTGTCATAATCATAGAAACGTGATAAATCTACGGATACTTCGTAGGTTACAGTTGGAAATCCTGTGCTAAACGCTTGGAAACGACTTCCATAGCTAAATCAACGATACCCATAGGGTTAGCAAGGTCGAAATTAAATACCCATCTGTTTGAAATGATCATAAACGTAGAGGTGAACGTTACCGAGTTGTTATAATCATAGAAACGTGATAAATCTACGGATACTTCGTAGGTTACAGTTGGAAATCCTGTGCTATACGCTTGGATATCAAGCACCCACTTTATTCAATGAACTTAGGCCTACAGGTGAACGTTTCCTTGTTACAATAATCATTGAAACGTGATAAATCAGTGGATTCCAGGTAGGTGACACTTGGGAACGATTGCCATGGATAAATCAACGATACCCATAGGGTTAGCAACGTCGAAATTAAATACATATTTGTTTGAAGTGATCATAAACTTACAGGTCAACGTTTCCTAGTTGCAATAAACATAAAATCGGGGTAATTCTATGCATACCAGGTAGTAAATACGTTGAAACGATTTGCATGGATCAAGCAACTACACCCATAGGCTTGGAAAGATTAAAATTTAATACCCATCTGTTTGAAATAATCATTAACCTACAGGTGTACGTTTCCGAGTTGTCATAATCATAGAAACGTGATAAATCTCCGGTTACTTCGTAGGTTACACTTGGAAATCCTGTGCTATACGCTTGGATATCAAGTACCCACTTTATTCAATAGACTTAATACTACAGGTGAACGTTTCCTAGTTACAATAATCATTGAAACGTGATAATTCAGTGGATTCCAGGTAGGTAACACGTGGGAACGATTACCATGGATAAATCCATGATACCCATAGGGTTAGCAAGCTCGAAATTAAATACCCATCTGTTTGAAATGATCATAAACTTACAGGTGAATGTTTCCGAGTTGTCATAATCATAGAAACGTGATAAATCTACGGATACTTCGTAGGTTACACTTGGAAATCCTGTGCTATACGCTTGGATATCAAGTACCCACTTTATTCAATGAACTTAGGCCTACAGGTGAACGTTTCCTTGTTACAATAATCATTGAAACGTGATAAATCAGTGGATTCCAGGTAGGTAACACGTGGGAACTATTGCCATGGATAAATCAACGATACCCATATGCTTAGAAAGGTCGAAATTCTATACCCATTTGTTTGAAATGATCATAAACGTAGAGGTGAACGTTACCGAGTTGTCATAATCATAGAAACGTGATAAATCTACGGATACTACGTAGGTTACACTTGGAAATCCTGTGTTAAACGCGTGGATATCAAGTACCTACTTTATTCAATGGACTTAAACCTACAGGTGAACGTTTCCTAGTTACAATAATCATTGAAACGTGATAAATCAGTGGATTCCAGGTAGGTAACACGTGGGAACAATTACCATGGATAAATCCACGATACCCATAGGGTTAGCAAGGTCGAAATTAAATACCCATGTGTTTGAAATGATCATAAACTTACAGGTGAACGTTACCGAGTTGTCATAATCATAGAAACGTGATAAATCTACGGATACTGCGTAGGTTACACTTGGAAATCGTGTGTTAAACGCGTGGATATCAAGTACCCACTTTATTCAATGGACTTAAACCTACAGGTGAACGTTTCCTTGTTACAATAATCATTGAAACGTGATAAATCAGTGGATTCCAGGTAGGTAACACGTGGGAACAATTACCATGGATAAATCCACGATACCCATAGGGTTAGCAAGGTCGAAATTAAATACCCATGTGTTTGAAATGATCATAAACTTACAGGAGAACGTTACCGAGTTGTCATAATCATAGAAATGTGATAAATCTACGGATACTACGTAGGTTATAGTTGGAAATCCTCTGTTAAACGCTTGGATATCAAGTACCCACTTCATTCAATGGACTTAAAACTACAGGTGAACGTTTCCTTGTTACAATAATCATTGAAACGTGATAAATCAGTGGATTCCAGGTAGGTAAGACGTGGGAACAATAGCCATGGATAAATCCACGATACCCATAGGGTTAGCAAGGTCGAAATTAAATATCCATCTGTTTCAAATGATCATAAACTTACAGGTGAACGTCCCCTAGTTGCAATGAAAATAAAATCGTGGTAATTCTATGCATACCAGGTAGGTAACAGGTGGGAACGATTTCCATGGATCAAGCAACGACACCCATATGCTTACAAAGATTGAAATTAAATACGCATCTGTTTGAAATGATCATAAACGTAGAGGTGAACGTTACCGAGTTGTCATAATCATAGAAACGTGATAAATCTACGGATACCACGTAGGTTACACTTGGAAATCCTGTGTGAAACGCTTGGATATCAAGCACCCACTTTATTCAACGGACTTAAACCTACAGGTGAACGTTTCCTAGTTACAATAATCATCGAAACGTGATAAATCTATGGATTCCTTTGTAGGTGGGGCGTGGAAACGACTTCCATAGCTAAATCACCGATACCCATAGGTTTAGAAAGGTTGAAATTAAATATCCATCTGTTTGAAATGATCATAAACTTACAGGTGAACCTTTCCTAAATATCATAATCATAGAACCGTGATAAATCGACGGATACTACGTACACGGAGAGAAATTTCGACGGCTCAGCGCTCCATGTTATTGCGGCCGTACAGATCTCTATCGATCGAGTGTTTTGCCGTCTATTCTCGTCGTTCCCGAATCCCGAAGATTTCCGAACTCTGGCGATACGAACATAAGCGTCTACCGCTTCGACTTTCGAGCTCCAGCCGACACGCTATAGTATCCAAGTTTCGAGGTCTGAGACTCCGAAGCGTCGAGTCCCTGCGGTACGGAGAATCTTGGAGTCCCCACTCTCGCAATTCGACTGCTAATAATACCATGTCTCGCGCCATACATGCACGAAAATCGTAGAGTATCTATACTTCGAATTCGAAGCCGTGTTCCCGTAGCTTCGAAAGTATCGAGCGCTGAGCCTTCGAAATTTCTCTCCGTGTAGGTTACAGTTGGAAATCCTGTGCTAAACGCTTGGATATCAAGTACCCACTTTATTCAATGAACTTAGACCTACAGGTGAACGTTTCCTAGTTACAATAATCATTCAAACGTGATAAATCTGTGGATTTCAGGTAGGTAACACGTTGGAACGATTACCATGGATAAATCAACGATACCCATAGGGTTAGCAACGTCGAAATTAAATACATATCTGTTTGAAGTGATCATAAACTTACAGGTGAATGTTTCCTAGTTGCAATAAACATAAAATCGTGGTAATTCTATGAATACCAGGTAGGAAATACGTCGAACCGATTTCCATGGATCAAGCAACGACACCCGTAGGCTTACAAAGATTGAAATTAAATACCCTTCTGTTTGAAATGATCATAAACGTAGAGGTGACCGTTTCCGAGTTGTCATAATCATAGAAACGTGATAAATCTACGGATACTTCGTAGGTTACGCTTGGAAATCCTGTGCTATACGCTTGGATATCAAGTACCCACTTTATTAAATGGACTTAAACCTACAGGTGAACGTTTTCTAGTTACAATAATCATTGAAACGTGATAAATCATTGGATTCTAGGTAGGTAACACGTGGGAACGATTACCATGGATAAATCCACGATACCCATAGGGTTAGCAAGGTCGAAATTAAATACCCATCTGTTTGAAATGATCATAAACTTACAGGTGAACGTTCCCTTGTTACAATAATCATTGAAACGTGATAAATCGGTGGATTTCAGGTAGGTAACACGTGGGAACGATTACCATGGATAAATCCACGATACCCATAGGGTTAGCAACGTCGAAATTAAATACATATCTGTTTGCAGTGATCATAAACTTACAGGTGAACGTTCCCTAGTTGCAATAATCATAAAATCGTGGTAATTCTATGCATACCAGGTAGGAAATACGTCGAACCGATTTCCATGGATCAAGCAACGACACCCGTAGGCTTACAAAGATTGAAATTAAATACCCATATGTTTGAAATGATTATCAACGTAGAGGTGAACGTTACCGATTTGTCATAATCATAGAAACGTGATAAATCTACGGATACTTCGTAGGTTACACTTGGAAATCCTGTGCTATACGCTTGGATATCCAGTACCCACTTTATTCAATGAACTTAGACCTACAGGTTAACGTTTCCTTGTTACAATAATCATTGAAACGTGATAAATCTGTGGATTCCAGGTAGGTAACAGGTGGGAACGATTACCATGGATAAATCAACGATACCCATAGGGTTAGCAAGGTCGAAATTAAATACCCATCTGTTTGAAATGATCATAAACGTAGAGGTGACCGTTTCCGAGTTGTCATAATCATAGAAACGTGATAAATCTACGGATTCTACGTAGGTTACACTTGGAATTCCTGTGTTAAACGCTTGGATATCAAGTAACCACTTTATTCAATGGACTTAAACCTACAGGTGAACGTTTCCTAGTTACGATAATCATTGAAACGTGATAAATCTTTGGATTCCAGGTAGGTGGGACGTTGAAACGATTTCCATGGATCAAGCAACGACACCCATAGGCTTAGAAAGATTGAAATTAAATACCCTTCGGTTTGAAATGATCATAAACGTACAGGTGAACGTTTCCGAGTTGTCATAATCATAGAAACGTGATAAATCTACGGATACTTCGTAGGTTACACTAGGAAATCCTGTGCTATACGCTTGGATATCAAGTACCCACTTTATTCAATGGACTTAAACCTACAGGTGAACGTTTCCTAGCTACAATAATCATTGAAACGTGATAAATCTATGGATTCCAGGTAGGTGGGACGTGGAAACGACTTCCATAGCTAAATCAACGATACCCATAGGGTTAGCAAGGTCGAAATTAAATACCCATCTGTTTGAAATGATCATAAACTTACAGAAGAACGTTCCCTAGTTGCAATAGACATAAAATCGTGGTAATTCTATGCATACCAGGTAGGAAATACGTTGAAACGATTTCCATGGATCAAGCAACGACACCCATAGGCTTAGAAAGATTGAAATTAAATACCCATCTGTTTGAAATCATCATAAACTTACAGGTGAACGTTTCCGAGTTGTGATAATCATAGAAATGTGATAAATCTACGGATACTACGTAGGTTACAGTTGGACATCCTGTGCTAAACGCTTTGATATCAAATACCCACATTATTCAATAGACTTAAAACTACAGGTGAACGTTTCCTAGTTACAATAATCATTGAAACGTGATAAATCTGTGGATTCCAGGTAGGTAAGACGTGGGAACGATTACCATGGATAAATCCACGATACCCATAGGGTTAGCAAGGTCGAAATTAAATACCCATCTGTTTGAAATGATCATAAACTTACAGGTGAACGTTCCCTTGTTACAATAATCATTGAAACGTGATAAATCGGTGGATTTCAGGTAGGTAACACGTGGGAACGATTACCATGGATAAATCCACGATACCCATAGGGTTAGCAACGTCGAAATTAAATACATATCTGTTTGCAGTGATCATAAACTTACAGGTGAACGTTCCCTAGTTGCAATAATCATAAAATCGTGGTAATTCTATGCATACCAGGTAGGAAATACGTCGAACCGATTTCCATGGATCAAGCAACGACACCCGTAGGCTTACAAAGATTGAAATTAAATACCCATATGTTTGAAATGATTATCAACGTAGAGGTGAACGTTACCGATTTGTCATAATCATAGAAACGTGATAAATCTACGGATACTTCGTAGGTTACACTTGGAAATCCTGTGCTATACGCTTGGATATCCAGTACCCACTTTATTCAATGAACTTAGACCTACAGGTTAACGTTTCCTTGTTACAATAATCATTGAAACGTGATAAATCTGTGGATTCCAGGTAGGTAACAGGTGGGAACGATTACCATGGATAAATCAACGATACCCATAGGGTTAGCAAGGTCGAAATTAAATACCCATCTGTTTGAAATGATCATAAACGTAGAGGTGACCGTTTCCGAGTTGTCATAATCATAGAAACGTGATAAATCTACGGATTCTACGTAGGTTACACTTGGAATTCCTGTGTTAAACGCTTGGATATCAAGTAACCACTTTATTCAATGGACTTAAACCTACAGGTGAACGTTTCCTAGTTACGATAATCATTGAAACGTGATAAATCTTTGGATTCCAGGTAGGTGGGACGTTGAAACGATTTCCATGGATCAAGCAACGACACCCATAGGCTTAGAAAGATTGAAATTAAATACCCTTCGGTTTGAAATGATCATAAACGTACAGGTGAACGTTTCCGAGTTGTCATAATCATAGAAACGTGATAAATCTACGGATACTTCGTAGGTTACACTAGGAAATCCTGTGCTATACGCTTGGATATCAAGTACCCACTTTATTCAATGGACTTAAACCTACAGGTGAACGTTTCCTAGCTACAATAATCATTGAAACGTGATAAATCTATGGATTCCAGGTAGGTGGGACGTGGAAACGACTTCCATAGCTAAATCAACGATACCCATAGGGTTAGCAAGGTCGAAATTAAATACCCATCTGTTTGAAATGATCATAAACTTACAGAAGAACGTTCCCTAGTTGCAATAGACATAAAATCGTGGTAATTCTATGCATACCAGGTAGGAAATACGTTGAAACGATTTCCATGGATCAAGCAACGACACCCATAGGCTTAGAAAGATTGAAATTAAATACCCATCTGTTTGAAATCATCATAAACTTACAGGTGAACGTTTCCGAGTTGTGATAATCATAGAAATGTGATAAATCTACGGATACTACGTAGGTTACAGTTGGACATCCTGTGCTAAACGCTTTGATATCAAATACCCACATTATTCAATAGACTTAAAACTACAGGTGAACGTTTCCTAGTTACAATAATCATTGAAACGTGATAAATCTGTGGATTCCAGGTAGGTAAGACGTGGGAACAATGGCCATGGATAAATCAACGATACCCATAGGCTTGGCAAGGTCGAAATTAAATACCCATTTGTTTGAAATGATCATAAACGTAGAGGTGACCGTTTCCAAGTTGTCATAATCATAGAAACGTGATAAATCTACGGATACTTCGTAGGTTACACTTGGAATTCCTGTGCAATACGCTTGGATATCAAGTACCCACTTTATTCAATGAACTTAGACCTACAGGTTAACGTTTCCTTGTTACAATAATCATTGAAACGTGATAAATCATTGGATTCTAGGTAGGTAACACGTGGGAACGATTACCATGGATAAATCCACGATACCCATAGGGTTAGCAAGGTCGAAATTAAATACCCATCTGTTTGAAATGATCATAAACTTACAGGTGAACGTTCCCTTGTTACAATAATCATTGAAACGTGATAAATCGGTGGATTTCAGGTAGGTAACACGTGGGAACGATTACCATGGATAAATCCACGATACCCATAGGGTTAGCAACGTCGAAATTAAATACATATCTGTTTGCAGTGATCATAAACTTACAGGTGAACGTTCCCTAGTTGCAATAAACATAAAATCGTGGTAATTCTATGCATACCAGGTAGGAAATACGTCGAACCGATTTCCATGGATCAAGCAACGACACCCGTAGGCTTACAAAGATTGCAATTAAATACCCATATGTTTGAAATGATTATCAACGTAGAGGTGAACGTTACCGATTTGTCATAATCATAGAAACGTGATAAATCTACGGATACTTCGTAGGTTACACTTGGAAATCCTGTGCTATACGCTTGGATATCCAGTACCCACTTTATTCAATGAACTTAGACCTACAGGTTAACGTTTCCTTGTTACAATAATCATTGCAACGTGATAAATCTGTGGATTCCAGGTAGGTAACAGGTGGGAACGATTACCATGGATAAATCAACGATACCCATAGGGTTAGCAAGGTCGAAATTAAATACCCATCTGTTTGAAATGATCATAAACGTAGAGGTGACCGTTTCCGAGTTGTCATAATCATAGAAACGTGATAAATCTACGGATTCTACGTAGGTTACACTTGGAATTCCTGTGTTAAACGCTTGGATATCAAGTAACCACTTTATTCAATGGACTTAAACCTACAGGTGAACGTTTCCTAGTTACGATAATCATTGAAACGTGATAAATCTTTGGATTCCAGGTAGGTGGGACGTTGAAACGATTTCCATGGATCAAGCAACGACACCCATAGGCTTAGAAAGATTGAAATTAAATACCCTTCGGTTTGAAATGATCATAGACGTACAGGTGAACGTTTCCGAGTTGTCATAATCATAGAAACGTGATAAATCTACGGATACTTCGTAGGTTACACTAGGAAATCCTGTGCTATACGCTTGGATATCAAGTACCCACTTTATTCAATGGACTTAAACCTACAGGTGAACGTTTCCTAGCTACAATAATCATTGAAACGTGATAAATCTATGGATTCCAGGTAGGTGGGACGTGGAAACGACTTCCATAGCTAAATCAACGATACCCATAGGGTTAGCAAGGTCGAAATTAAATACCCATCTGTTTGAAATGATCATAAACTTACAGGTGAACGTTCCCTAGTTGCAATGAACATAAAATCGTGGTAATTCTATGCATACTAGGTAGGAAATACGTTGAAATGATTTCCATGGATCAAGCAACGACACCTATAGGCTTAGTAAGATTGAAATTAAATACCCATCTGTTTGAAATGATCATAAACGTAGAGGTGAACGTTACCGAGTTGTCATAATCATAGAAAAGTGATAAATCTACGTATACTTCGTAGGTTACACTTGGAAATCCTGTGCTATACGCTTGGATATCAATTACCCGCTTTATTCAATGAACTTAGACCTACAGGTGAACGTTTCCTTGTTACAATTCTCATTGAAACGTGATAAATCAGTGGTTTCCAGGTAGGTGGGACGTTGAAACGATTTCCATGGATCAAGCAACGACACCCATAGGCTTAGAAAGATTGAAATTAAATACCCATCTGTTTGAAATAATCATAAACTTACAGGTGAACGTTTCCTAAATGTCATAATCATAGAACCGTGATAAATCGACGGATACTACGTAGGTTACAGTTGGAAATCCTGTGCTAAACGCTTGGATATCAAGTACCCACTTTATTCAATGAACTTAGACCTACAGGTTAACGTTTCCTTGTTACAATAATCATTGAAACGTGATAAATCTGTGTATTCCAGGTAGGTAACAGGTGGGAACGATTACCATGGATAAATCAACGATACCCATAGGGTTAGCAAGGTCGAAATTAAATACCCATCTGTTTGAAATGATCATAAACGTAGAGGTGACCGTTTCCGAGTTGTCATAATCATAGAAACGTGATAAATCTACGGATTCTACGTAGGTTACACTTGGAATTCCTGTGTTAAACGCTTGGATATCAAGTAACCACTTTATTCAATGGACTTAAACCTACAGGTGAACGTTTCCTAGTTACGATAATCATTGAAACGTGATAAATCTATGGATTCCAGGTAGGTGGGACGTTGAAACGATTTCCATGGATCAAGCAACGACACCCATAGGCTTAGAAAGATTGAAATTAAATTCCCTTCGGTTTGAAATGATCATAAACGTACAGGTGAACGTTTCCGAGTTGTCATAATCATAGAAACGTGATAAATCTACGGATACTTCGTAGGTTACACTAGGAAATCCTGTGCTATACGCTTGGATATCAAGTACCCACTTTATTCAATGGACTTAAACCTACAGGTGAACGTTTCCTAGCTACAATAATCATTGAAACGTGATAAATCTATGGATTCCAGGTAGGTGGGACGAGGAAACGACTTCCATAGCTAAATCAACGATACCCATAGGGTTAGCAAGGTCGAAATTAAATACCCATCTGTTTGAAATGATCATAAACTTACAGGTGAACGTTCCCTAGTTGCAATGAACATAAAATCGTGGTAATTCTATGCATACTAGGTAGGAAATACGTTGAAATGATTTCCATGGATCAAGCAACGACACCTATAGGCTTAGTAAGATTGAAATTAAATACCCATCTGTTTGAAATGATCATAAACGTAGAGGTGAACGTTACCGAGTTGTCATAATCATAGAAAAGTGATAAATCTACGTATACTTCGTAGGTTACACTTGAAAATCCTGTGCTATACGCTTGGATATCAATTACCCGCTTTATTCAATGAACTTAGACCTACAGGTGAACGTTTCCTTGTTACAATTCTCATTGAAACGTGATAAATCAGTGGTTTCCAGGTAGGTAACACGTGACAACGACTTCCATAGCTAAATCCACGATACACATAGGGTTCGAAAGGTCGAAATTATATACTTATTTGTTTGAAATGATCATAAACGTAGAGGTGAACGTTACCGAGTTGTCATAATCATAGAAACGTGATAAATCTACGTATACTACGTAGGTTACACTTGGAAATCCTGTGTTAAACGCTTGGATATCAAGTACCCACTTTATTCAATGGACTTAAACCTACAGGTGAACGTTTCCTAGTTACAATCATTGAAACGTGATAAATCTATGGATTCCATTGTAGGTGGGGCGTGGAAACGACTTCCATAGCTAAATCAACGATACCCATAGGGTTAGCAAGGTCGAAATTAAATACCCATCTGTTTGAAATGATCATAAACGTAGAGGTGACCGTTTCCGAGTTGTCATAATCATAGAAACGTGATAAATCTACGGATACTACGTAGGTTACACTTGGAATTCCTGTGTTAAACTCTTGGATATCAAGTACCCACTTTATTCAATGGACTTAAACCTACAGGTGAACGTTTCCTAGTTACAATAATCATTGAAACGTGATAAATCTATGGATTCCAGGTAGGTGGGACGTTGAAACGATTTCCATGGATCAAGCAACGACACCCATAGGCTTAGAAAGATTGAAATTAAATACCCATCTGTTTGAAATGATCATAAACGTAGAGGTGAACGTTACCTAGTTGTCATAATCATAGAAAAGTGATAAATCTACGTATACTTCGTAGGTTACACTTGGAAATCCTGTGCTATACGCTTGGATATCAATTACCCGCTTTATTCAATGAACTTAGACCTACAGGTGAACGTTTCCTTGTTACAATTCTCATTGAAACGTGATAAATCAGTGGTTTCCAGGTAGGTGGGACGTTGAAACGATTTCCATGGATCAAGCAACGACACCCATAGGCTTAGAAAGATTGAAATTAAATACCCATCTGTTTGAAATGATCATAAACTTACAGGTGAACGTTTCCTAAATGTCATAATCATAGAACCGTGATAAATCGACGGATACTACGTAGGTTACAGTTGGAAATCCTGTGCTAAACGCTTGGATATCAAGTACCCACTTTATTCAATGAACTTAGACCTACAGGTTAACGTTTCCTTGTTACAATAATCATTGAAACGTGATAAATCTGTGGATTCCAGGTAGGTAACAGGTGGGAACGATTACCATGGATAAATCAACGATACCCATAGGGTTAGCAAGGTCGAAATTAAATACCCATCTGTTTGAAATGATCATAAACGTAGAGGTGACCGTTTCCGAGTTGTCATAATCATAGAAACGTGATAAATCTACGGATTCTACGTAGGTTACACTTGGAATTCCTGTGTTAAACGCTTGGATATCAAGTAGCCACTTTATTCAATGGACTTAAACTTACAGGTGAACGTTACCTAGTTACGATAATCATTGAAACGTGATAAATCTATGGATTCCAGGTAGGTGGGACGTTGAAACGATTTCCATGGATCAAGCAACGACACCCATAGGCTTAGAAAGATTGAAATTAAATACCCTTCGGTTTGAAATGATCATAAACGTACAGGTGAACGTTTCCGAGTTGTCATAATCATAGAAACGTGATAAATCTACGGATACTTCGTAGGTTACACTAGGAAATCCTGTGCTATACGCTTGGATATCAAGTACCCACTTTATTCAATGGACTTAAACCTACAGGTGAACGTTTCCTAGCTACAATAATCATTGAAACGTGATAAATCTATGGATTCCAGGTAGGTGGGACGTGGAAACGACTTCCATAGCTAAATCAACGATACCCATAGGGTTAGCAAGGTCGAAATTAAATACCCATCTGTTTGTAATGATCATAAACTTACAGGTGAACGTTCCCTAGTTGCAATGAACATAAAATCGTGGTAATTCTATGCATACTAGGTAGGAAATACGTTGAAATGATTTCCATGGATCAAGCAACGACACCTATAGGCTTAGTAAGATTGAAATTAAATACCCATCTGTTTGAAATGATCATAAACGTAGAGGTGAACGTTACCGAGTTGTCATAATCATAGAAAAGTGATAAATCTACGTATACCGCGTAGGTTACACTTGGAAATCCTGTGCTATACGCTTGGATATCAATTACCCGCTTTATTCAATGAACTTAGACCTACAGGTGAACGTTTCCTTGTTACAATTCTCATTGAAACGTGATAAATCAGTGGTTTCCAGGTAGGTGGGACGTTGAAACGATTTCCATGGATCAAGCAACGACACCCATAGGCTTAGAAAGATTGAAATTAAATACCCATCTGTTTGAAATGATCATAAACTTACAGGTGAACGTTTCCTAAATGTCATAATCATAGAACCGTGATAAATCGACGGATACTACGTAGGTTACAGTTGGAAATCCTGTGCTAAACGCTTGGATATCAAGTACCCACTTTATTCAATGAACTTAGACCTACAGGTTAACGTTTCCTTGTTACAATAATCATAGAAACGTGATAAATCTACGGATTCTACGTAGGTTACACTTGGAATTCCTGTGTTAAACGCTTGGATATCAAGTAACCACTTTATTCAATGGACTTAAACCTACAGGTGAACGTTTCCTAGTTACGATAATCATTGAAACGTGATAAATCTATGGATTCCAGGTAGGTGGGACGTTGAAACGATTTCCATGGATCAAGCAACGATACCCATAGGCTTAGAAAGATTGAAATTAAATACCCTTCGGTTTGAAATGATCATAAACGTACAGGTGAACGTTTCCGAGTTGTCATAATCATAGAAACGTGATAAATCTACGGATACTTCGTAGGTTATACTAGGAAATCCTGTGCTATACGCTTGGATATCAAGTACCCACTTTATTCAATGGACTTAAACCTACAGGTGAACGTTTCCTAGCTACAATAATCATTGAAACGTGATAAATCTATGGATTCCAGGTAGGTGGGACGTGGAAACGACTTCCATAGCTAAATCAACGATACCCATAGGGTTAGCAAGGTCGAAATTAAATACCCATCTGTTTGAAATGATCATAAACTTACAGGTGAACGTTCCCTAGTTGCAATGAACATAAAATCGTGGTAATTCTATGCATACTAGGTAGGAAATACGTTGAAATGATTTCCATGGATCAAGCAACGAAACCTATAGGCTTAGTAAGATTGAAATTAAATACCCATCTGTTTGAAATGATCATAAACGTAGAGGTGAACGTTACCGAGTTGTCATAATCATAGAAAAGTGATAAATCTACGTATACTTCGTAGGTTACACTTGGAAATCCTGTGCTATACGCTTGGATATCAATTACCCGCTTTATTCAATGAACTTAGACCTACAGGTGAACGTTTCCTAGTTACAATCATTGAAACGTGATAAATCTATGGATTCCATTATAGGTGGGGCGTGGAAACGACTTCCATAGCTAAATCAACGATACCCATAGGGTTAGCAAGGTCGAAATTAAATACCCATCTGTTTGAAATGATCATAAACGTAGAGGTGACCGTTTCCGAGTTGTCATAATCATAGAAACGTGATAAATCTACGGATACTACGTAGGTTACACTTGGAATTCCTGTGTTAAACTCTTGGATATCAAGTACCCACTTTATTCAATGGACTTAAACCTACAGGTGAACGTTTCCTAGTTACAATAATCATTGAAACGTGATAAATCTATGGATTCCAGGTAGGTGGGACGTTGAAACGATTTCCATGGATCAAGCAACGACACCCATAGGCTTAGAAAGATTGAAATTAAATACCCATCTGTTTGAAATGATCATAAACTTACAGGTGAACGTTTCCTAAATGTCATAATCATAGAACCGTGATAAATCGACGGATACTACGTAGGTTACAGTTGGAAATCCTGTGCTAAACGCTTGAATATCAAGTACCCACTTTATTCAATGAACTTAGACCTACAGGTGAACGTTTCCTAGTTCCAATAATCATTGAAACATGATAAATCTGTGGATTTCAGGTAGGTAACACGTGCGAACGATTACCATGGATAAATCAACGATACCCATAGGGTTAGCAACGTCGAAATTAATTACATATCTGTTTGAAGTGATCATAAACTTACAGGTGAACGTTCCCTAGTTGCAATGAACATAAATTCGTGGTAATTCTATGCATACCAGGTAGGAAATACGTTGAATCGATTTGCATGGATCAAGCATCTACACCCATAGGAATGGAAAGATTGAAATTTAATACCCATCTGTTTGAAATAATCATAAACTTACAAGTGTACGTTTCCGAGTTGTCATAATCATAGAAATGTGATAAATCTACGGATACTTCGTAGGTTACAGTTGGAAATCCTGTGCTAAACGCTTGGAAAAGACTTCCATAGCTAAATCAACGATACCCATAGACTTAGAAAGGTCGAAATTATATACCCATCTGTTTGAAATGATCATAAACGTACAGAAGAACGTTCCCTAGTTGCAATAGACATAAAATCGTGGTAATTCTATGCATACCAGGTAGGAAATACGTTGAAACGATTTCCATAGCTAAATCAACGATACCCATAGGGTTAGCATGGTCGAAATTAAATACCCATCTGTTTGAAATGATCATAAACGTAGAGGTGACCGTTTCCGAGTTGTCATAATCATAGAAACGTGATAAATCTACGGATACTACGTAGGTTACAGTTGGAAATCCTGTGCTAAACGCTTGGATATCAAGTACCCACTTTATTCAATGGTCTTAAACCTACAGGTGAACGTTTACTAGTTACAATAATCATTGAAACGTGATAAATCTATGGATTCCAGGTAGGTGGGACGTTGAAACGACTTCCATAGCTAAATCAACGATACCCATAGGGTTAGCATGGTCGAAATTAAATACCCATCTGTTTGAAATGATCATAAACGTAGAGGTGACCGTTTCCGAGTTGTCATAATCATAGAAACGTGATAAATCTACGGATACTTCGTAGGTTACGCTTGGAAATCCTGTGCTATACGCTTGGATATCAAGTACCCACTTTATTAAATGGACTTAAACCTACAGGTGAACGTTTTCTAGTTACAATAATCATTGAAACGTGATAAATCTATGGATTGCAGGTAGGTGGGACGTTGAAACGATTTCCATGGATCAAGCAACGACACCCATAGGCTTAGAAAGATTGAAATTAAATACCCATCTGTTTGAAATGATCATAAACTTACAGGTCAACGTTTCCTAAATGTCATAATCATAGAACCGTGATAAATCGACGGATACTACGTAGGTTACAGTTGGAAATCCTGTGCTAAACGCTTGGATATCAAGTACCCACTTTATTCAATGAACTTAGACCTACAGGTTAACGTTTCCTTGTTACAATAATCATTGAAACGTGATAAACCAGTGGATTCCATGTAGGTAACACGTGGGAACGATTGCCATGGATAAATCAACGATACCCATAGGGTTAGCAACGTCGAAATTAAATACATATTTGTTTGAAGTGATCATAAACTTACAGGTGGACGTTTCCTAGTTGCAATAAACATAAAATCGGGGTGATTCTATGCATACCAGGTAGTAAATACGTTGAAACAATTTCCATGGATCAAGCAATGACACCCATAGGCTTAGAAAGATTGAAATGAAATACCCTTCGGTTTGAAATGATCATAAACGTACAGGTGAACGTTTCAGAATTGTCATAATCAAAGAAACGTAATGAATCTGTGGATTTCAGGTAGGTAACACGTGGGATCGATTACCATGGATAAATCCACGATACCCATAGGGTTAGCAAGGTGGAAATTAAATACCCATCTGTTTGAAATGATCATAAACTTACAGAAGAACGTTCCCTAGTTGCAATAGACATAAAATCGTGGTAATTCTATGCATACCAGGTAGGAAATACGTTGAAACGATTTCCATGGATCAAGCAACGACACCCATAGGCTTAGAAAGATTGAAATTAAATACCCATCTGTTTGAAATCATCATAAACTTACAGGTGAACGTTTCCGAGTTGTGATAATCATAGAAATGTGATAAATCTACGGATACTACGTAGGTTACAGTTGGACATCCTGTGCTAAACGCTTTGATATCAAATACCCACATTATTCAATAGACTTAAAACTACAGGTGAACGTTTCCTAGTTACAATAATCATTGAAACGTGATAAATCTGTGGATTCCAGGTAGGTAAGACGTGGGAACAATGGCCATGGATAAATCAACGATACCCATAGGCTTAGCAAGGTCGAAATTAAATACCCATTTGTTTGAAATGATCATAAACGTAGAGGTGACCGTTTCCGAGTTGTCATAATCATAGAAACGTTATAAATCTACGGATACTTCGTAGGTTACACTTGGAATTCCTGTGCTATACGCTTGGATATCAAGTACCCACTTTATTCAATGAACTTAGACCTACAGGTTAACGTTTCCTTGTTACAATAATCATTGAAACGTGATAAATCATTGGATTCTAGGTAGGTAACACGTGGGAACGATTACCATGGATAAATCCACGATACCCATAGGGTTAGCAACGTCGAAATTAAATACATATCTGTTTGCAGTGATCATAAACTTACAGGTGAACGTTCCCTAGTTGCAATAAACATAAAATCGTGGTAATTCTATGCATACCAGGTAGGAAATACGTCGAACCGATTTCCATGGATCAAGCAACGACACCCGTAGGCTTACAAAGATTGAAATTAAATACCCATATGTTTGAAATGATTATCAACGTAGAGGTGAACGTTACCGATTTGTCATAATCATAGAAACGTGATAAATCTACGGATACTTCGTAGGTTACACTTGGAAATCCTGTGCTATACGCTTGGATATCCAGTACCCACTTTATTCAATGAACTTAGACCTACAGGTTAACGTTTCCTTGTTACAATAATCATTGAAACGTGATAAATCTGTGGATTCCAGGTAGGTAACAGGTGGGAACGATTACCATGGATAAATCAACGATACCCATAGCGTTAGCAAGGTCGAAATTAAATACCCATCTGTTTGAAATGATCATAAACGTAGAGGTGACCGTTTCCGAGTTGTCATAATCATAGAAACGTGATAAATCTACGGATTCTACGTAGGTTACACTTGGAATTCCTGTGTTAAACGCTTGGATATCAAGTAACCACTTTATTCAATGGACTTAAACCTACAGGTGAACGTTTCCTAGTTACGATAATCATTGAAACGTGATAAATCTTTGGATTCCAGGTAGGTGGGACGTTGAAACGATTTCCATGGATCAAGCAACGACACCCATAGGCTTAGAAAGATTGAAATTAAATACCCATCTGTTTGAAATGATCATAAACTTACAGGTGAACGTTTCCTAAATGTCATAATCATAGAACCGTGATAAATCTACGGATACTTCGTAGGTTACACTAGGAAATCCTGTGCTATACGCTTGGATATCAAGTACCCACTTTATTCAATGGACTTAAACCTACAGGTGAACGTTTCCTAGCTACAATAATCATTGAAACGTGATAAATCTATGGATTCCAGGTAGGTGGGACGTGGAAACGACTTCCATAGCTAAATCAACGATACCCATAGGGTTAGCAAGGTCGAAATTAAATACCCATCTGTTTGAAATGATCATAAACTTACAGGTGAACGTTCCCTAGTTGCAATGAACATAAAATCGTGGTAATTCTATGCATACTAGGTAGGAAATACGTTGAAATGATTTCCATGGATCAAGCAACGACACCTATAGGCTTAGTAAGATTGAAATTAAATACCCATCTGTTTGAAATGATCATAAACGTAGAGGTGAACGTTACCGAGTTGTCATAATCATAGAAAAGTGATAAATCTACGTATACTTCGTAGGTTACACTTGGAAATCCTGTGCTATACGCTTGGATATCAATTACCCGATTTATTCAATGAACTTAGACCTACAGGTGAACGTTTCCTTGTTACAATTCTCATTGAAACGTGATAAATCAGTGGTTTCCAGGTAGGTAACACGTGACAACGACTTCCATAGCTAAATCCACGATACACATAGGGTTCGAAAGGTCGAAATTATATACTTATTTGTTTGAAATGATCATAAACGTAGAGGTGACCGTTTCCGAGTTGTCATAATCATAGAAACGTGATAAATCTACGGATACTACGTAGGTTACACTTGGAATTCCTGTGTTAAACTCTTGGATATCAAGTACCCACTTTATTCAATGGACTTAAACCTAGAGGTGAACGTTTCCTAGTTACAATAATCATTGAAACGTGATAAATCTATGGATTCCAGGTAGGTGGGACGTTGAAACGATTTCCATGGATCAAGCAACGACACCCATAGGCTTAGAAAGATTGAAATTAAATACCCATCTGTTTGAAATGATCATAAACTTACAGGTGAACGTTTCCTAAATGTCATAATCATAGAACCGTGATAAATCGACGGATACTACGTAGGTTACACTTGGAAATCCTGTGCTATACGCTTGGATATCAAGTAACCACTTTATTCAATGGACTTAAACCTACAGGTGAACGTTTCCTAGTTACGATAATCATTGAAACGTGATAAATCTATGGATTCCAGGTAGGTGGGACGTTGAAACGATTTCCATGGATCAAGCAACGACACCCATAGGCTTAGAAAGATTGAAATTAAATACCCATCTGTTTGAAATGATCATAAACTTACAGGTGAACGTTTCCTAAATGTCATAATCATAGAACCGTGATAAATCGACGGATACTACGTAGGTTACAGTTGGGAATCCTGTGCTAAACGCTTGGATATCAAGTACCCACTTTATTCAATGAACTTAGACCTACAGGTTAACGTTTCCTTGTTACAATAATCATTGAAACGTGATAAATCTGTGGATTCCAGGGTAGGTAACAGGTGGGAACGATTACCATGGATAAATCAACGATACCCATAGGGTTAGCAAGGTCGAAATTAAATACCCATCTGTTTGAAATGATCATAAACGTAGAGGTGACCGTTTCCGAGTTGTCATAATCATAGAAACGTGATAAATCTACGGATTCTACGTAGGTTACACTTGGAATTCCTGTGTTAAACGCTTGGATATCAAGTAACCACTTTATTCAATGGACTTAAACCTACAGGTGAACGTTTCCTAGTTACGATAATCATTGAAACGTGATAAATCTATGGATTCCAGGTAGGTGGGACGTTGAAACGATTTCCATGGATCAAGCAACGACACCCATAGGCTTAGAAAGATTGAAATTAAATACCCTTCGGTTTGAAATGATCATAAACGTACAGGTGAACGTTTCCGAGTTGTCATAATCATAGAAACGTGATAAATCTACGGATACTTCGTAGGTTACACTAGGAAATCCTGTGCTATACGCTTGGATATCAAGTACCCACTTTATTCAATGGACTTAAACCTACAGGTGAACGTTTCCTAGCTACAATAATCATTGAAACGTGATAAATCTATGGATTCCAGGTAGGTGGGACGTGGAAACGACTTCCATAGCTAAATCAACGATACCCATAGGGTTAGCAAGGTCGAAATTAAATACCCATCTGTTTGAAATGATCATAAACTTACAGGTGAACGTTCCCTAGTTGCAATGAACATAAAATCGTGGTAATTCTATGCATACTAGGTAGGAAATACGTTGAAATGATTTCCATGGATCAAGCAACGACACCTATAGGCTTAGTAAGATTGAAATTAAATACCCATCTGTTTGAAATGATCATAAACGTAGAGGTGAACGTTACCGAGTTGTCATAATCATAGAAAAGTGATAAATCTACGTGTACTTCGTAGGTTACACTTGGAAATCCTGTGCTATACGCTTGGATATCAATTACCCGATTTATTCAATGAACTTAGACCTACAGGTGAACGTTTCCTTGTTACAATTCTCATTGAAACGTGATAAATCAGTGGTTTCCAGGTAGGTGGGACGTTGAAACGATTTCCATGGATCAAGCAACGACACCCATAGGCTTAGAAAGATTGAAATTAAATACCCATCTGTTTGAAATGATCATAAACTTACAGGTGAACGTTTCCTAAATGTCATAATCATAGAACCGTGATAAATCTACGGATACTTCGTAGGTTACACTAGGAAATCCTGTGCTATACGCTTGGATATCAAGTACCCACTTTATTCAATGGACTTAAACCTACAGGTGAACGTTTCCTAGCTACAATAATCATTGAAACGTGATAAATCTATGGATTCCAGGTAGGTGGGACGTGGAAACGACTTCCATAGCTAAATCAACGATACCCATAGGGTTAGCAAGGTCGAAATTAAATACCCATCTGTTTGAAATGATCATAAACGTAGAGGTGACCGTTTCCGAGTTGTCATAATCATAGAAACGTGATAAATCTACGGATTCTACGTAGGTTACACTTGGAATTCCTGTGTTAAACGCTTGGATATCAAGTAACCACTTTATTCAATGGACTTAAACCTACAGGTGAACGTTTCCTAGTTACGATAATCATTGAGACGTGATAAATCTATGGATTCCAGGTAGGTGGGACGTTGAAACGATTTCCATGGATCAAGCAACGACACCCATAGGCTTAGAAAGATTGAAATTAAATACCCTTCGGTTTGAAATGATCATAAACGTACAGGTGAACGTTTCCGAGTTGTTATAATCATAGAAACGTGATAAATCTACGGATACTTCGTAGGTTACACTAGGAAATCCTGTGCTATACGCTTGGATATCAAGTACCCACTTTATTCAATGGACTTAAACCTACAGGTGAACGTTTCCTAGCTACAATAATCATTGAAACGTGATAAATCTATGGATTCCAGGTAGGTGGGACGTGGAAACGACTTCCATAGCTAAATCAACGATACCCATAGGGTTAGCAAGGTCGAAATTAAATACCCATCTGTTTGAAATGATCATAAACTTACAGGTGAACGTTCCCTAGTTGCAATGAACATAAAATCGTGGTAATTCTATGCATACTAGGTAGGAAATACGTTGAAATGATTTCCATGGATCAAGCAACGACACCTATAGGCTTAGTAAGATTGAAATTAAATACCCATCTGTTTGAAATGATCATAAACGTAGAGGTGAACGTTACCGAGTTGTCATAATCATAGAAAAGTGATAAATCTACGTATACTTCGTAGGTTACACTTGGAAATCCTGTGCTATACGCTTGGATATCAATTACCCGCTTTATTCAATGAACTTAGACCTACAGGTGAACGTTTCCTTGTTACAATTCTCATTGAAACGTGATAAATCAGTGGTTTCCAGGTAGGTAACACGTGACAACGACTTCCATAGCTAAATCCACGATACACATAGGGTTCGAAAGGTCGAAATTATATACTTATTTGTTTGAAATGATCATAAACGTAGAGGTGAACGTTACCGAGTTGTCATAATCATAGAAACGTGATAAATCTACGTATACTACGTAGGTTACACTTGGAAATCCTGTGTTAAACGCTTGGATATCATAGGATTGGAAAGATTGAAATTTAATACCCATCTGTTTGAAATAATCATAAACGTACAGGTGAACGTTACCGAGTTGTCATAATCATAGAAACGTGATAAATCTACGGATACTTCGTAGGTTACACTTGGAATTCCTGTCCTATACGCTTGGATATCAAGTACCCACTTTATTCAATGAACTTAGACCTACAGGTTAACGTTTCCTTGTTACAATAATCATTGAAACGTGATAAATCATTGGATTCCAGGTAGGTAACACGTGCGAACGATTACCATGGATAAATCCACGATACCCATAGGGTTAGCAAGGTCGAAATTAAATACCCATCTGTTTGAAATGATCATAAACGTAGAGGTGACCGTTTCCGAGTTGTCATAATCATAGAAACGTGATAAATCTACGGATACTACGTAGGTTACACTTGGAATTCCTGTGTTAAACTCCTGGATATCAAGTACCCACTTTATTCAATGGACTTAAACCTACAGGTGAACGTTTCCTAGTTACAATAATCATTGAAACGTGATAAATCTATGGATTCCAGGTAGGTGGGACGTTGAAACGATTTTCATGGATCAAGCAACGACACCCATTGGCTTAGAAAGATTGAAATTAAATACCCATCTGTTTGAAATGATCATAAACTTACAGGTGAACGTTTCCTAAATGTCATAATCATAGAACCGTGATAAATCGACGGATACTACGTAGGTTACAGTTGGAAATCCTGTGCTAAACGCTTGGATATCAAGTACCCACTTTATTCAATGAACTTAGACCTACAGGTGAACGTTTCCTAGTTCCAATAATCATTCAAACATGATAAATCTGTGGATTTCAGGTAGGTAACACGTGGGAACGATTACCATGGATAAATCAACGATACCCATAGGGTTAGCAACGTCGAAATTAATTACATATCTGTTTGAAGTGATCATAAACTTACAGGTGAACGTTCCCTAGTTGCAATGAACATAAATTCGTGGTAATTCTATGCATACCAGGTAGGAAATACGTTGAATCGATTTGCATGGATCAAGCATCTACACCCATAGGAATGGAAAGATTGAAATTTAATACCCATCTGTTTGAAATAATCATAAACTTACAAGTGTACGTTTCCGAGTTGTCATAATCATAGAAATGTGATAAATCTACGGATACTTCGTAGGTTACAGTTGGAAATCCTGTGCTAAACGCTTGGAAAAGACTTCCATAGCTAAATCAACGATACCCATAGACTTACAAAGATCGAAATTATATACCCATCTGTTTGAAATGATCATAAACGTAGAGGTGAACGTTACCGAGTTGTTATAATCATAGAAACGAGATAAATCTACGGATACTTCGTAGGTTACACTTGGAAATCCTGTGCTATACGCTTGGATATCAAGTACCCACTTTATTCAATGAACTTAGACCTACAGGTGAACGTTTCCTTGTTACAATTCTCATTGAAACGTGATAAATCAGTGGATTCCAGGTAGGTAACACGTGGGAACGATTACCATGGATAAATCAACGATACCCATAGGGTTAGCAACGTCGAAATTAAATACATATTTGTTTGAAGTGATCATAAACTTACAGGTGAACGTTTCCGAGTTGTCATAATCATAGAAATGTGATAAATCTACGGATACTACGTAGGTTACAGTTGGAAATCCTGTGCTAAACGATTGGATATCAAATACCCACTTTATTCAATAGACTTAAAACTACAGGTGAACGTTTCCTAGTTACAATAATCATTGAAACGTGATAAATCAGTGGATTCCAGGTAGGTAACACGTGGGAACGATTACCATGGATAAATCCACGATACCCATAGGGTTAGCAAGGTCGAAATTAAATACCCATCTGTTTGAAATGATCATAAACTTACAGGTGAACGTTCCCTAGTTGCAATGAACATAAAATCGTGGTAATTCTATGCATACCAGGTAGGAAATACGTTGAAACAATTTCCATGGATCAAGCAACGACACCCATAGGCTTAGAAAGGTTGAAATTAAATATCCATCTGTTTGAAATGATCATAAACTTACAAGTGTACGTTTCCGAGTTGTCATAATCATAGAAATGTGATAAATCTACGGATACTTCGTAGGTTACACTTGGAAATCCTGTGCTATACGCTTGGATATCAAGTACCTACTTTATTCAATGAACTTAGGCCTACAGATGAACGTTTCCTTGTTACAATAATTATTGAAACGTGATAAATCAGTTGATTCCAGGTAGGTGACACGTGGGAATGATTGCCATGGATAAATCAACGATACCCATAGGGTTAGCAACGTCGAAATTAAATACATATTTGTTTGAAGTGATCATAAACTTACAGGTCAACGTTTCCTAGTTGCAATAAACATAAAATCGGGGTAATTCTATGCATACCAGGTAGTAAATACGTTTAAAAGATTTGCATGGATCAAGCAACTACACCCATAGGCTTGGAAAGATTAAAATTTAATACCCATCTGTTTGAAATAATAATAAACGTACAGGTGTACGTTTCCGAGTTGTCATAATCATAGAAACGTGATAAATCTTCGGATACTTCGTAGGTTACACTTGGAAATCCTGTGCTATACGCTTGGATATCAAGTACCCACTTTATTCAATGAACTTAGACCTACAGGTGAACGTTTCCTTGTTACAATAATCATTGAAACGTGATAAATCTATGGATTCCAGGTAGGTGGGACGTTGAAACGATTTCCATGGATCAAGCAACGACACCCATAGGCTTAGAAAGATTGAAATTAAATACCCATCTGTTTGAAATGATCATAAACTTACAGGTGAACGTTTCCTAAATGTCATAATCATAGAACCGTGATAAATCGACGGATACTACGTAGGTTACAGTTGGAAATCCTGTGCTAAACGCTTGGATATCAAGTACCCACTTTATTCAATGAACTTAGACCTACAGGTGAACGTTTCCTAGTTCCAATAATCATTGAAACATGATAAATCTGTGGATTTCAGGTAGGTAACACGTGGGAACGATTACCATGGATAAATCAACGATACCCATAGGGTTAGCAACGTCGAAATTAATTACATATCTGTTTGAAGTGATCATAAACTTACAGGTGAACGTTTCCTAGTTGCAATAAACATAAAATCGTGCATAATTCTATGCATACCAGGTAGGAAATACGTCGAACCGATTTCCATGGATCAAGCAACGACACCCATAGGCTTACAAAGGTTGAAATAAAATACCCATCTGTTTGAAATGATCATCAACGTAGAGGTGAACGTTACCGAGTTGTCATAATCATAGAAACGTGATAAATCTACGTATACTACGTAGGTTATACTTGGAAATCCTGTGTTAAACGCTTGGATATCAAGTATCCACTTTATTCAATGGTCTTAAACCTACAGGTGAACGTTTACTAGTTACAATAATCATTGAAACGTGATAAATCTATGGATTCCAGGTAGGTGGGACGTTGAAACGACTTCCATAGCTAAATCAACGATACCCATAAGGTTAGCATGGTCGAAATTAAATACCCATCTGTTTGAAATGATCATAAACGTAGAGGTGACCGTTTCCGAGTTGTCATAATCATAGAAACGTGATAAATCTGCGGATACTTCGTAGGTTACGCTTGGAAATCCTGTGCTATACGCTTGGATATCAAGTACCCACTTTATTAAATGGACTTAAACCTACAGGTGAACGTTTTCTAGTTACAATAATCATTGAAACGTGATAAATCTATGGATTGCAGGTAGGTGGGACGTTGAAACGATTTCCATGGATCAAGCAACGACACCCATAGGCTTAGAAACATTGAAATTAAATACCCATCTGTTTGAAATGATCATAAACTTACAGGTCAACGTTTCCTAAATGTCATAATCATAGAACCGTGATAAATCGACGGATACTACGTAGGTTACAGTTGGAAATCCTGTGCTAAACGCTTGGATATCAAGTACCCACTTTATTCAATGTACTTAGACCTACAGGTTAACGTTTCCTTGTTACAATAATCATTGAATCGTGATAAACCAGTGGATTCCATGTAGGTAACACGTGGGAACGATTGCCATGGATAAATCAACGATACCCATAGGGTTAGCAACGTCGAAATTAAATACATATTTGTTTGAAGTGAACATAAACTTACAGGTGGACGTTTCCTAGTTGCAATAAACATAAAATCGGGGTGATTCTATGCATACCAGGTAGTAAATACGTTGAAACAATTTCCATGGATCAAGCAATGACACCCATAGGCTTAGAAAGATTGAAATGAAATACCCTTCGGTTTGAAATGATCATAAACGTACAGGTGAACGTTTCAGAATTGTCATAATCAAAGAAACGTAATGAATCTGTGGATTTCAGGTAGGTAACACGTGGGATCGATTACCATGGATAAATCCACGATACCCATAGGGTTAGCAAGGTGGAAATTAAATACCCATCTGTTTGAAATGATCATAAACTTACAGAAGAACGTTCCCTAGTTGCAATAGACATAAAATCGTGGTAATTCTATGCATACCAGGTAGGAAATACGTTGAAACGATTTCCATGGATCAAGCAACGACACCCATAGGCTTAGAAAGATTGAAATTAAATACCCATCTGTTTGAAATCATCATAAACTTACAGGTGAACGTTTCCGAGTTGTGATAATCATAGAAATGTGATAAATCTACGGATACTACGTAGGTTACAGTTGGACATCCTGTGCTAAACGCTTTGATATCAAATACCCACATTATTCAATAGACTTAAAACTACAGGTGAACGTTTCCTAGTTACAATAATCATTGAAACGTGATAAATCTGTGGATTCCAGGTAGGTAAGACGTGGGAACAATGGCCATGGATAAATCAACGATACCCATAGGCTTAGCAAGGTCGAAATTAAATACCCATTTGTTTGAAATGATCATAAACGTAGAGGTGACCGTTTCCGAGTTGTCATAATCATAGAAACGTGATAAATCTACGGATACTTCGTAGGTTACACTTGGAATTCCTGTGCTATACGCTTGGATATCAAGTACCCACTTTATTCAATGAACTTAGACCTACAGGTTAACGTTTCCTTGTTACAATAATCATTGAAACGTGATAAATCATTGGATTCTAGGTAGGTAACACGTGGGAACGATTACCATGGATAAATCCACGATACCCATAGGGTTAGCAAGGTCGAAATTAAATACCCATCTGTTTGAAATGATCATAAACTTACAGGTGAACGTTCCCTTGTTACAATAATCATTGAAACGTGATAAATCGGTGGATTTCAGGTAGGTAACACGTGGGAACGATTACCATGGATAAATCCACGATACCCATAGGGTTAGCAACGTCGAAATTAAATACATATCTGTTTGCAGTGATCATAAACTTACAGGTGAACGTTCCCTAGTTGCAATAAACATAAAATCGTGGTAATTCTATGCATACCAGGTAGGAAATACGTCGAACCGATTTCCATGGATCAAGCAACGACACCCGTAGGCTTACAAAGATTGAAATTAAATACCCATATGTTTGAAATGATTATCAACGTAGAGGTGAACGTTACCGATTTGTCATAATCATAGAAACGTGATAAATCTACGGATACTTCGTAGGTTACACTTGGAAATCCTGTGCTATACGCTTGGATATCCAGTACCCACTTTATTCAATGAACTTAGACCTACAGGTTAACGTTTCCTTGTTACAATAATCATTGAAACGTGATAAATCTGTGGATTCCAGGTAGGTAACAGGTGGGAACGATTACCATGGATAAATCAACGATACCCATAGGGTTAAAAAGGTCGAAATTAAATACCCATCTGTTTGAAATGATCATAAACGTAGAGGTGACCGTTTCCGAGTTGTCATAATCATAGAAACGTGATAAATCTACGGATTCTACGTAGGTTACACTTGGAATTCCTGTGTTAAACGCTTGGATATCAAGTAACCACTTTATTCAATGGACTTAAACCTACAGGTGAACGTTTCCTAGTTACGATAATCATTGAAACGTGATAAATCTTTGGATTCCAGGTAGGTGGGACGTTGAAACGATTTCCATGGATCAAGCAACGACACCCATAGGCTTAGAAAGATTGAAATTAAATACCCTTCGGTTTGAAATGATCATAAACGTACAGGTGAACGTTTCCGAGTTGTCATAATCATAGAAACGTGATAAATCTACGGATACTTCGTAGGTTACACTAGGAAATCCTGAGCTATACGCTTGGATATCAAGTACCCACTTTATTCAATGGACTTAAACCTACAGGTGAACGTTTCCTAGCTACAATAATCATTGAAACGTGATAAATCTATGGATTCCAGGTAGGTGGGACGTGGAAACGACTTCCATAGCTAAATCAACGATACCCATAGGGTTAGCAAGGTCGAAATTAAATACCCATCTGTTTGAAATGATCATAAACTTACAGGTGAACGTTCCCTAGTTGCAATGAACATAAAATCGTGGTAATTCTATGCATACTAGGTAGGAAATACGTTGAAATGATTTCCATGGATCAAGCAACGACACCTATAGGCTTAGTAAGATTGAAATTAAATACCCATCTGTTTGAAATGATCATAAACGTAGAGGTGAACGTTACCGAGTTGTCATAATCATAGAAAAGTGATAAATCTACGTATACTTCGTAGGTTACACTTGGAAATCCTGTGCTATACGCTTGGATATCAATTACCCGCTTTATTCAATGAACTTAGACCTACAGGTGAACGTTTCCTTGTTACAATTCTCATTGAAACGTGATAAATCAGTGGTTTCCAGGTAGGTAACACGTGACAACGACTTCCATAGCTAAATCCACGATACACATAGGGTTCGGAAGGTCGAAATTATATACTTATTTGTTTGAAATGATCATAAACGTAGAGGTGACCGTTTCCGAGTTGTCATCATCATAGAAACGTGATAAATCTACGGATACTACGTAGGTTACACTTGGAATTCCTGTGTTAAACCCTTGGATATCAAGTACCCACTTTATTCAATGGACTTAAACCTAGAGGTGAACGTTTCCTAGTTACAATAATCATTGAAACGTGATAAATCTATGGATTCCAGGTAGGTGGGACGTTGAAACGATTTCCATGGATCAAGCAACGACACCCATAGGCTTAGAAAGATTGAAATTAAATACCCATCTGTTTGAAATGATCATAAACTTACAGGTGAACGTTTCCTAAATGTCATAATCATAGAACCGTGATAAATCGACGGATACTACGTAGGTAACACTTGGAAATCCTGTGCTATACGCTTGGATATCAAGTAACCACTTTATTCAATGGACTTAAACCTACAGGTGAACGTTTCCTAGTTACGATAATCATTGAAACGTGATAAATCTATGGATTCCAGGTAGGTGGGACGTTGAAACGATTTCCATGGATCAAGCAACGACACCCATAGGCTTAGAAAGATTGAAATTAAATACCCATCTGTTTGAAATGATCATAAACTTACAGGTGAACGTTTCCTAAATGTCATAATCATAGAACCGTGATAAATCGACGGATACTACGTAGGTTACAGTTGGAAATCCTGTGCTAAACGCTTGGATATCAAGTACCCACTTTATTCAATGAACTTAGACCTACAGGTTAACGTTTCCTTGTTACAATAATCATTGAAACGTGATAAATCTGTGGATTCCAGGGTAGGTAACCGGTGGGAACGATTACCATGGATAAATCAACGATACCCATAGGGTTAGCAAGGTCGAAATTAAATACCCATCTGTTTGAAATGATCATAAACGTAGAGGTGACCGTTTCCGAGTTGTCATAATCATAGAAACGTGATAAATCTACGGATTCTACGTAGGTTACACTTGGAATTCCTGTGTTAAACGCTTGGATATCAAGTAACCACTTTATTCAATGGACTTAAACCTACAGGTGAACGTTTCCTAGTTACGATAATCATTGAAACGTGATAAATCTATGGATTCCAGGTAGGTGGGACGTTGAAACGATTTCCATGGATCAAGCAACGACACCCATAGGCTTAGAAAGATTGAAATTAAATACCCTTCGGTTTGAAATGATCATAAACGTACAGGTGAACGTTTCCGAGTTGTCATAATCATAGAAACGTGATAAATCTACGGATACTTCGTAGGTTACACTAGGAAATCCTGTGCTATACGCTTGGATATCAAGTACCCACTTTATTCAATGGACTTAAACCTACAGGTGAACGTTTCCTAGCTACAATAATCATTGAAACGTGATAAATCTATGGATTCCAGGTAGGTGGGACGTGGAAACGACTTCCATAGCTAAATCAACGATACCCATAGGGTTAGCAAGGTCGAAATTAAATACCCATCTGTTTGAAATGATGATAAACTTACAGGTGAACGTTCCCTAGTTGCAATGAACATAAAATCGTGGTAATTCTATGCATACTAGGTAGGAAATACGTTGAAATGATTTCCTTGGATCAAGCAACGACACCTATAGGCTTAGTAAGATTGAAATTAAATACCCATCTGTTTGAAATGATCATAAACGTAGAGGTGAACGTTACCGAGTTGTCATAATCATAGAAAAGTGATAAATCTACGTATACTTCGTAGGTTACACTTGGAAATCCTGTGCTATACGCTTGGATATCAATTACCCGCTTTATTCAATGAACTTAGACCTACAGGTGAACGTTTCCTTGTTACAATTCTCATTGAAACGTGATAAATCAGTGGTTTCCAGGTAGGTAACACGTGACAACGACTTCCATAGCTAAATCCACGATACACATAGGGTTCGAAAGGTCGAAATTATATACTTATTTGTTTGAAATGATCATAAACGTAGAGGTGAACGTTACCGAGTTGTCATAATCATAGAAACGTGATAAATCTACGTATACTACGTAGGTTACACTTGGAAATCCTGTGTTAAACGCTTGGATATCAAGTACCCACTTTATTCAATGGACTTAAACCTACAGGTGAACGTTTCCTAGTTACAATCATTGAAACGTGATAAATCTATGGATTCCATTGTAGGTGGGGCGTGGAAACGACTTCCATAGCTAAATCAACGATACCCATAGGGTTAGCAAGGTCGAAATTAAATACCCATCTGTTTGAAATGATCATAAACTTACAGGTGAACGTTCCCTAGTTGCAATGA
Source organism: Muscidifurax raptorellus (assembly GCA_020010945.3). Taxonomy (NCBI): domain Eukaryota; kingdom Metazoa; phylum Arthropoda; class Insecta; order Hymenoptera; family Pteromalidae; genus Muscidifurax; species Muscidifurax raptorellus. The sequence goes on along the minus strand of CM052080.1, from coordinate 28,056,275 downwards.
ACATAAAATCGTGGTAATTCTATGCATACTAGGTAGGAAATACGTTGAAATGATTTCTATGGATCAAGCAACGACACCTATAGGCTTAGTAAGATTGAAATTAAATACCCATCTGTTTGAAATGATCATAAACGTAGAGGTGAACGTTACCGAGTTGTCATAATCATAGAAAAGTGATAAATCTACGTATACTTCGTAGGTTACACTTGGAAATCCTGTGCTATACGCTTGGATATCAATTACCCGCTTTATTCAATGAATTTAGACCTACAGGTGAACGTTTCCTTGTTACAATTCTCATTGAAACGTGATAAATCAGTGGTTTCCAGGTAGGTAACACGTGACAACGACTTCCATAGCTAAATCCACGATACACATAGGGTTCGAAAGGTCGAAATTATATACTTATTTGTTTGAAATGATCATAAACGTAGAGGTGAACGTTACCGAGTTGTCATAATCATAGAAACGTGATAAATCTACGTATACTACGTAGGTTACACTTGGAAATCCTGTGTTAAACGCTTGGATATCAAGTACCCACTTTATTCAATGGACTTAAACCTACAGGTGAACGTTTCCTAGTTACAATCATTGAAACGTGATAAATCTATGGATTCCATTGTAGGTGGGGCGTGGAAACGACTTCCATGGATCAAGCAACGACACCCATAGGCTTAGAAAGATTGAAATTAAATACCCATCTGTTTGAAATGATCATAAACTTACAGGTGAACGTTTCCTAAATGTCATAATCATAGAACCGTGATAAATCGACGGATACTACGTAGGTTACACTTGGAAATCCTGTGCTATACGCTTGGATATCAATTACCCGCTTTATTCAATGAACTTAGACCTACAGGTGAACGTTTCCTTGTTACAATTCTCATTGAAACGTGATAAATCAGTGGTTTCCAGGTAGGTGGGACGTTGAAACGATTTCCATGGATCAAGCAACGACACCCATAGGCTTAGAAAGATTGAAATTAAATACCCATCTGTTTGAAATGATCATAAACTTACAGGTGAACGTTACCGAGTTGTTATAATCATAGAAACGAGATAAATCTACGGATACTTCTTAGGTTACACTTGGAAATCCTGTGCTATACGCTTGGATATCAAGTACCCACTTTATTCAATGAACTTAGACCTACAGGTTAACGTTTCCTTGTTACAATAATCATTGAAACGTGATAAATCTGTGGATTCCAGGTAGGTAACAGGTGGGAACGATTACCATGGATAAATCAACGATACCCATAGGGTTAGCAAGGTCGAAATTAAATACCCATCTGTTTGAAATGATCATAAACGTAGAGGTGACCTTTTCCGAGTTGTCATAATCATAGAAACGTGATAAATCTACGGATACTTCGTAGGTTACACTAGGAAATCCTGTGCTATACGCTTGGATATCAAGTACCCACTTTATTCAATGGACTTAAACCTACAGGTGAACGTTTCCTAGCTACAATAATCATTGAAACGTGATAAATCTATGGATTCCAGGTAGGTGGGACGTGGAAACGACTTCCATAGCTAAATCAACGATACCCATAGGGTTAGCAAGGTCGAAATTAAATACCCATCTGTTTGAAATGATCATAAACTTACAGGTGAACGTTCCCTAGTTGCAATGAACATAAAATCGTGGTAATTCTATGCATACTAGGTAGGAAATACGTTGAAATGATTTCCATGGATCAAGCAACGACACCTATAGGCTTAGTAAGATTGAAATTAAATACCCATCTGTTTGAAATGATCATAAACGTAGAGGTGAACGTTACCGAGTTGTCATAATCATAGAAAAGTGATAAATCTACGTATACTTCGTAGGTTACACTTGGAAATCCTGTGCTATACGCTTGGATATCAATTACCCGCTTTATTCAATGAACTTAGACCTACAGGTGAACGTTTCCTTGTTACAATTCTCATTGAAAGGTGATAAATCAGTGGTTTCCAGGTAGGTAACACGTGACAACGACTTCCATAGCTAAATCCACGATACACATAGGGTTCGAAAGGTCGAAATTATATACTTATTTGTTTGAAATGATCATAAACGTAGAGGTGAACGTTACCGAGTTGTCATAATCATAGAAACGTGATAAATCTACGTATACTACGTAGGTTACACTTGGAAATCCTGTGTTAAACGCTTGTATATCATAGGATTGGAAAGATTGAAATTTAATACCCATCTGTTTGAAATAATCATAAACGTACAGGTGAACGTTACCGAGTTGTCATAATCATAGAAACGTGATAAATCTACGGATACTTCGTAGGTTACACTTGGAATTCCTGTGCTATACGCTTGGATATCAAGTACCCACTTTATTCAATGAACTTAGACCTACAGGTTAACGTTTCCTTGTTACAATAATCATTGAAACGTGATAAATCATTGGATTCCAGGTAGGTAACACGTGCGAACGATTACCATGGATAAATCCACGATACCCATAGGGTTAGCAAGGTCGAAATTAAATACCCATCTGTTTGAAATGATCATAAACGTAGAGGTGACCGTTTCCGAGTTGTCATAATCATAGAAACGTGATAAATCTACGGATACTACGTAGGTTACACTTGGAATTCCTGTGTTAAACTCCTGGATATCAAGTACCCACTTTATTCAATGGACTTAAACCTACAGGTGAACGTTTCCTAGTTACAATAATCATTGAAACGTGATAAATCTATGGATTCCAGGTAGGTGGGACGTTGAAACGATTTTCATGGATCAAGCAACGACACCCATTGGCTTAGAAAGATTGAAATTAAATACCCATCTGTTTGAAATGATCATAAACTTACAGGTGAACGTTTCCTAAATGTCATAATCATAGAACCGTGATAAATCGACGGATACTACGTAGGTTACAGTTGGAAATCCTGTGCTAAACGCTTGGATATCAAGTACCCACTTTATTCAATGAACTTAGACCTACAGGTGAACGTTTCCTAGTTCCAATAATCATTCAAACATGATAAATCTGTGGATTTCAGGTAGGTAACACGTGGGAACGATTACCATGGATAAATCAACGATACCCATAGGGTTAGCAACGTCGAAATTAATTACATATCTGTTTGAAGTGATCATAAACTTACAGGTGAACGTTCCCTAGTTGCAATGAACATAAATTCGTGGTAATTCTATGCATACCAGGTAGGAAATACGTTGAATCGATTTGCATGGATCAAGCATCTACACCCATAGGAATGGAAAGATTGAAATTTAATACCCATCTGTTTGAAATAATCATAAACTTACAAGTGTACGTTTCCGAGTTGTCATAATCATAGAAATGTGATAAATCTACGGATACTTCTTAGGTTACACTTGGAAATCCTGTGCTATACGCTTGGATATCAAGTACCCACTTTATTCAATGAACTTAGACCTACAGGTGAACGTTTCCTTGTTACAATAATCATTGAAACGTGATAAATCAGTGGATTCCAGGTAGGTAACACGTGGGAACGATTACCATGGATAAATCAACGATACCCATAGGGTTAGCAACGTCGAAATTAAATACATATTTGTTTGAAGTGATCATAAACTTACAGGTGAACGTTTCCGAGTTGTCATAATCATAGAAATGTGATAAATCTACGGATACTACGTAGGTTACAGTTGGAAATCCTGTGCTAAACGATTGGATATCAAATACCCACTTTATTCAATAGACTTAAAACTACAGGTGAACGTTTCCTAGTTACAATAATCATTGAAACGTGATAAATCAGTGGATTCCAGGTAGGTAACACGTGGGAACGATTACCATGGATAAATCCACGATACCCATAGGGTTAGCAAGGTCGAAATTAAATACCCATCTGTTTGAAATGATCATAAACTTACAGGTGAACGTTCCCTAGTTGCAATGAACATAAAATCGTGGTAATTCTATGCATACCAGGTAGGAAATACGTTGAAACAATTTCCATGGATCAAGCAACGACACCCATAGGCTTAGAAAGGTTGAAATTAAATATCCATCTGTTTGAAATGATCATAAACTTACAAGTGTACGTTTCCGAGTTGTCATAATCATAGAAATGTGATAAATCTACGGATACTTCGTAGGTTACACTTGGAAATCCTGTGCTATACGCTTGGATATCAAGTACCTACTTTATTCAATGAACTTAGGCCTACAGATGAACGTTTCCTTGTTACAATAATTATTGAAACGTGATAAATCAGTTGATTCCAGGTAGGTGACACGTGGGAATGATTGCCATGGATAAATCAACGATACCCATAGGGTTAGCAACGTCGAAATTAAATACATATTTGTTTGAAGTGACCATAAACTTACAGGTCAACGTTTCCTAGTTGCAATAAACATAAAATCGGGGTAATTCTATGCATACCAGGTAGTAAATACGTTTAAAAGATTTGCATGGATCAAGCAACTACACCCATAGGCTTGGAAAGATTAAAATTTAATACCCATCTGTTTGAAATAATAATAAACGTACAGGTGTACGTTTCCGAGTTGTCATAATCATAGAAACGTGATAAATCTTCGGATACTTCGTAGGTTACACTTGGAAATCATGTGCTATACGCTTGGATATCAAGTACCCACTTTATTCAATGAACTTAGACCTACAGGTGAACGTTTCCTTGTTACAATAATCATTGAAACGTGATATATCAGTGGATTCCAGGTAGGTAACACGTGGGAACGATTACCATGGATAAATCCACGATACCCATAGGGTTAGCAAGGTCGAAATTAAATACATATTTGTTTGAAGTGATCATAAACTTACAGGTGAACGTTTCCTAGTGGCAATAAACATAAAATCGGGGTAATTCTATGCATACCAGGTAGTAAATACGTTCAAACGATTTGCATGGATCAAGCAACTACACCCATAGGCTTGGAAAGATTGAGATTTAATACCCATCTGTTTCAATTGATCATAAACTTACAGGTGAACGTTTCCTAGTTGCAATGAACATAAAATCGTTGTATTTCTATGCATACCAGGTAGGAAATACGTTGAAACGATATCCATGGATCAAGCAACGACACCCATAGGCTTGGAAAGATTGAGATTTAATACCCATCTGTTTGAAATGATCATAAACTTACAGGTGAACGTTTCCTAGTTGCAATGAACATAAAATCGTGGTAATTCTATGCATACCAGGTAGAAAATACGTTGAAACAATTTCCATGGATCAAGCAACGACACCCATAGGCTTAGAAAGGTTGAAATTAAATATCCATCTGTTTGAAATGATCATAAACTTACAAGTGTACGTTTCCGAGTTGTCATAATCATAGAAACGTGATAAATCTACGGATACTTCGTAGGTTACAGTTGGAAATCCTGTGCTAAACGCTTGGAAACGACTTCCATAGCTAAACCAACGATACCCATAGATTTAGAAAGGTCGAAATTATATACCCATCTGTTTGAAATGATCATAAACGTAGAGGTGTACGTTTCCGAGTTGTCATAATCATAGAAATGTGATAAATCTACGGATACTTCGTAGGTTACACTTGGAAATCCTGTGCTATACGCTTGGATATCAAGTACCTACTTTATTCAATGAACTTAGGCCTACAGATGAACGTTTCCTTGTTACAATAATTATTGAAACGTGATAAATCAGTTGATTCCAGGTAGGTGACACGTGGGAATGATTGCCATGGATAAATCAACGATACCCATAGGGTTAGCAACGTCGAAATTAATTACTTATTTGTTTGAAGTGATCATAAAAGTAGAGGTCAACGTTTCCTAGTTGCAATAAACATAAAATCGGGGTAATTCTATGCATACCAGGTAGTAAATACGTTGAAACGATTTGCATGGATCAAGCAACTACAACCATAGGCTTGGAAAGATTAAAAGTTAATACCCATCTGTTTGAAATAATCATAAACGTACAGGTGTACGTTTCCGAGTTGTCATAATCATAGAAACGTTATAAATCTTCGGATACTTCGTAGGTTACACTTGGAAATCCTGTGCTATACGCCTGGATATCAAGTACCCACTTTATTCAATGAACTTAGACCTACAGGTGAACGTTTCCTTGTTACAATAATCATTGAAACGTGATAAATCAGTGGATTCCAGGTAGGTAACACGTGGGAATGATTACCATGGATAAATCCACGATACCCATAGGGTTAGCAAGGTCGAAATTAAATACCCATGTGTTTGAAATGATCATAAACGTAGAGGTGAACGTTACCGAGTTGTCATAATCATAGAAACGTGATAAATCTACGGATACTGCGTAGGTTACACTTGGAAATCCTGTGTTAAACGCTTGGATATCAAAGAACCACTTTATTCAATAGAATTAAAACTACAGGAGAACGTTTCCTAGTTACAATAATCATTGAAACGTGATAAATCAGTGGATTCCAGGTAGGTAACACGTGGGAACGATTACCATGGATAAATCCACGATACCCATAGGGTTAGCAACGTCGAAATTAAATATCCATCTGCTTCAAATGATCATAAACTTACAGGTGAACGTTCCCTAGTTGCAATGAACATAAAATCGGGGTAATTCTATGCATACCAGGTAGTAAATACGTTGAAACGATTTGCATGGATCAAGCAACTACACCCATAGGCTTACAAAGATTGAAATTAAATACCCATCTGTTTGAAATGATCATAAACGTAGAGGTGAACGTTACCGAGTTGTCATAATCATAGAAACGTGATAAATCTACGGATACTATGTAGGTTACTCTTGGAAATCCTGTGTTAAACGCTTGGATATCAAGTACCCACTTTATTCAATGAACTTACACCTACAGTTGAACGTTTCCTAGTTACAATAATCATTGAAACGTGATAAATCAGTGGATTCCAGGTGGGTAACACGTGGGAACGATTATCATGGATAAATCAACGATACCCATATGCTTAGAAAGGTCGAAATTATATACCCATCTGTTTGAAATGATCATAAACGTAAAGGTGAACGTTACCGATTTATCATAATCATAGAAACGTGATAAATCTACGGATACTATGTAGGTTACTCTTGGAAATCCTGTGTTAAACGCTTGGATATCAAGTACCCACTTTATTCAATAGACTTAAACCTACAGGTGTACGTTTCCGAGTTACAATAATCATTGAAACGTGATAAATCTATGGATTCCAGGTAGGTAGGACGTTGAAACGATTTCCATGGATCAAGCAACGACACCCATAGGCTTAGAAAGATTGAAATTAAATACCCATCTGTTTGAAATGATCAAAAACTTACAGGTGAACGTTTCCTAAATGTCATAATCATAGAAGCGTGATAAATCGACGGATACTACGTAGGTTACAGTTGGAAATCCTGTGCCAAACACTTGGATATCAAGTACCCACTTTACTCAATGGACTGAAACCTACAGGTGAACGTTTCCTAGTTACAATAATCATTGAAACGTGATAAATCTATGGATTCCAGGTAGGTAGGACGTTGAAACGATTTCCATGGATCAAGCAACGACACCCATAGGCTTAGAAAGATTGAAATTAAATACCCATCTGTTTGAAATGATCATAAACTTACAGGTGAACGTTTCCTAAATGTCATAATCATAGAAGCGTGATAAATCGACGGATACTACGTAGGTTACAGTTGGAAATCCTGTGCCAAACGCTTGGATATCAAGTACCCACTTTACTCAATGGACTTAAACCTACAGGTGAACGTTTCCTATTTATAATAATCATTGTAACGTGATAAATCTGTGAATTCCAGGTAGGCAAGACGTGGGAACAATTGCCATGGATAAATCAACGATACCCATAGGATTAGCAACGTCGAAATTAAATACATATCTGTTTGAAACGATCATAAACGTAGAGGTGAACGTTACCGAGTTGTCATAATCATAGAAACGTGATAAATCTATGGATACTTCATAGGTTACACTTGGAAATCCTGTGCTATACGCTTGGATATCAAGTACCCACTTTATTCAATGAACTTAGACCTACAGGTGAACGTTTCCTTGTTACAATAATCATTGAAACGTGATAAATCTGTGGATTCCAGGTAGGTAAGACGTGGGAACGATTTTCATGGATCAAGCAAGGACACCCACAGGCTTAGAAAGATTGAAATTAAATACCCATCTGTTTGAAATAATCATAAACGTACAGGTGAACGTTTCCTAGTTGTCATAATCATAGAAACGAGATAAATCTACGGATACTTCGTAGGTTACACTTGGAAATCCTGTGATAAACGCTTGGATATCAAACACCCACTTTATTCAATAGACTTAGAACTACAGGTGAACGTTTCCTAGTTACAATAATCATTGAGACGTGATAAATCTGTGGATTCCGGTAGGTAACACGTGGGAACGATTGTCATGGATAAATCCACGATACCCATAGGGTTAGCAAGGTCCAAATTAACTACCCATCTGCTTGAAATGATCATAAACTTACAGGTGAACGTTCCCTAGTTGCAATGAACATAAAATCGTGGTAATTCTATGCACACCAGGTAGGAAATACGTTGAAACGATTTCCATGGATCAAGCAACGACACCCATAGCCCCATGAAAAATCCCTAAACACGAAATGACATGTGCAACAAACATATATCCACCATTTTGGCAGATTTCCACACCTTCGATCTTAACAAAAAAATTCATACTAGTGTAGTTTGGACTATATAACTAAAATCTGAAATGAAAAAGTTCGTAATCCCATTACGAGCCGCATGAAAAATCCCTAAACACGAAATGACATGTGCAACAAACATATATCCGCCATTTTGGCAGCTTTCCTCACCTTCGATCTTAACAAAAATAGTCATACTTATGTAGTTTGGACTATTTAACTAATATTTGAAATAAAAAAGATCGTAATCCCATTACGAGCCCCATGAAAAATCCCTAAACACGAAATGACATTGTGCAACCAACATATATCCGTCATTTTGGCAGATTTCCCCACCTTCGATCTTAACAAAAAAATTCATACTGGTGTAGTTTGGGCAATTTAACTAAAATCTGAAATGAAAAACTTCGTAATCCCATTACGAGCCCCATGAAAAATCCCTAAACACGAATTGACATGTGCAACCAACATATATCCGCCATTTTGGCAGATTTCCAAACCTTCGATCTTAACAAAAAAATTCATACTAGTGTAGTTTGGACTATATAACTAAAATCTGAAATGAAAAAGTTCGTAATCCCATTACGAGCCCCATGAAAAATCCCTAAACACGAAATGACATTGTGCAACCAACATATATCCGCCATTTTGGCAGATTTCCCCACCTTCAATCTTAACAAAAAAATTCATACTAGTGTAGTTTGGGCTATTTAACTAAAATCTGAAATAAAAAAGTTCGTAATCCCATTACGAGCCCCATGAAAAATCCCTAAACACGAATTGACATGTGCAACCAACATATATCCGCCATTTGGCAGACTTCCACACCTTCGATCTTAACAAAAAAATTCATACTAGTGTCGTTTGGACTATTTAACTAAAATCTGAAATGAAAAAGTTCGTAAGCCCATTAGGAGCCCCATGAAAAATCCCTAAACACGAATTGACATGTGCAACCAACATATATCCGCCATTTTGGCAGATTTCCACACCTTCGATCTTAACAAAAAAATTCATACTAGTGTAGTTTGAGCCATTTAACTAAAATCTGAAATGAAAAATTTCGTAATCCCATTACGAGCCCCATGAAAAATCCCTAAACACGAAATGACATGTGCAACCAACATATATCCGCCATTTGGCAGACTTCCACACCTTCCATCTTAACAAAAATAGTCAAACTTATGTAGTTTGGACTATTTAACTAATATTTGAAATAAAAAAGATCGTAATCCCATTACGAGCCCCATGAAAAATCCCTAAACACGAAATGACATTGTGCAACCAACATATATCCGTCATTTTGGCAGATTTCCCCACCTTCAATCTTAACAAAAAAATTCATACTGGTGTAGTTTGGGCCATTTAACTAAAATCTGAAATAAAAAAATTCGTAATCCCATTACGAGCCCCATGAAAAATCCCTAAACACGAAATGACATGTGCAACCAACATATATCCGCCATTTGGCAGACTTCCACACCTTCCATCTTAACAAAAATAGTCAAACTTATGTAGTTTGGACTATTTAACTAATATTTGAAATAAAAAAGATCGTAATCCCATTACGAGCCCCATGAAAAATCCCTAAACACGAAATGACATTGTGCAACCAACATATATCCGTCATTTTGGCAGATTTCCCCACCTTCAATCTTAACAAAAAAATTCATACTGGTGTAGTTTGGGCAATTTAACTAAAATCTGAAATAAAAAAGTTCGTAATCTTATTACGAGCCCCATGAAAAATCCCTAAACACGAATTGACATGTGCAACCAACATATATCCGCCATTTTGGCAGATTTCCACACCTTCGATCTTAACAAAAAAATTCATACTAGTGTAGTTTGGACTATATAACTACACTCTGAAATGAAAAAGTTCGTAAGCCCATTACGAGCCCCATGAAAAATCCCTAAACACGAATTGACATGTGCAACCAACATATATCCGCCATTTTGGCAGATTTCCCCACCTTCCATCTTAACAAAAAAATTCATACTAGTGTAGTTTGGGCAATTTAACTAAAATCTGAAATTTCCAGATTGTGTAGGTTGGACTATTTAACTAATATCTCAAATAAAAAAGTTCGTAAGCCCATTACGAGCCCCATGAAAAATCCCTAAACACGAATTGACATGTGCAACCAACATATACCCGCCATTTTGGCAGATTTCCACACCTTCGATCTTAACAAGAACATTCCTACTTATGTAGTTTGGACTATTTAACTAAGATTTGAAGTAAAAATATTCGTAATCCCGTTACGAGCCCCATGAAAAATCCCTAAACACGAAATGACATATGCAACGAACATATATCCGCCATTTTGGCAGATTTCCCCACCTTCGATCTTAACAAAAAAATTCATACTAGTGTAGTTTGGACTATATAACTAAAATCTGAAATGAAAAAGTTGGTAAGCCCATTACGAGCCCCATGAAAAATCCCTAAACACGAAATGACATGTGCAACAAACATATATCCGCCATTTTTGCAGCTTTCCTCACCTTCGATCTTAACAAAAATAGTCATACTTATGTAGTTTGGACTATTTAAGTAATATTTGAAATAAAAAAGTTCGTAATCCCATTACGAGCCCCATGAAAAATCCCTAAACACGAATTGACATGTGCAACCAACATATATCCGCCATTTTGGCAGATTTCCACACCTTCGATCTTAACAAAAAAATTCATACTAGTGTAGTTTGGACTATATAACTTAAATCTGAAATGAAAAAGTTCGTAATCCCATTACGAGCCCCATGAAAAATCCCTAAACACGAATTGACATGTGCAACCAACATATATCCGCCATTTTGGCAGATTTCCCCACCTTCAATCTTAACAAAAAAATTCATACTAGTGTAGTTTGGACTATATAACTAAAATCTGAAATGAAAAAGTTCGTAATCCCATTACGAGCCCCATGAAAAATCCCTAAACACGAAATGACATTGTGCAACCAACATATATCCGCCATTTTGGCAGATTTCCCCACCTTCAATCTTAACAAAAAAATTCATACTAGTGTAGTTTGGGCTATTTAACTAAAATCTGAAATTTCCAGATTGTGTAGGTTGGACTATTTAACTAATATCTCAAATAAAAAAGTTCGTAAGCCCATTACGAGCCCCATGAAAAATCCCTAAACACGAATTGACATGTGCAACCAACATATACCCGCCATTTTGGCAGATTTCCACACCTTCGATCTTAACAAGAACATTCCTACTTATGTAGTTTGGACTATTTAACTAAGATTTGAAGTAAAAATATTCGTAATCCCGTTACTAGCCCCATGAAAAATCCCTAAACACGAAATGACATATGCAACGAACATATATCCGCCATTTTGGCAGATTTCCCCACCTTCGATCTTAACAAAAAAATTCATACTAGTGTAGTTTGGACTATATAACTAAAATCTGAAATGAAAAAGTTGGTAAGCCCATTACGAGCCCCATGAAAAATCCCTAAACACGAAATGACATGTGCAACAAACATATATCCGCCATTTTTGCAGCTTTCCTCACCTTCGATCTTAACAAAAATAGTCATACTTATGTAGTTTGGACTATTTAAGTAATATTTGAAATAAAAAAGTTCGTAATCCCATTACGAGCCCCATGAAAAATCCCTAAACACGAATTGACATGTGCAACCAACATATATCCGCCATTTTGGCAGATTTCCACACCTTCGATCTTAACAAAAAAATTCATACTAGTGTAGTTTGGACTATATAACTTAAATCTGAAATGAAAAAGTTCGTAATCCCATTACGAGCCCCATGAAAAATCCCTAAACACGAATTGACATGTGCAACCAACATATATCCGCCATTTTGGCAGATTTCCCCACCTTCAATCTTAACAAAAAAATTCATACTAGTGTAGTTTGGACTATATAACTAAAATCTGAAATGAAAAAGTTCGTAATCCCATTACGAGCCCCATGAAAAATCCCTAAACACGAAATGACATTGTGCAACCAACATATATCCGCCATTTTGGCAGATTTCCCCACCTTCAATCTTAACAAAAAAATTCATACTAGTGTAGTTTGGGCTATTTAACTAAAATCTGAAATAAAAAAGTTCGTAATCCCATTACGAGCCCCATGAAAAATCCCTAAACACGAATTGACATGTGCAACCAACATATATGCGCCATTTTGGCAGATTTCCACACCTTCGATCTTAACAAAAAAATTCATACTAGTGTAGTTTGGACTATATAACTAAAATCTGAAATGAAAAAGTTGGTAAGCCCATTACGAGCCCCATGAAAAATCCCTAAACACGAAATGACATGTGCAACAAACATATATCCGCCATTTTGGCAGCTTTCCTCACCTTCGATCTTAACAAAAATAGTCATACTTATGTAGTTTGGACTATTTAACTAATATTTGAAATAAAAAAGATCGTAATCCCATTACGAGCCCCATGAAAAATCCCTAAACACGAAATGACATTGTGCAACCAACATATATCCGTCATTTTGGCAGATTTCCCCACCTTCGATCTTAACAAAAAAATTCATACTGGTGTAGTTTGGACTATTTAACTAATATTTGAAATAAAAAAGTTCGTAAGCCCATTACGAGCCCCATGAAAAATCCCTAAACACGAATTGACATGTGCAACCAACATATATCCGCCATTTTGGCAGATTTCCACACCTTCGATCTTAACAAAAAAATTCATACTGGTGTAGTTTGGACTATTTAACTAATATTTGAAATAAAAAAGTTCGTAAGCCCATTACGAGCCCCATGAAAAATCCCTAAACACGAATTGACATGTGCAACCAACATATATCCGCCATTTTGGCAGATTTCCACACCTTCGATCTTAACAAAAATAGTCATACTTATGTAGTTTGGACTATTTAACTAATATTTGAAATAAAAAAGATCGTAATCCCATTACGAGCCCCATGAAAAATCCCTAAACACGAATTGACATGTGCAACCAACATATATCCGCCATTTTGGCAGATTTCCACACCTTCGATCTTAACAAAAAAATTCATACTGGTGTAGTTTGGACTATTTAACTAATATTTGAAATAAAAAAGTTCGTAAGCCCATTACGAGCCCCATGAAAAATCCCTAAACACGAATTGACATGTGCAACCAACATATATCCGCCATTTTGGCAGATTTCCACACCTTCGATCTTAACAAAAAAATTCATACTGGTGTAGTTTGGACTATTTAACTAATATTTGAAATAAAAAAGTTCGTAAGCCCATTACGAGCCCCATGAAAAATCCCTAAACACGAAATGACATGTGCAACCAACATATATCCGCCATTTGGCAGACTTCCACACCTTCCATCTTAACAAAAATAGTCAAACTTATGTAGTTTGGACTATTTAACTAATATTTGAAATAAAAAAGATCGTAATCCCATTACGAGCCCCATGAAAAATCCCTAAACACGAAATGACATTGTGCAACCAACATATATCCGTCATTTTGGCAGATTTCCCCACCTTCAATCTTAACAAAAAAATTCATACTGGTGTAGTTTGGGCCATTTAACTAAAATCTGAAATAAAAAAATTCGTAATCCCATTACGAGCCCCATGAAAAATCCCTAAACACGAAATGACATGTGCAACCAACATATATCCGCCATTTGGCAGACTTCCACACCTTCCATCTTAACAAAAATAGTCAAACTTATGTAGTTTGGACTATTTAACTAATATTTGAAATAAAAAAGATCGTAATCCCATTACGAGCCCCATGAAAAATCCCTAAACACGAAATGACATTGTGCAACCAACATATATCCGTCATTTTGGCAGATTTCCCCACCTTCAATCTTAACAAAAAAATTCATACTGGTGTAGTTTGGGCAATTTAACTAAAATCTGAAATAAAAAAGTTCGTAATCTTATTACGAGCCCCATGAAAAATCCCTAAACACGAATTGACATGTGCAACCAACATATATCCGCCATTTTGGCAGATTTCCACACCTTCGATCTTAACAAAAAAATTCATACTAGTGTAGTTTGGACTATATAACTACACTCTGAAATGAAAAAGTTCGTAAGCCCATTACGAGCCCCATGAAAAATCCCTAAACACGAATTGACATGTGCAACCAACATATATCCGCCATTTTGGCAGATTTCCCCACCTTCCATCTTAACAAAAAAATTCATACTAGTGTAGTTTGGGCAATTTAACTAAAATCTGAAATTTCCAGATTGTGTAGGTTGGACTATTTAACTAATATCTCAAATAAAAAAGTTCGTAAGCCCATTACGAGCCCCATGAAAAATCCCTAAACACGAATTGACATGTGCAACCAACATATACCCGCCATTTTGGCAGATTTCCACACCTTCGATCTTAACAAGAACATTCCTACTTATGTAGTTTGGACTATTTAACTAAGATTTGAAGTAAAAATATTCGTAATCCCGTTACGAGCCCCATGAAAAATCCCTAAACACGAAATGACATATGCAACGAACATATATCCGCCATTTTGGCAGATTTCCCCACCTTCGATCTTAACAAAAAAATTCATACTAGTGTAGTTTGGACTATATAACTAAAATCTGAAATGAAAAAGTTGGTAAGCCCATTACGAGCCCCATGAAAAATCCCTAAACACGAAATGACATGTGCAACAAACATATATCCGCCATTTTTGCAGCTTTCCTCACCTTCGATCTTAACAAAAATAGTCATACTTATGTAGTTTGGACTATTTAAGTAATATTTGAAATAAAAAAGTTCGTAATCCCATTACGAGCCCCATGAAAAATCCCTAAACACGAATTGACATGTGCAACCAACATATATCCGCCATTTTGGCAGATTTCCACACCTTCGATCTTAACAAAAAAATTCATACTAGTGTAGTTTGGACTATATAACTTAAATCTGAAATGAAAAAGTTCGTAATCCCATTACGAGCCCCATGAAAAATCCCTAAACACGAATTGACATGTGCAACCAACATATATCCGCCATTTTGGCAGATTTCCCCACCTTCAATCTTAACAAAAAAATTCATACTAGTGTAGTTTGGACTATATAACTAAAATCTGAAATGAAAAAGTTCGTAATCCCATTACGAGCCCCATGAAAAATCCCTAAACACGAAATGACATTGTGCAACCAACATATATCCGCCATTTTGGCAGATTTCCCCACCTTCAATCTTAACAAAAAAATTCATACTAGTGTAGTTTGGGCTATTTAACTAAAATCTGAAATTTCCAGATTGTGTAGGTTGGACTATTTAACTAATATCTCAAATAAAAAAGTTCGTAAGCCCATTACGAGCCCCATGAAAAATCCCTAAACACGAATTGACATGTGCAACCAACATATACCCGCCATTTTGGCAGATTTCCACACCTTCGATCTTAACAAGAACATTCCTACTTATGTAGTTTGGACTATTTAACTAAGATTTGAAGTAAAAATATTCGTAATCCCGTTACGAGCCCCATGAAAAATCCCTAAACACGAAATGACATATGCAACGAACATATATCCGCCATTTTGGCAGATTTCCCCACCTTCGATCTTAACAAAAAAATTCATACTAGTGTAGTTTGGACTATATAACTAAAATCTGAAATGAAAAAGTTGGTAAGCCCATTACGAGCCCCATGAAAAATCCCTAAACACGAAATGACATGTGCAACAAACATATATCCGCCATTTTTGCAGCTTTCCTCACCTTCGATCTTAACAAAAATAGTCATACTTATGTAGTTTGGACTATTTAAGTAATATTTGAAATAAAAAAGTTCGTAATCCCATTACGAGCCCCATGAAAAATCCCTAAACACGAATTGACATGTGCAACCAACATATATCCGCCATTTTGGCAGATTTCCACACCTTCGATCTTAACAAAAAAATTCATACTAGTGTAGTTTGGACTATATAACTTAAATCTGAAATGAAAAAGTTCGTAATCCCATTACGAGCCCCATGAAAAATCCCTAAACACGAATTGACATGTGCAACCAACATATATCCGCCATTTTGGCAGATTTCCCCACCTTCAATCTTAACAAAAAAATTCATACTAGTGTAGTTTGGACTATATAACTAAAATCTGAAATGAAAAAGTTCGTAATCCCATTACGAGCCCCATGAAAAATCCCTAAACACGAAATGACATTGTGCAACCAACATATATCCGCCATTTTGGCAGATTTCCCCACCTTCAATCTTAACAAAAAAATTCATACTAGTGTAGTTTGGGCTATTTAACTAAAATCTGAAATAAAAAAGTTCGTAATCCCATTACGAGCCCCATGAAAAATCCCTAAACACGAATTGACATGTGCAACCAACATATATGCGCCATTTTGGCAGATTTCCACACCTTCGATCTTAACAAAAAAATTCATACTAGTGTAGTTTGGACTATATAACTAAAATCTGAAATGAAAAAGTTGGTAAGCCCATTACGAGCCCCATGAAAAATCCCTAAACACGAAATGACATGTGCAACAAACATATATCCGCCATTTTGGCAGCTTTCCTCACCTTCGATCTTAACAAAAATAGTCATACTTATGTAGTTTGGACTATTTAACTAATATTTGAAATAAAAAAGATCGTAATCCCATTACGAGCCCCATGAAAAATCCCTAAACACGAAATGACATTGTGCAACCAACATATATCCGTCATTTTGGCAGATTTCCCCACCTTCGATCTTAACAAAAAAATTCATACTGGTGTAGTTTGGACTATTTAACTAATATTTGAAATAAAAAAGTTCGTAAGCCCATTACGAGCCCCATGAAAAATCCCTAAACACGAATTGACATGTGCAACCAACATATATCCGCCATTTTGGCAGATTTCCACACCTTCGATCTTAACAAAAAAATTCATACTGGTGTAGTTTGGACTATTTAACTAATATTTGAAATAAAAAAGTTCGTAAGCCCATTACGAGCCCCATGAAAAATCCCTAAACACGAATTGACATGTGCAACCAACATATATCCGCCATTTTGGCAGATTTCCACACCTTCGATCTTAACAAAAATAGTCATACTTATGTAGTTTGGACTATTTAACTAATATTTGAAATAAAAAAGATCGTAATCCCATTACGAGCCCCATGAAAAATCCCTAAACACGAATTGACATGTGCAACCAACATATATCCGCCATTTTGGCAGATTTCCACACCTTCGATCTTAACAAAAAAATTCATACTAGTGTAGTTTGGACTATATAACTAAAATCTGAAATGAAAAAGTTGGTAAGCCCATTACGAGCCCCATGAAAAATCCCTAAACACGAAATGACATGTGCAACAAACATATATCCGCCATTTTTGCAGCTTTCCTCACCTTCGATCTTAACAAAAATAGTCATACTTATGTAGTTTGGACTATTTAAGTAATATTTGAAATAAAAAAGTTCGTAATCCCATTACGAGCCCCATGAAAAATCCCTAAACACGAATTGACATGTGCAACCAACATATATCCGCCATTTTGGCAGATTTCCACACCTTCGATCTTAACAAAAAAATTCATACTAGTGTAGTTTGGACTATATAACTTAAATCTGAAATGAAAAAGTTCGTAATCCCATTACGAGCCCCATGAAAAATCCCTAAACACGAATTGACATGTGCAACCAACATATATCCGCCATTTTGGCAGATTTCCCCACCTTCAATCTTAACAAAAAAATTCATACTAGTGTAGTTTGGACTATATAACTAAAATCTGAAATGAAAAAGTTCGTAATCCCATTACGAGCCCCATGAAAAATCCCTAAACACGAAATGACATTGTGCAACCAACATATATCCGCCATTTTGGCAGATTTCCCCACCTTCAATCTTAACAAAAAAATTCATACTAGTGTAGTTTGGGCTATTTAACTAAAATCTGAAATTTCCAGATTGTGTAGGTTGGACTATTTAACTAATATCTCAAATAAAAAAGTTCGTAAGCCCATTACGAGCCCCATGAAAAATCCCTAAACACGAATTGACATGTGCAACCAACATATACCCGCCATTTTGGCAGATTTCCACACCTTCGATCTTAACAAGAACATTCCTACTTATGTAGTTTGGACTATTTAACTAAGATTTGAAGTAAAAATATTCGTAATCCCGTTACGAGCCCCATGAAAAATCCCTAAACACGAAATGACATATGCAACGAACATATATCCGCCATTTTGGCAGATTTCCCCACCTTCGATCTTAACAAAAAAATTCATACTAGTGTAGTTTGGACTATATAACTAAAATCTGAAATGAAAAAGTTGGTAAGCCCATTACGAGCCCCATGAAAAATCCCTAAACACGAAATGACATGTGCAACAAACATATATCCGCCATTTTTGCAGCTTTCCTCACCTTCGATCTTAACAAAAATAGTCATACTTATGTAGTTTGGACTATTTAAGTAATATTTGAAATAAAAAAGTTCGTAATCCCATTACGAGCCCCATGAAAAATCCCTAAACACGAATTGACATGTGCAACCAACATATATCCGCCATTTTGGCAGATTTCCACACCTTCGATCTTAACAAAAAAATTCATACTAGTGTAGTTTGGACTATATAACTTAAATCTGAAATGAAAAAGTTCGTAATCCCATTACGAGCCCCATGAAAAATCCCTAAACACGAATTGACATGTGCAACCAACATATATCCGCCATTTTGGCAGATTTCCCCACCTTCAATCTTAACAAAAAAATTCATACTAGTGTAGTTTGGACTATATAACTAAAATCTGAAATGAAAAAGTTCGTAATCCCATTACGAGCCCCATGAAAAATCCCTAAACACGAAATGACATTGTGCAACCAACATATATCCGCCATTTTGGCAGATTTCCCCACCTTCAATCTTAACAAAAAAATTCATACTAGTGTAGTTTGGGCTATTTAACTAAAATCTGAAATAAAAAAGTTCGTAATCCCATTACGAGCCCCATGAAAAATCCCTAAACACGAATTGACATGTGCAACCAACATATATGCGCCATTTTGGCAGATTTCCACACCTTCGATCTTAACAAAAAAATTCATACTAGTGTAGTTTGGACTATATAACTAAAATCTGAAATGAAAAAGTTGGTAAGCCCATTACGAGCCCCATGAAAAATCCCTAAACACGAAATGACATGTGCAACAAACATATATCCGCCATTTTGGCAGCTTTCCTCACCTTCGATCTTAACAAAAATAGTCATACTTATGTAGTTTGGACTATTTAACTAATATTTGAAATAAAAAAGATCGTAATCCCATTACGAGCCCCATGAAAAATCCCTAAACACGAAATGACATTGTGCAACCAACATATATCCGTCATTTTGGCAGATTTCCCCACCTTCGATCTTAACAAAAAAATTCATACTGGTGTAGTTTGGACTATTTAACTAATATTTGAAATAAAAAAGTTCGTAAGCCCATTACGAGCCCCATGAAAAATCCCTAAACACGAATTGACATGTGCAACCAACATATATCCGCCATTTTGGCAGATTTCCACACCTTCGATCTTAACAAAAAAATTCATACTGGTGTAGTTTGGACTATTTAACTAATATTTGAAATAAAAAAGTTCGTAAGCCCATTACGAGCCCCATGAAAAATCCCTAAACACGAATTGACATGTGCAACCAACATATATCCGCCATTTTGGCAGATTTCCACACCTTCGATCTTAACAAAAATAGTCATACTTATGTAGTTTGGACTATTTAACTAATATTTGAAATAAAAAAGATCGTAATCCCATTACGAGCCCCATGAAAAATCCCTAAACACGAATTGACATGTGCAACCAACATATATCCGCCATTTTGGCAGATTTCCACACCTTCGATCTTAACAAAAAAATTCATACTAGTGTAGTTTGGACTATATAACTAAAATCTGAAATGAAAAAGTTGGTAAGCCCATTACGAGCCCCATGAAAAATCCCTAAACACGAAATGACATGTGCAACAAACATATATCCGCCATTTTTGCAGCTTTCCTCACCTTCGATCTTAACAAAAATAGTCATACTTATGTAGTTTGGACTATTTAAGTAATATTTGAAATAAAAAAGTTCGTAATCCCATTACGAGCCCCATGAAAAATCCCTAAACACGAATTGACATGTGCAACCAACATATATCCGCCATTTTGGCAGATTTCCACACCTTCGATCTTAACAAAAAAATTCATACTAGTGTAGTTTGGACTATATAACTAAAATCTGAAATGAAAAAGTTCGTAAGCCCATTACGAGCCCCATGAAAAATCCCTAAACACGAATTGACATGTGCAACAAACATATATCCGCCATTTTGGCAGATTTCCACACCTTCGATCTTAACAAAAAAATTCATACTAGTGTAGTTTGGACTATATAACTAAAATCTGAAATGAAAAAGTTCGTAATCCCATTACGAGCCCCATGAAAAATCCCTAAACACGAAATGACATGTGCAACCAACATATATCCGCCATTTTGGCAGATTTCCAAACCTTCGATCTTAACAAAAAAATTCATACTAGTGTAGTTTGGACTATATAACTTAAATCTGAAATGAAATAGTTCGTAAGCCCATTACGAGCCCCATGAAAAATCCCTAAACACGAATTGACATGTGCAACAAACATATATCCGCCATTTTGGCAGATTTCCAAACCTTCGATCTTAACAAAAAAATTCATACTGGTGTAGTTTGGGCTATTTAACTAAAATCTGAAATTAAATGTTCGTAATCCCAATACGAGCCCCATGAAAAATCCCTAAACACGAAATGACATGTGCAACCAACATATATCCGCCATTTGGCAGAATTCCACACCTTCGATCTTAACAAAAAAATTCATACTAGTGTAGTTTGGACTTATTAACTAAAATCTGAAATGAAAAATTTCGTAAGCCCATTACGAGCCCCATGAAAAATCCCTAAACACGAATGGGCATGTGCAACCAACATATATCCGCCATTTGGCAGACTTCCACATCATCGATCTTAACAAAAAAATTCATACTGGTGTAGTTTGGGCCATTTAACTAAAATCTGAAATAAAAAAATTCGTAATCCCATTACGAGCCCCATGAAAAATCCCTAAACACGAAATGACATGTGCAACCAACATATATCCGCCATTTGGCAGACTTCCACACCTTCGATCTTAACAAAAAATTTCATACTAGTGTAGTTTGGACTATATAACTTAAATCTGAAATGAAATAGTTCGTAAGCCCATTACGAGCCCCATGAAAAATCCCTAAACACGAATTGACATGTGCAACAAACATATATCCGCCATTTTGGCAGCTTTCCTCACCTTCGATCTTAACAAAAAAATTCATACTAGTGTAGTTTGGACTATATAACTAAAATCTGAAATGAAAATTTCGTAAGCTCATTACGAGCCCCATGATTAATCCCTAAACACGAAATGACATTGTGCAACCAACATATATCCGCCATTTTGGCAGATTTCCCCACCTTCAATCTTAACAAAAAAATTCACACTGGTGTAGTTTGGGCTATTTAACTAAAATCTGAAATAAAGAAGTGCGTAATCCCAATACGAGCCCCATGAAAAATTCCTAAATACGAAATGACATTGTGCAACCAACATATATCCGCCATTTTGGCAGATTTCCTCACCTTCGATCTTAACAAAAATAGTCATACTTATGTAGTTTGGACTATTTAACTATAATCTGAAATGAAAAAGTTCGTAAGCCCATTACGAGCCCCATGAAAAATCCCTAAACACGAATTGACATGTCCAACCAACATATATCCGCCATTTTGGCAGACTTCCACATCATCGATCTTAACAAAAAAATTCATACTGGTGTAGTTTGGACTATATAACTAAAATCTGAAATGAAAAATTTCGTAAGCCCATTACGAGCCCCATGAAAAATCCCTAAACACGAATTGACATGTGCAACCAACATATATACGCCATTTGGCAGATTTCCACACCTTCGATCTTAACAAAAAAATTCATACTGGTGTAGTTTGGGCCATTTAACTAAAATCTGAAATAAAAAAGTTCGTAATCCCATTACGAGCCCCATGAAAAATCCCTAAACACGAATTGACATGTGCAACCAACATATATCCGCCATTTTGGCAGCTTTCCTCACCTTCGATCTTAACAAAAATAGTCAAACTTATGTAGTTTGGACTATTTAACTAATATTTGAAATAAAAAAGATCGTAATCCCATTACGAGCCCCATGAAAAATCCCTAAACACGAAATGACATTGTGCAACCAACATATATCCGTCATTTTGGCAGATTTCCCCACCTTCGATCTTAACAAAAAAATTCATACTGGTGTAGTTTGGGCAATTTAACTAAAATCTGAAATAAAAAATTTCGTAATCTTATTACGAGCCACATGAAAAATCCCTAAACACGAATTGACATGTGCAACCAACATATATCCGCCATTTTGGCAGATTTCCACACCTTCGATCTTAACAAAAAAATTCATACTAGTGTAGTTTGGACTATATAACTACAATCTGAAATGAAAAAGTTCGTAAGCCCATTACGAGCCCCATGAAAAATCCCTAAACACGAATTGACATGTGCAACCAACATATATCCGCCATTTTGGCAGATTTCCCCACCTTCCATCTTAACAAAAAAATTCATACTAGTGTAGTTTGGGCAATTTAACTAAAATCTGAAATTTCCAGATTGTGTAGGTTGGACTATTTAACTAATATCTCAAATAAAAAAGTTCGTAAGCCCATTACGAGCCCCATGAAAAATCCCTAAACACGAATTGACATGTGCAAACAACATATACCCGCCATTTTGGCAGATTTCCACACCTTCGATCTTAACAAAAAAATTCATACTAGTGTAGTTTGGACTATATAACTAAAATCTGAAATGAAAAAGTACGTAAGCCCATTACGAGCCCCATGAAAAATCCCTAAACACGAATTGACATGTGCAACAAACATATATCCGCCATTTTGGCAGATTTCCCCACCTTCAATCTTAACAAAAAAATTCATACTGGTGTAGTTTGGGCTATTTAACTAAAATCTGAAATAAAATGTTCGTAATCCCAATACGAGCCCCATGAAAAATTCCTAAACACGAAATGACATGTGCAACAAACATATATCCGCCATTTTGGCAGATTTCCACACCTTCGATCTTAACAAAAAAATTCATACTAGTGTAGTTTGGACTATATAACTAAAATCTGAAATGAAAAAGTTCATAATCCCATTACGAGCCCCATGAAAAATCCCTAAACACGAAATGACATGTGCAACAAACATATATCCGCCATTTTGGCAGCTTTCCTCACCTTTGATCTTAACAAAAATAGTCATACTTATGTAGTTTGGACTATTTAACTAATATTTGAAATAAAAAAGATCGTAATCCCATTACGAGCCCCATGAAAAATCCCTAAACACGAAATGACATTGTGCAACCAACATATATCCGTCATTTTGGCAGATTTCCCCACCTTCGATCTTAACAAAAAAATTCATACTGGTGTAGTTTGGGCAATTTAACTAAAATCTGAAATAAAAAAGTTCGTAATCTTATTACGAGCCCCATGAAAAATCCCTAAACACGAATTGACATGTGCAACCAACATATATCCGCCATTTTGGAAGATTTCCACACCTTCGATCTTAACAAAAAAATACATACTAGTGTAGTTTGGACTATATAACTACAATCTGAAATGAAAAAGTTGGTAAGCCCATTACGAGCCCCATGAAAAATCCCTAAACACGAATTGACATGTGCAACCAACATATATCCGCCATTTTGGCAGATTTCCACACCTTCGATCTTAACAAAAAAATTCATACTAGTGTAGTTTGGACTATATAACTAAAATCTGAAATGAAAAAGTTCGTAATCCCATTACGAGCCCCATGATTAATCCCTAAACACGAAATGACATTGTGCAACCAACATATATCCGCCATTTTGGCAGATTTCCCCACCTTCAATCTTAACAAAAAGATTCATACTGGTGTAGTTTGGACTATTTAACTAATATTTGAAATAAAAAAGTTCGTAAGCCCATTACGAGCCCCATGAAAAATCCCTAAACACGAATTGACATGTGCAACCAACATATATCCGCCATTTTGGCAGATTTCCCCACATTCCATCTTAACAAAAAAATTCATACTAGTGTAGTTTGGGCAATTTAACTAAAATCTGAAATGAAAAAGTTCGTAAGCCCATTACGAGCCCCATGAAAAATCCCTAAACACGAATTGACATGTGCAACCAACATATATCCGCCATTTTGGCAGATTTCCCCACCTTCCATCTTAACAAAAAAATTCATACTAGTGTAGTTTGGGCAATTTAACTAAAATCTGAAATGAAAAAGTTCGTAAGCCCATTACGAGCCCCATGAAAAATCCCTAAACACGAAATGACATTGTGCAACCAACATATATCCGCCATTTTGGCAGATTTCCACACCTTCGATCTTAACAAAAAAATTCATACTAGTGTAGTTTGGACTATATAACTAAAATCTGAAATGAAAAAGTCCGTAAGCCCATTACGAGCCCCATGAAAAATCCCTAAACACGAATTGACATGTGCAACAAACATATATCCGCCATTTTGGCAGATTTCCCCACCTTCAATCTTAACAAAAAAATTCATACTGGTGTAGTTTGGGCTATTTAACTAAAATCTGAAATAAAATGTTCGTAATCCCAATACGAGCCCCATGAAAAAACCCTAAACACGAAATGACATGTGCAACCAACATATATCCGTCATTTGACAGATTTCCCCACCTTCGATCTTAACAACAAAATGCATACTAGTGTAGTTTGGAATATATAACTAAAATCTGAAATGAAAAAGTTCGTAAGCCCATTACGAGCCCCATGAAAAATCCCTAAACACGAATTGACATGTGCAACAAACATATATCCGCCATTTTGGCAGATTTCCCCACCTTCAATCTTAACAAAAAAATTCATACTGGTGTAGTTTGGGCTATTTAACTAAAATCTGAAATAAAATGTTCGTAATCCCAATACGAGCCCCATGAAAAATCCCTAAACACGAAATGACATGTGCAACCAGCATATATCCGTCATTTGGCAGAATTCCACACCTTCGATCTTAACAAAAAAATTCATACTAGTGTAGTTTGGACTATTTAACTAAAATCTGAAATAAAAAAGTTCATAATCCCATTACGAGCCCCATGAAAAATCCCTAAACAGGAAATGACATGTGCAACCAACATATATCCGCCATTTTGGCAGATTTCCACACCTTCGATCTTAACAAAAAAATTCATACTAGTGTAGTTCGGACTATATAACTAAAATCTGAAATGAAAAAGTTCGTAAGCTCATTACGAGCCCCATGATTAATCCCTAAACACGAAATGACATTGTGCAACCAACATATATCCGCCATTTTGGCAGATTTCCCCACCTTCAATCTTAACAAAAAAATTCATACTAGTGTAGTTTGGACTATATAGCTAAAATCTGAAATGAAAGAGTTCGTAAGCCCATTACGAGCCCCATGAAAAATCCCTAAACACGAATTGACATGTGCAACAAACATATATCCGCCATTTTGGCAGCTTTCCTCACCTTCGATCTTAACAAAAATAGTCATACTTATGTAGTTTGGACTATTTAACTAATATTTGAAATAAAAAAGATCGTAATCCCATTACGAGCCCCATGAAAAATTCCTAAACACGAAATGACATTGTGCAACCAACATATATCCGTCATTTTGGCAGATTTCCCCACCTTCGATCTTAACAAAAAAATTCACACTGGTGTAGTTTGGGCTATTTAACTAAAATCTGAAATAAAGAAGTGCGTAATCCCAATACGAGCCCCATGAAAAATTCCTAAATACGAAATGACATTGTGCAACCAACATATATCCGCCATTTTGGCAGATTTCCTCACCTTCGATCTTAACAAAAATAGTCATACTTATGTAGTTTGGACTATTTAACTATAATCTGAAATGAAAAAGTTCGTAAGCCCATTACGAGCCCCATGAAAAATTCCTAAATACGAAATGACATTGTGCAACCAACATATATCCGTCATTATGGCAGATTTCCCCACCTTCGATCTTAACAGAAAAATTCATACTGGTGTAGTTTGGGCCATTTAACTAAAATCTGAAATAAAAAAGTGCGTAATCCCAATACGAGCCCCATGAAAAATTCCTAAATACGAAATGACATTGTGCAACCAACATATATCCGCCATTTTGGCAGATTTCCTCACCTTCGATCTTAACAAAAACATTCATACTGGTGTAGTTTGGGCAATTTAACTAAAATCTGAAATAAAAAAGTTCGTAATCTTATTACGAGCCCCATGAAAAATCCCTAAACACGAATTGACATGTGCAACCAACATATATCCGCCATTTTGGCAGATTTCCACACCTTCGATCTTAACAAAAAAATTCATACTAGTGTAGTTCGGACTATATAACTAAAATCTGAAATGAAAAAGTTCGTAATCCCATTACGAGCCCCATGATTAATCCCTAAACACGAAATGACATTGTGCAACCAACATATATCCGCCATTTTGGCAGACTTCCACATCATCGATCTTAACAAAAAAATTCATACTGGTGTAGTTTGGACTATATAACTAAAATCTGAAATGAAAAATTTCGTAAGCCCATTACGAGCCCCATGAAAAATCCCTAAACACGAATTGACATGTGCAACCAACATATATACGCCATTTGGCAGATTTCCACACCTTCGATCTTAACAAAAAAATTCATACTGGTGTAGTTTGGGCCATTTAACTAAAATCTGAAATAAAAAAGTTCGTAATCCCATTACGAGCCCCATGAAAAATCCCTAAACACGAATTGACATGTGCAACCAACATATATCCGCCATTTTGGCAGCTTTCCTCACCTTCGATCTTAACAAAAATAGTCAAACTTATGTAGTTTGGACTATTTAACTAATATTTGAAATAAAAAAGATCGTAATCCCATTACGAGCCCCATGAAAAATCCCTAAACACGAAATGACATTGTGCAACCAACATATATCCGTCATTTTGGCAGATTTCCCCACCTTCGATCTTAACAAAAAAATTCATACTGGTGTAGTTTGGGCAATTTAACTAAAATCTGAAATAAAAAATTTCGTAATCTTATTACGAGCCACATGAAAAATCCCTAAACACGAATTGACATGTGCAACCAACATATATCCGCCATTTTGGCAGATTTCCACACCTTCGATCTTAACAAAAAAATTCATACTAGTGTAGTTTGGACTATATAACTACAATCTGAAATGAAAAAGTTCGTAAGCCCATTACGAGCCCCATGAAAAATCCCTAAACACGAATTGACATGTGCAACCAACATATATCCGCCATTTTGGCAGATTTCCCCACCTTCCATCTTAACAAAAAAATTCATACTAGTGTAGTTTGGGCAATTTAACTAAAATCTGAAATTTCCAGATTGTGTAGGTTGGACTATTTAACTAATATCTCAAATAAAAAAGTTCGTAAGCCCATTACGAGCCCCATGAAAAATCCCTAAACACGAATTGACATGTGCAACCAACATATACCCGCCATTTTGGCAGATTTCCACACCTTCGATCTTAACAAAAAAATTCATACTAGTGTAGTTTGGACTATATAACTAAAATCTGAAATGAAAAAGTACGTAAGCCCATTACGAGCCCCATGAAAAATCCCTAAACACGAATTGACATGTGCAACAAACATATATCCGCCATTTTGGCAGATTTCCCCACCTTCAATCTTAACAAAAAAATTCATACTGGTGTAGTTTGGGCTATTTAACTAAAATCTGAAATAAAATGTTCGTAATCCCAATACGAGCCCCATGAAAAATTCCTAAACACGAAATGACATGTGCAACAAACATATATCCGCCATTTTGGCAGATTTCCACACCTTCGATCTTAACAAAAAAATTCATACTAGTGTAGTTTGGACTATATAACTAAAATCTGAAATGAAAAAGTTCATAATCCCATTACGAGCCCCATGAAAAATCCCTAAACACGAAATGACATGTGCAACAAACATATATCCGCCATTTTGGCAGCTTTCCTCACCTTTGATCTTAACAAAAATAGTCATACTTATGTAGTTTGGACTATTTAACTAATATTTGAAATAAAAAAGATCGTAATCCCATTACGAGCCCCATGAAAAATCCCTAAACACGAAATGACATTGTGCAACCAACATATATCCGTCATTTTGGCAGATTTCCCCACCTTCGATCTTAACAAAAAAATTCATACTGGTGTAGTTTGGGCAATTTAACTAAAATCTGAAATAAAAAAGTTCGTAATCTTATTACGAGCCCCATGAAAAATCCCTAAACACGAATTGACATGTGCAACCAACATATATCCGCCATTTTGGAAGATTTCCACACCTTCGATCTTAACAAAAAAATACATACTAGTGTAGTTTGGACTATATAACTACAATCTGAAATGAAAAAGTTGGTAAGCCCATTACGAGCCCCATGAAAAATCCCTAAACACGAATTGACATGTGCAACCAACATATATCCGCCATTTTGGCAGATTTCCACACCTTCGATCTTAACAAAAAAATTCATACTAGTGTAGTTTGGACTATATAACTAAAATCTGAAATGAAAAAGTTCGTAATCCCATTACGAGCCCCATGATTAATCCCTAAACACGAAATGACATTGTGCAACCAACATATATCCGCCATTTTGGCAGATTTCCCCACCTTCAATCTTAACAAAAAGATTCATACTGGTGTAGTTTGGACTATTTAACTAATATTTGAAATAAAAAAGTTCGTAAGCCCATTACGAGCCCCATGAAAAATCCCTAAACACGAATTGACATGTGCAACCAACATATATCCGCCATTTTGGCAGATTTCCCCACATTCCATCTTAACAAAAAAATTCATACTAGTGTAGTTTGGGCAATTTAACTAAAATCTGAAATGAAAAAGTTCGTAAGCCCATTACGAGCCCCATGAAAAATCCCTAAACACGAATTGACATGTGCAACCAACATATATCCGCCATTTTGGCAGATTTCCCCACCTTCCA
This sequence comes from Muscidifurax raptorellus, assembly GCA_020010945.3. Lineage (NCBI taxonomy): Eukaryota > Metazoa > Arthropoda > Insecta > Hymenoptera > Pteromalidae > Muscidifurax > Muscidifurax raptorellus. Next base: position 28,026,466 of record CM052080.1, on the reverse strand, counting down.
TCTTAACAAAAAAATTCATACTAGTGTAGTTTGGGCAATTTAACTAAAATCTGAAATGAAAAAGTTCGTAAGCCCATTACGAGCCCCATGAAAAATCCCTAAACACGAAATGACATTGTGCAACCAACATATATCCGCCATTTTGGCAGATTTCCACACCTTCGATCTTAACAAAAAAATTCATACTAGTGTAGTTTGGACTATATAACTAAAATCTGAAATGAAAAAGTCCGTAAGCCCATTACGAGCCCCATGAAAAATCCCTAAACACGAATTGACATGTGCAACAAACATATATCCGCCATTTTGGCAGATTTCCCCACCTTCAATCTTAACAAAAAAATTCATACTGGTGTAGTTTGGGCTATTTAACTAAAATCTGAAATAAAATGTTCGTAATCCCAATACGAGCCCCATGAAAAAACCCTAAACACGAAATGACATGTGCAACCAACATATATCCGTCATTTGACAGATTTCCCCACCTTCGATCTTAACAACAAAATGCATACTAGTGTAGTTTGGAATATATAACTAAAATCTGAAATGAAAAAGTTCGTAAGCCCATTACGAGCCCCATGAAAAATCCCTAAACACGAATTGACATGTGCAACAAACATATATCCGCCATTTTGGCAGATTTCCCCACCTTCAATCTTAACAAAAAAATTCATACTGGTGTAGTTTGGGCTATTTAACTAAAATCTGAAATAAAATGTTCGTAATCCCAATACGAGCCCCATGAAAAATCCCTAAACACGAAATGACATGTGCAACCAGCATATATCCGTCATTTGGCAGAATTCCACACCTTCGATCTTAACAAAAAAATTCATACTAGTGTAGTTTGGACTATTTAACTAAAATCTGAAATAAAAAAGTTCATAATCCCATTACGAGCCCCATGAAAAATCCCTAAACAGGAAATGACATGTGCAACCAACATATATCCGCCATTTTGGCAGATTTCCACACCTTCGATCTTAACAAAAAAATTCATACTAGTGTAGTTCGGACTATATAACTAAAATCTGAAATGAAAAAGTTCGTAAGCTCATTACGAGCCCCATGATTAATCCCTAAACACGAAATGACATTGTGCAACCAACATATATCCGCCATTTTGGCAGATTTCCCCACCTTCAATCTTAACAAAAAAATTCATACTAGTGTAGTTTGGACTATATAGCTAAAATCTGAAATGAAAGAGTTCGTAAGCCCATTACGAGCCCCATGAAAAATCCCTAAACACGAATTGACATGTGCAACAAACATATATCCGCCATTTTGGCAGCTTTCCTCACCTTCGATCTTAACAAAAATAGTCATACTTATGTAGTTTGGACTATTTAACTAATATTTGAAATAAAAAAGATCGTAATCCCATTACGAGCCCCATGAAAAATTCCTAAACACGAAATGACATTGTGCAACCAACATATATCCGTCATTTTGGCAGATTTCCCCACCTTCGATCTTAACAAAAAAATTCACACTGGTGTAGTTTGGGCTATTTAACTAAAATCTGAAATAAAGAAGTGCGTAATCCCAATACGAGCCCCATGAAAAATTCCTAAATACGAAATGACATTGTGCAACCAACATATATCCGCCATTTTGGCAGATTTCCTCACCTTCGATCTTAACAAAAATAGTCATACTTATGTAGTTTGGACTATTTAACTATAATCTGAAATGAAAAAGTTCGTAAGCCCATTACGAGCCCCATGAAAAATTCCTAAATACGAAATGACATTGTGCAACCAACATATATCCGTCATTATGGCAGATTTCCCCACCTTCGATCTTAACAGAAAAATTCATACTGGTGTAGTTTGGGCCATTTAACTAAAATCTGAAATAAAAAAGTGCGTAATCCCAATACGAGCCCCATGAAAAATTCCTAAATACGAAATGACATTGTGCAACCAACATATATCCGCCATTTTGGCAGATTTCCTCACCTTCGATCTTAACAAAAACATTCATACTGGTGTAGTTTGGGCAATTTAACTAAAATCTGAAATAAAAAAGTTCGTAATCTTATTACGAGCCCCATGAAAAATCCCTAAACACGAATTGACATGTGCAACCAACATATATCCGCCATTTTGGCAGATTTCCACACCTTCGATCTTAACAAAAAAATTCATACTAGTGTAGTTCGGACTATATAACTAAAATCTGAAATGAAAAAGTTCGTAAGCTCATTACGAGCCCCATGATTAATCCCTAAACACGAAATGACATTGTGCAACCAACATATATCCGCCATTTTGGCAGATTTCCCCACCTTCAATCTTAACAAAAAAATTAATACTAGTGTAGTTTGGACTATATAGCTAAAATCTGAAATGAAAGAGTTCGTAAGCCCATTACGAGCCCCATGAAAAATCCCTAAACACGAATTGACATGTGCAACAAACATATATCCGCCATTTTGGCAGCTTTCCTCACCTTCGATCTTAACAAAAAAATTCATACTAGTGTAGTTTGGACTATATAACTAAAATCTGAAATGAAAATTTCGTAAGCTCATTACGAGCCCCATGATTAATCCCTAAACACGAAATGACATTGTGCAACCAACATATATCCGCCATTTTGGCAGATTTCCCCACCTTCAATCTTAACAAAAAAATTCACACTGGTGTAGTTTGGGCTATTTAACTAAAATCTGAAATAAAGAAGTGCGTAATCCCAATACGAGCCCCATGAAAAATTCCTAAATACGAAATGACATTGTGCAACCAACATATATCCGCCATTTTGGCAGATTTCCTCACCTTCGATCTTAACAAAAATAGTCATACTTATGTAGTTTGGACTATTTAACTATAATCTGAAATGAAAAAGTTCGTAAGCCCATTACGAGCCCCATGAAAAATCCCTAAACACGAATTGACATGTGCAACCAACATATATCCGCCATTTTGGCAGATTTCCACACCTTCGATCTTAACAAAAAAATTCATACTAGTGTAGTTTGGACTATATAACTATAATCTGAAATGAAAAAGTTCGTAATCCCATTACGAGCCCCATGAAAAATCCCTAAACACGAAATGACATTGTGCAACCAACATATATCCGCCATTTTGGCAGATTTCCACACCTTCGATCTTAACAAAAAAATTCATACTCGTGTAGTTTGGACTATATAACTAAAATCTGAAATGAAAATTTCGTAAGCTCATTACGAGCCCCATGATTAATCCCTAAACACGAAATGACATTGTGCAACCAACATATATCCGCCATTTTGGCAGATTTCCCCACCTTCAATCTTAACAAAAAAATTCATACTAGTGTAGTTTGGACTATATAACTAAAATCTGAAATGAAAAAGTTCGTAAGCCCATTACGAGCCCCATGAAAAATCCCTAAACACGAATTGACATGTGCAACCAACATATATCCGCCATTTTGGCAGATTTCCACACCTTCCATCTTAACAAAAAAATTCATACTAGTGTAGTTTGGACTATATAACTATAATCTGAAATGAAAAAGTTCGTAATCCCATTACGAGCCCCATGAAAAATCCCTAAACACGAAATGACACGTGCAACCAACATATATCCGCCATTTTGGCAGATTTCCACACCTTCGATCTTAACAAAAAAATTCATACTAGTGTAGTTCGGACTATATAACTAAAATCTGAAATGAAAAAGTTCGTAAGCTCATTACGAGCCCCATGATTAATCCCTAAACACGAAATGACATTGTGCAACCAACATATATCCGCCATTTTGGCAGATTTCCCCACCTTCAATCTTAACAAAAAAATTCATACTAGTGTAGTTTGGACTATATAGCTAAAATCTGAAATGAAAGAGTTCGTAAGCCCATTACGAGCCCCATGAAAAATCCCTAAACACGAATTGACATGTGCAACAAACATATATCCGCCATTTTGGCAGCTTTCCTCACCTTCGATCTTAACAAAAATAGTCATACTTATGTAGTTTGGACTATTTAACTAATATTTGAAATAAAAAAGATCGTAATCCCATTACGAGCCCCATGAAAAATCCCTAAACACGAAATGACATTGTGCAACCAACATATATCCGACATTTTGGCAGATTACCCCACCTTCGATCTTAACAAAAAAATTCACACTGGTGTAGTTTGGGCTATTTAACTAAAATCTGAAATAAAGAAGTGCGTAATCCCAATACGAGCCCCATGAAAAATTCCTAAATACGAAATGACATTGTGCAACCAACATATATCCGCCATTTTGGCAGATTTCCTCACCTTCGATCTTAACAAAAATAGTCATACTTATGTAGTTTGGACTATTTAACTATAATCTGAAATGAAAAAGTTCGTAAGCCCATTACGAGCCCCATGAAAAATCCCTAAACACGAATTGACATGTGCAACCAACATATATCCGCCATTTTGGCAGATTTCCACACCTTCGATCTTAACAAAAAAATTCATACTAGTGTAGTTTGGACTATATAACTATAATCTGAAATGAAAAAGTTCGTAATCCCATTACGAGCCCCATGAAAAATCCCTAAACACGAAATGACATTGTGCAACCAACATATATCCGCCATTTTGGCAGATTTCCACACCTTCGATCTTAACAAAAAAATTCATACTAGTGTAGTTTGGACTATATAACTAAAATCTGAAATGAAAATTTCGTAAGCTCATTACGAGCCCCATGATTAATCCCTAAACACGAAATGACATTGTGCAACCAACATATATCCGCCATTTTGGCAGATTTCCCCACCTTCAATCTTAACAAAAAAATTCATACTAGTGTAGTTTGGACTATATAACTAAAATCTGAAATGAAAAAGTTCGTAAGCCCATTACGAGCCCCATGAAAAATCCCTAAACACGAATTGACATGTGCAACCAACATATATCCGCCATTTTGGCAGATTTCCACACCTTCGATCTTAACAAAAAAATTCATACTAGTGTAGTTCGGACTATATAACTAAAATCTGAAATGAAAAAGTTCGTAAGCTCATTACGAGCCCCATGATTAATCCCTAAACACGAAATGACATTGTGCAACCAACATATATCCGCCATTTTGGCAGATTTCCCCACCTTCAATCTTAACAAAAAAATTCATACTAGTGTAGTTTGGACTATATAGCTAAAATCTGAAATGAAAGAGTTCGTAAGCCCATTACGAGCCCCATGAAAAATCCCTAAACACGAATTGACATGTGCAACAAACATATATCCGCCATTTTGGCAGCTTTCCTCACCTTCGATCTTAACAAAAATAGTCATACTTATGTAGTTTGGACTATTTAACTAATATTTGAAATAAAAAAGATCGTAATCCCATTACGAGCCCCATGAAAAATCCCTAAACACGAAATGACATTGTGCAACCAACATATATCCGTCATTTTGGCAGATTTCCCCACCTTCGATCTTAACAAAAAAATTCACACTGGTGTAGTTTGGGCTATTTAACTAAAATCTGAAATAAAGAAGTGCGTAATCCCAATACGAGCCCCATGAAAAATTCCTAAATACGAAATGACATTGTGCAACCAACATATATCCGCCATTTTGGCAGATTTCCTCACCTTCGATCTTAACAAAAATAGTCATACTTATGTAGTTTGGACTATTTAACTATAATCTGAAATGAAAAAGTTCGTAAGCCCATTACGAGCCCCATGAAAAATCCCTAAACACGAATTGACATGTGCAACCAACATATATCCGCCATTTTGGCAGATTTCCACACCTTCGATCTTAACAAAAAAATTCATACTAGTGTAGTTTGGACTATATAACTATAATCTGAAATGAAAAAGTTCGTAATCCCATTACGAGCCCCATGAAAAATCCCTAAACACGAAATGACATTGTGCAACCAACATATATCCGCCATTTTGGCAGATTTCCACACCTTCGATCTTAACAAAAAAATTCATACTGGTGTAGTTTGGACTATTTAACTAATATTTGAAATAAAAAAGTTCGTAAGCCCATTACGAGCCCCATGAAAAATCCCTAAACACGAATTGACATGTGCAACCAACATATATCCGCCATTTTGGCAGATTTCCACACCTTCGATCTTAACAAAAAAATTCATACTAGTGTAGTTTGGACTATATAACTAAAATCTGAAATGAAAAAGTTCGTAAGCCCATTACGAGCCCCATGAAAAATCCTTAAACACGAATTGACATGTGCAACCAACATATATCCGCCATTTTGGCAGATTTCCACACCTTCGATCTTAACAAAAAATTCATACTAGTGTAGTTTGGACTATATAACTAAAATCTGAAATGAAAAAGTTCGTAAGCCCATTACGAGCCCCATGAAAAATCCCTAAACACGAATTGACATGTGCAACAAACATATATCCGCCATTTTGGCAGATTTCCACACCTTCGATCTTAACAAAAAAATTCATACTAGTGTAGTTTGGACTATATAACTAAAATCTGAAATGAAAAAGTTCGTAATCCCATTACGAGCCCCATGAAAAATCCCTAAACACGAAATGACATGTGCAACCAACATATATCCGCCATTTTGGCAGATTTCCAAACCTTCGATCTTAACAAAAAAATTCATACTAGTGTAGTTTGGACTATATAACTAAAATCTGAAATGAAAAAGTTCGTAATCCCATTACGAGCCCCATGAAAAATCCCTAAACACGAAATGACATTGTGCAACCAACATATATCCGCCATTTTGGCAGATTTCCCCACCTTCAATCTTAACAAAAAAATTCATACTAGTGTAGTTTGGGCTATTTAACTAAAATCTGAAATAAAAAAGTTCGTAATCCCATTACGAGCCCCATGAAAAATCCCTAAACACGAATTGACATGTGCAACCGACATATATCCGCCATTTTGGCAGATTTCCACACCTTCGATCTTAACAAAAAAATTCATACTAGTGTAGTTTGGACTATATAACTTAAATCTGAAATGAAATAGTTCGTAAGCCCATTACGAGCCCCATGAAAAATCCCTAAACACGAATTGACATGTGCAACAAACATATATCCGCCATTTTGGCAGATTTCCAAACCTTCGATCTTAACAAAAAAATTCATACTGGTGTAGTTTGGGCTATTTAACTAAAATCTGAAATTAAATGTTCGTAATCCCAATACGAGCCCCATGAAAAATCCCTAAACACGAAATGACATGTGCAACCAACATATATCCGCCATTTGGCAGAATTCCACACCTTCGATCTTAACAAAAAAATTCATACTAGTGTAGTTTGGACTTATTAACTAAAATCTGAAATGAAAAATTTCGTAAGCCCATTACGAGCCCCATGAAAAATCCCTAAACACGAATGGGCATGTGCAACCAACATATATCCGCCATTTGGCAGACTTCCACATCATCGATCTTAACAAAAAAATTCATACTGGTGTAGTTTGGGCCATTTAACTAAAATCTGAAATAAAAAAATTCGTAATCCCATTACGAGCCCCATGAAAAATCCCTAAACACGAAATGACATGTGCAACCAACATATATCCGCCATTTGGCAGACTTCCACACCTTCGATCTTAACAAAAAATTTCATACTAGTGTAGTTTGGACTATATAACTTAAATCTGAAATGAAATAGTTCGTAAGCCCATTACGAGCCCCATGAAAAATCCCTAAACACGAATTGACATGTGCAACAAACATATATCCGCCATTTTGGCAGATTTCCAAACCTTCGATCTTAACAAAAAAATTCATACTGGTGTAGTTTGGGCTATTTAACTAAAATCTGAAATTAAATGTTCGTAATCCCAATACGAGCCCCATGAAAAATCCCTAAACACGAAATGACATGTGCAACCAACATATATCCGCCATTTGGCAGAATTCCACACCTTCGATCTTAACAAAAAAATTCATACTAGTGTAGTTTGGACTTATTAACTAAAATCTGAAATGAAAAATTTCGTAAGCCCATTACGAGCCCCATGAAAAATCCCTAAACACGAATGGGCATGTGCAACCAACATATATCCGCCATTTGGCAGACTTCCACATCATCGATCTTAACAAAAAAATTCATACTGGTGTAGTTTGGGCCATTTAACTAAAATCTGAAATAAAAAAATTCGTAATCCCATTACGAGCCCCATGAAAAATCCCTAAACACGAAATGACATGTGCAACCAACATATATCCGCCATTTGGCAGACTTCCACACCTTCGATCTTAACAAAAAATTTCATACTAGTGTACTTTGGACTATTTAACTAAAATCTGAAATGAAAAAGTTCGTAAGCCCATTACGAGCCCCATGAAAAATCCCTAAACACGAATTGACATGTGCAACCAACATATATCCGCCATTTTGGCAGATTTCCACACCTTCGATCTTAACAAAAAAATTCATACTGGTGTAGTTTGGACTATTTAACTAATATTTGAAATAAAAAAGTTCGTAAGCCCATTACGAGCCCCATGAAAAATCCCTAAACACGAATTGACATGTCCAACCAACATATATCCGCCATTTTGGCAGACTTCCACATCATCGATCTTAACAAAAAAATTCATACTGGTGTAGTTTGGACTATATAACTAAAATCTGAAATGAAAAATTTCGTAAGCCCATTACGAGCCCCATGAAAAATCCCTAAACACGAATTGACATGTGCAACCAACATATATACGCCATTTGGCAGATTTCCACACCTTCGATCTTAACAAAAAAATTCATACTGGTGTAGTTTGGGCTATTTAACTAAAATCTGAAATAAAAAAGTTCGTAATCCCATTACGAGCCCCATGAAAAATCCCTAAACACGAATTGACATGTGCAACCAACATATATCCGCCATTTTGGCAGCTTTCCTCACCTTCGATCTTAACAAAAATAGTCAAACTTATGTAGTTTGGACTATTTAACTAATATTTGAAATAAAAAAGATCGTAATCCCATTACGAGCCCCATGAAAAATCCCTAAACACGAAATGACATTGTGCAACCAACATATATCCGTCATTTTGGCAGATTTCCCCACCTTCGATCTTAACAAAAAAATTCATACTGGTGTAGTTTGGGCAATTTAACTAAAATCTGAAATAAAAAAGTTCGTAATCTTATTACGAGCCCCATGAAAAATCCCTAAAAACGAATTGACATGTGCAACCAACATATATCCGCCATTTTGGCAGATTTCCACACCTTCGATCTTAACAAAAAAATTCATACTAGTGTAGTTTGGACTATATAACTACACTCTGAAATGAAAAAGTTCGTAAGCCCATTACGAGCCCCATGAAAAATCCCTAAACACGAATTGACATGTGCAACCAACATATATCCGCCATTTTGGCAGATTTCCCCACCTTCCATCTTAACAAAAAAATTCATACTAGTGTAGTTTGGGCAATTTAACTAAAATCTGAAATTTCCAGATTGTGTAGGTTGGACTATTTAACTAATATCTCAAATAAAAAAGTTCGTAAGCCCATTACGAGCCCCATGAAAAATCCCTAAACACGAATTGACATGTGCAACCAACATATACCCGCCATTTTGGCAGATTTCCACACCTTCGATCTTAACAAGAACATTCCTACTTATGTAGTTTGGACTATTTAACTAAGATTTGAAGTAAAAATATTCGTAATCCCGTTACGAGCCCCATGAAAAATCCCTAAACACGAAATGACATATGCAACGAACATATATCCGCCATTTTGGCAGATTTCCCCACCTTCGATCTTAACAAAAAAATTCATACTAGTGTAGTTTGGACTATATAACTAAAATCTGAAATGAAAAAGTTGGTAAGCCCATTACGAGCCCCATGAAAAATCCCTAAACACGAAATGACATGTGCAACAAACATATATCCGCCATTTTGGCAGCTTTCCTCACCTTCGATCTTAACAAAAATAGTCATACTTATGTAGTTTGGACTATTTAAGTAATATTTGAAATAAAAAAGTTCGTAATCCCATTACGAGCCCCATGAAAAATCCCTAAACACGAATTGACATGTGCAACCAACATATATCCGCCATTTTGGCAGATTTCCACACCTTCGATCTTAACAAAAAAATTCATACTAGTGTAGTTTGGACTATATAACTTAAATCTGAAATGAAAAAGTTCGTAATCCCATTACGAGCCCCATGAAAAATCCCTAAACACGAATTGACATGTGCAACCAACATATATCCGCCATTTTGGCAGATTTCCCCACCTTCAATCTTAACAAAAAAATTCATACTAGTGTAGTTTGGACTATATAACTAAAATCTGAAATGAAAAAGTTCGTAATCCCATTACGAGCCCCATGAAAAATCCCTAAACACGAATTGACATGTGCAACCAACATATATCCGCCATTTTGGCAGATTTCCCCACCTTCAATCTTAACAAAAAAATTCATACTAGTGTAGTTTGGGCAATTTAACTAAAATCTGAAATTTCCAGATTGTGTAGTTTGGACTATATAACTAAAATCTGAAATGAAAAAGTTGGTAAGCCCATTACGAGCCCCATGAAAAATCCCTAAACACGAAATGACATGTGCAACAAACATATATCCGCCATTTTGGCAGCTTTCCTCACCTTCGATCTTAACAAAAATAGTCATACTTATGTAGTTTGGACTATTTAAGTAATATTTGAAATAAAAAAGTTCGTAATCCCATTACGAGCCCCATGAAAAATCCCTAAACACGAATTGACATGTGCAACCAACATATATCCGCCATTTTGGCAGATTTCCACACCTTCGATCTTAACAAAAAAATTCATACTAGTGTAGTTTGGACTATATAACTTAAATCTGAAATGAAAAAGTTCGTAATCCCATTACGAGCCCCATGAAAAATCCCTAAACACGAATTGACATGTGCAACCAACATATATCCGCCATTTTGGCAGATTTCCCCACCTTCAATCTTAACAAAAAAATTCATACTAGTGTAGTTTGGACTATATAACTAAAATCTGAAATGAAAAAGTTCGTAATCCCATTACGAGCCCCATGAAAAATCCCTAAACACGAAATGACATTGTGCAACCAACATATATCCGCCATTTTGGCAGATTTCCCCACCTTCAATCTTAACAAAAAAATTCATACTAGTGTAGTTTGGGCTATTTAACTAAAATCTGAAATAAAAAAGTTCGTAATCCCATTACGAGCCCCATGAAAAATCCCTAAACACGAATTGACATGTGCAACCAACATATATGCGCCATTTTGGCAGATTTCCACACCTTCGATCTTAACAAAAAAATTCATACTAGTGTAGTTTGGACTATATAACTAAAATCTGAAATGAAAAAGTTGGTAAGCCCATTACGAGCCCCATGAAAAATCCCTAAACACGAAATGACATGTGCAACAAACATATATCCGCCATTTTGGCAGCTTTCCTCACCTTCGATCTTAACAAAAATAGTCATACTTATGTAGTTTGGACTATTTAACTAATATTTGAAATAAAAAAGATCGTAATCCCATTACGAGCCCCATGAAAAATCCCTAAACACGAAATGACATTGTGCAACCAACATATATCCGTCATTTTGGCAGATTTCCCCACCTTCGATCTTAACAAAAAAATTCACACTGGTGTAGTTTGGGCTATTTAACTAAAATCTGAAATAAAAAAGTTCGTAATCCCATTACGAGCCCCATGAAAAATCCCTAAACACGAATTGACATGTGCAACCAACATATATCCGCCATTTTGGCAGATTTCCACACCTTCGATCTTAACAAAAAAATTCATACTGGTGTAGTTTGGACTATTTAACTAATATTTGAAATAAAAAAGTTCGTAAGCCCATTACGAGCCCCATGAAAAATCCCTAAACACGAATTGACATGTGCAACCAACATATATCCGCCATTTTGGCAGATTTCCACACCTTCGATCTTAACAAAAAAATTCATACTAGTGTAGTTTGGACTATATAACTAAAATCTGAAATGAAAAAGTTCGTAAGCCCATTACGAGCCCCATGAAAAATCCTTAAACACGAATTGACATGTGCAACCAACATATATCCGCCATTTTGGCAGATTTCCACACCTTCGATCTTAACAAAAAATTCATACTAGTGTAGTTTGGACTATATAACTAAAATCTGAAATGAAAAAGTTCGTAAGCCCATTACGAGCCCCATGAAAAATCCCTAAACACGAATTGACATGTGCAACAAACATATATCCGCCATTTTGGCAGATTTCCACACCTTCGATCTTAACAAAAAAATTCATACTAGTGTAGTTTGGACTATATAACTAAAATCTGAAATGAAAAAGTTCGTAATCCCATTACGAGCCCCATGAAAAATCCCTAAACACGAAATGACATGTGCAACCAACATATATCCGCCATTTTGGCAGATTTCCAAACCTTCGATCTTAACAAAAAAATTCATACTAGTGTAGTTTGGACTATATAACTTAAATCTGAAATGAAATAGTTCGTAAGCCCATTACGAGCCCCATGAAAAATCCCTAAACACGAATTGACATGTGCAACAAACATATATCCGCCATTTTGGCAGATTTCCAAACCTTCGATCTTAACAAAAAAATTCATACTGGTGTAGTTTGGGCTATTTAACTAAAATCTGAAATTAAATGTTCGTAATCCCAATACGAGCCCCATGAAAAATCCCTAAACACGAAATGACATGTGCAACCAACATATATCCGCCATTTGGCAGAATTCCACACCTTCGATCTTAACAAAAAAATTCATACTAGTGTAGTTTGGACTTATTAACTAAAATCTGAAATGAAAAATTTCGTAAGCCCATTACGAGCCCCATGAAAAATCCCTAAACACGAATGGGCATGTGCAACCAACATATATCCGCCATTTGGCAGACTTCCACATCATCGATCTTAACAAAAAAATTCATACTGGTGTAGTTTGGGCCATTTAACTAAAATCTGAAATAAAAAAATTCGTAATCCCATTACGAGCCCCATGAAAAATCCCTAAACACGAAATGACATGTGCAACCAACATATATCCGCCATTTGGCAGACTTCCACACCTTCGATCTTAACAAAAAATTTCATACTAGTGTAGTTTGGACTATATAACTTAAATCTGAAATGAAATAGTTCGTAAGCCCATTACGAGCCCCATGAAAAATCCCTAAACACGAATTGACATGTGCAACAAACATATATCCGCCATTTTGGCAGATTTCCAAACCTTCGATCTTAACAAAAAAATTCATACTGGTGTAGTTTGGGCTATTTAACTAAAATCTGAAATTAAATGTTCGTAATCCCAATACGAGCCCCATGAAAAATCCCTAAACACGAAATGACATGTGCAACCAACATATATCCGCCATTTGGCAGAATTCCACACCTTCGATCTTAACAAAAAAATTCATACTAGTGTAGTTTGGACTTATTAACTAAAATCTGAAATGAAAAATTTCGTAAGCCCATTACGAGCCCCATGAAAAATCCCTAAACACGAATGGGAATGTGCAACCAACATATATCCGCCATTTGGCAGACTTCCACACCTTCGATCTTAACAAAAAAATTCATACTGGTGTAGTTTGGGCTATTTAACTAAAATCTGAAATAAAAAAATTCGTAATCCCATTACGAGCCCCATGAAAAATCCCTAAACACGAAATGACATGTGCAACCAACATATATCCGCCATTTGGCAGACTTCCACACCTTCGATCTTAACAAAAAATTTCATACTAGTGTACTTTGGACTATTTAACTAAAATCTGAAATGAAAAAGTTCGTAAGCCCATTACGAGCCCCATGAAAAATCCCTAAACACGAATTGACATGTGCAACCAACATATATCCGCCATTTTGGCAGATTTCCACACCTTCGATCTTAACAAAAAAATTCATACTGGTGTAGTTTGGACTATTTAACTAATATTTGAAATAAAAAAGTTCGTAAGCCCATTACGAGCCCCATGAAAAATCCCTAAACACGAATTGACATGTCCAACCAACATATATCCGCCATTTTGGCAGACTTCCACATCATCGATCTTAACAAAAAAATTCATACTGGTGTAGTTTGGACTATATAACTAAAATCTGAAATGAAAAATTTCGTAAGCCCATTACGAGCCCCATGAAAAATCCCTAAACACGAATTGACATGTGCAACCAACATATATACGCCATTTGGCAGATTTCCACACCTTCGATCTTAACAAAAAAATTCATACTGGTGTAGTTTGGGCTATTTAACTAAAATCTGAAATAAAAAAGTTCGTAATCCCATTACGAGCCCCATGAAAAATCCCTAAACACGAATTGACATGTGCAACCAACATATATCCGCCATTTTGGCAGCTTTCCTCACCTTCGATCTTAACAAAAATAGTCAAACTTATGTAGTTTGGACTATTTAACTAATATTTGAAATAAAAAAGATCGTAATCCCATTACGAGCCCCATGAAAAATCCCTAAACACGAAATGACATTGTGCAACCAACATATATCCGTCATTTTGGCAGATTTCCCCACCTTCGATCTTAACAAAAAAATTCATACTGGTGTAGTTTGGGCAATTTAACTAAAATCTGAAATAAAAAAGTTCGTAATCTTATTACGAGCCCCATGAAAAATCCCTAAACACGAATTGACATGTGCAACCAACATATATCCGCCATTTTGGCAGATTTCCACACCTTCGATCTTAACAAAAAAATTCATACTAGTGTAGTTTGGACTATATAACTACACTCTGAAATGAAAAAGTTCGTAAGCCCATTACGAGCCCCATGAAAAATCCCTAAACACGAATTGACATGTGCAACCAACATATATCCGCCATTTTGGCAGATTTCCCCACCTTCGATCTTAACAAAAAAATTCATACTAGTGTAGTTTGGACTATATAACTAAAATCTGAAATGAAAAAGTTGGTAAGCCCATTACGAGCCCCATGAAAAATCCCTAAACACGAAATGACATGTGCAACAAACATATATCCGCCATTTTGGCAGCTTTCCTCACCTTCGATCTTAACAAAAATAGTCATACTTATGTAGTTTGGACTATTTAAGTAATATTTGAAATAAAAAAGTTCGTAATCCCATTACGAGCCCCATGAAAAATCCCTAAACACGAATTGACATGTGCAACCAACATATATCCGCCATTTTGGCAGATTTCCACACCTTCGATCTTAACAAAAAAATTCATACTAGTGTAGTTTGGACTATATAACTTAAATCTGAAATGAAAAAGTTCGTAATCCCATTACGAGCCCCATGAAAAATCCCTAAACACGAATTGACATGTGCAACCAACATATATCCGCCATTTTGGCAGATTTCCCCACCTTCAATCTTAACAAAAAAATTCATACTAGTGTAGTTTGGACTATATAACTAAAATCTGAAATGAAAAAGTTCGTAATCCCATTACGAGCCCCATGAAAAATCCCTAAACACGAAATGACATTGTGCAACCAACATATATCCGCCATTTTGGCAGATTTCCCCACCTTCAATCTTAACAAAAAAATTCATACTAGTGTAGTTTGGGCTATTTAACTAAAATCTGAAATAAAAAAGTTCGTAATCCCATTACGAGCCCCATGAAAAATCCCTAAACACGAATTGACATGTGCAACCAACATATATGCGCCATTTTGGCAGATTTCCACACCTTCGATCTTAACAAAAAAATTCATACTAGTGTAGTTTGGACTATATAACTAAAATCTGAAATGAAAAAGTTGGTAAGCCCATTACGAGCCCCATGAAAAATCCCTAAACACGAAATGACATGTGCAACAAACATATATCCGCCATTTTGGCAGCTTTCCTCACCTTCGATCTTAACAAAAATAGTCATACTTATGTAGTTTGGACTATTTAACTAATATTTGAAATAAAAAAGATCGTAATCCCATTACGAGCCCCATGAAAAATCCCTAAACACGAAATGACATTGTGCAACCAACATATATCCGTCATTTTGGCAGATTTCCCCACCTTCAATCTTAACAAAAAAATTCATACTAGTGTAGTTTGGGCTATTTAACTAAAATCTGAAATAAAAAAGTTCGTAATCCCATTACGAGCCCCATGAAAAATCCCTAAACACGAATTGACATGTGCAACCAACATATATCCGCCATTTTGGCAGATTTCCACACCTTCGATCTTAACAAAAAAATTCATACTGGTGTAGTTTGGACTATTTAACTAATATTTGAAATAAAAAAGTTCGTAAGCCCATTACGAGCCCCATGAAAAATCCCTAAACACGAATTGACATGTGCAACCAACATATATCCGCCATTTTGGCAGATTTCCACACCTTCGATCTTAACAAAAAAATTCATACTAGTGTAGTTTGGACTATATAACTAAAATCTGAAATGAAAAAGTTCGTAAGCCCATTACGAGCCCCATGAAAAATCCTTAAACACGAATTGACATGTGCAACCAACATATATCCGCCATTTTGGCAGATTTCCACACCTTCGATCTTAACAAAAAATTCATACTAGTGTAGTTTGGACTATATAACTAAAATCTGAAATGAAAAAGTTCGTAAGCCCATTACGAGCCCCATGAAAAATCCCTAAACACGAATTGACTTGTGCAACAAACATATATCCGCCATTTTGGCAGATTTCCACACCTTCGATCTTAACAAAAAAATTCATACTAGTGTAGTTTGGACTATATAACTAAAATCTGAAATGAAAAAGTTCGTAATCCCATTACGAGCCCCATGAAAAATCCCTAAACACGAAATGACATGTGCAACCAACATATATCCGCCATTTTGGCAGATTTCCAAACCTTCGATCTTAACAAAAAAATTCATACTAGTGTAGTTTGGACTATATAACTAAAATCTGAAATGAAAAAGTTCGTAATCCCATTACGAGCCCCATGAAAAATCCCTAAACACGAAATGACATTGTGCAACCAACATATATCCGCCATTTTGGCAGATTTCCACACCTTCGATCTTAACAAAAAAATTCATACTAGTGTAGTTTGGACTATATAACTTAAATCTGAAATGAAATAGTTCGTAAGCCCATTACGAGCCCCATGAAAAATCCCTAAACACGAATTGACATGTGCAACAAACATATATCCGCCATTTTGGCAGATTTCCAAACCTTCGATCTTAACAAAAAAATTCATACTGGTGTAGTTTGGGCTATTTAACTAAAATCTGAAATAAAAAAGTTCGTAATCCCATTACGAGCCCCATGAAAAATCCCTAAACACGAATTGACATGTGCAACCGACATATATCCGCCATTTTGGCAGATTTCCACACCTTCGATCTTAACAAAAAAATTCATACTAGTGTAGTTTGGACTATATAACTTAAATCTGAAATGAAATAGTTCGTAAGCCCATTACGAGCCCCATGAAAAATCCCTAAACACGAATTGACATGTGCAACAAACATATATCCGCCATTTTGGCAGATTTCCAAACCTTCGATCTCAACAAAAAAATTCATACTGGTGTAGTTTGGGCTATTTAACTAAAATCTGAAATGAAATGTTCGTACTCCCAATACGAGCCCCATGAAAAATCCCTAAACACGAAATGACATGTGCAACCAACATATATCCGCCATTTGGCAGAATTCCACACCTTCGATCTTAACAAAAAAATTCATACTAGTGTAGTTTGGACTTATTAACTAAAATCTGAAATGAAAAATTTCGTAAGCCCATTACGAGCCCCATGAAAAATCCCTAAACACGAATGGGCATGTGCAACCAACATATATCCGCCATTTGGCAGACTTCCACATCATCGATCTTAACAAAAAAATTCATACTGGTGTAGTTTGGGCCATTTAACTAAAATCTGAAATAAAAAAATTCGTAATCCCATTACGAGCCCCATGAAAAATCCCTAAACACGAAATGACATGTGCAACCAACATATATCCGCCATTTGGCAGACTTCCACACCTTCGATCTTAACAAAAAATTTCATACTAGTGTAGTTTGGACTATATAACTTAAATCTGAAATGAAATAGTTCGTAAGCCCATTACGAGCCCCATGAAAAATCCCTAAACACGAATTGACATGTGCAACAAACATATATCCGCCATTTTGGCAGATTTCCAAACCTTCGATCTTAACAAAAAAATTCATACTGGTGTAGTTTGGGCTATTTAACTAAAATCTGAAATTAAATGTTCGTAATCCCAATACGAGCCCCATGAAAAATCCCTAAACACGAAATGACATGTGCAACCAACATATATCCGCCATTTGGCAGAATTCCACACCTTCGATCTTAACAAAAAAATTCATACTAGTGTAGTTTGGACTTATTAACTAAAATCTGAAATGAAAAATTTCGTAAGCCCATTACGAGCCCCATGAAAAATCCCTAAACACGAATGGGCATGTGCAACCAACATATATCCGCCATTTGGCAGACTTCCACATCATCGATCTTAACAAAAAAATTCATACTGGTGTAGTTTGGGCCATTTAACTAAAATCTGAAATAAAAAAATTCGTAATCCCATTACGAGCCCCATGAAAAATCCCTAAACACGAAATGACATGTGCAACCAACATATATCCGCCATTTGGCAGACTTCCACACCTTCGATCTTAACAAAAAATTTCATACTAGTGTACTTTGGACTATTTAACTAAAATCTGAAATGTAAAAGTTCGTAAGCCCATTACGAGCCCCATGAAAAATCCCTAAACACGAATTGACATGTGCAACCAACATATATCCGCCATTTTGGCAGATTTCCACACCTTCGATCTTAACAAAAAAATTCATACTGGTGTAGTTTGGACTATTTAACTAATATTTGAAATAAAAAAGTTCGTAAGCCCATTACGAGCCCCATGAAAAATCCCTAAACACGAATTGACATGTCCAACCAACATATATCCGCCATTTTGGCAGACTTCCACATCATCGATCTTAACAAAAAAATTCATACTGGTGTAGTTTGGACTATATAACTAAAATCTGAAATGAAAAATTTCGTAAGCCCATTACGAGCCCCATGAAAAATCCCTAAACACGAATTGACATGTGCAACCAACATATATACGCCATTTGGCAGATTTCCACACCTTCGATCTTAACAAAAAAATTCATACTGGTGTAGTTTGGGCTATTTAACTAAAATCTGAAATAAAAAATTTCGTAATCCCATTACGAGCCCCATGAAAAATCCCTAAACACGAATTGACATGTGCAACCAACATATATCCGCCATTTTGGCAGCTTTCCTCACCTTCGATCTTAACAAAAATAGTCAAACTTATGTAGTTTGGACTATTTAACTAATATTTGAAATAAAAAAGATCGTAATCCCATTACGAGCCCCATGAAAAATCCCTAAACACGAAATGACATTGTGCAACCAACATATATCCGTCATTTTGGCAGATTTCCCCACCTTCGATCTTAACAAAAAAATTCATACTGGTGTAGTTTGGGCAATTTAACTAAAATCTGAAATAAAAAAGTTCGTAATCTTATTACGAGCCCCATGAAAAATCCCTAAACACGAATTGACATGTGCAACCAACATATATCCGCCATTTTGGCAGATTTCCACACCTTCGATCTTAACAAAAAAATTCATACTAGTGTAGTTTGGGCCATTTAACTAAAATCTGAAATAAAAAAATTCGTAATCCCATTACGAGCCCCATGAAAAATCCCTAAACACGAAATGACATGTGCAACCAACATATATCCGCCATTTGGCAGACTTCCACACCTTCGATCTTAACAAAAAATTTCATACTAGTGTACTTTGGACTATTTAACTAAAATCTGAAATGAAAAAGTTCGTAAGCCCATTACGAGCCCCATGAAAAATCCCTAAACACGAATTGACATGTGCAACCAACATATATCCGCCATTTTGGCAGATTTCCACACCTTCGATCTTAACAAAAAAATTCATACTGGTGTAGTTTGGACTATTCAACTAATATTTGAAATAAAAAAGTTCGTAAGCCCATTACGAGCCCCATGAAAAATCCCTAAACACGAATTGACATGTCCAACCAACATATATCCGCCATTTTGGCAGACTTCCACATCATCGATCTTAACAAAAAAATTCATACTGGTGTAGTTTGGACTATATAACTAAAATCTGAAATGAAAAATTTCGTAAGCCCATTACGAGCCCCATGAAAAATCCCTAAACACGAATTGACATGTGCAACCAACATATACCCGCCATTTTGGCAGATTTCCACACCTTCGATCTTAACAAGAACATTCCTACTTATGTAGTTTGGACTATTTAACTAAGATTTGAAGTAAAAATATTCGTAATCCCGTTACGAGCCCCATGAAAAATCCCTAAACACGAAATGACATATGCAACGAACATATATCCGCCATTTTGGCAAATTTCCCCACCTTCCATCTTAACAAAAAAATTCATACTAGTGTAGTTTGGGCAATTTAACTAAAATCTGAAATTTCCAGATTGTGTAGGTTGGACTATTTAACTAATATCTCAAATAAAAAAGTTCGTAAGCCCATTACGAGCCCCATGAAAAATCCCTAAACACGAATTGACATGTGCAACCAACATATACCCGCCATTTTGGCAGATTTCCACACCTTCGATCTTAACAAGAACATTCCTACTTATGTAGTTTGGACTATTTAACTAAGATTTGAAGTAAAAATATTCGTAATCCCGTTACGAGCCCCATGAAAAATCCCTAAACACGAAATGACATATGCAACGAACATATATCCGCCATTTTGGCAGATTTCCCCACCTTCGATCTTAACAAAAAAATTCATACTAGTGTAGTTTGGACTATATAACTAAAATCTGAAATGAAAAAGTTGGTAAGCCCATTACGAGCCCCATGAAAAATCCCTAAACACGAAATGACATGTGCAACAAACATATATCCGCCATTTTGGCAGCTTTCCTCACCTTCGATCTTAACAAAAATAGTCATACTTATGTAGTTTGGACTATTTAACTAATATTTGAAATAAAAAAGTTCGTAATCCCATTACGAGCCCCATGAAAAATCCCTAAACACGAATTGACATGTGCAACCAACATATATCCGCCATTTTGGCAGATTTCCACACCTTCGATCTTAACAAAAAAATTCATGCTAGTGTAGTTTGGACTATATAACTTAAATCTGAAATGAAAAAGTTCGTAATCCCATTACGAGCCCCATGAAAAATCCCTAAACACGAATTGGCATGTGCAACCAACATATATCCGCCATTTTGGCAGATTTCCCCACCTTCGATCTTAACAAAAAAATTCATACTAGTGTAGTTTGGACTATATAACTAAAATCTGAAATGAAAAAGTTCGTAATCCCATTACGAGCCCCATGAAAAATCCCTAAACACGAAATGACATTGTGCAACCAACATATATCCGCCATTTTGGCAGATTTCCCCACCTTCAATCTTAACAAAAAAATTCATACTAGTGTAGTTTGGGCTATTTAACTAAAATCTGAAATAAAAAAGTTCGTAATCCCATTACGAGCCCCATGAAAAATCCCTAAACACGAATTGACATGTGCAACCAACATATATGCGCCATTTTGGCAGATTTCCACACCTTCGATCTTAACAAAAAAATTCATACTAGTGTAGTTTGGACTATATAACTAAAATCTGAAATGAAAAAGTTGGTAAGCCCATTACGAGCCCCATGAAAAATCCCTAAACACGAAATGACATGTGCAACAAACATATATCCGCCATTTTGGCAGCTTTCCTCACCTTCGATCTTAACAAAAATAGTCATACTTATGTAGTTTGGACTATTTAACTAATATTTGAAATAAAAAAGATCGTAATCCCATTACGAGCCCCATGAAAAATCCCTAAACACGAAATGACATTGTGCAACCAACATATATCCGTCATTTTGGCAGATTTCCCCACCTTCAATCTTAACAAAAAAATTCATACTAGTGCAGTTTGGGCTATTTAACTAAAATCTGAAATAAAAAAGTTCGTAATCCCATTACGAGCCCCATGAAAAATCCCTAAACACGAATTGACATGTGCAACCAACATATATCCGCCATTTTGGCAGATTTCCACACCTTCGATCTTAACAAAAAAATTCATACTGGTGTAGTTTGGACTATTTAACTAATATTTGAAATAAAAAAGTTCGTAAGCCCATTACGAGCCCCATGAAAAATCCCTAAACACGAATTGACATGTCCAACCAACATATATCCGCCATTTTGGCAGACTTCCACATCATCGATCTTAACAAAAAAATTCATACTGGTGTAGTTTGGACTATATAACTAAAATCTGAAATGAAAAATTTCGTAAGCCCATTACGAGCCCCATGAAAAATCCCTAAACACGAATTGACATGTGCAACCAACATATATACGCCATTTGGCAGATTTCCACACCTTCGATCTTAACAAAAAAATTCATACTGGTGTAGTTTGGGCTATTTAACTAAAATCTGAAATAAAAAATTTCGTAATCCCATTACGAGCCCCATGAAAAATCCCTAAACACGAATTGACATGTGCAACCAACATATATCCGCCATTTTGGCAGCTTTCCTCACCTTCGATCTTAACAAAAATAGTCAAACTTATGTAGTTTGGACTATTTAACTAATATTTGAAATAAAAAAGATCGTAATCCCATTACGAGCCCCATGAAAAATCCCTAAACACGAAATGACATTGTGCAACCAACATATATCCGTCATTTTGGCAGATTTCCCCACCTTCGATCTTAACAAAAAAATTCATACTGGTGTAGTTTGGGCAATTTAACTAAAATCTGAAATAAAAAAGTTCGTAATCTTATTACGAGCCCCATGAAAAATCCCTAAACACGAATTGACATGTGCAACCAACATATATCCGCCATTTTGGCAGATTTCCACACCTTCGATCTTAACAAAAAAATTCATACTAGTGTAGTTTGGGCCATTTAACTAAAATCTGAAATAAAAAAATTCGTAATCCCATTACGAGCCCCATGAAAAATCCCTAAACACGAAATGACATGTGCAACCAACATATATCCGCCATTTGGCAGACTTCCACACCTTCGATCTTAACAAAAAATTTCATACTAGTGTACTTTGGACTATTTAACTAAAATCTGAAATGAAAAAGTTCGTAAGCCCATTACGAGCCCCATGAAAAATCCCTAAACACGAATTGACATGTGCAACCAACATATATCCGCCATTTTGGCAGATTTCCACACCTTCGATCTTAACAAAAAAATTCATACTGGTGTAGTTTGGACTATTCAACTAATATTTGAAATAAAAAAGTTCGTAAGCCCATTACGAGCCCCATGAAAAATCCCTAAACACGAATTGACATGTCCAACCAACATATATCCGCCATTTTGGCAGACTTCCACATCATCGATCTTAACAAAAAAATTCATACTGGTGTAGTTTGGACTATATAACTAAAATCTGAAATGAAAAATTTCGTAAGCCCATTACGAGCCCCATGAAAAATCCCTAAACACGAATTGACATGTGCAACCAACATATACCCGCCATTTTGGCAGATTTCCACACCTTCGATCTTAACAAGAACATTCCTACTTATGTAGTTTGGACTATTTAACTAAGATTTGAAGTAAAAATATTCGTAATCCCGTTACGAGCCCCATGAAAAATCCCTAAACACGAAATGACATATGCAACGAACATATATCCGCCATTTTGGCAAATTTCCCCACCTTCCATCTTAACAAAAAAATTCATACTAGTGTAGTTTGGGCAATTTAACTAAAATCTGAAATTTCCAGATTGTGTAGGTTGGACTATTTAACTAATATCTCAAATAAAAAAGTTCGTAAGCCCATTACGAGCCCCATGAAAAATCCCTAAACACGAATTGACATGTGCAACCAACATATACCCGCCATTTTGGCAGATTTCCACACCTTCGATCTTAACAAGAACATTCCTACTTATGTAGTTTGGACTATTTAACTAAGATTTGAAGTAAAAATATTCGTAATCCCGTTACGAGCCCCATGAAAAATCCCTAAACACGAAATGACATATGCAACGAACATATATCCGCCATTTTGGCAGATTTCCCCACCTTCGATCTTAACAAAAAAATTCATACTAGTGTAGTTTGGACTATATAACTAAAATCTGAAATGAAAAAGTTGGTAAGCCCATTACGAGCCCCATGAAAAATCCCTAAACACGAAATGACATGTGCAACAAACATATATCCGCCATTTTGGCAGCTTTCCTCACCTTCGATCTTAACAAAAATAGTCATACTTATGTAGTTTGGACTATTTAACTAATATTTGAAATAAAAAAGTTCGTAATCCCATTACGAGCCCCATGAAAAATCCCTAAACACGAATTGACATGTGCAACCAACATATATCCGCCATTTTGGCAGATTTCCACACCTTCGATCTTAACAAAAAAATTCATGCTAGTGTAGTTTGGACTATATAACTTAAATCTGAAATGAAAAAGTTCGTAATCCCATTACGAGCCCCATGAAAAATCCCTAAACACGAATTGGCATGTGCAACCAACATATATCCGCCATTTTGGCAGATTTCCCCACCTTCGATCTTAACAAAAAAATTCATACTAGTGTAGTTTGGACTATATAACTAAAATCTGAAATGAAAAAGTTCGTAATCCCATTACGAGCCCCATGAAAAATCCCTAAACACGAAATGACATTGTGCAACCAACATATATCCGCCATTTTGGCAGATTTCCCCACCTTCAATCTTAACAAAAAAATTCATACTAGTGTAGTTTGGGCTATTTAACTAAAATCTGAAATAAAAAAGTTCGTAATCCCATTACGAGCCCCATGAAAAATCCCTAAACACGAATTGACATGTGCAACCAACATATATGCGCCATTTTGGCAGATTTCCACACCTTCGATCTTAACAAAAAAATTCATACTAGTGTAGTTTGGACTATATAACTAAAATCTGAAATGAAAAAGTTGGTAAGCCCATTACGAGCCCCATGAAAAATCCCTAAACACGAAATGACATGTGCAACAAACATATATCCGCCATTTTGGCAGCTTTCCTCACCTTCGATCTTAACAAAAATAGTCATACTTATGTAGTTTGGACTATTTAACTAATATTTGAAATAAAAAAGATCGTAATCCCATTACGAGCCCCATGAAAAATCCCTAAACACGAAATGACATTGTGCAACCAACATATATCCGTCATTTTGGCAGATTTCCCCACCTTCAATCTTAACAAAAAAATTCATACTAGTGTAGTTTGGGCTATTTAACTAAAATCTGAAATAAAAAAGTTCGTAATCCCATTACGAGCCCCATGAAAAATCCCTAAACACGAATTGACATGTGCAACCAACATATATCCGCCATTTTGGCAGATTTCCACACCTTCGATCTTAACAAAAAAATTCATACTAGTGTAGTTTGGACTATATAACTTAAATCTGAAATGAAAAAGTTCGTAAGCCCATTACGAGCCCCATGAAAAATCCCTAAACACGAGATGACATGTGCAACAAACATATATCCGCCATTTTGGCAGATTTCCCCACCTTCAATCTTAACAAAAAAATTCATACTGGTGTAGTTTGGGCTATTTAACTAAAATCTGAAATAAAATGTTCGTAATCCCAATACGAGCCCCATGAAAAATCCCTAAACACGAAATGACATGTGCAACCAACATATATCCGCCATTTGGCAGAATTCCACACCTTCGATCTTAACAAAAAAATTCATACTAGTGTAGTTTGGACTATTTAACTAAAATCTGAAATAAAAAAGTACATAATCCCATTACGAGCCCCATGAAAAATCCCTAAACAGGAAATGACATTGTGCAACCAACATATATCCGTCATTTTGGCAGATTTCCAAACCTTCGATCTTAACAAAAAAATTCATACTAGTGTAGTTTGGACTATATAACTAAAATCTGAAATGAAAAAGTTCGTAATCCCATTACGAGCCCCATGAAAAATCCCTAAACACGAAATGACATTGTGCAACCAACATATATCCGCCATTTTGGCAGATTTCCCCACCTTCAATCTTAACAAAAAAATTCATACTAGTGTAGTTTGGGCTATTTAACTAAAATCTGAAATAAAAAAGTTCGTAATCCCATTACGAGCCCCATGAAAAATCCCTAAACACGAATTGACATGTGCAACCAACATATATCCGCCATTTTGGCAGATTTCCACACCTTCGATCTTAACAAAAAAATTCATACTAGTGTAGTTTGGACTATATAACTTAAATCTGAAATGAAAAAGTTCGTAAGCCCATTACGAGCCCCATGAAAAATCCCTAAACACGAATTGACATGTGCAACAAACATATATCCGCCATTTTGGCAGATTTCCCCACCTTCAATCTTAACAAAAAAATTCATACTGGTGTAGTTTGGGCTATTTAACTAAAATCTGAAATAAAATGTTCGTAATCCCAATACGAGCCCCATGAAAAATCCCTAAACACGAAATGACATGTGCAACCAACATATATCCGCCATTTGGCAGAATTCCACACCTTCGATCTTAACAAAAAAATTCATACTAGTGTAGTTTGGACTATTTAACTAAAATCTGAAATAAAAAAGTACATAATCCCATTACGAGCCCCATGAAAAATCCCTAAACAGGAAATGACATTGTGCAACCAACATATATCCGTCATTTTGGCAGATTTCCAAACCTTCGATCTTAACAAAAAAATTCATACTAGTGTAGTTTGGACTATATAACTAAAATCTGAAATGAAAAAGTTCGTAATCCCATTACGAGCCCCATGAAAAATCCCTAAACACGAAATGACATTGTGCAACCAACATATATCCGCCATTTTGGCAGATTTCCCCACCTTCAATCTTAACAAAAAAATTCATACTAGTGTAGTTTGGGCTATTTAACTAAAATCTGAAATAAAAAAGTTCGTAATCCCATTACGAGCCCCATGAAAAATCCCTAAACACGAATTGACATGTGCAACCAACATATATCCGCCATTTGGCAGATTTCCACACCTTCGATCTTAACAAAAAAATTCATACTGGTGTAGTTTGGGCTATTTAACTAAAATCTGAAATAAAATGTTCGTAATCCCAATACGAGCCCCATGAAAAATCCCTAAACACGAAATGACATGTGCAACCAACATATATCCGCCATTTGGCAGAATTCCACACCTTCGATCTTAACAAAAAAATTCATACTAGTGTAGTTTGGACTATTTAACTAAAATCTGAAATAAAAAAGTTCATAATCCCATTACGAGCCCCATGAAAAATCCCTAAACACGAAATGACATTGTGCAACCAACATATATCCGCCATTTTGGCAGATTTCCCCACCTTCAATCTTAACGAAAAAATTCATACTAGTGTAGTTTGGGCTATTTAACTAAAATCTGAAATGAAAAAGTTCGTAAGCCCATTACGAGCCCCATGAAAAATCCCTAAACACGAATTGACATGTCCAACCAACATATATCCGCCATTTGGCAGAATTCCACACCTTCGATCTTAACAAAAAAATTCATACTAGTGTAGTTTGGACTATTTAACTAAAATCTGAAATAAAAAAGTACATAATCCCATTACGAGCCCCATGAAAAATCCCTAAACAGGAAATGACATTGTGCAACCAACATATATCCGTCATTTTGGCAGATTTCCAAACCTTCGATCTTAACAAAAAAATTCATACTAGTGTAGATTGGACTATATAACTAAAATCTGAAATGAAAAAGTTCGTAATCCCATTACGAGCCCCATGAAAAATCCCTAAACACGAAATGACATTGTGCAACCAACATATATCCGCCATTTTGGCAGATTTCCCCACCTTCAATCTTAACAAAAAAATTCATACTAGTGTAGTTTGGGCTATTTAACTAAAATCTGAAATAAAAAAGTTCGTAATCCCATTACGAGCCCCATGAAAAATCTCTAAACACGAATTGACATGTGCAACCAACATATATCCGCCATTTTGGCAGATTTCCACACCTTCGATCTTAACAAAAAAATTCATACTAGTGTAGTTTGGACTATATAACTTAAATCTGAAATGAAAAAGTTCGTAAGCCCATTACGAGCCCCATGAAAAATCCCTAAACACGAATTGACATGTGCAACAAACATATATCCGCCATTTTGGCAGATTTCCCCACCTTCAATCTTAACAAAAAAATTCATACTGGTGTAGTTTGGGCTATTTAACTAAAATCTGAAATAAAATGTTCGTAATCCCAATACGAGCCCCATGAAAAATCCCTAAACACGAAATGACATGTGCAACCAACATATATCCGCCATTTGGCAGAATTCCACACCTCCGATCTTAACAAAAAAATTCATACTAGTGTAGTTTGGACTATTTAACTAAAATCTGAAATAAAAAAGTTCATAATCCCATTACGAGCCCCATGAAAAATCCCTAAACAGGAAATGACATTGTGCAACCAACATATATCCGTCATTTTGGCAGATTTCCCCACCTTCGATCTTAACAAAAAAATTCATACTGGTGTAGTTTGAGCCATTTAACTAAAATCTGAAATGAAAAATTTCGTAAGCCCATTACGAGCCCCATGAAAAATCCCTAAACACGAAATGACATGTGCAACCAACATATATCCGTCATTTTGGCAGATTTCCAAACCTTCGATCTTAACAAAAAAATTCATACTAGTGTAGTTTGGACTATATAACTAAAATCTGAAATGAAAAAGTTCGTAATCCCATTACGAGCCCCATGAAAAATCCCTAAACACGAAATGACATTGTGCAACCAACATATATCCGCCATTTTGGCAGATTTCCCCACCTTCAATCTTAACAAAAAAATTCATACTAGTGTAGTTTGGGCTATTTAACTAAAATCTGAAATAAAAAAGTTCGTAATCCCATTACGAGCCCCATGAAAAATCCCTAAACACGAATTGACATGTGCAACCAACATATATCCGCCATTTTGGCAGATTTCCACACCTTCGATCTTAACAAAAAAATTCATACTAGTGTAGTTTGGACTATATAACTTAAATCTGAAATGAAAAAGTTCGTAAGCCCATTACGAGCCCCATGAAAAATCCCTAAACACGAATTGACATGTGCAACAAACATATATCCGCCATTTTGGCAGATTTCCCCACCTTCAATCTTAACAAAAAAATTCATACTGGTGTAGTTTGGGCTATTTAACTAAAATCTGAAATAAAATGTTCGTAATCCCAATACGAGCCCCATGAAAAATCCCTAAACACGAAATGACATGTGCAACCAACATATATCCGCCATTTGGCAGAATTCCACACCTTCGATCTTAACAAAAAAATTCATACTAGTGTAGTTTGGACTATTTAACTAAAATCTGAAATAAAAAAGTTCATAATCCCATTACGAGCCCCATGAAAAATCCCTAAACACGAAATGACATTGTGCAACCAACATATATCCGCCATTTTGGCAGATTTCCCCACCTTCAATCTTAACGAAAAAATTCATACTAGTGTAGTTTGGGCTATTTAACTAAAATCTGAAATGAAAATGTTCGTAATCCCAATACGAGCCCCATGAAAAATCCCTAAACACGAAATGACATGTGCAACCAACATATATCCGCCATTTGGCAGAATTCCACACCTTCGATCTTAACAAAAAAATTCATACTAGTGTAGTTTGGACTATTTAACTAAAATCTGAAATAAAAAAGTTCATAATCCCATTACGAGCCCCATGAAAAATCCCTAAACACGAAATGACATTGTGCAACCAACATATATCCGCCATTTTGGCAGATTTCCCCACCTTCAATCTTAACGAAAAAATTCATACTAGTGTAGTTTGGGCTATTTAACTAAAATCTGAAATGAAAATGTTCGTAATCCCAATACGAGCCCCATGAAAAATCCCTAAACACGAATTGACATGTCCAACCAACATATATCCGCCATTTGGCAGAATTCCACACCTTCGATCTTAACAAAAAAATTCATACTAGTGTAGTTTGGACTATTTAACTAAAATCTGAAATAAAAAAGTACATAATCCCATTACGAGCCCCATGAAAAATCCCTAAACAGGAAATGACATTGTGCAACCAACATATATCCGTCATTTTGGCAGATTTCCAAACCTTCGATCTTAACAAAAAAATTCATACTAGTGTAGTTTGGACTATATAACTAAAATCTGAAATGAAAAAGTTCGTAATCCCATTACGAGCCCCATGAAAAATCCCTAAACACGAAATGACATTGTGCAACCAACATATATCCGCCATTTTGGCAGATTTCCCCACCTTCAATCTTAACAAAAAAATTCATACTAGTGTAGTTTGGGCTATTTAACTAAAATCTGAAATAAAAAAGTTCGTAATCCCATTACGAGCCCCATGAAAAATCTCTAAACACGAATTGACATGTGCAACCAACATATATCCGCCATTTTGGCAGATTTCCACACCTTCGATCTTAACAAAAAAATTCATACTAGTGTAGTTTGGACTATATAACTTAAATCTGAAATGAAAAAGTTCGTAAGCCCATTACGAGCCCCATGAAAAATCCCTAAACACGAATTGACATGTGCAACAAACATATATCCGCCATTTTGGCAGATTTCCCCACCTTCAATCTTAACAAAAAAATTCATACTGGTGTAGTTTGGGCTATTTAACTAAAATGTGAAATAAAATGTTCGTAATCCCAATACGAGCCCCATGAAAAATCCCTAAACACGAAATGACATGTGCAACCAACATATATCCGCCATTTGGCAGAATTCCACACCTTCGATCTTAACAAAAAAATTCATACTAGTGTAGTTTGGACTATTTAACTAAAATCTGAAATAAAAAAGTTCATAATCCCATTACGAGCCCCATGAAAAATCCCTAAACAGGAAATGACATTGTGCAACCAACATATATCCGTCATTTTGGCAGATTTCCCCACCTTCGATCTTAACAAAAAAATTCATACTGGTGTAGTTTGAGCCATTTAACTAAAATCTGAAATGAAAAATTTCGTAAGCCCATTACGAGCCCCATGAAAAATCCCTAAACACGAAATGACATGTGCAACCAACATATATCCGCCATTTTGGCAGATTTCCCCACC
Source organism: Muscidifurax raptorellus (assembly GCA_020010945.3). NCBI lineage: Eukaryota > Metazoa > Arthropoda > Insecta > Hymenoptera > Pteromalidae > Muscidifurax > Muscidifurax raptorellus. Next base: position 27,995,311 of record CM052080.1, on the reverse strand, counting down.
TTCAATCTTAACAAAAAAATTCATACTAGTGTAGTTTGGGCTATTTAACTAAAATCTGAAATGAAAAAGTTCGTAAGCCCATTACGAGCCCCATGAAAAATCCCTAAACACGAATTGACATGTCCAACCAACATATATCCGCCATTTTGGCAGATTTCCACACCTTCGATCTTAACAAAAAAATTCATACTAGTGTAGTTTGGACTTATTAACTAAAATCTGAAATGAAAAAGTTCGTAAGCCCATTACGAGCCCCATGAAAAATCCCTAAACACGAATGGACATGTGCAACCAACATATATCCGCCATTTGACAGACTTCCACATCATCGATCTTAAAAAAAAAATTCATACTGGTGTAGTTTGGGCCATTTAACTAAAATCTGAAATAAAAAAATTCGTAATCCCATTACGAGCCCCATGAAAAATCCCTAAACACGAAATGACATGTGCAACCAACATATATCCGCCATTTGGCAGACTTCCACACCTTCGATCTTAACAAAAAATTTCATACTAGTGTACTTTGGACTATTTAACTAAAATCTGAAATGAAAAAGTTCGTAAGCCCATTACGAGCCCCATGAAAAATCCCTAAACACGAATTGACATGTGCAACCAACATATATCCGCCATTTTGGCAGATTTCCACACCTTCGATCTTAACAAAAAAATTCATACTGGTGTAGTTTGGACTATTTAACTAATATTTGAAATGAAAAAGTTCGTAAGCCCATTACGAGCCCCATGAAAAATCCCTAAACACGAATTGACATGTGCAACCAACATATATCCGCCATTTTGGCAGATTTCCACACCTTCGATCTTAACAAAAAAATTCATACTAGTGTAGTTTGGACTATATAACTAAAATCTGAAATGAAAAAGTTCGTAAGCCCATTACGAGCCCCATGAAAAATCCTTAAACACGAATTGACATGTGCAACAAACATATATCCGCCATTTTGGCAGATTTCCACACCTTCGATCTTAACAAAAAAATTCATACTAGTGTAGTTTGGACTATATAACTAAAATCTGAAATGAAAAAGTTCGTAATCCCATTACGAGCCCCATGAAAAATCCCTAAACACGAAATGACATGTGCAACCAACATATATCCGCCATTTTGGCAGATTTCCAAACCTTCGATCTTAACAAAAAAATTCATACTAGTGTAGTTTGGACTATATAACTAAAATCTGAAATGAAAAAGTTCGTAATCCCATTACGAGCCCCATGAAAAATCCCTAAACACGAAATGACATTGTGCAACCAACATATATCCGCCATTTTGGCAGATTTCCCCACCTTCAATCTTAACAAAAAAATTCATACTAGTGTAGTTTGGGCTATTTAACTAAAATCTGAAATAAAAAAGTTCGTAATCCCATTACGAGCCCCATGAAAAATCCCTAAACACGAATTGACATGTGCAACCGACATATATCCGCCATTTTGGCAGATTTCCACACCTTCGATCTTAACAAAAAAATTCATACTAGTGTAGTTTGGACTATATAACTTAAATCTGAAATGAAATAGTTCGTAAGCCCATTACGAGCCCCATGAAAAATCCCTAAACACGAATTGACATGTGCAACAAACATATATCCGCCATTTTGGCAGATTTCCAAACCTTCGATCTTAACAAAAAAATTCATACTGGTGTAGTTTGGGCTATTTAACTAAAATCTGAAATTAAATGTTCGTAATCCCAATACGAGCCCCATGAAAAATCCCTAAACACGAAATGACATGTGCAACCAACATATATCCGCCATTTGGCAGAATTCCACACCTTCGATCTTAACAAAAAAATTCATACTAGTGTAGTTTGGACTTATTAACTAAAATCTGAAATGAAAAATTTCGTAAGCCCATTACGAGCCCCATGAAAAATCCCTAAACACGAATGGGCATGTGCAACCAACATATATCCGCCATTTGGCAGACTTCCACATCATCGATCTTAACAAAAAAATTCATACTGGTGTAGTTTGGGCCATTTAACTAAAATCTGAAATAAAAAAATTCGTAATCCCATTACGAGCCCCATGAAAAATCCCTAAACACGAAATGACATGTGCAACCAACATATATCCGCCATTTTGGCAGATTTCCACACCTTCGATCTTAACAAAAAAATTCATACTGGTGTAGTTTGGACTATATAACTAAAATCTGAAATGAAAAATTTCGTAAGCCCATTACGAGCCCCATGAAAAATCCCTAAACACGAATTGACATGTGCAACCAACATATATACGCCATTTGGCAGATTTCCACACCTTCGATCTTAACAAAAAAATTCATACTGGTGTAGTTTGGGCTATTTAACTAAAATCTGAAATAAAAAAGTTCGTAATCCCATTACGAGCCCCATGAAAAATCCCTAAACACGAATTGACATGTGCAACCAACATATATCCGCCATTTTGGCAGCTTTCCTCACCTTCGATCTTAACAAAAATAGTCAAACTTATGTAGTTGGGACTATTTAACTAATATTTGAAATAAAAAAGATCGTAATCCCATTACGAGCCCCATGAAAAATCCCTAAACACGAAATGACATTGTGCAACCAACATATATCCGTCATTTTGGCAGATTTCCCCACCTTCGATCTTAACAAAAAAATTCATACTGGTGTAGTTTGGGCAATTTAACTAAAATCTGAAATAAAAAAGTTCGTAATCTTATTACGAACCCCATGAAAAATCCCTAAACACGAATTGACATGTGCAACCAACATATATCCGCCATTTTGGCAGATTTCCACACCTTCGATCTTAACAAAAAAATTCATACTAGTGTAGTTTGGACTATATAACTACAATCTGAAATGAAAAAGTTCGTAAGCCCATTACGAGCCCCATGAAAAATCCCTAAACACGAATTGACATGTGCAACCAACATATATCCGCCATTTTGGCAGATTTCCCCACCTTCCATCTTAACAAAAAAATTCATACTAGTGTAGTTTGGGCAATTTAACTAAAATCTGAAATGAAAGAGTTCGTAAGCCCATTACGAGCCCCATGAAAAATCCCTAAACACGAATTGACATGTGCAACCAACATATATCCGCCATTTTGGCAGATTTCCCCACCTTCCATCTTAACAAAAAAATTCATACTAGTGTAGTTTGGGCAATTTAACTAAAATCTGAAATGAAAAAGTTCGTAAGCCCATTACGAGCCCCATGAAAAATCCCTAAACACGAATTGACATGTGCAACCAACATATATCCGCCATTTTGGCAGATTTCCACACCTTCGATCTTAACAAAAAAATTCATACTAGTGTAGTTTGGACTATATAACTAAAATCTGAAATGAAAAAGTTCGTAAGCCCATTACGAGCCCCATGAAAAATCCCTAAACACGAATTGACATGTGCAACAAACATATATCCGCCATTTTGGCAGATTTCCCCACCTTCAATCTTAAGAAAAAAATTCATACTGGTGTAGTTTGGGCTATTTAACTAAAATCTGAAATAAAATGTTCGTAATCCCAATACGAGCCCCATGAAAAATCCCTAAACACGAAATGACATGTGCAACCAACATATATCCGTCATTTGGCAGATTTCCCCACCTTCGATCTTAACAACAAAATTCATACTGGTGTAGTTTGGACTATTTAACTAAAATGTGAAATGAAATAGTTCGTAAGCCCATTACGAGCCCCATGAAAAATCCCTAAACACGAATTTACATGTGCAACAAACATATATCCGCCATTTTGGCAGATTTCCACACCTTCGATCTTAACAAAAAAATGCATACTAGTGTAGTTTGGACTATATAACTAAAATTTGAAATGAAAAAGTTCGTAAGCCCATTACGAGCCCCATGAAAAATCCCTAAACAGGAAATGACATTGTGCAACCAACATATATCCGCCATTTTGGCAGATTTCCCCACCTTCAATCTTAACAAAAAAATTCATACTAGTGTAGTTTGGGCTATTTAACTAAAATCTGAAATGAAAAAGTTCGTAAGCCCATTACGAGCCCCATGAAAAATCCCTAAACACGAATTGACATGTGCAACAAACATATATCCGCCATTTTGGCAGATTTCCACAGCTTCGATCTTAACAAAAAAATTCTTACTAGTGTAGTTTGGACTATATAACTAAAATCTGAAATGAAAGAGTTCGTAATCCCATTACGAGCCCCATGAAAAATCCCTAAACACGAAATGACATGTGCAACCAACATATATCCGCCATTTTGGCAAATTTCCCCACCTTCGATCTTAACGAAAAAATTCATACTGGTGTAGTTTGGGCTATTTAACTAAAATCTGAAAGAAAAAATTCGTCATCCCATTACGAGCCCCATGAAAAATCCCTAAACACGAAATGACATGTGCAACCAACATATATCCGTCATTTGGCAGAATTCCACACCTTCGATCTTAACAAAAAAATTCATACTAGTGTAGTTTGGACTATTTAACTAAAATCTGAAATAAAAAAGTTCATAATCCCATTACGAGCCCCATGAAAAATCCCTAAACAGGAAATGACATTGTGCAACCAACATATATCCGTCATTTTGGCAGATTTCCCCACCTTCGATCTTAACAAAAACATTCATACTGGTGTAGTTTGGGCAATTTAACTAAAATCTGAAATAAAAAAGTTCGTAATCTTATTACGAGCCCCATGAAAAATCCCTAAACACGAATTGACATGTGCAACCAACATATATCCGCCATTTTGGCAGATTTCCACACCTTCGATCTTAACAAAAAAATTCATACTAGTGTAGTTTGGACTATATAACTAAAATCTGAAATGAAAAATTTCGTAAGCCCATTACGAGCCCCATGAAAAATCCCTAAACACGAAATGACATTGTGCAACCAACATATATCCGCCATTTTGGCAGATTTCCACACCTTCAATCTTAACAAAAAAATTCATACTAGTGTAGTTTGGACTATATAACTAAAATCTGAAATGAACAAGTTCGTAAGCCCATTACGAGCCCCATGAAAAATCCCTAAACACGAATTGACATGTGCAACCAACATATATCCGCCATTTTGGCAGATTTCCACACCTTCGATCTTAACAAAAAAATTCATACTAGTGTAGTTTGGACTATATAACTAAAATCTGAAATGAAAAAGTTCGTAATCCCATTACGAGCCCCATGAAAAATCCCTAAACACGAAATGACATTGTTCAACCAACATATATCCGCCATTTTGGCAGATTTCCCCACCTTCAATCTTAACAAAAAAATTCATACTAGTGTAGTTTGGGCTATTTAACGAAAATGTGAAATGAAATAGTTCGTAAGCCCATTACGAGCCCCATGAAAAATCCCTAAACACGAATTGACATGTGCAACAAACATATATCCGCCATTTTGGCAGATTTCCACACCTTCGATCTTAACAAAAAAATGCATACTAGTGTAGTTTGGACTATATAACTAAAATCTGAAATGAAAAATTTAGTAAGCCCATTACGAGCCCCATGAAAAATCCCTAAACACGAATTGACATGTGCAACAAACATATATCCGCCATTTTGGCAGATTTCCACACCTTCGATCTTAACAAAAAAATTCATACTAGTGTAGTTTGGACTATATAACTAAAATCTGAAATGAAATAGTTCGTAATCCCATTACGAGCCCCATGAAAAATCCCTAAACACGAAATGACATGTGCAACCAACATATATCCGCCATTTTGGCAAATTTCCCCACCTTCGATCTTAACAAAAAAATTCATACTGGTGTAGTTTGGGCTATTTAACTAAAATCTGAAAGAAAAAATTCGTCATCCCATTACGAGCCCCATGAAAAATCCCTAAACACGAAATGACATGTGCAACCAACATATATCCGTCATTTGGCAGAATTCCACACCTTCGATCTTAACAAAAAAATTCATACTAGTGTAGTTTGGACTATTTAACTAAAATCTGAAATAAAAAAGTTCATAATCCCATTACGAGCCCCATGAAAAATCCCTAAACAGGAAATGACATTGTGCAACCAACATATATCCGTCATTTTGGCAGATTTCCCCACCTTCGATCTTAACAAAAAAATTCATACTGGTGTAGTTTGGGCCATTTAACTAAAATCTGAAATAAAAAAGTGCGTAATCCCAATACGAGCCCCATGAAAAATCCCTAAACACGAATTGACATGTGCAACCAACATTTATCCGCCATTTTGGCAGATTTCCCCACCTTCCATCTTAACAAAAAAATTCATACTAGTGTAGTTTGGGCAATTTAACTAAAATCTGAAATTTCCAGATTGTGTAGGTTGGACTATTTAACTAATATCTCAAATAAAAAAGTTCGTAAGCCCATTACGAGCCCCATGAAAAATCCCTAAACACGAATTGACATGTGCAACCAACATATACCCGCCATTTTGGCAGATTTCCACACCTTCGATCTTAACAAAAAAATTCATACTAGTGTAGTTTGGACTATATAACTAAAATCTGAAATGAAAAAGTTCGTAAGCCCATTACGAGCCCCATGAAAAATCCCTAAACAGGAAATGACATTGTGCAACCAACATATATCCGTCATTTTGGCAGATTTCCCCACCTTCGATCTTAACAAAAAAATTCATACTGGTGTAGTTTGGGCCATTTAACTAAAATCTGAAATAAAAAAGTGCGTAATCCCAATACGAGCCCCATGAAAAATCCCTAAACACGAATTGACATGTGCAACAAACATATATCCGCCATTTTGGCAGATTTCCCCACCTTCAATCTTAACAAAAAAATTCATACTGGTGTAGTTTGGGCTATTTAACTAAAATCTGAAATAAAATGTTCGTTATCCCAATACGAGCCCCATGAAAAATCCCTAAACACGAAATGACATGTGCAACCAGCATATATCCGTCATTTGGCAGAATTCCACACCTTCGATCTTAACAGAAAAATTCATACTGGTGTAGTTTGGGCCATTTAACTAAAATCTGAAATGAAAAAGTGCGTAATCCCAATACGAGCCCCATGAAAAATTCCTAAATACGAAATGACATTGTGCAACCAACATATATCCGTCATTTTGGCAGATTTCCCCACCTTCGATCTTAACAAAAAAATTCACACTGGTGTAGTTTGGGCTATTTAACTAAAATCTGAAATAAAAAAGTGCGTAATCCCAATACGAGCCCCATGAAAAATTCCTAAATACGAAATGACATTGTGCAACCAACATATATCCGTCATTTTGGCAGATTTCCCCACCTTCGATCTTAACAAAAAAATTCACACTGGTGTAGTTTGGGCTATTTAACTAAAATCTGAAATAAAAAAGTTCGTAATCCCATTACGAGCCCCATGAAAAATCCCTAAACACGAATTGACATGTGCAACCAACATATATCCGCCATTTTGGCAGATTTCCACACCTTCGATCTTAACAAAAAAATTCATACTAGTGTAGTTTGGACTATATAACTAAAATCTGAAATGAAAAAGTTCGTAATCCCATTACGAGCCCCATGAAAAATCCCTAAACACGAAATGACATGTGCAACAAACATATATCCGCCATTTTGGCAGCTTTCCTCACCTTCGATCTTAACAACAATAGTCATACTTATGTAGTTTGGACAATTTAACTAATATTTGAAATAAAAAAGATCGTAATCCCATTACGAGCCCCATGAAAAATCCCTAAACACGAAATGACATTGTGCAACCAACATATATCCGTCATTTTGGCAGATTTCCCCACCTTCGATCTTAACAAAAAAATTCATACTGGTGTAGTTTGGGCAATTTAACTAAAATCTGAAATAAAAAAGTTCGTAATCTTATTACGAGCCCCATGAAAAATCCCTAAACACGAATTGACATGTGCAACCAACATATATCCGCCATTTTGGCAGATTTCCACACCTTCGATCTTAACAAAAAAATTCATACTAGTGTAGTTTGGACTATATAACTACAATCTGAAATGAAAAAGTTGGTAAGCCCATTACGAGCCCCATGAAAAATCCCTAAACACAAATTGACATGTGCAACCAACATATATCCGCCATTTTGGCAGATTTCCACACCTTCGATCTTAACAAAAAAATTCATACTAGTGTAGTTTGGACTATATAACTAAAATCTGAAATGAAAAAGTTCGTAAGCTCATTACGAGCCCCATGATTAATCCCTAAACACCAAATGACATTGTGCAACCAACATATATCCGCCATTTTGGCAGATTTCCCCACCTTCAATCTTAACAAAAAAATTCATACTAGTGTAGTTTGGACTATATAACTAAAATCTGAAATGAAAAAGTTCATAAGCCCATTACGAGCCCCATGAAAAATCCCTAAACACGAATTGACATGTGCAACCAACATATATCCGCCATTTTGGCAGATTTCCACACCTTCGATCTTAACGAAAAAATTCATACTAGTGTAGTTTGGACTGTATAACTATAATCTGAAATGAAAAAGTTCGTAATCCCATTACGAGCCCCATGAAAAATCCCTAAACACGAAATGACACGTGCAACCAACATATATCCGCCATTTTGGCAGATATCCTCACCTTCGATCTTAACAAAAAAATTCATACTAGTGTAGTTTGGGCTATTTAACTAAAATCTGAAATGAAAAAGTTCGTAATCCCATTACGAGCCCCATGAAAAATCCCTAAACACGAAATGACATGTGCAACAAACATATATCCGCCATTTTGGCAGCTTTCCTCACCTTCGATCTTAACAAAAATAGTCATACTTATGTAGTTTGGACTATTTAACTAATATTTGAAATAAAAAAGATCGTAATCCCATTACGAGCCCCATGAAAAATCCCTAAACACGAAATGACATTGTGCAACCAACATATATCCGTCATTTTGGCAGATTTCCCCACCTTCGATCTTAACAAAAAAATTCATACTGGTGTAGTTTGGGCTATTTAACTAAAATCTGAAATGAAAAATTTCGTAAGCCCATTAGGAGCCCCATGAAAAATCCCTAAACACGGATTGACATGTGCAACCAACATATATCCGCCATTTTGGCAGATTTCCCCACCTTCCATCTTAACAAAAAAATTCATACTAGTGTAGTTTGGGCAATTTAACTAAAATCTGAAATGGAAAAGTTCGTAAGCCCATTACGAGCCCCATGAAAAATCACTAAACACGAATTGACATGTGCAACCAACATATATCCGCCATTTTGGCAGATTTCCCCACCTTCCATCTTAACAAAAAAATTCATACTAGTGTATTTTGGGCAATTTAACTAAAATCTGAAATGAAAAAGTTCGTAAGCCCATTACGAGCCCCATGAAAAATCCCTAAACACGAATTGACATGTGCAACCAACATATATCCGCCATTTTGGCAGATTTCCACACTTTCGATCTTAACAAAAAAATTCATACTAGTGTAGTTTGGACTATATAACTAAAATCTGAAATAAAAAAGTTCGCAAGCCCATTACGAGCCCCATGAAAAATCCCTAAACACGAATTGACATGTGCAACAAACATATATCCGCCATTTTGGCAGATTTCCCCACCTTCAATCTTAACAAAAACATTCATACTGGTGTAGTTTGGGCTATTTAACTAAAATCTGAAATAAAATGTTCGTAATCCCAATACGAGCCCCATGAAAAATCCCTAAACACGAAATGACATGTGCAACCAACATATATCCGTCATTTGGCAGATTTCCCCACCTTCAATCTTAACAAAAAAATTCATACTAGTGTAGTTTGGGCTATTTAACTAAAATCTGAAATGAAAAAGTTCGTAAGCCCATTACGAGCCCCATGAAAAATCCCTAAACACGAATTGACATGTGCAACAAACATATATCCGCCATTTTGGCAGATTTCCACAGCTTCGATCTTAACAAAAAAATTCATACTAGTGTAGTTTGGACTATATAACTAAAATCTGAAATGAAAGAGTTCGTAATCCCATTACGAGCCCCATGAAAAATCCCTAAACACGAAATGACATGTGCAACCAACATATATCCGCCATTTTGGAAAATTTCCCCACCTTCGATCTTAACGAAAAAATTCATACTGGTGTAGTTTGGGCTATTTAACTAAAATCTGAAAGAAAAAATTCGTAAGCCCATTACGAGCCCCATGAAAAATCCCTAAACACGAATTGACATGTGCAACCAACATATATCCGCCATTTTGGCAGATTTCCACACCTTCGATCTTAACAAAAAAATTCATACTAGTGTAGTTTGGACTATATAACTAAAATCTGAAATGAAAAAGTTCGTAAGCCCATTACGAGCCCCATGAAAAATCCCTAAACACGAATTGACATGTGCAACAAACATATATCCGCCATTTTGGCAGATTTCCCCACCTTCAATCTTAACAAAAAAATTCATACTGGTGTAGTTTGGGCTATTTAACTAAAATCTGAAATAAAATGTTCGTAATCCCAATACGAGCCCCATGAAAAATCCCTAAACACGAAATGACATGTGCAACCAACATATATCCGTCATTTGGCAGATTTCCCCACCTTCGATCTTAACAACAAAATTCATACTGGTGTAGTTTGGACTATTTAACTAAAATGTAAAATGAAATAGTTCGTAAGCCCATTACGAGCCCCATGAAAAATCCCTAAACACGAATTGACATGTGCAACAAACATATATCCGCCATTTTGGCAGATTTCCACACCTTCGATCTTAACAAAAAAATGCACACTAGTGTAGTTTGGACTATATAACTAAAATCTGAAATGAAAAAGTTCGTAAGCCCATTACGAGCCCCATGAAAAATCCCTAAACACGAAATGACATTGTGCAACCAACATATATCCGCCATTTTGGCAGATTTCCCCACCTTCAATCTTAACAAAAAAATTCATACTAGTGTAGTTTGGGCTATTTAACTAAAATCTGAAATGAAAAAGTTCGTAAGCCCATTACGAGCCCCATGAAAAATCCCTAAACACGAATTGACATGTGCAACAAACATATATCCGCCATTTTGGCAGATTTCCACAGCTTCGATCTTAACAAAAAAATTCATACTAGTGTAGTTTGGACTATATAACTAAAATCTGAAATGAAAGAGTTCGTAATCCCATTACGAGCCCCATGAAAAATCCCTAAACACGAAATGACATGTGCAACCAACATATATCCGCCATTTTGGCAAATTTCCCCACCTTCGATCTTAACGAAAAAATTCATACTGGTGTAGTTTGGGCTATTTAACTAAAATCTGAAAGAAAAAATTCGTCATCCCATTACGAGCCCCATGAAAAATCCCTAAACACGAAATGACATGTGCAACCAACATATATCCGTAATTTGGCAGAATTCCACACCTTCGATCTTAACAAAAAAATGCATACTAGTGTAGTTTGGACTATATAACTAAAATCTGAAATGAAAAAGTTCGTAAGCCCATTACGAGCCCCATGAAAAATCCCTAAACACGAAATGACATTGTGCAACCAACATATATCCGCCATTTTGGCAGATTTCCCCACCTTCAATCTTAACAAAAAAATTCATACTAGTGTAGTTTGGGCTATTTAACTAAAATCTGAAATGAAAAAGTTCGTAAGCCCATTACGAGCCCCATGAAAATTCCCTAAACACGAATTGACATGTGCAACAAACATATATCCGCCATTTTGGCAGATTTCCACACCTTCAATCTTAACAAAAAAATGCATACTAGTGTAGTTTGGACTATATAACTAAAATCTGAAATGCAAAAGTTCGTAAGCCCATTACGAGCCCCATGAAAAATCCCTAAACACGAAATGACATTGTGCAACCAACATATATCCGCCATTTTGGCAGATTTCCCCACCTTCAATCTTAACAAAAAAATTCATACTAGTGTAGTTTGGGCCATTTAACTAAAATCTGAAATGAAAAAGTTCGTAAGCCCATTACGAGCCCCATGAAAAATCCCTAAACACGAATTGACATGTGCAACAAACATATATCCGCCATTTTGGCAGATTTCCACAGCTTCGATCTTAACAAAAAAATTCATACTAGTGTAGTTTGGACTATATAACTAAAATCTGAAATGAAAGAGTTCGTAATCCCATTACGAGCCCCATGAAAAATCCCTAAACACGAAATGACATGTGCAACCAACATATATCCGCCATTTTGGCAAATTTCCCCACCTTCGATCTTAACGAAAAAATTCATACTGGTGTAGTTTGGGCTATTTAACTAAAATCTGAAAGAAAAAATTCGTCATCCCATTACGAGCCCCATGAAAAATCCCTAAACACGAAATGACATGTGCAACCAACATATATCCGTCATTTGGCAGAATTCCACACCTTCGATCTTAACAAAAAAATTCATACTAGTGTAGTTTGGACTACTTAACTAAAATCTGAAATAAAAAAGTTCATAATCCCATTACGAGCCCCATGAAAAATCCCTAAACAGGAAATGACATTGTGCAACCAACATATATCCGTCATTTTGGCAGATTTCCCCACCTTCGATCTTAACAAAAAAATTCATACTGGTGTAGTTTGGGCCATTTAACTAAAATCTGAAATAAAAAAGTGCGTAATCCCAATACGAGCCCCATGAAAAATTCCTAAATACGAAATGACATTGTGCAACCAACATATATCCGCCATTTTGGCAGATTTCCTCACCTTCGATCTTAACAAAAACATTCATACTGGTGTAGTTTGGGAAATTTAACTAAAATCTGAAATAAAAAAGTTCGTAATCTTATTACGAGCCCCATGAAAAATCCCTAAACACGAATTGACATGTGCAACCAACATATATCCGCCATTTTGGCAGATTTCCACACCTTCGATCTTAACAAAAAAATTCATACTAGTGTAGTTTGGACTATATAACTAAAATCTGAAATGAAAAAGTTCGTGAGCCCATTACGAGCCCCATGAAAAATCCCTAAACACGAAATGACATTGTGCAACCAACATATATCCGCCATTTTGGCAGATTTCCACACCTTCGATCTTAACAAAAAAATTCATACTAGTGTAGTTTGGACTATATAACTAAAATCTGAAATGAACAAGTTCGTAAGCCCATTACGAGCCCCATGAAAAATCCCTAAACACGAATTGACATGTGCAACCAACATATATCCGCCATTTTGGCAGATTTCCACACCTTCGATCTTAACAAAAAAATTCATACTAGTGTAGTTTGGACTATATAACTAAAATCTGAAATGAAAAAGTTCGTAATCCCATTACGAGCCCCATGAAAAATCCCTAAACACGAAATGACATATGCAACGAACATATATCCGCCATTTTGGCAGATTTCCCCACCTTCGATCTTAACAAAAAAATTAATACTAGTGTAGTTAGGTCTATTTAACTAATATTTGAAATGAAAAAGTTCATAATCCCATTACGAGCCCCATGAAAAATCCCTAAACACGAAATGACATATGCAACGAACATATATCCCCCATTTTGGCAGTTTTCCTCCCCTCCCATTTTAACAAAAATATTCCAACTTGTGTAGTTTGGACCATTTAACTAATATATGCAATAAAAATATTCGTAATCCCGTTACGAGCCCCATGAAAAATCCCTAAACACGAAATGACATGTGCAACCAACATATATCCGCCATTTTGGCAGATTTCCCCACCTTCGATCTTAACAAAAAAATTCCAGATTGTGTAGGTTGGACTATTTAACTAATATCTCAAATAAAAAAGTTCGTAATCCCATTACGAGCCCCATGAAAAATCCCTAAACACGAAATGACATATGCAACGAACATATATCCCCCATTTTGGCAGATTTCCCCACCTTCGATCTTAACAAAAACATTCCTACTTATCTAGTTTGGACTATTTAACTAAGATTTGAAGTAAAAATATTCGTAATCCCATCACGAGCCCCATGAAAAATCCCTAAACACGAAATGACACGTGCAACCAACATATATCCGCCATTTTGGCAGATTTCCCCACCTTCGATCTTAACAAAAAAATTCCAACTTGTGTAGTTTGGACTATTTAACTAGAGAAATCCCTAAACACGAAATGACATATGCAACGAACATATATCCGCCATTTCGGCAGATTTCCCCACCTTCGATCTTAACAAAAAAATTCATACTAGTGTAGTTTGGACTATTTAACTAATCTTCGAAATAAAAAATTTCGTAATCCCATCACGAGCCCCATGAAAAATCCCTAAACACGAAATGACACGTGCAACCAACATATATCCGCCATTTTTGCAGATTTCCCCACCTTCGATCTTAAAAAAAAAATTCCAACTTGTGTAGTTTGGACTATTTAACTAATATTTGAAATAAATAAGTTCGTAATCCCATTACGAGCCCCATGAAAAATTCCTAAACACGAAATGACATGTGCAACCAACATATATCCGCCATTTTGGCAGATTTCCCCACCTTCGATCTTAACAAAAAAATTCCAACTTGTGTAGTTTGGACCATTTAACTAATATATGCAATAAAAGTATTCGTAATCCCGTTACGAGCCCCATGAAAAATCCCTAAACACGAAATGACATGTGCAACCAACATATATCCGCCATTTTGGCAGATTTCCCCACCTTCGATCTTAACAAAAAAATTCCAGATTGTGTAGGTTGGACTATTTAACTAATATCTCAAATAAAAAAGTTCGTAATCCCATTACGAGCCCCATGAAAAATCCCTAAACACGAAATGACATATGCAACGAACATATATCCCCCATTTTGGCAGTTTTCCTCCCCTCCCATTTTAACAAAAATATTCCAACTTGTGTAGTTTGGACCATTTAACTAATATCTCAAATAAAAAAGTTCGTAATCCCATTACGAGCCCCATGAAAAATCCCTAAACACGAAATGACATATGCAACGAACATATATCCCCCATTTTGGCAGTTTTCCTCCCCTCCCATTTTAACAAAAATATTCCAACTTGTGTAGTTTGGACCATTTAACTAATATCTCAAATAAAAAAGTTCGTAATCCCATTACGAGCCCCATGAAAAATCCCTAAACACGAAATGACATATGCAACGAACATATATCTCCCATTTTGGCAGTTTTCCTCCCCTCCCATTTTAACAAAAAAATTCCAACTTGTGTAGTTTGGACCATTTAACTAATATATGCAATAAAAATATTCGTAATCCCGTTACGAGCCCCATGAAAAATCCCTAAACACGAAATGACATGTGCAACCAACATATATCCGCCATTTTGGCAGATTTCCCCACCTTCGATCTTAACAAAAAAATTCCAGATTGTGTAGGTTGGACTATTTAACTAATATCTCAAATAAAAAAGTTCGTAATCCCATTACGAGCCCCATGAAAAATCCCTAAACACGAAATGACATATGCAACGAACATATATACCCCATTTTGGCAGTTTTCCTCCCCTCCCATTTTAACAAAAATATTCCAACTTGTGTAGTTTGGACCATTTAACTAATATCTCAAATAAAAAAGTTCGTAATCCCATTACGAGCCCCATGAAAAATCCCTAAACACGAAATGACATATGCAACGAACATATATCCCCCATTTTGGCAGATTTCCCCACCGTCGAACTTGACAAAAAAATTCCTACTTTTGTATTTTGGACTATTTAACTAATCTTGTAAATAAAAAAGTTCGTAATCCCATTACGAGCCCCATGAAAAATCCCTAAACACGAAATGACATATGCAACCAACATATATCCGCAATTTTGACAGATTTCCCCACCTTCGATCTTAACAAGAACATTCCTACTTATGTAGTTTGGACTATTTAACTAAGATTTGAAGTAAAAATATTCGTAATCCCGTTACGAGCCCCATGAAAAATCGCTAAACACGAAATGACATATGCAACGAACATAGATCCGCCATTTTGGCAGATTTCCCCACCTTCGATCTTAACAAAAAAATTCCAACTTGTGTAGTTTGGTCTATTTAACTAATATTTGAAATGAAAAAGTTCATAATCCCATTACGAACCCCATGAAAAATCCCTAAACACGAAATGACATGTGCAACCAACATATATCCGCCATTTTGGCAGACTTCCTCACCTCTCATTTTAACAAAAATATTCCTACTTGTGTAGCTTGGACTATTTAACTAATTTCTGAATTAAAAAAGTTCGAAATCCCATTACGAGCCCCATGAAAAATACCTAAACACGAAAAAGTTCGTAAGCCCATTACGAGCCCCATGAAAAATCCCTAAACACGAATTGACATGTGCAACCAACATATATCCGCCATTTTGGCAGATTTCCACACCTTCGATCTTAACAAAAAAATTCATACTAGTGTAGTTTGGACTATATAACTAAAATCTGAAATGAAAGAGTTCGTAATCCCATTACGAGCCCCATGAAAAATCCCTAAACACGAAATGACATGTGCAACCAACATATATCCGCCATTTTGGAAAATTTCCCCACCTTCGATCTTAACGAAAAAATTCATACTGGTGTAGTTTGGGCTATTTAACTAAAATCTGAAAGAAAAAATTCGTAAGCCCATTACGAGCCCCATGAAAAATCCCTAAACACGAATTGACATGTGCAACCAACATATATCCGCCATTTTGGCAGATTTCCACACCTTCGATCTTAACAAAAAAATTCATACTAGTGTAGTTTGGACTATATAACTAAAATCTGAAATGAAAAAGTTCGTAAGCCCATTACGAGCCCCATGAAAAATCCCTAAACACGAATTGACATGTGCAACAAACATATATCCGCCATTTTGGCAGATTTCCCCACCTTCAATCTTAACAAAAAAATTCATACTGGTGTAGTTTGGGCTATTTAACTAAAATCTGAAATAAAATGTTCGTAATCCCAATACGAGCCCCATGAAAAATCCCTAAACACGAAATGACATGTGCAACCAACATATATCCGTCATTTGGCAGATTTCCCCACCTTCGATCTTAACAACAAAATTCATACTGGTGTAGTTTGGACTATTTAACTAAAATGTAAAATGAAATAGTTCGTAAGCCCATTACGAGCCCCATGAAAAATCCCTAAACACGAATTGACATGTGCAACAAACATATATCCGCCATTTTGGCAGATTTCCACACCTTCGATCTTAACAAAAAAATGCACACTAGTGTAGTTTGGACTATATAACTAAAATCTGAAATGAAAAAGTTCGTAAGCCCATTACGAGCCCCATGAAAAATCCCTAAACACGAAATGACATTGTGCAACCAACATATATCCGCCATTTTGGCAGATTTCCCCACCTTCAATCTTAACAAAAAAATTCATACTAGTGTAGTTTGGGCTATTTAACTAAAATCTGAAATGAAAAAGTTCGTAAGCCCATTACGAGCCCCATGAAAAATCCCTAAACACGAATTGACATGTGCAACAAACATATATCCGCCATTTTGGCAGATTTCCACAGCTTCGATCTTAACAAAAAAATTCATACTAGTGTAGTTTGGACTATATAACTAAAATCTGAAATGAAAGAGTTCGTAATCCCATTACGAGCCCCATGAAAAATCCCTAAACACGAAATGACATGTGCAACCAACATATATCCGCCATTTTGGCAAATTTCCCCACCTTCGATCTTAACGAAAAAATTCATACTGGTGTAGTTTGGGCTATTTAACTAAAATCTGAAAGAAAATGTTCGTAATCCCAATACGAGCCCCATGAAAAATCCCTAAACACGAAATGACATGTGCAACCAACATATATCCGTCATTTGGCAGATTTCCCCACCTTCGATCTTAACAACAAAATTCATACTGGTGTAGTTTGGACTATTTAACTAAAATGTAAAATGAAATAGTTCGTAAGCCCATTACGAGCCCCATGAAAAATCCCTAAACACGAAATGACATTGTGCAACCAACATATATCCGCCATTTTGGCAGATTTCCCCACCTTCAATCTTAACAAAAAAATTCATACTAGTGTAGTTTGGGCTATTTAACTAAAATCTGAAATGAAAAAGTTCGTAAGCCCATTACGAGCCCCATGAAAAATCCCTAAACACGAAATGACATTGTGCAACCAACATATATCCGCCATTTTGGCAGATTTCCCCACCTTCAATCTTAACAAAAAAATTCATACTAGTGTAGTTTGGGCTATTTAACTAAAATCTGAAATGAAAAAGTTCGTAAGCCCATTACGAGCCCCATGAAAAATCCCTAAACACGAATTGACATGTGCAACAAACATATATCCGCCATTTTGGCAGATTTCCACAGCTTCGATCTTAACAAAAAAATTCATACTAGTGTAGTTTGGACTATATAACTAAAATCTGAAATGAAAGAGTTCGTAATCCCATTACGAGCCCCATGAAAAATCCCTAAACACGAAATGACATGTGCAACCAACATATATCCGCCATTTTGGCAAATTTCCCCACCTTCGATCTTAACGAAAAAATTCATACTGGTGTAGTTTGGGCTATTTAACTAAAATCTGAAAGAAAAAATTCGTCATCCCATTACGAGCCCCATGAAAAATCCCTAAACACGAAATGACATGTGCAACCAACATATATCCGTAATTTGGCAGAATTCCACACCTTCGATCTTAACAAAAAAATGCATACTAGTGTAGTTTGGACTATATAACTAAAATCTGAAATGAAAAAGTTCGTAAGCCCATTACGAGCCCCATGAAAAATCCCTAAACACGAAATGACATTGTGCAACCAACATATATCCGCCATTTTGGCAGATTTCCCCACCTTCAATCTTAACAAAAAAATTCATACTAGTGTAGTTTGGGCTATTTAACTAAAATCTGAAATGAAAAAGTTCGTAAGCCCATTACGAGCCCCATGAAAATTCCCTAAACACGAATTGACATGTGCAACAAACATATATCCGCCATTTTGGCAGATTTCCACACCTTCAATCTTAACAAAAAAATGCATACTAGTGTAGTTTGGACTATATAACTAAAATCTGAAATGCAAAATTTCGTAAGCCCATTACGAGCCCCATGAAAAATCCCTAAACACGAAATGACATTGTGCAACCAACATATATCCGCCATTTTGGCAGATTTCCCCACCTTCAATCTTAACAAAAAAATTCATACTAGTGTAGTTTGGGCCATTTAACTAAAATCTGAAATGAAAAAGTTCGTAAGCCCATTACGAGCCCCATGAAAAATCCCTAAACACGAATTGACATGTGCAACAAACATATATCCGCCATTTTGGCAGATTTCCACAGCTTCGATCTTAACAAAAAAATTCATACTAGTGTAGTTTGGACTATATAACTAAAATCTGAAATGAAAGAGTTCGTAATCCCATTACGAGCCCCATGAAAAATCCCTAAACACGAAATGACATGTGCAACCAACATATATCCGCCATTTTGGCAAATTTCCCCACCTTCGATCTTAACGAAAAAATTCATACTGGTGTAGTTTGGGCTATTTAACTAAAATCTGAAAGAAAAAATTCGTCATCCCATTACGAGCCCCATGAAAAATCCCTAAACACGAAATGACATGTGCAACCAACATATATCCGTCATTTGGCAGAATTCCACACCTTCGATCTTAACAAAAAAATTCATACTAGTGTAGTTTGGACTACTTAACTAAAATCTGAAATAAAAAAGTTCATAATCCCATTACGAGCCCCATGAAAAATCCCTAAACAGGAAATGACATTGTGCAACCAACATATATCCGTCATTTTGGCAGATTTCCCCACCTTCGATCTTAACAAAAAAATTCATACTGGTGTAGTTTGGGCCATTTAACTAAAATCTGAAATAAAAAAGTGCGTAATCCCAATACGAGCCCCATGAAAAATTCCTAAATACGAAATGACATTGTGCAACCAACATATATCCGCCATTTTGGCAGATTTCCTCACCTTCGATCTTAACAAAAACATTCATACTGGTGTAGTTTGGGAAATTTAACTAAAATCTGAAATAAAAAAGTTCGTAATCTTATTACGAGCCCCATGAAAAATCCCTAAACACGAATTGACATGTGCAACCAACATATATCCGCCATTTTGGCAGATTTCCACACCTTCGATCTTAACAAAAAAATTCATACTAGTGTAGTTTGGACTATATAACTAAAATCTGAAATGAAAAAGTTCGTAATCCCATTACGAGCCCCATGAAAAATCCCTAAACACGAAATGACATATGCAACGAACATATATCCGCCATTTTGGCAGATTTCCCCACCTTCGATCTTAACAAAAAAATTAATACTAGTGTAGTTAGGTCTATTTAACTAATATTTGAAATGAAAAAGTTCATAATCCCATTACGAGCCCCATGAAAAATCCCTAAACACGAAATGACATATGCAACGAACATATATCCCCCATTTTGGCAGTTTTCCTCCCCTCCCATTTTAACAAAAATATTCCAACTTGTGTAGTTTGGACCATTTAACTAATATATGCAATAAAAATATTCGTAATCCCGTTACGAGCCCCATGAAAAATCCCTAAACACGAAATGACATGTGCAACCAACATATATCCGCCATTTTGGCAGATTTCCCCACCTTCGATCTTAACAAAAAAATTCCAGATTGTGTAGGTTGGACTATTTAACTAATATCTCAAATAAAAAAGTTCGTAATCCCATTACGAGCCCCATGAAAAATCCCTAAACACGAAATGACATATGCAACGAACATATATCCCCCATTTTGGCAGATTTCCCCACCTTCGATCTTAACAAAAACATTCCTACTTATCTAGTTTGGACTATTTAACTAAGATTTGAAGTAAAAATATTCGTAATCCCATCACGAGCCCCATGAAAAATCCCTAAACACGAAATGACACGTGCAACCAACATATATCCGCCATTTTGGCAGATTTCCCCACCTTCGATCTTAACAAAAAAATTCCAACTTGTGTAGTTTGGACTATTTAACTAGAGAAATCCCTAAACACGAAATGACATATGCAACGAACATATATCCGCCATTTCGGCAGATTTCCCCACCTTCGATCTTAACAAAAAAATTCATACTAGTGTAGTTTGGACTATTTAACTAATCTTCGAAATAAAAAATTTCGTAATCCCATCACGAGCCCCATGAAAAATCCCTAAACACGAAATGACACGTGCAACCAACATATATCCGCCATTTTTGCAGATTTCCCCACCTTCGATCTTAACAAAAAAATTCCAACTTGTGTAGTTTGGACTATTTAACTAATATTTGAAATAAATAAGTTCGTAATCCCATTACGAGCCCCATGAAAAATTCCTAAACACGAAATGACATGTGCAACCAACATATATCCGCCATTTTGGCAGATTTCCCCACCTTCGATCTTAACAAAAAAATTCCAACTTGTGTAGTTTGGACCATTTAACTAATATATGCAATAAAAATATTCGTAATCCCGTTACGAGCCCCATGAAAAATCCCTAAACACGAAATGACATGTGCAACCAACATATATCCGCCATTTTGGCAGATTTCCCCACCTTCGATCTTAACAAAAAAATTCCAGATTGTGTAGGTTGGACTATTTAACTAATATCTCAAATAAAAAAGTTCGTAATCCCATTACGAGCCCCATGAAAAATCCCTAAACACGAAATGACATATGCAACGAACATATATCCCCCATTTTGGCAGATTTCCCCACCGTCGAACTTGACAAAAAAATTCCTACTTTTGTATTTTGGACTATTTAACTAATCTTGTAAATAAAAAAGTTCGTAATCCCATTACGAGCCCCATGAAAAATCCCTAAACACGAAATGACATATGCAACCAACATATATCCGCCATTTTGACAGATTTCCCCACCTTCGATCTTAACAAGAACATTCCTACTTATGTAGTTTGGACTATTTAACTAAGATTTGAAGTAAAAATATTCGTAATCCCGTTACGAGCCCCATGAAAAATCGCTAAACACGAAATGACATATGCAACGAACATAGATCCGCCATTTTGGCAGATTTCCCCACCTTCGATCTTAACAAAAAAATTCCAACTTGTGTAGTTTGGTCTATTTAACTAATATTTGAAATGAAAAAGTTCATAATCCCATTACGAACCCCATGAAAAATCCCTAAACACGAAATGACATGTGCAACCAACATATATCCGCCATTTTGGCAGACTTCCTCACCTCTCATTTTAACAAAAATATTCCTACTTGTGTAGCTTGGACTATTTAACTAATTTCTGAATTAAAAAAGTTCGAAATCCCATTACGAGCCCCATGAAAAATACCTAAACACGAAATGACATATGCAACCAACATATATCCGCCATTTTGGCAGATTTCCCCACCTTCGATCTTAACAAAAACATTCCTACTTATGTAGTTTGGACTATTTAACTAAGATTTGAAGTAAAAATATTCGTAATCCCGTTACGAGCCCCATGAGAAATCCCTAAACACGAAATGACATATGCAACGAACATATATCCGCCATTTTGGCAGATTTCCCCACCTTCGATCTTAACAAAAAAATTCCAACTTGTGTAGTTTGGACTATTTAACTAATCTTTGAAATAAAAAATTTCGTAATCCCATCACGAGCCCCATGAAAAATCCCTAAACACGAAATGACACGTGCAACGAACATATATCCGCCATTTTGGCAAATTTCCTCACCTCCCATTTTAACAAAAATATTCCTACTTGTGTAGTTTGGACTATTTAACTAATATCTGAAATAAAAATGTTCGTAATCCCATTACGAGCCCCATGAAAAATCCCTAAACACGAAATGACATGTGCAACCAACATATATCCGCCATTTTGGCAGATTTCCCCACCTTCGATCTTAACAAAAAAATTCCAACTTGTGTAGTTTGGACCATTTAACTAATATATGCAATAAAAATATTCGTAATCCCGTTACGAGCCCCATGAAAAATCCCTAAACACGAAATGACATGTGCAACCAACATATATCCGCCATTTTGGCAGATTTCCCCACCTTCGATCTTAACAAAAAAATTCCAGATTGTGTAGGTTGGACTATTTAACTAATATCTCAAATAAAAAAGTTCGTAATCCCATTACGAGCCCCATGAAAAATCCCTAAACACGAAATGACATATGCAACGAACATATATCCCCCATTTTGGCAGATTTCCCCACCGTCGAACTTGACAAAAAAATTCCTACTTTTGTATTTTGGACTATTTAACTAATCTTGTAAATAAAAAAGTTCGTAATCCCATTACGAGCCCCATGAAAAATCCCTAAACACGAAATGACATATGCAACCAACATATATCCGCCATTTTGACAGATTTCCCCACCTTCGATCTTAACAAGAACATTCCTACTTATGTAGTTTGGACTATTTAACTAAGATTTGAAGTAAAAATATTCGTAATCCCGTTACGAGCCCCATGAAAAATCGCTAAACACGAAATGACATATGCAACGAACATAGATCCGCCATTTTGGCAGATTTCCCCACCTTCGATCTTAACAAAAAAATTCCAACTTGTGTAGTTTGGTCTATTTAACTAATATTTGAAATGAAAAAGTTCATAATCCCATTACGAACCCCATGAAAAATCCCTAAACACGAAATGACATGTGCAACCAACATATATCCGCCATTTTGGCAGACTTCCTCACCTCTCATTTTAACAAAAATATTCCTACTTGTGTAGCTTGGACTATTTAACTAATTTCTGAATTAAAAAAGTTCGAAATCCCATTACGAGCCCCATGAAAAATACCTAAACACGAAATGACATATGCAACCAACATATATCCGCCATTTTGGCAGATTTCCCCACCTTCGATCTTAACAAAAACATTCCTACTTATGTAGTTTGGACTATTTAACTAAGATTTGAAGTAAAAATATTCGTAATCCCGTTACGAGCCCCATGAGAAATCCCTAAACACGAAATGACATATGCAACGAACATATATCCGCCATTTTGGCAGATTTCCCCACCTTCGATCTTAACAAAAAAATTCCAACTTGTGTAGTTTGGACTATTTAACTAATCTTTGAAATAAAAAATTTCGTAATCCCATCACGAGCCCCATGAAAAATCCCTAAACACGAAATGACACGTGCAACGAACATATATCCGCCATTTTGGCAAATTTCCTCACCTCCCATTTTAACAAAAATATTCCTACTTGTGTAGTTTGGACTATTTAACTAATATCTGAAATAAAAATGTTCGTAATCCCATTACGAGCCCCATGAAAAATCCCTAAACACGAAATGACATGTGCAACCAACATATATCCGCCATTTTGGCAGATTTCCCCACCTTCGATCTTAACAAAAAAATTCCAACTTGTGTAGTTTGGACCATTTAACTAATATATGCAATAAAAATATTCGTAATCCCGTTACGAGCCCCATGAAAAATCCCTAAACACGAAATGACATGTCCAACCAACATATATCCGCCATTTTGGCAGATTTCCCCACCTCCCATTTTAACAAAAATATTCCTACTTGTGTAGTTTGGACTATTTAACTAATTTCTGAAATAAAAAAGTTCGTAATCCCATTACGAGCCCCATGAAAAATCCCTAAACACGAAATGACATATGCAACGAACATATATCCCCCATTTTGGCAGATTTCCCCACCGTCGAACTTAACAAAAAAATTCCTACTTTTGTAGTTTGGACTATTTAACTAATCTTGTAAATAAAAAAGTTCGTAATCCCATTACGAGCCCCATGAAAAATCCCTAAACACGAAATGACACGTGCAACGAACATATATCCGCCATTTTGGCAAATTTCCTCACCTCCCATTTTAACAAAAATATTCCTACTTGTGTAGTTTGGACTATTTAACTAATATCTGAAATAAAAATGTTCGTAATCCCATTACGAGCCCCATGAAAAATCCCTAAACACGAAATGACATGTGCAACCAACATATATCCGCCATTTTGGCAGATTTCCCCACCTTCGATCTTAACAAAAAAATTCCAGATTGTGTAGGTTGGACTATTTAACTAATATCTCAAATAAAAAAGTTCGTAATCCCATTACGAGCCCCATGAAAAATCCCTAAACACGAAATGACATATGCAACGAACATATATCCCCCATTTTGGCATTTTTCCTCCCCTCCCATTTTAACAAAAAAATTCCTACTTTTGTAGTTTGGACTATTTAACTAATCTTGTAAATAAAAAAGTTCGTAATCCCATTACGAGCCCCATGAAAAATCCCTAAACACGAAATGACATATGCAACCAACATATATCCGCCATTTTGACAGATTTCCCCACCTTCGATCTTAACAAGAACATTCCTACTTATGTAGTTTGGACTATTTAACTAAGATTTGAAGTAAAAATATTCGTAATCCCGTTACGAGCCCCATGAAAAGTCCCTAAACACGAAATGACATATGCAACGAACATATATCCGCCATTTTGGCAGATTTCTCCACCTTCGATCTTAACAAAAAAATTAATACTAGTGTAGTTAGGTCTATTTAACTAATATTTGAAATGAAAAAGTTCATAATCCCATTACGAACCCCATGAAAAATCCCTAAACACGAAATGACATGTGCAACCAACATATATCCGCCATTTTGGCAGACTTCCTCACCTCCCATTTTAACAAAAATATTCCTACTTGTGTAGCTTGGACTATTTAACTAATTTCTGAATTAAAAAAGTTCGAAATCCCATTACGAGCCCCATGAAAAATCCCTAAACACGAAATGACATGTGCAACCAACATATATCCGCCATTTTGGCAGATTTCCCCACCTTCGATCTTAACAAAAAAATTCCAACTTGTGTAGTTTGGAACATTTAACTAATATATGAGATAAAAATATTCGTAATCACGTTACGAGCCCCATGAAAAATCCCTAAACACGAAATGACATATGCAACCAACATATATCCCCCATTTTGGCAGATTTCCCCACCGTCGAACTTAACAAAAAAATTCCTACTTATGTAGTTTGGACTATTTAACTAAGATTTGAAGTAAAAATATTCGTAATCCCGTTACGAGCCCCATGAAAAATCCTTAAACACGAAATGAAATATGCAACGAACATATATCCCCCATTTTGGCAGATTTCCCCACCGTCGAACTTAACAAAAAAATTCCTACTTTTGTAGTTTGGACTATTTAACTAATCTTGTAAATAAAAAAGTTCGTAATCCCATTACGAGCCCCATGAAAAATCCCTAAACACGAAATGACATATGCAACCAACATATATCCGCCATTTTGACAGATTTCCCCACCTTCGATCTTAACAAGAACATTCCTACTTATGTAGTTTGGACTATTTAACTAAGATTTGAAGTAAAAATATTCGTAATCCCGTTACGAGCCCCATGAAAAATCCCTAAACACGAAATGTCATATGCAATGAACATATATCCGCCATTTTGGCAGATTTCCCCACCTTCGATCTTAACAAAAAAATTAATACTAGTGTAGTTAGGTCTATTTAACTAATATTTGAAATGAAAAAGTTCATAATCCCATTACGAACCCCATGAAAAATCCCTAAACACGAAATGACATGTGCAACCAACATATATCCGCCATTTTGGCAGACTTCCTCACCTCCCATTTTAACAAAAATATTCCTACTTGTGTAGCTTGGACTATTTAACTAATTTCTGAATTAAAAAAGTTCGAAATCCCATTACGAGCCCCATGAAAAATCCCTAAACACGAAATGACATGTGCAACCAACATATATCCGCCATTTTGGCAGATTTCCCCACCTTCGATCTTAACAAAAAAATTCCAACTTGTGTAGTTTGGAACATTTAACTAATATATGAGATAAAAATATTCGTAATCACGTTACGAGCCCCATGAAAAATCCCTAAACACGAAATGACATATGCAACCAACATATATCCCCCATTTTGGCAGATTTCCCCACCGTCGAACTTAACAAAAAAATTCCTACTTATGTAGTTTGGACTATTTAACTAAGATTTGAAGTAAAAATATTCGTAATCCCGTTACGAGCCCCATGAAAAATCCCTAAACAGGAAATGACATATGCAACGAACATATATCCGCCATTTTGGCAGATTTCCCCACCTTCGATCTTAACAAAAAAATTCATACTAGTGTAGTTTGGACAATTTAACTAATCATTGAAGTAAAAAAGTTCGTAATCCCATCACGAGCCCCATGAAAAATCCCTAAACACGAAATGACATGTGCAACCAACATATATCCGCCATTTTGGCAGATTTCCCCACATTCGATCTTAACAAAAAAATTCATACTAGTGTAGTTAGGTCTATTTAACTAATATTTGAAATGAAAAAGTTCATAATCCCATTACGAACCCCATGAAAAATCCCTAAACACGAAATGACATGTGCAACCAACATATATCCGCCATTTTGGCAGACTTCCTCACCTCCCATTTTAACAAAAATATTCCTACTTGTGTAGCTTGGACTATTTAACTAATTTCTGAATTAAAAAAGTTCGAAATCCCATTACGAGTCCCATGAAAAATACCTAAACACGAAATGACATATGCAACCAACATATATCCGCCATTTTGGCAGATTTCCCCACCTTCGATCTTAACAAAAACATTCCTACTTATGTAGTTTGGACTATTTAACTAAGATTTGAAGTAAAAATATTCGTAATCCCGTTACGAGCCCCATGAGAAATCCCTAAACACGAAATGACATATGCAACGAACATATATCCGACATTTTGGCAGATTTTCCCACCTTCGATCTTAACAAAAAAATTCATACTAGTGTAGTTTGGACTATTTAACTAATCTTTGAAATAAAAAATTTCGTAATCCCATCACGAGCCCCATGAAAAATCCCTAAACACGAAATGACACGTGCAACCAACATATATCCGCCATTTTGGCAGATTTCCCCACCTTCGATCTTAACAAAAAAATTCCAACTTGTGTAGTTTGGACTATTTAACTAATATTTGAAATAAATAAGTTCGTAATCCCATTACGAGCCCCATGAAAAATCCCTAAACACGAAATGACATATGCAACGAACATATATCCGCCATTTTGGCAGATTTCCTCACCTCCCATTTTAACAAAAATATTCCTACTTGTGTAGTTTGGACTATTTAACTAATATCTGAAATAAAAAAGTTCGTAATCCCATTACGAGCCCCATGAAAAATCCCTAAACACGAAATGACATGTGCAACCAACATATATCCGCCATTTTGGCAGATTTCCCCACCTTCGATCTTAACAAAAAAATTCCAACTTGTGTAGTTTGCACCATTTAACTAATATATGCAATAAAAATATTCGTAATCCCGTTACGAGCCCCATGAAAAATCCCTAAACACGAAATGACATGTCCAACCAACATATATCCGCCATTTTGGCAGATTTCCCCACCTTCGATCTTAACAAAAAAATTCCAGATTGTGTAGGTTGGACTATTTAACTAATATCTCAAATAAAAAAGTTCGTAATCCAATTACGAGCCCCATGAAAAATCCCTAAACACGAAATGACATATGCAACGAACATATATCCCCCATTTTGGCAGATTTCCCCACCGTCGAACTTAACAAAAAAATTCCTACTTTTGTAGTTTGGACTATTTAACTAATCTTGTGAATAAAAAAGTTCGTAATCCCATTACGAGCCCCATGAAAAATCCCTAAACACGAAATGACATATGCAACGAACATATATCCCCCATTTTGGCATTTTTCCTCCCCTCCCATTTTAACAAAAAAATTCCTACTTTTGTAGTTTGGACTATTTAACTAATCTTGTAAATAAAAAAGTTCGTAATCCCATTACGAGCCCCATGAAAAATCCCTAAACACGAAATGACATATGCAACCAACATATATCCGCCATTTTGACAGATTTCCCCACCTTCGATCTTAACAAGAACATTCCTACTTATGTAGTTTGGACTATTTAACTAAGATTTGAAGTAAAAATATTCGTAATCCCGTTACGAGCCCCATGAAAAGTCCCTAAACACGAAATGACATATGCAACGAACATATATCCGCCATTTTGGCAGATTTCCCCACCTTCGATCTTAACAAAAAAATTAATACTAGTGTAGTTAGGTCTATTTAACTAATATTTGAAATGAAAAAGTTCATAATCCCATTACGAACCCCATGAAAAATCCCTAAACACGAAATGACATGTGCAACCAACATATATCCGCCATTTTGGCAGACTTCCTCACCTCCCATTTTAACAAAAATATTCCTACTTGTGTAGCTTGGACTATTTAACTAATTTCTGAATTAAAAAAGTTCGAAATCCCATTACGAGCCCCATGAAAAATCCCTAAACACGAAATGACATGTGCAACCAACATATATCCGCCATTTTGGCAGATTTCCCCACCTTCGATCTTAACAAAAAAATTCCAACTTGTGTAGTTTGGAACATTTAACTAATATATGAGATAAAAATATTCGTAATCACGTTACGAGCCCCATGAAAAATCCCTAAACACGAAATGACATATGCAACCAACATATATCCCCCATTTTGGCAGATTTCCCCACCGTCGAACTTAACAAAAAAATTCCTACTTATGTAGTTTGGACTATTTAACTAAGATTTGAAGTAAAAATATTCGTAATCCCGTTACGAGCCCCATGAAAAATCCTTAAACACGAAATGAAATATGCAACGAACATATATCCCCCATTTTGGCAGATTTCCCCACCGTCGAACTTAACAAAAAAATTCCTACTTTTGTAGTTTGGACTATTTAACTAATCTTGTAAATAAAAAAGTTCGTAATCCCATTACGAGCCCCATGAAAAATCCCTAAACACGAAATGACATATGCAACCAACATATATCCGCCATTTTGACAGATTTCCCCACCTTCGATCTTAACAAGAACATTCCTACTTATGTAGTTTGGACTATTTAACTAAGATTTGAAGTAAAAATATTCGTAATCCCGTTACGAGCCCCATGAAAAATCCCTAAACACGAAATGTCATATGCAATGAACATATATCCGCCATTTTGGCAGATTTCCCCACCTTCGATCTTAACAAAAAAATTAATACTAGTGTAGTTAGGTCTATTTAACTAATATTTGAAATGAAAAAGTTCATAATCCCATTACGAACCCCATGAAAAATCCCTAAACACGAAATGACATGTGCAACCAACATATATCCGCCATTTTGGCAGACTTCCTCACCTCCCATTTTAACAAAAATATTCCTACTTGTGTAGCTTGGACTATTTAACTAATTTCTGAATTAAAAAAGTTCGAAATCCCATTACGAGCCCCATGAAAAATCCCTAAACACGAAATGACATGTGCAACCAACATATATCCGCCATTTTGGCAGATTTCCCCACCTTCGATCTTAACAAAAAAATTCCAACTTGTGTAGTTTGGAACATTTAACTAATATATGAGATAAAAATATTCGTAATCACGTTACGAGCCCCATGAAAAATCCCTAAACACGAAATGACATATGCAACCAACATATATCCCCCATTTTGGCAGATTTCCCCACCGTCGAACTTAACAAAAAAATTCCTACTTATGTAGTTTGGACTATTTAACTAAGATTTGAAGTAAAAATATTCGTAATCCCGTTACGAGCCCCATGAAAAATCCCTAAACAGGAAATGACATATGCAACGAACATATATCCGCCATTTTGGCAGATTTCCCCACCTTCGATCTTAACAAAAAAATTCATACTAGTGTAGTTTGGACAATTTAACTAATCATTGAAGTAAAAAAGTTCGTAATCCCATCACGAGCCCCATGAAAAATCCCTAAACACGAAATGACATGTGCAACCAACATATATCCGCCATTTTGGCAGATTTCCCCACATTCGATCTTAACAAAAAAATTCATACTAGTGTAGTTAGGTCTATTTAACTAATATTTGAAATGAAAAAGTTCATAATCCCATTACGAACCCCATGAAAAATCCCTAAACACGAAATGACATGTGCAACCAACATATATCCGCCATTTTGGCAGACTTCCTCACCTCCCATTTTAACAAAAATATTCCTACTTGTGTAGCTTGGACTATTTAACTAATTTCTGAATTAAAAAAGTTCGAAATCCCATTACGAGCCCCATGAAAAATACCTAAACACGAAATGACATATGCAACCAACATATATCCGCCATTTTGGCAGATTTCCCCACCTTCGATCTTAACAAAAACATTCCTACTTATGTAGTTTGGACTATTTAACTAAGATTTGAAGTAAAAATATTCGTAATCCCGTTACGAGCCCCATGAGAAATCCCTAAACACGAAATGACATATGCAACGAACATATATCCGACATTTTGGCAGATTTTCCCACCTTCGATCTTAACAAAAAAATTCATACTAGTGTAGTTTGGACTATTTAACTAATCTTTGAAATAAAAAATTTCGTAATCCCATCACGAGCCCCATGAAAAATCCCTAAACACGAAATGACACGTGCAACCAACATATATCCGCCATTTTGGCAGATTTCCCCACCTTCGATCTTAACAAAAAAATTCCAACTTGTGTAGTTTGGACTATTTAACTAATATTTGAAATAAATAAGTTCGTAATCCCATTACGAGCCCCATGAAAAATCCCTAAACACGAAATGACATATGCAACGAACATATATCCGCCATTTTGGCAGATTTCCTCACCTCCCATTTTAACAAAAATATTCCTACTTGTGTAGTTTGGACTATTTAACTAATATCTGAAATAAAAAAGTTCGTAATCCCATTACGAGCCGCATGAAAAATCCCTAAACACGAAATGACATGTGCAACCAACATATATCCGCCATTTTGGCAGATTTCCCCACCTTCGATCTTAACAAAAAAATTCCAACTTGTGTAGTTTGGACCATTTAACTAATATATGCAATAAAAATATTCGTAATCCCGTTACGAGCCCCATGAAAAATCCCTAAACACGAAATGACATGTCCAACCAACATATATCCGCCATTTTGGCAGATTTCCCCACCTTCGATCTTAACAAAAAAATTCCAGATTGTGTAGGTTGGACTATTTAACTAATATCTCAAATAAAAAAGTTCGTAATCCCATTACGAGCCCCATGAAAAATCCCTAAACACGAAATGACATATGCAACGAACATATATCCCCCATTTTGGCAGATTTCCCCACCGTCGAACTTAACAAAAAAATTCCTACTTTTGTAGTTTGGACTATTTAACTAATCTTGTGAATAAAAAAGTTCGTAATCCCATTACGAGCCCCATGAAAAATCCCTAAACACGAAATGACATATGCAACCAACATAAATCCGCCATTTTGACAGATTTCCCCACCTTCGATCTTAACAAGAACATTCCTACTTATGTAGTTTGGACTATTTAACTAAGATTTGAAGTAAAAATATTCGTAATCCCGTTACGAGGTCCCATGAAAAATCCCTAAACACGAAATGACATGTGCAACCAACATATATCCGCCATTTTGGCAGATTTCCCCACATTCGATCTTAACAAAAAAATTCATACTAGTGTAGTTAGGTCTATTTAACTAATATTTGAAATGAAAAAGTTCATAATCCCATTACGAACCCCATGAAAAATCCCTAAACACGAAATGACATGTGCAACCAACATATATCCGCCATTTTGGCAGACTTCCTCACCTCCCATTTTAACAAAAATATTCCTACTTGTGTAGCTTGGACTATTTAACTAATTTCTGAATTAAAAAAGTTCGAAATCCCATTACGAGCCCCATGAAAAATCCCTAAACACGAAATGACATGTGCAACCAACATATATCCGCCATTTTGGCAGATTTCCCCACCTTCGATCTTAACAAAAAAATTCCAACTTGTGTAGTTTGGAACATTTAACTAATATATGAGATAAAAATATTCGTAATCACGTTACGAGCCCCATGAAAAATCCCTAAACACGAAATAACATATGCAACGAACATATATCCGCCATTTTGGCAGATTTCCTCACCTCCCATTTTAACAAAAATATTCCTACTTGTGTAGTTTGGACTATTTAACTAATATCTGAAATAAAAAAGTTCGTAATCCCATTACGAGCCCCATGAAAAATCCCTAAACACGAAATGACATGTGCAACCAACATATATCCGCCATTTTGGCAGATTTCCCCACCTTCGATCTTAACAAAAAAATTCCAACTTGTGTAGTTTGGACCATTTAACTAATATATGCAATAAAAATATTCGTAATCCCGTTACGAGCCCCATGAAAAATCCCTAAACACGAAATGACATGTCCAACCAACATATATCCGCCATTTTGGCAGATTTCCCCACCTTCGATCTTAACAAAAAAATTCCAGATTGTGTAGGTTGGACTATTTAACTAATATCTCAAATAAAAAAGTTCGTAATCCCATTACGAGCCCCATGAAAAATCCCTAAACACGAAATGACATATGCAACGAACATATATCCCCCATTTTGGCAGATTTCCCCACCGTCGAACTTAACAAAAAAATTCCTACTTTTGTAGTTTGGACTATTTAACTAATCTTGTGAATAAAAAAGTTCGTAATCCCATTACGAGCCCCATGAAAAATCCCTAAACACGAAATGACATATGCAACCAACATAAATCCGCCATTTTGACAGATTTCCCCACCTTCGATCTTAACAAGAACATTCCTACTTATGTAGTTTGGACTATTTAACTAAGATTTGAAGTAAAAATATTCGTAATCCCGTTACGAGGTCCCATGAAAAATCCCTAAACACGAAATGACATGTGCAACCAACATATATCCGCCATTTTGGCAGATTTCCCCACATTCGATCTTAACAAAAAAATTCATACTAGTGTAGTTAGGTCTATTTAACTAATATTTGAAATGAAAAAGTTCATAATCCCATTACGAACCCCATGAAAAATCCCTAAACACGAAATGACATGTGCAACCAACATATATCCGCCATTTTGGCAGACTTCCTCACCTCCCATTTTAACAAAAATATTCCTACTTGTGTAGCTTGGACTATTTAACTAATTTCTGAATTATAAAAGTTCGAAATCCCATTACGAGCCCCATGAAAAATCCCTAAACACGAAATGACATGTGCAACCAACATATATCCGCCATTTTGGCAGATTTCCCCACCTTCGATCTTAACAAAAAAATTCCAACTTGTGTAGTTTGGAACATTTAACTAATATATGAGATAAAAATATTCGTAATCACGTTACGAGCCCCATGAAAAATCCCTAAACACGAAATGACATATGCAACCAACATATATCCCCCATTTTGGCAGATTTCCCCACCGTCGAACTTAACAAAAAAATTCCTACTTATGTAGTTTGGACTATTTAACTAAGATTTGAAGTAAAAATATTCGTAATCCCGTTACGAGCCCCATGAAAAATCCCTAAACAGGAAATGACATATGCAACGAACATATATCCGCCATTTTGGCAGATTTCCCCACCTTCGATCTTAACAAAAAAATTCATACTAGTGTAGTTTGGACAATTTAACTAATCATTGAAGTAAAAAAGTTCGTAATCCCATCACGAGCCCCATGAAAAATCCCTAAACACGAAATGACATGTGCAACCAACATATATCCGCCATTTTGGCAGATTTCCCCACATTCGATCTTAACAAAAAAATTCATACTAGTGTAGTTTGGACTATTTAACTAATCTTTGAAATAAAAAAATTCGCAATCCCATTACGAGCCCCATGAAAAATCCCTAAACACGAAGTGACATGTGCAACCAACATATATCCGCCATTTTGGCAGATTTCCTCACCTTTGATCTTAACAAAGAAATTCCTACTTATGTAGTTTAGACTATTTAACTAATATATGAAATAAAAAATTTCGTAATCCCGTTACGAGCCCCATGAAAAATCCCTAAACACGAAATGACATGTGCAACCAACATATATCCGCCATTTTGGCAGATTTCCCCACCTTTGCTCTCAACAAAAAAATTCCGACTTGTGTAGTTTGGACTATTTAACTAATATCTGAAATAAAAAAGTTCGTAATCCCATTACGAGCCCCATGAAAAATCCCTAAACACGGAATGACATATGCAACGAACATATATCCGCCATTTTGGCAGATTTCCTCACCTCCCATTTTAACAAAAATATTCCTACTTGTGTAGTTTAGACTATTTAACTAATTTCTGAAATAAAAAAGTCCGAAATCCCGTTACGAGCCCCATGAAAAATCCCTAAACACGAAATAACATATGCAACGAACATATATCCGCCATTTTGGCAGATTTCCTCACCTTTGATCTTAACAAAAAAATTCCTACTTATGTAGTTTGGACTATTTAACTAATATATGAAATAAAAATATTCGTAATCCCGTTACGAGCCCCATGAAAAATCCCTAAACACGAAATGACATGTGCAACCAACATATATCCGCCATTTTGGCAGATTTCCCCACCTTCGATCTTAACAAAAAAATTCCAACTTGTGTAGTTTGGACCATTTAACTAATATATGCAATAAAAATATTCGTAATCCCGTTACGAGCCCCATGAAAAATCCCTAAACACGAAATGACATGTGCAACCAACATATATCCGCCATTTTGGCAGATTTCCCCACCTTCGATCTTAACAAAAAAATTCCAGATTGTGTAGTTTGGACTATTTAACTAATATCTCAAATAAAAAAGTTCGTAATCCCATTACGAGCCCCATGAAAAATCCCTAAACACGAAATGACATATGCAACGAACATATATCCGCCATTTTGGCAGATTTCCTCACCTCCCATTTTAACAAAAATATTCCTACTTGTGTAGTTTGGACTATTTAACTAATTTCTGAAATAAAAAAGTTCGTAATCCCATTACGAGCCCCATGAAAAATCCCTAAACACGAAATGACATATGCAACGAACATATATCCCCAATTTTGGCAGATTTCCCCACCGTCGAACTTAACAAAAAAATTCCTACTTTTGTAGCTTGGACTATTTAACTAATCTTGTAAATAAAAAAGTTCGTCATCCCATTACGAGCCCCATGAAAAATCCCTAAACACGAAATGACATATGCAACCAACATATATCCGCCATTTTGGCAGATTTCCCCACCTTCGATCTTAACAAGAACATTCCTACTTATGTAGTTTGGACTATTTAACTAAGATTTGAAGTAAAAATATTCGTAATCCCGTTACGAGCCCCATGAAAAATCCCTAAACACGAAATGACATATGCAACGAACATATATCCGCCATTTTGGCAGATTTCCCCACCTTCGATCTTAACAAAAAAATTCATACTAGTGTAGTTAGGTCTATTTAACTAATATTTGAAATGAAAAAGTTCATAATCCCATTACGAACCCCATGAAAAATCCCTAAACACGAAATGACATGTGCAACCAACATATATCCGCCATTTTGGCAGATTTCCCCACCTTCGATCTTAACAAAAAAATTCCAACTTGTGTAGTTTGGAACATTTAACTAATATATGAGATAAAAATATTCGTAATCACGTTACGAGCCCCATGAAAAATCCCTAAACACGAAATGACATATGCAACCAACATATATCCCCCATTTTGGCAGATTTCCCCACCGTCGAACTTAACAAAAAAATTCCTACTTATGTAGTTTGGACTATTTAACTAAGATTTGAAGTAAAAATATTCGTAATCCCGTTACGAGCCCCATGAAAAATCCCTAAACACGAAATGACATATGCAACCAACATATATCCGCCATTTTGGCAGATTTCCCCACATTCGATCTTAACAAAAAAATTCATACTAGTGTAGTTTAGACTATTTAACTAATCTTTGAAATAAAAAAATTCGCAATCCCATTACGAGCCCCATGAAAAATCCCTAAACACGAAGTGACATGTGCAACTAACATATATCCGCCATTTTAACAGATTTCCTAACCTTCGATCTTAACAAAAAAATTCCTACTTGTGTAGTTTGGACTATTTAACTAATATCTGAAATAAAAATATTCGTAATCTCATTACGAGCCCCATGAAAAATCCCCAAACACGAAATGAATGTGCAACCAACATATATCCGCCATTTTGGCAGATTTCCTCACCTTTGATCTTAACAAAGAAATTCCTACTTATGTAGTTTAGACTATTTAACTAATATATGAAATAAAAAATTTCGTAATCCCGTTACGAGCCCCATGAAAAATCCCTAAACACGAAATGACATGTGCAACCAACATATATCCGCCATTTTGGCAGATTTCCCCACCTTTGCTCTCAACAAAAAAATTCCGACTTGTGTAGTTTGGACTATTTAACTAATATCTGAAATAAAAAAGTTCGTAATCCCATTACGAGCCCCATGAAAAATCCCTAAACACGGAATGACATATGCAACGAACATATATCCGCCATTTTGGCAGATTTCCTCACCTCCCATTTTAACAAAAATATTCCTACTTGTGTAGTTTAGACTATTTAACTAATTTCTGAAATAAAAAAGTCCGAAATCCCATTACGAGCCCCATGAAAAATCCCTAAACACGAAATAACATATGCAACGAACATATATCCGCCATTTTGGCAGATTTCCTCACCTTTGATCTTAACAAAAAAATTCCTACTTATGTAGTTTGGACTATTTAACTAATATATGAAATAAAAATATTCGTAATCCCGTTACGAGCCCCATGAAAAATCCCTAAACACGAAATGACATGTGCAACCAACATA
This sequence comes from Muscidifurax raptorellus, assembly GCA_020010945.3. Classification (NCBI taxonomy): domain Eukaryota; kingdom Metazoa; phylum Arthropoda; class Insecta; order Hymenoptera; family Pteromalidae; genus Muscidifurax; species Muscidifurax raptorellus. The sequence goes on along the minus strand of CM052080.1, from coordinate 27,957,619 downwards.
TATCCGCCATTTTGGCAGATTTCCCCACCTTCGATCTTAACAAAAAAATTCCAACTTGTGTAGTTTGGACCATTTAACTAATATATGCAATAAAAATATTCGTAATCCCGTTACGAGCCCCATGAAAAATCCCTAAACACGAAATGACATGTGCAACCAACATATATCCGCCATTTTGGCAGATTTCCCCACCTTCGATCTTAACAAAAAAATTCCAGATTGTGTAGTTTGGACTATTTAACTAATATCTCAAATAAAAAAGTTCGTAATCCCATTACGAGCCCCATGAAAAATCCCTAAACACGAAATGACATATGCAACGAACATATATCCGCCATTTTGGCAGATTTCCTCACCTCCCATTTTAACAAAAATATTCCTACTTGTGTAGTTTGGACTATTTAACTAATTTCTGAAATAAAAAAGTTCGTAATCCCATTACGAGCCCCATGAAAAATCCCTAAACACGAAATGACATATGCAACGAACATATATCCCCAATTTTGGCAGATTTCCCCACCGTCGAACTTAACAAAAAAATTCCTACTTTTGTAGCTTGGACTATTTAACTAATCTTGTAAATAAAAAAGTTCGTCATCCCATTACGAGCCCCATGAAAAATCCCTAAACACGAAATGACATATGCATCCAACATATATCCGCCATTTTGGCAGATTTCCCCACCTTCGATCTTAACAAGAACATTCCTACTTATGTAGTTTGGACTATTTAACTAAGATTTGAAGTAAAAATATTCGTAATCCCGTTACGAGCCCCATGAAAAATCCCTAAACACGAAATGACATATGCAACGAACATATATCCGCCATTTTGGCAGATTTCCCCACCTTCGATCTTAACAAAAAAATTCATACTAGTGTAGTTAGGTCTATTTAACTAATATCTGAAATGAAAAAGTTCATAATCCCATTACGAACCCCATGAAAAATCCCTAAACACGAAATGACATGTGCAACCAACATATATCCGCCATTTTGGCAGATTTCCCCACCGTCGAACTTAACAAAAAAATTCCTACTTATGTAGTTTGGACTATTTAACTAAGATTTGAAGTAAAAATATTCGTAATCCCGTTACGAGCCGCATGAAAAATCCCTAAACACGAAATGACATATGCAACGAACATATATCCGCCATTTTGGCAGATTTCCCCACATTCGATCTTAACAAAAAAATTCATACTAGTGTAGTTTGGACTATTTAACTAATCATTGAAGTAAAAAAGTTCGTAATCCCATCACGAGCCCCATGAAAAATCCCTAAACACGAAATGACATGTGCAACCAACATATATCCGCCATTTTGGCAGATTTTCCCACCTTCGATCTTAACAAAAAAATTCCAACTTGTGTAGTTTGGACTATTTAACTAATATCTGAAATAAAAAAGTTCGTAATCCCATTACGAGCCCCATGAAAAATCCCTAACCACGAAATGACATATGCAACCAACATATATCCGCCATTTTGGCAGATTTCCCCACCTTCGATCTTAACAAAAAAATTCATACTAGTGTAGTTTAGACTATTTAACTAATCTTTGAAATAAAAAAATTCGCAATCCCATTACGAGCCCCATGAAAAATCCCTAAACACGAAATGAATGTGCAACCAACATATATCCGCCATTTTGGCAGATTTCCTCACCTTTGATCTTAACAAAGAAATTCCTACTTATGTAGTTTGGACTATTTAACTAATATATGAAATAAAAAATTTCGTAATCCCGTTACGAGCCCCATGAAAAATCCCTAAACACGAAATGACATGTGCAACCAACATATATCCGCCATTTTGGCAGATTTCCCCACCTTCGCTCTCAACAAAAAAATTCCGACTTGTGTAGTTTGGACTATTTAACTAATATCTGAAATAAAAAAGTTCGTAATCCCATTACGAGCCCCATGAAAAATCCCTAAACACGAAATGACATATGCAACGAACATATATCCGCCATTTTGGCAGATTTCCTCACCTCCCATTTTAACAAAAATATTCCTACTTGTGTAGTTTAGACTATTTAACTAATTTCTGAAATAAAAAAGTCCGAAATCCCATTACGAGCCCCATGAAAAATCCCTAAACACGAAATAACATATGCAACGAACATATATCCGCCATTTTGGCAGATTTCCTCACCTTTGATCTTAACAAAAAAATTCCTACTTATGTAGTTTGGACTATTTAACTAATATATGAAATAAAAATATTCGTAATCCCGTTACGAGCCCCATGAAAAATCCCTAAACACGAAATGACATGTGCAACCAACATTTATCCGCCATTTTGGCAGATTTCCCCACCTTCGATCTTAACAAAAAAATTCCAACTTGTGTAGTTTGGACTATTTAACTAATATCTGAAATAAAAAAGTTCGTAATCCCATTACGAGCCCCATGAAAAATCCCTAAACACGAAATGACATATGCAACGAACATATATCCGCCATTTTGGCAGATTTCCTCACCTCCCATTTTAACAAAAATATTCCTACTTGTGTAGTTTAGACTATTTAACTAATTTCTGAAATAAAAAAGTCCGAAATCCCATTACGAGCCCCATGAAAAATCCCTAAACACGAAATAACATATGCAACGAACATATATCCGCCATTTTGGCAGATTTCCTCACCTTTGATCTTAACAAAAAAATTCCTACTTATGTAGTTTGGACTATTTAACTAATATATGAAATAAAAATATTCGTAATCCCGTTACGAGCCCCATGAAAAATCCCTAAACACGAAATGATATGTGCAACGAACATATATCCGCCATTTTGGCAGATTTCCCCACCTTCGATCTTAACAAAAAAATTCCAACTTGTGTAGTTTGGACTATTTAACTAATATCTGAAATAAAAAAGTTCGTAATCCCATTACGAGCCCCATGAAAAATCCCTAAACACGAAATGACATATGCAACGAACATATATCCGACATTTTGGCAGATTTCCTCACCTCCCATTTTAACAAAAATATTCCTACTTCTGTAGTTTGGACTATTTAACTAATTTCTGAAATAAAAAAGTCCGAAATCCCATTACGAGCCCTATGAAAAATCCCTAAACACGAAATGACATATGCATCCAACATATATCCGCCATTTTGGCAGATTTCCCCACCTTCGATCTTAACAAGAACATTCCTACTTATGTAGTTTGGACTATTTAACTAAGATTTGAAGTAAAAATATTCGTAATCCCGTTACGAGCCCCATGAAAAATCCCTAAACACGAAATGACATATGCAACGAACATATATCCGCCATTTTGGCAGATTTCCCCACCTTCGATCTTAACAAAAAAATTCATACTAGTGTAGTTAGGTCTATTTAACTAATATCTGAAATGAAAAAGTTCATAATCCCATTACGAACCCCATGAAAAATCCCTAAACACGAAATGACATGTGCAACCAACATATATCCGCCATTTTGGCAGATTTCCCCACCGTCGAACTTAACAAAAAAATTCCTACTTATGTAGTTTGGACTATTTAACTAAGATTTGAAGTAAAAATATTCGTAATCCCGTTACGAGCCGCATGAAAAATCCCTAAACACGAAATGACATATGCAACGAACATATATCCGCCATTTTGGCAGATTTCCCCACATTCGATCTTAACAAAAAAATTCATACTAGTGTAGTTTGGACTATTTAACTAATCATTGAAGTAAAAAAGTTCGTAATCCCATCACGAGCCCCATGAAAAATCCCTAAACACGAAATGACATGTGCAACCAACATATATCCGCCATTTTGGCAGATTTTCCCACCTTCGATCTTAACAAAAAAATTCCAACTTGTGTAGTTTGGACTATTTAACTAATATCTGAAATAAAAAAGTTCGTAATCCCATTACGAGCCCCATGAAAAATCCCTAACCACGAAATGACATATGCAACCAACATATATCCGCCATTTTGGCAGATTTCCCCACCTTCGATCTTAACAAAAAAATTCATACTAGTGTAGTTTAGACTATTTAACTAATCTTTGAAATAAAAAAATTCGCAATCCCATTACGAGCCCCATGAAAAATCCCTAAACACGAAATGAATGTGCAACCAACATATATCCGCCATTTTGGCAGATTTCCTCACCTTTGATCTTAACAAAGAAATTCCTACTTATGTAGTTTGGACTATTTAACTAATATATGAAATAAAAAATTTCGTAATCCCGTTACGAGCCCCATGAAAAATCCCTAAACACGAAATGACATGTGCAACCAACATATATCCGCCATTTTGGCAGATTTCCCCACCTTCGCTCTCAACAAAAAAATTCCGACTTGTGTAGTTTGGACTATTTAACTAATATCTGAAATAAAAAAGTTCGTAATCCCATTACGAGCCCCATGAAAAATCCCTAAACACGAAATGACATATGCAACGAACATATATCCGCCATTTTGGCAGATTTCCTCACCTCCCATTTTAACAAAAATATTCCTACTTGTGTAGTTTAGACTATTTAACTAATTTCTGAAATAAAAAAGTCCGAAATCCCATTACGAGCCCCATGAAAAATCCCTAAACACGAAATAACATATGCAACGAACATATATCCGCCATTTTGGCAGATTTCCTCACCTTTGATCTTAACAAAAAAATTCCTACTTATGTAGTTTGGACTATTTAACTAATATATGAAATAAAAATATTCGTAATCCCGTTACGAGCCCCATGAAAAATCCCTAAACACGAAATGACATGTGCAACCAACATTTATCCGCCATTTTGGCAGATTTCCCCACCTTCGATCTTAACAAAAAAATTCCAACTTGTGTAGTTTGGACTATTTAACTAATATCTGAAATAAAAAAGTTCGTAATCCCATTACGAGCCCCATGAAAAATCCCTAAACACGAAATGACATATGCAACGAACATATATCCGCCATTTTGGCAGATTTCCTCACCTCCCATTTTAACAAAAATATTCCTACTTGTGTAGTTTAGACTATTTAACTAATTTCTGAAATAAAAAAGTCCGAAATCCCATTACGAGCCCCATGAAAAATCCCTAAACACGAAATAACATATGCAACGAACATATATCCGCCATTTTGGCAGATTTCCTCACCTTTGATCTTAACAAAAAAATTCCTACTTATGTAGTTTGGACTATTTAACTAATATATGAAATAAAAATATTCGTAATCCCGTTACGAGCCCCATGAAAAATCCCTAAACACGAAATGATATGTGCAACGAACATATATCCGCCATTTTGGCAGATTTCCCCACCTTCGATCTTAACAAAAAAATTCCAACTTGTGTAGTTTGGACTATTTAACTAATATCTGAAATAAAAAAGTTCGTAATCCCATTACGAGCCCCATGAAAAATCCCTAAACACGAAATGACATATGCAACGAACATATATCCGACATTTTGGCAGATTTCCTCACCTCCCATTTTAACAAAAATATTCCTACTTCTGTAGTTTGGACTATTTAACTAATTTCTGAAATAAAAAAGTCCGAAATCCCATTACGAGCCCTATGAAAAATCCCTAAACACGAAATAACATATGCAACGAACATATATCCGCCATTTTGGCAGATTTCCCCGCCTTCGATCTTAACAAAAAAATTCCAACTTGTGTAGTTTGGACCATTTAACTAATATATGCAATAAAAATATTCGTAATCCCGTTACGAGCCCCATGAAAAATCCCTAAACACGAAATGACATGTGCAACCAACATATATCCGCCATTTTGGCAGATTACCCACCTTCGATCTTAACAAAAAAATTCCAGATTGTGTAGTTTGGACTATTTAACTAATATCTTGTAACAACCCACCCATAGGCTCTCTCGCGACAAGCCCCAAACACCGCGCCGCTAGTACCGTGCACCGACGCTAGGTGGCCACGCTCCTCCGGCGCGCTGCCCGCTAACAAAGCAGCACCGCGCGGGGCATATAAAGAGGCCGGCCGGGACGGCCAAGACACCTCCCCCAACGGTCCTCACCGACCAAAGAAAGCCGAGCTTAGGCAAGTGCAAGTATTAGTCGAGCGAGGAATAAACCGTTCTTTTTTGTTTAAATAATTACCAGCGTAATTATTTCGCCCTTCCCTCACCTTTCACCTCCTCTAATCCCACGCCCATGAGAGAGAGTGGGAGAGAGGCTGACCGGGCCGAGTTGGAGCTGCTCCACGGTTACTTGGCCACAGCCAACCGGCGCATCACCCTCCTGGAACGACTACAGCATAGAACCAATCCAGCCGACGCCACCACCCAGACTGAGTGCCCTCACCAGGACAACGGCACCCAGACCGACGACCAGCAGGCCTCACCGCTCGCTCTCACCAACACTGCGGACTCACCTTCACCGGATGACGGAGCGCTCTGTGCAGAGTGGCCAGAGCACCTCAAGCTGATCGACCTCCCGAGCCGCCAGACCTCGCCGGACCTCCGAGAACTCCTGAAGTCGTCTACTCCCCGGCTCGAGATCATCTCGCGGAAGATCGGGGCCAAGAGAGCGGCGAAGCCAACTCCTCCGCTCAAACGAAAGTCCACCGCTCCTCCGCCACGAGGCAAGCCCAAGTTGATTCGCATCGCTCCCGTGGTACCTCCCCTCCTCCTGGCGGTACGGAAGACGGCTCCGAAGCCAGCGGCTGACGAGCAAGTCGACCTGACGCTCGACGACTAAGACGCTTCGCGTCCTCTAGTCATTTTTGTGTGGTCGGTTCCTTCATTGGGGCTGGCCCGCAACAAAAGAAAGATAAGTTTCCCCTTTTCCCCATTAGCTGTGGTGAGTTCTCACCGGGTTGGGCGGCCCTCCCTCGTCCAGGCTCTCTCACAGAGCCGACCTAGAGAGGTCCGAGCAGTGTCCGCTCTCTAGGCAACTGGAAGCACCGTCGAGGGATTCAGTCCAGCAGCGACTGCACCGAGGGCGCCTCAGCGGGCGCTCACTGCCCATGCAGAAACGAGCACAGCAGCAGCCGACAAAGGACTCATCCAGGGCGCCTCAACGGGCGCTCCCTGATCAGCGAACCGGCACAAGGGGATCACTTCGCTTCTCCTACCCCTTTCCCTGCCCAGGAGCAGGAAGGATTAAGCAGGTCCAACCGGCCTCAGCAGGCTTCCCCGCGCCATCGAGCGCCCTCTCTTCCTCCTATCAGGCCCGCTTATATCAATCTCAAATAAAAAAGTTCGTAATCCCATTACGAGCCCCATGAAAAATCCCTAAACGCGAAATGACATATGCAACGAACATATATCCGCCATTTTGGCAGATTTCCTCACCTCCCATTTTAACAAAAATATTCCTACTTGTGTAGTTTGGACTATTTAACTAATTTCTGAAATAAAAAAGTTCGTAATCCCATTACGAGCCCCATGAAAAATCCCTAAACACGAAATGACATATGCAACGAACATATATCCCCCATTTTGGCAGATTTCCCCACCGTCGAACTTAACAAAAAAATTCCTACTTTTGTAGTTTGGACTATTTAACTAATCTTGTAAATAAAAAAGTTCGTAATCCCATTACGAGCCCCATGAAAAATCCCTAAACACGAAATGATATGTGCAACGAACATATATCCGCCATTTTGGCAGATTTCCTCACCTTCGATCTTAACAAAAAAATTCCAACTTGTGTAGTTTGGACTATTTAACTAATATCTGAAATAAAAAAGTTCGTAATCCCATTACGAGCCCCATGAAAAATCCCTAAACACGCAATGACATATGCAACGAACATATATGCGCCATTTTGGCAGATTTCCTCACCTCCCATTTTAACAAAAATATTCCTACTTGTGTAGTTTAGACTATTTAACTAATTTATGAAATAAAAAAGTCCGAAATCCCATTACGAGCCCCATGAAAAATCCCTAAACACGAAATAACATATGCAACGAACATATATCCGCCATTTTGGCAGATTTCCACACCTTTGATCTTAACAAAAAAATTCCTACTTATGTAGTTTGGACTATTTAACTAATATATGAAATAAAAATATTCGTAATCCCGTTACGAGCCCCATGAAAAATCCCTAAACACGAAATGATATGTGCAACGAACATATATCCGCCATTTTGGCAGATTTCCCCACCTTCGATCTTAACAAAAAAATTCCAACTTGTGTAGTTTGGACTATTTAACTAATATCTGAAATAAAAAAGTTCGTAATCCCATTACGAGCCCCATGAAAAATCCCTAAACACGAAATGACATATGCAACGAACATATATCCGCCATTTTGGCAGATTTCCTCACCTCCCATTTTAACAAAAATATTCCTACTTGTGTAGTTTGGACTATTTAACTAATTTCTGAAATAAAAAAGTCGGAAATCCCATTACGAGCCCCATGAAAAATCCCTAAACACGAAATGACATGTGCAACCAACATATATCCGCCATTTTGGCAGATTTCCCCACCTTCGATCTTAAAAAAAAATTCCAACTTGTGTAGTTTGGACTATTTAACTAATATCTGAAATAAAAAAGTTCGTAATCCCATTACGAGCCCCATGAAAAATCCCTAAACACGAAATGACATATGCAACCAACATATATCCGCCATTTTGGCAGATTTCCCCACGTTCGATCTTAACAAAAAAATTTGTACTAGTGTAGTTTGGACTATTTAACTAATATCTGAAATGAAAAAGTTCGTAATCCCATTACGAGCCACATGAAAAATCCCTAAACACGAAATGACATATGCAACCAACATATATCCGCCATTTTGGCAGATTTCCTCACCTCCCATTTTAACAAAAATATTCCTACTTGTGTAGTTTGGACTATTTAACTAATTTCTGAAATAAAAAAGTCCGAAATCCCATTACGAGCCCCATGAAAAATCCCTAAACACGAAATGACATGTGCAACCAACATATATCCGCCATTTTGGCAGATTTCCCCACCTTCGATCTTAAAAAAAAATTCCAACTTGTGTAGTTTGGACTATTTAACTAATATCTGAAATAAAAAAGTTCGTAATCCCATTACGAGCCCCATGAAAAATCCCTAAACACGAAATGACATATGCAACCAACATATATCCGCCATTTTGGCAGATTTCCCCACGTTCGATCTTAACAAAAAAATTTGTACTAGTGTAGTTTGGACTATTTAACTAATATCTGAAATGAAAAAGTTCGTAATCCCATTACGAGCCACATGAAAAATCCCTAAACACGAAATGACATGTGCAACCAACATATATCCGCCATTTTAACAGATTTCCTCACCTTTGATCTTAACAAAAAAATTCCTACTTATGTAGTTTGGACCATTTAACTAATATATGAAATAAAAAAGTTCGTAATCCCATTACGAGCCCCATGAAAAATCCCTAAACACGAAATGACATGTGCAACCAACATATATCCGCCATTTTGGCAGATTTTCCCACCTTCGATCTTAACAAAAAAATTCCAACTTGTGTAGTTTGGACTATTTAACTAATATCTGAAATAAAAAAGTTCGTAATCCCATTACGAGCCCCATGAAAAATCCCTAAACACGAAATGAGATATGCAACCAACATATATCCGCCATTTTGGCAGATTTCCCCACCTTCGATCTTAACAAAAAAATTCATACTAGTGTAGTTTGGACTATTTAACTAATATCTGAAATGAAAAAGTTCGTAATCCCATTACGAGCCACATGAAAAATCCCTAAACACGAAATGACATATGCAACCAACATATATCCGCCATTTTGGCAGATTTCCTCACCTCCCATTTTAACAAAAATATTCCTACTTGTGTAGTTTGGACTATTTAACTAATTTCTGAAATAAAAAAGTCCGAAATCCCATTACGAGCCCCATGAAAAATCCCTAAACACGAAATGACATGTGCAACCAACATATATCCGCCATTTTGGCAGATTTCCCCACCTTCGATCTTAAAAAAAAATTCCAACTTGTGTAGTTTGGACTATTTAACTAATATCTGAAATAAAAAAGTTCGTAATCCCATTACGAGCCCCATGAAAAATCCCTAAACACGAAATGACATATGCAACCAACATATATCCGCCATTTTGGCAGATTTCCCCACCTTCGATCTTAACAAAAAAATTCATACTAGTGTAGTTTGGACTATTTAACTAATCCTTGAAATAAAATTTCGCAATCCCATTACGAGCCCCATGAAAAATCCCTAAACACGAAGTGACATGTGCAACCAACATATATCCGCCATTTTAACAGATTTCCTAACCTTCGATCTTAAGAAAAAAATTCCTACTTGTGTAGTTTGGACTATTTAACTAATATCTGAAATAAAAATATTCGTAATCCCATTACGAGCCCCATGAAAAATCCCTAAACACGAAATGACATATGCAACGAACATATATCCCCCATTTTGGCAGATTTCCCCACCGTCGATCTTAACAAGAGCATTCCTACTTATGTAGTTTGGACTATTTAACTAAGATTTGAAGTAAAAATATTCGTAATCCCGTTACGAGCCCCATGAAAAATCCCTAAACACGAAATGACATATGCAACGAACATATATCCGCCATTTTGGCAGATTTCCCCACGTTCGATCTTAACAAAAAAATTCCTACCTTTGTAGTTTGGACTATTTAACTAATCTTGTAAATAAAAAAGTTCGTAATCCCATTACGAGCTCCATGAAAAATCCCTAAACACGAAATGACATATGCAACCAACATATATCCGCCATTTTGGCAGATTTCCCCACCTTCGATCTTAACAAGAGCATTCCTACTTATGTAGTTTGGACTATTTAACTAAGATTTGAAGTAAAAATATTCGTAATCCCGTTACGAGCCCCATGAAAAATCCCTAAACACGAAATGACATATGCAACGAACATATATCCGCCATTTTGGCAGATTTCCCCACCTTCGATCTTAACGAAAAAATTCATACTAGTGTAGTTAGGTCTATTTAACTAATATTTGAAATGAAAAAGTTCATAATCCCATTACGTACCCCATGAAAAATCCCTAAACACGAAATGACATGTGCAACCAACATATATCCGCCATTTTGGCAGACTTCCTCACCTCCCATTGTAACAAAAATATTCCTACTTGTTTAGCTTGGACTATTTAACTAATTTCTGAATTAAAAAAGTTCGAAATCCCATTACGAGCCCCATGAAAAATCCCTAAACACGAAATGACATATGCAACCAACATATATCCGCCATTTTGGCAGATTTCCCCACGTTCGATCTTAACAAAAAAATTCCTACCTTTGTAGTTTGGACTATTTAACTAATCTTGTAAATAAAAAAGTTCGTAATCCCATTACGAGCCCCATGAAAAATCCCTAAACACGAAATGACATGCGCAACCAACATATATCCCCCATTTTGGCAGATTTCCCCACCGTCGAACTTAACAAAAAAATTCCTACCTTTGTAGTTTGGACTATTTAACTAATCTTGTAAATAAAAAAGTTCGTAATCCCATTACGAGCTCCATGAAAAATCCCTAAACACGAAATGACATATGCAACCAACATATATCCGCCATTTTGGCAGATTTCCCCACCTTCGATCTTAACAAGAGCATTCCTACTTATGTAGTTTGGACTATTTAACTAAGATTTGAAGTAAAAATATTCGTAATCCCGTTACGAGCCCCATGAAAAATCCCTAAACACGAAATGACATGTGCAACCAACATATATCCGCCATTTTGGCAGACTTCCTCACCTCCCATTGTAACAAAAATATTCCTACTTGTTTAGCTTGGACTATTTAACTAATTTCTGAATTAAAAAAGTTCGAAATCCCATTACGAGCCCCATGAAAAATCCCTAAACACGAAATGACATATGCAACCAACATATATCCGCCATTTTGGCAGATTTCCCCACCTTCGATCTTAACAAAAAAATTCCAACTTGTGTAGTTTGGACCATTTAACTAATATATGAAATAAAAATATTCGTAATCACGTTACGAGCCCCATGAAAAATCCCTAAACACGAAATGACATATGCAACCAACATATATCCCCCATTTTGGCAGATTTCCCCACCGTCGAACTTAACAAAAAAATTCCTACTTATGTAGTTTGGACTATTTAACTAAGATTTGAAGTAAAAATATTCGTAATCCCGTTACGAGCCCCATGAAAAATCCCTAAACACGAAATGACATATGCAACGAACATATATCCGCCATTTTGGCAGATTTCCCCACCTTCGATCTTAACAAAAAAATTCATACTAGTGTAGTTTGGACTATTTAACTAATCATTGAAGTAAAAAAGTTCGTAATCCCATCACGAGCCCCATGAAAAATCCCTAAACACGAAATGACATATGCAACCAACATATATCCGCCATTTTGGCAGATTTCCCCACCTTCGATCTTAACAAAAAAATTCCAACTTGTGTAGTTTGGACTATTTAACTAATATCTGAAATAAAAAAGTTCGTAATCCCATTACGAGCCCCATGAAAAATCCCTAAACACGAAATGACATATGCAACGAACATATATCCCCCATTTTGGCAGATTTCCCCACCGTCGAACTTAACAAAAAAATTCCTACTTTTGTAGCTTGGACTATTTAACTAATCTTGTAAATAAAAAAGTTCGTAATCCCATTACGAGCCCCATGAAAAATCCCTAAACACGAAATGAATGTGCAACCAACATATATCCGCCATTTTGGCAGACTTCCTCACCTCCCATTGTAACAAAAATATTCCTACTTGTGTAGCTTGGACTATTTAACTAATTTCTGAATTAAAAAAGTTCGAAATCCCATTACGAGCCCCATGAAAAATCCCTAAACACGAAATGACATATGCAACCAACATATATCCGCCATTTTGGCAGATTTCCCCACCTTCGATCTTAACAGAAAAATTCCAACTTGTGTAGTTTGGACTATTTAACTAATATTTGGAATAAATAAGTTCGTAATCCCATTACGAGCCCCATGAAAAATCCCTAAACACGAAATGACATATGCAACGAACATATATCCGCCATTTTGGCAGATTTCCCCACCTTCGATCTTAACAAAAAAATTCCAACTTGTGTAGTTTGGACTATTTAACTAATATTTGAAATAAATAAGTTCGTAGTCCCATTACGAGCCCCATGAAAAATCCCTAAACACGAAATGACATATGCAACGAACATATATCCGCCATTTTGGCAGATTTCCCCACCTTCGATCTTAACGAAAAAATTCATACTAGTGTAGTTAGGTCTATTTAACTAATATTTGAAATGAAAAAGTTCATAATCCCATTACGAACCCCATGAAAAATCCCTAAACACGAAATGACATGTGCAACCAACATATATCCGCCATTTTGGCAGACTTCCTCACCTCCCATTGTAACAAAAATATTCCTACTTGTGTAGCTTGGACTATTTAACTAATTTCTGAATTAAAAAAGTTCGAAATCCCATTACGAGCCCCATGAAAAATCCCTAAACACGAAATGACATATGCAACCAACATATATCCGCCATTTTGGCAGATTTCCCCACCTTCGATCTTAACAGAAAAATTCCAACTTGTGTAGTTTGGACCATTTAACTAAAATATGAAATAAAAATATTCGTAATCACGTTACGAGCCCCATGAAAAATCCCTAAACACGAAATGACATATGCAACCAACATATATCCCCCATTTTGGCAGATTTCCCCACCGTCGAACTTAACAAAAAAATTCCTACTTATGTAGTTTGGACTATTTAACTAAGATTTGAAGTAAAAATATTCGTAATCCCGTTACTAGCCCCATGAAAAATCCCTAAACACGAAATGACATATGCAACGAACATATATCCGCCATTTTGGCAGATTTCCCCACCTTCGATCTTAACAAAAAAATTCATACTAGTGTAGTTTGGACTATTTAACTAATCATTAAAGTAAAAGAGTTCGTAATCCCATTACGAGCCCCATGAAAAATCCCTAAACACGAAATGACATGTGCAACCAACATATATCCGCCATTTTGGCAGATTTTCCCACCTACGATCTTAACAAAAAAATTCCAACTTGTGTAGTTTGGACTATTTAACTAATCTTTGAAATAAAAAAATTCGCAATCCCATTACGAGCCGCATGAAAAATCCCTAAACACGAAGTGACATGTGCAACTAACATATATCCGCCATTTTAACAGATTTCCTAACCTTCGATCTTAACAAAAAAATTCCTACTTGTGTAGTTTGGACTATTTAACTAATATCTGAAATAAAAATATTCGTAATCTCATTACGAGCCCCATGAAAAATCCCTAAACACGAAATGAATGTGCAACCAACATATATCCGCCATTTTGGCAGATTTCCTCACCTTTGATCTTAACAAAAAAATTCCGACTTGTGTAGTTTGGACTATTTAACTAATATCTGAAATAAAAAAGTTCGTAATCCCATTACGAGCCCCATGAAAAATCCCTAAACACGAAATGACATATGCAACGAACATATATCCGCCATTTTGGCAGATTTCCTCACCTCCCATTTTAACAAAAATATTCCTACTTGTGTAGTTTAGACTATTTAACTAATTTCTGAAATAAAAAAGTCCGAAATCCCATTACGAGCCCCATGAAAAATCCCTAAACACGAAATAACATATGCAACGAACATATATCCGCCATTTTGGCACATTTCCTCACCTTTGATCTTAACAAAAAAATTCCTACTTATGTAGTTTGGACTATTTAACTAATATATGAAATAAAAATATTCGTAATCCCGTTACGAGCCCCATGAAAAATCCCTAAACACGAAATGACATGTGCAACCAACATATATCCGCCATTTTGGCAGATTTCCCCACCGTCGAACTTAACAAAAAAATTCCTACTTTTGTAGCTTGGACTATTTAACTAATCTTGTAAATAAAAAAGTTCGTAATCCCATTACGAGCCCCATGAAAAATCCCTAAACACGAAATGAATGTGCAACCAACATATATCCGCCATTTTGGCAGACTTCCTCACCTCCCATTTTAACAAAAATATTCCTGCTTGTGTAGTTTAGACTATTTAACTAATTTCTGAAATAAAAAAGTCCGAAATCCCATTACGAGCCCCATGAAAAATCCCTAAACACGAAATAACATATGCAACGAACATATATCCGCCATTTTGGCACATTTACTCACCTTTGATCTTAACAAAAAAATTCCTACTTATGTAGTTTGGACTATTTAACTAATATCTGAAATAAAAAAGTTCGTAATCCCATTACGAGCCCCATGAAAAATCCCTAAACACGAAATGACATATGCAACGAACATATATCCCCCATTTTGGCAGATTTCCCCACCGTCGAACTTAACAAAAAAATTCCTACTTTTGTAGCTTGGACTATTTAACTAATCTTGTAAATAAAAAAGTTCGTAATCCCATTACGAGCCCCATGAAAAATCCCTAAACACGAAATGAATGTGCAACCAACATATATCCGCCATTTTGGCAGACTTCCTCACCTCCCATTGTAACAAAAATATTCCTACTTGTGTAGCTTGGACTATTTAACTAATTTCTGAATTAAAAAAGTTCGAAATCCCATTACGAGCCCCATGAAAAATCCCTAAACACGAAATGACATATGCAACCAACATATATCCGCCATTTTGGCAGATTTCCCCACCTTCGATCTTAACAGAAAAATTCCAACTTGTGTAGTTTGGACTATTTAACTAATATTTGGAATAAATAAGTTCGTAATCCCATTACGAG
The DNA here is from genome assembly GCA_020010945.3 of Muscidifurax raptorellus. Lineage (NCBI taxonomy): Eukaryota > Metazoa > Arthropoda > Insecta > Hymenoptera > Pteromalidae > Muscidifurax > Muscidifurax raptorellus. The sequence continues at coordinate 27,941,893 of CM052080.1, read as the reverse complement.
CCCCATGAAAAATCCCTAAACACGAAATGACATATGCAACGAACATATATCCGCCATTTTGGCAGATTTCCCCACCTTCGATCTTAACAAAAAAATTCCAACTTGTGTAGTTTGGACTATTTAACTAATATTTGAAATAAATAAGTTCGTAGTCCCATTACGAGCCCCATGAAAAATCCCTAAACACGAAATGACATATGCAACGAACATATATCCGCCATTTTGGCAGATTTCCCCACCTTCGATCTTAACGAAAAAATTCATACTAGTGTAGTTAGGTCTATTTAACTAATATTTGAAATGAAAAAGTTCATAATCCCATTACGAACCCCATGAAAAATCCCTAAACACGAAATGACATGTGCAACCAACATATATCCGCCATTTTGGCAGACTTCCTCACCTCCCATTGTAACAAAAATATTCCTACTTGTGTAGCTTGGACTATTTAACTAATTTCTGAATTAAAAAAGTTCGAAATCCCATTACGAGCCCCATGAAAAATCCCTAAACACGAAATGACATATGCAACCAACATATATCCGCCATTTTGGCAGATTTCCCCACCTTCGATCTTAACAGAAAAATTCCAACTTGTGTAGTTTGGACCATTTAACTAATATATGAAATAAAAATATTCGTAATCACGTTACGAGCCCCATGAAAAATCCCTAAACACGAAATGACATATGCAACCAACATATATCCCCCATTTTGGCAGATTTCCCCACCGTCGAACTTAACAAAAAAATTCCTACTTATGTAGTTTGGACTATTTAACTAAGATTTGAAGTAAAAATATTCGTAATCCCGTTACGAGCCCCATGAAAAATCCCTAAACACGAAATGACATATGCAACGAACATATATCCGCCATTTTGGCAGATTTCCCCACCTTCGATCTTAACAAAAAAATTCATACTAGTGTAGTTTGGACTATTTAACTAATCATTAAAGTAAAAGAGTTCGTAATCCCATTACGAGCCCCATGAAAAATCCCTAAACACGAAATGACATGTGCAACCAACATATATCCGCCATTTTGGCAGATTTTCCCACCTACGATCTTAACAAAAAAATTCCAACTTGTGTAGTTTGGACTATTTAACTAATCTTTGAAATAAAAAAATTCGCAATCCCATTACGAGCCGCATGAAAAATCCCTAAACACGAAGTGACATGTGCAACTAACATATATCCGCCATTTTAACAGATTTCCTAACCTTCGATCTTAACAAAAAAATTCCTACTTGTGTAGTTTGGACTATTTAACTAATATCTGAAATAAAAAAGTTCGTAATCCCATTACGAGCCCCATGAAAAATCCCTAAACACGAAATGACATATGCAACGAACATATATCCGCCATTTTGGCAGATTTCCTCACCTCCCATTTTAACAAAAATATTCCTACTTGTGTAGTTTAGACTATTTAACTAATTTCTGAAATAAAAAAGTCCGAAATCCCATTACGAGCCCCATGAAAAATCCCTAAACACGAAATAACATATGCAACGAACATATATCCGCCATTTTGGCACATTTCCTCACCTTTGATCTTAACAAAAAAATTCCTACTTATGTAGTTTGGACTATTTAACTAATATATGAAATAAAAATATTCGTAATCCCGTTACGAGCCCCATGAAAAATCCCTAAACACGAAATGACATGTGCAACCAACATATATCCGCCATTTTGGCAGATTTCCCCACCTTCGATCTTAACAAAAAAATTCATACTAGTGTAGTTTGGAATATTTAACTAATCATTGAAATAAAAAAGGTCGTAATCCCATCACGAGCCCCATGAAAAATCCCTAAACACGAAATGACATATGCAACGAACATATATCCCCCATTTTGGCAGATTTCCCCACCGTCGAACTTAACAAAAATATTCCTACTTTTGTAGTTTGGACTATTTAACTAATCTTGTAAATAAAAAAGTTCGTAATCCCATTACGAGCCCCATGAAAAATCCCTAAACACGAAATGACATATGCTACGAACATATATCCGCCATTTTGGCAGATTTCCTCACCTCCCATTTTAACAAAAATATTCCTACTTGTGTAGTTTGGACTATTTAACTAATTTCTAAAATAAAAAAGTTCGTAATCCCACTACGAGCCCCATGAAAAATCCCTAAACACGAAATGACATATGCAACGAACATATATCCCCCATTTCGGCAGATTTCCCCACCGTCGAACTTAACAAAAAAATTCCTACTTTTGTAGTTTGGACTATTTAACTAATCTTGTAAATAAAAAAGTTCGTAATCCCATTACGAGCCCCATGAAAAATCCCTAAACACGAAATGACATATGCAACGAACATATATCCGCCATTTTGGCAGATTTCCTCACCTCCCATTTTAACAAAAATATTCCTACTTGTGTAGTTTGGACTATTTAACTAATTTCTAAAATAAAAAAGTTCGTAATCCCATTACGAGCCCCATGAAAAATCCCTAAACACGAAATGACATATGCAACCAACATATATCCGCCATTTTGGCAGATTTCCCCACATTCGATCTTAACAAAAAAATTCATACTAGTGTAGTTTGGACTATTTAACTAATCTTTGAAATAAAAAAATTCCTACTTATGTAGTTTGGACTATTTAACTAATATCTGAAATAAAAATATTCGTAATCCCGTTACGAGCCCCATGACAAATCCCTAAACACGAAATGACATATGCAACGAACATATATCCGCCATTTTGGCAGATTTCCCCACCTTCGATCTTAACAAAAAAATTCCAACTTGTGTAGTTTGGACTATTTAACTAATATCTGAAATAAAAAAGTTCGTAATCCCATTACGAGCCCCATGAAAAATCCCTAAACACGAAATGACATATGCAACGAACATATATCCGCCATTTTGGCAGATTTCCTCACCTCCCATTTTAACAAAAATATTCCTACTTGTGTAGTTTGGACTATTTAACTAATTTCTGAAATAAAAAAGTCCGAAATCCCATTACGAGCCCCATGAAAAATCCCTAAACACGAAATAACATATGCAACGAACATATATCCGCCATTTTGGCAGATTTCCTCACCTTTGATCTTAACAAAAAAATTCCTACTTATGTAGTTTGGACTATTTAACTAATATATGAAATAAAAATATTCGTAATCCCGTTACGAGCCCCATGAAAAATCCCTGAACACGAAATGATATGTGCAACGAACATATATCCGACATTTTGGCAGATTTCCCCACCTTCGATCTTAACAAAAAAATTCCAACTTGTGTAGTTTGGACTATTTAACTAATATCTGAAATAAAAAAGTTCTAATCCCATTACGAGCCCCATGAAAAATCCCTAAACACGAAATGACATATGCAACGAACATATATCCGCCATTTTGGCAGATTTCCTCACCTTTGATTTTAACAAAAAAATTCCTATTTATGTAGTTTGGACTATTTAACTAATATATGAAATAAAATTTCGTAATCCCATTACGAGACCCATGAAAAATCCCTAAACACGAAATGACATGTGCAACGAACATATATTCGCCATTTTGGCAGATTTCCTCACCTCCCATTTTAACAACAATATTCCTACTTGTGTAGCTTGGACTATTTAACTAATTTCTGAATTAAAAAAGTTCGAAATCCCATTACGAGCCCCATGAAAAATCCCTAAACACGAAATGACATGTGCAACCAACATATATCCCCCATTTTGGCAGATTTCCCCACCTTCGATCTTAACAAAAAAATTTCTACTAGTGTAGTTTGGACTATTTAACTAATATCTGAAATGAAAAAGTTCGTAATCCCATTACGAGCCCCATGAAAAATCCCTAAACACGAAATGACATGTGCAACCAACATATATCCGCCATTTTAACAGATTTCCTCACCTTTGATCTTAACAAAAAAATTCCTACTTATGTAGTTTGGACCATTTAACTAATATATGAAATAAAAAAGTTCGTAATCCCATTACGAGCCCCATGAAAAATCCCTAAACACGAAATGACATGTGCAACCAACATATATCCGCCATTTTGGCAGATTTTCCCACCTTCGATCTTAACAAAAAAATTCCAACTTGTGTAGTTTGGACTATTTAACTAATATCTGAAATAAAAAAGTTCGTAATCCCATTACGAGCCCCATGAAAAATCCCTAAACACGAAATGAGATATGCAACCAACATATATCCGCCATTTTGGCAGATTTCCCCACCTTCAATCTTAACAAAAAAATTCATACTATTTTAGTTTGGACTATTTAACTAATCTTTGAAATGAAAAAATTCGCAATCCCATTACGAGCCCCATGAAAAATCCCTAAACACGAAATGACATGTGCAACCAACATATATCCGCCATTTTAACAGATTTCCTCACCTTTGATCTTAACAAAAAAATTCCTACTTATGTAGTTTGGACCATTTAACTAATATATGAAATAAAAAAGTTCGTAATCCCATTACGAGCCCCATGAAAAATCCCTAAACACGAAATGACATGTGCAACCAACATATATCCGCCATTTTGGCAGATTTTCCCACCTTCGATCTTAACAAAAAAATTCATACTAGTGTAGTTTGGACTATTTAACTAATCCTTGAAATAAAATTTCGCAATCCCATTACGAGCCCCATGAAAAATCCCTAAACACGAAGTGACATGTGCAACCAACATATATCCGCCATTTTAACAGATTTCCTAACCTTCGATCTTAAGAAAAAAATTCCTACTTGTGTAGTTTGGACTATTTAACTAATTTCTGAAATAAAAAAGTTCGTAATCCCATTACGAGCCCCATGAAAAATCCCTAAACACGAAATGACATATGCAACGAACATATATCCGCCATTTTGGCAGATTTCCTCACCTCCCATTTTAACAAAAATATTCCTACTTGTGTAGTTTGGACTATTTAACTAATTTCTGAAATAAAAAAGTTCGTAATCCCATTACGAGCCCCATGAAAAATCCCTAAACACGAAATGACATATGCAACGAACATATATCCCCCATTTTGGCAGTTTTCCCCACCGTCGAACTTAACAAAAAAATTCCTACTTTTGTAGTTTGGACTATTTAACTAATCTTGTAAATAAGAAAGTTCGTAATCCCATTACGAGCCCCGTGAAAAATCCCTAAACACGAAATGACATATGCAACCAACATATATCCGCCATTTTGACAGATTTCCCCACCTTCGATCTTAACAAGAACATTCCTACTTATGTAGTTTGGACTATTTAACTAAGATTTGAAGTAAAAATATTCGTAATCCCGTTACGAGCCCCATGAAAAATCCCTAAACACGAAATGACATATGCAACGAACATATATCCGCCATTTTGGCAGATTTCCCCACCTTCGATCTTAACAAAAAAATTCATACTAGTGTAGTTAGGTCTATTTAACTAATATTTGAAATGAAAAAGTTCATAATCCCATTACGAACCCCATGAAAAATCCCTAAACACGAAATGACATGTGCAACCAACATATATCCGCCATTTTGGCAGACTTCCTCACCTCCCATTTTAACAAAAATATTCCTACTTGTGTAGCTTGGACTATTTAACTAATTTCTGAATTAAAAAAGTTCGAAATCCCATTATGAGCCCCATGAAAAATCCCTAAACACGAAATGACATATGCAGCCAACATATATCCGCCATTTTGGCAGATTTCCCCACCTTCGATCTTAACAAAAAAATTCCAACTTGTGTAGTTTGGACCATTTAACTAATATATGAAATAAAAATTTTCGTAATCACGTTACGAGCCCCATGAAAAATCCCTAAACACGAAATGACATATGCAACCAACATATATCCCCCATTTTGGCAGATTTCCCCACCGTCGAACTTAACAAAAAAATTCCTACTTATGTAATTTGGACTATTTAACTAAGATTTGAAGTAAAAATATTCGTAATCCCGTTACGAGCCCCATGAAAAATCCCTAAACACGAAATGACATATGCAACGAACATATATCCGCCATTTTGGCAGATTTCCCCACCTTCGATCTTAACAAAAAAATTCATACTAGTGTAGTTTGGACTATTTAACTAATCATTGAAGTAAAAAAGTTCGTAATCCCATCACGAGCACCATGAAAAATCCCTAAACACGAAATGACATGTGCAACCAACATATATCCGCCATTTTGGCAGATTTCCTCACCTCCCATTTTAACAACAATATTCCAACTTGTGTAGCTTGGACTATTTAACTAATATCTGAAATAAAAAAGTTCGTAATCCCATTACGAGCCCCATGAAAAATCCCTAACCACGAAATGACATATGCAACCAACATATATCCGCCATTTTGGCAGATTTCCCCACCTTCGATCTTAACAAAAAAATTCATGCTAGTGTAGTTTAGACTCTTTAACTAATCTTTGAAATAAAAAAATTCGCAATCCCATTACGAGCCGCATGAAAAATCCCTAAACACGAAATGAATGTGCAACCAACATATATCCGCCATTTTGGCAGATTTCCTCACCTTTGATCTTAACAAAGAAATTCCTACTTGTGTAGTTTGGACTATTTAACTAATATCTGAAATAAAAATATTCGTAATCTCATTACGAGCCCCATGAAAAATCCCTAAACACGAAATGAATGTGCAACCAACATATATCCGCCATTTTGGCAGATTTCCTCACCTTTGATCTTAACAAAGAAATTCCTACTTATGTAGTTTGGACTATTTAACTAATACATGAAATAAAAGATTTCGTAATCCCGTTACGAGCCCCATGAAAAATCCCTAAACACGAAATGAATGTGCAACCAACATATATCCGCCATTTTGGCAGATTTCCCCACCTTCGATCTTAACAAAAAAATTCCTACTTATGTAGTTTGGACTATTTAACTAATATCTGAAATAAAAAAAGTTCGTAATCCCATTACGACCCCCATGAAAAATCCCTAAACACGAAATGACATATGCAACGAACATATATCCGCCATTTTGGCAGATTTCCTCACCTCCCATTTTAACAAAAATATTCCTACTTGTGTAGTTTGGACTATTTAACTAATTTCTGAAATAAAAAAATTCCGAAATCCCATTACGAGCCCCATGAGAAATCCCTAAACACGAAATAACATATGCAACGAACATATATCCGCCATTTTGGCAGATTTCCTCACCATTGATCTTAACAAAAAAATTCCTACTTATGTAGATTGGACTATTTAACTAATATATGAAATAAAAATATTCGTAATCCCGTTACGAGCCCCATGAAAAATCCCTGAACACGAAATGATATGTGCAACGAACATATATCCGCCATTTTGGCAGATTTCCTCACCTCCCATTTTAACAACAATATTCCTACTTGTGTAGCTTGGACTATTTAACTAATTTCTGAATTAAAAAAGTTCGAAATCCCATTACGAGCCCCATGAAAAATCCCTAGACACGAAATGACATGTGCAACCAACATATATCCCCCATTTTGGCAGATTTCCCCACCTTTGATCTTAAAAAAAAAATTCCTACTTATGTAGTTTGGACCATTTAACTAATATATGAAATAAAAAATTTCGTAATCCCATTACGAGCCCCATGAAAAATCCCTAAACACGAAATGAGATATGCAACCAACATATATCCGCCATTTTGGCAGATTTTCCCACCTTCGATCTTAACAAAAAAATTCATACTAGTGTAGTTTGGACTATTTAACTAATACATGAAATAAAAGATTTCGTAATCCCGTTACGAGCCCCATGAAAAATCCCTAAACACGAAATGACATGTGCAACCAACATATATCCGCCATTTTGGCAGATTCTCCCACCTTCGCTCGCAACAAAAAAATTTCTACTAGTGTAGTTTGGACTATTTAACTAATATCTGAAATGAAAAAGTTCGTAATCCCATTACGAGCCCCATGAAAAATCCCTAAACACGAAATGACATGTGCAACCAACATATATCCGCCATTTTAACAGATTTCCTCACCTTTGATCTTAACAAAAAAATTCCTACTTATGTAGTTTGGACCATTTAACTAATATATGAAATAAAAAAGTTCGTAATCCCATTACGAGCCCCATGAAAAATCCCTAAACACGAAATGAGATATGCAACGAACATATATCCGCCATTTTGGCAGATTTTCCCACCTTCGATCTTAACAAAAAAATTCATACTAGTGTAGTTTGGACTATTTAACTAATACATGAAATAAAAGATTTCGTAATCCCGTTACGAGCCCCATGAAAAATCCCTAAACACGAAATGACATGTGCAACCAACATATATCCGCCATTTTGGCAGATTCTCCCACCTTCGCTCTCAACAAAAAAATTCCGACTTGTGTAGTTTGGACTATTTAACTAATATCTGAAATAAAAAAGTTCGTAATCCCATTACGAGCCCCATGAAAAATCCCTAAACACGAAATGACATATGCAACGAACATATATCCGCCATTTTGGCAGATTTCCTCACCTCCCATTTTAACAAAAATATTCCTACTTGTGTAGTTTAGACTATTTAACTAATTTCTGAAATAAAAAAGTCCGAAATCCCATTACGAGCCCCATGAAAAATCCCTAAACACGAAATAACATATGCAACGAACATATATCCGCCATTTTGGCAGATTTCATCACCTTTGATCTTAACAAAAAAATTCCTACTTATGTAGTTTGGACTATTTAACTAATATATGAAATAAAAATATTCGTAATCCCGTTACGAGCCCCATGAAAAATCCCTAAACACGAAATGACATGTGCAACCAACATATATCCGCCATTTTGGCAGATTTCCCCACCTTCGATCTTAACAAAAAAATTCTAACTTGTGTAGTTTGGACTATTTAACTAATATCTGAAATAAAAAAGTTCGTAATCCCATTACGACCCCCATGAAAAATCCCTAAACACGAAATGACATATGCAACGAACATATATCCGCCATTTTGGCAGATTTCCTCACCTCCCATTTTAACAAAAATATTCCTACTTGTGTAGTTTGGACAATTTAACTAATTTCTGAAATAAAAAAGTCCGAAATCCCATTACGAGCCCCATGAAAAATCCCTAAACACGAAATAACATGTGCAACGAACATATATCCGCCATTTTGGCAGATTTCCTCACCTTTGATCTTAACAAAAAAATTCCTACTTATGTAGTTTGGACTTTTTAACTAATATATAAAATAAAAATATTCGTAATCCCGTTACGAGCCCCATGAAAAATCCCTGAACACGAAATGATATGTGCAACGAACATATATCCGCCATTTTAACAGATTTCCTCACCTCCCATTTTAACAACAATATTCCTACTTGTGTAGCTTGGACTATTTAACTAATTTCTGAATTAAAAAAGTTCGAAATCCCATTACGAGCCCCATGAAAAATCCCTGAACACGAAATGACATGTGCAACCAACATATATCCCCCATTTTGGCAGATTTCCCCACCGTCGAACTTAACAAAAAAATTTCTACTAGTGTAGTTTGGACTATTTAACTAATATCTGAAATGAAAAAGTTCGTAATCCCATTACGAGCCCCATGAAAAATCCCTAAACACGAAATGAATGTGCAACCAACATATATCCGCCATTTTGGGAGATTTCCTCACCTTTGATCTTAACAAAAAAATTCCTACTTATGTAGTTTGGACCATTTAACTAATATATGAAATAAAAAAGTTCGTAATCCCGTTACGAGCCCCATGAAAAATCCCTAAACACGAAATGATATGTGCAACGAACATATATCCGCCATTTTGGCAGATTTCCTCACCTTTGATCTTAACAAAAAAATTCCTACTTATGTAGTTTGGACCATTTAACTAATATATGAAATAAAAAAGTTCGTAATCCCGTTACGAGCCCCATGAAAAATCCCTAAACACGAAATGATATGTGCAACGAACATATATCCGCCATTTTGGCAGATTTCCTCACCTTTGATCTTAACAAAAAAATTCCTACTTATGTAGTTTGGACCATTTAACTAATATATGAAATAAAAAAGTTCGTAATCCCATTACGAGCCCCATGAAAAATGCCTAAACACGAAATGACATATGCAACGAACATATCTCCGCCATTTTGGCAGATTTCCTCACCTCCCATTTTAAGAAAAATATTCCTACTTGTGTAGTTTGGACTATTTAACTAATTTCTGAAATAAAAAAGTTCGAAATCCCATTACGAGCCCCATGAAAAATCCCTAAACACAAAATGACATGTGCAACCAACATATATCCGCCATTTTGGCAGATTTCCCCACCTTCGATCTTAACAAAAAAATCCCAACTTGTGTAGTTTGGACTATTTAACTAATATATGCAATAAAAATATTCGTAATCCCGTTACGAGCCCCATGGAAAATCCCTAAACACGAAATGACATGTGCAACCAACATATATCCGCCATTTTGGCAGATATCCCCACCCTCGATCTTAACAAAAAAATTCCAAATTGTGTAGTTTGGACTATTTAACTAATATCTCAAATAAAAAAGTTCGTAATCCCATTACGAGCCCCATGAAAAATCCCTAAACACGAAATGACAAATGCAACGAACATATATCCCCCATTTTGGCAGATTTCCCCACCGTCGAACATAACACAAAAATTCCTACTTTTGTAGTTTGGACTATTTAACTAATCTTGTAAATAAAAAAGTTCGTAATCCCATTACGTGCCCCATGAAAAATCCCTAAACACGAAATGACATATGCAACCAACATATATCCGCCATTTTGGCAGATTTCCCCACCTTCGATCTTAACAAAAACATTCCTACTTATGTAGTTTGGACTATTTAACTAAGATTTGAAGTAAAAATATTCGTAATCCCGTTACGAGCCCCATGAAAAATCCCTAAACACGAAATGACATATGCAACGAACATATATCCGCCATTTTGGCAGATTTCCCCACCTTCGATCTTAACAAAAAAATTCATACTAGTGTAGTTTGGAATATTTAACTAATCATTGAAATAAAAAAGTTCGTAATCCCATCACGAGCCCCATGAAAAATCCCTAAACACGAAATGACATATGCAACGAACATATATCCCCCATTTTGGCAGATTTCCCCACCGTCGATCTTAACAAAAAAATTCCTACTTTTGTAGTTTGGACTATTTAACTAATCTTGTAAATAAAAAAGTTCGTAATCCCATTACGAGCCCCATGAAAAATCCCTAAACACCAAATGACATATGCAACGAACATATATCCGCCATTTTGGCAGATTTCCTCACCTCCCATTTTAACAAAAATATTCCTACTTGTGTAGTTTGGACTATTTAACTAATTTCTAAAATAAAAAAGTTCGTAATCCCACTACGAGCCCCATGAAAAATCCCTAAACACGAAATGACATATGCAACGAACATATATCCCCCATTTTGGCAGATTTTCCCACCTTCGATCTTAACAAAAAAGTTCCAACTTGTGTAGATTGGACTATTTAACAAACATCTGAAATAAAAAAGTTCGTAATCCCATTACGAGCCCCATGAAAAATCCCTAAACACGAAATGACATATGCAACCAACATATATCCGCCATTTTGGCAGATTTCCCCACCTTCGATCTTAACAAAAAAATTCATACTAGTGTAGTTTGGACTATTTAACTAATCTTTGAAATAAAAAAATTCGCAATCCCATTACGAGCCCCATGAAAAATTCCTAAACACGAAGTGACATGTGCAACTAACATATATCCGCCATTTTAACAGATTTACTAACCTTCGATCTTAACAAAAAAATTCCTACTTGTGTAGTTTGGACTATTTAACTAATATCTGAAATAAAAATATTCGTAATCTCATTACGAGCCCCATGAAAAATCCCTAAACACGAAATGAATGTCCGACCAACATATATCCGCCATTTTGGCAGATTTCCTCACCTTTGATCTTAACAAAAAAATTCCTACTTATGTAGTTTGGACCATTTAACTAATATATGAAATAAAAAAGTTCGTAATCCCGTTACGAGTCCCATGAAAAATCCCTAAACACGAAATGATATGTGCAACGAACATATATCCGCCATTTTGGCAGATTTCCCCACCTTCGATCTTAACAAAAAAATTCCAACTTGTGTAGTTTGGACTATTTAACTAATATCTGAAATAAATAAGTTCGCAATCCCATTACGAGCCCCATGAAAAATCCCTAAACACGAAATGACATATGCACGAACATATATCCGCCATTTTGGCAGATTTCCTCACCTCCCATTCTAACAAAAATATTCCTACTTGTGTAGTTTGGACTATTTAACTAATTTCTAAAATAAAAGAGTTCGTAATCCCACTACGAGCCCCATGAAAAATCCCTAAACACGAAATGACATATGCAACGAACATATATCCCCCATTTTGGCAGATTTTCCCACATTCGATCTGAACAAAAAAGTTCCAACTTGTGTAGATTGGACTATTTAACTAACATCTGAAATAAAAAAGTTCGTAATCCCATTACGAGCCCCATGAAAAATCCCTAAACACGAAATGACATATGCAACCAACATATATCCGCCATTTTGGCAGATTTTCCCACCTTCGATCTTAACAAAAAAATTCATACTAGTGTAGTTTAGACTATTTAACTAATCTTTGAAATAAAAAAATTCGCAATCCCATTACGAGCCCCATGAAAAATTCCTAAACACGAAGTGACATGTGCAACTAACATATATCCGCCATTTTAACAGATTTACTAACCTTCGATCTTAACAAAAAAATTCCTACTTGTGTAGTTTGGACTATTTAACTAATATCTGAAATAAAAATATTCGTAATCTCATTACGAGCCCCATGAAAAATCCCTAAACACGAAATGAATGTCCGACCAACATATATCCGCCATTTTGGCAGATTTCCTCACCTTTGATCTTAACAAAAAAATTCCTACTTATGTAGTTTGGACCATTTAACTAATATATGAAATAAAAAAGTTCGTAATCCCGTTACGAGTCCCATGAAAAATCCCTAAACACGAAATGATATGTGCAACGAACATATATCCGCCATTTTGGCAGATTTCCCCACCTTCGATCTTAACAAAAAAATTCCAACTTGTGTAGTTTGGACTATTTAACTAATATCTGAAATAAATAAGTTCGCAATCCCATTACGAGCCCCATGAAAAATCCCTAAACACGAAATGACATATGCACGAACATATATCCGCCATTTTGGCAGATTTCCTCACCTCCCATTCTAACAAAAATATTCCTACTTGTGTAGTTTGGACTATTTAACTAATTTCTAAAATAAAAGAGTTCGTAATCCCACTACGAGCCCCATGAAAAATCCCTAAACACGAAATGACATATGCAACGAACATATATCCCCCATTTTGGCAGATTTTCCCACATTCGATCTGAACAAAAAAGTTCCAACTTGTGTAGATTGGACTATTTAACTAACATCTGAAATAAAAAAGTTCGTAATCCCATTACGAGCCCCATGAAAAATCCCTAAACACGAAATGACATATGCAACCAACATATATCAGCCATTTTGGCAGATTTCCCCACCTTCGATCTTAACAAAAAAATTCATACTAGTGTAGTTTGGACTATTTAACTAATCTTTGAAATAAAAAAATTCGCAATCCCATTACGAGCCCCATGAAAAATTCCTAAACACGAAGTGACATGTGCAACTAACATATATCCGCCATTTTAACAGATTTACTAACCTTCGATCTTAACAAAAAAATTCCTACTTGTGTAGTTTGGACTATTTAACTAATATCTGAAATAAAAATATTCGTAATCTCATTACGAGCCCCATGAAAAATCCCTAAACACGAAATGAATGTGCGACCAACATATATCCGCCATTTTGGCAGATTTCCTCACCTTTGATCTTAACAAAAAAATTCCTACTTATGTAGTTTGGACTATTTAACTAATATATGCAATAAAAATATTCGTAATCCCGTTACGAGCCCCATGAAAAATCCCTAAACACGAAATGACATGTGCAACCAACATATATTCGCCATTTTGGCAGATTTCCCCACCTTCGATCTTAACAAAAAAATTCCAACTTGTGTAGTTTGGACTATTTAACTAATATCTGAAATAAATAAGTTCGTAATCCCATTACGAGCCCCATGAAAAATGCCTAAACACGAAATGACATATGCAACGAACATATATTCGCCATTTTGGCAGATTTCCCCACCTTCGATCTTAACAAAAAAATTCCAAATTGTGTAGTTTGGACTATTTAACTAATATCTGAAATAAAAATATTCGTAATCTCATTACGAGCCCCATGAAAAATCCCTAAACACGAAATGAATGTGCGACCAACATATATCCGCCATTTTGGCAGATTTCCTCACCTTTGATCTTAACAAAAAAATTCCTACTTATGTAGTTTGGACTATTTAACTAATATATGCAATAAAAATATTCGTAATCCCGTTACGAGCCCCATTAAAAATGCCTAAACACGAAATGACATGTGCAACCAACATATATCCGCCATTTTGGCAGATTTCCCCACCTTCGATCTTAACAAAAAAATTCATACTAGTGTAGTTTGGACTATTTAACTAATCTTTGAAATAAAAAAATTCGCAATCCCATTACGAGCCCCATGAAAAATCCCTAAACACGAAGTGACATATGCAACGAACATATATCCCCCATTTTGGCAGATTTCCCCACCTTCGATCTTAACAAAAAAATTCCAACTTGTGTAGTTTGGACTATTTAACTAATATCTGAAATAAAAAAGTTCGTAATCCCATTACGAGCCCCATGAAAAATGCCTAAACACGAAATGACATATGCAACGAACATATATCCGCCATTTTGGCAGATTTCCTCACCTCCCATTTTAACAAAAATATTCCTACTTGTGTAGTTTGGACTATTTAACTAATTTCTGAAATAAAAAAGTTCGAAATCCCATTACGAGCCCCATGAAAAATCCCTAAACACAAAATGACATGTGCAACCAACATATATCCGCCATTTTGGCAGATTTCCCCACCTTCGATCTTAACAAAAAAATTCCAAATTGTGTAGTTTGGACTATTTAACTAATATCTGAAATAAAAATATTCGTAATCTCATTACAAGCCCCATGAAAAATCCCTAAACACGAAATGAATGTGCGACCAACATATATCCGCCATTTTGGCAGATTTCCTCACCTTTGATCTTAACAAAAAAATTCCTACTTATGTAGTTTGGACTATTTAACTAATATATGCAATAAAAATATTCGTAATCCCGTTACGAGCCCCATGAAAAATCCCTAAACACGAAATGACATGTGCAACCAACATATATCCGCCATTTTGGCAGATTTCCCCACCTTCGATCTTAACAAAAAAATTCCAAATTGTGTAGTTTGGACTATTTAACTAATATCTGAAATAAATTAGTTCGCAATCCCATTACGAGCCCCATGAAAAATCCCTAAACACGAAATGACATATGCACGAACATATATCCGCCATTTTGGCAGATTTCCTCACCTCCCATTCTAACAAAAATATTCCTACTTGTGTAGTTTGGACTATTTAACTAATTTCTAAAATAAAAGAGTTCGTAATCCCACTACGAGCCCCATGAAAAATCCCTAAACACGAAATGACATATGCAACGAACATATATCCCCCATTTTGGCAGATTTTCCCACATTCGATCTGAACAAAAAAGTTCCAACTTGTGTAGATTGGACTATTTAACTAACATCTGAAATAAAAAAGTTCGTAATCCCATTACGAGCCCCATGAAAAATCCCTAAACACGAAATGACATATGCAACCAACATATATCAGCCATTTTGGCAGATTTCCCCACCTTCGATCTTAACAAAAAAATTCATACTAGTGTAGTTTGGACTATTTAACTAATCTTTGAAATAAAAAAATTCGCAATCCCATTACGAGCCCCATGAAAAATTCCTAAACACGAAGTGACATGTGCAACTAACATATATCCGCCATTTTAACAGATTTACTAACCTTCGATCTTAACAAAAAAATTCCTACTTGTGTAGTTTGGACTATTTAACTAATATCTGAAATAAAAATATTCGTAATCTCATTACGAGCCCCATGAAAAATCCCTAAACACGAAATGAATGTGCGACCAACATATATCCGCCATTTTGGCAGATTTCCTCACCTTTGATCTTAACAAAAAAATTCCTACTTATGTAGTTTGGACTATTTAACTAATATATGCAATAAAAATATTCGTAATCCCGTTACGAGCCCCATGAAAAATCCCTAAACACGAAATGACATGTGCAACCAACATATATTCGCCATTTTGGCAGATTTCCCCACCTTCGATCTTAACAAAAAAATTCCAACTTGTGTAGTTTGGACTATTTAACTAATATCTGAAATAAATAAGTTCGTAATCCCATTACGAGCCCCATGAAAAATGCCTAAACACGAAATGACATATGCAACGAACATATATCCGCCATTTTGGCAGATTTCCTCACCTCCCATTTTAACAAAAATATTCCTACTTGTGTAGTTTGGACTATTTAACTAATTTCTGAAATAAAAAAGTTCGAAATCCCATTACGAGCCCCATGAAAAATCCCTAAACACAAAATGACATGTGCAACCAACATATATCCGCCATTTTGGCAGATTTCCCCACCTTCGATCTTAACAAAAAAATTCCAAATTGTGTAGTTTGGACTATTTAACTAATATCTGAAATAAAAATATTCGTAATCTCATTACGAGCCCCATGAAAAATCCCTAAACACGAAATGAATGTGCGACCAACATATATCCGCCATTTTGGCAGATTTCCTCACCTTTGATCTTAACAAAAAAATTCCTACTTATGTAGTTTGGACTATTTAACTAATATATGCAATAAAAATATTCGTAATCCCGTTACGAGCCCCATGAAAAATCCCTAAACACGAAATGACATGTGCAACCAACATATATCCGCCATTTTGGCAGATTTCCCCACCTTCGATCTTAACAAAAAAATTCCAAATTGTGTAGTTTGGACTATTTAACTAATATCTGAAATAAAAAAGTTCGTAATCCCATTACGAGCCCCATGAAAAATCTCTAAACACGACATGACATATGCAACGAACATATATCCGCCATTTTGGCAGATTTCCTCACCTTTGATCTTAACAAAAAAATTCCTACTTTTGTAGTTTGGACCATTTAACTAATCTTGTAAATAGAAAAGTTCGTAATCCCATTACGAGCCCCATGAAAAATCCCTAAACACGAAATGACATATGCAACCAACATATATCCGCCATTTTGGCAGATTTTCCCACCTTCGATCTTAACAAAAAAATTCATACTAGTGTAGTTTAGACTATTTAACTAATCTTTGAAATAAAAAAATTCGCAATCCCATTACGAGCCCCATGAAAAATTCCTAAACACGAAGTGACATGTGCAACTAACATATATCCGCCATTTTAACAGATTTACTAACCTTCGATCTTAACAAAAAAATTCCTACTTGTGTAGTTTGGACTATTTAACTAATATCTGAAATAAAAATATTCGTAATCTCATTACGAGCCCCATGAAAAATCCCTAAACACGAAATGAATGTCCGACCAACATATATCCGCCATTTTGGCAGATTTCCTCACCTTTGATCTTAACAAAAAAATTCCTACTTATGTAGTTTGGACCATTTAACTAATATATGAAATAAAAAAGTTCGTAATCCCATTACGACCCCCATGAAAAATCCCTAAACACGAAATGACATATGCAACGAACATATATCCGCCATTTTGGCAGATTTCCTCACCTCCCATTTTAACAAAAATATTCCTACTTGTGTAGTTTGGACTACTTAACTAATTTCTAAAATAAAAAAGTTCGTAATCCCACTACGAGCCCCATGAAAAATCCCTAAACACGAAATGACATATGCAACGAACATATATCCCCCATTTTGGCAGATTTTCCCACCTTCGATCTTAACAAAAAAGTTCCAACTTGTGTAGATTGGACTATTTAACTAACATCTGAAATAAAAAAGTTCGTAATCCCATTACGAGCCCCATGAAAAATCCCTAAACACGAAATGACATATGCAACGAACATATATCCGCCATTTTGGCAGATTTCCTCACCTTTGATCTTAACAAAAAAATTCCTACTTTTGTAGTTTGGACTATTTAACTAATCTTGTAAATAGAAAAGTTCGTAATCCCATTACGAGCCCCATGAAAAATCCCTAAACACGAAATGACATATGCAACCAACATATATCCGCCATTTTGGCAGATTTCCCCACCTTCGATCTTAACAAAAAAATTCATACTAGTGTAGTTTGGACTATTTAACTAATCTTTGAAATAAAAAAATTCGCAATCCCATTACGAGCCCCATGAAAAATTCCTAAACACGAAGTGACATGTGCAACTAACATATATCCGCCATTTTAACAGATTTACTAACCTTCGATCTTAACAAAAAAATTCCTACTTGTGTAGTTTGGACTATTTAACTAATATCTGAAATAAAAATATTCGTAATCTCATTACGAGCCCCATGAAAAATCCCTAAACACGAAATGAATGTCCGACCAACATATATCCGCCATTTTGGCAGATTTCCTCACCTCCCATTTTAACAAAAATATTCCTACTTGTGTAGTTTGGACTATTTAACTAATTTCTGAAATAAAAAAGTTCGAAATCCCATTACGAGCCCCATGAAAAATCCCTAAACACAAAATGACATGTGCAACCAACATATATCCGCCATTTTGGCAGATTTCCCCACCTTCGATCTTAACAAAAAAATTCCAAATTGTGTAGTTTGGACTATTTAACTAATATCTGAAATAAAAATATTCGTAATCTCATTACGAGCCCCATGAAAAATCCCTAAACACGAAATGAATGTGCGACCAACATATATCCGCCATTTTGGCAGATTTCCTCACCTTTGATCTTAACAAAAAAATTCCTACTTATGTAGTTTGGACTGTTTAACTAATATATGCAATAAAAATATTCTTAATCCCGTTACGAGCCCCATGAAAAATCCCTAAACACGAAATGACATGTGCAACCAACATATATCCGCCATTTTGGCAGATTTCCCCACCTTCGATCTTAACAAAAAAATTCATACTAGTGTAGTTTGGACTATTTAACTAATCTTTGAAATAAAAAAATTCGCAATCCCATTACGAGCCCCATGAAAAATCCCTAAACACGAAATGACATGTGCAACCAACATATATCCGCCATTTTGGCAGATTTCCCCACCTTCGATCTTAACAAAAAAATTCATACTAGTGTAGTTTGGACTATTTAACTAATCTTTGAAATAAAAAAGTTCGTAATCCCATTACGAGCCCCATGAAAAATGCCTAAACACGAAATGACATATGCAACGAACATATATCCGCCATTTTGGCAGATTTCCTCACCTCCCATTTTAACAAAAATATTCCTACTTGTGTAGTTTGGACTATTTAACTAATTTCTGAAATAAAAAAGTTCGAAATCCCATTACGAGCCCCATGAAAAATCCCTAAACACAAAATGACATGTGCAACCAACATATATCCGCCATTTTGGCAGATTTCCCCACCTTCGATCTTAACAAAAAAATTCCAAATTGTGTAGTTTGGACTATTTAACTAATATCTGAAATAAAAATATTCGTAATCTCATTACGAGCCCCATGAAAAATCCCTAAACACGAAATGAATGTGCGACCAACATATATCCGCCATTTTGGCAGATTTCCTCACCTTTGATCTTAACAAAAAAATTCCTACTTATGTAGTTTGGACTATTTAACTAATATATGCAATAAAAATATTCGTAATCCCGTTACGAGCCCCATGAAAAATCCCTAAACACGAAATGACATGTGCAACCAACATATATCCGCCATTTTGGCAGATTTCCCCACCTTCGATCTTAACAAAAAAATTCCAAATTGTGTAGTTTGGACTATTTAACTAATATCTGAAATAAAAATATTCGTAATCTCATTACGAGCCCCATGAAAAATCCCTAAACACGAAATGAATGTGCGACCAACATATATCCGCCATTTTGGCAGATTTCCCCACCGTCGAACTTAACAAAAAAATTCCTACTTATGTAATTTGGACTATTTAACTAAGATTTGAAGTAAAAATATTCGTAATCCCATTACGAGCCCCATGAAAAATGCCTAAACACGAAATGACATATGCAACGAACATATATCCGCCATTTTGGCAGATTTCCTCACCTTTGATCTTAACAAAAAAATTCCTACTTATGTAGTTTGGACCATTTAACTAATATATAAAATAAAAAAGTTCGTAATCCCGTTAGGAGCCCCATGAAAAATCCCTAAACACGAAATGATATGTGCAACGAACATATATCCGCCATTTTGGCAGATTTCCCCACCTTCGATCTTAACAAAAAAATTCCAACTTGTGTAGTTTGGACTATTTAACTAATATCTGAAATAAATAAGTTCGTAATCCCATTACGAGCCCCATGAAAAATGCCTAAACACGAAATGACATATGCAACGAACATATATCCGCCATTTTGGCAGATTTCCTCACCTCTTATTTTAACAAAAATATTCCTACTTGTGTAGTTTGGACTATTTAACTAATTTCTGAAATAAAAAAGTTCGAAATCCCATTACGAGCCCCATGAAAAATCCCTAAACACAAAATGACATGTGCAACCAACATATATCCGCCATTTTGGCAGATTTCCCCACCTTCGATCTTAACAAAAAAATTCCAAATTGTGTAGTTTGGACTATTTAACTAATATCTGAAATAAAAATATTCGTAATCTCATTACGAGCCCCATGAAAAATCCCTAAACACGAAATGAATGTGCGACCAACATATATCCGCCATTTTGGCAGATTTCCTCACCTTTGATCTTAACAAAAAAATTCCTACTTATGTAGTTTGGACTATTTAACTAATATATGCAATAAAAATATTCGTAATCCCGTTACGAGCCCCATGAAAAATCCCTAAACACGAAATGACATGTGCAACCAACATATATCCGCCATTTTGGCAGATTTCCCCACCTTCGATCTTAACAAAAAAATTCCAAATTGTGTAGTTTGGACTATTTAACTAATATCTGAAATAAAAAAGTTCGTAATCCCATTACGAGCCCCATGAAAAATCTCTAAACACGAAATGACATATGCAACGAACATATATCCGCCATTTTGGCAGATTTCCTCACCTTTGATCTTAACAAAAAAATTCCTACTTTTGTAGTTTGGACCATTTAACTAATCTTGTAAATAGAAAAGTTCGTAATCCCATTACGAGCCCCATGAAAAATCCCTAAACACGAAATGACATATGCAACCAACATATATCCGCCATTTTGGCAGATTTTCCCACCTTCGATCTTAACAAAAAAATTCATACTAGTGTAGTTTAGACTATTTAACTAATCTTTGAAATAAAAAAATTCGCAATCCCATTACGAGCCCCATGAAAAATTCCTAAACACGAAGTGACATGTGCAACTAACATATATCCGCCATTTTAACAGATTTACTAACCTTCGATCTTAACAAAAAAATTCCTACTTGTGTAGTTTGGACTATTTAACTAATATCTGAAATAAAAATATTCGTAATCTCATTACGAGCCCCATGAAAAATCCCTAAACACGAAATGAATGTCCGACCAACATATATCCGCCATTTTGGCAGATTTCCTCACCTTTGATCTTAACAAAAAAATTCCTACTTATGTAGTTTGGACTATTTAACTAATATCTGAAATAAATAAGTTCGCAATCCCATTACGAGCCCCATGAAAAATCCCTAAACACGAAATGACATATGCACGAACATATATCCGCCATTTTGGCAGATTTCCTCACCTCCCATTCTAACAAAAATATTCCTACTTGTGTAGTTTGGACTATTTAACTAATTTCTAAAATAAAAGAGTTCGTAATCCCACTACGAGCCCCATGAAAAATCCCTAAACACGAAATGACATATGCAACGAACATATATCCCCCATTTTGGCAGATTTTCCCACATTCGATCTGAACAAAAAAGTTCCAACTTGTGTAGATTGGACTATTTAACTAACATCTGAAATAAAAAAGTTCGTAATCCCATTACGAGCCCCATGAAAAATCCCTAAACACGAAATGACATATGCAACCAACATATATCAGCCATTTTGGCAGATTTCCCCACCTTCGATCTTAACAAAAAAATTCATACTAGTGTAGTTTGGACTATTTAACTAATCTTTGAAATAAAAAAATTCGCAATCCCATTACGAGCCCCATGAAAAATTCCTAAACACGAAGTGACATGTGCAACTAACATATATCCGCCATTTTAACAGATTTACTAACCTTCGATCTTAACAAAAAAATTCCTACTTGTGTAGTTTGGACTATTTAACTAATATCTGAAATAAAAATATTCGTAATCTCATTACGAGCCCCATGAAAAATCCCTAAACACGAAATGAATGTGCGACCAACATATATCCGCCATTTTGGCAGATTTCCTCACCTTTGATCTTAACAAAAAAATTCCTACTTATGTAGTTTGGACTATTTAACTAATATATGCAATAAAAATATTCGTAATCCCGTTACGAGCCCCATGAAAAATCCCTAAACACGAAATGACATGTGCAACCAACATATATTCGCCATTTTGGCAGATTTCCCCACCTTCGATCTTAACAAAAAAATTCCAACTTGTGTAGTTTGGACTATTTAACTAATATCTGAAATAAATAAGTTCGTAATCCCATTACGAGCCCCATGAAAAATGCCTAAACACGAAATGACATATGCAACGAACATATATCCGCCATTTTGGCAGATTTCCTCACCTCCCATTTTAACAAAAATATTCCTACTTGTGTAGTTTGGACTATTTAACTAATTTCTGAAATAAAAAAGTTCGAAATCCCATTACGAGCCCCATGAAAAATCCCTAAACACAAAATGACATGTGCAACCAACATATATCCGCCATTTTGGCAGATTTCCCCACCTTCGATCTTAACAAAAAAATTCCAAATTGTGTAGTTTGGACTATTTAACTAATATCTGAAATAAAAATATTCGTAATCTCATTACGAGCCCCATGAAAAATCCCTAAACACGAAATGAATGTGCGACCAACATATATCCGCCATTTTGGCAGATTTCCCCACCTTCGATCTTAACAAAAAAATTCATACTAGTGTAGTTTGGACTATTTAACTAATCTTTGAAATAAAAAAATTCGCAATCCCATTACGAGCCCCATGAAAAATCCCTAAACACGAAGTGACATATGCAACGAACATATATCCCCCATTTTGGCAGATTTCCCCACCTTCGATCTTAACAAAAAAATTCCAACTTGTGTAGTTTGGACTATTTAACTAATATCTGAAATAAAAAAGTTCGTAATCCCATTACGAGCCCCATGAAAAATGCCTAAACACGAAATGACATATGCAACGAACATATATCCGCCATTTTGGCAGATTTCCTCACCTCCCATTTTAACAAAAATATTCCTACTTGTGTAGTTTGGACTATTTAACTAATTTCTGAAATAAAAAAGTTCGAAATCCCATTACGAGCCCCATGAAAAATCCCTAAACACAAAATGACATGTGCAACCAACATATATCCGCCATTTTGGCAGATTTCCCCACCTTCGATCTTAACAAAAAAATTCCAAATTGTGTAGTTTGGACTATTTAACTAATATCTGAAATAAAAATATTCGTAATCTCATTACGAGCCCCATGAAAAATCCCTAAACACGAAATGAATGTGCGACCAACATATATCCGCCATTTTGGCAGATTTCCTCACCTTTGATCTTAACAAAAAAATTCCTACTTATGTAGTTTGGACTATTTAACTAATATATGCAATAAAAATATTCGTAATCCCGTTACGAGCCCCATGAAAAATCCCTAAACACGAAATGACATGTGCAACCAACATATATCCGCCATTTTGGCAGATTTCCCCACCTTCGATCTTAACAAAAAAATTCCAAATTGTGTAGTTTGGACTATTTAACTAATATCTGAAATAAAAAAGTTCGTAATCCCATTACGAGCTCCATGAAAAATCTCTAAACACGACATGACATATGCAACGAACATATATCCGCCATTTTGGCAGATTTCCTCACCTTTGATCTTAACAAAAAAATTCCTACTTTTGTAGTTTGGACCATTTAACTAATCTTGTAAATAGAAAAGTTCGTAATCCCATTACGAGCCCCATGAAAAATCCCTAAACACGAAATGACATATGCAACCAACATATATCCGCCATTTTGGCAGATTTTCCCACCTTCGATCTTAACAAAAAAATTCATACTAGTGTAGTTTAGACTATTTAACTAATCTTTGAAATAAAAAAATTCGCAATCCCATTACGAGCCCCATGAAAAATTCCTAAACACGAAGTGACATGTGCAACTAACATATATCCGCCATTTTAACAGATTTACTAACCTTCGATCTTAACAAAAAAATTCCTACTTGTGTAGTTTGGACTATTTAACTAATATCTGAAATAAAAATATTCGTAATCTCATTACGAGCCCCATGAAAAATCCCTAAACACGAAATGAATGTCCGACCAACATATATCCGCCATTTTGGCAGATTTCCTCACCTTTGATCTTAACAAAAAAATTCCTACTTATGTAGTTTGGACCATTTAACTAATATATGAAATAAAAAAGTTCGTAATCCCATTACGACCCCCATGAAAAATCCCTAAACACGAAATGACATATGCAACGAACATATATCCGCCATTTTGGCAGATTTCCTCACCTCCCATTTTAACAAAAATATTCCTACTTGTGTAGTTTGGACTACTTAACTAATTTCTAAAATAAAAAAGTTCGTAATCCCACTACGAGCCCCATGAAAAATCCCTAAACACGAAATGACATATGCAACGAACATATATCCCCCATTTTGGCAGATTTTCCCACCTTCGATCTTAACAAAAAAGTTCCAACTTGTGTAGATTGGACTATTTAACTAACATCTGAAATAAAAAAGTTCGTAATCCCATTACGAGCCCCATGAAAAATCCCTAAACACGAAATGACATATGCAACGAACATATATTCGCCATTTTGGCAGATTTCCTCACCTCCCATTTTAACAAAAATATTCCTACTTGTGTAGTTTGGACTATTTAACTAATTTCTGAAATAAAAAAGTTCGAAATCCCATTACGAGCCCCATGAAAAATCCCTAAACACAAAATGACATGTGTAACCAACATATATCCGCCATTTTGGCAGATTTCCCCACCTTCGATCTTAACAAAAAAATTCCAAATTGTGTAGTTTGGACTATTTAACTAATATCTGAAATAAAAATATTCGTAATCTCATTACGAGCCCCATGAAAAATCCCTAAACACGAAATGAATGTGCGACCAACATATATCCGCCATTTTGGCAGATTTCCTCACCTTTGATCTTAACAAAAAAATTCCTACTTATGTAGTTTGGACTATTTAACTAATATATGCAATAAAAATATTCGTAATCCCGTTACGAGCCCCATGAAAAATCCCTAAACACGAAATGACATGTGCAACCAACATATATCCGCCATTTTGGCAGATTTCCCCACCTTCGATCTTAACAAAAAAATTCCAACTTGTGTAGTTTGGACTATTTAACTAATATCTGAAATAAAAAAGTTCGTAATCCCATTACGAGCCCCATGAAAAATCCCTAAACACGAAATGAATGTGCGACCAACATATATCCGCCATTTTGGCAGATTTCCCCACCTTCGATCTTAACAAAAAAATTCCAAATTGTGTAGTTTGGACTATTTAACTAATATCTGAAATAAATAAGTTCGTAATCCCATTACGAGCCCCATGAAAAATGCCTAAACACGAAATGACATATGCAACGAACATATATCCGCCATTTTGGCAGATTTCCTCACCTCCCATTTTAACAAAAATATTCCTACTTGTGTAGTTTGGACTATTTAACTAATTTCTGAAATAAAAAAGTTCGAAATCCCATTACGAGCCCCATGAAAAATCCCTAAACACGAAATGACATGTGCAACCAACATATATCCGCCATTTTGGCAGATTTCCCCACCTTCGATCTTAACAAAAAAATTCCAACTTGTGTAGTTTGGACTATTTAACTAATATCTGAGATAAAAAAGTTCGTAATCCCATTACGAGCCCCATGAAAAATCCCTAAACACGAAATGACATATGCAACGAACATATATCCGCCATTTTGGCAGATTTCCTCACCTTTGATCTTAACAAAAAAATTCCTACTTTTGTAGTTTGGACTATTTAACTAATCTTGTAAATAGAAAAGTTCGTAATCCCATTACGAGCCCCATGAAAAATCCCTAAACACGAAATGACATATGCAACCAACATATATCCGCCATTTTGGCAGATTTCCCCACCTTCGATCTTAACAAAAAAATTCATACTAGTGTAGTTTGGACTATTTAACTAATCTTTGAAACAAAAAAATTCGCAATCCCATTACGAGCCCCATGAAAAATTCCTAAACACGAAGTGACATGTGCAACTAACATATATCCGCCATTTTAACAGATTTACTAACCTTCGATCTTAACAAAAAAATTCCTACTTGTGTAGTTTGGACTATTTAACTAATATCTGAAATAAAAATATTCGTAATCTCATTACGAGCCCCATGAAAAATCCCTAAACACGAAATGAATGTCCGACCAACATATATCCGCCATTTTGGCAGATTTCCTCACCTCCCATTTTAACAAAAATATTCCTACTTGTGTAGTTTGGACTATTTAACTAATTTCTGAAATAAAAAAGTTCGAAATCCCATTACGAGCCCCATGAAAAATCCCTAAACACAAAATGACATGTGCAACCAACATATATCCGCCATTTTGGCAGATTTTCCCACCTTCGATCTTAACAAAAAAATTCCAAATTGTGTAGTTTGGACTATTTAACTAATATCTGAAATAAAAATATTCGTAATCTCATTACGAGCCCCATGAAAAATCCCTAAACACGAAATGAATGTGCGACCAACATATATCCGCCATTTTGGCAGATTTCCTCACCTTTGATCTTAACAAAAAAATTCCTACTTATGTAGTTTGGACTGTTTAACTAATATATGCAATAAAAATATTCTTAATCCCGTTACGAGCCCCATGAAAAATCCCTAAACACGAAATGACATGTGCAACCAACATATATCCGCCATTTTGGCAGATTTCCCCACCTTCGATCTTAACAAAAAAATTCATACTAGTGTAGTTTGGACTATTTAACTAATCTTTGAAATAAAAAAATTCGCAATCCCATTACGAGCCCCATGAAAAATCCCTAAACACGAAATGACATGTGCAACCAACATATATCCGCCATTTTGGCAGATTTCCCCACCTTCGATCTTAACAAAAAAATTCATACTAGTGTAGTTTGGACTATTTAACTAATCTTTGAAATAAAAAAGTTCGTAATCCCATTACGAGCCCCATGAAAAATGCCTAAACACGAAATGACATATGCAACGAACATATATCCGCCATTTTGGCAGATTTCCTCACCTCCCATTTTAACAAAAATATTCCTACTTGTGTAGTTTGGACTATTTAACTAATTTCTGAAATAAAAAAGTTCGAAATCCCATTACGAGCCCCATGAAAAATCCCTAAACACAAAATGACATGTGCAACCAACATATATCCGCCATTTTGGCAGATTTCCCCACCTTCGATCTTAACAAAAAAATTCCAAATTGTGTAGTTTGGACTATTTAACTAATATCTGAAATAAAAATATTCGTAATCTCATTACGAGCCCCATGAAAAATCCCTAAACACGAAATGAATGTGCGACCAACATATATCCGCCATTTTGGCAGATTTCCTCACCTTTGATCTTAACAAAAAAATTCCTACTTATGTAGTTTGGACTATTTAACTAATATATGCAATAAAAATATTCGTAATCCCGTTACGAGCCCCATGAAAAATCCCTAAACACGAAATGACATGTGCAACCAACATATATCCGCCATTTTGGCAGATTTCCCCACCTTCGATCTTAACAAAAAAATTCCAAATTGTGTAGTTTGGACTATTTAACTAATATCTGAAATAAAAATATTCGTAATCTCATTACGAGCCCCATGAAAAATCCCTAAACACGAAATGAATGTGCGACCAACATATATCCGCCATTTTGGCAGATTTCCTCACCTTTGATCTTAACAAAAAAATTCCTACTTATGTAGTTTGGACCATTTAACTAATATATAAAATAAAAAAGTTCGTAATCCCGTTAGGAGCCCCATGAAAAATCCCTAAACACGAAATGATATGTGCAACGAACATATATCCGCCATTTTGGCAGATTTCCCCACCTTCGATCTTAACAAAAAAATTCCAACTTGTGTAGTTTGGACTATTTAACTAATATCTGAAATAAATAAGTTCGTAATCCCATTACGAGCCCCATGAAAAATGCCTAAACACGAAATGACATATGCAACGAACATATATCCGCCATTTTGGCAGATTTCCTCACCTCTTATTTTAACAAAAATATTCCTACTTGTGTAGTTTGGACTATTTAACTAATTTCTGAAATAAAAAAGTTCGAAATCCCATTACGAGCCCCATGAAAAATCCCTAAACACAAAATGACATGTGCAACCAACATATATCCGCCATTTTGGCAGATTTCCCCACCTTCGATCTTAACAAAAAAATTCCAAATTGTGTAGTTTGGACTATTTAACTAATATCTGAAATAAAAATATTCGTAATCTCATTACGAGCCCCATGAAAAATCCCTAAACACGAAATGAATGTGCGACCAACATATATCCGCCATTTTGGCAGATTTCCTCACCTTTGATCTTAACAAAAAAATTCCTACTTATGTAGTTTGGACTATTTAACTAATATATGCAATAAAAATATTCGTAATCCCGTTACGAGCCCCATGAAAAATCCCTAAACACGAAATGACATGTGCAACCAACATATATCCGCCATTTTGGCAGATTTCCCCACCTTCGATCTTAACAAAAAAATTCATACTAGTGTAGTTTGGACTATTTAACTAATCTTTGAAATAAAAAAATTCGCAATCCCATTACGAGCCCCATGAAAAATCCCTAAACACGAAGTGACATGTGCAACTAACATATATCCGCCATTTTAACAGATTTCCTAACCTTCGATCTTAAGAAAAAAATTCCTACTTTTGTAGTTTGGACTATTTAACTAATCTTGTAAATAGAAAATTTCGTAATCCCATTACGAGCCCCATGAAAAATCCCTAAACACGAAATGACATATGCAACCAACATATATCCGCCATTTTGGCAGATTTCCCCACCTTCGATCTTAACAAAAAAATTCATACTAGTGTAGTTTGGACTATTTAACTAATCTTTGAAATAAAAAAATTCGCAATCCCATTACGAGCCCCATGAAAAATCCCTAAACACGAAGTGACATGTGCAACTAACATATATCCGCCATTTTAACAGATTTCCTAACCTTCGATCTTAAGAAAAAAATTCCTACTTGTGTAGTTTGGACTATTTAACTAATATCTGAAATAAAAATATTCGTAATCTCATTACGAGCCCCATGAAAAATCCCTAAACACGAAATGATATGTGCAACGAACATATATCCGCCATTTTGGCAGATTTCCCCACCTTCGATCTTAACAAAAAAATTCTAACTTGTGTAGTTTAGACTATTTAACTAATATCTGAAATAAAAAAGTTCGTAATCCCATTACGAGCCCCATGAAAAATGCCTAAACACGAAATGACATATGCAACGAACATATATCCGCCATTTTGGCAGATTTCCTCACCTCCCATTTTAACAAAAATATTCCTACTTGTGTAGTTTGGACTATTTAACTAATTTCTGAAATTAAAAAATTCGAAATCCCATTACGAGCCCCATGAAAAATCCCTAAACACAAAATGACATGTGCAACCAACATATATCCGCCATTTTGGCAGATTTCCCCACCTTCGATCTTAACAAAAAAATTCCAAATTGTGTAGTTTGGACTATTTAACCAATATCTCAAATAAAAAAGTTCGTAATCCCATTACGAGCCCCATGAAAAATCCCTAAACACGAAATGACATATGCAACGAACATATATCCCCCATTTTGGCAGATTTCCCCACCGTCGAACATAACAAAAAAATTCCTACTTTTGTAGTTTGGACTATTTAACTAATCTTGTAAATAAAAAAGTTCGTAATCCCATTACGTGCCCCATGAAAAATCCCTAAACACAAAATGACATGTGCAACCAACATATATCCGCCATTTTGGCAGATTTCCCCACCTTCGATCTTAACAAAAAAATTCCAAATTGTGTAGTTTGGACTATTTAACTAATATCTGAAATAAAAATATTCGTAATCCCGTTACGAGCCCCATGAAAAATCCCTAAACACGAAATGAATGTGCGACCAACATATATCCGCCATTTTGGCAGATTTCCTCACCTTTGATCTTAACAAAAAAATTCCTACTTATGTAGTTTGGACTATTTAACTAATATATGCAATAAAAATATTCGTAATCCCGTTACGAGCCCCATGAAAAATCCCTAAACACGAAATGACATGTGCAACCAACATATATCCGCCATTTTGGCAGATTTCCCCACCTTCGATCTTAACAAAAACATTCCTACTTATGTAGTTTGGACTATTTAACTAAGATTTGAAGTAAAAATATTCGTAATCCCGTTACGAGCCCCATGAAAAATCCCTAAACACGAAATGACATATGCAACGAACATATATCCGCCATTTTGGCAGATTTCCCCACCTTCGATCTTAACAAAAAAATTCATACTAGTGTAGTTTGGAATATTTAACTAATCATTGAAATAAAAAAGTTCGTAATCCCATCACGAGCCCCATGAAAAATCCCTAAACACGAAATGACATATGCAACGAACATATATCCCCCATTTTGGCAGATTTCCCCACCGTCGATCTTAACAAAAAAATTCCTACTTTTGTAGTTTGGACTATTTAACTAATCTTGTAAATAAAAAAGTTCGTAATCCCATTACGAGCCCCATGAAAAATCCCTAAACACGAAATGACATATGCAACGAACATATATCCGCCATTTTGGCAGATTTCCTCACCTCCCATTTTAACAAAAATATTCCTACTTGTGTAGTTTGGACTATTTAACTAATTTCTAAAATAAAAAAGTTCGTAATCCCACTACGAGCCCCATGAAAAATCCCTAAACACGAAATGACATATGCAACGAACATATATCCCCCATTTTGGCAGATTTTCCCACCTTCGATCTTAACAAAAAAGTTCCAACTTGTGTAGATTGGACTATTTAACTAACATCTGAAATAAAAAAGTTCGTAATCCCATTACGAGCCCCATGAAAAATCCCTAAACACGAAATGACATATGCAACCAACATATATCCGCCATTTTGGCAGATTTCCCCACCTTCGATCTTAACAAAAAAATTCATACTAGTGTAGTTTGGACTATTTAACTAATCTTTGAAATAAAAAAATTCGCAATCCCATTACGAGCCCCATGAAAAATTCCTAAACACGAAGTGACATGTGCAACTAACATATATCCGCCATTTTAACAGATTTACTAACCTTCGATCTTAACAAAAAAATTCCTACTTGTGTAGTTTGGACTATTTAACTAATATCTGAAATAAAAATATTCGTAATCTCATTACGAGCCCCATGAAAAATCCCTAAACACGAAATGAATGTCCGACCAACATATATCCGCCATTTTGGCAGATTTCCTCACCTTTGATCTTAACAAAAAAATTCCTACTTATGTAGTTTGGACCATTTAACTAATATATGAAATAAAAAAGTTCGTAATCCCGTTACGAGCCCCATGAAAAATCCCTAAACACGAAATGATATGTGCAACGAACATATATCCGCCATTTTGGCAGATTTCCCCACCTTCGATCTTAACAAAAAAATTCCAACTTGTGTACTTTGGACTATTTAACTAATATCTGAAATAAATAAGTTCGTAATCCCATTACGAGCCCCATGAAAAATCCCTAAACACGAAATGACATATGCAACGAACATATATCCGCCATTTTGGCAGATTTCCTCACCTCCCATTTTAACAAAAATATTCCTACTTGTGTAGTTTGGACTATTTAACTAATTTCTGAAATAAAAAAGTTCGAAATCCCATTACGAGCCCCATGAAAAATCCCTAAACACAAAATGACATGTGCAACCAACATATATCCGCCATTTTGGCAGATTTCCCCACCTTCGATCTTAACAAAAAAATTCCAAATTGTGTAGTTTGGACTATTTAACTAATATCTGAAATAAAAATATTCGTAATCTCATTACGAGCCCCATGAAAAATCCCTAAACACGAAATGAATGTGCGACCAACATATATCCGCCATTTTGGCAGATTTCCTCACCTTTGATCTTAACAAAAAAATTCCTACTTATGTAGTTTGGACTATTTAACTAATATATGCAATAAAAATATTCTTAATCCCGTTACGAGCCCCATGAAAAATCCCTAAACACGAAATGACATGTGCAACCAACATATATCCGCCATTTTGGCAGATTTCCCCACCTTCGATCTTAACAAAAAAATTCATACTAGTGTAGTTTGGACTATTTAACTAATCTTTGAAATAAAAAAATTCGCAATCCCATTACGAGCCCCATGAAAAATCCCTAAACACGAAGTGACATATGCAACGAACATATATCCCCCATTTTGGTAGATTTCCCCACCTTCGATCTTATCAAAAAAATTCCAACTTGTGTAGTTTGGACTATTTAACTAATATCTGAAATAAAAAAGTTCGTCATCCCATTACGAGCCCCATGAAAAATGCCTAAACACGAAATGACATATGCAACGAACATATATCCGCCATTTTGGCAGATTTCCTCACCTCCCATTTTAACAAAAATATTCCTACTTGTGTAGTTTGGACTATTTAACTAATTTCTGAAATAAAAAAGTTCGAAATCCCATTACGAGCCCCATGAAAAATCCCTAAACACAAAATGACATGTGCAACCAACATATATCCGCCATTTTGGCAGATTTCCCCACCTTCGATCTTAACAAAAAAATTCCAAATTGTGTAGTTTGAACTATTTAACTAATATCTGAAATAAAAATATTCGTAATCTCATTACGAGCCCCATGAAAAATCCCTAAACACGAAATGAATGTGCGACCAACATATATCCGCCATTTTGGCAGATTTCCTCACCTTTGATCTTAACAAAAAAATTCCTACTTATGTAGTTTGGACTATTTAACTAATATATGCAATAAAAATATTCGTAATCCCGTTACGAGCCCCATGAAAAATCCCTAAACACGAAATGACATGTGCAACCAACATATATCCGCCATTTTGGCAGATTTCCCCACCTTCGATCTTAACAAAAAAATTCCAAATTGTGTAGTTTGGACTATTTAACTAATATCTGAAATAAAAATATTCGTAATCTCATTACGAGCCCCATGAAAAATCCCTAAACACGAAATGAATGTGCGACCAACATATATCCGCCATTTTGGCAGATTTCCTCACCTTTGATCTTAACAAAAAAATTCCTACTTATGTAGTTTGGACCATTTAACTAATATATAAAATAAAAAAGTTCGTAATCCCGTTACGAGCCCCATGAAAAATCCCTAAACACGAAATGATATGTGCAACCAACATATATCCGCCATTTTGGCAGATTTCCCCACCTTCGATCTTAACAAAAAAATTCCAAATTGTGTAGTTTGGACTATTTAACTAATATCTGAAATAAAAAAGTTCGTAATCCCATTACGAGCCCCATGAAAAATCCCTAAACACGAAATGACATATGCAACGAACATATATCCGCCATTTTGGCAGATTTCCTCACCTTTGATCTTAACAAAAAAATTCCTACTTTTGTAGTTTGGACTATTTAACTAATCTTGTAAATAGAAAAGTTCGTCATCCCATTACGAGCCCCATGAAAAATCCCTAAACACGAAATGACATATGCAACCAACATATATCCGCCATTTTGGCAGATTTCCCCACCTTCGATCTTAACAAAAAAATTCATACTAGTGTAGTTTGGACTATTTAACTAATCTTTGAAATAAAAAAATTCGCAATCCCATTACGAGCCCCATGAAAAATCCCTAAACACGAAGTGACATGTGCAACTAACATATATCCGCCATTTTAACAGATTTCCTAACCTTCGATCTTAAGAAAAAAATTCCTACTTGTGTAGTTTGGACTATTTAACTAATATATGAAATAAAAAAGTTCGTAATCCCGTTACGAGCCCCATGAAAAATCCCTAAACACGAAATGAATGTGCGACCAACATATATCCGACATTTTGGCAGATTTCCTCACCTTTGATCTTAACAAAAAAATTCCTACTTATGTAGTTTGGACTATTTAACTAATATATGCAATAAAAATATTCGTAATCCCGTTACGAGCCCCATGAAAAATCCCTAAACACGAAATGACATGTGCAACCAACATATATCCGCCATTTTGGCAGATTTCCCCACCTTCGATCTTAACAAAAAAATTCCAAATTGTGTAGTTTGGACTATTTAACTAATATCTGAAATAAAAATATTCGTAATCTCATTACGAGCCCCATGAAAAATCCCTAAACACGAAATGAATGTGCGACCAACATATATCCGACATTTTGGCAGATTTCCTCACCTTTGATCTTAACAAAAAAATTCCTACTTATGTAGTTTGGACTATTTAACTAATATATGCAATAAAAATATTCGTAATCCCGTTACGAGCCCCATGAAAAATCCCTAAACACGAAATGACATGTGCAACGAACATATATCCGCCATTTTGGCAGATTTCCCCACCGTCGAACATAACAAAAAAATTCCTACTTTTGTAGTTTGGACTATTTAACTAATCTTGTAAATAAAAAAGTTCGTAATCCCATTACGTGCCCCATGAAAAATCCCTAAACACAAAATGACATGTGCAACCAACATATATCCGCCATTTTGGCAGATTTCCCCACCTTCGATCTTAACAAAAAAATTCCAAATTGTGTAGTTTGGACTATTTAACTAATATCTGAAATAAAAATATTCGTAATCTCATTACGAGCCCCATGAAAAATCCCTAAACACGAAATGAATGTGCGACCAACATATATCCGACATTTTGGCAGATTTCCTCACCTTTGATCTTAACAAAAAAATTCCTACTTATGTAGTTTGGACTATTTAACTAATATATGCAATAAAAATATTCGTAATCCCGTTACGAGCCCCATGAAAAATCCCTAAACACGAAATGACATGTGCAACCAACATATATCCGCCATTTTGGCAGATTTCCCCACCTTCGATCTTAACAAAAACATTCCTACTTATGTAGTTTGGACTATTTAACTAAGATTTGAAGTAAAAATATTCGTAATCCCGTTACGAGCCCCATGAAAAATCCCTAAACACGAAATGACATATGCAACGAACATATATCCCCCATTTTGGCAGATTTTCCCACCTTCGATCTTAACAAAAAAGTTCCAACTTGTGTAGATTGGACTATTTAACTAACATCTGAAATAAAAAAGTTCGTAATCCCATTACGAGCCCCATGAAAAATCCCTAAACACGAAATGACATATGCAACGAACATATATCCGCCATTTTGGCAGATTTCCTCACCTCCCATTTTAACAAAAATATTCCTACTTGTGTAGTTTGGACTATTTAACTAATTTCTGAAATAAAAAAGTTCGTAATCCCATTACGAGCCCCATGAAAAATCCCTAAACACGAAATAACATATGCAACCAACATATATCCGCCATTTTGGCAGATTTCCCCACCTTCGATCTTAACAAAAAAATTCATACTAGTGTAGTTTGGACTATTTAACTAATCTTTGAAATAAAAAAATTCGCAATCCCATTACGATCCCCATGAAAAATCCCTAAACACGAAGTGACATGTGCAACTAACATATATCCGCCATTTTAACAGATTTCCTAACCTTCGATCTTAACAAAAATATTCCTACTTGTGTAGTTTGGACTATTTAACTAATTTCTGTAATAAAAATATTCGTAATCCCGTTACGAGCCCCATGAAAAATCCCCAAACACGAAATGACATGTGCAACCAACATATATCCGCCATTTTGGCAGATTTCCTCACCTTTGATCTTAACAAAAAAATTCCTACTTATGTAGTTTGGACCATTTAACTAATATATGAAATAAAAAAGTTCGTAATCCCGTTACGAGCCCCATGAAAAATCCCTAAACACGAAATGACATATGCAACGAACATATATCACCCATTTTGGCAGATTTCCCCACCTTCGATCTTAACAAAAAAATTCCAACTTGTGTAGTTTGGACTATTTAACTAATATCTGAAATAAAAAAGTTCGTAATCCCATTACGAGCCCCATGAAAAATCCCTAAAAACGAAATAACATATGCAACGAACATATATCCGCCATTTTGGCAGATTTCCCCACCTTCGATCTTAACAAAAACATTCCTACTTATGTAGTTTGGACTATTTAACTAATATATGAAATAAAAATATTCGTAATCCCGTTACGAGCCCCATGAAAAATCCCTAAACACGAAATGACATGTGCAACCAACATATATCCGCCATTTTGGCAGATTTCCCCACCTTCGATCTTAACAAAAAAATTCCAAATTGTGTAGTTTGTACTATTTAACTAATATCTCAAATAAAAAAGTTCGTAATCCCATTACGAGCCCCATGAAAAATCCCTAAACACGAAATGACATATGCAACGAACATTTTGGCAGATTTCCCCACCGTCGAACTTAACAAAAAAATTCCTACTTTTGTAGTTTGGACTATTTAACTAATCTTGTAAATAAAAAAGTTCGTAATCCCATTACGAGCCCCATGAAAAATCCCTAAACACGAAATTACATGTGCAACCAACATATATCCGCCATTTTGGCAGATTTCCCCACCTTCGATCTTAACAAAAAAATTCATACTAGTGTAGTTTGGACTATTTAACTAATCTTTGAAATAAAATTTCGTAATCCCATTACGAGCCCCATGAAAAATCCCTAAACACGAAATGACATGTGCAACCAACATATATCCGCCATTTTGGCAGATTTCCTCACCTCCCATTTTAACAACAATATTCCTACTAGTGTAGTTTGGACTATTTAACTAATCTTTGAAATAAAATTTCGTAATCCCATTACGAGCCCCATGAAAAATCCCTAAACACGAAATTACATGTGCAACCAACATATATCCCCCATTTTGGCAGATTTTCCCACCTTCGATCTTAACAAAAAAGTTCCAACTTGTGTAGATTGGACTATTTAACTAACATCTGAAATAAAAAAGTTCGTAATCCCATTACGAGCCCCATGAAAAATCCCTAAACACGAAATGACATATGCAACCAACATATATCCGCCATTTTGGCAGATTTCCCCACCTTCGATCTTAACAAAAAAATTCATACTAGTGTAGTTTGGACTATTTAACTAATCTTTGAAATAAAAAAATTCGCAATCCCATTACGAGCCCCATGAAAAATTCCTAAACACGAAGTGACATGTGCAACTAACATATATCCGCCATTTTAACAGATTTACTAACCTTCGATCTTAACAAAAAAATTCCTACTTGTGTAGTTTGGACTATTTAACTAATATCCGAAATAAAAATATTCGTAATCTCATTACGAGCCCCATGAAAAATCCCTAAACACGAAATGAATGTCCGACCAACATATATCCGCCATTTTGGCAGATTTCCTCACCTTTGATCTTAACAAAAAAATTCCTACTTATGTAGTTTGGACCATTTAACTAATATATGAAATAAAAAAGTTCGTAATCCCGTTACGAGCCCCATGAAAAATCCCTAAACACGAAATGATATGTGCAACGAACATATATCCGCCATTTTGGCAGATTTCCCCACCTTCGATCTTAACAAAAAAATTCCAACTTGTGTACTTTGGACTATTTAACTAATATCTGAAATAAATAAGTTCGTAATCCCATTACGAGCCCCATGAAAAATCCCTAAACACGAAATGACATATGCAACGAACATATATCCGCCATTTTGGCAGATTTCCTCACCTCCCATTTTAACAAAAATATTCCTACTTGTGTAGTTTGGACTATTTAACTAATTTCTGAAATAAAAAAGTTCGAAATCCCATTACGAGCCCCATGAAAAATCCCTAAACACAAAATGACATGTGCAACCAACATATATCCGCCATTTTGGCAGATTTCCCCACCTTCGATCTTAACAAAAAAATTCCAAATTGTGTAGTTTGGACTATTTAACTAATATCTGAAATAAAAATATTCGTAATCTCATTACGAGCCCCATGAAAAATCCCTAAACACGAAATGAATGTGCGACCAACATATATCCGCCATTTTGGCAGATTTCCTCACCTTTGATCTTAACAAAAAAATTCCTACTTATGTAGTTTGGACTATTTAACTAATATATGCAATAAAAATATTCTTAATCCCGTTACGAGCCCCATGAAAAATCCCTAAACACGAAATGACATGTGCAACCAACATATATCCGCCATTTTGGCAGATTTCCCCACCTTCGATCTTAACAAAAAAATTCATACTAGTGTAGTTTGGACTATTTAACTAATCTTTGAAATAAAAAAATTCGCAATCCCATTACGAGCCCCATGAAAAATCCCTAAACACGAAGTGACATATGCAACGAACATATATCCCCCATTTTGGTAGATTTCCCCACCTTCGATCTTATCAAAAAAATTCCAACTTGTGTAGTTTGGACTATTTAACTAATATCTGAAATAAAAAAGTTCGTCATCCCATTACGAGCCCCATGAAAAATGCCTAAACACGAAATGACATATGCAACGAACATATATCCGCCATTTTGGCAGATTTCCTCACCTCCCATTTTAACAAAAATATTCCTACTTGTGTAGTTTGGACTATTTAACTAATTTCTGAAATAAAAAAGTTCGAAATCCCATTACGAGCCCCATGAAAAATCCCTAAACACAAAATGACATGTGCAACCAACATATATCCGCCATTTTGGCAGATTTCCCCACCTTCGATCTTAACAAAAAAATTCCAAATTGTGTAGTTTGAACTATTTAACTAATATCTGAAATAAAAATATTCGTAATCTCATTACGAGCCCCATGAAAAATCCCTAAACACGAAATGAATGTGCGACCAACATATATCCGCCATTTTGGCAGATTTCCTCACCTTTGATCTTAACAAAAAAATTCCTACTTATGTAGTTTGGACTATTTAACTAATATATGCAATAAAAATATTCGTAATCCCGTTACGAGCCCCATGAAAAATCCCTAAACACGAAATGACATGTGCAACCAACATATATCCGCCATTTTGGCAGATTTCCCCACCTTCGATCTTAACAAAAAAATTCCAAATTGTGTAGTTTGGACTATTTAACTAATATCTGAAATAAAAATATTCGTAATCTCATTACGAGCCCCATGAAAAATCCCTAAACACGAAATGAATGTGCGACCAACATATATCCGCCATTTTGGCAGATTTCCTCACCTTTGATCTTAACAAAAAAATTCCTACTTATGTAGTTTGGACCATTTAACTAATATATAAAATAAAAAAGTTCGTAATCCCGTTACGAGCCCCATGAAAAATCCCTAAACACGAAATGATATGTGCAACCAACATATATCCGCCATTTTGGCAGATTTCCCCACCTTCGATCTTAACAAAAATTTCCAAATTGTGTAGTTTGGACTATTTAACTAATATCTGAAATAAAAAAGTTCGTAATCCCATTACGAGCCCCATGAAAAATCCCTAAACACGAAATGACATATGCAACGAACATATATCCGCCATTTTGGCAGATTTCCTCACCTTTGATCTTAACAAAAAAATTCCTACTTTTGTAGTTTGGACTATTTAACTAATCTTGTAAATAGAAAAGTTCGTAATCCCATTACGAGCCCCATGAAAAATCCCTAAACACGAAATGAATGTGCGACCAACATATATCCGCCATTTTGGCAGATTTCCTCACCTTTGATCTTAACAAAAAAATTCCTACTTATGTAGTTTGGACCATTTAACTAATATATAAAATAAAAAAGTTCGTAATCCCGTTACGAGCCCCATGAAAAATCCCTAAACACGAAATGATATGTGCAACCAACATATATCCGCCATTTTGGCAGATTTCCCCACCTTCGATCTTAACAAAAAAATTCCAAATTGTGTAGTTTGGACTATTTAACTAATATCTGAAATAAAAAAGTTCGTAATCCCATTACGAGCCCCATGAAAAATCCCTAAACACGAAATGACATATGCAACGAACATATATCCGCCATTTTGGCAGATTTCCTCACCTTTGATCTTAACAAAAAAATTCCTACTTTTGTAGTTTGGACTATTTAACTAATCTTGTAAATAGAAAAGTTCGTAATCCCATTACGAGCCCCATGAAAAATCCCTAAACACGAAATGACATATGCAACCAACATATATCCGCCATTTTGGCAGATTTCCCCACCTTCGATCTTAACAAAAAAATTCATACTAGTGTAGTTTGGACTATTTAACTAATCTTTGAAATAAAAAAATTCGCAATCCCATTACGAGCCCCATGAAAAATCCC
Organism: Muscidifurax raptorellus; assembly: GCA_020010945.3. Classification (NCBI taxonomy): domain Eukaryota; kingdom Metazoa; phylum Arthropoda; class Insecta; order Hymenoptera; family Pteromalidae; genus Muscidifurax; species Muscidifurax raptorellus. The sequence continues at coordinate 27,901,056 of CM052080.1, read as the reverse complement.
TAAACACGAAGTGACATGTGCAACTAACATATATCCGCCATTTTAACAGATTTCCTAACCTTCGATCTTAAGAAAAAAATTCCTACTTGTGTAGTTTGGACTATTTAACTAATATATGAAATAAAAAAGTTCGTAATCCCGTTACGAGCCCCATGAAAAATCCCTAAACACGAAATGACATATGCAACGAACATATATCCCCCATTTTGGCAGATTTCCCCACCGTCGAACATAACAAAAAAATTCCTACTTTTGTAGTTTGGACTATTTAACTAATCTTGTAAATAAAAAAGTTCGTAATCCCATTACGTGCCCCATGAAAAATCCCTAAACACAAAATGACATGTGCAACCAACATATATCCGCCATTTTGGCAGATTTCCCCACCTTCGATCTTAACAAAAAAATTCCAAATTGTGTAGTTTGGACTATTTAACTAATATCTGAAATAAAAATATTCGTAATCTCATTACGAGCCCCATGAAAAATCCCTAAACACGAAATGAATGTGCGACCAACATATATCCGACATTTTGGCAGATTTCCTCACCTTTGATCTTAACAAAAAAATTCCTACTTATGTAGTTTGGACTATTTAACTAATATATGCAATAAAAATATTCGTAATCCCGTTACGAGCCCCATGAAAAATCCCTAAACACGAAATGACATGTGCAACCAACATATATCCGCCATTTTGGCAGATTTCCCCACCTTCGATCTTAACAAAAACATTCCTACTTATGTAGTTTGGACTATTTAACTAAGATTTGAAGTAAAAATATTCGTAATCCCGTTACGAGCCCCATGAAAAATCCCTAAACACGAAATGACATATGCAACGAACATATATCCCCCATTTTGGCAGATTTTCCCACCTTCGATCTTAACAAAAAAGTTCCAACTTGTGTAGATTGGACTATTTAACTAACATCTGAAATAAAAAAGTTCGTAATCCCATTACGAGCCCCATGAAAAATCCCTAAACACGAAATGACATATGCAACGAACATATATCCGCCATTTTGGCAGATTTCCTCACCTCCCATTTTAACAAAAATATTCCTACTTGTGTAGTTTGGACTATTTAACTAATTTCTGAAATAAAAAAGTTCGTAATCCCATTACGAGCCCCATGAAAAATCCCTAAACACGAAATAACATATGCAACCAACATATATCCGCCATTTTGGCAGATTTCCCCACCTTCGATCTTAACAAAAAAATTCATACTAGTGTAGTTTGGACTATTTAACTAATCTTTGAAATAAAAAAATTCGCAATCCCATTACGAGCCCCATGAAAAATCCCTAAACACGAAGTGACATGTGCAACTAACATATATCCGCCATTTTAACAGATTTCCTAACCTTCGATCTTAACAAAAATATTCCTACTTGTGTAGTTTGGACTATTTAACTAATTTCTGTAATAAAAATATTCGTAATCCCGTTACGAGCCCCATGAAAAATCCCCAAACACGAAATGACATATGCAACGAACATATATCCCCCATTTTGGCAGATTTCCCCACCTTCGATCTTAACAAAAAAATTCCAACTTGTGTAGTTTGGACTATTTAACTAATATCTGAAATAAAAAAGTTCGTAATCCCATTACGAGCCCCATGAAAAATCCCTAAAAACGAAATAACATATGCAACGAACATATATCCGCCATTTTGGCAGATTTCCCCACCTTCGATCTTAACAAAAACATTCCTACTTATGTAGTTTGGACTATTTAACTAATATATGAAATAAAAATATTCGTAATCCCGTTACGAGCCCCATGAAAAATCCCTAAACACGAAATGACATGTGCAACCAACATATATCCGCCATTTTGGCAGATTTCCCCACCTTCGATCTTAACAAAAAAATTCCAAATTGTGTAGTTTGTACTATTTAACTAATATCTCAAATAAAAAAGTTCGTAATCCCATTACGAGCCCCATGAAAAATCCCTAAACACGAAATGACATATGCAACGAACATATATCCCCCATTTTGGCAGATTTCCCCACCGTCGAACTTAACAAAAAAATTCCTACTTTTGTAGTTTGGACTATTTAACTAATCTTGTAAATAAAAAAGTTCGTAATCCCATTACGAGCCCCATGAAAAATCCCTAAACACGAAATTACATGTGCAACCAACATATATCCGCCATTTTGGCAGATTTCCCCACCTTCGATCTTAACAAAAAAATTCATACTAGTGTAGTTTGGACTATTTAACTAATCTTTGAAATAAAATTTCGTAATCCCATTACGAGCCCCATGAAAAATCCCTAAACACGAAATGACATGTGCAACCAACATATATCCGCCATTTTGGCAGATTTCCTCACCTCCCATTTTAACAACAATATTCCTACTTGTGTAGCTTGGACTATTTAACTAATTTCTGAATGAAAAAAGTTCGAAATCCCATTACGAGCCCCATGAAAAATCCCTAAACACGAAATGACATGTGCAACCAACATATATCCGCCATTTTATCATATTTCCTCACCTTTGATTTTAACAAAAAAATTCCTGTTTATGTAGTTTGGACTATTTAACTAATATATGAAATAAAATTTCGTAATCCCATTACGAGCCCCATGAAAAATCCCTAAACACAAAATGACATGTGCAACCAACATATATCCGCCATTTTTGGAGATTTCCCCACCTTCGATCTTAACAAAAAAATTCCAACTTGTGTAGTTTGGACTATTTAACTAATATATGCAATAAAAATATTCGTAATCCCGTTAGGAGCCCCATGAAAAATCCCTAAACACGAAATGACATGTGCAACCAACATATATCCGCCATTTTGGCAGATTTCCTAACCTCCCATTTTAACAAAAATATTCCTACTTGTGTAGTTTGGACTATTTAACCAATTTCTGAAATAAAAAAGTTCAAAATCCCATTACGAGCCCCATGAAAAATCCCTAAACACGAAATGACATGTGCAACCAACATATATCCGCCATTTTGGCAGATTTCCCCACCTTCGATCTTAACAAAAAAATTCCAAATTGTGTAGTTTGGACTATTTAACTAATATCTCAAATAAAAAAGTTCGTAATCCCATTACGAGCCCCATGAAAAATCCCTAAACACGAAATGACATGTGCAACCAACATATATCCGCCATTTTGGCAGATTTCCCCACCTTTGATCTTAACAAAAAAATTCCTACTTATGTAGTTTGGACCATTTAACTAATATATGAAATAAAAAAGTTCGTAATCCCGTTACGAGCCCCATGAAAAATCCCTAAACACGAAATGATATGTGCAACGAACATATATCCGCCATTTTGGCAGATTTCCCCACCTTCGATCTTAACAAAAAAATTCCAACTTGTGTAGTTTGGACTATTTAACTAATATCTGAAATAAATAAGTTCGTAATCCCATTACGAGCCCCATGAAAAATGCCTAAACACGAAATGACATATGCAACGAACATATATCCGCCATTTTGGCAGATTTCCTCACCTCCCATTTTAACAAAAATATTCCTACTTGTGTAGTTTGGACTATTTAACTAATTTCTGAAATAAAAAAGTTCGAAATCCCATTACGAGCCCCATGAAAAATCCCTAAACACAAAATGACATGTGCAACCAACATATATCCGCCATTTTGGCAGATTTCCCCACCTTCGATCTTAACAAAAAAATTCCAAATTGTGTAGTTTGGACTATTTAACTAATATCTGAAATAAAAATATTCGTAATCTCATTACGAGCCCCATGAAAAATCGCTAAACACGAAATGAATGTGCGACCAACATATATCCGCCATTTTGGCAGATTTCCTCACCTTTGATCTTAACAAAAAAATTCGAACTTGTGTAGTTTGGACTATTTAACTAATATCTGAAATAAAAAAGTTCTTAATCCCATTATGAGCCCCATGAAAAATCCCTAAACACGAAATGACATATGCAACGAACATATATCCGCCATTTTGGCAGATTTCCTCACCTCCCATTTTAACAAAAATATTCCTACTTGTGTAGCTTGGACTATTTAACTAATTTCTGAATTAAAAAAGTTCGAAATCCCATTACGAGCCCCATGAAAAATCCCTAAACACGAAATGACATGTGCGACCAACATATATCCGCCATTTTGGCAGATTTCCCCACCTTCGATCTTAACAAAAAAATTCATACTAGTGTAGTTTGGACTATTTAACTAATCTTTGAAATAAAAAAATTCGCAATCCCATTACGAGCCCCATGAAAAATCCCTAAACACGAAGTGACATGTGCAACTAACATATATCCGCCATTTTAACAGATTTCCTAACCTTCGATCTTAACAAAAAAATTCATACTTTTGTAGTTTGGACCATTTAACTAATATATGAAATAAAAATATTCGTAATCCCGTTACGAGCCCCATGAAAAATCCTTAAACACGAAATGACATGTGCAACGAACATATATCCGCCATTTTGGCGGATTTCCCCATCTCCGATCTTAACAAAAAAATTCCAACTTGTGTAGTTTGGACTATTTAACTAATATCTGAAATAAAAATATTCGTAATCTCATTACGAGCCCCATGAAAAATCCCTAAACACGAAATGAATGTGCGACCAACATATATCCGCCATTTTGGCAGATTTTCCCACCTTCGATCTTAACAAAAAAATTCATACTAGTGTAGTTTGGACTATTTAACTAGTCTTTGAAATAAAAAAATTCGCAATCCCATTACGAGCCCCATGAAAAATTCCTAAACACGAAGTGACATGTGCAACTAACATATATCCGCCATTTTAACAGATTTACTAACCTTCGATCTTAACAAAAAAATTCCTACTTGTGTAGTTTGGACTATTTAACTAATATCTGAAATAAAAATATTCGTAATCTCATTACGAGCCCCATGAAAAATCCCTAAACACGAAATGAATGTGCGACCAACATATATCCGCCATTTTGGCAGATTTCCTCACCTTTGATCTTAACAAAAAAATTCCTACTTATGTAGTTTGGACCATTTAACTAATATATGAAATAAAAAAGTTCGTAATCCCGTTACGAGCCCCATGAAAAATCCCTAAACACGAAATGATATGTGCAACGAACATATATCCGCCATTTTGGCAGATTTCCCCACCTTCGATCTTAACAAAAAAATTCCAACTTGTGTAGTTTGGACTATTTAACTAATATCTGAAATAAATAAGTTCGTAATCCCATTACGAGCCCCATGAAAAATGCCTAAACACGAAATGACATATGCAACGAACATATATCCGCCATTTTGGCAGATTTCCTCACCTCCCATTTTAACAAAAATATTCCTACTTGTGTAGTTTGGACTATTTAACTAATTTCTGAAATAAAAAAGTTCGAAATCCCATTACGAGCCCCATGAAAAATCCCTAAACACAAAATGACATGTGCAACCAACATATATCCGCCATTTTGGCAGATTTCCCCACCTTCGATCTTAACAAAAAAATTCCAAATTGTGTAGTTTGGACTATTTAACTAATATCTGAAATAAAAATATTCGTAATCTCATTACGAGCCCCATGAAAAATCGCTAAACACGAAATGAATGTGCGACCAACATATATCCGCCATTTTGGCAGATTTCCTCACCTTTGATCTTAACAAAAAAATTCCTACTTATGTAGTTTGGACTATTTAACTAATATATGCAATAAAAATATTCGTAATCCCGTTACGAGCCCCATGAAAAATCCCTAAACACGAAATGACATGTGCAACCAACATATATCCGCCATTTTGGCAGATTTCCCCACCTTCGATCTTAACAAAAAAATTCATACTAGTGTAGTTTGGACTATTTAACTAATCTTTGAAATAAAAAAATTCGCAATCCCATTACGAGCCCCATGAAAAATCCCTAAACACGAAGTGACATATGCAACGAACATATATCCCCCATTTTGGCAGATTTCCCCACCTTCGATCTTAACAAAAAAATTCCAACTTGTGTAGTTTGGACTATTTAACTAATATCTGAAATAAAAAAGTTCGTAATCCCATTACGAGCCCCATGAAAAATGCCTAAACACGAAATGACATATGCAACGAACATATATCCGCCATTTTGGCAGATTTCCTCACCTCCCATTTTAACAAAAATATTCCTACTTGTGTAGTTTGGACTATTTAACTAATTTCTGAAATAAAAAAGCTCGAAATCCCATTACGAGCCCCATGAAAAATCCCTAAACACAAAATGACATGTGCAACCAACATATATCCGCCATTTTGGCAGATTTCCCCACCTTCGATCTTAACAAAAAAATTCCAAATTGTGTAGTTTGGACTATTTAACTAATATCTGAAATAAAAAGTATTCGTAATCTCATTACGAGCCCCATGAAAAATCCCTAAACACGAAATGAATGTGCGACCAACATATATCCGCCATTTTGGCAGATTTCCTCACCTTTGATCTTAACAAAAAAATTCCTACTTATGTAGTTTGGACTATTTAACTAATATATGCAATAAAAATATTCGTAATCCCGTTACGAGCCCCATGAAAAATCCCTAAACACGAAATGACATGTGCAACCAACATATATCCGCCATTTTGGCAGATTTCCCCACCTTCGATCTTAACAAAAAAATTCCAAATTGTGTAGTTTGGACTATTTAACTAATATATGCAATAAAAATATTCGTAATCCCGTTAGGAGCCCCATGAAAAATCCCTAAACACGAAATTACATGTGCAACCAACATATATCCGCCATTTTGGCAGATTTCCCCACCTTCGATCTTAACAAAAAAATTCATACTAGTGTAGTTTGGACTATTTAACTAATCTTTGAAATAAAAAAATTCGCAATCCCATTACGAGCCCCATGAAAAATCCCTAAACACGAAGTGACATGTGCAACTAACATATATCCGCCATTTTAACAGATTTCCTAACCTTCGATCTTAACAAAAATATTCCTACTTGTGTAGTTTGGACTATTTAACTAATTTCTGAAATAAAAATATTCGTAATCCCGTTACGAGCCCCATGAAAAATCCCCAAACACGAAATGACATGTGCAACCAACATATATCCGCCATTTTGGCAGATTTCCCCACCTTCGATCTTAACAAAAAAATTCCAACTTGTGTAGTTTGGACTATTTAACTAATATCTGAAATAAAAAAGTTCGTAATCCCATTACGAGCCCCATGAAAAATCCCTAAACACAAAATGACATGTGCAACCCACATATATCCGCCATTTTGGCAGATTTCCCCACCTTCGATCTTAACAAAAAAATTCCAACTTGTGTAGTTTGGACTATTTAACTAATATATGCAATAAAAATATTCGTAATCCCGTTACGAGCCCCATGAAAAATCCCCAAACACGAAATGACATGTGCAACCAACATATATCCGCCATTTTGGCAGATTTCCCCACCTTCGATCTTAACAAAAAAATTCCAAATTGTGTAGTTTGGACTATTTAACTAATATCTGAAATAAAAATATTCGTAATCTCATTACGAGCCCCATGAAAAATCCCTAAACACGAAATGAATGTGCGACCAACATATATCCGCCATTTTGGCAGATTTCCTCACCTTTGATCTTAACAAAAAAATTCCTACTTATGTAGTTTGGACCATTTAACTAATATATGAAATAAAAAAGTTCGTAATCCCGTTACGAGCCCCATGAAAAATCCCTAAACACGAAATGACATATGCAACGAACATATATCCCCCATTTTGGCAGATTTCCCCACCTTCGATCTTAACAAAAAAATTCCAACTTGTGTAGTTTGGACTATTTAACTAATATCTGAAATAAAAAAGTTCGTAATCCCATTACGAGCCCCATGAAAAATGCCTAAACACGAAATGACATATGCAACGAACATATATCCGCCATTTTGGCAGATTTCCTCACCTCCCATTTTAACAAAAATATTCCTACTTGTGTAGTTTGGACTATTTAACTAATTTCTGAAATAAAAAATTTCGAAATCCCATTACGAGCCCCATGAAAAATCCCTAAACACAAAATGACATGTGCAACCAACATATATCCGCCATTTTGGCAGATTTTCCCACCTTCGATCTTGACAAAAAAATTCCAAATTGTGTAGTTTGGACTATTTAACTAATATCTGAAATAAAAAAATTGGCAATCCCATTACGAGCCCCATGAAAAATCCCTAAAAACGAAATAACATATGCAACGAACATATATCCGCCATTTTGGCAGATTTCCCCACCTTCGATCTTAACAAAAACATTCCTACTTATGTAGTTTGGACTATTTAACTAATATATGAAATAAAAATATTCGTAATCCCGTTACGAGCCCCATGAAAAATCCCTAAACACGAAATGACATGTGCAACCAACATATATCCGCCATTTTGGCAGATTTCCCCACCTTCGATCTTAACAAAAAAATTCCAAATTGTGTAGTTTGTACTATTTAACTAATTTCTGAATTAAAAAAGTTCGAAATCCCATTACGAGCCCCATGAAAAATCCCTAAACACGAAATGACATGTGCAACCAACATATATCCGCCATTTTGGCAGATTTCCCCACCGTCGAACTTAACAAAAAAATTCCTACTTTTGTAGTTTGGACTATTTAACTAATCTTGTAAATAAAAAAGTTCGTAATCCCATTACGAGCCCCATGAAAAATCCCTAAACACGAAATTACATGTGCAACCAACATATATCCGCCATTTTGGCAGATTTCCCCACCTTCGATCTTAACAAAAAAATTCATACTAGTGTAGTTTGGACTATTTAACTAATCTTTGAAATAAAATTTCGTAATCCCATTACGAGCCCCATGAAAAATCCCTAAACACGAAATGACATGTGCAACCAACATATATCCGCCATTTTGGCAGATTTCCTCACCTCCCATTTTAACAACAATATTCCTACTTGTGTAGCTTGGACTATTTAACTAATTTCTGAATGAAAAAAGTTCGAAATCCCATTACGAGCCCCATGAAAAATCCCTAAACACGAAATGACATGTGCAACCAACATATATCCGCCATTTTATCATATTTCCTCACCTTTGATTTTAACGAAAAAATTCCTGTTTATGTAGTTTGGACTATTTAACTAATATATGAAATAAAATTTCGTAATCCCATTACGAGCCCCATGAAAAATCCCTAAACACAAAATGACATGTGCAACCAACATATATCCGCCATTTTTGGAGATTTCCCCACCTTCGATCTTAACAAAAAAATTCCAACTTGTGTAGTTTGGACTATTTAACTAATATATGCAATAAAAATATTCGTAATCCCGTTAGGAGCCCCATGAAAAATCCCTAAACACGAAATGACATGTGCAACCAACATATATCCGCCATTTTGGCAGATTTCCTAACCTCCCATTTTAACAAAAATATTCCTACTAGTGTAGTTTGGACTATTTAACTAATCTTTGAAATAAAAAAGTTCAAAATCCCATTACGAGCCCCATGAAAAATCCCTAAACACGAAGTGACATGTGCAACTAACATATATCCGCCATTTTAACAGATTTCCTAACCTTCGATCTTAACAAAAAAATTCCTACTTGTGTAGTATGGACTATTTAACTAATCTTTGAAATAAAAAAATTCGCAATCCCATTACGAGCCCCATGAAAAATCCCTAAACACGAAGTGACATGTGCAACTAACATATATCCGCCATTTTAACAGATTTCCTAACCTTCGATCTTAACAAAAAAATTCCTACTTGTGTAGTTTGGACTATTTAACTAACATCTGAAATAAAAATATTCGTAATCTCATTACGAGCCCCATGAAAAATCCCTAAACACGAAATGAATGTGCATCCAACATATATCCGCCATTTTGGCAGATTTCCTCACCTTTGATCTTAACAAAAAAATTCCTACTTATGTAGTTTGGACTATTTAACTAATATTTGAAATGAAAAAGTTGGTGATGACGAGCCCCATGAAAAATCCCTAAACACGAAATTACATATGCAACGAACATATATCCCCCATTTTGGCAGATTTCCCCACCGTCGAACTTAACAAAAAAATTCATACTTTTGTAGTTTGGACCATTTAACTAATATATGAAATAAAAATATTCGTAATCCCGTTACGAGCCCCATGAAAAATCCTTAAACACGAAATGACATGTGCAACGAACATATATCCGCCATTTTGGCGGATTTCCCCATCTCCGATCTTAACAAAAAAATTCCAACTTGTGTAGTTTGGACTATTTAACTAATATCTGAAATAAAAATATTCGTAATCTCATTACGAGCCCCATGAAAAATCCCTAAACACGAAATGAATGTGCGACCAACATATATCCGCCATTTTGGCAGATTTTCCCACCTTCGATCTTAACAAAAAAATTCATACTAGTGTAGTTTGGACTATTTAACTAATCTTTGAAATAAAAAAATTCGCAATCCCATTACGAGCCCCATGAAAAATTCCTAAACACGAAGTGACATGTGCAACTAACATATATCCGCCATTTTAACAGATTTACTAACCTTCGATCTTAACAAAAAAATTCCTACTTGTGTAGTTTGGACTATTTAACTAATATCTGAAATAAAAATATTCGTAATCTCATTACGAGCCCCATGAAAAATCCCTAAACACGAAATGACATGTGCAACCAACATATATCCGCCATTTTGGCAGATTTCCCCACCTTCGATCTTAACAAAAAAATTCCAAATTGTGTAGTTTGGACTATTTAACTAATATATGCAATAAAAATATTCGTAATCCCGTTAGGAGCCCCATGAAAAATCCCTAAACACGAAATTACATGTGCAACCAACATATATCCGCCATTTTGGCAGATTTCCCCACCTTCGATCTTAACAAAAAAATTCCAAATTGTGTAGTTTGGACTATTTAACTAATATCTCAAATAAAAAAGTTCGTAATCCCATTACGAGCCCCATGAAAAATCCCTAAACACGAAATGACATATGCAACGAACATATATCCCCCATTTTGGCAGATTTCCCCACCGTCGAACTTAACAAAATAATTCCTACTTTTGTAGTTTGGACTATTTAACTAATCTTGTAAATAAAAAAGTTCGTAATCCCATTACGAGCCCCATGAAAAATCCCTAAACACGAAATGACATGTGCAACCAACATATATCCGCCATTTTATCATATTTCCTCACCTTTGATTTTAACAAAAAAATTCCTATTTATGTAGTTTGGACTATTTAACTAATATATGAAATAAAATTTCGTAATCCCATTACGAGCCCCATGAAAAATCCCTAAACACAAAATGACATGTGCAACCAACATATATCCGCCATTTTTGGAGATTTCCCCACCTTCGATCTTAACAAAAAAATTCCAACTTATGTAGTTTGGACTATTTAACTAATATATGCAATAAAAATATTCGTAATCCCGTTAGGAGCCCCATGAAAAATCCCTAAACACGAAATTACATGTGCAACCAACATATATCCGCCATTTTGGCAGATTTCCCCACCTTCGATCTTAACAAAAAAATTCCAAATTGTGTAGTTTGGACTATTTAACTAATATCTCAAATAAAAAAGTTCGTAATCCCATTACGAGCCCCATGAAAAATCCCTAAACACGAAATGACATATGCAACGAACATATATCCCCCATTTTGGCAGATTTCCCCACCGTCGAACTTAACAAAAAAATTCCTACTTTTGTAGTTTGGACTATTTAACTAATCTTGTAAATAAAAAACTTCGTAATCCCATTACGAGCCCCATGAAAAATCCCTAAACACGAAATTACATGTGCAACCAACATATATCCGCCATTTTGGCAGATTTCCTCACCTTTGATTTTAACAAAAAAATTCCTATTTATGTAGTTTGGACTATTTAACTAATATATGAAATAAAATTTCGTAATCCCATTACGAGCCCCATGAAAAATCCCTAAACACGAAATGACATGTGCAACCAACATATATCCGCCATTTTGGCACATTTCCTCACCTCCCATTTTAACAACAATATTCCTACTTGTGTAGCTTGGACTATTTAACTAATTTCTGAATTAAAAAAGTTCGAAATCCCATTACGAGCCCCATGAAAAATCCCTAAACACGAAATGACATGTGCAACCAACATATATCCGCCATTTTATCATATTTCCTCACCTTTGATTTTAACAAAAAAATTCCTATTTATGTAGTTTGGACTATTTAACTAATATATGAAATAAAATTTCGTAATCCCATTACGAGCCCCATGAAAAATCCCTAAACACAAAATGACATGTGCAACCAACATATATCCGCCATTTTTGGAGATTTCCCCACCTTCGATCTTAACAAAAAAATTCCAACTTGTGTAGTTTGGACTATTTAACTAATATATGCAATAAAAATATTCGTAATCCCGTTAGGAGCCCCATGAAAAATCCCTAAACACGAAATGACATGTGCAACCAACATATATCGGCCATTTTGGCAGATTTCCTCACCTCCCATTTTAACAAAAATATTCCTACTTGTGTAGTTTGGACTATTTAACCAATTTCTGAAATAAAAAAGTTCAAAATCCCATTACGAGCCCCATGAAAAATCCCTAAACACGAAATGACATGTGCAACCAACATATATCCGCCATTTTGGCAGATTTCCCCACCTTCGATCTTAACAAAAAAATTCCAACTTGTGTTGTTTGGACTATTTAACTAACATCTGAAATAAAAAAGTTCGTAATCCCATTACGAGCCCCATGAAAAATCCCTAAACACGAAATGACATATGCAACGAACATATATCCCCCATTTTGGCAGATTTCCCCACCGTCGAACTTAACAAAAAAATTCCAACTTGTGTAGTTTGGACTATTTAACTAATATCTGAAATAAAAAAGTTCGTAATCCCATTACGAGCCCCATGAAAAATCCCTAAACACGAAATGACATATGCAACGAACATATATCCGCCATTTTGGCAGATTTCCCCACCTTCGATCTTAACAAAAAAATTCATACTAGTGTAGTTTGGACTATTTAACTAATCTTTGAAATAAAAAAATTCGCAATCCCATTACGAGCCCCATGAAAAATCCCTAAACACGAAATAACATATGCAACCAACATATATCCGCCATTTTGGCAGATTTCCCCACCTTCGATCTTAACAAAAAAATTCATACTAGTGTAGTTTGGACTATTTAACTAATCTTTGAAATAAAAAAATTCGCAATCCCATTACGAGCCCCATGAAAAATCCCTAAACACGAAGTGACATGTGCAACTAACATATATCCGCCATTTTGGCAGATTTCCCCACCTTCGATCTTGACAAAAAAATTCCAAATTGTGTAGTTTGGACTATTTAACTAATATCTGAAATAAAAAAATTCGCAATCCCATTACGAGCCCCATGAAAAATCCCTAAAAACGAAATAACATATGCAACGAACATATATCCGCCATTTTGGCAGATTTCCCCACCTTCGATCTTAACAAAAACATTCCTACTTATGTAGTTTGGACTATTTAACTAATATCTGAAATAAAAAAGTTCGTAATCCCATTACGAGCCCCATGAAAAATGCCTAAACACGAAATGACATATGCAACGAACATATATCCGCCATTTTGGCAGATTTCCTCACCTCCCATTTTAACAAAAATATTCCTACTTGTGTAGTTTGGACTATTTAACTAATTTCTGAAATAAAAAAATTCGCAATCCCATTACGAGCCCCATAAAAAATCCCTAAAAACGAAATGACATATGCAACGAACATATATCCCCCATTTTGGCAGATTTCCCCACCTTCGATCTTAACAAAAAAATTCCAACTTGTGTAGTTTGGACTATTTAACTAATATCTGAAATAAAAAAGTTCGTAATCCCATTACGAGCCCCATGAAAAATGCCTAAACACGAAATGACATATGCAACGAACATATATCCGCCATTTTGGCAGATTTCCTCACCTCCCATTTTAACAAAAATATTCCTACTTGTGTAGTTTGGACTATTTAACTAATTTCTGAAATAAAAAATTTCGAAATCCCATTACGAGCCCCATGAAAAATCCCTAAACACAAAATGACATGTGCAACCAACATATATCCGCCATTTTGGCAGATTTCCCCACCTTCGATCTTGACAAAAAAATTCCAACTTGTGTAGTTTGGACTATTTAACTAATATATGCAATAAAAATATTCGTAATCCCGTTACGAGCCCCATGAAAAATCCCCAAACACGAAATGACATGTGCAACCAACATATATCCGCCATTTTGGCAGATTTCCCCACCTTCGATCTTAACAAAAAAATTCCAAATTGTGTAGTTTGGACTATTTAACTAATATCTGAAATAAAAATATTCGTAATCTCATTACGAGCCCCATGAAAAATCCCTAAACACGAAATGAATGTGCGACCAACATATATCCGCCATTTTGGCAGATTTCCTCACCTTTGATCTTAACAAAAAAATTCCTACTTATGTAGTTTGGACCATTTAACTAATATATGAAATAAAAAAGTTCGTAATCCCGTTACGAGCCCCATGAAAAATCCCTAAACACGAAATGACATATGCAACGAACATATATCCCCCATTTTGGCAGATTTCCCCACCTTCGATCTTAACAAAAAAATTCCAACTTGTGTAGTTTGGACTATTTAACTAATATCTGAAATAAAAAAGTTCGTAATCCCATTACGAGCCCCATGAAAAATGCCTAAACACGAAATGACATATGCAACGAACATATATCCGCCATTTTGGCAGATTTCCTCACCTCCCATTTTAACAAAAATATTCCTACTTGTGTAGTTTGGACTATTTAACTAATTTCTGAAATAAAAAATTTCGAAATCCCATTACGAGCCCCATGAAAAATCCCTAAACACAAAATGACATGTGCAACCAACATATATCCGCCATTTTGGCAGATTTCCCCACCTTCGATCTTGACAAAAAAATTCCAAATTGTGTAGTTTGGACTATTTAACTAATATCTGAAATAAAAAAATTCGCAATCCCATTACGAGCCCCATGAAAAATCCCTAAAAACGAAATAACATATGCAACGAACATATATCCGCCATTTTGGCAGATTTCCCCACCTTCGATCTTAACAAAAACATTCCTACTTATGTAGTTTGGACTATTTAACTAATATATGAAATAAAAATATTCGTAATCCCGTTACGAGCCCCATGAAAAATCCCTAAACACGAAATGACATGTGCAACCAACATATATCCGCCATTTTGGCAGATTTCCCCACCTTCGATCTTAACAAAAAAATTCCAAATTGTGTAGTTTGTACTATTTAACTAATTTCTGAATTAAAAAAGTTCGAAATCCCATTACGAGCCCCATGAAAAATCCCTAAACACGAAATGACATGTGCAACCAACATATATCCGCCATTTTGGCAGATTTCCCCACCGTCGAACTTAACAAAAAAATTCCTACTTTTGTAGTTTGGACTATTTAACTAATCTTGTAAATAAAAAAGTTCGTAATCCCATTACGAGCCCCATGAAAAATCCCTAAACACGAAATTACATGTGCAACCAACATATATCCGCCATTTTGGCAGATTTCCCCACCTTCGATCTTAACAAAAAAATTCATACTAGTGTAGTTTGGACTATTTAACTAATCTTTGAAATAAAATTTCGTAATCCCATTACGAGCCCCATGAAAAATCCCTAAACACGAAATGACATGTGCAACCAACATATATCCGCCATTTTGGCAGATTTCCTCACCTCCCATTTTAACAACAATATTCCTACTTGTGTAGCTTGGACTATTTAACTAATTTCTGAATGAAAAAAGTTCGAAATCCCATTACGAGCCCCATGAAAAATCCCTAAACACGAAATGACATGTGCAACCAACATATATCCGCCATTTTATCATATTTCCTCACCTTTGATTTTAACAAAAAAATTCCTGTTTATGTAGTTTGGACTATTTAACTAATATATGAAATAAAATTTCGTAATCCCATTACGAGCCCCATGAAAAATCCCTAAACACAAAATGACATGTGCAACCAACATATATCCGCCATTTTTGGAGATTTCCCCACCTTCGATCTTAACAAAAAAATTCCAACTTGTGTAGTTTGGACTATTTAACTAATATATGCAATAAAAATATTCGTAATCCCGTTAGGAGCCCCATGAAAAATCCCTAAACACGAAATGACATGTGCAACCAACATATATCCGCCATTTTGGCAGATTTCCTAACCTCCCATTTTAACAAAAATATTCCTACTAGTGTAGTTTGGACTATTTAACTAATCTTTGAAATAAAAAAGTTCAAAATCCCATTACGAGCCCCATGAAAAATCCCTAAACACGAAGTGACATGTGCAACTAACATATATCCGCCATTTTAACAGATTTCCTAACCTTCGATCTTAACAAAAAAATTCCTACTTGTGTAGTATGGACTATTTAACTAATCTTTGAAATAAAAAAATTCGCAATCCCATTACGAGCCCCATGAAAAATCCCTAAACACGAAGTGACATGTGCAACTAACATATATCCGCCATTTTAACAGATTTCCTAACCTTCGATCTTAACAAAAAAATTCCTACTTGTGTAGTTTGGACTATTTAACTAACATCTGAAATAAAAATATTCGTAATCTCATTACGAGCCCCATGAAAAATCCCTAAACACGAAATGAATGTGCATCCAACATATATCCGCCATTTTGGCAGATTTCCTCACCTTTGATCTTAACAAAAAAATTCCTACTTATGTAGTTTGGACTATTTAACTAATATTTGAAATGAAAAAGTTGGTGATGACGAGCCCCATGAAAAATCCCTAAACACGAAATTACATATGCAACGAACATATATCCCCCATTTTGGCAGATTTCCCCACCGTCGAACTTAACAAAAAAATTCATACTTTTGTAGTTTGGACCATTTAACTAATATATGAAATAAAAATATTCGTAATCCCGTTACGAGCCCCATGAAAAATCCTTAAACACGAAATGACATGTGCAACGAACATATATCCGCCATTTTGGCGGATTTCCCCATCTCCGATCTTAACAAAAAAATTCCAACTTGTGTAGTTTGGACTATTTAACTAATATCTGAAATAAAAATATTCGTAATCTCATTACGAGCCCCATGAAAAATCCCTAAACACGAAATGAATGTGCGACCAACATATATCCGCCATTTTGGCAGATTTTCCCACCTTCGATCTTAACAAAAAAATTCATACTAGTGTAGTTTGGACTATTTAACTAATCTTTGAAATAAAAAAATTCGCAATCCCATTACGAGCCCCATGAAAAATTCCTAAACACGAAGTGACATGTGCAACTAACATATATCCGCCATTTTAACAGATTTACTAACCTTCGATCTTAACAAAAAAATTCCTACTTGTGTAGTTTGGACTATTTAACTAATATCTGAAATAAAAATATTCGTAATCTCATTACGAGCCCCATGAAAAATCCCTAAACACGAAATGAATGTGCGACCAACATATATCCGCCATTTTGGCAGATTTCCTCACCTTTGATCTTAACAAAAAAATTCCTACTTATGTAGTTTGGACCATTTAACTAATATATGAAATAAAAAAGTTCGTAATCCCGTTACGAGCCCCATGAAAAATCCCTAAACACGAAATGATATGTGCAACGAACATATATCCGCCATTTTGGCAGATTTCCCCACCTTCGATCTTAACAAAAAAATTCCAACTTGTGTAGTTTGGACTATTTAACTAATATCTGAAATAAATAAGTTCGTAATCCCATTACGAGCCCCATGAAAAATGCCTAAACACGAAATGACATATGCAACGAACATATATCCGCCATTTTGGCAGATTTCCTCACCTCCCATTTTAACAAAAATATTCCTACTTGTGTAGTTTGGACTATTTAACTAATTTCTGAAATAAAAAAGTTCGAAATCCCATTACGAGCCCCATGAAAAATCCCTAAACACAAAATGACATGTGCAACCAACATATATCCGCCATTTTGGCAGATTTCCCCACCTTCGATCTTAACAAAAAAATTCCAAATTGTGTAGTTTGGACTATTTAACTAATATCTGAAATAAAAATATTCGTAATCTCATTACGAGCCCCATGAAAAATCGCTAAACACGAAATGAATGTGCGACCAACATATATCCGCCATTTTGGCAGATTTCCTCACCTTTGATCTTAACAAAAAAATTCCTACTTATGTAGTTTGGACTATTTAACTAATATATGCAATAAAAATATTCGTAATCCCGTTACGAGCCCCATGAAAAATCCCTAAACACGAAATGACATGTGCAACCAACATATATCCGCCATTTTGGCAGATTTCCCCACCTTCGATCTTAACAAAAAAATTCATACTAGTGTAGTTTGGACTATTTAACTAATCTTTGAAATAAAAAAATTCGCAATCCCATTACGAGCCCCATGAAAAATCCCTAAACACGAAATGACATATGCAACGAACATATATCCCCCATTTTGGCAGATTTCCCCACCTTCGATCTTAACAAAAAAATTCCAACTTGTGTAGTTTGGACTATTTAACTAATATCTGAAATAAAAAAGTTCGTAATCCCATTACGAGCCCCATGAAAAATGCCTAAACACGAAATGACATATGCAACGAACATATATCCGCCATTTTGGCAGATTTCCTCACCTCCCATTTTAACAAAAATATTCCTACTTGTGTAGTTTGGACTATTTAACTAATTTCTGAAATAAAAAAGTTCGAAATCCCATTACGAGCCCCATGAAAAATCCCTAAACACAAAATGACATGTGCAACCAACATATATCCGCCATTTTGGCAGATTTCCCCACCTTCGATCTTAACAAAAAAATTCCAAATTGTGTAGTTTGGACTATTTAACTAATATCTGAAATAAAAAGTATTCGTAATCTCATTACGAGCCCCATGAAAAATCCCTAAACACGAAATGAATGTGCGACCAACATATATCCGCCATTTTGGCAGATTTCCTCACCTTTGATCTTAACAAAAAAATTCCTACTTATGTAGTTTGGACTATTTAACTAATATATGCAATAAAAATATTCGTAATCCCGTTACGAGCCCCATGAAAAATCCCTAAACACGAAATGACATGTGCAACCAACATATATCCGCCATTTTGGCAGATTTCCCCACCTTCGATCTTAACAAAAAAATTCCAAATTGTGTAGTTTGGACTATTTAACTAATATATGCAATAAAAATATTCGTAATCCCGTTAGGAGCCCCATGAAAAATCCCTAAACACGAAATTACATGTGCAACCAACATATATCCGCCATTTTGGCAGATTTCCCCACCTTCGATCTTAACAAAAAAATTCCAAATTGTGTAGTTTGGACTATTTAACTAATATCTCAAATAAAAAAGTTCGTAATCCCATTACGAGCCCCATGAAAAATCCCTAAACACGAAATGACATATGCAACGAACATATATCCCCCATTTTGGCAGATTTCCCCACCGTCGAACTTAACAAAATAATTCCTACTTTTGTAGTTTGGACTATTTAACTAATCTTGTAAATAAAAAAGTTCGTAATCCCATTACGAGCCCCATGAAAAATCCCTAAACACGAAATGACATGTGCAACCAACATATATCCGCCATTTTATCATATTTCCTCACCTTTGATTTTAACAAAAAAATTCCTATTTATGTAGTTTGGACTATTTAACTAATATATGAAATAAAATTTCGTAATCCCATTACGAGCCCCATGAAAAATCCCTAAACACAAAATGACATGTGCAACCAACATATATCCGCCATTTTTGGAGATTTCCCCACCTTCGATCTTAACAAAAAAATTCCAACTTGTGTAGTTTGGACTATTTAACTAATATATGCAATAAAAATATTCGTAATCCCGTTAGGAGCCCCATGAAAAATCCCTAAACACGAAATTACATGTGCAACCAACATATATCCGCCATTTTGGCAGATTTCCCCACCTTCGATCTTAACAAAAAAATTCCAAATTGTGTAGTTTGGACTATTTAACTAATATCTCAAATAAAAAAGTTCGTAATCCCATTACGAGCCCCATGAAAAATCCCTAAACACGAAATGACATATGCAACGAACATATATCCCCCATTTTGGCAGATTTCCCCACCGTCGAACTTAACAAAAAAATTCCTACTTTTGTAGTTTGGACTATTTAACTAATCTTGTAAATAAAAAACTTCGTAATCCCATTACGAGCCCCATGAAAAATCCCTAAACACGAAATTACATGTGCAACCAACATATATCCGCCATTTTGGCAGATTTCCTCACCTTTGATTTTAACAAAAAAATTCCTATTTATGTAGTTTGGACTATTTAACTAATATATGAAATAAAATTTCGTAATCCCATTACGAGCCCCATGAAAAATCCCTAAACACGAAATGACATGTGCAACCAACATATATCCGCCATTTTGGCAGATTTCCTCACCTCCCATTTTAACAACAATATTCCTACTTGTGTAGCTTGGACTATTTAACTAATTTCTAAATTAAAAAAGTTCGAAATCCCATTACGAGCCCCATGAAAAATCCCTAAACACGAAATGACATGTGCAACCAACATATATCCGCCATTTTATCATATTTCCTCACCTTTGATTTTAACAAAAAAATTCCTATTTATGTAGTTTGGACTATTTAACTAATATATGAAATAAAATTTCGTAATCCCATTACGAGCCCCATGAAAAATCCCTAAACACAAAATGACATGTGCAACCAACATATATCCGCCATTTTTGGAGATTTCCCCACCTTCGATCTTAACAAAAAAATTCCAACTTGTGTAGTTTGGACTATTTAACTAATATATGCAATAAAAATATTCGTAATCCCGTTAGGAGCCCCATGAAAAATCCCTAAACACGAAATGACATGTGCAACCAACATATATCGGCCATTTTGGCAGATTTCCTCACCTCCCATTTTAACAAAAATATTCCTACTTGTGTAGTTTGGACTATTTAACCAATTTCTGAAATAAAAAAGTTCAAAATCCCATTACGAGCCCCATGAAAAATCCCTAAACACGAAGTGACATGTGCAACTAACATATATCCGCCATTTTAACAGATTTCCTAACCTTCGATCTTAACAAAAATATTCCTACTTGTGTAGTTTGGACCATTTAACTAATATATGAAATAAAAAAGTTCGTAATCCCGTTACGAGCCCCATGAAAAATCCCTAAACACGAAATGACATATGCAACGAACATATATCCCCCATTTTGGCAGATTTCCCCACCTTCGATCTTAACAAAAAAATTCCAACTTGTGTAGTTTGGACTATTTAACTAATATCTGAAATAAAAAAGTTCGTAATCCCATTACGAGCCCCATGAAAAATGCCTAAACACGAAATGACATATGCAACGAACATATATCCGCCATTTTGGCAGATTTCCTCACCTCCCATTTTAACAAAAATATTCCTACTTGTGTAGTTTGGACTATTTAACTAATTTCTGAAATAAAAAATTTCGAAATCCCATTACGAGCCCCATGAAAAATCCCTAAACACAAAATGACATGTGCAACCAACATATATCCGCCATTTTGGCAGATTTCCCCACCTTCGATCTTGACAAAAAAATTCCAAATTGTGTAGTTTGGACTATTTAACTAATATCTGAAATAAAAAAATTCGCAATCCCATTACGAGCCCCATGAAAAATCCCTAAAAACGAAATAACATATGCAACGAACATATATCCGCCATTTTGGCAGATTTCCCCACCTTCGATCTTAACAAAAACATTCCTACTTATGTAGTTTGGACTATTTAACTAATATCTGAAATAAAAAAGTTCGTAATCCCATTACGAGCCCCATGAAAAATGCCTAAACACGAAATGACATATGCAACGAACATATATCCGCCATTTTGGCAGATTTCCTCACCTCCCATTTTAACAAAAATATTCCTACTTGTGTAGTTTGGACTATTTAACTAATTTCTGAAATAAAAAAATTCGCAATCCCATTACGAGCCCCATGAAAAATCCCTAAA
The DNA here is from genome assembly GCA_020010945.3 of Muscidifurax raptorellus. Lineage (NCBI taxonomy): Eukaryota > Metazoa > Arthropoda > Insecta > Hymenoptera > Pteromalidae > Muscidifurax > Muscidifurax raptorellus. Next base: position 27,878,959 of record CM052080.1, on the reverse strand, counting down.
AACGAAATGACATATGCAACGAACATATATCCCCCATTTTGGCAGATTTCCCCACCTTCGATCTTAACAAAAAAATTCCAACTTGTGTAGTTTGGACTATTTAACTAATATCTGAAATAAAAAAGTTCGTAATCCCATTACGAGCCCCATGAAAAATGCCTAAACACGAAATGACATATGCAACGAACATATATCCGCCATTTTGGCAGATTTCCTCACCTCCCATTTTAACAAAAATATTCCTACTTGTGTAGTTTGGACTATTTAACTAATTTCTGAAATAAAAAATTTCGAAATCCCATTACGAGCCCCATGAAAAATCCCTAAACACAAAATGACATGTGCAACCAACATATATCCGCCATTTTGGCAGATTTCCCCACCTTCGATCTTGACAAAAAAATTCCAACTTGTGTAGTTTGGACTATTTAACTAATATATGCAATAAAAATATTCGTAATCCCGTTACGAGCCCCATGAAAAATCCCCAAACACGAAATGACATGTGCAACCAACATATATCCGCCATTTTGGCAGATTTCCCCACCTTCGATCTTAACAAAAAAATTCCAAATTGTGTAGTTTGGACTATTTAACTAATATCTGAAATAAAAATATTCGTAATCTCATTACGAGCCCCATGAAAAATCCCTAAACACGAAATGAATGTGCGACCAACATATATCCGCCATTTTGGCAGATTTCCTCACCTTTGATCTTAACAAAAAAATTCCTACTTATGTAGTTTGGACCATTTAACTAATATATGAAATAAAAAAGTTCGTAATCCCGTTACGAGCCCCATGAAAAATCCCTAAACACGAAATGACATATGCAACGAACATATATCCCCCATTTTGGCAGATTTCCCCACCTTCGATCTTAACAAAAAAATTCCAACTTGTGTAGTTTGGACTATTTAACTAATATCTGAAATAAAAAAGTTCGTAATCCCATTACGAGCCCCATGAAAAATGCCTAAACACGAAATGACATATGCAACGAACATATATCCGCCATTTTGGCAGATTTCCTCACCTCCCATTTTAACAAAAATATTCCTACTTGTGTAGTTTGGACTATTTAACTAATTTCTGAAATAAAAAATTTCGAAATCCCATTACGAGCCCCATGAAAAATCCCTAAACACAAAATGACATGTGCAACCAACATATATCCGCCATTTTGGCAGATTTCCCCACCTTCGATCTTGACAAAAAAATTCCAAATTGTGTAGTTTGGACTATTTAACTAATATCTGAAATAAAAAAATTCGCAATCCCATTACGAGCCCCATGAAAAATCCCTAAAAACGAAATAACATATGCAACGAACATATATCCGCCATTTTGGCAGATTTCCCCACCTTCGATCTTAACAAAAACATTCCTACTTATGTAGTTTGGACTATTTAACTAATATATGAAATAAAAATATTCGTAATCCCGTTACGAGCCCCATGAAAAATCCCTAAACACGAAATGACATGTGCAACCAACATATATCCGCCATTTTGGCAGATTTCCCCACCTTCGATCTTAACAAAAAAATTCCAAATTGTGTAGTTTGTACTATTTAACTAATTTCTGAATTAAAAAAGTTCGAAATCCCATTACGAGCCCCATGAAAAATCCCTAAACACGAAATGACATGTGCAACCAACATATATCCGCCATTTTGGCAGATTTCCCCACCGTCGAACTTAACAAAAAAATTCCTACTTTTGTAGTTTGGACTATTTAACTAATCTTGTAAATAAAAAAGTTCGTAATCCCATTACGAGCCCCATGAAAAATCCCTAAACACGAAATTACATGTGCAACCAACATATATCCGCCATTTTGGCAGATTTCCCCACCTTCGATCTTAACAAAAAAATTCATACTAGTGTAGTTTGGACTATTTAACTAATCTTTGAAATAAAATTTCGTAATCCCATTACGAGCCCCATGAAAAATCCCTAAACACGAAATGACATGTGCAACCAACATATATCCGCCATTTTGGCAGATTTCCTCACCTCCCATTTTAACAACAATATTCCTACTTGTGTAGCTTGGACTATTTAACTAATTTCTGAATGAAAAAAGTTCGAAATCCCATTACGAGCCCCATGAAAAATCCCTAAACACGAAATGACATGTGCAACCAACATATATCCGCCATTTTATCATATTTCCTCACCTTTGATTTTAACAAAAAAATTCCTGTTTATGTAGTTTGGACTATTTAACTAATATATGAAATAAAATTTCGTAATCCCATTACGAGCCCCATGAAAAATCCCTAAACACAAAATGACATGTGCAACCAACATATATCCGCCATTTTTGGAGATTTCCCCACCTTCGATCTTAACAAAAAAATTCCAACTTGTGTAGTTTGGACTATTTAACTAATATATGCAATAAAAATATTCGTAATCCCGTTAGGAGCCCCATGAAAAATCCCTAAACACGAAATGACATGTGCAACCAACATATATCCGCCATTTTGGCAGATTTCCTAACCTCCCATTTTAACAAAAATATTCCTACTAGTGTAGTTTGGACTATTTAACTAATCTTTGAAATAAAAAAGTTCAAAATCCCATTACGAGCCCCATGAAAAATCCCTAAACACGAAGTGACATATGCAACTAACATATATCCGCCATTTTAACAGATTTCCTAACCTTCGATCTTAACAAAAAAATTCCTACTTGTGTAGTATGGACTATTTAACTAATCTTTGAAATAAAAAAATTCGCAATCCCATTACGAGCCCCATGAAAAATCCCTAAACACGAAGTGACATGTGCAACTAACATATATCCGCCATTTTAACAGATTTCCTAACCTTCGATCTTAACAAAAAAATTCCTACTTGTGTAGTTTGGACTATTTAACTAACATCTGAAATAAAAATATTCGTAATCTCATTACGAGCCCCATGAAAAATCCCTAAACACGAAATGAATGTGCATCCAACATATATCCGCCATTTTGGCAGATTTCCTCACCTTTGATCTTAACAAAAAAATTCCTACTTATGTAGTTTGGACTATTTAACTAATATTTGAAATGAAAAAGTTGGTGATGACGAGCCCCATGAAAAATCCCTAAACACGAAATTACATATGCAACGAACATATATCCCCCATTTTGGCAGATTTCCCCACCGTCGAACTTAACAAAAAAATTCATACTTTTGTAGTTTGGACCATTTAACTAATATATGAAATAAAAATATTCGTAATCCCGTTACGAGCCCCATGAAAAATCCTTAAACACGAAATGACATGTGCAACGAACATATATCCGCCATTTTGGCGGATTTCCCCATCTCCGATCTTAACAAAAAAATTCCAACTTGTGTAGTTTGGACTATTTAACTAATATCTGAAATAAAAATATTCGTAATCTCATTACGAGCCCCATGAAAAATCCCTAAACACGAAATGAATGTGCGACCAACATATATCCGCCATTTTGGCAGATTTTCCCACCTTCGATCTTAACAAAAAAATTCATACTAGTGTAGTTTGGACTATTTAACTAATCTTTGAAATAAAAAAATTCGCAATCCCATTACGAGCCCCATGAAAAATTCCTAAACACGAAGTGACATGTGCAACTAACATATATCCGCCATTTTAACAGATTTACTAACCTTCGATCTTAACAAAAAAATTCCTACTTGTGTAGTTTGGACTATTTAACTAATATCTGAAATAAAAATATTCGTAATCTCATTACGAGCCCCATGAAAAATCCCTAAACACGAAATGAATGTGCGACCAACATATATCCGCCATTTTGGCAGATTTCCTCACCTTTGATCTTAACAAAAAAATTCCTACTTATGTAGTTTGGACCATTTAACTAATATATGAAATAAAAAAGTTCGTAATCCCGTTACGAGCCCCATGAAAAATCCCTAAACACGAAATGATATGTGCAACGAACATATATCCGCCATTTTGGCAGATTTCCCCACCTTCGATCTTAACAAAAAAATTCCAACTTGTGTAGTTTGGACTATTTAACTAATATCTGAAATAAATAAGTTCGTAATCCCATTACGAGCCCCATGAAAAATGCCTAAACACGAAATGACATATGCAACGAACATATATCCGCCATTTTGGCAGATTTCCTCACCTCCCATTTTAACAAAAATATTCCTACTTGTGTAGTTTGGACTATTTAACTAATTTCTGAAATAAAAAAGTTCGAAATCCCATTACGAGCCCCATGAAAAATCCCTAAACACAAAATGACATGTGCAACCAACATATATCCGCCATTTTGGCAGATTTCCCCACCTTCGATCTTAACAAAAAAATTCCAAATTGTGTAGTTTGGACTATTTAACTAATATCTGAAATAAAAATATTCGTAATCTCATTACGAGCCCCATGAAAAATCGCTAAACACGAAATGAATGTGCGACCAACATATATCCGCCATTTTGGCAGATTTCCTCACCTTTGATCTTAACAAAAAAATTCCTACTTATGTAGTTTGGACTATTTAACTAATATATGCAATAAAAATATTCGTAATCCCGTTACGAGCCCCATGAAAAATCCCTAAACACGAAATGACATGTGCAACCAACATATATCCGCCATTTTGGCAGATTTCCCCACCTTCGATCTTAACAAAAAAATTCATACTAGTGTAGTTTGGACTATTTAACTAATCTTTGAAATAAAAAAATTCGCAATCCCATTACGAGCCCCATGAAAAATCCCTAAACACGAAATGACATATGCAACGAACATATATCCCCCATTTTGGCAGATTTCCCCACCTTCGATCTTAACAAAAAAATTCCAACTTGTGTAGTTTGGACTATTTAACTAATATCTGAAATAAAAAAGTTCGTAATCCCATTACGAGCCCCATGAAAAATGCCTAAACACGAAATGACATATGCAACGAACATATATCCGCCATTTTGGCAGATTTCCTCACCTCCCATTTTAACAAAAATATTCCTACTTGTGTAGTTTGGACTATTTAACTAATTTCTGAAATAAAAAAGTTCGAAATCCCATTACGAGCCCCATGAAAAATCCCTAAACACAAAATGACATGTGCAACCAACATATATCCGCCATTTTGGCAGATTTCCCCACCTTCGATCTTAACAAAAAAATTCCAAATTGTGTAGTTTGGACTATTTAACTAATATCTGAAATAAAAAGTATTCGTAATCTCATTACGAGCCCCATGAAAAATCCCTAAACACGAAATGAATGTGCGACCAACATATATCCGCCATTTTGGCAGATTTCCTCACCTTTGATCTTAACAAAAAAATTCCTACTTATGTAGTTTGGACTATTTAACTAATATATGCAATAAAAATATTCGTAATCCCGTTACGAGCCCCATGAAAAATCCCTAAACACGAAATGACATGTGCAACCAACATATATCCGCCATTTTGGCAGATTTCCCCACCTTCGATCTTAACAAAAAAATTCCAAATTGTGTAGTTTGGACTATTTAACTAATATATGCAATAAAAATATTCGTAATCCCGTTAGGAGCCCCATGAAAAATCCCTAAACACGAAATTACATGTGCAACCAACATATATCCGCCATTTTGGCAGATTTCCCCACCTTCGATCTTAACAAAAAAATTCCAAATTGTGTAGTTTGGACTATTTAACTAATATCTCAAATAAAAAAGTTCGTAATCCCATTACGAGCCCCATGAAAAATCCCTAAACACGAAATGACATATGCAACGAACATATATCCCCCATTTTGGCAGATTTCCCCACCGTCGAACTTAACAAAATAATTCCTACTTTTGTAGTTTGGACTATTTAACTAATCTTGTAAATAAAAAAGTTCGTAATCCCATTACGAGCCCCATGAAAAATCCCTAAACACGAAATGACATGTGCAACCAACATATATCCGCCATTTTATCATATTTCCTCACCTTTGATTTTAACAAAAAAATTCCTATTTATGTAGTTTGGACTATTTAACTAATATATGAAATAAAATTTCGTAATCCCATTACGAGCCCCATGAAAAATCCCTAAACACAAAATGACATGTGCAACCAACATATATCCGCCATTTTTGGAGATTTCCCCACCTTCGATCTTAACAAAAAAATTCCAACTTGTGTAGTTTGGACTATTTAACTAATATATGCAATAAAAATATTCGTAATCCCGTTAGGAGCCCCATGAAAAATCCCTAAACACGAAATTACATGTGCAACCAACATATATCCGCCATTTTGGCAGATTTCCCCACCTTCGATCTTAACAAAAAAATTCCAAATTGTGTAGTTTGGACTATTTAACTAATATCTCAAATAAAAAAGTTCGTAATCCCATTACGAGCCCCATGAAAAATCCCTAAACACGAAATGACATATGCAACGAACATATATCCCCCATTTTGGCAGATTTCCCCACCGTCGAACTTAACAAAAAAATTCCTACTTTTGTAGTTTGGACTATTTAACTAATCTTGTAAATAAAAAACTTCGTAATCCCATTACGAGCCCCATGAAAAATCCCTAAACACGAAATTACATGTGCAACCAACATATATCCGCCATTTTGGCAGATTTCCTCACCTTTGATTTTAACAAAAAAATTCCTATTTATGTAGTTTGGACTATTTAACTAATATATGAAATAAAATTTCGTAATCCCATTACGAGCCCCATGAAAAATCCCTAAACACGAAATGACATGTGCAACCAACATATATCCGCCATTTTGGCAGATTTCCTCACCTCCCATTTTAACAACAATATTCCTACTTGTGTAGCTTGGACTATTTAACTAATTTCTAAATTAAAAAAGTTCGAAATCCCATTACGAGCCCCATGAAAAATCCCTAAACACGAAATGACATGTGCAACCAACATATATCCGCCATTTTATCTTATTTCCTCACCTTTGATTTTAACAAAAAAATTCCTATTTATGTAGTTTGGACTATTTAACTAATATATGAAATAAAATTTCGTAATCCCATTACGAGCCCCATGAAAAATCCCTAAACACAAAATGACATGTGCAACCAACATATATCCGCCATTTTTGGAGATTTCCCCACCTTCGATCTTAACAAAAAAATTCCAACTTGTGTAGTTTGGACTATTTAACTAATATATGCAATAAAAATATTCGTAATCCCGTTAGGAGCCCCATGAAAAATCCCTAAACACGAAATGACATGTGCAACCAACATATATCGGCCATTTTGGCAGATTTCCTCACCTCCCATTTTAACAAAAATATTCCTACTTGTGTAGTTTGGACTATTTAACCAATTTCTGAAATAAAAAAGTTCAAAATCCCATTACGAGCCCCATGAAAAATCCCTAAACACGAAATGACATGTGCAACCAACATATATCCGCCATTTTGGCAGATTTCCCCACCTTCGATCTTAACAAAAAAATTCCAACTTGTGTTGTTTGGACTATTTAACTAACATCTGAAATAAAAAAGTTCGTAATCCCATTACGAGCCCCATGAAAAATCCCTAAACACGAAATGACATATGCAACGAACATATATCCCCCATTTTGGCAGATTTCCCCACCGTCGAACTTAACAAAAAAATTCCAACTTGTGTAGTTTGGACTATTTAACTAATATCTGAAATAAAAAAGTTCGTAATCCCATTACGAGCCCCATGAAAAATCCCTAAACACGAAATGACATATGCAACGAACATATATCCGCCATTTTGGCAGATTTCCCCACCTTCGATCTTAACAAAAAAATTCATACTAGTGTAGTTTGGACTATTTAACTAATCTTTGAAATAAAAAAATTCGCAATCCCATTACGAGCCCCATGAAAAATCCCTAAACACGAAATAACATATGCAACCAACATATATCCGCCATTTTGGCAGATTTCCCCACCTTCGATCTTAACAAAAAAATTCATACTAGTGTAGTTTGGACTATTTAACTAATCTTTGAAATAAAAAAATTCGCAATCCCATTACGAGCCCCATGAAAAATCCCTAAACACGAAGTGACATGTGCAACTAACATATATCCGCCATTTTAACAGATTTCCTAACCTTCGATCTTAACAAAAATATTCCTACTTGTGTAGTTTGGACCATTTAACTAATATATGAAATAAAAAAGTTCGTAATCCCGTTACGAGCCCCATGAAAAATCCCTAAACACGAAATGACATATGCAACGAACATATATCCCCCATTTTGGCAGATTTCCCCACCTTCGATCTTAACAAAAAAATTCCAACTTGTGTAGTTTGGACTATTTAACTAATATCTGAAATAAAAAAGTTCGTAATCCCATTACGAGCCCCATGAAAAATGCCTAAACACGAAATGACATATGCAACGAACATATATCCGCCATTTTGGCAGATTTCCTCACCTCCCATTTTAACAAAAATATTCCTACTTGTGTAGTTTGGACTATTTAACTAATTTCTGAAATAAAAAATTTCGAAATCCCATTACGAGCCCCATGAAAAATCCCTAAACACAAAATGACATGTGCAACCAACATATATCCGCCATTTTGGCAGATTTCCCCACCTTCGATCTTGACAAAAAAATTCCAAATTGTGTAGTTTGGACTATTTAACTAATATCTGAAATAAAAAAATTCGCAATCCCATTACGAGCCCCATGAAAAATCCCTAAAAACGAAATAACATATGCAACGAACATATATCCGCCATTTTGGCAGATTTCCCCACCTTCGATCTTAACAAAAACATTCCTACTTATGTAGTTTGGACTATTTAACTAATATATGAAATAAAAATATTCGTAATCCCGTTACGAGCCCCATGAAAAATCCCTAAACACGAAATGACATGTGCAACCAACATATATCCGCCATTTTGGCAGATTTCCCCACCTTCGATCTTAACAAAAAAATTCCAAATTGTGTAGTTTGTACTATTTAACTAATTTCTGAATTAAAAAAGTTCGAAATCCCATTACGAGCCCCATGAAAAATCCCTAAACACGAAATGACATGTGCAACCAACATATATCCGCCATTTTGGCAGATTTCCCCACCGTCGAACTTAACAAAAAAATTCCTACTTTTGTAGTTTGGACTATTTAACTAATCTTGTAAATAAAAAAGTTCGTAATCCCATTACGAGCCCCATGAAAAATCCCTAAACACGAAATTACATGTGCAACCAACATATATCCGCCATTTTGGCAGATTTCCCCACCTTCGATCTTAACAAAAAAATTCATACTAGTGTAGTTTGGACTATTTAACTAATCTTTGAAATAAAATTTCGTAATCCCATTACGAGCCCCATGAAAAATCCCTAAACACGAAATGACATGTGCAACCAACATATATCCGCCATTTTGGCAGATTTCCTCACCTCCCATTTTAACAACAATATTCCTACTTGTGTAGCTTGGACTATTTAACTAATTTCTGAATGAAAAAAGTTCGAAATCCCATTACGAGCCCCATGAAAAATCCCTAAACACGAAATGACATGTGCAACCAACATATATCCGCCATTTTATCATATTTCCTCACCTTTGATTTTAACAAAAAAATTCCTGTTTATGTAGTTTGGACTATTTAACTAATATATGAAATAAAATTTCGTAATCCCATTACGAGCCCCATGAAAAATCCCTAAACACAAAATGACATGTGCAACCAACATATATCCGCCATTTTTGGAGATTTCCCCACCTTCGATCTTAACAAAAAAATTCCAACTTGTGTAGTTTGGACTATTTAACTAATATATGCAATAAAAATATTCGTAATCCCGTTAGGAGCCCCATGAAAAATCCCTAAACACGAAATGACATGTGCAACCAACATATATCCGCCATTTTGGCAGATTTCCTAACCTCCCATTTTAACAAAAATATTCCTACTAGTGTAGTTTGGACTATTTAACTAATCTTTGAAATAAAAAAGTTCAAAATCCCATTACGAGCCCCATGAAAAATCCCTAAACACGAAGTGACATGTGCAACTAACATATATCCGCCATTTTAACAGATTTCCTAACCTTCGATCTTAACAAAAAAATTCCTACTTGTGTAGTATGGACTATTTAACTAATCTTTGAAATAAAAAAATTCGCAATCCCATTACGAGCCCCATGAAAAATCCCTAAACACGAAGTGACATGTGCAACTAACATATATCCGCCATTTTAACAGATTTCCTAACCTTCGATCTTAACAAAAAAATTCCTACTTTTGTAGTTTGGACTATTTAACTAACATCTGAAATAAAAATATTCGTAATCTCATTACGAGCCCCATGAAAAATCCCTAAACACGAAATGAATGTGCATCCAACATATATCCGCCATTTTGGCAGATTTCCTCACCTTTGATCTTAACAAAAAAATTCCTACTTATGTAGTTTGGACTATTTAACTAATATTTGAAATGAAAAAGTTGGTGATGACGAGCCCCATGAAAAATCCCTAAACACGAAATTACATATGCAACGAACATATATCCCCCATTTTGGCAGATTTCCCCACCGTCGAACTTAACAAAAAAATTCATACTTTTGTAGTTTGGACCATTTAACTAATATATGAAATAAAAATATTCGTAATCCCGTTACGAGCCCCATGAAAAATCCTTAAACACGAAATGACATGTGCAACGAACATATATCCGCCATTTTGGCGGATTTCTCCATCTCCGATCTTAACAAAAAAATTCCAACTTGTGTAGTTTGGACTATTTAACTAATATCTGAAATAAAAATATTCGTAATCTCATTACGAGCCCCATGAAAAATCCCTAAACACGAAATGAATGTGCGACCAACATATATCCGCCATTTTGGCAGATTTTCCCACCTTCGATCTTAACAAAAAAATTCATACTAGTGTAGTTTGGACTATTTAACTAATCTTTGAAATAAAAAAATTCGCAATCCCATTACGAGCCCCATGAAAAATTCCTAAACACGAAGTGACATGTGCAACTAACATATATCCGCCATTTTAACAGATTTACTAACCTTCGATCTTAACAAAAAAATTCCTACTTGTGTAGTTTGGACTATTTAACTAATATCTGAAATAAAAATATTCGTAATCTCATTACGAGCCCCATGAAAAATCCCTAAACACGAAATGAATGTGCGACCAACATATATCCGCCATTTTGGCAGATTTCCTCACCTTTGATCTTAACAAAAAAATTCCTACTTATGTAGTTTGGACCATTTAACTAATATATGAAATAAAAAAGTTCGTAATCCCGTTACGAGCCCCATGAAAAATCCCTAAACACGAAATGATATGTGCAACGAACATATATCCGCCATTTTGACAGATTTCCCCACCTTCGATCTTAACAAAAAAATTCCAACTTGTGTAGTTTGGACTATTTAACTAATATCTGAAATAAATAAGTTCGTAATCCCATTACGAGCCCCATGAAAAATGCCTAAACACGAAATGACATATGCAACGAACATATATCCGCCATTTTGGCAGATTTCCTCACCTCCCATTTTAACAAAAATATTCCTACTTGTGTAGTTTGGACTATTTAACTAATTTCTGAAATAAAAAAGTTCGAAATCCCATTACGAGCCCCATGAAAAATCCCTAAACACAAAATGACATGTGCAACCAACATATATCCGCCATTTTGGCAGATTTCCCCACCTTCGATCTTAACAAAAAAATTCCAAATTGTGTAGTTTGGACTATTTAACTAATATCTGAAATAAAAATATTCGTAATCTCATTACGAGCCCCATGAAAAATCGCTAAACACGAAATGAATGTGCGACCAACATATATCCGCCATTTTGGCAGATTTCCTCACCTTTGATCTTAACAAAAAAATTCCTACTTATGTAGTTTGGACTATTTAACTAATATATGCAATAAAAATATTCGTAATCCCGTTACGAGCCCCATGAAAAATCCCTAAACACGAAATGACATGTGCAACCAACATATATCCGCCATTTTGGCAGATTTCCCCACCTTCGATCTTAACAAAAAAATTCCAACTTGTGTAGTTTGGACTATTTAACTAATATCTGAAATAAAAAAGTTCGTAATCCCATTACGAGCCCCATGAAAAATGCCTAAACACGAAATGACATATGCAACGAACATATATCCGCCATTTTGGCAGATTTCCTCACCTCCCATTTTAACAAAAATATTCCTACTTGTGTAGTTTGGACTATTTAACTAATTTCTGAAATAAAAAAGTTCGAAATCCCATTACGAGCCCCATGAAAAATCCCTAAACACAAAATGACATGTGCAACCAACATATATCCGCCATTTTGGCAGATTTCCCCACCTTCGATCTTAACAAAAAAATTCCAAATTGTGTAGTTTGGACTATTTAACTAATATCTGAAATAAAAAGTATTCGTAATCTCATTACGAGCCCCATGAAAAATCCCTAAACACGAAATGAATGTGCGACCAACATATATCCGCCATTTTGGCAGATTTCCTCACCTTTGATCTTAACAAAAAAATTCCTACTTATGTAGTTTGGACTATTTAACTAATATATGCAATAAAAATATTCGTAATCCCGTTACGAGCCCCATGAAAAATCCCTAAACACGAAATGACATGTGCAACCAACATATATCCGCCATTTTGGCAGATTTCCCCACCTTCGATCTTAACAAAAAAATTCCAAATTGTGTAGTTTGGACTATTTAACTAATATATGCAATAAAAATATTCGTAATCCCGTTAGGAGCCCCATGAAAAATCCCTAAACACGAAATTACATGTGCAACCAACATATATCCGCCATTTTGGCAGATTTCCCCACCTTCGATCTTAACAAAAAAATTCCAAATTGTGTAGTTTGGACTATTTAACTAATATCTCAAATAAAAAAGTTCGTAATCCCATTACGAGCCCCATGAAAAATCCCTAAACACGAAATGACATATGCAACGAACATATATCCCCCATTTTGGCAGATTTCCCCACCGTCGAACTTAACAAAATAATTCCTACTTTTGTAGTTTGGACTATTTAACTAATCTTGTAAATAAAAAAGTTCGTAATCCCATTACGAGCCCCATGAAAAATCCCTAAACACGAAATGACATGTGCAACCAACATATATCCGCCATTTTATCATATTTCCTCACCTTTGATTTTAACAAAAAAATTCCTATTTATGTAGTTTGGACTATTTAACTAATATATGAAATAAAATTTCGTAATCCCATTACGAGCCCCATGAAAAATCCCTAAACACAAAATGACATGTGCAACCAACATATATCCGCCATTTTTGGAGATTTCCCCACCTTCGATCTTAACAAAAAAATTCCAACTTGTGTAGTTTGGACTATTTAACTAATATATGCAATAAAAATATTCGTAATCCCGTTAGGAGCCCCATGAAAAATCCCTAAACACGAAATTACATGTGCAACCAACATATATCCGCCATTTTGGCAGATTTCCCCACCTTCGATCTTAACAAAAAAATTCCAAATTGTGTAGTTTGGACTATTTAACTAATATCTCAAATAAAAAAGTTCGTAATCCCATTACGAGCCCCATGAAAAATCCCTAAACACGAAATGACATATGCAACGAACATATATCCCCCATTTTGGCAGATTTCCCCACCGTCGAACTTAACAAAAAAATTCCTACTTTTGTAGTTTGGACTATTTAAATAATCTTGTAAATAAAAAACTTCGTAATCCCATTACGAGCCCCATGAAAAATCCCTAAACACGAAATTACATGTGCAACCAACATATATCCGCCATTTTGGCAGATTTCCTCACCTTTGATTTTAACAAAAAAATTCCTATTTATGTAGTTTGGACTATTTAACTAATATATGAAATAAAATTTCGTAATCCCATTACGAGCCCCATGAAAAATCCCTAAACACGAAATGACATGTGCAACCAACATATATCCGCCATTTTGGCAGATTTCCTCACCTCCCATTTTAACAACAATATTCCTACTTGTGTAGCTTGGACTATTTAACTAATTTCTGAATTAAAAAAGTTCGAAATCCCATTACGAGCCCCATGAAAAATCCCTAAACACGAAATGACATGTGCAACCAACATATATCCGCCATTTTATCATATTTCCTCACCTTTGATTTTAACAAAAAAATTCCTATTTATGTAGTTTGGACTATTTAACTAATATATGAAATAAAATTTCGTAATCCCATTACGAGCCCCATGAAAAATCCCTAAACACAAAATGACATGTGCAACCAACATATATCCGCCATTTTTGGAGATTTCCCCACCTTCGATCTTAACAAAAAAATTCCAACTTGTGTAGTTTGGACTATTTAACTAATATATGCAATAAAAATATTCGTAATCCCGTTAGGAGCCCCATGAAAAATCCGTAAACACAAAATGACATGTGCAACCAACATATATCCGCCATTTTGGCAGATTTCCCCACCTTCGATCTTGACAAAAAAATTCCAAATTGTGTAGTTTGGACTATTTAACTAATATCTGAAATAAAAAAATTCGCAATCCCATTACGAGCCCCATGAAAAATCCCTAAAAACGAAATAACATATGCAACGAACATATATCCGCCATTTTGGCAGATTTCCCCACCTTCGATCTTAACAAAAACATTCCTACTTATGTAGTTTGGACTATTTAACTAATATATGAAATAAAAATATTCGTAATCCCGTTACGAGCCCCATGAAAAATCCCTAAACACGAAATGACATGTGCAACCAACATATATCCGCCATTTTGGCAGATTTCCCCACCTTCGATCTTAACAAAAAAATTCCAAATTGTGTAGTTTGTACTATTTAACTAATATCTCAAATAAAAAAGTTCGTAATCCCATTACGAGCCCCATGAAAAATCCCTAAACACGAAATGACATATGCAACGAACATATATCCCCCATTTTGGCAGATTTCCCCACCGTCGAACTTAACAAAAAAATTCCTACTTTTGTAGTTTGGACTATTTAACTAATCTTGTAAATAAAAAAGTTCGTAATGCCATTACGAGCCCCATGAAAAATCCCTAAACACGAAATTACATGTGCAACCAACATATATCCGCCATTTTGGCAGATTTCCCCACCTTCGATCTTAACAAAAAAATTCATACTAGTGTAGTTTGGACTATTTAACTAATCTTTGAAATAAAATTTAGTAATCCCATTACGAGCCCCATGAAAAATCCCTAAACACGAAATGACATGTGCAACCAACATATATCCGCCATTTTGGCAGAATTTCCTCACCTCCCATTTTAACAACAATATTCCTACTTGTGTAGCTTGGACTATTTAACTAATTTCTGAATGAAAAAAGTTCGAAATCCCATTACGAGCCCCATGAAAAATCCCTAAACACGAAATGACATGTGCAACCAACATATATCCGCCATTTTATCATATTTCCTCACCTTTGATTTTAACAAAAAAATTCCTGTTTATGTAGTTTGGACTATTTAACTAATATATGAAATAAAATTTCGTAATCCCATTACGAGCCCCATGAAAAATCCCTAAACACAAAATGACATGTGCAACCAACATATATCCGCCATTTTTGGAGATTTCCCCACCTTCGATCTTAACACAAAAATTCCAACTTGTGTAGTTTGGACTATTTAACTAATATATGCAATAAAAATATTCGTAATCCCGTTAGGAGCCCCATGAAAAATCCCTAAACACGAAATGACATGTGCAACCAACATATATCCGCCATTTTGGCAGATTTCCCCACCTTCGATCTTGACAAAAAAATTCCAAATTGTGTAGTTTGGACTATTTAACTAATATCTGAAATAAAAAAATTCGCAATCCCATTACGAGCCCCATGAAAAATCCCTAAAAACGAAATAACATATGCAACGAACATATATCCGCCATTTTGGCAGATTTCCCCACCTTCGATCTTAACAAAAACATTCCTACTTATGTAGTTTGGACTATTTAACTAATATATGAAATAAAAATATTCGTAATCCCGTTACGAGCCCCATGAAAAATCCCTAAACACGAAATGACATGTGCAACCAACATATATCCGCCATTTTGGCAGATTTCCCCACCTTCGATCTTAACAAAAAAATTCCAAATTGTGTAGTTTGTACTATTTAACTAATATCTCAAATAAAAAAGTTCGTAATCCCATTACGAGCCCCATGAAAAATCCCTAAACACGAAATGACATATGCAACGAACATATATCCCCCATTTTGGCAGATTTCCCCACCGTCGAACTTAACAAAAAAATTCCTACTTTTGTAGTTTGGACTATTTAACTAATCTTGTAAATAAAAAAGTTCGTAATGCCATTACGAGCCCCATGAAAAATCCCTAAACACGAAATTACATGTGCAACCAACATATATCCGCCATTTTGGCAGATTTCCCCACCTTCGATCTTAACAAAAAAATTCATACTAGTGTAGTTTGGACTATTTAACTAATCTTTGAAATAAAATTTAGTAATCCCATTACGAGCCCCATGAAAAATCCCTAAACACGAAATGACATGTGCAACCAACATATATCCGCCATTTTGGCAGAATTTCCTCACCTCCCATTTTAACAACAATATTCCTACTTGTGTAGCTTGGACTATTTAACTAATTTCTGAATGAAAAAAGTTCGAAATCCCATTACGAGCCCCATGAAAAATCCCTAAACACGAAATGACATGTGCAACCAACATATATCCGCCATTTTATCATATTTCCTCACCTTTGATTTTAACAAAAAAATTCCTGTTTATGTAGTTTGGACTATTTAACTAATATATGAAATAAAATTTCGTAATCCCATTACGAGCCCCATGAAAAATCCCTAAACACAAAATGACATGTGCAACCAACATATATCCGCCATTTTTGGAGATTTCCCCACCTTCGATCTTAACACAAAAATTCCAACTTGTGTAGTTTGGACTATTTAACTAATATATGCAATAAAAATATTCGTAATCCCGTTAGGAGCCCCATGAAAAATCCCTAAACACGAAATGACATGTGCAACCAACATATATCCGCCATTTTGGCAGATTTTCCCACCTTCGATCTTGACAAAAAAATTCCAACTTGTGTAGTTTGGATTATTTAACTAATATCTGAAATAAAAAAGTTCGTAATCCCATTACGAGCCCCATGAAAAATCCCTAAACACGAAATGACATATGCAACCAACATATATCCGCCATTTTGGCAGATTTCCCCACCTTCGATCTTAACAAAAAAATTCATACTAGTGTAGTTTGGACTATTTAACTAATCTTTGAAATAAAAAAATTCGCAATCCCATTACGAGCCCCATGAAAAATCCCTAAACACGAAGTGACATGTGCAACTAACATATATCCGCCATTTTAACAGATTTCCTAACCTTCGATCTTAACAAAAAAATTCCTACTTGTGTAGTATGGACTATTTAACTAATCTTTGAAATAAAAAAATTCGCAATCCCATTACGAGCCCCATGAAAAATCCCTAAACACGAAGTGACATGTGCAACTAACATATATCCGCCATTTTAACAGATTTCCTAACCTTCGATCTTAACAAAAAAATTCCTACTTGTGTAGTTTGGACTATTTAACTAACATCTGAAATAAAAATATTCGTAATCTCATTACGAGCCCCATGAAAAATCCCTAAACACGAAATGAATGTGCATCCAACATATATCCGCCATTTTGGCAGATTTCCTCACCTTTGATCTTAACAAAAAAATTCCTACTTATGTAGTTTGGACTATTTAACTAATATTGGAAATGAAAAAGTTGGTGATGACGAGCCCCATGAAAAATCCCTAAACACGAAATTACATATGCAACGAACATATATCCCCCATTTTGGCAGATTTCCCCACCGTCGAACTTAACAAAAAAATTCATACTTTTGTAGTTTGGACCATTTAACTAATATATGAAATAAAAATATTCGTAATCCCGTTACGAGCCCCATGAAAAATCCTTAAACACGAAATGACATGTGCAACGAACATATATCCGCCATTTTGGCGGATTTCCCCATCTCCGATCTTAACAAAAAAATTCCAACTTGTGTAGTTTGGACTATTTAACTAATATCTGAAATAAAAATATTCGTAATCTCATTACGAGCCCCATGAAAAATCCCTAAACACGAAATGAATGTGCGACCAACATATATCCGCCATTTTGGCAGATTTTCCCACCTTCGATCTTAACAAAAAAATTCATACTAGTGTAGTTTGGACTATTTAACTAATTTTTGAAATAAAAAAATTCGCAATCCCATTACGAGCCCCATGAAAAATTCCTAAACACGAAGTGACATGTGCAACTAACATATATCCGCCATTTTAACAGATTTACTAACCTTCGATCTTAACAAAAAAATTCCTACTTGTGTAGTTTGGACTATTTAACTAATATCTGAAATAAAAATATTCGTAATCTCATTACGAGCCCCATGAAAAATCCCTAAACACGAAATGAATGTGCGACCAACATATATCCGCCATTTTGGCAGATTTCCTCACCTTTGATCTTAACAAAAAAATTCCTACTTATGTAGTTTGGACCATTTAACTAATATATGAAATAAAAAAGTTCGTAATCCCGTTACGAGCCCCATGAAAAATCCCTAAACACGAAATGATATGTGCAACGAACATATATCCGCCATTTTGGCAGATTTCCCCACCTTCGATCTTAACAAAAAAATTCCAACTTGTGTAGTTTGGACTATTTAACTAATATCTGAAATAAATAAGTTCGTAATCCCATTACGAGCCCCATGAAAAATGCCTAAACACGAAATGACATATGCAACGAACATATATCCGCCATTTTGGCAGATTTCCTCACCTCCCATTTTAACAAAAATATTCCTACTTGTGTAGTTTGGACTATTTAACTAATTTCTGAAATAAAAAAGTTCGAAATCCCATTACGAGCCCCATGAAAAATCCCTAAACACAAAATGACATGTGCAACCAACATATATCCGCCATTTTGGCAGATTTCCCCACCTTCGATCTTAACAAAAAAATTCCAAATTGTGTAGTTTGGACTATTTAACTAATATCTGAAATAAAAATATTCGTAATCTCATTACGAGCCCCATGAAAAATCGCTAAACACGAAATGAATGTGCGACCAACATATATCCGCCATTTTGGCAGATTTCCTCACCTTTGATCTTAACAAAAAAATTCCTACTTATGTAGTTTGGACTATTTAACTAATATATGCAATAAAAATATTCGTAATCCCGTTACGAGCCCCATGAAAAATCCCTAAACACGAAATGACATGTGCAACCAACATATATCCGCCATTTTGGCAGATTTCCCCACCTTCGATCTTAACAAAAAAATTCATACTAGTGTAGTTTGGACTATTTAACTAATCTTTGAAATAAAAAAATTCGCAATCCCATTACAAGCCCCATGAAAAATCCCTAAACACGAAGTGACATATGCAACGAACATATATCCCCCATTTTGGCAGATTTCCCCACCTTCGATCTTAACAAAAAAATTCCAACTTGTGTAGTTTGGACTATTTAACTAATATCTGAAATAAAAAAGTTCGTAATCCCATTACGAGCCCCATGAAAAATGCCTAAACACGAAATGACATATGCAACGAACATATATCCGCCATTTTGGCAGATTTCCTCACCTCCCATTTTAACAAAAATATTCCTACTTGTGTAGTTTGGACTATTTAACTAATTTCTGAAATAAAAAAGTTCGAAATCCCATTACGAGCCCCATGAAAAATCCCTAAACACAAAATGACATGTGCAACCAACATATATCCGCCATTTTGGCAGATTTCCCCACCTTCGATCTTAACAAAAAAATTCCAAATTGTGTAGTTTGGACTATTTAACTAATATCTGAAATAAAAATATTCGTAATCTCATTACGAGCCCCATGAAAAATCCCTAAACACGAAATGAATGTGCGACCAACATATATCCGCCATTTTGGCAGATTTCCTCACCTTTGATCTTAACAAAAAAATTCCTACTTATGTAGTTTGGACTATTTAACTAATATATGCAATAAAAATATTCGTAATCCCGTTACGAGCCCCATGAAAAATCCCTAAACACGAAATGACATGTGCAACCAACATATATCCGCCATTTTGGCAGATTTCCCCACCTTCGATCTTAACAAAAAAATTCATACTATGTAGTTTGGACTATTTAACTAATCTTTGAAATAAAGAAATTCGCAATCCCATTACGAGCCCCATGAAAAATCCCTAAACACGAAGTGACATATGCAACGAACATATATCCCCCATTTTGGCAGATTTCCCCACCTTCGATCTTAACAAAAAAATTCCAACTTGTGTAGTTTGGACTATTTAACTAATATCTGAAATAAAAAAGTTCGTAATCCCATTACGAGCCCCATGAAAAATGCCTAAACACGAAATGACATATGCAACGAACATATATCCGCCATTTTGGCAGATTTCCTCACCTCCCATTTTAACAAAAATATTCCTACTTGTGTAGTTTGGACTATTTAACTAATTTCTGAAATAAAAAAGTTCGAAATCCCATTACGAGCCCCATGAAAAATCCCTAAACACAAAATGACATGTGCAACCAACATATATCCGCCATTTTGGCAGATTTCCCCACCTTCGATCTTAACAAAAAAATTCCAAATGGTGTAGTTTGGACTATTTAACTAATATCTGAAATAAAAATATTCGTAATCTCATTACGAGCCCCATGAAAAATCCCTAAACACGAAATGAATGTGCGACCAACATATATCCGCCATTTTGGCAGATTTCCTCACCTTTGATCTTAACAAAAAAATTCCAAATTGTGTAGTTTGGACTATTTAAGTAATATCTGAAATAAAAATATTCGTAATCTCATTACGAGCCCCATGAAAAATCCCTAAACACGAAATGAATGTGCGACCAACATATATCCGCCATTTTGGCAGATTTCCCCACCTTTGATCTTAACAAAAAAATTCCAAATTGTGTAGTTTGGACTATTTAACTAATATCTCAAACAAAAAAGTTCGTAATCCCATTACGAGCCCCATGAAAAATCCCTAAACACGAAATGACATATGCAACGAACATATATCCCCCATTTTGGCAGATTTCCCCACCGTCGAACTTAACAAAAAAATTCCAGCTTGTGTAGTTTGGACTATTTAACTAATATCTGAAATAAAAAAGTTCGTAATCCCATTATGAGCCCCATGAAAAATCCCTAAACACGAAATGACATATGCAACGAACATATATCCGCCATTTTGGCAGATTTCCCCACCTTCGATCTTAACAAAAAAATTCATACTAGTGTAGTTTGGACTATTTAACTAATCTTTGAAATAAAAAAATTCGCAATCCCATTACGAGCCCCATGAAAAATCCCTAAACACGAAATGACATATGCAACCAACATATATCCGCCATTTTGGCAGATTTCCCCACCTTCGATCTTAACAAAAAAATTCATACTAGTGTAGTTTGGACTATTTAACTAATCTTTGAAATAAAAAAATTCGCAATCCCATTACGAGCCCCATGAAAAATCCCTAAACACGAAGTGACATGTGCAACTAACATATATCCGCCATTTTAACAGATTTCCTAACCTTCGATCTTAACAAAAATATTCCTACTTGTGCAGTTTGGACTATTTAACTAATCTTTGAAATAAAAAAATTCGCAATCCCGTTACGAGCCCCATGAAAAATCCCTAAACACGAAATGATATGTGCAACGAACATATATCCGCCATTTTGGCAGATTTCCCCACCTTCGATCTTAACAAAAAAATTCCAACTTGTGTAGTTTGGACTATTTAACTAATATCTGATATAAATAAGTTCGTAATCCCATTACGAGCCCCATGAAAAATGCCTAAACACGAAATGACATATGCAACGAACATATATCCGCCATTTTGGCAGATTTCCTCACCTCCCATTTTAACAAAAATATTCCTACTTGTGTAGTTTGGACTATTTAACTAATTTCTGAAATAAAAAAGTTCGAAATCCCATTACGAGCCCCATGAAAAATCCCTAAACACAAAATGACATGTGCAACCAACATATATCCGCCATTTTGGCAGATTTCCCCACCTTCGATCTTAACAAAAAAATTCCAAATTGTGTAGTTTGGACTATTTAACTAATATCTGAAATAAAAATATTCGTAATCTCATTACGAGCCCCATGAAAAATCGCTAAACACGAAATGAATGTGCGACCAACATATATCCGCCATTTTGGCAGATTTCCTCACCTTTGATCTTAACAAAAAAATTCCTACTTATGTAGTTTGGACTATTTAACTAATATATGCAATAAAAATATTCGTAATCTCATTACGAGCCCCATGAAAAATCCCTAAACACGAAATGAATGTGCGACCAACATATATCCGCCATTTTGGCAGATTTCCTCACCTTTGATCTTAACAAAAAAATTCCTACTTATGTAGTTTGGACTATTTAACTAATATATGCAATAAAAATATTCGTAATCCCGTTACGAGCCCCATGAAAAATCCCTAAACACGAAATGACATGTGCAACCAACATATATCCGCCATTTTGGCAGATTTCCCCACCTTCGATCTTAACAAAAAAATTCCAAATTGTGTAGTTTGGACTATTTAACTAACATCTGAAATAAAAAAGTTCGTAATCCCATTACGAGCCCCATGAAAAATCCCTAAACACGAAATGACATATGCAACGAACATATATCCGCCATTTTGGCAGATTTCCTCACCTTTGATCTTAACAAAAAAATTCCTACTTATGTAGTTTGGACTATTTAACTAATATATGCAATAAAAATATTCGTAATCCCGTTACGAGCCCCATGAAAAATCCCTAAACACGAAATGACATGTGCAACCAACATATATCCGCCATTTTGGCAGATTTCCCCACCTTCGATCTTAACAAAAAAATTCCAAATTGTGTAGTTTGGACTATTTAACTAACATCTGAAATATAAAAGTTCGTAATCCCATTACGAGCCCCATGAAAAATCCCTACACACGAAATGACATATGCAACGAACATATATCCGCCATTTTGGCAGATTTCCTCACCTCCCATTTTAACAAAAATATTCCTACTTGTGTAGTTTGGACTATTTAACTAATTTCTGAAATAAAAAAATTCGAAATCCCATTACGAGCCCCATGAAAAATCCCTAAACACAAAATGACATGTGCAACCAACATATATCCGCCATTTTGGCAGATTTCCCCACCTTCGATCTTAACAAAAAAATTCCAACTTGTGTAGTTTGGACTATTTAACTAATATATGCAATAAAAATATTCGTAATCCCGTTACGAGCCCCATGAAAAATCCCTAAACACGAAATGACATGTGCAACCAACATATATCCGCCATTTTGGCAGATTTCCCCACCTTCGATCTTAACAAAAAAATTCCAAAATGTGTAGTTTGGACTATTTAACTAATATCTCAAATAAAAAAGTTCGTAATCCCATTACGAGCCCCATGAAAAATCCCTAAACACGAAATGACATATGCAACGAACATATATCCCCCATTTTGGCAGATTTCCCCACCGTCGAACATAACAAAAAAATTCCTACTTTTGTAGTTTGGACTATTTAACTAATCTTGTAAATAAAAAAGTTCGTAATCCCATTACGTGCCCCATGAAAAATCCCTAAACACGAAATGACATATGCAACCAACATATATCCGCCATTTTGGCAGATTTCCCCACCTTCGATCTTAACAAAAACATTCCTACTTATGTAGTTTGGACTATTTAACTAAGATTTGAAGTAAAAATATTCGTAATCCCGTTACGAGCCCCATGAAAAATCCCTACACACGAAATGACATATGCAACGAACATATATCCGCCATTTTGGCAGATTTCCTCACCTCCCATTTTAACAAAAATATTCCTACTTGTGTAGTTTGGACTATTTAACTAATTTCTAAAATAAAAAAGTTCGTAATCCCACTACGAGCCCCATGAAAAATCCCTAAACACGAAATGACATATGCAACGAACATATATCCCCCATTTTGGCAGATTTTCCCACCTTCGATCTTAACAAAAAAGTTCCAACTTGTGTAGATTGGACTATTTAACTAACATCTGAAATAAAAAAGTTCGTAATCCCATTACGAGCCCCATGAAAAATCCCTAAACACGAAATGACATATGCAACCAACATATATCCGCCATTTTGGCAGATTTCACCACCTTCGATCTTAACAAAAAAATTCATACTAGTGTAGTTTGGACTATTTAACTAATCTTTGAAATAAAAAAATTCGCAATCCCATTACGAGCCCCATGAAAAATTCCTAAACACGAAGTGACATGTGCAACTAACATATATCCGCCATTTTAACAGATTTACTAACCTTCGATCTTAACAAAAAAATTCCTACTTGTGTAGTTTGGACTATTTAACTAATATCTGAAATAAAAATATTCGTAATCTCATTACGAGCCCCATGAAAAATCCCTAAACACGAAATGAATGTGCGACCAACATATATCCGCCATTTTGGCAGATTTCCTTACCTTTGATCTTAACAAAAAAATTCCTACTTATGTAGTTTGGACCATTTAACTAATATATGAAATAAAAAAGTTCGTAATCCCGTTACGAGCCCCATGAAAAATCCCTAAACACGAAATGATATGTGCAACGAACATATATCCGCCATTTTGGCAGATTTCCCCACCTTCGATCTTAACAAAAAAATTCCAACTTGTGTAGTTTGGACTATTTAACTAATATCTGAAATAAATAAGTTCGTAATCCCATTACGAGCCCCATGAAAAATGCCTAAACACGAAATGACATATGCAACGAACATATATCCGCCATTTTGGCAGATTTCCTCACCTCCCATTTTAACAAAAATATTCCTACTTGTGTAGTTTGGACTATTTAACTAATTTCTGAAATAAAAAAGTTCGAAATCCCATTACGAGCCCCATGAAAAATCCCTAAACACAAAATGACATGTGCAACCAACATATATCCGCCATTTTGGCAGATTTCCCCACCTTCGATCTTAACAAAAAAATTCCAAATTGTGTAGTTTGGACTATTTAACTAATATCTGAAATAAAAATATTCGTAATCTCATTACGAGCCCCATGAAAAATCCCTAAACACGAAATGAATGTGCGACCAACATATATCCGCCATTTTGGCAGATTTCCTCACCTTTGATCTTAACAAAAAAATTCCTACTTATGTAGTTTGGACTATTTAACTAATATATGCAATAAAAATATTCGTAATCCCGTTACGAGCCCCATGAAAAATCCCTAAACACGAAATGACATGTGCAACCAACATATATCCGCCATTTTGGCAGATTTCCCCACCTTCGATCTTAACAAAAAAATTCATACTATGTAGTTTGGACTATTTAACTAATCTTTGAAATAAAGAAATTCGCAATTCCATTACGAGCCCCATGAAAAATCCCTAAACACGAAGTGACATATGCAACGAACATATATCCCCCATTTTGGCAGATTTCCCCACCTTCGATCTTAACAAAAAAATTCCAACTTGTGTAGTTTGGACTATTTAACTAATATCTGAAATAAAAAAGTTCGTAATCCCATTACGAGCCCCATGAAAAATGCCTAAACACGAAATGACATATGCAACGAACATATATCCGCCATTTTGGCAGATTTCCTCACCTCCCATTTTAACAAAAATATTCCTACTTGTGTAGTTTGGACTATTTAACTAATTTCTGAAATAAAAAAGTTCGAAATCCCATTACGAGCCCCATGAAAAATCCCTAAACACAAAATGACATGTGCAACCAACATATATCCGCCATTTTGGCAGATTTCCCCACCTTCGATCTTAACAAAAAAATTCCAAATGGTGTAGTTTGGACTATTTAACTAATATCTGAAATAAAAATATTCGTAATCTCATTACGAGCCCCATGAAAAATCCCTAAACACGAAATGAATGTGCGACCAACATATATCCGCCATTTTGGCAGATTTCCTCACCTTTGATCTTAACAAAAAAATTCCAAATTGTGTAGTTTGGACTATTTAAGTAATATCTGAAATAAAAATATTCGTAATCTCATTACGAGCCCCATGAAAAATCCCTAAACACGAAATGAATGTGCGACCAACATATATCCGCCATTTTGGCAGATTTCCCCACCTTTGATCTTAACAAAAAAATTCCAAATTGTGTAGTTTGGACTATTTAACTAATATCTCAAACAAAAAAGTTCGTAATCCCATTACGAGCCCCATGAAAAATCCCTAAACACGAAATGACATATGCAACGAACATATATCCCCCATTTTGGCAGATTTCCCCACCGTCGAACTTAACAAAAAAATTCCAGCTTGTGTAGTTTGGACTATTTAACTAATATCTGAAATAAAAAAGTTCGTAATCCCATTATGAGCCCCATGAAAAATCCCTAAACACGAAATGACATATGCAACGAACATATATCCGCCATTTTGGCAGATTTCCCCACCTTCGATCTTAACAAAAAAATTCATACTAGTGTAGTTTGGACTATTTAACTAATCTTTGAAATAAAAAAATTCGCAATCCCATTACGAGCCCCATGAAAAATCCCTAAACACGAAATGACATATGCAACCAACATATATCCGCCATTTTGGCAGATTTCCCCACCTTCGATCTTAACAAAAAAATTCATACTAGTGTAGTTTGGACTATTTAACTAATCTTTGAAATAAAAAAATTCGCAATCCCATTACGAGCCCCATGAAAAATCCCTAAACACGAAGTGACATGTGCAACTAACATATATCCGCCATTTTAACAGATTTCCTAACCTTCGATCTTAACAAAAATATTCCTACTTGTGCAGTTTGGACTATTTAACTAATTTCTGAAATAAAAATATTCGTAATCCCGTTACGAGCCCCATGAAAAATCCCCAAACACGAAATGACATGTGCAACCAACATATATCCGCCATTTTGGCAGATTTCCCCACCTTCGATCTTAACAAAAAAATTCCAACTTGTGTAGTTTGGACTATTTAACTAATATCTGAAATAAAAAAGTTCGTAATCCCATTACGAGCCCCATGAAAAATCCCTAAACACAAAATGACATGTGCAACCCACATATATCCGCCATTTTGGCAGATTTCCCCACCTTCGATCTTAACAAAAAAATTCCAACTTGTGTAGTTTGGACTATTTAACTAATATATGCAATAAAAATATTCGTAATCCCGTTACGAGCCCCATGAAAAATCTCCAAACACGAAATGACATGTGCAACCAACATATATCCCCCATTTTGGCAGATTTCCCCACCTTCGATCTTAACAAAAAAATTCCAACTTGTGTAGTTTGGACTATTTAACTAATATCTGAAATAAAAAAGTTCGTAATCCCATTACGAGCCCCATGAAAAATGCCTAAACACGAAATGACATATGCAACGAACATATATCCGCCATTTTGGCAGATTTCCTCACCTCCCATTTTAACAAAAATATTCCTACTTGTGTAGTTTGGACTATTTAACTAATTTCTGAAATAAAAAAGTTCGAAATCCCATTACGAGCCCCATGAAAAATCCCTAAACACGAAATGAATGTGCGACCAACATATATCCCCCATTTTGGCAGATTTCCCCACCGTCGAACTTAATAAAAAAATTCCAGCTTGTGTAGTTTGGACTATTTAACTAATATCTGAAATAAAAAAGTTCGTAATCCCATTATGAGCCCCATGAAAAATCCCTAAACACGAAATGACATATGCAACGAACATATATCCGCCATTTTGGCAGATTTCCCCACCTTCGATCTTAACAAAAAAATTCATACTAGTGTAGTTTGGACTATTTAACTAATCTTTGAAATAAAAAAGTTCGTAATCCCATTACGAGCCCCATGAAAAATCCCTAAACACAAAATGACATGTGCAACCCACATATATCCGCCATTTTGGCAGATTTCCCCACCTTCGATCTTAACAAAAAAATTCCAACTTGTGTAGTTTGGACTATTTAACTAATATATGCAATAAAAATATTCGTAATCCCGTTACGAGCCCCATGAAAAATCTCCAAACACGAAATGACATGTGCAACCAACATATATCCGCCATTTTGCAGATTTCCCCACCTTTGATCTTAACAAAAAAATTCCAAATTGTGTAGTTTGGACTATTTAACTAATATCTGGAATAAAAATATTCGTAATCTCATTACGAGCCCCATGAAAAATCCCTAAACACGAAATGAATGTGCGACAAACATATATCCGCCATTTTGGCAGATTTCCTCACCTTTGATCTTAACAAAAAAATTCCTACTTATGTAGTTTGGACCATTTAACTAATATATGAAATAAAAAAGTTCGTAATCCCGTTACGAGCCCCATGAAAAATCCCTAAACACGAAATGACATATGCAACGAACATATATCCCCCATTTTGGCAGATTTCCCCACCTTCGATCTTAACAAAAAAATTCCAACTTGTGTAGTTTGGACTATTTAACTAATATCTGAAATAAAAAAGTTCGTAATCCCATTACGAGCCCCATGAAAAATGCCTAAACACGAAATGACATATGCAACGAACATATATCCGCCATTTTGGCAGATTTCCTCACCTCCCATTTTAACAAAAATATTCCTACTTGTGTAGTTTGGACTATTTAACTAATTTCTGAAATAAAAAAGTTCGAAATCCCATTACGAGCCCCATGAAAAATCCCTAAACACAAAATGACATGTGCAACCAACATATATCCGCCATTTTGGCAGATTTCCCCACCTTCGATCTTAACAAAAAAATTCCAAATTGTGTAGTTTGGACTATTTAACTAATATCTGAAATAAAAAAATTCGCAATCCCATTACGAGCCCCATGAAAAATCCCTAAACACGAAATGACATATGCAACCAACATATATCCGCCATTTTGGCAGATTTCCCCACCTTCGATCTTAACGAAAAAATTCATACTAGTGTAGTTTGGACTATTTAACTAATCTTTGAAATAAAAAAATTCGCAATCCCATTACGAGCCCCATGAAAAATCCCTAAACACGAAGTGACATGTGCAACTAACATATATCCGCCATTTTAACAGATTTCCTAACCTTCGATCTTAACAAAAAAATTCCTACTTGTGTAGTTTGGACTATTTAACTAATATCTGAAATAAAAATATTCGTAATCTCATTACGAGCCCCATGAAAAATCCCTAAACACGAAATGACATGTGCAACCAACATATATCCGCCATTTTGGCAGATTTCCCCACCTTCGCTCTCAACTAAAAAATCCCGACTTGTGTAGTTTGGACTATTTAACTAATATCTGAAATAAAAAAGTTCGTAATCCCATTACGAGCCCCATGAAAAATCCCTAAACACGCAATGACATATGCAACGAACATATATCCGCCATTTTGGCAGATTTCCTCACCTCCCATTTTAACAAAAATATTTCTACTTGTGTAGTTTGGACTATTTAACTAATTTCTGAAATAAAAAAGTCCGAAATCCCATTACGAGCCCCATGAAAAATCCCTAAACACGAAATGACATGTGCAACCAACATATATCCGCCATTTTGGCAGATTTCCCCACCTTCGATCTTAACAAAAAAATTCCAAATTGTGTAGTTTGGACTATTTAACTAATATCTCAAATAAAAAAGTTCGTAATCCCATTACGAGCCCCATGAAAAATCCCTAAACACGAAATGACATGTGCAACCAACATATATCCGCCATTTTGGCAGATTTCCCCACCTTCGATCTTAACAAAAAAAATTCGAACTTGTGTAGTTTGGACTATTTAACTTATATCTGAAATAAAAAAGTTCTTAATCCCATTATGAGCCCCATGAAAAATTCCTAAACACGAAATGACATATGCAACGAACATATATCCGCCATTTTGGCAGATTTCCTCACCTCCCATTTTAACAAAAATATTCCTACTTGTGTAGCTTGGACTATTTAACTAATTTCTGAATTAAAAAAGTTCGAAATCCCATTACGAGCCCCATGAAAAATCCCTAAACACGAAATGACATGTGCGACCAACATATATCCGCCATTTTGGCAGATTTTCCCACCTTCGATCTTAACAAAGAAATTCCTACTTATGTAGTTTGGACTATTTAACTAATATATGAAATAAAAAATTTCGTAATCCCGTTACGAGCCCCATGAAAAATCCCTAAACACGAAATGACATGTGCAACCAACATATATCCGCCATTTTGGCAGATTTCCCCACCTTCGATCTTAACAAAAAAAATTCGAACTTGTGTAGTTTGGACTATTTAACTTATATCTGAAATAAAAAAGTTCTTAATCCCATTATGAGCCCCATGAAAAATCCCTAAACACGAAATGACATATGCAACGAACATATATCCGCCATTTTGGCAGATTTCCTCACCTCCCATTTTAACAAAAATATTCCTACTTGTGTAGCTTGGACTATTTAACTAATTTCTGAATTAAAAAAGTTCGAAATCCCATTACGAGCCCCATGAAAAATCCCTAAACACGAAATGACATGTGCGACCAACATATATCCGCCATTTTGGCAGATTTTCCCACCTTCGATCTTAACAAAGAAATTCCTACTTATGTAGTTTGGACTATTTAACTAATATATGAAATAAAAAAATTCGCAATCCCATTACGAGCCCCATGAAAAATCCCTAAACACGAAGTGACATGTGCAACTAACATATATCCGCCATTTTAACAGATTTCCTAACCTTCGATCTTAACAAAAAAATTCCTACTTGTGTAGTTTGGACTATTTAACTAATATCTGAAATAAAAATATTCGTAATCTCATTACGAGCCCCATGAAAAATCCCTAAACACGAAATGAATGTGCAACCAACATATATCTGCCATTTTGGCAGATTTCCTCACCTTTGATCTTAACAAAAAAATTTCTACTTATGTAGTTTGGACTTTTTAACTAATATTTGAAATGAAAAAGTTGGTAATGACGAGCCCCATGAAAAATCCCTAAACACGAAATGACATATGCAACGAACATATATCCCCCATTTTGGCAGATTTCCCCACCGTCGAACTTGACAGAAAAATTCCTACTTTTGTAGTTTGGACCATTTAACTAATATATGAAATAAAAGAGTTCGTAATCCCATTACGAGCCCCATGAAAAATCCCTAAACACGAAATGACATATGCATCCAACATATATCCGCCATTTTGGCAGATTTCCTCACCTTTGATCTTAACAAAGAAATTCCTACTTATGTAGTTTGGACTATTTAACTAATATATGAAATAAAAAATTTCGTAATCCCGTTACGAGCCCCATGAAAAATCCCTAAACACGAAATGACATGTGCATCCAACATATATCCGCCATTTTGGCAGATTTCCCCACCTTCGCTCTCAACTAAAAAATCCCGACTTGTGTAGTTTGGACTATTTAACTAATATCTGAAATAAAAAAGTTCGTAATCCCATTACGAGCCCCATGAAAAATCCCTAAACACGAAATGACATATGCAACGAACATATATCCGCCATTTTGGCAGATTTCCTCACCTCCCATTTTAACAAAAATATTTCTACTTGTGTAGTTTGGACTATTTAACTAATTTCTGAAATAAAAAAGTCCGAAATCCCATTACGAGCCCCATGAAAAATCCCTAATCACGAAATGACATATGCAACGAACATATATCCCCCATTTTGGCAGATTTCCCCACCTTCGATCTTAACAAAAAAATTCCAACTTGTGTAGTTTGGACTATTTAACTAATATCTGAAATAAAAAAGTTCGTAATCCCATTACGAGCCCCATGAAAAATGCCTAAACACGAAATGACATATGCAACGAACATATATCCGCCATTTTGGCAGATTTCCTCACCTCCCATTTTAACAAAAATATTCCTACTTGTGTAGTTTGGACTATTTAACTAATTTCTGAAATAAAAAAGTTCGAAATCCCATTACGAGCACCATGAAAAATCCCTAAACACAAAATGACATGTGCAACCAACATATATCCGCCATTTTGGCAGATTTCCCCACCTTCGATCTTAACAAAAAAATTCCAAATTGTGTAGTTTGGACTATTTAACTAACATCTGAAATAAAAAAATTCGCAATCCCATTACGAGCCCCATGAAAAATCCCTAAACACGAAATGACATATGCAACCAACATATATCCGCCATTTTGGCAGATTTCCCCACCTTCGATCTTAACAAAAAAATTCATACTAGTGTAGTTTGGACTATTTAACTAATCTTTGAAATAAAAAAATTCGCAATCCCATTACGAGCCCCATGAAAAATCCCTAAACACGAAGTGACATGTGCAACTAACATATATCCGCCATTTTAACAGATTTCCTAACCTTCGATCTTAACAAAAAAATTCCTACTTGTGTAGTTTGGACTGTTTAACTAATATCTGAAATAAAAATATTCGTAATCTCATTACGAGCCCCATGAAAAATCCCTAAACACGAAATGAATGTGCAACCAACATATATCTGCCATTTTGGCAGATTTCCTCACCTTTGATCTTAACAAAAAAATTCCTACTTATGTAGTTTGGACTATTTAACTAATATTTGAAATGAAAAAGTTGGTAATGACGAGCCCCATGAAAAATCCCTAAACACGAAATGACATATGCAACGAACATATATCCCCCATTTTGGCAGATTTCCCCACCGTCGAACTTAACAGAAAAATTCCTACTTTTGTAGTTTGGACCATTTAACTAATATATGAAATAAAAGAGTTCGTAATCCCATTACGAGCCCCATGAAAAATCCCTAAACACGAAATGACATATGCATCCAACATATATCCGCCATTTTGGCAGATTTCCTCACCTTTGATCTTAACAAAAAAAATTCCTACTTATGTAGTTTGGACTATTTAACTAATATATGAAATAAAAAAGTTCGTAATCCCATTATGAGCCCCATGAAGAATCCCTAAACACGAAATGACATATGCAACCAACATATATCCGCCATTTTGGCAGATTTCCTCACCACCCATCTTAACAAAAATATTCCTACTTATGTAGTTTGGACTATTTAACTAATATTTGAAATGAAAAAGTTGGTAATGACGAGCCCCATGAAAAATCCCTAAACACGAAATGAATGTGCAACCAACATATATCCGCCATTTTGGCAGATTTCCTCACCTTTGATCTTAACAAAAAAATTCCTACTTATGTAGTTTGGACTATTTAACTAATATTTGAAATGAAAAAGTTGGTGATGACGAGCCCCATGAAAAATCCCTAAACACGAAATTACATATGCAACGAACATATATCCCCCATTTTGGCAGATTTCCCCACCGTCGAACATAACAAAAAAATTCATACTTTTGTAGTTTGGACCATTTAACTAATATATGAAATAAAAATATTCGTAATCCCGTTACGAGCCCCATGAAAAATCCTTAAACACGAAATGACATGTGCAACGAACATATATCCGCCATTTTGGCGGATTTCCCCATCTCCGATCTTAACAAAAAAATTCCAACTTGTGTAGTTTGGACTATTTAACTAATATCTGAAATAAAAAAGTTCGAAATCCCATTACGAGCCCGATGAAAAATCCCTAAACACGAAATGACATATGCAACGAACATATATCCACCATTTTGGCAGATTTTCCCACCTTCGGTCTTAAGAAAAAAATTTCAACTTGTGTAGTTTGGACTATTTAATAAATATTCGTAATCTCATTAGGAGCCCCATGAAAAATCCCTAAACACGAAATGTCTT
Source organism: Muscidifurax raptorellus (assembly GCA_020010945.3). NCBI lineage: Eukaryota > Metazoa > Arthropoda > Insecta > Hymenoptera > Pteromalidae > Muscidifurax > Muscidifurax raptorellus. The sequence continues at coordinate 27,845,101 of CM052080.1, read as the reverse complement.
ATGCAACGAACATATATCCGCCATTTTGCCAGATTTCCTCACCTTTGATCTTAACAAAAAAAATTCCTACTTATGTAGTTTGGACTATTTAACTAATATATGAAATAAAAAAGTTCGTAATCCCATTATGAGCCCCATGAAGAATCCCTAAACACGAAATGACATATGCATCCAACATATATCCGCCATTTTGGCAGATTTCCTCACCTTTGATCTTAACAAAGAAATTCCTACTTATGTAGTTTGGACTATTTAACTAATATATGAAATAAAAAATTTTGTAATCCCGTTACGAGCCCCATGAAAAATCCCTAAACACGAAATGACATGTGCATCCAACATATATCCGCCATTTTGGCAGATTTCCCCACCTTCGCTCTCAACTAAAAAATCCCGACTTGTGTAGTTTGGACTATTTAACTAATATCTGAAATAAAAAAGTTCGTAATCCCATTACGAGCCCCATGAAAAATCCCTAAACACGAAATGACATATGCAACGAACATATATCCGCCATTTTGGCAGATTTCCTCACCTCCCATTTTAACAAAAATATTTTTACTTGTGTAGTTTGGACTATTTAACTAATTTCTGAAATAAAAAAGTCCGAAATCCCATTACGAGCCCCATGAAAAATCCCTAATCACGAAATGACATATGCAACGAACATATATCCCCCATTTTGGCAGATTTCCCCACCTTCGATCTTAACAAAAAAATTCCAACTTGTGTAGTTTGGACTATTTAACTAATATCTGAAATAAAAAAGTTCGTAATCCCATTACGAGCCCCATGAAAAATGCCTAAACACGAAATGACATATGCAACGAACATATATCCGCCATTTTGGCAGATTTCCTCACCTCCCATTTTAACAAAAATATTCCTACTTGTGTAGTTTGGACTATTTAACTAATTTCTGAAATAAAAAAGTTCGAAATCCCATTACGAGCCCCATGAAAAATCCCTAAACACAAAATGACATGTGCAACCAACATATATCCGCCATTTTGGCAGATTTCCCCACCTTCGATCTTAACAAAAAAATTCCAAATTGTGTAGTTTGGACTATTTAACTAACATCTGAAATAAAAAAATTCGCAATCCCATTACGAGCCCCATGAAAAATCCCTAAACACGAAATGACATATGCAACCAACATATATCCGCCATTTTGGCAGATTTCCCCACCTTCGATCTTAACAAAAAAATTCATACTAGTGTAGTTTGGACTATTTAACTAATCTTTGAAATAAAAAAATTCGCAATCCCATTACGAGCCCCATGAAAAATCCCTAAACACGAAGTGACATGTGCAACTAACATATATCCGCCATTTTAACAGATTTCCTAACCTTCGATCTTAACAAAAAAATTCCTACTTGTGTAGTTTGGACTATTTAACTAATATCTGAAATAAAAATATTCGTAATCTCATTACGAGCCCCATGAAAAATCCCTAAACACGAAATGAATGTGCAACCAACATATATCTGCCATTTTGGCAGATTTCCTCACCTTTGATCTTAACAAAAAAATTCCTACTTATGTAGTTTGGACTATTTAACTAATATTTGAAATGAAAAAGTTGGTAATGACGAGCCCCATGAAAAATCCCTAAACACGAAATGACATATGCAACGAACATATATCCCCCATTTTGGCAGATTTCCCCACCGTCGATCTTAACAAAAAAATTCCAAATTGTGTAGTTTGGACTATTTAACTAACATCTGAAATAAAAAAATTCGCAATCCCATTACGAGCCCCATGAAAAATCCCTAAACACGAAATGACATATGCAACCAACATATATCCGCCATTTTGGCAGATTTCCCCACCTTCGATCTTAACAAAAAAATTCATACTAGTGTAGTTTGGACTATTTAACTAATCTTTGAAATAAAAAAATTCGCAATCCCATTACGAGCCCCATGAAAAATCCCTAAACACGAAGTGACATGTGCAACTAACATATATCCGCCATTTTAACAGATTTCCTAACCTTCGATCTTAACAAAAAAATTCCTACTTGTGTAGTTTGGACTATTTAACTAATATCTGAAATAAAAATATTCGTAATCTCATTACGAGCCCCATGAAAAATCCCTAAACACGAAATGAATGTGCAACCAACATATATCTGCCATTTTGGCAGATTTCCTCACCTTTGATCTTAACAAAAAAATTCCTACTTATGTAGTTTGGACTATTTAACTAATATTTGAAATGAAAAAGTTGGTAATGACGAGCCCCATGAAAAATCCCTAAACACGAAATGACATATGCAACGAACATATATCCCCCATTTTGGCAGATTTCCCCACCGTCGAACTTAACAGAAAAATTCCTACTTTTGTAGTTTGGACCATTTAACTAATATATGAAATAAAAGAGTTCGTAATCCCATTACGAGCCCCATGAAAAATCCCTAAACACGAAATGACATATGCATCCAACATATATCCGCCATTTTGGCAGATTTCCTCACCTTTGATCTTAACAAAAAAAATTCCTACTTATGTAGTTTGGACTATTTAACTGATATATGAAATAAAAAAGTTCGTAATCCCATTATGAGCCCCATGAAGAATCCCTAAACACGAAATGACATATGCAACCAACATATATCCGCCATTTTGGCAGATTTCCTCACCACCCATCTTAACAAAAATATTCCTACTTATGTAGTTTGGACTATTTAACTAATATTTGAAATGAAAATATTCGTAATCTCATTACGAGCCCCATGAAAAATCCCTAAACACGAAGTGACATGTGCAACTAACATATATCCCCCATTTTGGCAGATTTCCCCACCTTCGATCTTAACAAAAAAATTCCAACTTGTGTAGTTTGGACTATTTAACTAATATCTGAAATAAAAAAGTCCGTAATCCCATTACGAGCCCCATGAAAAATGCCTAAACACGAAATGACATATGCAACGAACATATATCCGCCATTTTGGCAGATTTCCTCACCTCCCATTTTAACAAAAATATTCCTACTTGTGTAGTTTGGACTATTTAACTAATTTCTGAAATAAAAAAGTTCGAAATCCCATTACGAGCCCCATGAAAAATCCCTAAACACAAAATGACATGTGCAACCAACATATATCCGCCATTTTGGCAGATTTCCCCACCTTCGATCTTAACAAAAAAATTCCAAATTGTGTAGTTTGGACTATTTAACTAACATCTGAAATAAAAAAATTCGCAATCCCATTACGAGCCCCATGAAAAATCCCTAAACACGAAATGACATATGCAACCAACATATATCCGCCATTTTGGCAGATTTCCCCACCTTCGATCTTAACAAAAAAATTCATACTAGTGTAGTTTGGACTATTTAACTAATCTTTGAAATAAAAAAATTCGCAATCCCATTACGAGCCCCATGAAAAATCCCTAAACACGAAGTGACATGTGCAACTAACATATATCCGCCATTTTAACAGATTTCCTAACCTTCGATCTTAACAAAAAAATTCCTACTTGTGTAGTTTGGACTATTTAACTAATATCTGAAATAAAAATATTCGTAATCTCATTACGAGCCCCATGAAAAATCCCTAAACACGAAATGAATGTGCAACCAACATATATCTGCCATTTTGGCAGATTTCCTCACCTTTGATCTTAACAAAAAAATTCCTACTTATGTAGTTTGGACTATTTAACTAATATTTGAAATGAAAAAGTTGGTAATGACGAGCCCCATGAAAAATTCCTAAACACGAAATGACATATGCAACGAACATATATCCCCCATTTTGGCAGATTTCCCCACCGTCGAACTTAACAGAAAAATTCCTACTTTTGTAGTTTGGACCATTTAACTTATATATGAAATAAAAGAGTTCGTAATCCCATTACGAGCCCCATGAAAAATCCCTAAACACGAAATGACATATGCATCCAACATATATCCGCCATTTTGGCAGATTTCCTCACCTTTGATCTTAACAAAAAAAATTCCTACTTATGTAGTTTGGACTATTTAACTAATATATGAAATAAAAAAGTTCGTAATCCCATTATGAGCCCCATGAAGAATCCCTAAACACGAAATGACATATGCAACCAACATATATCCGCCATTTTGGCAGATTTCCTCACCACCCATCTTAACAAAAATATTCCTACTTATGTAGTTTGGACTATTTAACTAATATTTGAAATGAAAAAGTTGGTAATGACGAGCCCCATGAAAAATCCCTAAACACGAAATGAATGTGCAACCAACATATATCCGCCATTTTGGCAGATTTCCTCACCTTTGATCTTAACAAAAAAATTCCTACTTATGTAGTTTGGACTATTTAACTAATATTTGAAATGAAAAAGTTGGTGATGACGAGCCCCATGAAAAATCCCTAAACACGAAATTACATATGCAACGAACATATATCCCCCATTTTGGCAGATTTCCCCACCGTCGAACTTAACAAAAAAATTCATACTTTTGTAGTTTGGACCATTTAACTAATATATGAAATAAAAATATTCGTAATCCCGTTACGAGCCCCATGAAAAATCCTTAAACACGAAATGACATGTGCAACGAACATATATCCGCCATTTTGGCGGATTTCCCCATCTCCGATCTTAACAAAAAAATTCCAACTTGTGTAGTTTGGACTATTTAACTAATATCTGAAATAAAAAAGTTCGAAATCCCATTACGAGCCCGATGAAAAATCCCTAAACACGAAATGACATATGCAACGAACATATATCCACCATTTTGGCAGATTTTCCCACCTTCGGTCTTAACAAAAAAATTTCAACTTGTGTAGTTTGGACTATTTAATAAATATTCGTAATCTCATTAGGAGCCCCATGAAAAATCCCTAAACACGAAATGTCTTATGCAACGAACATATATCCGCCATTTTGCCAGATTTCCTCACCTTTGATCTTAACAAAAAAAATTCCTACTTATGTAGTTTGGACTATTTAACTAATCTTTGAAATAAAAAAATTCGCAATCCCATTACGAGCCCCATGAAAAATCCCTAAACACGAAGTGACATGTGCAACTAACATATATCCGCCATTTTAACAGATTTCCTAACCTTCGATCTTAACAAAAAAATTCCTACTTGTGTAGTTTGGACTATTTAACTAATATCTGAAATAAAAAAGTTCGAAATCCCATTACGAGCCCCATGAAAAATCCCTAAACACAAAATGACATGTGCAACCAACATATATCCGCCATTTTGGCAGATTTCCTAACCTTCGATCTTAACAAAAAAATTCCAAATTGTGTAGTTTGGACTATTTAACTAATATCTGAAATAAAAAAATTCGCAATCCCATTACGAGCCCCATGAAAAATCCTTAAACACGAAATGACATATGCAACCAACATATATCCGCCATTTTGGCAGATTTCCCCACCTTCGATCTTAACAAAAAAATTCATACTAGTGTAGTTTGGACTATTTAACTAATCTTTGAAATAAAAAAATTCGCAATCCCATTACGAGCCCCATGAAAAATCCCTAAACACGAAGTGACATGTGCAACTAACATATATCCGCCATTTTAACAGATTTCCTAACCTTCGATCTTAACAAAAAAATTCCTACTTGTGTAGTTTGGACTATTTAACTAATATCTGAAATAAAAATATTCGTAATCTCATTACGAGCCCCATGAAAAATCCCTAAACACGAAATGAATGTGCAACCAACATATATCTGCCATTTTGGCAGATTTCCTCACCTTTGATCTTAACAAAAAAATTCCTACTTATGTAGTTTGGACTATTTAACTAATATTTGAAATGAAAAAGTTGGTAATGACGAGCCCCATGAAGAATCCCTAAACACGAAATGACATATGCAACCAACATATATCCGCCATTTTGGCAGATTTCCTCACCACCCATCTTAACAAAAATATTCCTACTTATGTAGTTTGGACTATTTAACTAATATTTGAAATGAAAAAGTTGGTAATGACGAGCCCCATGAAAAATCCCTAAACACGAAATGAATGTGCAACCAACATATATCCGCCATTTTGGCAGATTTCCTCACCTTTGATCTTAACAAAAAAATTCCTACTTATGTAGTTTGGACTATTTAACTAATATTTGAAATGAAAAAGTTGGTGATGACGAGCCCCATGAAAAATCCCTAAACACGAAATTACATATGCAACGAACATATATCCCCCATTTTGGCAGATTTCCCCACCGTCGAACTTAACAAAAAAATTCATACTTTTGTAGTTTGGACCATTTAACTAATATATGAAATAAAAATATTCGTAATCCCGTTACGAGCCCCATGAAAAATCCTTAAACACGAAATGACATGTGCAACGAACATATATCCGCCATTTTGGCGGATTTCCCCATCTCCGATCTTAACAAAAAAATTCCAACTTGTGTAGTTTGGACTATTTAACTAATATCTGAAATAAAAAAGTTCGAAATCCCATTACGAGCCCGATGAAAAATCCCTAAACACGAAATGACATATGCAACGAACATATATCCACCATTTTGGCAGATTTTCCCACCTTCGGTCTTAACAAAAAAATTTCAACTTGTGTAGTTTGGACTATTTAATAAATATTCGTAATCTCATTAGGAGCCCCATGAAAAATCCCTAAACACGAAATGTCTTATGCAACGAACATATATCCGCCATTTTGCCAGATTTCCTCACCTTTGATCTTAACAAAAAAAATTCCTACTTATGTAGTTTGGACTATTTAACTAATCTTTGAAATAAAAAAATTCGCAATCCCATTACGAGCCCCATGAAAAATCCCTAAACACGAAGTGACATGTGCAACTAACATATATCCGCCATTTTAACAGATTTCCTAACCTTCGATCTTAACAAAAAAATTCCTACTTGTGTAGTTTGGACTATTTAACTAATATCTGAAATAAAAAAGTTCGAAATCCCATTACGAGCCCCATGAAAAATCCCTAAACACAAAATGACATGTGCAACCAACATATATCCGCCATTTTGGCAGATTTCCTAACCTTCGATCTTAACAAAAAAATTCCAAATTGTGTAGTTTGGACTATTTAACTAATATCTGAAATAAAAAAATTCGCAATCCCATTACGAGCCCCATGAAAAATCCTTAAACACGAAATGACATATGCAACCAACATATATCCGCCATTTTGGCAGATTTCCCCACCTTCGATCTTAACAAAAAAATTCATACTAGTGTAGTTTGGACTATTTAACTAATCTTTGAAATAAAAAAATTCGCAATCCCATTACGAGCCCCATGAAAAATCCCTAAACACGAAGTGACATGTGCAACTAACATATATCCGCCATTTTAACAGATTTCCTAACCTTCGATCTTAACAAAAAAATTCCTACTTGTGTAGTTTGGACTATTTAACTAATATCTGAAATAAAAATATTCGTAATCTCATTACGAGCCCCATGAAAAATCCCTAAACACGAAATGAATGTGCAACCAACATATATCTGCCATTTTGGCAGATTTCCTCACCTTTGATCTTAACAAAAAAATTCCTACTTATGTAGTTTGGACTATTTAACTAATATTTGAAATGAAAAAGTTGGTAATGACGAGCCCCATGAAAAATCCCTAAACACGAAATGACATGTGCATCCAACATATATCCGCCATTTTGGCAGATTTCCCCACCTTCGCTCTCAACTAAAAAATTCCTACTTGTGTAGTTTGGACTATTTAACTAATATCTGAAATAAAAATATTCGTAATCTCATTACGAGCCCCATGAAAAATCCCTAAACACGAAATGAATGTGCGACCAACATATATCCGCCATTTTGGCAGATTTCCTCACCTTTGATCTTAACAAAAAAATTCCTACTTATGTAGTTTGGACCATTTAACTAATATATGAAATAAAAAAGTTCGTAATCCCGTTACGAGCCCCATGAAAAATCCCTAAACACGAAATGACATATGCAACGAACATATATCCCCCATTTTGGCAGATTTCCCCACCTTCGATCTTAACAAAAAAATTCCAACTTGTGTAGTTTGGACTATTTAACTAATATCTGAAATAAAAAAGTTCGTAATCCCATTACGAGCCCCATGAAAAATCCCTAAACACGAAATGACATATGCATCCAACATATATCCGCCATTTTGGCAGATTTCCTCACCTTTGATCTTAACAAAGAAATTCCTACTTATGTAGTTTGGACTATTTAACTAATATATGAAATAAAAAATTTCGTAATCCCGTTACGAGCCCCATGAAAAATCCCTAAACACGAAATGACATGTGCATCCAACATATATCCGCCATTTTGGCAGATTTCCCCACCTTCGCTCTCAACTAAAAAATCCCGACTTGTGTAGTTTGGACTATTTAACTAATTTCTGAAATAAAAAAGTCCGAAATCCCATTACGAGCCCCATGAAAAATCCCTAATCACGAAATGACATATGCAACGAACATATATCCCCCATTTTGGCAGATTTCCCCACCTTCGATCTTAACAAAAAAATTCCAACTTGTGTAGTTTGGACTATTTAACTAATATCTGAAATAAAAAAGTTCGTAATCCCATTACGAGCCCCATGAAAAATGCCTAAACACGAAATGACATATGCAACGAACATATATCCGCCATTTTGGCAGATTTCCTCACCTCCCATTTTAACAAAAATATTCCTACTTGTGTAGTTTGGACTATTTAACTAATTTCTGAAATAAAAAAGTTCGAAATCCCATTACGAGCCCCATGAAAAATCCCTAAACACAAAATGACATGTGCAACCAACATATATCCGCCATTTTGGCAGATTTCCCCACCTTCGATCTTAACAAACAAATTCCAAATTGTGTAGTTTGGACTATTTAACTAACATCTGAAATAAAAAAATTCGCAATCCCATTACGAGCCCCATGAAAAATCCCTAAACACGAAATGACATATGCAACCAACATATATCCGCCATTTTGGCAGATTTCCCCACCTTCGATCTTAACAAAAAAATTCATACTAGTGTAGTTTGGACTATTTAACTAATCTTTGAAATAAAAAAATTCGCAATCCCATTACGAGCCCCATGAAAAATCCCTAAACACGAAGTGACATGTGCAACTAACATATATCCGCCATTTTAACAGATTTCCTAACCTTCGATCTTAACAAAAAAATTCCTACTTGTGTAGTTTGGACTATTTAACTAATATCTGAAATAAAAATATTCGTAATCTCATTACGAGCCCCATGAAAAATCCCTAAACACGAAATGACATATGCAACGAACATATATCCCCCATTTTGGCAGATTTCCCCACCGTCGAACTTAACAGAAACATTCCTACTTTTGTAGTTTGGACCATTTAACTAATATATGAAATAAAAGAGTTCGTAATCCCATTACGAGCCCCATGAAAAATCCCTAAACACGAAATGACATATGCATCCAACATATATCCGCCATTTTGGCAGATTTCCTCACCTTTGATCTTAACAAAAAAAATTCCTACTTATGTAGTTTGGACTATTTAACTAATATATGAAATAAAAAAGTTCGTAATCCCATTATGAGCCCCATGAAGAATCCCTAAACACGAAATGACATATGCAACCAACATATATCCGCCATTTTGGCAGATTTCCTCACCACCCATCTTAACAAAAATATTCCTACTTATGTAGTTTGGACTATTTAACTAATATTTGAAATGAAAAAGTTGGTAATGACGAGCCCCATGAAAAATCCCTAAACACGAAATGAATGTGCAACCAACATATATCCGCCATTTTGGCAGATTTCCTCACCTTTGATCTTAACAAAAAAATTCCTACTTATGTAGTTTGGACTATTTAACTAATATTTGAAATGAAAAAGTTGGTGATGACGAGCCCCATGAAAAATCCCTAAACACGAAATTACATATGCAACGAACATATATCCCCCATTTTGGCAGATTTCCCCACCGTCGAACTTAACAAAAAAATTCATACTTTTGTAGTTTGGACCATTTAACTAATATATGAAATAAAAATATTCGTAATCCCGTTACGAGCCCCATGAAAAATCCTTAAACACGAAATGACATGTGCAACGAACATATATCCGCCATTTTGGCGGATTTCCCCATCTCCGATCTTAACAAAAAAATTCCAACTTGTGTAGTTTGGACTATTTAACTAATATCTGAAATAAAAAAGTTCGAAATCCCATTACGAGCCCGATGAAAAATCCCTAAACACGAAATGACATATGCAACGAACATATATCCACCATTTTGGCAGATTTTCCCACCTTCGGTCTTAACAAAAAAATTTCAACTTGTGTAGTTTGGACTATTTAATAAATATTCGTAATCTCATTAGGAGCCCCATGAAAAATCCCTAAACACGAAATGTCTTATGCAACGAACATATATCCGCCATTTTGCCAGATTTCCTCACCTTTGATCTTAACAAAAAAAATTCCTACTTATGTAGTTTGGACTATTTAACTAATCTTTGAAATAAAAAAATTCGCAATCCCATTACGAGCCCCATGAAAAATCCCTAAACACGAAGTGACATGTGCAACTAACATATATCCGCCATTTTAACAGATTTCCTAACCTTCGATCTTAACAAAAAAATTCCTACTTGTGTAGTTTGGACTATTTAACTAATATCTGAAATAAAAATATTCGTAATCTCATTACGAGCCCCATGAAAAATCCCTAAACACGAAATGAATGTGCAACCAACATATATCTGCCATTTTGGCAGATTTCCTCACCTTTGATCTTAACAAAAAAATTCCTACTTATGTAGTTTGGACTATTTAACTAATATTTGAAATGAAAAAGTTGGTAATGACGAGCCCCATGAAAAATCCCTAAACACGAAATGACATATGCAACGAACATATATCCCCCATTTTGGCAGATTTCCCCACCGTCGAACTTAACAGAAAAATTCCTACTTTTGTAGTTTGGACCATTTAACTAACATATGAAATAAAAGAGTTCGTAATCCCATTACGAGCCCCATGAAAAATCCCTAAACACGAAATGACATATGCATCCAACATATATCCGCCATTTTGGCAGATTTCCTCACCTTTGATCTTAACAAAAAAAATTCCTACTTGTGTAGTTTGGACTATTTAACTAATATCTGAAATAAAAAAGTTCGAAATCCCATTACGAGCCCGATGAAAAATCCCTAAACACGAAATGACATGTGCAACGAACATATATCCGCCATTTTGGCGGATTTCCCCATCTCCGATCTTAACAAAAAAATTCCAACTTGTGTAGTTTGGACTATTTAACTAATATCTGAAATAAAAAAGTTCGAAATCCCATTACGAGCCCGATGAAAAATCCCTAAACACGAAATGACATATGCAACGAACATATATCCACCATTTTGGCAGATTTTCCCACCTTCGGTCTTAACAAAAAAATTTCAACTTGTGTAGTTTGGACTATTTAATAAATATTCGTAATCTCATTAGGAGCCCCATGAAAAATCCCTAAACACGAAATGTCTTATGCAACGAACATATATCCGCCATTTTGCCAGATTTCCTCACCTTTGATCTTAACAAAAAAAATTCCTACTTATGTAGTTTGGACTATTTAACTAATCTTTGAAATAAAAAAATTCGCAATCCCATTACGAGCCCCATGAAAAATCCCTAAACACGAAGTGACATGTGCAACTAACATATATCCGCCATTTTAACAGATTTCCTAACCTTCGATCTTAACAAAAAAATTCCTACTTGTGTAGTTTGGACTATTTAACTAATATCTGAAATAAAAATATTCGTAATCTCATTACGAGCCCCATGAAAAATCCCTAAACACGAAATGAATGTGCAACCAACATATATCTGCCATTTTGGCAGATTTCCTCACCTTTGATCTTAACAAAAAAATTCCTACTTATGTAGTTTGGACTATTTAACTAATATTTGAAATGAAAAAGTTGGTAATGACGAGCCCCATGAAAAATCCCTAAACACGAAATGACATATGCAACGAACATATATCCCCCATTTTGGCAGATTTCCCCACCGTCGAACTTAACAGAAAAATTCCTACTTTTGTAGTTTGGACCATTTAACTAACATATGAAATAAAAGAGTTCGTAATCCCATTACGAGCCCCATGAAAAATCCCTAAACACGAAATGACATATGCATCCAACATATATCCGCCATTTTGGCAGATTTCCTCACCTTTGATCTTAACAAAAAAAATTCCTACTTATGTAGTTTGGACTATTTAACTAATATATGAAATAAAAAAGTTCGTAATCCCATTATGAGCCCCATCAAGAATCCCTAAACACGAAATGACATATGCAACCAACATATATCCGCCATTTTGGCAGATTTCCTCACCACCCATCTTAACAAAAATATTCCTACTTATGTAGTTTGGACTATTTAACTAATATTTGAAATGAAAAAGTTGGTAATGACGAGCCCCATGAAAAATCCCTAAACACGAAATGAATGTGCAACCAACATATATCCGCCATTTTGGCAGATTTCCTCACCTTTGATCTTAACAAAAAAATTCCTACTTATGTAGTTTGGACTATTTAACTAATATTTGAAATGAAAAAGTTGGTGATGACGAGCCCCATGAAAAATCCCTAAACACGAAATTACATATGCAACGAACATATATCCCCCATTTTGGCAGATTTCCCCACCGTCGAACTTAACAAAAAAATTCATACTTTTGTAGTTTGGACCATTTAACTAATATATGAAATAAAAATATTCGTAATCCCGTTACGAGCCCCATGAAAAATCCTTAAACACGAAATGACATGTGCAACGAACATATATCCGCCATTTTGGCGGATTTCCCCATCTCCGATCTTAACAAAAAAATTCCAACTTGTGTAGTTTGGACTATTTAACTAATATCTGAAATAAAAAAGTTCGAAATCCCATTACGAGCCCGATGAAAAATCCCTAAACACGAAATGACATATGCAACGAACATATATCCACCATTTTGGCAGATTTTCCCACCTTCGGTCTTAACAAAAAAATTTCAACTTGTGTAGTTTGGACTATTTAATAAATATTCGTAATCTCATTAGGAGCCCCATGAAAAATCCCTAAACACGAAATGTCTTATGCAACGAACATATATCCGCCATTTTGCCAGATTTCCTCACCTTTGATCTTAACAAAAAAAATTCCTACTTATGTAGTTTGGACTATTTAACTAATCTTTGAAATAAAAATATTCGCAATCCCATTACGAGCCCCATGAAAAATCCCTAAACACGAAGTGACATGTGCATCCAACATATATCCGCCATTTTGGCAGATTTCCTCACCTTTGATCTTAACAAAGAAATTCCTACTTATGTAGTTTGGACTATTTAACTAATATTTGAAATGAAAAAGTTGGTAATGACGAGCCCCATGAAAAATCCCTAAACACGAAATGACATATGCAACGAACATATATCCCCCATTTTGGCAGATTTCCCCACCGTCGAACTTAACAGAAAAATTCCTACTTTTGTAGTTTGGACCATTTAACTAATATATGAAATAAAAGAGTTCGTAATCCCATTACGAGCCCCATGAAAAATCCCTAAACACGAAATGACATATGCATCCAACATATATCCGCCATTTTGGCAGATTTCCTCACCTTTGATCTTAACAAAGAAATTCCTACTTATGTAGTTTGGACTATTTAACTAATATATGAAATAAAAAATTTCGTAATCCCGTTACGAGCCCCATGAAAAATCCCTAAACACGAAATGACATGTGCATCCAACATATATCCGCCATTTTGGCAGATTTCCCCACCTTCGCTCTCAACTAAAAAATTCATACTAGTGTAGTTTGGACTATTTAACTAATCTTTGAAATAAAAAAATTCGCAATCCCATTACGAGCCCCATGAAAAATCCCTAAACACGAAGTGACATGTGCAACTAACATATATCCGCCATTTTAACAGATTTCCTAACCTTCGATCTTAACAAAAAAATTCCTACTTGTGTAGTTTGGACTATTTAACTAATATCTGAAATAAAAATATTCGTAATCTCATTACGAGCCCCATGAAAAATCCCTAAACACGAAATGAATGTGCAACCAACATATATCTGCCATTTTGGCAGATTTCCTCACCTTTGATCTTAACAAAAAAATTCCTACTTATGTAGTTTGGACTATTTAACTAATATTTGAAATGAAAAAGTTGGTAATGACGAGCCCCATGAAAAATCCCTAAACACGAAATGACATATGCAACGAACATATATCCCCCATTTTGGCAGATTTCCCCACCGTCGAACTTAACAGAAAAATTCCTACTTTTGTAGTTTGGACCATTTAACTAATATATGAAATAAAAGAGTTCGTAATCCCATTACGAGCCCCATGAAAAATCCCTAAACACGAAATGACATATGCATCCAACATATATCCGCCATTTTGGCAGATTTCCTCACCTTTGATCTTAACAAAAAAAATTCCTACTTATGTAGTTTGGACTATTTAACTAATATATGAAATAAAAAAGTTCGTAATCCCATTATGAGCCCCATGAAGAATCCCTAAACACGAAATGACATATGCAACCAACATATATCCGCCATTTTGGCAGATTTCCTCACCACCCATCTTAACAAAAATATTCCTACTTATGTAGTTTGGACTATTTAACTAATATTTGAAATGAAAATATTCGTAATCTCATTACGAGCCCCATGAAAAATCCCTAAACACGAAGTGACATGTGCAACTAACATATATCCCCCATTTTGGCAGATTTCCCCACCTTCGATCTTAACAAAAAAATTCCAACTTGTGTAGTTTGGACTATTTAACTAATATCTGAAATAAAAAAGTTCGTAATCCCATTACGAGCCCCATGAAAAATGCCTAAACACGAAATGACATATGCAACGAACATATATCCGCCATTTTGGCAGATTTCCTCACCTCCCATTTTAACAAAAATATTCCTACTTGTGTAGTTTGGACTATTTAACTAATTTCAGAAATAAAAAAGTTCGAAATCCCATTACGAGCCCCATGAAAAATCCCTAAACACAAAATGACATGTGCAACCAACATATATCCGCCATTTTGGCAGATTTCCCCACCTTCGATCTTAACAAAAAAATTCCAAATTGTGTAGTTTGGACTATTTAACTAACATCTGAAATAAAAAAATTCGCAATCCCATTACGAGCCCCATGAAAAATCCCTAAACACGAAATGACATATGCAACCAACATATATCCGCCATTTTGGCAGATTTCCCCACCTTCGATCTTAACAAAAAAATTCATACTAGTGTAGTTTGGACTATTTAACTAATCTTTGAAATAAAAAAATTCGCAATCCCATTACGAGCCCCATGAAAAATCCCTAAACACGAAGTGACATGTGCAACTAACATATATCCGCCATTTTAACAGATTTCCTAACCTTCGATCTTAACAAAAAAATTCCTACTTGTGTAGTTTGGACTATTTAACTAATATCTGAAATAAAAATATTCGTAATCTCATTACGAGCCCCATGAAAAATCCCTAAACACGAAATGAATGTGCAACCAACATATATCTGCCATTTTGGCAGATTTCCTCACCTTTGATCTTAACAAAAAAATTCCTACTTATGTAGTTTGGACTATTTAACTAATATTTGAAATGAAAAAGTTGGTAATGACGAGCCCCATGAAAAATCCCTAAACACGAAATGACATGTGCATCCAACATATATCCGCCATTTTGGCAGATTTCCCCACCTTCGCTCTCAACTAAAAAATTCCTACTTGTGTAGTTTGGACTATTTAACTAATATCTGAAATAAAAATATTCGTAATCTCATTACGAGCCCCATGAAAAATCCCTAAACACGAAATGAATGTGCGACCAACATATATCCGCCATTTTGGCAGATTTCCTCACCTTTGATCTTAACAAAAAAATTCCTACTTATGTAGTTTGGACCATTTAACTAATATATGAAATAAAAAAGTTCGTAATCCCGTTACGAGCCCCATGAAAAATCCCTAAACACGAAATGACATATGCAACGAACATATATCCCCCATTTTGGCAGATTTCCCCACCTTCGATCTTAACAAAAAAATTCCAACTTGTGTAGTTTGGACTATTTAACTAATATCTGAAATAAAAAAGTTCGTAATCCCATTACGAGCCCCATGAAAAATCCCTAAACACGAAATGACATATGCATCCAACATATATCCGCCATTTTGGCAGATTTCCTCACCTTTGATCTTAACAAAGAAATTCCTACTTATGTAGTTTGGACTATTTAACTAATATATGAAATAAAAAATTTCGTAATCCCGTTACGAGCCCCATGAAAAATCCCTAAACACGAAATGACATGTGCATCCAACATATATCCGCCATTTTGGCAGATTTCCCCACCTTCGCTCTCAACTAAAAAATCCCGACTTGTGTAGTTTGGACTATTTAACTAATTTCTGAAATAAAAAAGTCCGAAATCCCATTACGAGCCCCATGAAGAATCCCTAAACACGAAATGACATATGCAACCAACATATATCCGCCATTTTGGCAGATTTCCTCACCACCCATCTTAACAAAAATATTCCTACTTATGTAGTTTGGACTATTTAACTAATATTTGAAATGAAAAAGTTGGTAATGACGAGCCCCATGAAAAATCCCTAAACACGAAATGAATGTGCAACCAACATATATCCGCCATTTTGGCAGATTTCCTCACCTTTGATCTTAACAAAAAAATTCCTACTTATGTAGTTTGGACTATTTAACTAATATTTGAAATGAAAAAGTTGGTGATGACGAGCCCCATGAAAAATCCCTAAACACGAAATTACATATGCAACGAACATATATCCCCCATTTTGGCAGATTTCCCCACCGTCGAACTTAACAAAAAAATTCATACTTTTGTAGTTTGGACCATTTAACTAATATATGAAATAAAAATATTCGTAATCCCGTTACGAGCCCCATGAAAAATCCTTAAACACGAAATGACATGTGCAACGAACATATATCCGCCATTTTGGCGGATTTCCCCATCTCCGATCTTAACAAAAAAATTCCAACTTGTGTAGTTTGGACTATTTAACTAATATCTGAAATAAAAAAGTTCGAAATCCCATTACGAGCCCGATGAAAAATCCCTAAACACGAAATGACATATGCAACGAACATATATCCACCATTTTGGCAGATTTTCCCACCTTCGGTCTTAACAAAAAAATTTCAACTTGTGTAGTTTGGACTATTTAATAAATATTCGTAATCTCATTAGGAGCCCCATGAAAAATCCCTAAACACGAAATGTCTTATGCAACGAACATATATCCGCCATTTTGCCAGATTTCCTCACCTTTGATCTTAACAAAAAAAATTCCTACTTATGTAGTTTGGACTATTTAACTAATCTTTGAAATAAAAATATTCGCAATCCCATTACGAGCCCCATGAAAAATCCCTAAACACGAAGTGACATGTGCAACTAACATATATCCGCCATTTTAACAGATTTCCCCACCTTCGATCTTAACAAAAAAATTCCAAATTGTGTAGTTTGGACTATTTAACTAATATCTGAAATAAAAAAATTCGCAATCCCATTACGAGCCCCATGAAAAATCCTTAAACACGAAATGACATATGCAACCAACATATATCCGCCATTTTGGCAGATTTCCCCACCTTCGATCTTAACAAAAAAATTCATACTAGTGTAGTTTGGACTATTTAACTAATCTTTGAAATAAAAAAATTCGCAATCCCATTACGAGCCCCATGAAAAATCCCTAAACACGAAGTGACATGCGCAACTAACATATATCCGCCATTTTAACAGATTTCCTAACCTTCGATCTTAACAAAAAAATTCCTACTTGTGTAGTTTGGACTATTTAACTAATATCTGAAATAAAAAAGTTCGAAATCCCATTACGAGCCCCATGAAAAATCCCTAAACACAAAATGACATGTGCAACCAACATATATCCGCCATTTTGGCAGATTTCCCCACCTTCGATCTTAACAAAAAAATTCCAAATTGTGTAGTTTGGACTATTTAACTAATATCTGAAATAAAAAAATTCGCAATCCCATTACGAGCCCCATGAAAAATCCTTAAACACGAAATGACATATGCAACCAACATATATCCGCCATTTTGGCAGATTTCCCCACCTTCGATCTTAACAAAAAAATTCATACTAGTGTAGTTTGGACTATTTAACTAATCTTTGAAATAAAAAAATTCGCAATCCCATTACGAGCCCCATGAAAAATCCCTAAACACGAAGTGACATGTGCAACTAACATATATCCGCCATTTTAACAGATTTCCTAACCTTCGATCTTAACAAAAAAATTCCTACTTGTGTAGTTTGGACTATTTAACTAATATCTGAAATAAAAATATTCGTAATCTCATTACGAGCCCCATGAAAAATCCCTAAACACGAAATGAATGTGCGACCAACATATATCCGCCATTTTGGCAGATTTCCTCACCTTTGATCTTAACAAAAAAATTCCTACTTATGTAGTTTGGACCATTTAACTAATATATGAAATAAAAAAGTTCGTAATCCCGTTACGAGCCCCATGAAAAATCCCTAAACACGAAATGACATATGCAACGAACATATATCCCCCATTTTGGCAGATTTCCCCACCTTCGATCTTAACAAAAAAATTCCAACTTGTGTAGTTTGGACTATTTAACTAATATCTGAAATAAAAAAGTTCGTAATCCCATTACGAGCCCCATGAAAAATGCCTAAACACGAAATGACATATGCAACGAACATATATCCGCCATTTTGGCAGATTTCCTCACCTCCCATTTTAACAAAAATATTCCTACTTGTGTAGTTTGGACTATTTAACTAATTTCTGAAATAAAAAAGTTCGAAATCCCATTACGAGCCCCATGAAAAATCCCTAAACACGAAATGACATATGCAAC
The DNA here is from genome assembly GCA_020010945.3 of Muscidifurax raptorellus. Classification (NCBI taxonomy): domain Eukaryota; kingdom Metazoa; phylum Arthropoda; class Insecta; order Hymenoptera; family Pteromalidae; genus Muscidifurax; species Muscidifurax raptorellus. Next base: position 27,826,100 of record CM052080.1, on the reverse strand, counting down.
GAACATATATCCCCCATTTTGGCAGATTTCCCCACCGTCGAACTTAACAGAAAAATTCCTACTAGTGTAGTTTGGACTATTTAACTAATCTTTGAAATAAAAAAATTCGCAATCCCATTACGAGCCCCATGAAAAATCCCTAAACACGAAGTGACATGTGCAACTAACATATATCCGCCATTTTAACAGATTTCCTAACCTTCGATCTTAACAAAAAAATTCCTACTTGTGTAGTTTGGACTATTTAACTAATATCTGAAATAAAAATATTCGTAATCTCATTACGAGCCCCATGAAAAATCCCTAAACACGAAATGAATGTGCAACCAACATATATCTGCCATTTTGGCAGATTTCCTCACCTTTGATCTTAACAAAAAAATTCCTACTTATGTAGTTTGGACTATTTAACTAATATTTGAAATGAAAAAGTTGGTAATGACGAGCCCCATGAAAAATCCCTAAACACGAAATGACATATGCAACGAACATATATCCCCCATTTTGGCAGATTTCCCCACCGTCGAACTTAACAGAAAAATTCCTACTTTTGTAGTTTGGACCATTTAACTAATATATGAAATAAAAGAGTTCGTAATCCCATTACGAGCCCCATGAAAAATCCCTAAACACGAAATGACATATGCATCCAACATATATCCGCCATTTTGGCAGATTTCCTCACCTTTGATCTTAACAAAAAAAATTCCTACTTATGTAGTTTGGACTATTTAACTAATATATGAAATAAAAAAGTTCGTAATCCCATTATGAGCCCCATGAAGAATCCCTAAACACGAAATGACATATGCAACCAACATATATCCGCCATTTTGGCAGATTTCCTCACCACCCATCTTAACAAAAATATTCCTACTTATGTAGTTTGGACTATTTAACTAATATTTGAAATGAAAATATTCGTAATCTCATTACGAGCCCCATGAAAAATCCCTAAACACGAAGTGACATGTGCAACTAACATATATCCCCCATTTTGGCAGATTTCCCCACCTTCGATCTTAACAAAAAAATTCCAACTTGTGTAGTTTGGACTATTTAACTAATATCTGAAATAAAAAAGTTCGTAATCCCATTACGAGCCCCATGAAAAATGCCTAAACACGAAATGACATATGCAACGAACATATATCCGCCATTTTGGCAGATTTCCTCACCTCCCATTTTAACAAAAATATTCCTACTTGTGTAGTTTGGACTATTTAACTAATTTCAGAAATAAAAAAGTTCGAAATCCCATTACGAGCCCCATGAAAAATCCCTAAACACAAAATGACATGTGCAACCAACATATATCCGCCATTTTGGCAGATTTCCCCACCTTCGATCTTAACAAAAAAATTCCAAATTGTGTAGTTTGGACTATTTAACTAACATCTGAAATAAAAAAATTCGCAATCCCATTACGAGCCCCATGAAAAATCCCTAAACACGAAATGACATATGCAACCAACATATATCCGCCATTTTGGCAGATTTCCCCACCTTCGATCTTAACAAAAAAATTCATACTAGTGTAGTTTGGACTATTTAACTAATCTTTGAAATAAAAAAATTCGCAATCCCATTACGAGCCCCATGAAAAATCCCTAAACACGAAGTGACATGTGCAACTAACATATATCCGCCATTTTAACAGATTTCCTAACCTTCGATCTTAACAAAAAAATTCCTACTTGTGTAGTTTGGACTATTTAACTAATATCTGAAATAAAAATATTCGTAATCTCATTACGAGCCCCATGAAAAATCCCTAAACACGAAATGAATGTGCAACCAACATATATCTGCCATTTTGGCAGATTTCCTCACCTTTGATCTTAACAAAAAAATTCCTACTTATGTAGTTTGGACTATTTAACTAATATTTGAAATGAAAAAGTTGGTAATGACGAGCCCCATGAAAAATCCCTAAACACGAAATGACATATGCAACGAACATATATCCCCCATTTTGGCAGATTTCCCCACCGTCGAACTTAACAGAAAAATTCCTACTTTTGTAGTTTGGACCATTTAACTAATATATGAAATAAAAGAGTTCGTAATCCCATTACGAGCCCCATGAAAAATCCCTAAACACGAAATGACATATGCATCCAACATATATCCGCCATTTTGGCAGATTTCCTCACCTTTGATCTTAACAAAAAAATTCCAACTTGTGTAGTTTGGACTATTTAACTAATATCTGAAATAAAAAAGTTCGAAATCCCATTACGAGCCCGATGAAAAATCCCTAAACACGAAATGACATATGCAACGAACATATATCCACCATTTTGGCAGATTTTCCCACCTTCGGTCTTAACAAAAAAATTTCAACTTGTGTAGTTTGGACTATTTAATAAATATTCGTAATCTCATTAGGAGCCCCATGAAAAATCCCTAAACACGAAATGAATGTGCAACCAACATATATCTGCCATTTTGGCAGATTTCCTCACCTTTGATCTTAACAAAAAAATTCCTACTTATGTAGTTTGGACTATTTAACTAATATTTGAAATGAAAAAGTTGGTAATGACGAGCCCCATGAAAAATCCCTAAACACGAAATGACATATGCAACGAACATATATCCCCCATTTTGGCAGATTTCCCCACCGTCGAACTTAACAGAAAAATTCCTACTTTTGTAGTTTGGACCATTTAACTAATATATGAAATAAAAGAGTTCGTAATCCCATTACGAGCCCCATGAAAAATCCCTAAACACGAAATGACATATGCATCCAACATATATCCGCCATTTTGGCAGATTTCCTCACCTTTGATCTTAACAAAAAAAATTCCTACTTATGTAGTTTGGACTATTTAACTAATATATGAAATAAAAAAGTTCGTAATCCCATTATGAGCCCCATGAAGAATCCCTAAACACGAAATGACATATGCAACCAACATATATCCGCCATTTTGGCAGATTTCCTCACCACCCATCTTAACAAAAATATTCCTACTTATGTAGTTTGGACTATTTAACTAATATTTGAAATGAAAAAGTTGGTAATGACGAGCCCCATGAAAAATCCCTAAACACGAAATGAATGTGCAACCAACATATATCCGCCATTTTGGCAGATTTCCTCACCTTTGATCTTAACAAAAAAATTCCTACTTATGTAGTTTGGACTATTTAACTAATATCTGAAATAAAAATATTCGTAATCTCATTACGAGCCCCATGAAAAATCCCTAAACACGAAGTGACATGTGCAACTAACATATATCCCCCATTTTGGCAGATTTCCCCACCTTCGATCTTAACAAAAAAATTCCAACTTGTGTAGTTTGGACTATTTAACTAATATCTGAAATAAAAAAGTTCGTAATCCCATTATGAGCCCCATGAAGAATCCCTAAACACGAAATGACATATGCATCCAACATATATCCGCCATTTTGGCAGATTTCCTCACCTTTGATCTTAACAAAGAAATTCCTACTTATGTAGTTTGGACTATTTAACTAATATATGAAATAAAAAATTTCGTAATCCCGTTACGAGCCCCATGAAAAATCCCTAAACACGAAATGACATGTGCATCCAACATATATCCGCCATTTTGGCAGATTTCCCCACCTTCGCTCTCAACTAAAAAATCCCGACTTGTGTAGTTTGGACTATTTAACTAATATCTGAAATAAAAAAGTTCGTAATCCCATTACGAGCCCCATGAAAAATCCCTAAACACGAAATGACATATGCAACGAACATATATCCGCCATTTTGGCAGATTTCCTCACCTCCCATTTTAACAAAAATATTTCTACTTGTGAAGTTTGGACTATTTAAATAATTTCTGAAATAAAAAAGTCCGAAATCCCATTACGAGCCCCATGAAAAATCCCTAATCACGAAATGACATATGCAACGAACATATATCCCCCATTTTGGCAGATTTCCCCACCTTCGATCTTAACAAAAAAATTCCAACTTGTGTAGTTTGGACTATTTAACTAATATCTGAAATAAAAAAGTTCGTAATCCCATTACGAGCCCCATGAAAAATCCCTAAACACGAAATGACATATGCAACGAACATATATCCGCCATTTTGGCAGATTTCCTCACCTCCCATTTTAACAAAAATATTCCTACTTGTGTAGTTTGGACTATTTAACTAATTTCTGAAATAAAAAAGTTCGAAATCCCATTACGAGCCCCATGAAAAATCCCTAAACACAAAATGACATGTGCAACCAACATATATCCGCCATTTTGGCAGATTTCCCCACCTTCGATCTTAACAAAAAAATTCCAAATTGTGTAGTTTGGACTATTTAACTAACATCTGAAATAAAAAAATTCGCAATCCCATTACGAGCCCCATGAAAAATCCCTAAACACGAAATGACATATGCAACCAACATATATCCGCCATTTTGGCAGATTTCCCCACCTTCGATCTTAACAAAAAAATTCATACTAGTGTAGTTTGGACTATTTAACTAATCTTTGAAATAAAAAAATTCGCAATCCCATTACGAGCCCCATGAAAAATCCCTAAACACGAAGTGACATGTGCAACTAACATATATCCGCCATTTTAACAGATTTCCTAACCTTCGATCTTAACAAAAAAATTCCTACTTGTGTAGTTTGGACTATTTAACTAATATCTGAAATAAAAATATTCGTAATCTCATTACGAGCCCCATGAAAAATCCCTAAACACGAAATGAATGTGCAACCAACATATATCTGCCATTTTGGCAGATTTCCTCACCTTTGATCTTAACAAAAAAATTCCTACTTATGTAGTTTGGACTATTTAACTAATATTTGAAATGAAAAAGTTGGTAATGACGAGCCCCATGAAAAATCCCTAAACACGAAATGACATATGCAACGAACATATATCCCCCATTTTGGCAGATTTCCCCACCGTCGAACTTAACAGAAAAATTCCTACTTTTGTAGTTTGGACCATTTAACTAATATATGAAATAAAAGAGTTCGTAATCCCATTACGAGCCCCATGAAAAATCCCTAAACACGAAATGACATATGCATCCAACATATATCCGCCATTTTGGCAGATTTCCTCACCTTTGATCTTAACAAAAAAAATTCCTACTTATGTAGTTTGGACTATTTAACTAATATATGAAATAAAAAAGTTCGTAATCCCATTATGAGCCCCATGAAGAATCCCTAAACACGAAATGACATATGCAACCAACATATATCCGCCATTTTGGCAGATTTCCCCACCTTCGATCTTAACAAAAAAATTCATACTAGTGTAGTTTGGACTATTTAACTAATCTTTGAAATAAAAAAATTCGCAATCCCATTACGAGCCCCATGAAAAATCCCTAAACACGAAGTGACATATGCAACCAACATATATCCGCCATTTTGGCAGATTTCCCCACCTTCGATCTTAACAAAAAAATTCATACTAGTGTAGTTTGGACTATTTAACTAATCTTTGAAATAAAAAAATTCGCAATCCCATTACGAGCCCCATGAAAAATCCCTAAACACGAAGTGACATGTGCAACTAACATATATCCGCCATTTTGGCAGATTTCCTCACCTTTGATCTTAACAAAAAAATTCCTACTTATGTAGTTTGGACTATTTAACTAATATCTGAAATAAAAATATTCGTAATCTCATTACGAGCCCCATGAAAAATCCCTAAACACGAAGTGACATGTGCAACTAACATATATCCCCCATTTTGGCAGATTTCCCCACCTTCGATCTTAACAAAAAAATTCCAACTTGTGTAGTTTGGACTATTTAACTAATATCTGAAATAAAAAAGTTCGTAATCCCATTATGAGCCCCATGAAGAATCCCTAAACACGAAATGACATATGCATCCAACATATATCCGCCATTTTGGCAGATTTCCTCACCTTTGATCTTAACAAAGAAATTCCTACTTATGTAGTTTGGACTATTTAACTAATATCTGAAATAAAAAAGTTCGTAATCCCATTACGAGCCCCATGAAAAATCCCTAAACACGAAATGACATATGCAACGAACATATATCCGCCATTTTGGCAGATTTCCTCACCTCCCATTTTAACAAAAATATTTCTACTTGTGAAGTTTGGACTATTTAACTAATTTCTGAAATAAAAAAGTCCGAAATCCCATTACGAGCCCCATGAAAAATCCCTAAACACAAAATGACATGTGCAACCAACATATATCCGCCATTTTGGCAGATTTCCCCACCTTCGATCTTAACAAAAAAATTCCAAATTGTGTAGTTTGGACTATTTAACTAATATCTGAAATAAAAAAATTCGCAATCCCATTACGAGCCCCATGAAAAATCCTTAAACACGAAATGACATATGCAACGAACATATATCCCCCATTTTGGCAGATTTCCCCACCTTCGATCTTAACAAAAAAATTCCAACTTGTGTAGTTTGGACTATTTAACTAATATCTGAAATAAAAAAGTTCGTAATCCCATTACGAGCCCCATGAAAAATGCCTAAACACGAAATGACATATGCAACGAACATATATCCGCCATTTTGGCAGATTTCCTCACCTCCCATTTTAACAAAAATATTCCTACTTGTGTAGTTTGGACTATTTAACTAATTTCTGAAATAAAAAAGTTCGAAATCCCATTACGAGCCCCATGAAAAATCCCTAAACACAAAATGACATGTGCAACCAACATATATCCGCCATTTTGGCAGATTTCCCCACCTTCGATCTTAACAAAAAAATTCCAAATTGTGTAGTTTGGACTATTTAACTAACATCTGAAATAAAAAAATTCGCAATCCCATTACGAGCCCCATGAAAAATCCCTAAACACGAAATGACATATGCAACCAACATATATCCGCCATTTTGGCAGATTTCCCCACCTTCGATCTTAACAAAAAAATTCATACTAGTGTAGTTTGGACTATTTAACTAATCTTTGAAATAAAAAAATTCGCAATCCCATTACGAGCCCCATGAAAAATCCCTAAACACGAAGTGACATGTGCAACTAACATATATCCGCCATTTTAACAGATTTCCTAACCTTCGATCTTAACAAAAAAATTCCTACTTGTGTAGTTTGGACTATTTAACTAATATCTGAAATAAAAATATTCGTAATCTCATTACGAGCCCCATGAAAAATCCCTAAACACGAAATGAATGTGCAACCAACATATATCTGCCATTTTGGCAGATTTCCTCACCTTTGATCTTAACAAAAAAATTCCTACTTATGTAGTTTGGACTATTTAACTAATATTTGAAATGAAAAAGTTGGTAATGACGAGCCCCATGAAAAATCCCTAAACACGAAATGACATATGCAACGAACATATATCCCCCATTTTGGCAGATTTCCCCACCGTCGAACTTAACAGAAAAATTCCTACTTTTGTAGTTTGGACCATTTAACTAATATATGAAATAAAAGAGTTCGTAATCCCATTACGAGCCCCATGAAAAATCCCTAAACACGAAATGACATATGCATCCAACATATATCCGCCATTTTGGCAGATTTCCTCACCTTTGATCTTAACAAAAAAAATTCCTACTTATGTAGTTTGGACTATTTAACTAATATATGAAATAAAAAAGTTCGTAATCCCATTATGAGCCCCATGAAGAATCCCTAAACACGAAATGACATATGCAACCAACATATATCCGCCATTTTGGCAGATTTCCTCACCACCCATCTTAACAAAAATATTCCTACTTATGTAGTTTGGACTATTTAACTAATATTTGAAATGAAAAAGTTGGTAATGACGAGCCCCATGAAAAATCCCTAAACACGAAATGAATGTGCAACCAACATATATCCGCCATTTTGGCAGATTTCCTCACCTTTGATCTTAACAAAAAAATTCCTACTTATGTAGTTTGGACTATTTAACTAATATTTGAAATGAAAAAGTTGGTGATGACGAGCCCCATGAAAAATCCCTAAACACGAAATTACATATGCAACGAACATATATCCCCCATTTTGGCAGATTTCCCCACCGTCGAACTTAACAAAAAAATTCATACTTTTGTAGTTTGGACCATTTAACTAATATATGAAATAAAAATATTCGTAATCCCGTTACGAGCCCCATGAAAAATCCTTAAACACGAAATGACATGTGCAACGAACATATATCCGCCATTTTGGCGGATTTCCCCATCTCCGATCTTAACAAAAAAATTCCAACTTGTGTAGTTTGGACTATTTAACTAATATCTGAAATAAAAAAGTTCGAAATCCCATTACGAGCCCGATGAAAAATCCCTAAACACGAAATGACATATGCAACGAACATATATCCACCATTTTGGCAGATTTTCCCACCTTCGGTCTTAACAAAAAAATTTCAACTTGTGTAGTTTGGACTATTTAATAAATATTCGTAATCTCATTAGGAGCCCCATGAAAAATCCCTAAACACGAAATGTCTTATGCAACGAACATATATCCGCCATTTTGCCAGATTTCCTCACCTTTGATCTTAACAAAAAAAATTCCTACTTATGTAGTTTGGACTATTTAACTAATCTTTGAAATAAAAAAATTCGCAATCCCATTACGAGCCCCATGAAAAATCCCTAAACACGAAGTGACATGTGCAACTAACATATATCCGCCATTTTAACAGATTTCCCCACCTTCGATCTTAACAAAAAAATTCCAAATTGTGTAGTTTGGACTATTTAACTAATATCTGAAATAAAAAAATTCGCAATCCCATTACGAGCCCCATGAAAAATCCTTAAACACGAAATGACATATGCAACCAACATATATCCGCCATTTTGGCAGATTTCCCCACCTTCGATCTTAACAAAAAAATTCATACTAGTGTAGTTTGGACTATTTAACTAATCTTTGAAATAAAAAAATTCGCAATCCCATTACGAGCCCCATGAAAAATCCCTAAACACGAAGTGACATGTGCAACTAACATATATCCGCCATTTTAACAGATTTCCTAACCTTCGATCTTAACAAAAAAATTCCTACTTGTGTAGTTTGGACTATTTAACTAATATCTGAAATAAAAAAGTTCGAAATCCCATTACGAGCCCCATGAAAAATCCCTAAACACAAAATGACATGTGCAACCAACATATATCCGCCATTTTGGCAGATTTCCCCACCTTCGATCTTAACAAAAAAATTCCAAATTGTGTAGTTTGGACTATTTAACTAATATCTGAAATAAAAAAATTCGCAATCCCATTACGAGCCCCATGAAAAATTCTTAAACACGAAATGACATATGCAACCAACATATATCCGCCATTTTGGCAGATTTCCCCACCTTCGATCTTAACAAAAAAATTCATACTAGTGTAGTTTGGACTATTTAACTAATCTTTGAAATAAAAAAATTCGCAATCCCATTACGAGCCCCATGAAAAATCCCTAAACACGAAGTGACATGTGCAACTAACATATATCCGCCATTTTAACAGATTTCCTAACCTTCGATCTTAACAAAAAAATTCCTACTTGTGTAGTTTGGACTATTTAACTAATATCTGAAATAAAAATATTCGTAATCTCATTACGAGCCCCATGAAAAATCCCTAAACACGAAATGAATGTGCAACCAACATATATCTGCCATTTTGGCAGATTTCCTCACCTTTGATCTTAACAAAAAAATTCCTACTTATGTAGTTTGGACTATTTAACTAATATTTGAAATGAAAAAGTTGGTAATGACGAGCCCCATGAAAAATCCCTAAACACGAAATGACATATGCAACGAACATATATCCCCCATTTTGGCAGATTTCCCCACTGTCGAACTTAACAGAAAAATTCCTACTTTTGTAGTTTGGACCATTTAACTAATATATGAAATAAAAGAGTTCGTAATCCCATTACGAGCCCCATGAAAAATCCCTAAACACGAAATGACATATGCATCCAACATATATCCGCCATTTTGGCAGATTTCCTCACCTTTGATCTTAACAAAGAAATTCCTACTTATGTAGTTTGGACTATTTAACTAATATATGAAATAAAAAATTTCGTAATCACGTTACGAGCCCCATGAAAAATCCCTAAACACGAAATGACATGTGCATCCAACATATATCCGCCATTTTGGCAGATTTCCCCACCTTCGCTCTCAACTAAAAAATCCCGACTTGTGTAGTTTGGACTATTTAACTAATATCTGAAATAAAAAAGTTCGTAATCCCATTACGAGCCCCATGAAAAATCCCTAATCACGAAATGACATATGCAACGAACATATATCCGCCATTTTGGCAGATTTCCTCACCTCCCATTTTAACAAAAATATTCCTACTTGTGTAGTTTGGACTATTTAAGTAATTTCTGAAATAAAAAAGTTCGAAATACCATTACGAGCCCCATGAAAAATCCCTAAACACAAAATGACATGTGCAACCAACATATATCCGCCATTTTGGCAGATTTCCCCACCTTCGATCTTAACAAAAAAATTCCAAATTGTGTAGTTTGGACTATTTAAGTAACATCTGAAATAAAAAAATTCGCAATCCCATTACGAGCCCCATGAAAAATCCCTAAACACGAAATGACATATGCAACCAACATATATCCGCCATTTTGGCAGATTTCCCCACCTTCGATCTTAACAAAAAAATTCATACTTGTGTAGTTTGGACTATTTAACTAATATCTGAAATAAAAAAGTTCGAAATCCCATTACGAGCCCGATGAAAAATCCCTAAACACGAAATGACATATGCAACGAACATATATCCACCATTTTGGCAGATTTTCCCACCTTCGGTCTTAACAAAAAAATTTCAACTTGTGTAGTTTGGACTATTTAATAAATATTCGTAATCTCATTAGGAGCCCCATGAAAAATCCCTAAACACGAAATGTCTTATGCAACGAACATATATCCGCCATTTTGCCAGATTTCCTCACCTTTGATCTTAACAAAAAAAATTCCTACTTACGTAGTTTGGACTATTTAACTAATCTTTGAAATAAAAAAATTCGCAATCATATTACGAGCCCCATGAAAAATCCCTAAACACGAAGTGACATATGCAACCAACATATATCCGCCATTTTGGCAGATTTCCCCACCTTCGATCTTAACAAAAAAATTCATACTAGTGTAGTTTGGACTATTTAACTAATCTTTGAAATAAAAAAATTCGCAATCCCATTACGAGCCCCATGAAAAATCCCTAAACACGAAGTGACATGTGCAACTAACATATATCCGCCATTTTAACAGATTTCCTAACCTTCGATCTTAACAAAAAAATTCCTACTTATGTAGTTTGGACTATTTAACTAATATATGAAATAAAAAAGTTCGTAATCCCATTATGAGCCCCATGAAGAATCCCTAAACACGAAATGACATGTGCAACCAACATATATCTGCCATTTTGGCAGATTTCCTCACCTTTGATCTTAACAAAAAAATTCATACTAGTGTAGTTTGGACTATTTAACTAATCTTTGAAATAAAAAAATTCGCAATCCCATTACGAGCCCCATGAAAAATCCCTAAACACGAAGTGACATATGCAACCAACATATATCCGCCATTTTGGCAGATTTCCCCACCTTCGATCTTAACAAAAAAATTCATACTAGTGTAGTTTGGACTATTTAACTAATCTTTGAAATAAAAAAATTCGCAATCCCATTACGAGCCCCATGAAAAATCCCTAAACACGAAGTGACATGTGCAACTAACATATATCCGCCATTTTGGCAGATTTCCTCACCTTTGATCTTAACAAAAAAATTCCTACTTATGTAGTTTGGACTATTTAACTAATATCTGAAATAAAAATATTCGTAATCTCATTACGAGCCCCATGAAAAATCCCTAAACACGAAGTGACATGTGCAACTAACATATATCCCCCATTTTGGCAGATTTCCCCACCTTCGATCTTAACAAAAAAATTCCAACTTGTGTAGTTTGGACTATTTAACTAATATCTGAAATAAAAAAGTTCGTAATCCCATTATGAGCCCCATGAAGAATCCCTAAACACGAAATGACATATGCATCCAACATATATCCGCCATTTTGGCAGATTTCCTCACCTTTGATCTTAACAAAGAAATTCCTACTTATGTAGTTTGGACTATTTAACTAATATCTGAAATAAAAAAGTTCGTAATCCCATTACGAGCCCCATGAAAAATCCCTAAACACGAAATGACATATGCAACGAACATATATCCGCCATTTTGGCAGATTTCCTCACCTCCCATTTTAACAAAAATATTTCTACTTGTGAAGTTTGGACTATTTAACTAATTTCTGAAATAAAAAAGTCCGAAATCCCATTACGAGCCCCATGAAAAATCCCTAAACACAAAATGACATGTGCAACCAACATATATCCGCCATTTTGGCAGATTTCCCCACCTTCGATCTTAACAAAAAAATTCCTACTTATGTAGTTTGGACTATTTAACTAATATTTGAAATGAAAAAGTTGGTAATGACGAGCCCCATGAAAAATCCCTAAACACGAAATGACATATGCAACGAACATATATCCCCCATTTTGGCAGATTTCCCCACCGTCGAACTTAACAGAAAAATTCCTACTTTTGTAGTTTGGACCATTTAACTAATATATGAAATAAAAGAGTTCGTAATCCCATTACGAGCCCCATGAAAAATCCCTAAACACGAAATGACATATGCATCCAACATATATCCGCCATTTTGGCAGATTTCCTCACCTTTGATCTTAACAAAAAAAATTCCTACTTATGTAGTTTGGACTATTTAACTAATATATGAAATAAAAAAGTTCGTAATCCCATTATGAGCCCCATGAAGAATCCCTAAACACGAAATGACATATGCAACCAACATATATCCGCCATTTTGGCAGATTTCCTCACCACCCATCTTAACAAAAATATTCCTACTTATGTAGTTTGGACTATTTAACTAATATTTGAAATGAAAAAGTTGGTAATGACGAGCCCCATGAAAAATCCCTAAACACGAAATGAATGTGCAACCAACATATATCCGCCATTTTGGCAGATTTCCTCACCTTTGATCTTAACAAAAAAATTCCTACTTATGTAGTTTGGACTATTTAACTAATATTTGAAATGAAAAAGTTGGTGATGACGAGCCCCATGAAAAATCCCTAAACACGAAATTACATATGCAACGAACATATATCCCCCATTTTGGCAGATTTCCCCACCGTCGAACTTAACAAAAAAATTCATACTTTTGTAGTTTGGACCATTTAACTAATATATGAAATAAAAATATTCGTAATCCCGTTACGAGCCCCATGAAAAATCCTTAAACACGAAATGACATGTGCAACGAACATATATCCGCCATTTTGGCGGATTTCCCCATCTCCGATCTTAACAAAAAAATTCCAACTTGTGTAGTTTGGACTATTTAACTAATATCTGAAATAAAAAAGTTCGAAATCCCATTACGAGCCCGATGAAAAATCCCTAAACACGAAATGACATATGCAACGAACATATATCCACCATTTTGGCAGATTTTCCCACCTTCGGTCTTAACAAAAAAATTTCAACTTGTGTAGTTTGGACTATTTAATAAATATTCGTAATCTCATTAGGAGCCCCATGAAAAATCCCTAAACACGAAATGTCTTATGCAACGAACATATATCCGCCATTTTGCCAGATTTCCTCACCTTTGATCTTAACAAAAAAAATTCCTACTTATGTAGTTTGGACTATTTAACTAATCTTTGAAATAAAAAAATTCGCAATCCCATTACGAGCCCCATGAAAAATCCCTAAACACGAAGTGACATGTGCAACTAACATATATCCGCCATTTTAACAGATTTCCCCACCTTCGATCTTAACAAAAAAATTCCAAATTGTGTAGTTTGGACTATTTAACTAATATCTGAAATAAAAAAATTCGCAATCCCATTACGAGCCCCATGAAAAATCCTTAAACACGAAATGACATATGCAACCAACATATATCCGCCATTTTGGCAGATTTCCCCACCTTCGATCTTAACAAAAAAATTCATACTAGTGTAGTTTGGACTATTTAACTAATCTTTGAAATAAAAAAATTCGCAATCCCATTACGAGCCCCATGAAAAATCCCTAAACACGAAGTGACATGTGCAACTAACATATATCCGCCATTTTAACAGATTTCCTAACCTTCGATCTTAACAAAAAAATTCCTACTTGTGTAGTTTGGACTATTTAACTAATATCTGAAATAAAAAAGTTCGAAATCCCATTACGAGCCCCATGAAAAATCCCTAAACACAAAATGACATGTGCAACCAACATATATCCGCCATTTTGGCAGATTTCCCCACCTTCGATCTTAACAAAAAAATTCCAAATTGTGTAGTTTGGACTATTTAACTAATATCTGAAATAAAAAAATTCGCAATCCCATTACGAGCCCCATGAAAAATTCTTAAACACGAAATGACATATGCAACCAACATATATCCGCCATTTTGGCAGATTTCCCCACCTTCGATCTTAACAAAAAAATTCATACTAGTGTAGTTTGGACTATTTAACTAATCTTTGAAATAAAAAAATTCGCAATCCCATTACGAGCCCCATGAAAAATCCCTAAACACGAAGTGACATGTGCAACTAACATATATCCGCCATTTTAACAGATTTCCTAACCTTCGATCTTAACAAAAAAATTCCTACTTGTGTAGTTTGGACTATTTAACTAATATCTGAAATAAAAATATTCGTAATCTCATTACGAGCCCCATGAAAAATCCCTAAACACGAAATGAATGTGCAACCAACATATATCTGCCATTTTGGCAGATTTCCTCACCTTTGATCTTAACAAAAAAATTCCTACTTATGTAGTTTGGACTATTTAACTAATATTTGAAATGAAAAAGTTGGTAATGACGAGCCCCATGAAAAATCCCTAAACACGAAATGACATATGCAACGAACATATATCCCCCATTTTGGCAGATTTCCCCACTGTCGAACTTAACAGAAAAATTCCTACTTTTGTAGTTTGGACCATTTAACTAATATATGAAATAAAAGAGTTCGTAATCCCATTACGAGCCCCATGAAAAATCCCTAAACACGAAATGACATATGCATCCAACATATATCCGCCATTTTGGCAGATTTCCTCACCTTTGATCTTAACAAAGAAATTCCTACTTATGTAGTTTGGACTATTTAACTAATATATGAAATAAAAAATTTCGTAATCACGTTACGAGCCCCATGAAAAATCCCTAAACACGAAATGACATGTGCATCCAACATATATCCGCCATTTTGGCAGATTTCCCCACCTTCGCTCTCAACTAAAAAATCCCGACTTGTGTAGTTTGGACTATTTAACTAATATCTGAAATAAAAAAGTTCGTAATCCCATTACGAGCCCCATGAAAAATCCCTAATCACGAAATGACATATGCAACGAACATATATCCGCCATTTTGGCAGATTTCCTCACCTCCCATTTTAACAAAAATATTCCTACTTGTGTAGTTTGGACTATTTAAGTAATTTCTGAAATAAAAAAGTTCGAAATACCATTACGAGCCCCATGAAAAATCCCTAAACACAAAATGACATGTGCAACCAACATATATCCGCCATTTTGGCAGATTTCCCCACCTTCGATCTTAACAAAAAAATTCCAAATTGTGTAGTTTGGACTATTTAAGTAACATCTGAAATAAAAAAATTCGCAATCCCATTACGAGCCCCATGAAAAATCCCTAAACACGAAATGACATATGCAACCAACATATATCCGCCATTTTGGCAGATTTCCCCACCTTCGATCTTAACAAAAAAATTCATACTTGTGTAGTTTGGACTATTTAACTAATATCTGAAATAAAAAAGTTCGAAATCCCATTACGAGCCCGATGAAAAATCCCTAAACACGAAATGACATATGCAACGAACATATATCCACCATTTTGGCAGATTTTCCCACCTTCGGTCTTAACAAAAAAATTTCAACTTGTGTAGTTTGGACTATTTAATAAATATTCGTAATCTCATTAGGAGCCCCATGAAAAATCCCTAAACACGAAATGTCTTATGCAACGAACATATATCCGCCATTTTGCCAGATTTCCTCACCTTTGATCTTAACAAAAAAAATTCCTACTTATGTAGTTTGGACTATTTAACTAATCTTTGAAATAAAAAAATTCGCAATCATATTACGAGCCCCATGAAAAATCCCTAAACACGAAGTGACATATGCAACCAACATATATCCGCCATTTTGGCAGATTTCCCCACCTTCGATCTTAACAAAAAAATTCATACTAGTGTAGTTTGGACTATTTAACTAATCTTTGAAATAAAAAAATTCGCAATCCCATTACGAGCCCCATGAAAAATCCCTAAACACGAAGTGACATGTGCAACTAACATATATCCGCCATTTTAACAGATTTCCTAACCTTCGATCTTAACAAAAAAATTCCTACTTGTGTAGTTTGGACTATTTAACTAATATCTGAAATAAAAATATTCGTAATCTCATTACGAGCCCCATGAAAAATCCCTAAACACGAAATGAATGTGCAACCAACATATATCTGCCATTTTGGCAGATTTCCTCACCTTTGATCTTAACAAAAAAATTCCTACTTATGTAGTTTGGACTATTTAACTAATATTTGAAATGAAAAAGTTGGTAATGACGAGCCCCATGAAAAATCCCTAAACACGAAATGACATATGCAACGAACATATATCCCCCATTTTGGCAGATTTCCCCACCGTCGAACTTAACAGAAAAATTCCTACTTTTGTAGTTTGGACCATTTAACTAATATATGAAATAAAAGAGTTCGTAATCCCATTACGAGCCCCATGAAAAATCCCTAAACACGAAATGACATATGCATCCAACATATATCCGCCATTTTGGCAGATTTCCTCACCTTTGATCTTAACAAAAAAAATTCCTACTTATGTAGTTTGGACTATTTAACTAATATATGAAATAAAAAAGTTCGTAATCCCATTATGAGCCCCATGAAGAATCCCTAAACACGAAATGACATATGCAACCAACATATATCCGCCATTTTGGCAGATTTCCTCACCACCCATCTTAACAAAAATATTCCTACTTATGTAGTTTGGACTATTTAACTAATATTTGAAATGAAAATATTCGTAATCTCATTACGAGCCCCATGAAAAATCCCTAAACACGAAGTGACATGTGCAACTAACATATATCCCCCATTTTGGCAGATTTCCCCACCTTCGATCTTAACAAAAAAATTCCAACTTGTGTAGTTTGGACTATTCAACTAATATCTGAAATAAAAAAGTTCGTAATCCCATTACGAGCCCCATGAAAAATGCCTAAACACGAAATGACATATGCAACGAACATATATCCGCCATTTTGGCAGATTTCCTCACCTCCCATTTTAACAAAAATATTCCTACTTGTGTAGTTTGGACTATTTAACTAATTTCTGAAATAAAAAAGTTCGAAATCCCATTACGAGCCCCATGAAAAATCCCTAAACACAAAATGACATGTGCAACCAACATATATCCGCCATTTTGGCAGATTTCCCCACCTTCGATCTTAACAAAAAAATTCCAAATTGTGTAGTTTGGACTATTTAACTAACATCTGAAATAAAAAAATTCGCAATCCCATTACGAGCCCCATGAAAAATCCCTAAACACGAAATGACATATGCAACCAACATATATCCGCCATTTTGGCAGATTTCCCCACCTTCGATCTTAACAAAAAAATTCATACTAGTGTAGTTTGGACTATTTAATTAATCTTTGAAATAAAAAAATTCGCAATCCCATTACGAGCCCCATGAAAAATCCCTAAACACGAAGTGACATGTGCAACTAACATATATCCGCCATTTTAACAGATTTCCTAACCTTCGATCTTAACAAAAAAATTCCTACTTGTGTAGTTTGGACTATTTAACTAATATCTGAAATAAAAATATTCGTAATCTCATTACGAGCCCCATGAAAAATCCCTAAACACGAAATGAATGTGCAACCAACATATATCTGCCATTTTGGCAGATTTCCTTACCTTTGATCTTAACAAAAAAATTCCTACTTATGTAGTTTGGACTATTTAACTAATATTTGAAATGAAAAAGTTGGTAATGACGAGCCCCATGAAAAATCCCTAAACACGAAATGACATATGCAACGAACATATATCCCCCATTTTGGCAGATTTCCCCACCGTCGAACTTAACAGAAAAATTCCTACTTTTGTAGTTTGGACCATTTAACTAATATATGAAATAAAAGAGTTCGTAATCCCATTACGAGCCCCATGAAAAATCCCTAAACACGAAATGACATATGCATCCAACATATATCCGCCATTTTGGCAGATTTCCTCACCTTTGATCTTAACAAAAAAAATTCCTACTTATGTAGTTTGGACTATTTAACTAATATATGAAATAAAAAAGTTCGTAATCCCATTATGAGCCCCATGAAGAATCCCTAAACACGAAATGACATATGCAACCAACATATATCCGCCATTTTGGCAGATTTCCTCACCACCCATCTTAACAAAAATATTCCTACTTATGTAGTTTGGACTATTTAACTAATATTTGAAATGAAAAAGTTGGTAATGACGAGCCCCATGAAAAATCCCTAAACACGAAATGAATGTGCAACCAACATATATCCGCCATTTTGGCAGATTTCCTCACCTTTGATCTTAACAAAAAAATTCCTACTTATGTAGTTTGGACTATTTAACTAATATTTGAAATGAAAAAGTTGGTGATGACGAGCCCCATGAAAAATCCCTAAACACGAAATTACATATGCAACGAACATATATCCCCCATTTTGGCAGATTTCCCCACCGTCGAACTTAACAAAAAAATTCATACTTTTGTAGTTTGGACCATTTAACTAATATATGAAATAAAAATATTCGTAATCCCGTTACGAGCCCCATGAAAAATCCTTAAACACGAAATGACATGTGCAACGAACATATATCCGCCATTTTGGCGGATTTCCCCATCTCCGATCTTAACAAAAAAATTCCAACTTGTGTAGTTTGGACTATTTAACTAATATCTGAAATAAAAAAGTTCGAAATCCCATTACGAGCCCGATGAAAAATCCCTAAACACGAAATGACATATGCGACGAACATATATCCACCATTTTGGCAGATTTTCCCACCTTCGGTCTTAACAAAAAAATTTCAACTTGTGTAGTTTGGACTATTTAATAAATATTCGTAATCTCATTAGGAGCCCCATGAAAAATCCCTAAACACGAAATGTCTTATGCAACGAACATATATCCGCCATTTTGGCAGATTTCCTCACCTTTGATCTTAACAAAAAAAATTCCTACTTATGTAGTTTGGACTATTTAACTAATCTTTGAAATAAAAAAATTCGCAATCCCATTACGAGCCCCATGAAAAATCCCTAAACACGAAGTGACATGTGCAACTAACATATATCCGCCATTTTAACAGATTTCCCCACCTTCGATCTTAACAAAAAAATTCCAAATTGTGTAGTTTGGACTATTTAACTAATATCTGAAATAAAAAAATTCGCAATCCCATTACGAGCCCCATGAAAAATCCTTAAACACGAAATGACATATGCAACCAACATATATCCGCCATTTTGGCAGATTTCCCCACCTTCGATCTTAACAAAAAAATTCATACTAGTGTAGTTTGGACTATTTAACTAATCTTTGAAATAAAAAAATTCGCAATCCCATTACGAGCCCCATGAAAAATCCCTAAACACGAAGTGACATGTGCAACTAACATATATCCGCCATTTTAACAGATTTCCTAACCTTCGATCTTAACAAAAAAATTCCTACTTGTGTAGTTTGGACTATTTAACTAATCTTTGAAATAAAAAAATTCGCAATCCCATTACGAGCCCCATGAAAAATCCCTAAACACGAAGTGACATGTGCAACCAACATATATCCGCCATTTTGGCAGATTTCCCCACCTTCGATCTTAACAAAAAAATTCCAAATTGTGTAGTTTGGACTATTTAACTAACATCTGAAATAAAAAAATTCGCAATCCCATTACGAGCCCCATGAAAAATCCCTAAACACGAAATGACATATGCAACCAACATATATCCGCCATTTTGGCAGATTTCCCCACCTTCGATCTTAACAAAAAAATTCATACTAGTGTAGTTTGGACTATTTAACTAATCTTTGAAATAAAAAAATTCGCAATCCCATTACGAGCCCCATGAAAAATCCCTAAACACGAAGTGACATGTGCAACTAACATATATCCGCCATTTTAACAGATTTCCTAACCTTCGATCTTAACAAAAAAATTCCTACTTATGTAGTTTGGACTATTTAACTAATATTTGAAATGAAAAAGTTGGTAATGACGAGCCCCATGAAAAATCCCTAAACACGAAATGACATATGCAACGAACATATATCCCCCATTTTGGCAGATTTCCCCACCGTCGAACTTAACAGAAAAATTCCTACTTTTGTAGTTTGGACCATTTAACTAATATATGAAATAAAAGAGTTCGTAATCCCATTACGAGCCCCATGAAAAATCCCTAAACACGAAATGACATATGCATCCAACATATATCCGCCATTTTGGCAGATTTCCTCACCTTTGATCTTAACAAAAAAAATTCCTACTTATGTAGTTTGGACTATTTAACTAATATATGAAATAAAAAAGTTCGTAATCCCATTATGAGCCCCATGAAGAATCCCTAAACACGAAATGACATATGCAACCAACATATATCCGCCATTTTGGCAGATTTCCTCACCACCCATCTTAACAAAAATATTCCTACTTATGTAGTTTGGACTATTTAACTAATATTTGAAATGAAAAAGTTGGTAATGACGAGCCCCATGAAAAATCCCTAAACACGAAATGAATGTGCAACCAACATATATCCGCCATTTTGGCAGATTTCCTCACCTTTGATCTTAACAAAAAAATTCCTACTTATGTAGTTTGGACTATTTAACTAATATTTGAAATGAAAAAGTTGGTGATGACGAGCCCCATGAAAAATCCCTAAACACGAAATTACATATGCAACGAACATATATCCCCCATTTTGGCAGATTTCCCCACCGTCGAACTTAACAAAAAAATTCATACTTTTGTAGTTTGGACCATTTAACTAATATATGAAATAAAAATATTCGTAATCCCGTTACGAGCCCCATGAAAAATCCTTAAACACGAAATGACATGTGCAACGAACATATATCCGCCATTTTGGCGGATTTCCCCATCTCCGATCTTAACAAAAAAATTCCAACTTGTGTAGTTTGGACTATTTAACTAATATCTGAAATAAAAAAGTTCGAAATCCCATTACGAGCCCGATGAAAAATCCCTAAACACGAAATGACATATGCAACGAACATATATCCACCATTTTGGCAGATTTTCCCACCTTCGGTCTTAACAAAAAAATTTCAACTTGTGTAGTTTGGACTATTTAATAAATATTCGTAATCTCATTAGGAGCCCCATGAAAAATCCCTAAACACGAAATGTCTTATGCAACGAACATATATCCGCCATTTTGGCAGATTTCCTCACCTTTGATCTTAACAAAAAAAATTCCTACTTATGTAGTTTGGACTATTTAACTAATCTTTGAAATAAAAAAATTCGCAATCCCATTACGAGCCCCATGAAAAATCCCTAAACACGAAGTGACATGTGCAACTAACATATATCCGCCATTTTAACAGATTTCCCCACCTTCGATCTTAACAAAAAAATTCCAAATTGTGTAGTTTGGACTATTTAACTAATATCTGAAATAAAAAAATTCGCAATCCCATTACGAGCCCCATGAAAAATCCTTAAACACGAAATGACATATGCAACCAACATATATCCGCCATTTTGGCAGATTTCCCCACCTTCGATCTTAACAAAAAAATTCATACTAGTGTAGTTTGGACTATTTAACTAATCTTTGAAATAAAAAAATTCGCAATCCCATTACGAGCCCCATGAAAAATCCCTAAACACGAAGTGACATGTGCAACTAACATATATCCGCCATTTTAACAGATTTCCTAACCTTCGATCTTAACAAAAAAATTCCTACTTGTGTAGTTTGGACTATTTAACTAATATCTGAAATAAAAAAGTTCGAAATCCCATTACGAGCCCCATGAAAAATCCCTAAACACAAAATGACATGTGCAACCAACATATATCCGCCATTTTGGCAGATTTCCCCACCTTCGATCTTAACAAAAAAATTCCAAATTGTGTAGTTTGGACTATTTAACTAATATCTGAAATAAAAAAATTCGCAATCCCATTACGAGCCCCATGAAAAATCCTTAAACACGAAATGACATATGCAACCAACATATATCCGCCATTTTGGCAGATTTCCCCACCTTCGATCTTAACAAAAAAATTCATACTAGTGTAGTTTGGACTATTTAACTAATCTTTGAAATAAAAAAATTCGCAATCCCATTACGAGCCCCATGAAAAATCCCTAAACACGAAGTGACATGTGCAACTAACATATATCCGCCATTTTAACAGATTTCCTAACCTTCGATCTTAACAAAAAAATTCCTACTTGTGTAGTTTGGACTATTTAACTAATATCTGAAATAAAAATATTCGTAATCTCATTACGAGCCCCATGAAAAATCCCTAAACACGAAATGAATGTGCAACCAACATATATCTGCCATTTTGGCAGATTTCCTCACCTTTGATCTTAACAAAAAAATTCCTACTTATGTAGTTTGGACTATTTAACTAATATTTGAAATGAAAAAGTTGGTAATGACGAGCCCTATGAAAAATCCCTAAACACGAAATGACATATGCAACGAACATATATCCCCCATTTTGGCAGATTTCCCCACCGTCGAACTTAACAGAAAAATTCCTACTTTTGTAGTTTGGACCATTTAACTAATATATGAAATAAAAGAGTTCGTAATCCCATTACGAGCCCCATGAAAAATCCCTAAACACGAAATGACATATGCATCCAACATATATCCGCCATTTTGGCAGATTTCCTCACCTTTGATCTTAACAAAGAAATTCCTACTTATGTAGTTTGGACTATTTAACTAATATATGAAATAAAAAATTTCGTAATCCCGTTACGAGCCCCATGAAAAATCCCTAAACACGAAATGACATGTGCATCCAACATATATCCGCCATTTTGGCAGATTTCCCCACCTTCGCTCTCAACTAAAAAATCCCGACTTGTGTAGTTTGGACTATTTAACTAATATCTGAAATAAAAAAGTTCGTAATCCCATTACGAGCCCCATGAAAAATCCCTAAACACGAAATGACATATGCAACGAACATATATCCGCCATTTTGGCAGATTTCCTCACCTCCCATTTTAACAAAAATATTTCTACTTGTGTAGTTTGGACTATTTAACTAATTTCTGAAATAAAAAAGTCCGAAATCCCATTACGAGCCCCATGAAAAATCCCTAATCACGAAATGACATATGCAACGAACATATATCCCCCATTTTGGCAGATTTCCCCACCTTCGATCTTAACAAAAAAATTCCAACCTGTGTAGTTTGGACTACTTAACTAATATCTGAAATAAAAAAGTTCGTAATCCCATTACGAGCCCCATGAAAAATGCCTAAACACGAAATGACATATGCAACGAACATATATCCGCCATTTTGGCAGATTTCCTCACCTTTGATCTTAACAAAGAAATTCCTACTTATGTAGTTTGGACTATTTAACTAATATATGAAATAAAAAATTTCGTAATCCCGTTACGAGCCCCATGAAAAATCCCTAAACACGAAATGACATGTGCATCCAACATATATCCGCCATTTTGGCAGATTTCCCCACCTTCGCTCTCAACTAAAAAATCCCGACTTGTGTAGTTTGGACTATTTAACTAATATCTGAAATAAAAAAGTTCGTAATCCCATTACGAGCCCCATGAAAAATCCCTAAACACGAAATGACATATGCAACGAACATATATCCGCCATTTTGGCAGATTTCCTCACCTCCCATTTTAACAAAAATATTTCTACTTGTGTAGTTTGGACTATTTAACTAATTTCTGAAATAAAAAAGTCCGAAATCCCATTACGAGCCCCATGAAAAATCCCTAATCACGAAATGACATATGCAACGAACATATATCCCCCATTTTGGCAGATTTCCCCACCTTCGATCTTAACAAAAAAATTCCAACTTGTGTAGTTTGGACTATTTAACTAATATCTGAAATAAAAAAGTTCGTAATCCCATTACGAGCCCCATGAAAAATGCCTAAACACGAAATGACATATGCAACGAACATATATCCGCCATTTTGGCAGATTTCCTCACCTCCCATTTTAACAAAAATATTCCTACTTGTGTAGTTTGGACTATTTAAGTAATTTCTGAAATAAAAAAGTTCGAAATCCCATTACGAGCCCCATGAAAAATCCCTAAACACAAAATGACATGTGCAACCAACATATATCCGCCATTTTGGCAGATTTCCCCACCTTCGATCTTAACAAAAAAATTCCAAATTGTGTAGTTTGGACTATTTAACTAACATCTGAAATAAAAAAATTCGCAATCCCATTACGAGCCCCATGAAAAATCCCTAAACACGAAATGACATATGCAACCAACATATATCCGCCATTTTGGCAGATTTCCCCACCTTCGATCTTAACAAAAAAATTCATACTAGTGTAGTTTGGACTATTTAACTAATCTTTGAAATAAAAAAATTCGCAATCCCATTACGAGCCCCATGAAAAATCCCTAAACACGAAGTGACATGTGCAACTAACATATATCCGCCATTTTAACAGATTTCCTAACCTTCGATCTTAACAAAAAAATTCCTACTTGTGTAGTTTGGACTATTTAACTAATATCTGAAATAAAAATATTCGTAATCTCATTACGAGCCCCATGAAAAATCCCTAAACACGAAATGAATGTGCAACCAACATATATCTGCCATTTTGGCAGATTTCCTCACCTTTGATCTTAACAAAAAAATTCCTACTTATGTAGTTTGGACTATTTAACTAATATTTGAAATGAAAAAGTTGGTAATGACGAGCCCCATGAAAAATCCCTAAACACGAAATGACATATGCAACGAACATATATCCCCCATTTTGGCAGATTTCCCCACCGTCGAACTTAACAGAAAAATTCCTACTTTTGTAGTTTGGACCATTTAACTAATATATGAAATAAAAGAGTTCGTAATCCCATTACGAGCCCCATGAAAAATCCTTAAACACGAAATGACATATGCATCCAACATATATCCGCCATTTTGGCAGATTTCCTCACCTTTGATCTTAACAAAAAAAATTCCTACTTATGTAGTTTGGACTATTTAACTAATATATGAAATAAAAAAGTTCGTAATCCCATTATGAGCCCCATGAAGAATCCCTAAACACGAAATGACATATGCAACCAACATATATCCGCCATTTTGGCAGATTTCCTCACCACCCATCTTAACAAAAATATTCCTACTTATGTAGTTTGGACTATTTAACTAATATTTGAAATGAAAAAGTTGGTAAAGACGAGCCCCATGAAAAATCCCTAAACACGAAATGACATATGCAACGAACATATATCCCCCATTTTGGCAGATTTCCCCACCGTCGAACTTAACAGAAAAATTCCTACTTTTGTAGTTTGGACCATTTAACTAATATATGAAATAAAAGAGTTCGTAATCCCATTACGAGCCCCATGAAAAATCCTTAAACACGAAATGACATATGCATCCAACATATATCCGCCATTTTGGCAGATTTCCTCACCTTTGATCTTAACAAAAAAAATTCCTACTTATGTAGTTTGGACTATTTAACTAATATATGAAATAAAAATATTCGTAATCCCGTTACGAGCCCCATGAAAAATCCTTAAACACGAAATGACATGTGCAACGAACATATATCCGCCATTTTGGCGGATTTCCCCATCTCCGATCTTAACAAAAAAATTCCAACTTGTGTAGTTTGGACTATTTAACTAATATCTGAAATAAAAAAGTTCGAAATCCCATTACGAGCCCGATGAAAAATCCCTAAACACGAAATGACATATGCAACGAACATATATCCACCATTTTGGCAGATTTTCCCACCTTCGGTCTTAACAAAAAAATTTCAACTTGTGTAGTTTGGACTATTTAATAAATATTCGTAATCTCATTAGGAGCCCCATGAAAAATCCCTAAACACGAAATGTCTTATGCAACGAACATATATCCGCCATTTTGCCAGATTTCCTCACCTTTGATCTTAACAAAAAAAATTCCTACTTATGTAGTTTGGACTATTTAACTAATATATGAAATAAAAAAGTTCGTAATCCCATTATGAGCCCCATGAAGTATCCCTAAACACGAAATGACATGTGCAACTAACATATATCCGCCATTTTAACAGATTTCCTTACCTTCGATCTTAACAAAAATATTCCTACTTGTGTAGTTTGGACTATTTAAATAATTTCTGAAATAAAAATATTCGTAATCCCGTTACGAGCCCCATGAAAAATCCCCAAACACGAAATGACATATGCAACGAACATATATCCCCCATTTTGGCAGATTTCCCCACCTTCGATCTTAACAAAAAAATTCCAAATTGTGTAGTTTGGACTATTTAACTAATATCTGAAATAAAAAAGTTCGTAATCCCATTACGAGCCCCATGAAAAATGCCTAAACACGAAATGACATATGCAACGAACATATATCCGCCATTTTGGCAGATTTCCTCACCTCCCATTTTAACAAAAATATTCCTACTTGTGTAGTTTGGACTATTTAACTAATTTCTGAAATAAAAAAGTTCGAAATCCCATTACGAGCCCCATGAAAAATCCCTAAACACAAAATGACATGTGCAACCAACATATATCCGCCATTTTGGCAGATTTCCCCACCTTCGATCTTAACAAAAAAATTCCAAATTGTGTAGTTTGGACTATTTAACTAATATCTGAAATAAAAAAATTCGCAATCCCATTACGAGCCCCATGAAAAATCCTTAAACACGAAATGACATATGCAACCAACATATATCCGCCATTTTGGCAGATTTCCCCACCTTCGATCTTAACAAAAAAATTCATACTAGTGTAGTTTGGACTATTTAACTAATCTTTGAAATAAAAAAATTCGCAATCCCATTACGAGCCCCATGAAAAATCCCTAAACACGAAGTGACATGTGCAACTAACATATATCCGCCATTTTAACAGATTTCCTAACCTTCGATCTTAACAAAAAAATTCCTACTTGTGTAGTTTGGACTATTTAACTAATATTTGAAATAAAAATATTCGTAATCTCATTACGAGCCCCATGAAAAATCCCTAAACACGAAATGAATGTGCAACCAACATATATCTGCCATTTTGGCAGATTTCCTCACCTTTGATCTTAACAAAAAAATTCCTACTTATGTAGTTTGGACTATTTAACTAATATTTGAAATGAAAAAGTTGGTAATGACGAGCCCCATGAAAAATCCCTAAACACGAAATGACATATGCAACGAACATATATCCCCCATTTTGGCAGATTTCCCCACCGTCGAACTTAACAGAAAAATTCCTACTTTTGTAGTTTGGACCATTTAACTAATATATGAAATAAAAGAGTTCGTAATCCCATTACGAGCCCCATGAAAAATCCCTAAACACGAAATGACATATGCATCCAACATATATCCGCCATTTTGGCAGATTTCCTCACCTTTGATCTTAACAAAGAAATTCCTACTTATGTAGTTTGGACTATTTAACTAATATATGAAATAAAAAATTTCGTAATCCCGTTACGAGCCCCATGAAAAATCCCTAAACACGAAATGACATGTGCATCCAACATATATCCGCCATTTTGGCAGATTTCCCCACCTTGGCTCTCAACTAAAAAATCCCGACTTGTGTAGTTTGGACTATTTAACTAATATCTGAAATAAAAAAGTTCGTAATCCCATTACGAGCCCCATGAAAAATCCCTAAACACGAAATGACATATGCAACGAACATATATCCGCCATTTTGGCAGATTTCCTCACCTCCCATTTTAACAAAAATATTTCTACTTGTGTAGTTTGGACTATTTAACTAATTTCTGAAATAAAAAAGTCCGAAATCCCATTACGAGCCCCATGAAAAATCCCTAATCACGAAATGACATATGCAACGAACATATATCCCCCATTTTGGCAGATTTCCCCACCTTCGATCTTAACAAAAAAATTCCAACTTGTGTAGTTTGGACTATTTAACTAATATCTGAAATAAAAAAGTTCGTAATCCCATTACGAGCCCCATGAAAAATGCCTAAACACGAAATGACATATGCAACGAACATATATCCGCCATTTTGGCAGATTTCCTCACCTCCCATTTTAACAAAAATATTCCTACTTGTGTAGTTTGGACTATTTAACTAATTTCTGAAATAAAAAAGTCCGAAATCCCATTACGAGCCCCATGAAAAATCCCTAATCACGAAATGACATATGCAACGAACATATATCCCCCATTTTGGCAGATTTCCCCACCTTCGATCTTAACAAAAAAATTCCAACTTGTGTAGTTTGGACTATTTAACTAATATCTGAAATAAAAAAGTTCGCAATCCCATTACGAGCCCCATGAAAAATCCTTAAACACGAAATGACATATGCAACCAACATATATCCGCCATTTTGGCAGATTTCCCCACCTTCGATCTTAACAAAAAAATTCATACTAGTGTAGTTTGGACTATTTAACTAATCTTTGAAATAAAAAAATTCGCAATCCCATTACGAGCCCCATGAAAAATCCCTAAACACGAAGTGACATGTGCAACTAACATATATCCGCCATTTTAACAGATTTCCTAACCTTCGATCTTAACAAAAAAATTCCTACTTGTGTAGTTTGGACTATTTAACTAATATTTGAAATAAAAATATTCGTAATCTCATTACGAGCCCCATGAAAAATCCCTAAACACGAAATGAATGTGCAACCAACATATATCTGCCATTTTGGCAGATTTCCTCACCTTTGATCTTAACAAAAAAATTCCTACTTATGTAGTTTGGACTATTTAACTAATATTTGAAATGAAAAAGTTGGTAATGACGAGCCCCATGAAAAATCCCTAAACACGAAATGACATATGCAACGAACATATATCCCCCATTTTGGCAGATTTCCCCACCGTCGAACTTAACAGAAAAATTCCTACTTTTGTAGTTTGGACCATTTAACTAATATATGAAATAAAAGAGTTCGTAATCCCATTACGAGCCCCATGAAAAATCCCTAAACACGAAATGACATATGCATCCAACATATATCCGCCATTTTGGCAGATTTCCTCACCTTTGATCTTAACAAAGAAATTCCTACTTATGTAGTTTGGACTATTTAACTAATATATGAAATAAAAAATTTCGTAATCCCGTTACGAGCCCCTTGAAAAATCCCTAAACACGAAATGACATGTGCATCCAACATATATCCGCCATTTTGGCAGATTTCCCCACCTTGGCTCTCAACTAAAAAATCCCGACTTGTGTAGTTTGGACTATTTAACTAATATCTGAAATAAAAAAGTTCGTAATCCCATTACGAGCCCCATGAAAAATCCCTAAACACGAAATGACATATGCAACGAACATATATCCGCCATTTTGGCAGATTTCCTCACCTCCCATTTTAACAAAAATATTTCTACTTGTGTAGTTTGGACTATTTAACTAATTTCTGAAATAAAAAAGTCCGAAATCCCATTACGAGCCCCATGAAAAATCCCTAATCACGAAATGACATATGCAACGAACATATATCCCCCATTTTGGCAGATTTCCCCACCTTCGATCTTAACAAAAAAATTCCAACTTGTGTAGTTTGGACTATTTAACTAATATCTGAAATAAAAAAGTTCGTAATCCCATTACGAGCCCCATGAAAAATGCCTAAACACGAAATGACATATGCAACGAACATATATCCGCCATTTTGGCAGATTTCCTCACCTCCCATTTTAACAAAAATATTCCTACTTGTGTAGTTTGGACTATTTAACTAATTTCTGAAATAAAAAAGTTCGAAATCCCATTACGAGCCCCATGAAAAATCCCTAAACACAAAATGACATGTGCAACCAACATATATCCGCCATTTTGGCAGATTTCCCCACCTTCGATCTTAACAAAAAAATTCCAAATTGTGTAGTTTGGACTATTTAACTAACATCTGAAATAAAAAAATTCGCAATCCCATTACGAGCCCCATGAAAAATCCCTAAACACGAAATGACATATGCAACCAACATATATCCGCCATTTTGGCAGATTTCCCCACCTTCGATCTTAACAAAAAAATTCATACTAGTGTAGTTTGGACTATTTAACTAATCTTTGAAATAAAAAAATTCGCAATCCCATTACGAGCCCCATGAAAAATCCCTAAACACGAAGTGACATGTGCAACTAACATATATCCGCCATTTTAACAGATTTCCTAACCTTCGATCTTAACAAAAAAATTCCTACTTGTGTAGTTTGGACTATTTAACTAATATTTGAAATGAAAAAGTTGGTAATGACGAGCCCCATGAAAAATCCCTAAACACGAAATGAATGTGCAACCAACATATATCCGCCATTTTGGCAGATTTCCTCACCTTTGATCTTAACAAAAAAATTCCTACTTATGTAGTTTGGACTATTTAACTAATATTTGAAATGAAAAAGTTGGTGATGACGAGCCCCATGAAAAATCCCTAAACACGAAATTACATATGCAACGAACATATATCCGCCATTTTGGCAGATTTCCTCACCTTTGATCTTAACAAAGAAATTCCTACTTATGTAGTTTGGACTATTTAACTAATATATGAAATAAAAAATTTCGTAATCCCGTTACGAGCCCCATGAAAAATCCCTAAACACGAAATGACATGTGCATCCAACATATATCCGCCATTTTGGCAGATTTCCCCACCTTCGCTCTCAACTAAAAAATCCCGACTTGTGTAGTTTGGACTATTTAACTAATATCTGAAATAAAAAAGTTCGTAATCCCATTACGAGCCCCATGAAAAATCCCTAAACACGAAATGACATATGCAACGAACATATATCCGCCATTTTGGCAGATTTCCTCACCTCCCATTTTAACAAAAATATTTCTACTTGTGTAGTTAGGACTATTTAACTAATTTCTGAAATAAAAAAGTCCGAAATCCCATTACGAGCCCCATGAAAAATCCCTAATCACGAAATGACATATGCAACGAACATATATCCCCCATTTTGGCAGATTTCCCCACCTTCGATCTTAACAAAAAAATTCCAACTTGTGTAGTTTGGACTATTTAACTAATATCTGAAATAAAAAAGTTCGTAATCCCATTACGAGCCCCATGAAAAATGCCTAAACACGAAATGACATATGCAACGAACATATATCCGCCATTTTGGCAGATTTCCTCACCTCCCATTTTAACAAAAATATTCCTACTTGTGTAGTTTGGACTATTTAACTAATTTCTGAAATAAAAAAGTTCGAAATCCCATTACGAGCCCCATGAAAAATCCCTAAACACAAAATGACATGTGCAACCAACATATATCCGCCATTTTGGCAGATTTCCCCACCTTCGATCTTAACAAAAAAATTCCAAATTGTGTAGTTTGGACTATTTAACTAACATCTGAAATAAAAAAATTCGCAATCCCATTACGAGCCCCATGAAAAATCCCTAAACACGAAATGACATATGCAACCAATATATATCCGCCATTTTGGCAGATTTCCCCACCTTCGATCTTAACAAAAAAATTCATACTAGTGTAGTTTGGACTATTTAACTAATCTTTGAAATAAAAAAATTCGCAATCCCATTACGAGCCCCATGAAAAATCCCTAAACACGAAGTGACATGTGCAACTAACATATATCCGCCATTTTAACAGATTTCCTAACCTTCGATCTTAACAAAAAAATTCCTACTTGTGTAGTTTGGACTATTTAACTAATATCTGAAATAAAAATATTCGTAATCTCATTACGAGCCCCATGAAAAATCCCTAAACACGAAATGAATGTGCAACCAACATATATCTGCCATTTTGGCAGATTTCCTCACCTTTGATCTTAACAAAAAAATTCCTACTTATGTAGTTTGGACTATTTAACTAATATTTGAAATGAAAAAGTTGGTAATGACGAGCCGCATGAAAAATCCCTAAACACGAAATGACATATGCAACGAACATATATCCCCCATTTTGGCAGATTTCCCCACCGTCGAACTTAACAGAAAAATTCCTACTTTTGTAGTTTGGACCATTTAACTAATATATGAAATAAAAGAGTTCGTAATCCCATTACGAGCCCCATGAAAAATCCCTAAACACGAAATGACATATGCATCCAACATATATCCGCCATTTTGGCAGATTTCCTCACCTTTGATCTTAACAAAAAAAATTCCTACTTATGTAGTTTGGACTATTTAACTAATATATGAAATAAAAAAGTTCGTAATCCCATTATGAGCCCCATGAAGAATCCCTAAACACGAAATGACATATGCAACCAACATATATCCGCCATTTTGGCAGATTTCCTCACCACCCATCTTAACAAAAATATTCCTACTTATGTAGTTTGGACTATTTAACTAATATTTGAAATGAAAATATTCGTAATCTCATTACGAGCCCCATGAAAAATCCCTAAACACGAAGTGACATGTGCAACTAACATATATCCCCCATTTTGGCAGATTTCCCCACCTTCGATCTTAACAAAAAAATTCCAACTTGTGTAGTTTGGACTATTTAACTAATATCTGAAATAAAAAAGTTCGTAATCCCATTACGAGCCCCATGAAAAATGCCTAAACACGAAATGACATATGCAACGAACATATATCCGCCATTTTGGCAGATTTCCTCACCTCCCATTTTAACAAAAATATTCCTACTTGTGTAGTTTGGACTATTTAACTAATTTCAGAAATAAAAAAGTTCGAAATCCCATTACGAGCCCCATGAAAAATCCCTAAACACAAAATGACATGTGCAACCAACATATATCCGCCATTTTGGCAGATTTCCCCACCTTCGATCTTAACAAAAAAATTCCAAATTGTGTAGTTTGGACTATTTAACTAACATCTGAAATAAAAAAATTCGCAATCCCATTACGAGCCCCATGAAAAATCCCTAAACACGAAATGACATATGCAACCAACATATATCCGCCATTTTGGCAGATTTCCCCACCTTCGATCTTAACAAAAAAATTCATACTAGTGTAGTTTGGACTATTTAACTAATCTTTGAAATAAAAAAATTCGCAATCCCATTACGAGCCCCATGAAAAATCCCTAAACACGAAGTGACATGTGCAACTAACATATATCCGCCATTTTAACAGATTTCCTAACCTTCGATCTTAACAAAAAAATTCCTACTTGTGTAGTTTGGACTATTTAACTAATATCTGAAATAAAAATATTCGTAATCTCATTACGAGCCCCATGAAAAATCCCTAAACACGAAATGAATGTGCAACCAACATATATCTGCCATTTTGGCAGATTTCCTCACCTTTGATCTTAACAAAAAAATTCCTACTTATGTAGTTTGGACTATTTAACTAATATTTGAAATGAAAAAGTTGGTAATGACGAGCCCCATGAAAAATCCCTAAACACGAAATGACATATGCAACGAACATATATCCGCCATTTTGGCAGATTTCCTCACCACCCATCTTAACAAAAATATTCCTACTTATGTAGTTTGGACTATTTAACTAATATTTGAAATGAAAAAGTTGGTAATGACGAGCCCCATGAAAAATCCCTAAACACGAAATGACATGTGCAACTAACATATATCCCCCATTTTGGCAGATTTCCCCACCTTCGATCTTAACAAAAAAATTCCAACTTGTGTAGTTTGGACTATTTAACTAATATCTGAAATAAAAAAGTTCGTAATCCCATTATGAGCCCCATGAAGAATCCCTAAACACGAAATAACATATGCATCCAACATATATCCGCCATTTTGGCAGATTTCCTCACCTTTGATCTTAACAAAGAAATTCCTACTTATGTAGTTTGGACTATTTAACTAATATATGAAATAAAAAATTTCGTAATCCCGTTACGAGCCCCATGAAAAATCCCTAAACACGAAATGACATGTGCATCCAACATATATCCGCCATTTTGGCAGATTTCCCCACCTTCGCTCTCAACTAAAAAATCCCGACTTGTGTAGTTTGGACTATTTAACTAATATCTGAAATAAAAAAGTTCGTAATCCCATTACGAGCCCCATGAAAAATCCCTAAACACGAAATGACATATGCAACGAACATATATCCGCCATTTTGGCAGATTTCCTCACCTCCCATTTTAACAAAAATATTTCTACTTGTGTAGTTTGGACTATTTAACTAATTTCTGAAATAAAAAAGTCCGAAATCCCATTACGAGCCCCATGAAAAATCCCTAATCACGAAATGACATATGCAACGAACATATATCCCCCATTTTGGCAGATTTCCCCACCTTCGATCTTAACAAAAAAATTCCAACTTGTGTAGTTTGGACTATTTAACTAATATCTGAAATAAAAAAGTTCGTAATCCCATTACGAGCCCCATGAAAAATGCCTAAACACGAAATGACATATGCAACGAACATATATCCGCCATTTTGGCAGATTTCCTCACCTCCCATTTTAACAAAAATATTCCTACTTGTGTAGTTTGGACTATTTAACTAATTTCTGAAATAAAAAAGTTCGAAATCCCATTACGAGCCCCATGAAAAATCCCTAAACACAAAATGACATGTGCAACCAACATATATCCGCCATTTTGGCAGATTTCCCCACCTTCGATCTTAACAAAAAAATTCCAAATTGTGTAGTTTGGACTATTTAACTAACATCTGAAATAAAAAAATTCGCAATCCCATTACGAGCCCCATGAAAAATCCCTAAACACGAAATGACATATGCAACCAACATATATCCGCCATTTTGGCAGATTTCCCCACCTTCGATCTTAACAAAAAAATTCATACTAGTGTAGTTTGGACTATTTAACTAATCTTTGAAATAAAAAAATTCGCAATCCCATTACGAGCCCCATGAAAAATCCCTAAACACGAAGTGACATGTGCAACTAACATATATCCGCCATTTTAACAGATTTCCTAACCTTCGATCTTAACAAAAAAATTCCTACTTGTGTAGTTTGGACTATTTAACTAATATCTGAAATAAAAATATTCGTAATCTCATTACGAGCCCCATGAAAAATCCCTAAACACGAAATGAATGTGCAACCAACATATATCTGCCATTTTGGCAGATTTCCTCACCTTTGATCTTAACAAAAAAATTCCTACTTATGTAGTTTGGACTATTTAACTAATATTTGAAATGAAAAAGTTGGTAATGACGAGCCCCATGAAAAATCCCTAAACACGAAATGACATATGCAACGAACATATATCCCCCATTTTGGCAGATTTCCCCACCGTCGAACTTAACAGAAAAATTCCTACTTTTGTAGTTTGGACCATTTAACTAATATATGAAATAAAAGAGTTCGTAATCCCATTACGAGCCCCATGAAAAATCCCTAAACACGAAATGACATATGCATCCAACATATATCCGCCATTTTGGCAGATTTCCTCACCTTTGATCTTAACAAAAAAAATTCCTACTTATGTAGTTTGGACTATTTAACTAATATATGAAATAAAAAAGTTCGTAATCCCATTATGAGCCCCATGAAGAATCCCTAAACACGAAATGACATATGCAACCAACATATATCCGCCATTTTGGCAAATTTCCTCACCACCCATCTTAACAAAAATATTCCTACTTATTTAGTTTGGACTATTTAACTAATATTTGAAATGAAAAAGTTGGTAATGACGAGCCCCATGAAAAATCCCTAAACACGAAATGAATGTGCAACCAACATATATCCGCCATTTTGGCAGATTTCCTCACCTTTGATCTTAACAAAAAAATTCCTACTTATGTAGTTTGGACTATTTAACTAATATTTGAAATGAAAAAGTTGGTGATGACGAGCCCCATGAAAAATCCCTAAACACGAAATTACATATGCAACGAACATATATCCCCCATTTTGGCAGATTTCCCCACCGTCGAACTTAACAAAAAAATTCATACTTTTGTAGTTTGGACCATTTAACTAATATATGAAATAAAAATATTCGTAATCCCGTTACGAGCCCCATGAAAAATCCTTAAACACGAAATGACATGTGCAACGAACATATATCCGCCATTTTGGCGGATTTCCCCATCTCCGATCTTAACAAAAAAATTCCAACTTGTGTAGTTTGGACTATTTAACTAATATCTGAAATAAAAAAGTTCGAAATCCCATTACGAGCCCGATGAAAAATCCCTAAACACGAAATGACATATGCAACGAACATATATCCACCATTTTGGCAGATTTTCCCACCTTCGGTCTTAACAAAAAAATTTCAACTTGTGTAGTTTGGACTATTTAATAAATATTCGTAATCTCATTAGGAGCCCCATGAAAAATCCCTAAACACGAAATGTCTTATGCAACGAACATATATCCGCCATTTTGCCAGATTTCCTCACCTTTGATCTTAACAAAAAAAATTCCTACTTATGTAGTTTGGACTATTTAACTAATATATGAAATAAAAAATTTCGTAATCCCGTTACGAGCCCCATGAAAAATCCTTAAACACGAAATGACATGTGCATCCAACATATATCCGCCATTTTGGCAGATTTCCCCACCTTCGCTCTCAACTAAAAAATCCCGACTTGTGTAGTTTGGACTATTTAACTAATATCTGAAATAAAAAAGTTCGTAATCCCATTACGAGCCCCATGAAAAATCCCTAAACACGAAATGACATATGCAACGAACATATATCCGCCATTTTGGCAGATTTCCCTACCTCCCATTTTAACAAAAATATTTCTACTTGTGTAGTTTGGACTATTTAACTAATTTCTGAAATGAAAAAGTCCGAAATCCCATTACGAGCCCCATGAAAAATCCCTAATCACGAAATGACATATGCAACGAACATATATCCCCCATTTTGGCAGATTTCCCCACCTTCGATCTTAACAAAAAAATTCCAACTTGTGTAGTTTGGACTATTTAACTAATATCTGAAATAAAAAAGTTCGTAATCCCATTACGAGCCCCATGAAAAATGCCTAAACACGAAATGACATATGCAACGAACATATATCCGCCATTTTGGCAGATTTCCTCACCTCCCATTTTAACAAAAATATTCCTACTTGTGTAGTTTGGACTATTTAACTAATTTCTGAAATAAAAAAGTTCGAAATCCCATTACGAGCCCCATGAAAAATCCCTAAAAACAAAATGACATGTGCAACCAACATATATCCGCCATTTTGGCAGATTTCCCCACCTTCGATCTTAACAAAAAAATTCCAAATTGTGTAGTTTGGACTATTTAACTAACATCTGAAATAAAAAAGTTCGAAATCCCATTACGAGCCCCATGAAAAATCCCTAATCACGAAATGACATATGCAACGAACATATATCCCCCATTTTGGCAGATTTCCCCACCTTCGATCTTAACAAAAAAATTCCAACTTGTGTAGTTTGGACTATTTAACTAATTTCTGAAATAAAAAAGTTCGCAATCCCATTACGAGCCCCATGAAAAATCCCTAAACACGAAATGACATATGCAACCAACATATATCCGCCATTTTGGCAGATTTCCCCACCTTCGATCTTAACAAAAAAATTCATACTAGTGTAGTTTGGACTATTTAACTAATCTTTGAAATAAAAAAATTCGCAATCCCATTACGAGCCCCATGAAAAATCCCTAAACACGAAGTGACATGTGCAACTAACATATATCCGCCATTTTAACAGATTTCCTAACCTTCGATCTTAACAAAAAAATTCCTACTTGTGTAGTTTGGACTATTTAACTAATATCTGAAATAAAAATATTCGTAATCTCATTACGAGCCCCATGAAAAATCCCTAAACACGAAATGAATGTGCAACCAACATATATCTGCCATTTTGGCAGATTTCCTCACCTTTGATCTTAACAAAAAAATTCCTACTTATGTAGTTTGGACTATTTAACTAATATTTGAAATGAAAAAGTTGGTAATGACGAGCCCCATGAAAAATCCCTAAACACGAAATGAATGTGCAACCAACATATATCCGCCATTTTGGCAGATTTCCTCACCTTTGATCTTAACAAAAAAATTCCTACTTATGTAGTTTGGACTATTTAACTAATATCTGAAATAAAAATATTCGTAATCTCATTACGAGCCCCATGAAAAATCCCTAAACACGAAGTGACATGTGCAACTAACATATATCCCCCATTTTGGCAGATTTCCCCACCGTCGAACTTAACAAAAAAATTCATACTTTTGTAGTTTGGACCATTTAACTAATATATGAAATAAAAATATTCGTAATCCCGTTACGAGCCCCATGAAAAATCCTTAAACACGAAATGACATGTGCAACGAACATATATCCGCCATTTTGGCGGATTTCCCCATCTCCGATCTTAACAAAAAAATTCCAACTTGTGTAGTTTGGACTATTTAACTAATATCTGAAATAAAAAAGTTCGAAATCCCATTACGAGCCCGATGAAAAATCCCTAAACACGAAATGACATATGCAACGAACATATATCCACCATTTTGGCAGATTTTCCCACCTTCGGTCTTAACAAAAAAATTTCAACTTGTGTAGTTTGGACTATTTAATAAATATTCGTAATCTCATTAGGAGCCCCATGAAAAATCCCTAAACACGAAATGTCTTATGCAACGAACATATATCCGCCATTTTGCCAGATTTCCTCACCTTTGATCTTAACAAAAAAAATTCCTACTTATGTAGTTTGGACTATTTAACTAATATATGAAATAAAAAATTTCGTAATCCCGTTACGAGCCCCATGAAAAATCCTTAAACACGAAATGACATGTGCATCCAACATATATCCGCCATTTTGGCAGATTTCCCCACCTTCGCTCTCAACTAAAAAATCCCGACTTGTGTAGTTTGGACTATTTAACTAATATCTGAAATAAAAAAGTTCGTAATCCCATTACGAGCCCCATGAAAAATCCCTAAACACGAAATGACATATGCAACGAACATATATCCGCCATTTTGGCAGATTTCCCTACCTCCCATTTTAACAAAAATATTTCTACTTGTGTAGTTTGGACTATTTAACTAATTTCTGAAATGAAAAAGTCCGAAATCCCATTACGAGCCCCATGAAAAATCCCTAATCACGAAATGACATATGCAACGAACATATATCCCCCATTTTGGCAGATTTCCCCACCTTCGATCTTAACAAAAAAATTCCAACTTGTGTAGTTTGGACTATTTAACTAATATCTGAAATAAAAAAGTTCGTAATCCCATTACGAGCCCCATGAAAAATGCCTAAACACGAAATGACATATGCAACGAACATATATCCGCCATTTTGGCAGATTTCCTCACCTCCCATTTTAACAAAAATATTCCTACTTGTGTAGTTTGGACTATTTAACTAATTTCTGAAATAAAAAAGTTCGAAATCCCATTACGAGCCCCATGAAAAATCCCTAAACACAAAATGACATGTGCAACCAACATATATCCGCCATTTTGGCAGATTTCCCCACCTTCGATCTTAACAAAAAAATTCCAAATTGTGTAGTTTGGACTATTTAACTAACATCTGAAATAAAAAAATTCGCAATCCCATTACGAGCCCCATGAAAAATCCCTAAACACGAAATGACATATGCAACCAACATATATCCGCCATTTTGGCAGATTTCCCCACCTTCGATCTTAACAAAAAAATTCATACTAGTGTAGTTTGGACTATTTAACTAATCTTTGCAATAAAAAAATTCGCAATCCCATTACGAGCCCCATGAAAAATCCCTAAACACGAAGTGACATGTGCAACTAACATATATCCGCCATTTTAACAGATTTCCTAACCTTCGATCTTAACAAAAATATTCCTACTTGTGTAGTTTGGACTATTTAACTAATATCTGAAATAAAAATATTCGTAATCTCATTACGAGCCCCATGAAAAATCCCTAAACACGAAATGAATGTGCAACCAACATATATCTGCCATTTTGGCAGATTTCCTCACCTTTGATCTTAACAAAAAAATTCCTACTTATGTAGTTTGGACTATTTAACTAATATTTGAAATGAAAAAGTTGGTAATGACGAGCCCCATGAAAAATCCCTAAACACGAAATGACATATGCAACGAACATATATCCGCCATTTTGGCAGATTTCCTCACCACCCATCTTAACAAAAATATTCCTACTTATGTAGTTTGGACTATTTAACTAATATTTGAAATGAAAAAGTTGGTAATGACGAGCCCCATGAAAAATCCCTAAACACGAAATGACATGTGCAACTAACATATATCCCCCATTTTGGCAGATTTCCCCACCTTCGATCTTAACAAAAAAATTCCAACTTGTGTAGTTTGGACTATTTAACTAATATCTGAAATAAAAAAGTTCGTAATCCCATTATGAGCCCCATGAAGAATCCCTAAACACGAAATGACATATGCATCCAACATATATCCGCCATTTTGGCAGATTTCCTCACCTTTGATCTTAACAAAGAAATTCCTACTTATGTAGTTTGGACTATTTAACTAATATATGAAATAAAAAATTTCGTAATCCCGTTACGAGCCCCATGAAAAATCCCTAAACACGAAATGACATGTGCATCCAACATATATCCGCCATTTTGGCAGATTTCCCCACCTTCGCTCTCAACTAAAAAATCCCGACTTGTGTAGTTTGGACTATTTAACTAATATCTGAAATAAAAAAGTTCGTAATCCCATTACGAGCCCCATGAAAAATCCCTAAACACGAAATGACATATGCAACGAACATATATCCGCCATTTTGGCAGATTTCCTCACCTCCCATTTTAACAAAAATATTTCTACTTGTGTAGTTTGGACTATTTAACTAATTTCTGAAATAAAAAAGTCCGAAATCCCATTACGAGCCCCATGAAAAATCCCTAATCACGAAATGACATATGCAACGAACATATATCCCCCATTTTGGCAGATTTCCCCACCTTCGATCTTAACAAAAAAATTCCAACTTGTGTAGTTTGGACTATTTAACTAATATCTGAAATAAAAAAGTTCGTAATCCCATTACGAGCCCCATGAAAAATGCCTAAACACGAAATGACATATGCAACGAACATATATCCGCCATTTTGGCAGATTTCCTCACCTCCCATTTTAACAAAAATATTCCTACTTGTGTAGTTTGGACTATTTAACTAATTTCTGAAATAAAAAAGTTCGAAATCCCATTACGAGCCCCATGAAAAATCCCTAAACACAAAATGACATGTGCAACCAACATATATCCGCCATTTTGGCAGATTTCCCCACCTTCGATCTTAACAAAAAAATTCCAAATTGTGTAGTTTGGACTATTTAACTAACATCTGAAATAAAAAAATTCGCAATCCCATTACGAGCCCCATGAAAAATCCCTAAACACGAAATGACATATGCAACCAACATATATCCGCCATTTTGGCAGATTTCCCCACCTTCGATCTTAACAAAAAAATTCATACTAGTGTAGTTTGGACTATTTAACTAATCTTTGAAATAAAAAAATTCGCAATCCCATTACGAGCCCCATGAAAAATCCCTAAACACGAAGTGACATGTGCAACTAACATATATCCGCCATTTTAACAGATTTCCTAACCTTCGATCTTAACAAAAAAATTCCTACTTGTGTAGTTTGGACTATTTAACTAATATCTGAAATAAAAATATTCGTAATCTCATTACGAGCCCCATGAAAAATCCCTAAACACGAAATGAATGTGCAACCAACATATATCTGCCATTTTGGCAGATTTCCTCACCTTTGATCTTAACAAAAAAATTCCTACTTATGTAGTTTGGACTATTTAACTAATATTTGAAATGAAAAAGTTGGTAATGACGAGCCCCATGAAAAATCCCTAAACACGAAATGACATATGCAACGAACATATATCCCCCATTTTGGCAGATTTCCCCACCGTCGAACTTAACAGAAAAATTCCTACTTTTGTAGTTTGGACCATTTAACTAATATATGAAATAAAAGAGTTCGTAATCCCATTACGAGCCCCATGAAAAATCCCTAAACACGAAATGACATATGCATCCAACATATATCCGCCATTTTGGCAGATTTCCTCACCTTTGATCTTAACAAAAAAAATTCCTACTTATGTAGTTTGGACTATTTAACTAATATATGAAATAAAAAAGTTCGTAATCCCATTATGAGCCCCATGAAGAATCCCTAAACACGAAATGACATATGCAACCAACATATATCCGCCATTTTGGCAAATTTCCTCACCACCCATCTTAACAAAAATATTCCTACTTATGTAGTTTGGACTATTTAACTAATATTTGAAATGAAAAAGTTGGTAATGACGAGCCCCATGAAAAATCCCTAAACACGAAATGAATGTGCAACCAACATATATCCGCCATTTTGGCAGATTTCCTCACCTTTGATCTTAACAAAAAAATTCCTACTTATGTAGTTTGGACTATTTAACTAATATTTGAAATGAAAAAGTTGGTGATGACGAGCCCCATGAAAAATCCCTAAACACGAAATTACATATGCAACGAACATATATCCCCCATTTTGGCAGATTTCCCCACCGTCGAACTTAACAAAAAAATTCATACTTTTGTAGTTTGGACCATTTAACTAATATATGAAATAAAAATATTCGTAATCCCGTTACGAGCCCCATGAAAAATCCTTAAACACGAAATGACATGTGCAACGAACATATATCCGCCATTTTGGCGGATTTCCCCATCTCCGATCTTAACAAAAAAATTCCAACTTGTGTAGTTTGGACTATTTAACTAATATCTGAAATAAAAAAGTTCGAAATCCCATTACGAGCCCGATGAAAAATCCCTAAACACGGAATGACATATGCAACGAACATATATCCACCATTTTGGCAGATTTTCCCACCTTCGGTCTTAACAAAAAAATTTCAACTTGTGTAGTTTGGACTATTTAATAAATATTCGTAATCTCATTAGGAGCCCCATGAAAAATCCCTAAACACGAAATGTCTTATGCAACGAACATATATCCGCCATTTTGCCAGATTTCCTCACCTTTGATCTTAACAAAAAAAATTCCTACTTATGTAGTTTGGACTATCTAACTAATATATGAAATAAAAAATTTCGTAATCCCGTTACGAGCCCCATGAAAAATCCTTAAACACGAAATGACATGTGCATCCAACATATATCCGCCATTTTGGCAGATTTCCCCACCTTCGCTCTCAACT
The DNA here is from genome assembly GCA_020010945.3 of Muscidifurax raptorellus. Classification (NCBI taxonomy): domain Eukaryota; kingdom Metazoa; phylum Arthropoda; class Insecta; order Hymenoptera; family Pteromalidae; genus Muscidifurax; species Muscidifurax raptorellus. Next base: position 27,782,464 of record CM052080.1, on the reverse strand, counting down.
AAAAAATCCCGACTTGTGTAGTTTGGACTATTTAACTAATATCTGAAATAAAAAAGTTCGTAATCCCATTACGAGCCCCATGAAAAATCCCTAAACACGAAATGACATATGCAACGAACATATATCCGCCATTTTGGCAGATTTCCCTACCTCCCATTTTAACAAAAATATTTCTACTTGTGTAGTTTGGACTATTTAACTAATTTCTGAAATGAAAAAGTCCGAAATCCCATTACGAGCCCCATGAAAAATCCCTAATCACGAAATGACATATGCAACGAACATATATCCCCCATTTTGGCAGATTTCCCCACCTTCGATCTTAACAAAAAAATTCCAACTTGTGTAGTTTGGACTATTTAACTAATATCTGAAATAAAAAAGTTCGTAATCCCATTACGAGCCCCATGAAAAATGCCTAAACACGAAATGACATATGCAACGAACATATATCCGCCATTTTGGCAGATTTCCTCACCTCCCATTTTAACAAAAATATTCCTACTTGTGTAGTTTGGACTATTTAACTAATTTCTGAAATAAAAAAGTTCGAAATCCCATTACGAGCCCCATGAAAAATCCCTAAAAACAAAATGACATGTGCAACCAACATATATCCGCCATTTTGGCAGATTTCCCCACCTTCGATCTTAACAAAAAAATTCCAAATTGTGTAGTTTGGACTATTTAACTAACATCTGAAATAAAAAAATTCGCAATCCCATTACGAGCCCCATGAAAAATCCCTAAACACGAAATGACATATGCAACCAACATATATCCGCCATTTTGGCAGATTTCCCCACCTTCGATCTTAACAAAAAAATTCATACTAGTGTAGTTTGGACTATTTAACTAATCTTTGAAATAAAAAAATTCGCAATCCCATTACGAGCCCCATGAAAAATCCCTAAACACGAAGTGACATGTGCAACTAACATATATCCGCCATTTTAACAGATTTCCTAACCTTCGATCTTAACAAAAAAATTCCTACTTGTGTAGTTTGGACTATTTAACTAATATCTGAAATAAAAATATTCGTAATCTCATTACGAGCCCCATGAAAAATCCCTAAACACGAAATGAATGTGCAACCAACATATATCTGCCATTTTGGCAGATTTCCTCACCTTTGATCTTAACAAAAAAATTCCTACTTATGTAGTTTGGACTATTTAACTAATATTTGAAATGAAAAAGTTGGTAATGACGAGCCCCATGAAAAATCCCTAAACACGAAATGAATGTGCAACCAACATATATCCGCCATTTTGGCAGATTTCCTCACCTTTGATCTTAACAAAAAAATTCCTACTTATGTAGTTTGGACTATTTAACTAATATCTGAAATAAAAATATTCGTAATCTCATTACGAGCCCCATGAAAAATCCCTAAACACGAAGTGACATGTGCAACTAACATATATCCCCCATTTTGGCAGATTTCCCCACCGTCGAACTTAACAAAAAAATTCCTACTTTTGTAGTTTGGACCATTTAACTAATATATGAAATAAAAGAGTTCGTAATCCCATTACGAGCCCCATGAAAAATCCCTAAACACGAAATGACATATGCATCCAACATATATCCGCCATTTTGGCAGATTTCCTCACCTTTGATCTTAACAAAGAAATTCCTACTTATGTAGTTTGGACTATTTAACTAATATATGAAATAAAAAATTTCGTAATCCCGTTACGAGCCCCATGAAAAATCCCTAAACACGAAATGACATGTGCAACCAACATATATCCGCCATTTTGGCAGATTTCCCCACCTTCGCTCTCAACTAAAAAATCCCGACTTGTGTAGTTTGGACTATTTAACTAATATCTGAAATAAAAAAGTTCGTAATCCCATTACGAGCCCCATGAAAAATCCCTAAACACGAAATGACATATGCAACGAACATATATCCGCCATTTTGGCAGATTTCCTCACCTCCCATTTTAACAAAAATATTTCTACTTGTGTAGTTTGGACTATATAACTAATTTCTGAAATAAAAAAGTCCGAAATCCCATTACGAGCCCCATGAAAAATCCCTAATCACGAAATGACATGTGCAACCAACATATATCCGCCATTTTGGCAGATTTCCCCACCTTCGATCTTAACAAAAAAATTCCAAATTGTGTAGTTTGGACTATTTAACTAATATCTCAAATAAAAAACTTCGTAATCCCATTACGAGCCCCATGAAAAATCCCTAAACACGAAATGACATATGCAACGAACATATATCCCCCATTTTGGCAGATTTCCCCACCGTCGAACTTAACAAAAAAATTCCTACTTTTGTAGTTTGGACCATTTAACTAATATCTGAAATAAAAAAGTTCGTAATCCCATTACGAGCCCCATGAAAAATCCCTAAACACGAAATGACATATGCAACGAACATATATCCGCCATTTTGGCAGATTTCCTCACCTCCCATTTTAACAAAAATATTTCTACTTGTGTAGTTTGGACTATTTAACTAATTTCTGAAATAAAAAAGTCCGAAATCCCATTACGAGCCCCATGAAAAATCCCTAAAAACGAAATAACATATGCAACGAACATATATCCGCCATTTTGGCAGATTTCCCCACCTTCGATCTTAACAAAAACATTCCTACTTATGTAGTTTGGACTATTTAACTAATATCTCAAATAAAAAAGTTCGTAATCCCATTACGAGCCCCATGAAAAATGCCTAAACACGAAATGACATATGCAACGAATATTTATCCGCCATTTTGGCAGATTTCCTCACCTCCCATTTTAACAAAAATATTCCTACTTGTGTAGTTTGGACTATTTAACTAATTTCTGAAATAAAAAAGTCCGAAATCCCATTACGAGCCCCATGAAAAATCCCTAATCACGAAATGACATATGCAACGAACATATATCCCCCATTTTGGCAGATTTCCCCACCTTCGGTCTTAACAAAAAAATTTCAACTTGTGTAGTTTGGACTATTTAATAAATATTCGTAATCTCATTAGGAGCCCCATGAAAAATCCCTAAACACGAAATGTCTTATGCAACGAACATATATCCGCCATTTTGCCAGATTTCCTCACCTTTGATCTTAACAAAAAAAATTCCTACTTATGTAGTTTGGACTATTTAACTAATATATGAAATAAAAAATTTCGTAATCTCGTTACGAGCCCCATGAAAAATCCTTAAACACGAAATGACATGTGCATCCAACATATATCCGCCATTTTGGCAGATTTCCCCACCTTCGCTCTCAACTAAAAAATCCCGACTTGTGTAGTTTGGACTATTTAACTAATATCTGAAATAAAAAAGTTCGTAATCCCATTACGAGCCCCATGAAAAATCCCTAAACACGAAATGACATATGCAACGAACATATATCCGCCATTTTGACAGATTTCCTCACCTCCCATTTTAACAAAAATATTTCTACTTGTGTAGTTTGGACTATTTAACTAATTTCTGAAATGAAAAAGTCCGAAATCCCATTACGAGCCCCATGAAAAATCCCTAATCACGAAATGACATATGCAACGAACATATATCCCCCATTTTGGCAGATTTCCCCACCTTCGATCTTAACAAAAAAATTCCAACTTGTGTAGTTTGGACTATTTAACTAATATCTGAAATAAAAAAGTTCGTAATCCCATTACGAGCCCCATGAAAAATGCCTAAACACGAAATGACATATGCAACGAACATATATCCGCCATTTTGGCAGATTTCCTCACCTCCCATTTTAACAAAAATATTCCTACTTGTGTAGTTTGGACTATTTAACTAATTTCTGAAATAAAAAAGTTCGAAATCCCATTACGAGCCCCATGAAAAATCCCTAAACACAAAATGACATGTGCAACCAACATATATCCGCCATTTTGGCAGATTTCCCCACCTTCGATCTTAACAAAAAAATTCCAAATTGTGTAGTTTGGACTATTTAACTAACATCTGAAATAAAAAAATTCGCAATCCCATTACGAGCCCCATGAAAAATCCCTAAACACGAAATGACATATGCAACCAACATATATCCGCCATTTTGGCAGATTTCCCCACCTTCGATCTTAACAAAAAAATTCATACTAGTGTAGTTTGGACTATTTAACTAATCTTTGAAATAAAAAAATTCGCAATCCCATTACGAGCCCCATGAAAAATCCCTAAACACGAAGTGACATGTGCAACTAACATATATCCGCCATTTTAACAGATTTCCTAACCTTCGATCTTAACAAAAAAATTCATACTAGTGTAGTTTGGACTATTTAACTAATCTTTGAAATAAAAAAATTCGCAATCCCATTACGAGCCCCATGAAAAATCCCTAAACACGAAGTGACATGTGCAACTAACATATATCCGCCATTTTAACAGATTTCCTAACCTTCGATCTTAACAAAAAAATTCCTACTTGTGTAGTTTGGACTATTTAACTAATATCTGAAATAAAAATATTCGTAATCTCATTACGAGCCCCATGAAAAATCCCTAAACACGAAATGAATGTGCAACCAACATATATCTGCCATTTTGGCAGATTTCCTCACCTTTGATCTTAACAAAAAAATTCCTACTTATGTAGTTTGGACTATTTAACTAATATTTGAAATGAAAAAGTTGGTAATGACGAGCCCCATGAAAAATCCCTAAACACGAAATGACATATGCAACGAACATATATCCCCCATTTTGGCAGATTTCCCCACCGTCGAACTTAACAGAAAAATTCCTACTTTTGTAGTTTGGACCATTTAACTAATATATGAAATAAAAGAGTTCGTAATCCCATTACGAGCCCCATGAAAAATCCCTAAACACGAAATGACATATGCATCCAACATATATCCGCCATTTTGGCAGATTTCCTCACCTTTGATCTTAACAAAAAAAATTCCTACTTATGTAGTTTGGACTATTTAACTAATATATGAAATAAAAAAGTTCGTAATCCCATTATGAGCCCCATGAAGAGTCCCTAAACACGAAATGACATATGCAACCAACATATATCCGCCATTTTGGCAGATTTCCTCACCACCCATCTTAACAAAAATATTCCTACTTATGTAGTTTGGACTATTTAACTAATATTTGAAATGAAAAAGTTGGTAATGACGAGCCCCATGAAAAATCCCTAAACACGAAATGAATGTGCAACCAACATATATCCGCCATTTTGGCAGATTTCCTCACCTTTGATCTTAACAAAAAAATTCCTACTTATGTAGTTTGGACTATTTAACTAATATCTGAAATAAAAATATTCGTAATCTCATTACGAGCCCCATGAAAAATCCCTAAACACGAAGTGACATGTGCAACTAACATATATCCCCCATTTTGGCAGATTTCCCCACCGTCGAACTTAACCAAAAAATTCCTACTTTTGTAGTTTGGACCATTTAACTAATATATGAAATAAAAGAGTTCGTAATCCCATTACGAGCCCCATGAAAAATCCCTAAACACGAAATGACATATGCATCCAACATATATCCGCCATTTTGGCAGATTTCCTCACCTTTGATCTTAACAAAGAAATTCCTACTTATGTAGTTTGGACTATTTAACTAATATATGAAATAAAAAATTTCGTAATCCCGTTACGAGCCCCATGAAAAATCCCTAAACACGAAATGACATGTGCAACCAACATATATCCGCCATTTTGGCAGATTTCCCCACCTTCGCTCTCAACTAAAAAATCCCGACTTGTGTAGTTTGGACTATTTAACTAATATCTGAAATAAAAAAGTTCGTAATCCCATTACGAGCCCCATGAAAAATCCCTAAACACGAAATGACATATGCAACGAACATATATCCGCCATTTTGGCAGATTTCCTCACCTCCCATTTTAACAAAAATATTTCTACTTGTGTAGTTTGGACTATTTAACTAATTTCTGAAATAAAAAAGTCCGAAATCCCATTACGAGCCCCATGAAAAATCCCTAATCACGAAATGACATGTGCAACCAACATATATCCGCCATTTTGACAGATTTCCCCACCTTCGATCTTAACAAAAAAATTCCAAATTGTGTAGTTTGGACTATTTAACTAATATCTCAAATAAAAAACTTCGTAATCCCATTACGAGCCCCATGAAAAATCCCTAAACACGAAATGACATATGCAACGAACATATATCCCCCATTTTGGCAGATTTCCCCACCGTCGAACTTAACAAAAAAATCCCGACTTGTGTAGTTTGGACTATTTAACTAATATCTGAAATAAAAAAGTTCGTAATCCCATTACGAGCCCCATGAAAAATCCCTAAACACGAAATGACATATGCAACGAACATATATCCGCCATTTTGGCAGATTTCCTCACCTCCCATTTTAACAAAAATATTTCTACTTGTGTAGTTTGGACTATTTAACTAATTTCTGAAATAAAAAAGTCCGAAATCCCATTACGAGCCCCATGAAAAATCCCTAAAAACGAAATAACATATGCAACGAACATATATCCGCCATTTTGGCAGATTTCCCCACCTTCGATCTTAACAAAAACATTCCTACTTATGTAGTTTGGACTATTTAACTAATATCTCAAATAAAAAAGTTCGTAATCCCATTACGAGCCCCATGAAAAATGCCTAAACACGAAATGACATATGCAACGAATATTTATCCGCCATTTTGGCAGATTTCCTCACCTCCCATTTTAACAAAAATATTCCTACTTGTGTAGTTTGGACTATTTAACTAATTTCTGAAATAAAAAAGTTCGAAATCCCATTACGAGCCCCATGAAAAATCCCTAAACACAAAATGACTTGTGCAACCAACATATATCCGCCATTTTGGCAGATTTCCCCACCTTCGATCTTAACAAAAAAATTCCAACTTGTGTAGTTTGGACTATTTAACTAACATATGCAATAAAAATATTCGTAATCCCGTTACGAGCCCCATGAAAAATCCCTAAACACGAAATGACATGTGCAACCAAAATATATCCGCCATTTTGGCAGATTTCCTCGCCTCCCATTTTAACAAAAATATTCCTACTTGTGTAGTTTGGACTATTTAACCAATTTCTGAAATAAAAAAGTTCAAAATCCCATTACGAGCCCCATGAAAAATCCCTAAACACGAAATGACATGTGCAACCAACATATATCCGCCATTTTGGCAGATTTCCCCACCTTCGATCTTAACAAAAAAATTCCAACTTGTGTAGTTTGGACTATTTAACTAATATATGCAATAAAAATATTCGTAATCCCGTTACGAGCCCCATGAAAAATCCCTAAACACGAAATGACATGTGCAACCAACATATATCCGCCATTTTGGCAGATTTCCCCACCTTCGATCTTAACAAAAAAAATTCGAACTTGTGTAGTTTGGACTATTTAACTAATATCTGAAATAAAAAAGTTCTTAATCCCATTATGAGCCCCATGAAAAATCCCTAAACACGAAATGACATATGCAACGAACATATATCCGCCATTTTGGCAGATTTCCTCACCTCCCATTTTAACAAAAATATTCCTACTTGTGTAGTTTGGACCATTTAACTAATATCTGATATAAAAAAGTTCGTAATCCCATTACGAGCCCCATGAAAAATCCCTAAACACGAAATGACATGTGCAACGAACATATATCCGCCATTTTGGCAGATTTCCCCACCTTCGATCTTAACAAAAAAATTCGTACTTGTGTAGTTTGGACTGTTTAACTAATATCTGAAATAAAAATATTCGTTTTCTCATTACGAGCCCCATGAAAAATCCCTAAACACGAAATGACATGTGCAACCAACATATATCCGCCATTTTGGCAGATTTCCTCACCTTCGATCTTAACAAAAAAATTCATACCTGTGTAGTTTGGACTATTTAACTAATATCTGAAATGAAAAAGTTGGTAATCCCATTACGAGCCCCATGAAAAATCCCTAAACACGAAATGACATATGCAACCAACATATATCCGCCATTTTGGCAGATTTCCTCACCTTTGATCTTAACAAAGAAATTCCTACTTATGTAGTTTGGACTATTTAACTAATATATGAAATAAAAAATTTCGTAATCGCATTACTAGCCCCATGAAAAATCCCTAAACACGAAATGATATGTGCAACCAACATATATCCGCCATTTTGGCAGATTTCCCCACCTTCGATCTTAAAAAAAACATTCCTACTTATGTAGTTTGGACTATTTAACTAAGATTTGAAGTAAAAATATTCGTAATCCCGTTACGAGCCCCATGAAAAATCCCTAAACACGAAATGACATATGCAACGAACATATATCCGCCATTTTGGCAGATTTCCCCACCTTCGATCTTAAAAAAAAAATTCCGACTTGTGTAGTATGGACTATTTAACTAATATCTGAAATTAAAAAGTTCGTAATCCCATTACGAGCCCCATGAAAAATCTCTAAACACGAAATGACATATGCAACGAACATATATCCGCCATTTTGGCAGATTTCCTCACCTCCCATTTTAACAAAAATATTCCTACTTGTGTAGTTTGGACTATTTAACTAATTTCTGAAATAAAAAAGTCCGAAATCCCATTACGAGCCCCATGAAAAATCCCTAAACACGAAATGACATATGCAACGAACATATATCCGCCATTTTGGCAGATTTCCTCACCTTTGATCTTAACAAAAAAATTCCTACTTATGTAGTTTGGACTATTTAACTAATATATGAAATAAAAATATTCGTAATCCCGTTACGAGCCCCATGAAAAATCCCTAAACACGAAATGACATGTGCAACGAACATATATCCGCCATTTTGGCAGATTTCCCCATCTCCGATCTTAACAAAAAAATTCCAACTTGTGTAGTTTGGACTATTTAACTAATATCTGAAATAAAAAAGTTCGAAATCCCATTACGAGCCCGATGAAAAATCCCTAAACACGAAATGACATATGCAACGAACATATATCCACCATTTTGGCAGATTTTCCCACCTTCGGTCTTAACAAAAAAATTCCAACTTGTGTAGTTTGGACTATTTAACAAATATCTAAAATAATAATAAATATTCGTAATCTCATTAGGAGCCCCATGAAAAATCCCTAAACACGAAATGTCTTATACAACGAAAATATATCCGCCATTTTGACAGATTTCCTCACCTTTGATCTTAACAAAAAAATTCCTACTTATGTAGTTTGGACTATTTAACTAATTTCTGAAATAAAAAAGTTCGTAATCCCATTACGAGCCCAATGAAGAATCCCTAAACACGAAATGACATATGCCACCAACATATATCCGCCATTTTGGCAGATTTCCTCACCTCCCATTTTAACAAAAATATTCCTACTTGTGTAGTTTGGACTATTTAACTAATTTCTGAAATAAAAAAGTCCGAAATCCCATTACGAGCCCCATGAAAAATCCCTAAACACGAAATGACATATGCAACGAACATATATCCGCCATTTTGGCAGATTTCCTCACCTTTGATCTTAACAAAAAAATTCCTACTTATGTAGTTTGGACTATTTAACTAATATATGAAATAAAAATATTCGTAATCCCGTTACGAGCCCCATGAAAAATCCCTAAACACGAAATGACATGTGCAACGAACATATATCCGCCATTTTGGCAGATTTCCCCATCTCCGATCTTAACAAAAAAATTCCAACTTGTGTAGTTTGGACTATTTAACTAATATCTGAAATATAAAAGTTCGAAATCCCATTACGAGCCCGATGAAAAATCCCTAAACACGAAATGACATATGCAACGAACATATATCCACCATTTTGGCAGATTTTCCCACCTTCGGTCTTAACAAAAAAATTCCAACTTGTGTAGTTTGGACTATTTAACAAATATCTAAAATAATAATAAATATTCGTAATCTCATTAGGAGCCCCATGAAAAATCCCTAAACACGAAATGTCTTATACAACGAAAATATATCCGCCATTTTGACAGATTTCCTCACTTTTGATCTTAACAAAAAAATTCCTACTTATGTAGTTTGGACTATTTAACTAATATATGAAATAAAAAAGTTCGTAATCCCATTACGAGCCCCATGAAGAATCCCTAAACACGAAATGACATATGCAACCAACATATATCCGCCATTTTGGCAGATTTCCTCACCTCCCATCTTAACAAAAATATTCCTACTTATGTAGTTTGGACTATTTAACTAATATCTGAAATAAAAAAGTTCGTAATCCCATTACGAGCCCCATGAAAAATCCCTAAACACGAAATGACATGTGCAACCAACATATATCCGCCATTTTGGCAGATTTCCTCACCTCCCATTTTAACAACAATATTCCTACTTGTGTAGCTTGGACAATTTAACTAATTTCTGAATTAAAAAAGTTCGAAATCCCATTACGAGCCCCATGAAAAATCCCTAAACACGAAATGACATGTGCAACCAACATATATCCGCCATTTTGGCAGATTTCCCCACCTTCGATCTTAACAAAAAAATTCCAAATTGTGTAGTTTGGACTATTTAACTAATATCTGAAATAAAAAAATTCGCAATCCCATTACGAGCCCCATGAAAAATCCCTAAACACGAAATGACATATGCAACCAACATATATCCGCCATTTTGGCAGATTTCCCCACCTTCGATCTTAACCAAAAAATTCCAAATTGTGTAGTTTGGACTATTTAACTAATATCTGAAATAAAAAAGTTCGTAATACCATTACGAGCCCCATGAAAAATCCTTAAACACGAAATGACATATGCAACGAACATATATCCGCCATTTTGGCAGATTTCCTCACCTCCCATTTTAACAAAAATATTCCTACTTGTGTAGTTTGGACTATTTAACTAATATCTGAAATAAAAAAATTCGCAATCCCATTACGAGCCCCATGAAAAATCCCTAAACACGAAATGACATATGCAACCAACATATATCCGCCATTTTGGCAGATTTCCCCACCTTCGATCTTAACCAAAAAATTCCAAATTGTGTAGTTTGGACTATTTAACTAATATCTGAAATAAAAATATTCGTAATCTCATTACGAGCCCCATGAAAAATCCCTAAACACGAAATGAATGTGCAACCAACATATATCTGCCATTTTGGCAGATTTCCTCACCTTTGATCTTAACAAAAAAATTCCTACTTATGTAGTTTGGACTATTTAACTAATATTTGAAATGAAAAAGTTGGTAATGACGAGCCCCATGAAAAATCCCTAAACACGAAATGACATATGCAACGAACATATATCCCCCATTTTGGCAGATTTCCCCACCGTCGAACTTAACAAAAAAATTCCTACTTTTGTAGTTTGGACCATTTAACTAATATCTGAAATAAAAAAGTTCGTAATCCCATTACGAGCCCTATGAAAAATCCCTAAACACGAAATGACATATGCAACGAACATATATCCGCCATTTTGGCAGATTTCCTCACCTTTGATCTTAACAAAGAAATTCCTACTTATGTAGTTTGGACTATTTAACTAATATATGAAATAAAAAATTTCGTAATCCCGTTACGAGCCCCATGAAAAATCCCTAAACACGAAATGACATGTGCAACCAACATATATCCGCCATTTTGGCAGATTTCCCCACCTTCGCTCTCAACTAAAAAATCCCGACTTGTGTAGTTTGGACTATTTAACTAATATCTGAAATAAAAAAGTTCGTAATCCCATTACGAGCCCTATGAAAAATCCCTAAACACGAAATGACATATGCAACGAACATATATCCGCCATTTTGGCAGATTTCCTCACCTCCCATTTTAACAAAAATATTTCTACTTGTGTAGTTTGGACTATTTAACTAATTTCTGAAATAAAAAAGTCCGAAATCCCATTACGAGCCCCATGAAAAATCCCTAATCACGAAATGACATGTGCAACCAACATATATCCGCCATTTTGGCAGATTTCCCCACCTTCGATCTTAACAAAAAAATTCCAAATTGTGTAGTTTGGACTATTTAACTAATATCTCAAATAAAAAACTTCGTAATCCCATTACGAGCCCCATGAAAAATCCCTAAACACGAAATGACATATGCAACGAACATATATCCCCCATTTTGGCAGATTTCCCCACCGTCGAACTTAACAAAAAAATCCCGACTTGTGTAGTTTGGACTATTTAACTAATATCTGAAATAAAAAAGTTCGTATTCCCATTACGAGCCCCATGAAAAATCCCTAAACACGAAATGACATATGCAACGAACATATATCCGCCATTTTGGCAGATTTCCTCACCTCCCATTTTAACAAAAATATTTCTACTTGTGTAGTTTGGACTATTTAACTAATTTCTGAAATAAAAAAGTCCGAAATCCCATTACGAGCCCCATGAAAAATCCCTAAAAACGAAATAACATATGCAACGAACATATATCCGCCATTTTGGCAGATTTCCCCACCTTCGATCTTAACAAAAACATTCCTACTTATGTAGTTTGGACTATTTAACTAATATCTCAAATAAAAAAGTTCGTAATCCCATTACGAGCCCCATGAAAAATGCCTAAACACGAAATGACATATGCAACGAATATTTATCCGCCATTTTGGCAGATTTCCTCACCTCCCATTTTAACAAAAATATTCCTACTTGTGTAGTTTGGACTATTTAACTAATTTCTGAAATAAAAAAGTCCGAAATCCCATTACGAGCCCCATGAAAAATCCCTAATCACGAAATGACATATGCAACGAACATATATCCCCCATTTTGGCAGATTTCCCCACCTTCGGTCTTAACAAAAAAATTTCAACTTGTGTAGTTTGGACTATTTAATAAATATTCGTAATCTCATTAGGAGCCCCATGAAAAATCCCTAAACACGAAATGTCTTATGCAACGAACATATATCCGCCATTTTGCCAGATTTCCTCACCTTTGATCTTAACAAAAAAAATTCCTACTTATGTAGTTTGGACTATTTAACTAATATATGAAATAAAAAATTTCGTAATCTCGTTACGAGCCCCATGAAAAATCCTTAAACACGAAATGACATGTGCATCCAACATATATCCGCCATTTTGGCAGATTTCCCCACCTTCGCTCTCAACTAAAAAATCCCGACTTGTGTAGTTTGGACTATTTAACTAATATCTGAAATAAAAAAGTTCGTAATCCCATTACGAGCCCCATGAAAAATCCCTAAACACGAAATGACATATGCAACGAACATATATCCGCCATTTTGGCAGATTTCCTCACCTCCCATTTTAACAAAAATATTTCTACTTGTGTAGTTTGGACTATTTAACTAATTTCTGAAATGAAAAAGTCCGAAATCCCATTACGAGCCCCATGAAAAATCCCTAATCACGAAATGACATATGCAACGAACATATATCCCCCATTTTGGCAGATTTCCCCACCTTCGATCTTAACAAAAAAATTCCAACTTGTGTAGTTTGGACTATTTAACTAATATCTGAAATAAAAAAGTTCGTAATCCCATTACGAGCCCCATGAAAAATGCCTAAACACGAAATGACATATGCAACGAACATATATCCGCCATTTTGGCAGATTTCCTCACCTCCCATTTTAACAAAAATATTCCTACTTGTGTAGTTTGGACTATTTAACTAATTTCTGAAATAAAAAAGTTCGAAATCCCATTACGAGCCCCATGAAAAATCCCTAAACACAAAATGACATGTGCAACCAACATATATCCGACATTTTGGCAGATTTCCTCACCTCCCATTTTAACAAAAATATTCCAAATTGTGTAGTTTGGACTATTTAACTAACATCTGAAATAAAAAAATTCGCAATCCCATTACGAGCCCCATGAAAAATCCCTAAACACGAAATGACATATGCAACCAACATATATCCGCCATTTTGGCAGATTTCCCCACCTTCGATCTTAACAAAAAAATTCATACTAGTGTAGTTTGGACTATTTAACTAATCTTTGAAATAAAAAAATTCGCAATCCCATTACGAGCCCCATGAAAAATCCCTAAACACGAAGTGACATGTGCAACTAACATATATCCGCCATTTTAACAGATTTCCTAACCTTCGATCTTAACAAAAAAATTCCTACTTGTGTAGTTTGGACTATTTAACTAATATCTGAAATAAAAATATTCGTAATCTCATTACGAGCCCCATGAAAAATCCCTAAACACGAAATGAATGTGCAACCAACATATATCTGCCATTTTGGCAGATTTCCTCACCTTTGATCTTAACAAAAAAATTCCTACTTATGTAGTTTGGACTATTTAACTAATATTTGAAATGAAAAAGTTGATAATGACGAGCCCCATGAAAAATCCCTAAACACGAAATGACATATGCAACGAACATATATCCCCCATTTTGGCAGATTTCCCCACCGTCGAACTTAACAGAAAAATTCCTACTTTTGTAGTTTGGACCATTTAACTAATATATGAAATAAAAGAGTTCGTAATCCCATTACGAGCCCCATGAAAAATCCCTAAACACGAAATGACATATGCAACGAACATATATCCGCCATTTTGGCAGATTTCCTCACCTTTGATCTTAACAAAAAAAATTCCTACTTATGTAGTTTGGACTATTTAACTAATATATGAAATAAAAAAGTTCGTAATCCCATTATGAGCCCCATGAAGAGTCCCTAAACACGAAATGACATATGCAACCAACATATATCCGCCATTTTGGCAGATTTCCTCACCACCCATCTTAACAAAAATATTCCTACTTATGTATTTTGGACTATTTAACTAATATTTGAAATGAAAAAGTTGGTAATGACGAGCCCCATGAAAAATCCCTAAACACGAAATGAATGTGCAACCAACATATATCCGCCATTTTGGCAGATTTCCTCACCTTTGATCTTAACAAAAAAATTCCTACTTATGTAGTTTGGACTATTTAACTAATATCTGAAATAAAAATATTCGTAATCTCATTACGAGCCCCATGAAAAATCCCTAAACACGAAATGACATATGCAACGAACATATATCCGCCATTTTGGCAGATTTCCTCACCTCCCATTTTAACAAAAATATTTCTACTTGTGTAGTTTGGACTATTTAACTAATTTCTGAAATGAAAAAGTCCGAAATCCCATTACGAGCCCCATGAAAAATCCCTAATCACGAAATGACATATGCAACGAACATATATCCCCCATTTTGGCAGATTTCCCCACCTTCGATCTTAACAAAAAAATTCCAACTTGTGTAGTTTGGACTATTTAACTAATATCTGAAATAAAAAAGTTCGTAATCCCATTACGAGCCCCATGAAAAATGCCTAAACACGAAATGACATATGCAACGAACATATATCCGCCATTTTGGCAGATTTCCTCACCTCCCATTTTAACAAAAATATTCCTACTTGTGTAGTTTGGACTATTTAACTAATTTCTGAAATAAAAAAGTTCGAAATCCCATTACGAGCCCCATGAAAAATCCCTAAACACAAAATGACATGTGCAACCAACATATATCCGACATTTTGGCAGATTTCCTCACCTCCCATTTTAACAAAAATATTCCAAATTGTGTAGTTTGGACTATTTAACTAACATCTGAAATAAAAAAATTCGCAATCCCATTACGAGCCCCATGAAAAATCCCTAAACACGAAATGACATATGCAACCAACATATATCCGCCATTTTGGCAGATTTCCCCACCTTCGATCTTAACAAAAAAATTCATACTAGTGTAGTTTGGACTATTTAACTAATCTTTGAAATAAAAAAATTCGCAATCCCATTACGAGCCCCATGAAAAATCCCTAAACACGAAGTGACATGTGCAACTAACATATATCCGCCATTTTAACAGATTTCCTAACCTTCGATCTTAACAAAAAAATTCCTACTTGTGTAGTTTGGACTATTTAACTAATATCTGAAATAAAAATATTCGTAATCTCATTACGAGCCCCATGAAAAATCCCTAAACACGAAATGAATGTGCAACCAACATATATCTGCCATTTTGGCAGATTTCCTCACCTTTGATCTTAACAAAAAAATTCCTACTTATGTAGTTTGGACTATTTAACTAATATTTGAAATGAAAAAGTTGATAATGACGAGCCCCATGAAAAATCCCTAAACACGAAATGACATATGCAACGAACATATATCCCCCATTTTGGCAGATTTCCCCACCGTCGAACTTAACAGAAAAATTCCTACTTTTGTAGTTTGGACCATTTAACTAATATATGAAATAAAAGAGTTCGTAATCCCATTACGAGCCCCATGAAAAATCCCTAAACACGAAATGACATATGCAACGAACATATATCCGCCATTTTGGCAGATTTCCTCACCTTTGATCTTAACAAAAAAAATTCCTACTTATGTAGTTTGGACTATTTAACTAATATATGAAATAAAAAAGTTCGTAATCCCATTATGAGCCCCATGAAGAGTCCCTAAACACGAAATGACATATGCAACCAACATATATCCGCCATTTTTGCAGATTTCCTCACCACCCATCTTAACAAAAATATTCCTACTTATGTAGTTTGGACTATTTAACTAATATTTGAAATGAAAAAGTTGGTAATGACGAGCCCCATGAAAAATCCCTAAACACGAAATGAATGTGCAACCAACATATATCCGCCATTTTGGCAGATTTCCTCACCTTTGATCTTAACAAAAAAATTCCTACTTATGTAGTTTGGACTATTTAACTAATATCTGAAATAAAAATATTCGTAATCTCATTACGAGCCCCATGAAAAATCCCTAAACACGAATTGACATGTGCAACTAACATATATCCCCCATTTTGGCAGATTTCCCCACCGTCGAACTTAACCAAAAAATTCCTACTTTTGTAGTTTGGACCATTTAACTAATATATGAAATAAAAGAGTTCGTAATCCCATTACGAGCCCCATGAAAAATCCCTAAACACGAAATGACATATGCATCCAACATATATCCGCCATTTTGGCAGATTTCCTCACCTTTGATCTTAACAAAGAAATTCCTACTTATGTAGTTTGGACTATTTAACTAATATATGAAATAAAAAATTTCGTAATCCCGTTACGAGCCCCATGAAAAATCCCTAAACACGAAATGACATGTGCAACCAACATAAGTCCGCCATTTTGGCAGATTTCCCCACCTTCGCTCTCAACTAAAAAATCCCGACTTGTGTAGTTTGGACTATTTAACTAATATCTGAAATAAAAAAGTTCGTAATCCCATTACGAGCCCCATGAAAAATCCCTAAACACGAAATGACATATGCAACGAACATATATCCGCCATTTTGGCAGATTTCCTCACCTCCCATTTTAACAAAAATATTTCTACTTGTGTAGTTTGGACTATTTAACTAATTTCTGAAATAAAAAAGTCCGAAATCCCATTACGAGCCCCATGAAAAATCCCTAATCACGAAATGACATGTGCAACCAACATATATCCGCCATTTTGGCAGATTTCCCCACCTTCGATCTTAACAGAAAAATTCCAAATTGTGTAGTTTGGACTATTTAACTAATATCTCAAATAAAAAACTTCGTAATCCCATTACGAGCCCCATGAAAAATCCCTAAACACGAAATGACATATGCAACGAACATATATCCCCCATTTTGGCAGATTTCCCCACCGTCGAACTTAACAGAAAAATCCCGACTTGTGTAGTTTGGACTATTTAACTAATATCTGAAATAAAAAAGTTCGTAATCCCATTACGAGCCCCATGAAAAATCCCTAAACACGAAATGACATATGCAACGAACATATATCCGCCATTTTGGCAGATTTCCTCACCTCCCATTTTAACAAAAATATTTCTACTTGTGTAGTTTGGACTATTTAACTAATTTCTGAAATAAAAAAGTCCGAAATCCCATTACGAGCCCCATGAAAAATCCCTAAAAACGAAATAACATATGCAACGAACATATATCCGCCATTTTGGCAGATTTCCCCACCTTCGATCTTAACAAAAACATTCCTACTTATGTAGTTTGGACTATTTAACTAATATCTCAAATAAAAAAGTTCGTAATCCCATTACGAGCCCCATGAAAAATGCCTAAACACGAAATGACATATGCAACGAATATTTATCCGCCATTTTGGCAGATTTCCTCACCTCCCATTTTAACAAAAATATTCCTACTTGTGTAGTTTGGACTATTTAACTAATTTCTGAAATAAAAAAGTCCGAAATCCCATTACGAGCCCCATGAAAAATCCCTAATCACGAAATGACATATGCAACGAACATATATCCCCCATTTTGGCAGATTTCCCCACCTTCGGTCTTAACAAAAAAATTTCAACTTGTGTAGTTTGGACTATTTAATAAATATTCGTAATCTCATTAGGAGCCCCATGAAAAATCCCTAAACACGAAATGTCTTATGCAACGAACATATATCCGCCATTTTGCCAGATTTCCTCACCTTTGATCTTAACAAAAAAAATTCCTACTTATGTAGTTTGGACTATTTAACTAATATATGAAATAAAAAATTTCGTAATCTCGTTACGAGCCCCATGAAAAATCCTTAAACACGAAATGACATGTGCATCCAACATATATCCGCCATTTTGGCAGATTTCCCCACCTTCGCTCTCAACTAAAAAATCCCGACTTGTGTAGTTTGGACTATTTAACTAATATCTGAAATAAAAAAGTTCGTAATCCCATTACGAGCCCCATGAAAAATCCCTAAACACGAAATGACATATGCAACGAACATATATCCGCCATTTTGGCAGATTTCCTCACCTCCCATTTTAACAAAAATATTCCTACTTGTGTAGTTTGGACTATTTAACTAATATATGAAATAAAAAATTTCGTAATCTCGTTACGAGCCCCATGAAAAATCCTTAAACACGAAATGACATGTGCATCCAACATATATCCGCCATTTTGGCAGATTTCCCCACCTTCGATCTTAACAAAAAAATTCCAACTTGTGTAGTTTGGACTATTTAACTAATATCTGAAATAAAAAAGTTCGTAATCCCATTACGAGCCCCATGAAAAATGCCTAAACACGAAATGACATATGCAACGAACATATATCCGCCATTTTGGCAGATTTCCTCACCTCCCATTTTAACAAAAATATTCCTACTTGTGTAGTTTGGACTATTTAACTAATTTCTGAAATAAAAAAGTTCGAAATCCCATTACGAGCCCCATGAAAAATCCCTAAACACAAAATGACATGTGCAACCAACATATATCCGCCATTTTGGCAGATTTCCCCACCTTCGATCTTAACAAAAAAATTCCAAATTGTGTAGTTTGGACTATTTAACTAACATCTGAAATAAAAAAATTCGCTATCCCATTACGAGCCCCATGAAAAATCCCTAAACACGAAATGACATATGCAACCAACATATATCCGCCATTTTGGCAGATTTCCCCACCTTCGATCTTAACAAAAAAATTCATACTAGTGTAGTTTGGACTATTTAACTAATCTTTGAAATAAAAAAATTCGCAATCCCATTACGAGCCCCATGAAAAATCCCTAAACACGAAGTGACATGTGCAACTAACATATATCCGCCATTTTAACAGATTTCCTAACCTTCGATCTTAACAAAAAAATTCCTACTTGTGTAGTTTGGACTATTTAACTAATATCTGAAATAAAAATATTCGTAATCTCATTACGAGCCCCATGAAAAATCCCTAAACACGAAATGAATGTGCAACCAACATATATCTGCCATTTTGGCAGATTTCCTCACCTCCCATTTTAACAAAAATATTCCTACTTGTGTAGTTTGGACTATTTAACTAATATATGAAATAAAAAATTTCGTAATCTCGTTACGAGCCCCATGAAAAATCCTTAAACACGAAATGACATGTGCATCCAACATATATCCGCCATTTTGGCAGATTTCCCCACCTTCGATCTTAACAAAAAAATTCCAACTTGTGTAGTTTGGACTATTTAACTAATATCTGAAATAAAAAAGTTCGTAATCCCATTACGAGCCCCATGAAAAATGCCTAAACACGAAATGACATATGCAACGAACATATATCCGCCATTTTGGCAGATTTCCTCACCTCCCATTTTAACAAAAATATTCCTACTTGTGTAGTTTGGACTATTTAACTAATTTCTGAAATAAAAAAGTTCGAAATCCCATTACGAGCCCCATGAAAAATCCCTAAACACAAAATGACATGTGCAACCAACATATATCCGCCATTTTGGCAGATTTCCCCACCTTCGATCTTAACAAAAAAATTCCAAATTGTGTAGTTTGGACTATTTAACTAACATCTGAAATAAAAAAATTCGCTATCCCATTACGAGCCCCATGAAAAATCCCTAAACACGAAATGACATATGCAACCAACATATATCCGCCATTTTGGCAGATTTCCCCACCTTCGATCTTAACAAAAAAATTCATACTAGTGTAGTTTGGACTATTTAACTAATCTTTGAAATAAAAAAATTCGCAATCCCATTACGAGCCCCATGAAAAATCCCTAAACACGAAGTGACATGTGCAACTAACATATATCCGCCATTTTAACAGATTTCCTAACCTTCGATCTTAACAAAAAAATTCCTACTTGTGTAGTTTGGACTATTTAACTAATATCTGAAATAAAAATATTCGTAATCTCATTACGAGCCCCATGAAAAATCCCTAAACACGAAATGAATGTGCAACCAACATATATCTGCCATTTTGGCAGATTTCCTCACCTTTGATCTTAACAAAAAAATTCCTACTTATGTAGTTTGGACTATTTAACTAATATTTGAAATGAAAAAGTTGGTAATGACGAGCCCCATGAAAAATCCCTAAACACGAAATGACATATGCAACGAACATATATCCCCCATTTTGGCAGATTTCCCCACCGTCGAACTTAACAGAAAAATTCCTACTTTTGTAGTTTGGACCATTTAACTAATATATGAAATAAAAGAGTTCGTAATCCCATTACGAGCCCCATGAAAAATCCCTAAACACGAAATGACATATGCATCCAACATATATCCGCCATTTTGGCAGATTTCCTCACCTTTGATCTTAACAAAAAAAATTCCTACTTATGTAGTTTGGACTATTTAACTAATATATGAAATAAAAAAGTTCGTAATCCCATTATGAGCCCCATGAAGAGTCCCTAAACACGAAATGACATATGCAACCAACATATATCCGCCATTTTGGCAGATTTCCTCACCACCCATCTTAACAAAAATATTCCTACTTATGTAGTTTGGACTATTTAACTAATATTTGAAATGAAAAAGTTGGTAAGGACGAGCCCCATGAAAAATCCCTAAACACGAAATGAATGTGCAACCAACATATATCCGCCATTTTGGCAGATTTCCTCACCTTTGATCTTAACAAAAAAATTCCTACTTATGTAGTTTGGACTATTTAACTAATATCTGAAATAAAAATATTCGTAATCTCATTACGAGCCCCATGAAAAAACCCTAAACACGAAGTGACATGTGCAACTAACATATATCCCCCATTTTGGCAGATTTCCCCACCGTCGAACTTAACCAAAAAATTCCTACTTTTGTAGTTTGGACCATTTAACTAATATATGAAATAAAAGAGTTCGTAATCCCATTACGAGCCCCATGAAAAATGCCTAAACACGAAATGACATATGCAACGAACATATATCCGCCATTTTGGCAGATTTCCTCACCTCCCATTTTAACAAAAATATTCCTACTTGTGTAGTTTGGACTATTTAACTAATTTCTGAAATAAAAAAGTTCGAAATCCCATTACGAGCCCCATGAAAAATCCCTAAACACAAAATGACATGTGCAACCAACATATATCCGCCATTTTGGCAGATTTCCCCACCTTCGATCTTAACAAAAAAATTCCAAATTGTGTAGTTTGGACTATTTAACTAACATCTGAAATAAAAAAATTCGCTATCCCATTACGAGCCCCATGAAAAATCCCTAAACACGAAATGACATATGCAACCAACATATATCCGCCATTTTGGCAGATTTCCCCACCTTCGATCTTAACAAAAAAATTCATACTAGTGTAGTTTGGACTATTTAACTAATCTTTGAAATAAAAAAATGCGCAATCCCATTACGAGCCCCATGAAAAATCCCTAAACACGAAGTGACATGTGCAACTAACATATATCCGCCATTTTAACAGATTTCCTAACCTTCGATCTTAACAAAAAAATTCCTACTTGTGTAGTTTGGACTATTTAACTAATATCTGAAATAAAAATATTCGTAATCTCATTACGAGCCCCATGAAAAATCCCTAAACACGAAATGAATGTGCAACCAACATATATCTGCCATTTTGGCAGATTTCCTCACCTTTGATCTTAACAAAAAAATTCCTACTTATGTAGTTTGGACTATTTAACTAATATTTGAAATGAAAAAGTTGGTAATGACGAGCCCCATGAAAAATCCCTAAACACGAAATGACATATGCAACGAACATATATCCCCCATTTTGGCAGATTTCCCCACCGTCGAACTTAACAGAAAAATTCCTACTTTTGTAGTTTGGACCATTTAACTAATATATGAAATAAAAGAGTTCGTAATCCCATTACGAGCCCCATGAAAAATCCCTAAACACGAAATGACATATGCATCCAACATATATCCGCCATTTTGGCAGATTTCCTCACCTTTGATCTTAACAAAAAAAATTCCTACTTATGTAGTTTGGACTATTTAACTAATATATGAAATAAAAAAGTTCGTAATCCCATTATGAGCCCCATGAAGAGTCCCTAAACACGAAATGACATATGCAACCAACATATATCCGCCATTTTGGCAGATTTCCTCACCACCCATCTTAACAAAAATATTCCTACTTATGTAGTTTGGACTATTTAACTAATATTTGAAATGAAAAAGTTGGTAATGACGAGCCCCATGAAAAATCCCTAAACACGAAATGAATGTGCAACCAACATATATCCGCCATTTTGGCAGATTTCCTCACCTTTGATCTTAACAAAAAAATTCCTACTTATGTAGTTTGGACTATTTAACTAATATCTGAAATAAAAATATTCGTAATCTCATTACGAGCCCCATGAAAAAACCCTAAACACGAAGTGACATGTGCAACTAACATATATCCCCCATTTTGGCAGATTTCCCCACCGTCGAACTTAACCAAAAAATTCCTACTTTTGTAGTTTGGACCATTTAACTAATATATGAAATAAAAGAGTTCGTAATCCCATTACGAGCCCCATGAAAAATCCCTAAACACGAAATGACATATGCATCCAACATATATCCGCCATTTTGGCAGATTTCCTCACCTTTGATCTTAACAAAGAAATTCCTACTTATGTAGTTTGGACTATTTAACTAATATATGAAATAAAAAATTTCGTAATCCCGTTACGAGCCCCATGAAAAATCCCTAAACACGAAATGACATGTGCAACCAACATATATCCGCCATTTTGGCAGATTTCCCCACCTTCGCTCTCAACTAAAAAATCCCGACTTGTGTAGTTTGGACTGTTTAACTAATATCTGAAATAAAAATATTCGTTTTCTCATTACGAGCCCCATGAAAAATCCCTAAACACGAAATGACATGTGCAACCAACATATATCCGCCATTTTGGCAGATTTCCTCACCTTCGATCTTAACAAAAAAATTCATACCTGTGTAGTTTGGACTATTTAACTAATATCTGAAATGAAAAAGTTGGTAATCCCATTACGAGCCCCATGAAAAATCCCTAAACACGAAATGACATATGCAACCAACATATATCCGCCATTTTGGCAGATTTCCTCACCTTTGATCTTAACAAAGAAATTCCTACTTATGTAGTTTGGACTATTTAACTAATATATGAAATAAAAAATTTCGTAATCGCATTATTAGCCCCATGAAAAATCCCTAAACACGAAATGATATGTGCAACCAACATATATCCGCCATTTTGGCAGATTTCCCCACCTTCGATCTTAAAAAAAACATTCCTACTTATGTAGTTTGGAATATTTAACTAAGATTTGAAGTAAAAATATTCGTAATCCCGTTACGAGCCCCATGAAAAATCCCTAAACACGAAATGACATATGCAACGAACATATATCCGCCATTTTGGCAGATTTCCCCACCTTCGATCTTAACAAAGAAATTCCTACTTATGTAGTTTGGACTATTTAACTAATATATGAAATAAAAAATTTCGTAATCCCATTACGAGCCCCATGAAAAATCCCTAAACACGAAATGACATGTGCAACCAACATATATCCGCCATTTTGGCAGATTTCCCCACCTTCGATCTTAAAAAAAAAATTCTGACTTGTGTAGTATGGACTATTTAACTAATATCTGAAATTAAAAAGTTCGTAATCCCATTACGAGCCCCATGAAAAATCTCTAAACACGAAATGACATATGCAACGAACATATATCCGCCATTTTGGCAGATTTCCTCACCTCCCATTTTAACAAAAATATTCCTACTTGTGTAGTTTGGACTATTTAACTAATTTCTGAAATAAAAAAGTCCGAAATCCCATTACGAGCCCCATGAAAAATCCCTAAACACGAAATGACATATGCAACGAACATATATCCGCCATTTTGGCAGATTTCCTCACCTTTGATCTTAACAAAAAAATTCCTACTTATGTAGTTTGGACTATTTAACTAATATATGAAATAAAAATATTCGTAATCCCGTTACGAGCCCCATGAAAAATCCCTAAACACGAAATGACATGTGCAACGAACATATATCCGCCATTTTGGCAGATTTCCCCATCTCCGATCTTAACAAAAAAATTCCAACTTGTGTAGTTTGGACTATTTAACTAATATCTGAAATAAAAAAGTTCGAAATCCCATTACGAGCCCGATGAAAAATCCCTAAACACGAAATGACATATGCAACGAACATATATCCACCATTTTGGCAGATTTTCCCACCTTCGGTCTTAACAAAAAAATTCCAACTTGTGTAGTTTGGACTATTTAACAAATATCTAAAATAATAATAAATATTCGTAATCTCATTAGGAGCCCCATGAAAAATCCCTAAACACGAAATGTCTTATACAACGAAAATATATCCGCCATTTTGACAGATTTCCTCACTTTTGATCTTAACAAAAAAATTCCTACTTATGTAGTTTGGACTATTTAACTAATTTCTGAAATAAAAAAGTTCGTAATCCCATTACGAGCCCAATGAAGAATCCCTAAACACGAAATGACATATGCCACCAACATATATCCGCCATTTTGGCAGATTTCCTCACCTCCCATTTTAACAAAAATATTCCTACTTGTGTAGTTTGGACTATTTAACTAATTTCTGAAATAAAAAAGTCCGAAATCCCATTACGAGCCCCATGAAAAATCCCTAAACACGAAATGACATATGCAACGAACATATATCCGCCATTTTGGCAGATTTCCTCACCTTTGATCTTAACAAAAAAATTCCTACTTATGTAGTTTGGACTATTTAACTAATATATGAAATAAAAATATTCGTAATCCCGTTACGAGCCCCATGAAAAATCCCTAAACACGAAATGACATGTGCAACGAACATATATCCGCCATTTTGGCAGATTTCCCCATCTCCGATCTTAACAAAAAAATTCCAACTTGTGTAGTTTGGACTATTTAACTAATATCTGAAATAAAAAAGTTCGTAATCCCATTACGAGCCCCATAAAGAATCCCTAAACACGAAATGACATATGCAACCAACATATATCCGCCATTTTGGCCGATTTCCTCACCTCCCATCTTAACAAAAATATTCCTACTTATGTAGTTTGGACTATTTAACTAATATCTGAAATAAAAAAGTTCGTAATCCCATTACGAGCCCCATGAAAAATCCCTAAACACGAAATGACATGTGCAACCAACATATATCCGCCATTTTGGCAGATTTCCTCACCTCCCATTTTAACAACAATATTCCTACTTGTGTAGCTTGGACAATTTAACTAATTTCTGAATTAAAAAAGTTCGAAATCCCATTACGAGCCCCATGAAAAATCCCTAAACACGAAATGACATGTGCAACCAACATATATCCGCCATTTTGGCAGATTTCCCCACCTTCGATCTTAACAAAAAAATTCCAAATTGTGTAGTTTGGACTATTTAACTAATATATGAAATAAAAAAATTCGCAATCCCATTACGAGCCCCATGAAAAATCCCTAAACACGAAATGACATATGCAACCAACATATATCCGCCATTTTGGCAGATTTCCCCACCTTCGATCTTAACCAAAAAATTCCAAATTGTGTAGTTTGGACTATTTAACTAATATCTGAAATAAAAAGGTTCGTAATACCATTACGAGCCCCATGAAAAATCCTTAAACACGAAATGACATATGCAACGAACATATATCCGCCATTTTGGCAGATTTCCTCACCTCCCATTTTAACAAAAATATTCCTACTTGTGTAGTTTGGACTATTTAACTAATATCTGAAATAAAAATATTCGTAATCTCATTACGAGCCCCATGAAAAATCCCTAAACACGAAATGAATGTGCAACCAACATATATCTGCCATTTTGGCAGATTTCCTCACCTTTGATCTTAACAAAAAAATTCCTACTTATGTAGTTTGGACTATTTAACTAATATTTGAAATGAAAAAGTTGGTAATGACGAGCCCCATGAAAAATCCCTAAACACGAAATGACATATGCAACGAACATATATCCCCCATTTTGGCAGATTTCCCCACCGTCGAACTTAACAAAAAAATTCCTACTTTTGTAGTTTGGACCATTTAACTAATATCTGAAATAAAAAAGTTCGTAATCCCATTACGAGCCCTATGAAAAATCCCTAAACACGAAATGACATATGCAACGAACATATATCCGCCATTTTGGCAGATTTCCTCACCTTTGATCTTAACAAAGAAATTCCTACTTATGTAGTTTGGACTATTTAACTAATATATGAAATAAAAAATTTCGTAATCCCTTTACGAGCCCCATGAAAAATCCCTAAACACGAAATGACATGTGCAACCAACATATATCCGCCATTTTGGCAGATTTCCCCACCTTCGCTCTCAACTAAAAAATCCCGACTTGTGTAGTTTGGACTATTTAACTAATATCTGAAATAAAAAAGTTCGTAATCCCATTACGAGCCCTATGAAAAATCCCTAAACACGAAATGACATATGCAACGAACATATATCCGCCATTTTGGCAGATTTCCTCACCTCCCATTTTAACAAAAATATTTCTACTTGTGTAGTTTGGACTATTTAACTAATTTCTGAAATAAAAAAGTCCGAAATCCCATTACGAGCCCCATGAAAAATCCCTAAAAACGAAATAACATATGCAACGAACATATATCCGCCATTTTGGCAGATTTCCTCACCTTTGATCTTAACCAAAAAATTCCTACTGATGTAGTTTGGACTGTTTAACTAATATATGAAATAAAAATATTCGTAATCCCGTTACGAGCCCCATGAAAAATCCCTAAACACGAAATGACATGTGCAACGAACATATATCCGCCATTTTGGCAGATTTCCTCACCTTTGATCTTAACAAAGAAATTCCTACTTATGTAGTTTGGACTATTTAACTAATATCTGAAATAAAAAAGTTCGAAATCCCATTACGAGCCCGATGAAAAATCCCTAAACACGAAATGACATATGCAACGAACATATATCCACCATTTTGGCAGATTTTCCCACCTTCGGTCTTAACAAAAAAATTCCAACTTGTGTAGTTTGGACTATTTAACTAATATCTGAAATAAAAAAGTTCTTAATCCCATTATGAGCCCCATGAAAAATCCCTAAACACGAAATGACATATGCAACGAACATATATCCGCCATTTTGGCAGATTTCCTCACCTCCCATTTTAACAAAAATATTCCTACTTGTGTAGCTTGGACTATTTAGCTAATTTCTGAATTAAAAAAGTTCGTAATCCCATTACGAGCCCTATGAAAAATCCCTAAACACGAAATGACATATGCAACGAACATATATCCGCCATTTTGGCAGATTTCCTCACCTCCCATTTTAACAAAAATATTTCTACTTGTGTAGTTTGGACTATTTAACTAATTTCTGAAATAAAAAAGTCCGAAATCCCATTACGAGCCCCATGAAAAATCCCTAAAAACGAAATAACATATGCAACGAACATATATCCGCCATTTTGGCAGATTTCCTCACCTTTGATCTTAACCAAAAAATTCCTACTGATGTAGTTTGGACTGTTTAACTAATATATGAAATAAAAATATTCGTAATCCCGTTACGAGCCCCATGAAAAATCCCTAAACACGAAATGACATGTGCAACGAACATATATCCGCCATTTTGGCAGATTTCCCCATCTCCGATCTTAACAAAAAAATTCCAACTTGTGTAGTTTGGACTATTTAACTAATATCTGAAATAAAAAAGTTCGAAATCCCATTACGAGCCCGATGAAAAATCCCTAAACACGAAATGACATATGCAACGAACATATATCCACCATTTTGGCAGATTTTCCCACCTTCGGTCTTAACAAAAAAATTCCAACTTGTGTAGTTTGGACTATTTAACAAATATCTAAAATAATAATAAATATTCGTAATCTCATTAGGAGCCCCATGAAAAATCCCTAAACACGAAATGTCTTATACAACGAAAATATATCCGCCATTTTGACAGATTTCCTCACTTTTGATCTTAACAAAAAAATTCCTACTTATGTAGTTTGGACTATTTAACTAATATATGAAATAAAAAAGTTCGTAATCCCATTACGAGCCCCATGAAGAATCCCTAAACACGAAATGACATATGCAACCAACATATATCCGCCATTTTGGCAGATTTCCTCACCTCCCATCTTAACAAAAATATTCCTACTTATGTAGTTTGGACTATTTAAATAATATCTGAAATAAAAAAGTTCGTAATCCCATTACGAGCTCCATGAAAAATCCCTAAACACGAAATGACATGTGCAACCAACATATATCCGCCATTTTGGCAGATTTCCTCACCTCCCATTTTAACAACAATATTCCTACTTGTGTAGCTTGGACAATTTAACTAATTTCTGAATTAAAAAAGTTCGAAATCCCATTACGAGCCCCATGAAAAATCCCTAAACACGAAATGACATGTGCAACCAACATATATCCGCCATTTTGGCAGATTTCCCCACCTTCGATCTTAACAAAATAATTCCAAATTGTGTAGTTTGGACTATTTAACTAATATCTGAAATAAAAAAATTCGCAATCCCATTACGAGCCCCATGAAAAATCCCTAAACACGAAATGACATATGCAACCAACATATATCCGCCATTTTGGCAGATTTCCCCACCTTCGATCTTAACCAAAAAATTCCAAATTGTGTAGTTTGGACTATTTAACTAATATCTGAAATAAAAAAGTTCGTAATACCATTACGAGCCCCATGAAAAATCCTTAAACACGAAATGACATATGCAACGAACATATATCCGCCATTTTGGCAGATTTCCTCACCTCCCATTTTAACAAAAATATTCCTACTTGTGTAGTTTGGACTATTTAACTAATATCTGAAATAAAAATATTCGTAATCTCATTACGAGCCCCATGAAAAATCCCTAAACACGAAATGAATGTGCAACCAACATATATCTGCCATTTTGGCAGATTTCCTCACCTTTGATCTTAACAAAAAAATTCCTACTTATGTAGTTTGGACTATTTAACTAATATTTGAAATGAAAAAGTTGGTAATGACGAGCCCCATGAAAAATCCCTAAACACGAAATGACATATGCAACGAACATATATCCCCCATTTTGGCAGATTTCCCCACCGTCGAACTTAACAAAAAAATTCCTACTTTTGTAGTTTGGACCATTTAACTAATATCTGAAATAAAAAAGTTCGTAATCCCATTACGAGCCCTATGAAAAATCCCTAAACACGAAATGACATATGCAACGAACATATATCCGCCATTTTGGCAGATTTCCTCACCTTTGATCTTAACAAAGAAATTCCTACTTATGTAGTTTGGACTATTTAACTAATATATGAAATAAAAAATTTCGTAATCCCGTTACGAGCCCCATGAAAAATCCCTAAACACGAAATGACATGTGCAACCAACATATATCCGCCATTTTGGCAGATTTCCCCACCTTCGCTCTCAACTAAAAAATCCCGACTTGTGTAGTTTGGACTATTTAACTAATATCTGAAATAAAAAAGTTCGTAATCCCATTACGAGCCCTATGAAAAATCCCTAAACACGAAATGACATATGCAACGAACATATATCCGCCATTTTGGCAGATTTCCTCACCTCCCATTTTAACAAAAATATTTCTACTTGTGTAGTTTGGACTATTTAACTAATTTCTGAAATAAAAAAGTCCGAAATCCCATTACGAGCCCCATGAAAAATCCCTAAAAACGAAATAACATATGCAACGAACATATATCCGCCATTTTGGCAGATTTCCCCACCTTCGATCTTAACTAAAACATTCCTACTTATGTAGTTTGGACTATTTAACTAATATATGAAATAAAAATATTCGTAATCCCGTTACGAGCCCCATGAAAAATCCCTAAACACGAAATGACATGTGCAACCAACATATATCCGCCATTTTGGCAGATTTCCCCACCTTCGATCTTAACAAAAAAATTCCAAATTGTGTAGTTTGGACTATTTAACTAATATCTCAAATAAAAAAGTTCGTAATCCCATTACGAGCCCCATGAAAAATCCCTAAACACGAAATGACATATGCAACGAACATATATCCGCCATTTTGGCAGATTTCCTCACCTCCCATTTTAACAAAAATATTCCTACTTGTGTAGTTTGGACTATTTAACTAATTTCTGAAATAAAAAAGTTCTAAATCCCATTACGAGCCCCATGAAAAATCCCTAAACACGATAGGACATATGCAACGAACATACATCCGCCATTTTGGCAGATTTCCTCACCTTTGATCTTAACCAAAAAATTCCTACTGATGTAGTTTGGACTGTTTAACTAATATATGAAATAAAAATATTCGTAATCCCGTTACGAGCCCCATGAAAAATCCCTAAACACGAAATGACATGTGCAACGAACATATATCCGCCATTTTGGCAGATTTCCTCACCTTTGATCTTAACCAAAAAATTCCTACTGATGTAGTTTGGACTGTTTAACTAATATATGAAATAAAAATATTCGTAATCCCGTTACGAGCCCCATGAAAAATCCCTAAACACGAAATGACATGTGCAACGAACATATATCCGCCATTTTGGCAGATTTCCCCATCTCCGATCTTAACAAAAAAATTCCAACTTGTGTAGTTTGGACTATTTAACTAATATCTGAAATAAAAAAGTTCGAAATCCCATTACGAGCCCGATGAAAAATCCCTAAACACGAAATGACATATGCAACGAACATATATCCACGATTTTGGCAGATTTTCCCACCTTCGGTCTTAACAAAAAAATTCCAACTTGTGTAGTTTGGACTATTTAACAAATATCTAAAATAATAATAAATATTCGTAATCTCATTAGGAGCCCCATGAAAAATCCCTAAACACGAAATGTCTTATACAACGAAAATATATCCGCCATTTTGACAGATTTCCTCACTTTTGATCTTAACAAAAAAATTCCTACTTATGTAGTTTGGACTATTTAACTAATATATGAAATAAAAAAGTTCGTAATCCCATTGAGAGCCCCATGAAGAATCCCTAAACACGAAATGACATATGCAACCAACATATATCCGCCATTTTGGCAGATTTCCTCACCTCCCATCTTAACAAAAATATTCCTACTTATGTAGTTTGGACTATTTAACTAATATCTGAAATAAAAAAGTTCGTAATCCCATTACGAGCCCCATGAAAAATCCCTAAACACGAAATGACATGTGCAACCAACATATATCCGCCATTTTGGCAGATTTCCTCACCTCCCATTTTAACAACAATATTCCTACTTGTGTAGCTTGGACAATTTAACTAATTTCTGAATTAAAAAAGTTCGAAATCCCATTACGAGCCCCATGAAAAATCCCTAAACACGAAATGACATGTGCAACCAACATATATCCGCCATTTTGGCAGATTTCCCCACCTTCGATCTTAACAAAAAAATTCCAAATTGTGTAGTTTGGACTATTTAACTAATATCTGAAATAAAAAAATTCGCAATCCCATTACGAGCCCCATGAAAAATCCCTAAACACGAAATGACATATGCAACCAACATATATCCGCCATTTTGGCAGATTTCCCCACCTTCGATCTTAACCAAAAAATTCCAAATTGTGTAGTTTGGACTATTTAACTAATATCTGAAATAAAAAAGTTCGTAATACCATTACGAGCCCCATGAAAAATCCTTAAACACGAAATGACATATGCAACGAACATATATCCGCCATTTTGGCAGATTTCCTCACCTCCCATTTTAACAAAAATATTCCTACTTGTGTAGTTTGGACTATTTAACTAATATCTGAAATAAAAATATTCGTAATCTCATTACGAGCCCCATGAAAAATCCCTAAACACGAAATGAATGTGCAACCAACATATATCTGCCATTTTGGCAGATTTCCTCACCTTTGATCTTAACAAAAAAATTCCTACTTATGTAGTTTGGACTATTTAACTAATATTTGAAATGAAAAAGTTGGTAATGACGAGCCCCATGAAAAATCCCTAAACACGAAATGACATATGCAACGAACATATATCCCCCATTTTGGCAGATTTCCTCACCTCCCATTTTAACAAAAATATTTCTACTTGTGTAGTTTGGACTATTTAACTAATTTCTGAAATAAAAAAGTCCGAAATCCCATTACGAGCCCCATGAAAAATCCCTAAAAACGAAATAACATATGCAACGAACATATATCCGCCATTTTGGCAGATTTCCTCACCTTTGATCTTAACAAAAAAATTCCTACTGATGTAGTTTGGACTGTTTAACTAATATATGAAATAAAAATATTCGTAGTCCCGTTACGAGCCCCATGAAAAATCCCTAAACACGAAATGACATGTGCAACGAACATATATCCGCCATTTTGGCAGATTTCCCCATCTCCGATCTTAACAAAAAAATTCCAACTTGTGTAGTTTGGACTATTTAACTAATATCTGAAATAAAAAAGTTCGAAATCCCATTACGAGCCCGATGAAAAATCCCTAAACACGAAATGACATATGCAACGAACATATATCCACCATTTTGGCAGATTTTCCCACCTTCGGTCTTAACAAAAAAATTCCAACTTGTGTAGTTTGGACTATTTAACAAATATCTAAAATAATAATAAATATTCGTAATCTCATTAGGAGCCCCATGAAAAATCCCTAAACACGAAATGTCTTATACAACGAAAATATATCCGCCATTTTGACAGATTTCCTCACTTTTGATCTTAACAAAAAAATTCCTACTTATGTAGTTTGGACTATTTAACTAATATATGAAATAAAAAAGTTCGTAATCCCATTACGAGCCCCATGAAGAATCCCTAAACACGAAATGACATATGCAACCAACATATATCCGCCATTTTGGCAGATTTCCCCACCTTCGATCTTAACAAAAAAATTCCAAATTGTGTAGTTTGGACTATTTAACTAATATCTGAAATAAAAAAATTCGCAATCCCATTACGAGCCCCATGAAAAATCCCTAAACACGAAATGACATATGCAACCAACATATATCCGCCATTTTGGCAGATTTCCCCACCTTCGATCTTAACCAAAAAATTCCAAATTGTGTAGTTTGGACTATTTAACTAATATCTGAAATAAAAAAGTTCGTAATACCATTACGAGCCCCATGAAAAATCCTTAAACACGAAATGACATATGCAACGAACATATATCCGCCATTTTGGCAGATTTCCTCACCTCCCATTTTAACAAAAATATTCCTACTTGTGTAGTTTGGACTATTTAAGTAATATCTGAAATAAAAATATTCGTAATCTCATTACGAGCCCCATGAAAAATCCCTAAACACGAAATGAATGTGCAACCAACATATATCTGCCATTTTGGCAGATTTCCTCACCTTTGATCTTAACAAAAAAATTCCTACTTATGTAGTTTGGACTATTTAACTAATATTTGAAATGAAAAAGTTGGTAATGACGAGCCCCATGAAAAATCCCTAAACACGAAATGACATATGCAACGAACATATATCCCCCATTTTGGCAGATTTCCCCACCGTCGAACTTAACAAAAAAATTCCTACTTTTGTAGTTTGGACCATTTAACTAATATCTGAAATAAAAAAGTTCGTAATCCCATTACGTGCCCTATGAAAAATCCCTAAACACGAAATGACATATGCAACGAACATATATCCGCCATTTTGGCAGATTTCCTCACCTTTGATCTTAACAAAGAAATTCCTACTTATGTAGTTTGGACTATTTAACTAATATATGAAATAAAAAATTTCGTAATCCCGTTACGAGCCCCATGAAAAATCCCTAAACACGAAATGACATGTGCAACCAACATATATCCGCCATTTTGGCAGATTTCCCCACCTTCGCTCTCAACTAAAAAATCCCGACTTGTGTAGTTTGGACTATTTAACTAATATCTGAAATAAAAAAGTTCGTAATCCCATTACGAGCCCTATGAAAAATCCCTAAACACGAAATGACATATGCAACGAACATATATCCGCCATTTTGGCAGATTTCCTCACCTCCCATTTTAACAAAAATATTTCTACTTGTGTAGTTTGGACTATTTAACTAATTTCTGAAATAAAAAAGTCCGAAATCCCATTACGAGCCCCATGAAAAATCCCTAAAAACGAAATAACATATGCAACGAACATATATCCGCCATTTTGGCAGATTTCCCCACCTTCGATCTTAACTAAAACATTCCTACTTATGTAGTTTGGACTATTTAACTAATATATGAAATAAAAATATTCGTAATCCCGTTACGAGCCCCATGAAAAATCCCTAAACACGAAATGACATGTGCAACCAACATATATCCGCCATTTTGGCAGATTTCCCCACCTTCGATCTTAACAAAAAAATTCCAAATTGTGTAGTTTGGACTATTTAACTAATATCTCAAATAAAAAAGTTCGTAATCCCATTACGAGCCCCATGAAAAATCCCTAAACACGAAATGACATATGCAACGAACATATATCCCCCATTTTGGCAGATTTCCCCACCGTCGAACTTAACAAAAAAATTCCTACTTTTGTAGTTTGGACTATTTAACTAATCTTGTAAATAAAAAAGTTCGTAATCCCATTACCAGCCCCATGAAAAATCCCTAAACACGAAATGACATATGCAACCAACATATATCCGCCATTTTGGCAGATTTCCTCACGTCCCATCTTAACAAAAATATTCCTACTTGTGTAGCTTGGACTATTTAACTAATTTCTGAATTAAAAAAGTTCGAAATCCCATTACGAGCCCCATGAAAAATCCCTAAACACGAAATTACATGTGCAACCAACATATATCCGCCATTTTGGCAGATTTCCTCACCTTTGATTTTAACAAAAAAATTCCTATTTATGTAGTTTGGACTATTTAATTAATATATGAAATAAAATTTCGTAATCCCATTACGAGCCCCATGAAAAATCCCTAAACACGAAATGACATGTGCAACCAACATATATCCGCCATTTTGGCAGATTTCCTCACCTCCCATTTTAACAACAATATTCCTACTTGTGTAGCTTGGACTATTTAACTAATTTCTGAATTAAAAAAGTTCGAAATCCCATTACGAGCCCCATGAAAAATCCCTAAACACGAAATGACATGTGCAACCAACATATATCCGCCATTTTGGCATATTTCCTCACCTTTGATTTTAACAAAAAAATTCCTATTTATGTAGTTTGGACTATTTAACTAATATATGAAATAAAATTTCGTAATCCCATTACGAGCCCCATGAAAAATCCCTAAACACAAAATGACATGTGCAACCAACATATATCCGCCATTTTTGGAGATTTCCCCACCTTCGATCTTAACAAAAAAATTCCAACTTGTGTAGTTTGGACTATTTAACTAATATATGCAATAAAAATATTCGTAATCCCGTTAGGAGCCCCATGAAAAATCCCTAAACACGAAATGACATGTGCAACCAACATATATCCGCCATTTTGGCAGATTTCCTCACCTCCCATTTTAACAAAAATATTCCTACTTGTGTAGTTTGGACTATTTAACCAATTTCTGAAATAAAAAAGTTCAAAATCCCATTACGAGCCCCATGAAAAATCCCTAAACACGAAATGACATGTGCAACCAACATATATCCGCCATTTTGGCAGATTTCCCCACCTCCCATTTTAACAACAATATTCCTACTTGTGTAGCTTGGACTATTTAACTAATTTCTGAATTAAAAAAGTTCGAAATCCCATTACGAGCCCCATGAAAAATCCCTAAACACGAAATGACATGTGCAACCAACATATATCCGCCATTTTGGCATATTTCCTCACCTTTGATTTTAACAAAAAAATTCCTATTTATGTAGTTTGGACTATTTAACTAATATATGAAATAAAATTTCGTAATCCCATTACGAGCCCCATGAAAAATCCCTAAACACAAAATGACATGTGCAACCAACATATATCCGCCATTTTTGGAGATTTCCCCACCTTCGATCTTAACAAAAAAATTCCAACTTGTGTAGTTTGGACTATTTAACTAATATATGCAATAAAAATATTCGTAATCCCGTTAGGAGCCCCATGAAAAATCCCTAAACACGAAATGACATGTGCAACCAACATATATCCGCCATTTTGGCAGATTTCCTCACCTCCCATTTTAACAAAAATATTCCTACTTGTGTAGTTTGGACTATTTAACCAATTTCTGAAATAAAAAAGTTCAAAATCCCATTACGAGCCCCATGAAAAATCCCTAAACACGAAATGACATGTGCAACCAACATATATCCGCCATTTTGGCAGATTTCCCCACCTTCGATCTTAACAAAAAAATTCCAAATTGTGTAGTTTGGACTATTTAACTAATATCTCAAATAAAAAATTTCGTAATCCCATTACGAGCCCCATGAAAAATCCCTAAACACGAAATGACATATGCAACGAACATATATCCCCCATTTTGGCAGATTTCCCCACCGTCGAACTTAACAAAAAAATTCCTACTTTTGTAGTTTGGACTATTTAACTAATCTTGTAAATAAAAAAGTTCGTAATCCCATTTCGAGCCCCATGAAAAATCCCTAAACACGAAATGACATATGCAACCAACATATATCCGCCATTTTGGCAGATTTCCTCACCTCCCATCTTAACAAAAATATTCCTACTTGTGTAGCTTGGACTATTTAACTAATTTCTGAATTAAAAAAGTTCGAAATCCCATTACGAGCCCCATGAAAAATCCCTAAACACGAAATTACATGTGCAACCAACATATATCCGCCATTTTGGCAGATTTCCTCACCTTTGATTTTAACAAAAAAATTCCAACTTGTGTAGTTTGGACTATTTAACTAATATCTGAAATAAAAAAGTTCGAAATCCCATTACGAGCCCGATGAAAAATCCCTAAACACGAAATGACATATGCAACGAACATATATCCACCATTTTGGCAGATTTTCCCACCTTCGGTCTTAACAAAAAAATTCCAACTTGTGTAGTTTGGACTATTTAACAAATATCTAAAATAATAATAAATATTCGTAATCTCATTAGGAGCCCCATGAAAAATCCCTAAACACGAAATGTCTTATACAACGAAAATATATCCGCCATTTTGACAGATTTCCTCACTTTTGATCTTAACAAAAAAATTCCTACTTATGTAGTTTGGACTATTTAACTAATATATGAAATAAAAAAGTTCGTAATCCCATTACGAGCCCCATGAAGAATCCCTAAACACGAAATGACATATGCAACCAACATATATCCGCCATTTTGGCAGATTTCCTCACCTCCCATCTTAACAAAAATATTCCTACTTATGTAGTTTGGACTATTTAACTAATATCTGAAATAAAAAAGTTCGTAATCCCATTACGAGCCCCATGAAAAATCCCTAAACACGAAATGACATGTGCAACCAACATATATCCGCCATTTTGGCAGATTTCCTCACCTCCCATTTTAACAACAATATTCCTACTTGTGTAGCTTGGACAATTTAACTAATTTCTGAATTAAAAAAGTTCGAAATCCCATTACGAGCCCCATGAAAAATCCCTAAACACGAAATGACATGTGCAACCAACATATATCCGCCATTTTGGCAGATTTCCCCACCTTCGCTGTCAACTAGAAAATCCCGACTTGTGTAGTTTGGACTATTTAACTAATATCTGAAATAAAAAAGTTCGTAATCCCATTACGAGCCCTATGAAAAATCCCTAAACACGAAATGACATATGCAACGAACATATATCCGCCATTTTGGCAGATTTCCTCACCTCCCATTTTAACAAAAATATTTCTACTTGTGTAGTTTGGACTATTTAACTAATTTCTGAAATAAAAAAGTCCGAAATCCCATTACGAGCCCCATGAAAAATCCCTAAAAACGAAATAACATATGCAACGAACATATATCCGCCATTTTGGCAGATTTCCCCACCTTCGATCTTAACTAAAACATTCCTACTTATGTAGTTTGGACTATTTAACTAATATATGAAATAAAAATATTCGTAATCCCGTTACGAGCCCCATGAAAAATCCCTAAACACGAAATGACATGTGCAACCAACATATATCCGCCATTTTGGCAGATTTCCCCACCTTCGATCTTAACAAAAAAATTCCAAATTGTGTAGTTTGGACTATTTAACTAATATCTCAAATAAAAAAGTTCGTAATCCCATTACGAGCCCCATGAAAAATCCCTAAACACGAAATGACATATGCAACGAACATATATCCCCCATTTTGGCAGATTTCCCCACCTTCGCTCTTAACTAAAAAATCCCGACTTGTGTAGTTTGGACTATTTAACTAATATCTGAAATAAAAAAGTTCGTAATCCCATTACGAGCCCTATGAAAAATCCCTAAACACGAAATGACATATGCAACGAACATATATCCGCCATTTTGGCAGATTTCCTCACCTCCCATTTTAACAAAAAAATTCCTACTTTTGTAGTTTGGACTATTTAACTAATCTTGTAAATAAAAAAGTTCGTAATCCCCTTACCAGCCCCATGAAAAATCCCTAAACACGAAATGACATATGCAACCAACATATATCCGCCATTTTGGCAGATTTCCTCACCTCCCATCTTAACAAAAATATTCCTACTTGTGTAGCTTGGACTATTTAACTAATTTCTGAATTAAAAAAGTTCGAAATCCCATTACGAGCCCCATGAAAAATCCCTAAACACGAAATTACATGTGCAACCAACATATATCCGCCATTTTGGCAGATTTCCTCACCTTTGATTTTAACAAAAAAATTCCTATTTATGTAGTTTGGACTATTTAATTAATATATGAAATAAAATTTCGTAATCCCATTACGAGCCCCATGAAAAATCCCTAAACACGAAATGACATGTGCAACCAACATATATCCGCCATTTTGGCAGATTTCCTCACCTCCCATTTTAACAACAATATTCCTACTTGTGTAGCTTGGACTATTTAACTAATTTCTGAATTAAAAAAGTTCGAAATCCCATTACGAGCCCCATGAAAAATCCCTAAACACGAAATGACATGTGCAACCAACATATATCCGCCATTTTGGCATATTTCCTCACCTTTGATTTTAACAAAAAAATTCCTATTTATGTAGTTTGGACTATTTAACTAATATATGAAATAAAATTTCGTAATCCCATTACGAGCCCCATGAAAAATCCCTAAACACAAAATGACATGTGCAACCAACATATATCCGCTATTTTTGGAGATTTCCCCACCTTCGATCTTAACAAAAAAATTCCAACTTGTGTAGTTTGGACTATTTAACTAATATATGCAATAAAAATATTCGTAATCCCGTTAGGAGCCCCATGAAAAATCCCTAAACACGAAATGACATGTGCAACCAACATATATCCGCCATTTTGGCAGATTTCCCCACCTTCGATCTTAACAAAAAAATTCCAAATTGTGTAGTTTGGACTATTTAACTAATATCTCAAATAAAAAAGTTCGTAATCCCATTACGAGCTCCATGAAAAATCCCTAAACACGAAATGTCATGTGCAACCAACATATATCCGCCATTTTAACAGATTTCCTAACCTTTGATCTTAACAAAAAAATTCCAACTTGTGTAGTTTGGACTATTTAACAAATATCTAAAATAATAATAAATATTCGTAATCTCATTAGGAGCCCCATGAAAAATCGCTAAACACGAAATGTCTTATACAACGAAAATATATCCGCCATTTTGACAGATTTCCTCACCTTTGATCTTAACAAAAAAATTCCTACTTATGTAGTTTGGACTATTTAACTAATTTCTGAAATGAAAAAGTTCGTAATCCCATTACGAGCCCAATGAAGAATCCCTAAATACGAAATGACATATGCAACCAACATATATCCGCCATTTTGGCAGATTTCCTCACCTCCCATCTTAACAAAAATATTCCTACTTATGTAGTTTGGACTATTTAACTAATATCTGAAATAAAAAAGTTCGTAATCCCATTACGAGCCCCATGAAAAATCCCTAAACACGAAATGACATGTGCAACCAACATATATCCGCCATTTTGGCATATTTCCTCACCTCCCATTTTAACAAAAATATTCCTACTTATGTAGTTTAAACAAATTAACTAATATATGAAATAAAAAAGTTCGTTATCCCATTACGAGCCCCATGAAAAATCCCTAAACACGAAATGACATATGCAACCAACATATATACGCCATTTTGGCAGATTTCCTCACCTTTGATCTTAACAAAGAAATTCCTACTTATGTAGTTTGGACTACTTAACTAACATATGAAATAAAAAAGTTCGAAATCCCATTACGAGCCCCATGAAAAATCCCTAAACACGAAAGGACATATGCAACGAACATATATCCGCCATTTTGGCAGATTTCCTCACCTTTGATCTTAACCAAAAAATTCCTACTGATGTAGTTTGGACTATTTAACTAATATATGAAATAAAAATATTCGTAATCCCTTTACGAGCCCCATGAAAAATCCCTAAACACGAAATGACATGTGCAACGAACATATATCCGCCATTTTGGCAGATTTCCTCACCTCCCATTTTAACAAAAATATTCCAACTTTGTAGTTTGGACTATTTAACTAATTTCTGAAATAAAAAATTTCGAAATCCCATTACGAGCCCCATGAAAAATCCTTAAACACGAAATGACTTATGCAACGAACATATATCCCCCATTTTGGCAGATTTCCCCAGCTTCGTTCTTAACAAAAAAATTCCTACTAGTGTAGTTTGGACTATTTAACTAATATTTGAAATGAAAAAGTTCGTAATCCCATTACGAGCTCCATGAAAAATCCCTAAACACGAAATGACATGTGCAACCAACATATATCCGCCATTTTAACAGATTTCCTAACCTTTGATCTTAACAAAAAAATTCCTACTAGTGTAGTTTGGACTATTTAACTAATATTTGAAATGAAAAAGTTCGTAATCCCATTACGAGCTCCATGAAAAATCCCTAAACACGAAATGTCATGTGCAACCAACATATATCCGCCATTTTAACAGATTTCCTAACCTTTGATCTTAACAAAAAAATTCCTACTTGTGTAGTTTGGACTATTTAACTAATATCTGAAATGAAAAAGTTCGTAATCCCATTACGAGCCCCATGAAAAATCCCTAAACACGAAATGACATGTGCAACCAACATATATCCGCCATTTTGGCAGATTTCCTCACCTTCGATCTTAACAAGAAAATTCCAAATTGTGTAGTTTGGACTATTTAACTAATATCTGAAATAAAAATATTCGTAATCCCGTTACGAGCCCCATGAAAAATCCCTAAACACGAAATGACATGTGCAACCAACATATATCCGCCATTTTGGCAAATTTCCCCACCTTCGATCTTAACAAAGAAATTCCTACTTATGTAGTTTGGACTATTTAACTAATATATGAAATAAAAAATTTCGTAATCCCATTACGAGCCCCATGAAAAATCCCTAAACACGAAATGACATGTGCAACCAACATATATCCGCCATTTTGGCAGATTTTCCCACCGTCGAACTTAACAAAAAAATTCCTACTTTTGTAGTTTGGACTATTTAACTAATATATGAAATAAAAAAGTTCGTAATCCCATTACGAGCCCCATGAAAAATCCCTAAACACGAAAGGACATATGCAACGAACATATATCCGCCATTTTGGCAGATTTCCTCACCTTTGATCTTAACCAAAAAATTCCTACTGATGTAGTTTGGACTATTTAACTAATATATGAAATAAAAATATTCGTAATCCCTTTACGAGCCCCATGAAAAATCCCTAAACACGAAATGACATGTGCAACGAACATATATCCGCCATTTTGGCAGATTTCCCCACCTTCGATCTTGACAAAAAAATTCCTACTTGTGTAGTTTGGACTATTCAACTAATATCTGAAATAAAAATATTCGTAATCTCATTACGAGCCCCATGAAAAATCCCTAAACACGAAACGACATGTGCAACCAACATATATCCGCCATTTTGGCAGATTTCCTCACCTTCGATCTTAACAAAAAAATTCCTACTTGTGTAGTTAGGACTATTTAACTAATATCTGAAATAAAAATATTCGTAATCCCATTACGAGCCCCATGAAAAATCCCTAAACACGAAATGACATGTGCAACCAACATATATCCGCCATTTTGGCAGATTTCCCCACCTTCGATCTTAAAAAAAAATTCCAACTTGTGTAGTTTGGACTATTTAACAAATATCTAAAATAATAATAAATATTCGTAATCTCATTAGGAGCCCCATGAAAAACCCCCAAAACACGAAATGTCTTATACAACGAAAATATATCCGCCATTTTGACAGATTTCCTCACCTTTGATCTTAACAAAAAAATTCCTACTTATGTAGTTTGGACTATTTAACTAGTATATGAAATAAAAAAGTTCGTAATCCCATTACGAGCCCCATGAAGAATCCCTAAACATGAAATGACATATGCAACCAACATATATCCGCCATTTTGGCAGATTTCCTCACCTTTGATCTTAACAAAAAAATTCCTACTTATATAGTTTGGACTATTTAACTAATATCTGAAATGAAATTTCGTAATACCATTACGAGCCCCATGAAAAATCCTTAAACACGAAATGACATATGCAACGAACATATATCCGCCATTTTGGCAGATTTCCTCACCTCCCATTTTAACAAAAATATTCCTACTTGTGTAGTTTGGACTATTTAACTAATTTCTGAAATAAAAAAGTTCGAAATCCCATTACGAGCCCCATGAAAAATCCCTAAACACTAAAGGACATATGCAACGAACATATATCCGCCATTTTGGCAGATTTCCTCACCTTTGATCTTAACCAAAAAATTCCTACTGATGTAGTTTGGACTGTTTAACTAATAT
Source organism: Muscidifurax raptorellus (assembly GCA_020010945.3). Taxonomy (NCBI): domain Eukaryota; kingdom Metazoa; phylum Arthropoda; class Insecta; order Hymenoptera; family Pteromalidae; genus Muscidifurax; species Muscidifurax raptorellus. The sequence continues at coordinate 27,738,745 of CM052080.1, read as the reverse complement.
ATGAAATAAAAATATTCGTAATCCCGTTACGAGCCCCATGAAAAATCCCTAAACACGAAATGACATGTGCAACGAACATATATCCGCCATTTTGGCAGATTTCCCCATCTCCGATCTTAACAAAAAAATTCCAACTTGTGTAGTTTGGACTATTTAACTAATATCTGAAATAAAAAAGTTCGAAATCCCATTACGAGCCCGATGAAAAATCCCTAAACACGAAATGACATATGCAACGAACATATATCCACCATTTTGGCAGATTTTCCCACCTTCGGTCTTAACAAAAAAATTCCAACTTGTGTAGTTTGGACTATTTAACAAATATCTAAAATAATAATAAATATTCGTAATCTCATTAGGAGCCCCATGAAAAATCCCTAAACACGAAATGTCTTATACAACGAAAATATTATTGCCATTTTGACAGATTTCCTCACCTTTGATCTTAACAAAAAAATTCCTACTTATTTAGTTTGGACTATTTAACTAATATCTGAAATAAAAAAGTTCGTAATCCCATTACGAGCCCCATGAAAAATCCCTAAACACGAAATGACATGTGCAACCAACATATATCCGCCATTTTGGCATATTTCCTCACCTCCCATTTTAACAAAAATATTCCTACTTATGTAGTTTAAACAAATTAACTAACATATGAAATAAAAAAGTTCGAAATCCCATTACGAGCCCCATGAAAAATCCCTAAACACGAAAGGACATATGCAACGAACATATATCCGCCATTTTGGCAGATTTCCTCACCTTTGATCTTAACCGAAAAATTCCTACTGATGTAGTTTGGACTATTTAACTAATATATGAAATAAAAATATTCGTAATCCCTTTACGAGCCCCATGAAAAATCCCTAAACACGAAATGACATGTGCAACGAACATATATCCGCCATTTTGGCAGATTTCCTCACCTCCCATTTTAACAAAAATATTCCAACTTTGAAGTTTGGACTATTTAACTAATTTCTGAAATAAAAAATTTCGAAATCCCATTACGAGCCCCATGAAAAATCCTTAAACACGAAATGACTTATGCAACGAACATATATCCCCCATTTTGGCAGATTTCCCCAGCTTCGTTCTTAACAAAAAAATTCCTACTAGTGTAGTTTGGACTATTTAACTAATATTTGAAATGAAAAAGTTCGTAATCCCATTACGAGCTCCATGAAAAATCCCTAAACACGAAATGACATGTGCAACCAACATATATCCGCCATTTTAACAGATTTCCTAACCTTTGATCTTAACAAAAAAATTCCTACTAGTGTAGTTTGGACTATTTAACTAATATTTGAAATGAAAAAGTTCGTAATCCCATTACGAGCTCCATGAAAAATCCCTAAACACGAAATGTCATGTGCAACCAACATATATCCGCCATTTTAACAGATTTCCTAACCTTTGATCTTAACAAAAAAATTCCTACTTGTGTAGTTTGGACTATTTAACTAATATCTGAAATAAAAAAGTTCGTAATCCCATTACGAGCCCCATGAAAAATCCCTAAACACGAAATGACATGTGCAACCAACATATATCCGCCATTTTGGCAGATTTCCTCACCTTCGATCTTAACAAGAAAATTCCAAATTGTGTAGTTTGGACTATTTAACTAATATCTGAAATAAAAATATTCGTAATCCCGTTACGAGCCCCATGAAAAATCCCTAAACACGAAATGACATGTGCAACCAACATATATCCGCCATTTTGGCAAATTTCCCCACCTTCGATCTTAACAAAGAAATTCCTACTTATGTAGTTTGGACTATTTAACTAATATATGAAGTAAAAAATTTCGTAATCCCATTACGAGCCCCATGAAAAATCCCTAAACACGAAATGACATGTGCAACCAACATATATCCGCCATTTTGGCAGATTTTCCCACCGTCGAACTTAACAAAAAAATTCCTACTTTTGTAGTTTGGACTATTTAACTAATATATGAAATAAAAAAGTTCGTAATCCCATTACGAGCCCCATGAAAAATCCCTAAACACGAAAGGACATATGCAACGAACATATATCCGCCATTTTGGCAGATTTCCTCACCTTTGATCTTAACCAAAAAATTCCTACTGATGTAGTTTGGACTATTTAACTAATATATGAAATAAAAATATTCGTAATCCCTTTACGAGCCCCATGAAAAATCCCTAAACACGAAATGACATGTGCAACGAACATATATCCGCCATTTTGGCAAATTTCCCCACCTTCGATCTTAACAAAGAAATTCCTACTTTTGTAGTTTGGACTATTTAACTAATATCTGAAATAAAAATATTCGTAATCCCGTTACGAGCCCCATGAAAAATCCCTAAACACGAAATGACATGTGCAACCAACATATATCCGCCATTTTGGCAAATTTCCCCACCTTCGATCTTAACAAAGAAATTCCTACTTTTGTAGTTTGGACTATTTAACTAATATATGAAATAAAAATATTCGTAATCTCATTACGAGCCCCATGAAAAATCCCTAAACACGAAACGACATGTGCAACCAACATATATCCGCCATTTTGGCAGATTTCCTCACCTTCGATCTTAACAAAAAAATTCCTACTTGTGTAGTTAGGACTATTTAACTAATATATGAAATAAAAAATTTCGTAATCCCTTTACGAGCCCCATGAAAAATCCCTAAACACGAAATGACATGTGCAACCAACATATATCCGCCATTTTGGCAGATTTCCCCACCTTCGCTCTCAACTAAAAAATCCCGACTTGTGTAGTTTGGACTATTTAACTAATATCTGAAATAAAAAAGTTCGTAATCCCATTACGAGCCCTATGAAAAATCCCTAAACACGAAATGACATATGCAACGAACATATATCCGCCATTTTGGCAGATTTCCTCACCTCCCATTTTAACAAAAATATTTCTACTTGTGTAGTTTGGACTATTTAACTAATTTCTGAAATAAAAAAGTCCGAAATCCCATTACGAGCCCCATGAAAAATCCCTAAAAACGAAATAACATATGCAACGAACATATATCCGCCATTTTGGCAGATTTCCTCACCTTTGATCTTAACCAAAAAATTCCTACTGATGTAGTTTGGACTGTTTAACTAATATATGAAATAAAAATATTCGTAATCCCGTTACGAGCCCCATGAAAAATCCCTAAACACGAAATGACATGTGCAACGAACATATATCCGCCATTTTGGCAGATTTCCCCATCTCCGATCTTAACAAAAAAATTCCAACTTGTGTAGTTTGGACTATTTAACTAATATCTGAAATAAAAAAGTTCGAAATCCCATTACGAGCCCGATGAAAAATCCCTAAACACGAAATGACATATGCAACGAACATATATCCACCATTTTGGCAGATTTTCCCACCTTCGGTCTTAACAAAAAAATTCCAACTTGTGTAGTTTGGACTATTTAACTAATATCTGAAATAAAAAAGTTCTTAATCCCATTATGAGCCCCATGAAAAATCCCTAAACACGAAATGACATATGCAACGAACATATATCCGCCATTTTGGCAGATTTCCTCACCTCCCATTTTAACAAAAATATTCCTACTTGTGTAGCTTGGACTATTTAGCTAATTTCTGAATTAAAAAAGTTCGTAATCCCATTACGAGCCCTATGAAAAATCCCTAAACACGAAATGACATATGCAACGAACATATATCCGCCATTTTGGCAGATTTCCTCACCTCCCATTTTAACAAAAATATTTCTACTTGTGTAGTTTGGACTATTTAACTAATTTCTGAAATAAAAAAGTCCGAAATCCCATTACGAGCCCCATGAAAAATCCCTAAAAACGAAATAACATATGCAACGAACATATATCCGCCATTTTGGCAGATTTCCTCACCTTTGATCTTAACCAAAAAATTCCTACTGATGTAGTTTGGACTGTTTAACTAATATATGAAATAAAAATATTCGTAATCCCGTTACGAGCCCCATGAAAAATCCCTAAACACGAAATGACATGTGCAACGAACATATATCCGCCATTTTGGCAGATTTCCCCATCTCCGATCTTAACAAAAAAATTCCAACTTGTGTAGTTTGGACTATTTAACTAATATCTGAAATAAAAAAGTTCGAAATCCCATTACGAGCCCGATGAAAAATCCCTAAACACGAAATGACATATGCAACGAACATATATCCACCATTTTGGCAGATTTTCCCACCTTCGGTCTTAACAAAAAAATTCCAACTTGTGTAGTTTGGACTATTTAACAAATATCTAAAATAATAATAAATATTCGTAATCTCATTAGGAGCCCCATGAAAAATCCCTAAACACGAAATGTCTTATACAACGAAAATATATCCGCCATTTTGACAGATTTCCTCACTTTTGATCTTAACAAAAAAATTCCTACTTATGTAGTTTGGACTATTTAACTAATATATGAAATAAAAAAGTTCGTAATCCCATTACGAGCCCCATGAAGAATCCCTAAACACGAAATGACATATGCAACCAACATATATCCGCCATTTTGGCAGATTTCCTCACCTCCCATCTTAACAAAAATATTCCTACTTATGTAGTTTGGACTATTTAAATAATATCTGAAATAAAAAAGTTCGTAATCCCATTACGAGCTCCATGAAAAATCCCTAAACACGAAATGACATGTGCAACCAACATATATCCGCCATTTTGGCAGATTTCCTCACCTCCCATTTTAACAACAATATTCCTACTTGTGTAGCTTGGACAATTTAACTAATTTCTGAATTAAAAAAGTTCGAAATCCCATTACGAGCCCCATGAAAAATCCCTAAACACGAAATGACATGTGCAACCAACATATATCCGCCATTTTGGCAGATTTCCCCACCTTCGATCTTAACAAAAAAATTCCAAATTGTGTAGTTTGGACTATTTAACTAATATCTGAAATAAAAAAATTCGCAATCCCATTACGAGCCCCATGAAAAATCCCTAAACACGAAATGACATATGCAACCAACATATATCCGCCATTTTGGCAGATTTCCCCACCTTCGATCTTAACCAAAAAATTCCAAATTGTGTAGTTTGGACTATTTAACTAATATCTGAAATAAAAAAGTTCGTAATACCATTACGAGCCCCATGAAAAATCCTTAAACACGAAATGACATATGCAACGAACATATATCCGCCATTTTGGCAGATTTCCTCACCTCCCATTTTAACAAAAATATTCCTACTTGTGTAGTTTGGACTATTTAACTAATATCTGAAATAAAAATATTCGTAATCTCATTACGAGCCCCATGAAAAATCCCTAAACACGAAATGAATGTGCAACCAACATATATCTGCCATTTTGGCAGATTTCCTCACCTTTGATCTTAACAAAAAAATTCCTACTTATGTAGTTTGGACTATTTAACTAATATTTGAAATGAAAAAGTTGGTAATGACGAGCCCCATGAAAAATCCCTAAACACGAAATGACATATGCAACGAACATATATCCCCCATTTTGGCAGATTTCCCCACCGTCGAACTTAACAAAAAAATTCCTACTTTTGTAGTTTGGACCATTTAACTAATATCTGAAATAAAAAAGTTCGTAATCCCATTACGAGCCCTATGAAAAATCCCTAAACACGAAATGACATATGCAACGAACATATATCCGCCATTTTGGCAGATTTCCTCACCTTTGATCTTAACAAAGAAATTCCTACTTATGTAGTTTGGACTATTTAACTAATATATGAAATAAAAAATTTCGTAATCCCGTTACGAGCCCCATGAAAAATCCCTAAACACGAAATGACATGTGCAACCAACATATATCCGCCATTTTGGCAGATTTCCCCACCTTCGCTCTCAACTAAAAAATCCCGACTTGTGTAGTTTGGACTATTTAACTAATATCTGAAATAAAAAAGTTCGTAATCCCATTACGAGCCCTATGAAAAATCCCTAAACACGAAATGACATATGCAACGAACATATATCCGCCATTTTGGCAGATTTCCTCACCTCCCATTTTAACAAAAATATTTCTACTTGTGTAGTTTGGACTATTTAACTAATTTCTGAAATAAAAAAGTCCGAAATCCCATTACGAGCCCCATGAAAAATCCCTAAAAACGAAATAACATATGCAACGAACATATATCCGCCATTTTGGCAGATTTCCCCACCTTCGATCTTAACTAAAACATTCCTACTTATGTAGTTTGGACTATTTAACTAATATATGAAATAAAAATATTCGTAATCCCGTTACGAGCCCCATGAAAAATCCCTAAACACGATAGGACATATGCAACGAACATACATCCGCCATTTTGGCAGATTTCCTCACCTTTGATCTTAACCAAAAAATTCCTACTGATGTAGTTTGGACTGTTTAACTAATATATGAAATAAAAATATTCGTAATCCCGTTACGAGCCCCATGAAAAATCCCTAAACACGAAATGACATGTGCAACGAACATATATCCGCCATTTTGGCAGATTTCCTCACCTTTGATCTTAACCAAAAAATTCCTACTGATGTAGTTTGGACTGTTTAACTAATATATGAAATAAAAATATTCGTAATCCCGTTACGAGCCCCATGAAAAATCCCTAAACACGAAATGACATGTGCAACGAACATATATCCGCCATTTTGGCAGATTTCCCCATCTCCGATCTTAACAAAAAAATTCCAACTTGTGTAGTTTGGACTATTTAACTAATATCTGAAATAAAAAAGTTCGAAATCCCATTACGAGCCCGATGAAAAATCCCTAAACACGAAATGACATATGCAACGAACATATATCCACGATTTTGGCAGATTTTCCCACCTTCGGTCTTAACAAAAAAATTCCAACTTGTGTAGTTTGGACTATTTAACAAATATCTAAAATAATAATAAATATTCGTAATCTCATTAGGAGCCCCATGAAAAATCCCTAAACACGAAATGTCTTATACAACGAAAATATATCCGCCATTTTGACAGATTTCCTCACTTTTGATCTTAACAAAAAAATTCCTACTTATGTAGTTTGGACTATTTAACTAATATATGAAATAAAAAAGTTCGTAATCCCATTGAGAGCCCCATGAAGAATCCCTAAACACGAAATGACATATGCAACCAACATATATCCGCCATTTTGGCAGATTTCCTCACCTCCCATCTTAACAAAAATATTCCTACTTATGTAGATTGGACTATTTAACTAATATCTGAAATAAAAAAGTTCGTAATCCCATTACGAGCCCCATGAAAAATCCCTAAACACGAAATGACATGTGCAACCAACATATATCCGCCATTTTGGCAGATTTCCTCACCTCCCATTTTAACAACAATATTCCTACTTGTGTAGCTTGGACAATTTAACTAATTTCTGAATTAAAAAAGTTCGAAATCCCATTACGAGCCCCATGAAAAATCCCTAAACACGAAATTACATGTGCAACCAACATATATCCGCCATTTTGGCAGATTTCCTCACCTTTGATTTTAACAAAAAAATTCCAAATTGTGTAGTTTGGACTATTTAACTAATATCTGAAATAAAAAAATTTGCAATCCCATTACGAGCCCCATGAAAAATCCCTAAACACGAAATGACATATGCAACCAACATATATCCGCCATTTTGGCAGATTTCCCCACCTTCGATCTTAACCAAAAAATTCCAAATTGTGTAGTTTGGACTATTTAACTAATATCTGAAATAAAAAAGTTCGTAATACCATTACGAGCCCCATGAAAAATCCTTAAACACGAAATGACATATGCAACGAACATATATCCGCCATTTTGGCAGATTTCCTCACCTCCCATTTTAACAAAAATATTCCTACTTGTGTAGTTTGGACTATTTAACTAATATCTGAAATAAAAATATTCGTAATCTCATTACGAGCCCCATGAAAAATCCCTAAACACGAAATGAATGTGCAACCAACATATATCTGCCATTTTGGCAGATTTCCTCACCTTTGATCTTAACAAAAAAATTCCTACTTATGTAGTTTGGACTATTTAACTAATATTTGAAATGAAAAAGTTGGTAATGACGAGCCCCATGAAAAATCCCTAAACACGAAATGACATATGCAACGAACATATATCCCCCATTTTGGCAGATTTCCCCACCGTCGAACTTAACAAAAAAATTCCTACTTTTGTAGTTTGGACCATTTAACTAATATCTGAAATAAAAAAGTTCGTAATCCCATTACGAGCCCTATGAAAAATCCCTAAACACGAAATGACATATGCAACGAACATATATCCGCCATTTTGGCAGATTTCCTCACCTTTGATCTTAACAAAGAAATTCCTACTTATGTAGTTTGGACTATTTAACTAATATATGAAATAAAAAATTTCGTAATCCCGTTACGAGCCCCATGAAAAATCCCTAAACACGAAATGACATGTGCAACCAACATATATCCGCCATTTTGGCAGATTTCCCCACCTTCGCTCTCAACTAAAAAATCCCGACTTGTGTAGTTTGGACTATTTAACTAATATCTGAAATAAAAAAGTTCGTAATCCCATTACGAGCCCTATGAAAAATCCCTAAACACGAAATGACATATGCAACGAACATATATCCGCCATTTTGGCAGATTTCCTCACCTCCCATTTTAACAAAAATATTTCTACTTGTGTAGTTTGGACTATTTAACTAATTTCTGAAATAAAAAAGTCCGAAATCCCATTACGAGCCCCATGAAAAATCCCTAAAAACGAAATAACATATGCAACGAACATATATCCGCCATTTTGGCAGATTTCCTCACCTTTGATCTTAACCAAAAAATTCCTACTGATGTAGTTTGGACTGTTTAACTAATATATGAAATAAAAATATTCGTAGTCCCGTTACGAGCCCCATGAAAAATCCCTAAACACGAAATGACATGTGCAACGAACATATATCCGCCATTTTGGCAGATTTCCCCATCTCCGATCTTAACAAAAAAATTCCAACTTGTGTAGTTTGGACTATTTAACTAATATCTGAAATGAAAAAGTTCGAAATCCCATTACGAGCCCGATGAAAAATCCCTAAACACGAAATGACATATGCAACGAACATATATCCACCATTTTGGCAGATTTTCCCACCTTCGGTCTTAACAAAAAAATTCCAACTTGTGTAGTTTGGACTATTTAACAAATATCTAAAATAATAATAAATATTCGTAATCTCATTAGGAGCCCCATGAAAAATCCCTAAACACGAAATGTCTTATACAACGAAAATATATCCGCCATTTTGACAGATTTCCTCACTTTTGATCTTAACAAAAAAATTCCTACTTATGTAGTTTGGACTATTTAACTAATATATGAAATAAAAAAGTTCGTAATCCCATTACGAGCCCCATGAAGAATCCCTAAACACGAAATGACATGTGCAACCAACATATATCCGCCATTTTGGCAGATTTCCTCACCTCCCATTTTAACAACAATATTCCTACTTGTGTAGCTTGGACAATTTAACTAATTTCTGAAATAAAAAAGTTCGAAATCCCATTACGAGCCCCATGAAAAATCCCTAAACACGATAGGACATATGCAACGAACATACATCCGCCATTTTGGCAGATTTCCTCACCTTTGATCTTAACCAAAAAATTCCTACTGATGTAGTTTGGACTGTTTAACTAATATATGAAATAAAAATATTCGTAATCCCGTTACGAGCCCCATGAAAAATCCCTAAACACGAAATGACATGTGCAACGAACATATATCCGCCATTTTGGCAGATTTCCTCACCTTTGATCTTAACCAAAAAATTCCTACTGATGTAGTTTGGACTGTTTAACTAATATATGAAATAAAAATATTCGTAATCCCGTTACGAGCCCCATGAAAAATCCCTAAACACGAAATGACATGTGCAACGAACATATATCCGCCATTTTGGCAGATTTCCCCATCTCCGATCTTAACAAAAAAATTCCAACTTGTGTAGTTTGGACTATTTAACTAATATCTGAAATAAAAAAGTTCGAAATCCCATTACGAGCCCGATGAAAAATCCCTAAACACGAAATGACATATGCAACGAACATATATCCACCATTTTGGCAGATTTTCCCACCTTCGGTCTTAACAAAAAAATTCCAACTTGTGTAGTTTGGACTATTTAACAAATATCTAAAATAATAATAAATATTCGTAATCTCATTAGGAGCCCCATGAAAAATCCCTAAACACGAAATGTCTTATACAACGAAAATATATCCGCCATTTTGACAGATTTCCTCACTTTTGATCTTAACAAAAAAATTCCTACTTATGTAGTTTGGACTATTTAACTAATATATGAAATAAAAAAGTTCGTAATCCCATTGAGAGCCCCATGAAGAATCCCTAAACACGAAATGACATATGCAACCAACATATATCCGCCATTTTGGCAGATTTCCTCACCTCCCATCTTAACAAAAATATTCCTACTTATGTAGTTTGGACTATTTAACTAATATCTGAAATAAAAAAGTTCGTAATCCCATTACGAGCCCCATGAAAAATCCCTAAACACGAAATGACATGTGCAACCAACATATATCCGCCATTTTGGCAGATTTCCTCACCTCCCATTTTAACAACAATATTCCTACTTGTGTAGCTTGGACAATTTAACTAATTTCTGAATTAAAAAAGTTCGAAATCCCATTACGAGCCCCATGAAAAATCCCTAAACACGAAATGACATGTGCAACCAACATATATCCGCCATTTTGGCAGATTTCCCCACCTTCGATCTTAACAAAAAAATTCCAAATTGTGTAGTTTGGACTATTTAACTAATATCTGAAATAAAAAAATTCGCAATCCCATTACGAGCCCCATGAAAAATCCCTAAACACGAAATGACATATGCAACCAACATATATCCGCCATTTTGGCAGATTTCCCCACCTTCGATCTTAACCAAAAAATTCCAAATTGTGTAGTTTGGACTATTTAACTAATATCTGAAATAAAAAAGTTCGTAATACCATTACGAGCCCCATGAAAAATCCTTAAACACGAAATGACATATGCAACGAACATATATCCGCCATTTTGGCAGATTTCCTCACCTCCCATTTTAACAAAAATATTCCTACTTGTGTAGTTTGGACTATTTAACTAATATCTGAAATAAAAATATTCGTAATCTCATTACGAGCCCCATGAAAAATCCCTAAACACGAAATGAATGTGCAACCAACATATATCTGCCATTTTGGCAGATTTCCTCACCTTTGATCTTAACAAAAAAATTCCTACTTATGTAGTTTGGACTATTTAACTAATATTTGAAATGAAAAAGTTGGTAATGACGAGCCCCATGAAAAATCCCTAAACACGAAATGACATATGCAACGAACATATATCCGCCATTTTGGCAGATTTCCTCACCTTTGATCTTAACAAAGAAATTCCTACTTATGTAGTTTGGACTATTTAACTAATATATGAAATAAAAAATTTCGTAATCCCGTTACGAGCCCCATGAAAAATCCCTAAACACGAAATGACATGTGCAACCAACATATATCCGCCATTTTGGCAGATTTCCCCACCTTCGCTCTCAACTAAAAAATCCCGACTTGTGTAGTTTGGACTATTTAACTAATATCTGAAATAAAAAAGTTCGTAATCCCATTACGAGCCCTATGAAAAATCCCTAAACACGAAATGACATATGCAACGAACATATATCCGCCATTTTGGCAGATTTCCTCACCTCCCATTTTAACAAAAATATTTCTACTTGTGTAGTTTGGACTATTTAACTAATTTCTGAAATAAAAAAGTCCGAAATCCCATTACGAGCCCCATGAAAAATCCCTAAAAACGAAATAACATATGCAACGAACATATATCCGCCATTTTGGCAGATTTCCTCACCTTTGATCTTAACCAAAAAATTCCTACTGATGTAGTTTGGACTGTTTAACTAATATATGAAATAAAAATATTCGTAGTCCCGTTACGAGCCCCATGAAAAATCCCTAAACACGAAATGACATGTGCAACGAACATATATCCGCCATTTTGGCAGATTTCCCCATCTCCGATCTTAACAAAAAAATTCCAACTTGTGTAGTTTGGACTATTTAACTAATATCTGAAATAAAAAAGTTCGAAATCCCATTACGAGCCCGATGAAAAATCCCTAAACACGAAATGACATATGCAACGAACATATATCCACCATTTTGGCAGATTTTCCCACCTTCGGTCTTAACAAAAAAATTCCAACTTGTGTAGTTTGGACTATTTAACTAATATCTGAAATAAAAAAATTCGCAATCCCATTACGAGCCCCATGAAAAATCCCTAAACACGAAATGACATATGCAACCAACATATATCCGCCATTTTGGCAGATTTCCCCACCTTCGATCTTAACCAAAAAATTCCAAATTGTGTAGTTTGGACTATTTAACTAATATCTGAAATAAAAAAGTTCGTAATACCATTACGAGCCCCATGAAAAATCCTTAAACACGAAATGACATATGCAACGAACATATATCCGCCATTTTGGCAGATTTCCTCACCTCCCATTTTAACAAAAATATTCCTACTTGTGTAGTTTGGACTATTTAACTAATATCTGAAATAAAAATATTCGTAATCTCATTACGAGCCCCATGAAAAATCCCTAAACACGAAATGAATGTGCAACCAACATATATCTGCCATTTTGGCAGATTTCCTCACCTTTGATCTTAACAAAAAAATTCCTACTTATGTAGTTTGGACTATTTAACTAATATTTGAAATGAAAAAGTTGGTAATGACGAGCCCCATGAAAAATCCCTAAACACGAAATGACATATGCAACGAACATATATCCCCCATTTTGGCAGATTTCCCCACCGTCGAACTTAACAAAAAAATTCCTACTTTTGTAGTTTGGACCATTTAACTAATATCTGAAATAAAAAAGTTCGTAATCCCATTACGTGCCCTATGAAAAATCCCTAAACACGAAATGACATATGCAACGAACATATATCCGCCATTTTGGCAGATTTCCTCACCTTTGATCTTAACAAAGAAATTCCTACTTATGTAGTTTGGACTATTTAACTAATATATGAAATAAAAAATTTCGTAATCCCGTTACGAGCCCCATGAAAAATCCCTAAACACGAAATGACATGTGCAACCAACATATATCCGCCATTTTGGCAGATTTCCCCACCTTCGCTCTCAACTAAAAAATCCCGACTTGTGTAGTTTGGACTATTTAACTAATATCTGAAATAAAAAAGTTCGTAATCCCATTACGAGCCCTATGAAAAATCCCTAAACACGAAATGACATATGCAACGAACATATATCCGCCATTTTGGCAGATTTCCTCACCTCCCATTTTAACAAAAATATTTCTACTTGTGTAGTTTGGACTATTTAACTAATTTCTGAAATAAAAAAGTCCGAAATCCCATTACGAGCCCCATGAAAAATCCCTAAAAACGAAATAACATATGCAACGAACATATATCCGCCATTTTGGCAGATTTCCCCACCTTCGATCTTAACTAAAACATTCCTACTTATGTAGTTTGGACTATTTAACTAATATATGAAATAAAAATATTCGTAATCCCGTTACGAGCCCCATGAAAAATCCCTAAACACGAAATGACATGTGCAACCAACATATATCCGCCATTTTGGCAGATTTCCCCACCTTCGATCTTAACAAAAAAATTCCAAATTGTGTAGTTTGGACTATTTAACTAATATCTCAAATAAAAAAGTTCGTAATCCCATTACGAGCCCCATGAAAAATCCCTAAACACGAAATGACATATGCAACGAACATATATCCCCCATTTTGGCAGATTTCCCCACCGTCGAACTTAACAAAAAAATTCCTACTTTTGTAGTTTGGACTATTTAACTAATCTTGTAAATAAAAAAGTTCGTAATCCCATTACCAGCCCCATGAAAAATCCCTAAACACGAAATGACATATGCAACCAACATATATCCGCCATTTTGGCAGATTTCCTCACCTCCCATCTTAACAAAAATATTCCTACTTGTGTAGCTTGGACTATTTAACTAATTTCTGAATTAAAAAAGTTCGAAATCCCATTACGAGCCCCATGAAAAATCCCTAAACACGAAATTACATGTGCAACCAACATATATCCGCCATTTTGGCAGATTTCCTCACCTTTGATTTTAACAAAAAAATTCCTATTTATGTAGTTTGGACTATTTAATTAATATATGAAATAAAATTTCGTAATCCCATTACGAGCCCCATGAAAAATCCCTAAACACGAAATGACATGTGCAACCAACATATATCCGCCATTTTGGCAGATTTCCTCACCTCCCATTTTAACAACAATATTCCTACTTGTGTAGCTTGGACTATTTAACTAATTTCTGAATTAAAAAAGTTCGAAATCCCATTACGAGCCCCATGAAAAATCCCTAAACACGAAATGACATGTGCAACCAACATATATCCGCCATTTTGGCATATTTCCTCACCTTTGATTTTAACAAAAAAATTCCTATTTATGTAGTTTGGACTATTTAACTAATATATGAAATAAAATTTCGTAATCCCATTACGAGCCCCATGAAAAATCCCTAAACACAAAATGACATGTGCAACCAACATATATCCGCCATTTTTGGAGATTTCCCCACCTTCGATCTTAACAAAAAAATTCCAACTTGTGTAGTTTGGACTATTTAACTAATATATGCAATAAAAATATTCGTAATCCCGTTAGGAGCCCCATGAAAAATCCCTAAACACGAAATGACATGTGCAACCAACATATATCCGCCATTTTGGCAGATTTCCTCACCTCCCATTTTAACAAAAATATTCCTACTTGTGTAGTTTGGACTATTTAACCAATTTCTGAAATAAAAAAGTTCAAAATCCCATTACGAGCCCCATGAAAAATCCCTAAACACGAAATGACATGTGCAACCAACATATATCCGCCATTTTGGCAGATTTCCCCACCTCCCATTTTAACAACAATATTCCTACTTGTGTAGCTTGGACTATTTAACTAATTTCTGAATTAAAAAAGTTCGAAATCCCATTACGAGCCCCATGAAAAATCCCTAAACACGAAATGACATGTGCAACCAACATATATCCGCCATTTTGGCATATTTCCTCACCTTTGATTTTAACAAAAAAATTCCTATTTATGTAGTTTGGACTATTTAACTAATATATGAAATAAAATTTCGTAATCCCATTACGAGCCCCATGAAAAATCCCTAAACACAAAATGACATGTGCAACCAACATATATCCGCCATTTTTGGAGATTTCCCCACCTTCGATCTTAACAAAAAAATTCCAACTTGTGTAGTTTGGACTATTTAACTAATATATGCAATAAAAATATTCGTAATCCCGTTAGGAGCCCCATGAAAAATCCCTAAACACGAAATGACATGTGCAACCAACATATATCCGCCATTTTGGCAGATTTCCTCACCTCCCATTTTAACAAAAATATTCCTACTTGTGTAGTTTGGACTATTTAACCAATTTCTGAAATAAAAAAGTTCAAAATCCCATTACGAGCCCCATGAAAAATCCCTAAACACGAAATGACATGTGCAACCAACATATATCCGCCATTTTGGCAGATTTCCCCACCTTCGATCTTAACAAAAAAATTCCAAATTGTGTAGTTTGGACTATTTAACTAATATCTCAAATAAAAAATTTCGTAATCCCATTACGAGCCCCATGAAAAATCCCTAAACACGAAATGACATATGCAACGAACATATATCCCCCATTTTGGCAGATTTCCCCACCGTCGAACTTAACAAAAAAATTCCTACTTTTGTAGTTTGGACTATTTAACTAATCTTGTAAATAAAAAAGTTCGTAATCCCATTTCGAGCCCCATGAAAAATCCCTAAACACGAAATGACATATGCAACCAACATATATCCGCCATTTTGGCAGATTTCCTCACCTCCCATCTTAACAAAAATATTCCTACTTGTGTAGCTTGGACTATTTAACTAATTTCTGAATTAAAAAAGTTCGAAATCCCATTACGAGCCCCATGAAAAATCCCTAAACACGAAATTACATGTGCAACCAACATATATCCGCCATTTTGGCAGATTTCCTCACCTTTGATTTTAACAAAAAAATTCCAACTTGTGTAGTTTGGACTATTTAACTAATATCTGAAATAAAAAAGTTCGAAATCCCATTACGAGCCCGATGAAAAATCCCTAAACACGAAATGACATATGCAACGAACATATATCCACCATTTTGGCAGATTTTCCCACCTTCGGTCTTAACAAAAAAATTCCAACTTGTGTAGTTTGGACTATTTAACAAATATCTAAAATAATAATAAATATTCGTAATCTCATTAGGAGCCCCATGAAAAATCCCTAAACACGAAATGTCTTATACAACGAAAATATATCCGCCATTTTGACAGATTTCCTCACTTTTGATCTTAACAAAAAAATTCCTACTTATGTAGTTTGGACTATTTAACTAATATATGAAATAAAAAAGTTCGTAATCCCATTACGAGCCCCATGAAGAATCCCTAAACACGAAATGACATATGCAACCAACATATATCCGCCATTTTGGCAGATTTCCTCACCTCCCATCTTAACAAAAATATTCCTACTTATGTAGTTTGGACTATTTAACTAATATCTGAAATAAAAAAGTTCGTAATCCCATTACGAGCCCCATGAAAAATCCCTAAACACGAAATGACATGTGCAACCAACATATATCCGCCATTTTGGCAGATTTCCTCACCTCCCATTTTAACAACAATATTCCTACTTGTGTAGCTTGGACAATTTAACTAATTTCTGAATTAAAAAAGTTCGAAATCCCATTACGAGCCCCATGAAAAATCCCTAAACACGAAATGACATGTGCAACCAACATATATCCGCCATTTTGGCAGATTTCCCCACCTTCGCTGTCAACTAGAAAATCCCGACTTGTGTAGTTTGGACTATTTAACTAATATCTGAAATAAAAAAGTTCGTAATCCCATTACGAGCCCTATGAAAAATCCCTAAACACGAAATGACATATGCAACGAACATATATCCGCCATTTTGGCAGATTTCCTCACCTCCCATTTTAACAAAAATATTTCTACTTGTGTAGTTTGGACTATTTAACTAATTTCTGAAATAAAAAAGTCCGAAATCCCATTACGAGCCCCATGAAAAATCCCTAAAAACGAAATAACATATGCAACGAACATATATCCGCCATTTTGGCAGATTTCCCCACCTTCGATCTTAACTAAAACATTCCTACTTATGTAGTTTGGACTATTTAACTAATATATGAAATAAAAATATTCGTAATCCCGTTACGAGCCCCATGAAAAATCCCTAAACACGAAATGACATGTGCAACCAACATATATCCGCCATTTTGGCAGATTTCCCCACCTTCGATCTTAACAAAAAAATTCCAAATTGTGTAGTTTGGACTATTTAACTAATATCTCAAATAAAAAAGTTCGTAATCCCATTACGAGCCCCATGAAAAATCCCTAAACACGAAATGACATATGCAACGAACATATATCCCCCATTTTGGCAGATTTCCCCACCTTCGCTCTCAACTAAAAAATCCCGACTTGTGTAGTTTGGACTATTTAACTAATATCTGAAATAAAAAAGTTCGTAATCCCATTACGAGCCCTATGAAAAATCCCTAAACACGAAATGACATATGCAACGAACATATATCCGCCATTTTGGCAGATTTCCTCACCTCCCATTTTAACAAAAAAATTCCTACTTTTGTAGTTTGGACTATTTAACTAATCTTGTAAATAAAAAAGTTCGTAATCCCATTACCAGCCCCATGAAAAATCCCTAAACACGAAAGGACATATGCAACGAACATATATCCGCCATTTTGGCAGATTTCCTCACCTTTGATCTTAACCAAAAAATTCCTACTGATGTAGTTTGGACTATTTAACTAATATCTGAAATAAAAAAGTTCGAAATCCCATTACGAGCCCCATGAAAAATCCCTAAACACGAAATGACATGTGCAACCAACATATATCCGCCATTTTGGCAGATTTCCCCACCTTCGATCTTAACAAAAAAATTCCAAATTGTGTAGTTTGGACTATTTAACTAATATCTCAAATAAAAAAGTTCGTAATCCCATTACGAGCTCCATGAAAAATCCCTAAACACGAAATGTCATGTGCAACCAACATATATCCGCCATTTTAACAGATTTCCTAACCTTTGATCTTAACAAAAAAATTCCAACTTGTGTAGTTTGGACTATTTAACAAATATCTAAAATAATAATAAATATTCGTAATCTCATTAGGAGCCCCATGAAAAATCGCTAAACACGAAATGTCTTATACAACGAAAATATATCCGCCATTTTGACAGATTTCCTCACCTTTGATCTTAACAAAAAAATTCCTACTTATGTAGTTTGGACTATTTAACTAATTTCTGAAATAAAAAAGTTCGTAATCCCATTACGAGCCCAATGAAGAATCCCTAAATACGAAATGACATATGCAACCAACATATATCCGCCATTTTGGCAGATTTCCTCACCTCCCATCTTAACAAAAATATTCCTACTTATGTAGTTTGGACTATTTAACTAATATCTGAAATAAAAAAGTTCGTAATCCCATTACGAGCCCCATGAAAAATCCCTAAACACGAAATGACATGTGCAACCAACATATATCCGCCATTTTGGCATATTTCCTCACCTCCCATTTTAACAAAAATATTCCTACTTATGTAGTTTAAACAAATTAACTAATATATGAAATAAAAAAGTTCGTTATCCCATTACGAGCCCCATGAAAAATCCCTAAACACGAAATGACATATGCAACCAACATATATACGCCATTTTGGCAGATTTCCTCACCTTTGATCTTAACAAAGAAATTCCTACTTATGTAGTTTGGACTACTTAACTAACATATGAAATAAAAAAGTTCGAAATCCCATTACGAGCCCCATGAAAAATCCCTAAACACGAAAGGACATATGCAACGAACATATATCCGCCATTTTGGCAGATTTCCTCACCTTTGATCTTAACCAAAAAATTCCTACTGATGTAGTTTGGACTATTTAACTAATATATGAAATAAAAATATTCGTAATCCCTTTACGAGCCCCATGAAAGATCCCTAAACACGAAATGACATGTGCAACGAACATATATCCGCCATTTTGGCAGATTTCCTCACCTCCCATTTTAACAAAAATATTCCAACTTTGTAGTTTGGACTATTTAACTAATTTCTGAAATAAAAAATTTCGAAATCCCATTACGAGCCCCATGAAAAATCCTTAAACACGAAATGACTTATGCAACGAACATATATCCCCCATTTTGGCAGATTTCCCCAGCTTCGTTCTTAACAAAAAAATTCCTACTAGTGTAGTTTGGACTATTTAACTAATATTTGAAATGAAAAAGTTCGTAATCCCATTACGAGCTCCATGAAAAATCCCTAAAGACGAAATGACATGTGCAACCAACATATATCCGCCATTTTAACAGATTTCCTAACCTTTGATCTTAACAAAAAAATTCCTACTAGTGTAGTTTGGACTATTTAACTAATATTTGAAATGAAAAAGTTCGTAATCCCATTACGAGCTCCATGAAAAATCCCTAAACACGAAATGTCATGTGCAACCAACATATATCCGCCATTTTAACAGATTTCCTAACCTTTGATCTTAACAAAAAAATTCCTACTTGTGTAGTTTGGACTATTTAACTAATATCTGAAATGAAAAAGTTCGTAATCCCATTACGAGCCCCATGAAAAATCCCTAAACACGAAATGACATGTGCAACCAACATATATCCGCCATTTTGGCAGATTTCCTCACCTTCGATCTTAACAAGAAAATTCCAAATTGTGTAGTTTGGACTATTTAACTAATATCTGAAATAAAAATATTCGTAATCCCGTTACGAGCCCCATGAAAAATCCCTAAACACGAAATGACATGTGCAACCAACATATATCCGCCATTTTGGCAAATTTCCCCACCTTCGATCTTAACAAAGAAATTCCTACTTATGTAGTTTGGACTATTTAACTAATATATGAAATAAAAAATTTCGTAATCCCATTACGAGCCCCATGAAAAATCCCTAAACACGAAATGACATGTGCAACCAACATATATCCGCCATTTTGGCAGATTTTCCCACCGTCGAACTTAACAAAAAAATTCCTACTTTTGTAGTTTGGACTATTTAACTAATATATGAAATAAAAAAGTTCGTAATCCCATTACGAGCCCCATGAAAAATCCCTAAACACGAAAGGACATATGCAACGAACATATATCCGCCATTTTGGCAGATTTCCTCACCTTTGATCTTAACCAAAAAATTCCTACTGATGTAGTTTGGACTATTTAACTAATATATGAAATAAAAATATTCGTAATCCCTTTACGAGCCCCATGAAAAATCCCTAAACACGAAATGACATGTGCAACGAACATATATCCGCCATTTTGGCAGATTTCCCCACCTTCGATCTTGACAAAAAAATTCCTACTTGTGTAGTTTGGACTATTCAACTAATATCTGAAATAAAAATATTCGTAATCTCATTACGAGCCCCATGAAAAATCCCTAAACACGAAACGACATGTGCAACCAACATATATCCGCCATTTTGGCAGATTTCCTCACCTTCGATCTTAACAAAAAAATTCCTACTTGTGTAGTTAGGACTATTTAACTAATATCTGAAATAAAAATATTCGTAATCCCATTACGAGCCCCATGAAAAATCCCTAAACACGAAATGACATGTGCAACCAACATATATCCGCCATTTTGGCAGATTTCCCCACCTTCGATCTTAAAAAAAAATTCCAACTTGTGTAGTTTGGACTATTTAACAAATATCTAAAATAATAATAAATATTCGTAATCTCATTAGGAGCCCCATGAAAAACCCCCAAAACACGAAATGTCTTATACAACGAAAATATATCCGCCATTTTGACAGATTTCCTCACCTTTGATCTTAACAAAAAAATTCCTACTTATGTAGTTTGGACTATTTAACTAGTATATGAAATAAAAAAGTTCGTAATCCCATTACGAGCCCCATGAAGAATCCCTAAACATGAAATGACATATGCAACCAACATATATCCGCCATTTTGGCAGATTTCCTCACCTTTGATCTTAACAAAAAAATTCCTACTTATATAGTTTGGACTATTTAACTAATATCTGAAATAAAATTTCGTAATACCATTACGAGCCCCATGAAAAATCCTTAAACACGAAATGACATATGCAACGAACATATATCCGCCATTTTGGCAGATTTCCTCACCTCCCATTTTAACAAAAATATTCCTACTTGTGTAGTTTGGACTATTTAACTAATTTCTGAAATAAAAAAGTTCGAAATCCCATTACGAGCCCCATGAAAAATCCCTAAACACTAAAGGACATATGCAACGAACATATATCCGCCATTTTGGCAGATTTCCTCACCTTTGATCTTAACCAAAAAATTCCTACTGATGTAGTTTGGACTGTTTAACTAATATATGAAATAAAAATATTCGTAATCCCGTTACGAGCCCCATGAAAAATCCCTAAACACGAAATGACATGTGCAACGAACATATATCCGCCATTTTGGCAGATTTCCCCATCTCCGATCTTAACAAAAAAATTCCAACTTGTGTAGTTTGGACTATTTAACTAATATCTGAAATAAAAAAGTTCGAAATCCCATTACGAGCCCGATGAAAAATCCCTAAACACGAAATGACATATGCATCGAACATATATCCACCATTTTGGCAGATTTTCCCACCTTCGGTCTTAACAAAAAAATTCCAACTTGTGTAGTTTGGACTATTTAACAAATATCTAAAATAATAATAAATATTCGTAATCTCATTAGGAGCCCCATGAAAAATCCCTAAACACGAAATGTCTTATACAACGAAAATATTATTGCCATTTTGACAGATTTCCTCACCTTTGATCTTAACAAAAAAATTCCTACTTATTTAGTTTGGACTATTTAACTAATTTCTGAAATAAAAAAGTTCGTAATCCCATTACGAGCCCAATGAAGAATCCCTAAACACGAAATGACATATGCAACCAACATATATCCGCCATTTTGGCAGATTTCCTCACCTCCCATCTTAACAAAAATATTCCTACTTATGTAGTTTGGACTATTTAACTAATATCTGAAATAAAAAAGTTCGTAATCCCATTACTAGCCCCATGAAAAATCCCTAAACACGAAATGACATGTGCAACCAACATATATCCGCCATTTTGGCATATTTCCTCACCTCCCATTTTAACAAAAATATTCCTACTTATGTAGTTTAAACAAATTAACTAACATATGAAATAAAAAAGTTCGAAATCCCATTACGAGCCCCATGAAAAATCCCTAAACACGAAAGGACATATGCAACGAACATATATCCGCCATTTTGGCAGATTTCCTCACCTTTGATCTTAACCGAAAAATTCCTACTGATGTAGTTTGGACTATTTAACTAATATATGAAATAAAAATATTCGTAATCCCTTTACGAGCCCCATGAAAAATCCCTAAACACGAAATGACATGTGCAACGAACATATATCCGCCATTTTGGCAGATTTCCTCACCTCCCATTTTAACAAAAATATTCCAACTTTGAAGTTTGGACTATTTAACTAATTTCTGAAATAAAAAATTTCGAAATCCCATTACGAGCCCCATGAAAAATCCTTAAACACGAAATGACTTATGCAACGAACATATATCCCCCATTTTGGCAGATTTCCCCAGCTTCGTTCTTAACAAAAAAATTCCTACTAGTGTAGTTTGGACTATTTAACTAATATTTGAAATGAAAAAGTTCGTAATCCCATTACGAGCTCCATGAAAAATCCCTAAACACGAAATGACATGTGCAACCAACATATATCCGCCATTTTAACAGATTTCCTAACCTTTGATCTTAACAAAAAAATTCCTACTAGTGTAGTTTGGACTATTTAACTAATATTTGAAATGAAAAAGTTCGTAATCCCATTACGAGCTCCATGAAAAATCCCTAAACACGAAATGTCATGTGCAACCAACATATATCCGCCATTTTAACAGATTTCCTAACCTTTGATCTTAACAAAAAAATTCCTACTTGTGTAGTTTGGACTATTTAACTAATATCTGAAATAAAAAAGTTCGTAATCCCATTACGAGCCCCATGAAAAATCCCTAAACACGAAATGACATGTGCAACCAACATATATCCGCCATTTTGGCAGATTTCCTCACCTTCGATCTTAACAAGAAAATTCCAAATTGTGTAGTTTGGACTATTTAACTAATATCTGAAATAAAAATATTCGTAATCCCGTTACGAGCCCCATGAAAAATCCCTAAACACGAAATGACATGTGCAACCAACATATATCCGCCATTTTGGCAAATTTCCCCACCTTCGATCTTAACAACGAAATTCCTACTTATGTAGTTTGGACTATTTAACTAATATATGAAGTAAAAAATTTCGTAATCCCATTACGAGCCCCATGAAAAATCCCTAAACACGAAATGACATGTGCAACCAACATATATCCGCCATTTTGGCAGATTTTCCCACCGTCGAACATAACAAAAAAATTCCTACTTTTGTAGTTTGGACTATTTAACTAATATATGAAATAAAAAAGTTCGTAATCCCATTACGAGCCCCATGAAAAATCCCTAAACACGAAAGGACATATGCAACGAACATATATCCGCCATTTTGGCAGATTTCCTCACCTTTGATCTTAACAAAAAAATTCCTACTGATGTAGTTTGGACTATTTAACTAATATATGAAATAAAAATATTCGTAATCCCTTTACGAGCCCCATGAAAAATCCCTAAACACGAAATGACATGTGCAACGAACATATATCCGCCATTTTGGCAGATTTCCCCACCTTCGATCTTAACAAAGAAATTCCTACTTTTGTAGTTTGGACTATTTAACTAATATCTGAAATAAAAATATTCGTAATCCCGTTACGAGCCCCATGAAAAATCCCTAAACACGAAATGACATGTGCAACCAACATATATCCGCCATTTTGGCTAATTTCCCCACCTTCGATCTTAACAAAGAAATTCCTACTTTTGTAGTTTGGACTATTTAACTAATATATGAAATAAAAATATTCGTAATCTCATTAC
The DNA here is from genome assembly GCA_020010945.3 of Muscidifurax raptorellus. NCBI lineage: Eukaryota > Metazoa > Arthropoda > Insecta > Hymenoptera > Pteromalidae > Muscidifurax > Muscidifurax raptorellus. The sequence continues at coordinate 27,714,442 of CM052080.1, read as the reverse complement.
GAGCCCCATGAAAAATCCCTAAACACGAAACGACATGTGCAACCAACATATATCCGCCATTTTGGCAGATTTCCTCACCTTCGATCTTAACAAAAAAATTCCTACTTGTGTAGTTAGGACTATTTAACTAATATCTGAAATAAAAATATTCGTAATCCCATTACGAGCCCCATGAAAAATCCCTAAACACGAAATGACATGTGCAACCAACATATATCCGCCATTTTGGCAGATTTCCCCACCTTCGATCTTAAAAAAAAATTCCAACTTGTGTAGTTTGGACTATTTAACAAATATCTAAAATAATAATAAATATTCGTAATCTCATTAGGAGCCCCATGAAAAACCCCCAAAACACGAAATGTCTTATACAACGAAAATATATCCGCCATTTTGACAGATTTCCTCACCTTTGATCTTAACAAAAAAATTCCTACTTATGTAGTTTGGACTATTTAACTAGTATATGAAATAAGAAAGTTCGTAATCCCATTACGAGCCCCATGAAGAATCCCTAAACATGAAATGACATATGCAACCAACATATATCCGCCATTTTGGCAGATTTCCTCACCTTTGATCTTAACAAAAAATTCCTACTTATGTAGTTTGGACTATTTAACTAATATCTGAAATAAAATTTCGTAATACCATTACGAGCCCCATGAAAAATCCTTAAACACGAAATGACATATGCAACGAACATATATCCGCCATTTTGGCAGATTTCCTCACCTCCCATTTTAACAAAAATATTCCTACTTGTGTAGTTTGGACTATTTAACTAATTTCTGAAATAAAAAAGTTCGAAATCCCATTACGAGCCCCATGAAAAATCCCTAAACACTAAAGGACATATGCAACGAACATATATCCGCCATTTTGGCAGATTTCCTCACCTTTGATCTTAACCAAAAAATTCCTACTGATGTAGTTTGGACTGTTTAACTAATATATGAAATAAAAATATTCGTAATCCCGTTACGAGCCCCATGAAAAATCCCTAAACACGAAATGACATGTGCAACGAACATATATCCGCCATTTTGGCAGATTTCCCCATCTCCGATCTTAACAAAAAAATTCCAACTTGTGTAGTTTGGACTATTTAACTAATATCTGAAATAAAAAAGTTCGAAATCCCATTACGAGCCCGATGAAAAATCCCTAAACACGAAATGACATATGCAACGAACATATATCCACCATTTTGGCAGATTTTCCCACCTTCGGTCTTAACAAAAAAATTCCAACTTGTGTAGTTTGGACTATTTAACAAATATCTAAAATAATAATAAATATTCGTAATCTCATTAGGAGCCCCATGAAAAATCCCTAAACACGAAATGTCTTATACAACGAAAATATATCCGCCATTTTGACAGATTTCCTCACCTTTGATCTTAACAAAAAAATTCCTACTTATGTAGTTTGGACTATTTAACTAATTTCTGAAATAAAAAAGTTCGTAATCCCATTACGAGCCCAATGAAGAATCCCTAAACACGAAATGACATATGCAACCAACATATATCCGCCATTTTGGCAGATTTCCTCACCTCCCATCTTAACAAAAATATTCCTACTTATGTAGTTTGGACTATTTAACTAATATCTGAAATAAAAAAGTTCGTAATCCCATTACGAGCCCCATGAAAAATCCCTAAACACGAAATGACATGTGCAACCAACATATATCCGCCATTTTGGCATATTTCCTCACCTCCCATTTTAACAAAAATATTCCTACTTATGTAGTTTAAACAAATTAACTAATATATGAAATAAAAAAGTTCGTTATCCCATTACGAGCCCCATGAAAAATCCCTAAACACGAAATGACATATGCAACCAACATATATCCGCCATTTTGGCAGATTTCCTCACCTTTGATCTTAACAAAGAAATTCCTACTTATGTAGTTTGGACTACTTAACTAACATATGAAATAAAAAAGTTCGAAATCCCATTACGAGCCCCATGAAAAATCCCTAAACACGAAAGGACATATGCAACGAACATATATCCGCCATTTTGGCAGATTTCCTCACCTTTGATCTTAACCAAAAAATTCCTACTGATGTAGTTTGGACTATTTAACTAATATATGAAATAAAAATATTCGTAATCCCTTTACGAGCCCCATGAAAAATCCCTAAACACGAAATGACATGTGCAACGAACATATATCCGCCATTTTGGCAGATTTCCTCACCTCCCATTTTAACAAAAATATTCCAACTTTGAAGTTTGGACTATTTAACTAATTTCTGAAATAAAAAATTTCGAAATCCCATTACGAGCCCCATGAAAAATCCTTAAACACGAAATGACTTATGCAACGAACATATATCCCCCATTTTGGCAGATTTCCCCAGCTTCGTTCTTAACAAGAAAATTCCTACTAGTGTAGTTTGGACTATTTAACTAATATTTGAAATGAAAAAGTTCGAAATCCCATTACGAGCCCGATGAAAAATCCCTAAACACGAAATGACATATGCAACGAACATATATCCACCATTTTGGCAGATTTTCCCACCTTCGGTCTTAACAAAAAAATTCCAACTTGTGTAGTTTGGACTATTTAACAAATATCTAAAATAATAATAAATATTCGTAATCTCATTAGGAGCCCCATGAAAAATCCCTAAACACGAAATGTCTTATACAACGAAAATATATCCGCCATTTTGACAGATTTCCTCACCTTTGATCTTAACAAAAAAATTCCTACTTATGTAGTTTGGACTATTTAACTAATTTCTGAAATAAAAAAGTTCGTAATCCCATTACGAGCCCAATGAAGAATCCCTAAACACGAAATGACATATGCAACCAACATATATCCGCCATTTTGGCAGATTTCCTCACCTCCCATCTTAACAAAAATATTCCTACTTATGTAGTTTAAACAAATTAACTAATATCTGAAATAAAAAAGTTCGTAATCCCATTACGAGCCCCATGAAAAATCCCTAAACACGAAATGACATGTGCAACCAACATATATCCGCCATTTTGGCATATTTCCTCACCTCCCATTTTAACAAAAATATTCCTACTTATGTAGTTTAAACAAATTAACTAATATATGAAATAAAAAAGTTCGTTATCCCATTACGAGCCCCATGAAAAAACCCTAAACACGAAATGACATATGCAACCAACATATATCCGCCATTTTGGCAGATTTCCTCACCTTTGATCTTAACAAAGAAATTCCTACTTATGTAGTTTGGACTACTTAACTAACATATGAAATAAAAAAGTTCGAAATCCCATTACGAGCCCCATGAAAAATCCCTAAACACGGAAGGACATATGCAACGAACATATATCCGCCATTTTGGCAGATTTCCTCACCTTTGATCTTAACCAAAAAATTCCTACTGATGTAGTTTGGACTATTTAACTAATATATGAAATAAAAATATTCGTAATCCCTTTACGAGCCCCATGAAAAATCCCTAAACACGAAATGACATGTGCAACGAACATATATCCGCCATTTTGGCAGATTTCCTCACCTCCCATTTTAACAAAAATATTCCAACTTTGAAGTTTGGACTATTTAACTAATTTCTGAAATAAAAAATTTCGAAATCCCATTACGAGCCCCATGAAAAATCCTTAAACACGAAATGACTTATGCAACGAACATATATCCCCCATTTTGGCAGATTTCCCCAGCTTCGTTCTTAACAAAAAAATTCCTACTAGTGTAGTTTGGACTATTTAACTAATATTTGAAATGAAAAAGTTCGTAATCCCATTACGAGCTCCATGAAAAATCCCTAAACACGAAATGACATGTGCAACCAACATATATCCGCCATTTTAACAGATTTCCTAACCTTTGATCTTAACAAAAAAATTCCTACTAGTGTAGTTTGGACTATTTAACTAATATTTGAAATGAAAAAGTTCGTAATCCCATTACGAGCTCCATGAAAAATCCCTAAACACGAAATGTCATGTGCAACCAACATATATCCGCCATTTTAACAGATTTCCTAACCTTTGATCTTAACAAAAAAATTCCTACTTGTGTAGTTTGGACTATTTAACTAATATCTGAAATAAAAAAGTTCGTAATCCCATTACGAGCCCCATGAAAAATCCCTAAACACGAAATGACATGTGCAACCAACATATATCCGCCATTTTGGCAGATTTCCTCACCTTCGATCTTAACAAGAAAATTCCAAATTGTGTAGTTTGGACTATTTAACTAATATCTGAAATAAAAATATTCGTAATCCCGTTACGAGCCCCATGAAAAATCCCTAAACACGAAATGACATGTGCAACCAACATATATCCGCCATTTTGGCAAATTTCCCCACCTTCGATCTTAACAAAGAAATTCCTACTTATGTAGTTTGGACTATTTAACTAATATATGAAATAAAAAATTTCGTAATCCCATTACGAGCCCCATGAAAAATCCCTAAACACGAAATGACATGTGCAACCAACATATATCCGCCATTTTGGCAGATTTTCCCACCGTCGAACTTAACAAAAAAATTCCTACTTTTGTAGTTTGGACTATTTAACTAATATATGAAATAAAAAAGTTCGTAATCCCATTACGAGCCCCATGAAAAATCCCTAAACACGAAAGGACATATGCAACGAACATATATCCGCCATTTTGGCAGATTTCCTCACCTTTGATCTTAACCAAAAAATTCCTACTGATGTAGTTTGGACTATTTAACTAATATATGAAATAAAAATATTCGTAATCCCTTTACGAGCCCCATGAAAAATCCCTAAACACGAAATGACATGTGCAACGAACATATATCCGCCATTTTGGCAGATTTCCCCACCTTCGATCTTAACAAAAAAATTCCTACTTGTGTAGTTTGGACTATTTAACTAATATCTGAAATAAAAATATTCGTAATCTCATTACGAGCCCCATGAAAAATCCCTAAACACGAAATGACATGTGCAACCAACATATATCCGCCATTTTGGCAGATTTCCTCACCTTCGATCTTAACAAAAAAATTCCTACTTGTGTAGTTTGGACTATTTAACTAATATCTGAAATAAAAATATTCGTAATCCCATTACGAGCCCCATGAAAAATCCCTAAACACGAAATGACATGTGCAACCAACATATATCCGCCATTTTGGCAGATTTCCCCACCTTCGATCTTAAAAAAAAATTCCAACTTGTGTAGTTTGGACTATTTAACAAATATCTAAAATAATAATAAATATTCGTAATCTCATTAGGAGCCCCATGAAAAACCCCCAAAACACGAAATGTCTTATACAACGAAAATATATCCGCCATTTTGACAGATTTCCTCACCTTTGATCTTAACAAAAAAATTCCTACTTATGTAGTTTGGACTATTTAACTAGTATATGAAATAAAAAAGTTCGTAATCCCATTACGAGCCCCATGAAGAATCCCTAAACATGAAATGACATATGCAACCAACATATATCCGCCATTTTGGCAGATTTCCTCACCTTTGATCTTAACAAAAAAATTCCTACTTATGTAGTTTGGACTATTTAACTAATATCTGAAATAAAATTTCGTAATACCATTACGAGCCCCATGAAAAATCCTTAAACACGAAATGACATATGCAACGAACATATATCCGCCATTTTGGCAGATTTCCTCACCTCCCATTTTAACAAAAATATTCCTACTTGTGTAGTTTGGACTATTTAACTAATTTATGAAATAAAAAAGTTCGAAATCCCATTACGAGCCCCATGAAAAATCCCTAAACACGAAAGGACATATGCAACGAACATATATCCGCCATTTTGGCAGATTTCCTCACCTTTGATCTTAACCAAAAAATTCCTACTGATGTAGTTTGGACTACTTAAATAACATATGAAATAAAAAAGTTCGTAATCCCGTTACGAGCCCCATGAAAATTCCCTAAACACGAAATGACATGTACAACCAACATATATCCGCCATTTTGGCAGATTTCCTCACCTTCGATCTTAACAAAAAAATTCCTACTTGTGTAGTTTGGACTATTTAACTAATATCTGAAATAAAAATATTCGTAATCTCATTACGAGCCCCATGAAAAATCCCTAAACACGAAATGACATGTGCAACCAACATATATCCGCCATTTTGGCAGATTTCCTCACCTTATATCTGAAGAAAAAAAATTCCTACTTATCTAGTTTGGACTATTTAACTAATATCTGAAATAAAAAAGTTCGTAATCCCATTACGAGCCCCATGAAAAATCCGTAAACAGGAAATGACATGTGCAACCAATATATATCCGCCATTTTGGCGGATTACCCCACCTTCGATCTTAACAAAAAAATTGCTACTAGTGTACTTTGGACAATTTAACTAACATCTGAAATAAAAAAGTTCGTAATCCCATTACGAGTCCCATGAAAAATCCCTAAACACGAAGTGACATATGCAACGAACTTATATCCTCCATTTTGGCAGATTTCCCCACCTTCGATCTTAACAAAAATATTCCTACTAGTGTAGTTTGGACTATTTAAATAATATCTGAATTAAAAAAGTTCATAATCTCATTACGAGCCCCATGAAAAACCCCTAAACACGAAATGACATGTGCAACTAACATATATCCGCCATTTTTGCATATTTCCTCACCTTCGATCTTGACAAAAAAATTCCTACTTATGTAGTTTGGACTAGTTAACTAAGATTTCAAATAAAAATATTCGTAATCCCATTACGTGCCGCATGAAAAATCCCTAAACACGAAATGACATATGCAACTAACAAATATTCGCCATTTTGGCAGATTTCCTCACCTTCGATCTTAACAAAATTCCTACTTGTGTAGTTTGGACTATTTAACTAAAATCTGAAATTAATGAGTTCGTAATCCCATTACGAGCCTTATGAAAAATCCCTAAACACGAAACGACTTGTGCAACTAACATATATCCGCCATTTTTGCATATTTCCTCACCTTCGATCTTGACAAAAAAATTCCTACTTATGTAGTTTGGACTAGTTAACTAAGATTTCAAATAAAAATATTCGTAATCCCATTACGTGCCGCATGAAAAATCCCTAAACACGAAATGACATATGCAACTAACAAATATTCGCCATTTTGGCAGATTTCCTCACCTTCGATCTTAACAAAATTCCTACTTGTGTAGTTTGGACTATTTAACTAAAATCTGAAATTAATGAGTTCGTAATCCCATTACGAGCCCCATGAAAAATCCCTAAACACGAAATGACATGTGCAACCAACATACATCCGCCATTTTTGCAGATTTCCTCACCTTCGATCTTAACAAAAAAATTTCCACTTCTGCAATTTGGACAATTTAACTAATATCTGAAATAAGAAAGTTCGTAATCCCATTACGAGCCCCATGAAAAATCCCTAAACAGGAAATGACATGTGCAACCAATATATATCTGCCATTTTGGCGGATTACCCCACCTTCGATCTTAACAAAAAAATTCCTACTAGTGTACTTTGGACAATTTAACTAACATCTGAAAAAAAAAGTTCGTAATCCCATTACGAGCCCCATGAAAAATCCCTAAAAACGAAATGGCATATGCAACGAACTTATATCCTCCATTTTGGCAGATTTCCCCACCTTAGATCTTGACAAAAAAATTCCTACTAGTATACTTTGGACAATTTAACTAACATCTCAAATAAAAAAGTTCGTAATCCCATTACGAGCCCCATGAAAAATCCCTAAACACGAAATGACATATGCAACGAACTTATATCCGCCATTTTGGCAGATTTAGCCACCTTCGATCTTAACAAAAAAATTCCTATTAGTGTAGTTTGGACTATTTAACTAATATCTGAAATAAAAAAGTTCGTAATCCCATTACGAGCCCCATGAAAAATCCCTAAACACGAAATGACATGTGCAACCAATATATATCCGCCATTTTGGCGGATTACCCCACCTTCGATCTTAACAAAAAAATTGCTACTAGTGTACTTTGGACAATTTAACTAACATCTGAAATAAAAAAGTTCGTAATCCCATTACGAGTCCCATGAAAAATCCCTAAACACGAAGTGACATATGCAACGAACTTATATCCTCCATTTTGGCAGATTTCCCCACCTTCGATCTTAACAAAAATATTCCTACTAGTGTAGTTTGGACTATTTAAATAATATCTGAATTAAAAAAGTTCATAATCTCATTACGAGCCCCATGAAAAACCCCTAAACACGAAATGACATGTGCAACTAACATATATCCGCCATTTTTGCATATTTCCTCACCTTCGATCTTGACAAAAAAATTCCTACTTATGTAGTTTGGACTAGTTAACTAAGATTTCAAATAAAAATATTCGTAATCCCATTACGTGCCGCATGAAAAATCCCTAAACACGAAATGACATATGCAACTAACAAATATTCGCCATTTTGGCAGATTTCCTCACCTTCGATCTTAACAAAATTCCTACTTGTGTAGTTTGGACTATTTAACTAAAATCTGAAATTAATGAGTTCGTAATCCCATTACGAGCCTTATGAAAAATCCCTAAACACGAAACGACTTGTGCAACTAACATATATCCGCCATTTTTGCATATTTCCTCACCTTCGATCTTGACAAAAAAATTCCTACTTATGTAGTTTGGACTAGTTAACTAAGATTTCAAATAAAAATATTCGTAATCCCATTACGTGCCGCATGAAAAATCCCTAAACACGAAATGACATATGCAACTAACAAATATTCGCCATTTTGGCAGATTTCCTCACCTTCGATCTTAACAAAATTCCTACTTGTGTAGTTTGGACTATTTAACTAAAATCTGAAATTAATGAGTTCGTAATCCCATTACGAGCCCCATGAAAAATCCCTAAACACGAAATGACATGTGCAACCAACATACATCCGCCATTTTTGCAGATTTCCTCACCTTCGATCTTAACAAAAAAATTTCCACTTCTGCAATTTGGACAATTTAACTAATATCTGAAATAAGAAAGTTCGTAATCCCATTACGAGCCCCATGAAAAATCCCTAAACAGGAAATGACATGTGCAACCAATATATATCTGCCATTTTGGCGGATTACCCCACCTTCGATCTTAACAAAAAAATTCCTACTAGTGTACTTTGGACAATTTAACTAACATCTGAAAAAAAAAGTTCGTAATCCCATTACGAGCCCCATGAAAAATCCCTAAAAACGAAATGGCATATGCAACGAACTTATATCCTCCATTTTGGCAGATTTCCCCACCTTAGATCTTGACAAAAAAATTCCTACTAGTATACTTTGGACAATTTAACTAACATCTCAAATAAAAAAGTTCGTAATCCCATTACGAGCCCCATGAAAAATCCCTAAACACGAAATGACATATGCAACGAACTTATATCCGCCATTTTGGCAGATTTAGCCACCTTCGATCTTAACAAAAAAATTCCTATTAGTGTAGTTTGGACTATTTAACTAATATCTGAAATAAAAAAGTTCGTAATCCCATTACGAGTTCCATGAAAAATCCCTAAACACGAAATGACATGTGCAACCAACATATATCCGCCATTGTGGCAGATTTGCTCACCTTCGATCTGAAGAAAAAAATTCCTATTAGTGTAGTTTGGACTATTTAACTAACATCTCAAATAAAAAAGTTCGTAATCCCATTACGAGCCCCATGAAAAATCCCTAAACACGAAATGACATATGCAACGAACTTATATCCGCCATTTTGGCAGATTTAGCCACCTTCGATCTTAACAAAAAAATTCCTACTAGTGTAGTTTGGACTATTCAACTAATATCTGAAATAAAAAAGTTCATAATCTCATTACGAGCCCCATGAAAAATCCCTAAACACGAAATGACATATGCAACGAACATATATCCGCCACTTTGGCAGATTTCCTCACCATCGATCTTAAAAAGAAAATTCCTACTTGTGCAATTTGGACTATATAACTTATATCTGAAATAAAAAAGTTCGTAATCCCATTACGAGTTCCATGAAAAATCCCTAAACACGAAATGACATGTGCAACCAACATATATCCGCCATTGTGGCAGATTTGCTCACCTTCGATCTGAAGAAAAAAAATGCCTACTTATCTAGTTTGGACTATTTCACCAATATCTGACATAAAAAAGTTCGTAATCCTATTACGAGCCCCATGAAAAATCCCTAAACACGAAATGACATGTGCAACAAACATATACCCGCCGTTTTTGCAGATTTCCTCACCTTCGATCTTAACAAAAAAATTCCCACTTGTGCAATTTGGACTATTTCACCAATATCTGAAATAAAAAAGTTCGTAATCCCATTAAGAGTTCCATGAAAAATCCCTAAACACGAAATGACATGTGCAACCAACATATATCCGCCATTGTGACAGATTTGCTCACCTTCGATCTGAAGAAAAAAAATTCCTACTTATCTAGTTTGGACTATTTAACTAATATCTGAAATAATATAGTTCGTAATTCCATTACGAGCCCCATGAAAAATCCCTGAACTCGAAATGACATGTGCAATGAACATATATCCGCCATTTTGGCAGATTTGCTCAACTTCGATCTTAAGAAAAAAGATTCCTACTTATCTAGTTTGGACTATTTAACTAATATCTGAAATAAAAAAGTTCGTAATCCCATTACGAGCCTAATGAAAAATCCCTAACCACGAAATGTCATATGCAACGAACTTAAATCCGCCATTTTGGCAGATTTCTCCACCTTCGATCTTAACAAAAAAATTCCTACTTATGTAGCTTGGACTATTTGACTAAGATTTGAAATACAAATATTCGTAATCCCATTACTAGCTCCATGAAAAATCCCTAAACACGAAATGACATGTGCAACCAACATACATCCGCCATTTTGCCAGATTACCCCACCTTCAATGTTAACAAAAAATTCCGACTTATGTAGTTTGGACTATTTAACTAAGATTTGAAATAAAAATATTCGTAATCCCATTACGAGCCGCATGAAAAATCCCTAAACACGAAAGTGAGGAAATCACTAAACAGATTTCCTCACCTTCGATCTTAACAAAATTCCTACTTGTGTAGTTTGGACTATTTAACTAAAATTTGCAATTAAAGAGTTCGTAATCCCATTACGAGCCCCATGAAAAATCCCTAAACACGAAACGACATGTGCAACCAACATACATCCGCCATTTTGCCAGATTACCCCACCTTCAATCTTAACAAAAAATTCCTACTTGTGTAGTTTGGACTATTCAATTAAGATCTGAAATAACAAACTTCGTAATCCCATTACGAGCCCCATGAAAAATCTTTAAACACGAAATGACATATGCAACTAACAAATATCCGCCATTTTGGCAGATTTGCTCACCTTCGATCTGAAGAAAAAAAATTCCTACTTATCTAGTTTGGACTATTTAACTAATATCTGAAATAAAAAAGTTCGGAATCCCATTACGAGCCCCATGAAAAATCCCTAACCACGAAATGACATATGCAACGAACTTATATCCGCCATTTTGGCAGATTTCCCCACCTTCGTTCTTAACAAAAAAATTCCTACTAGTGTACTTTGGACAATTTAACTAACATCTGAAATAAAAATATTCGTAATCCCATTACGAGCCCCATGAAAAATCCCTAAACACGAAATGACATGTGCAATGAACATATATCCGCCATTTTGGTAGATTTGCTCAACTTCGATCTTAAGAAAAAAGATTCCTACTTATCTAGTTTGGACTATTTAACTAATATCAGAAATAAAAAAGTTCGTAATCCCATTACGAGCCCCATGAAAAATCCCTAAACACGAAATGACGTATGCAACGAACTTATTTCCGCCATTTTGGCAGATTTCCCCACCTTCGATCTTAACAAAAAAATTCCTACTAGTGTAGTTTGGACTATTTAACTAATATCTGAAATAAAAAAGTTCATAATCTCATTACGAGCCCCATGAAAAATCCCTAAACACGAAATGACATGTGCAACCAACATATATCCGCCATTTTGGCAGATTTCCTCACCTTCGATCTTAACAAAAAAATTCCTACTTGTGTAGTTTGGACTATTTAACTAATATCTGAAATAAAAATATTCGTAATCCCATTACGAGCCCCATGAAAAATCCCTAAACACGAAATGACATGTGCAACCAACATATATCCGCCATTTTGGCAGATTTCCCCACCTTCGATCTTAAAAAAAAATTCCAACTTGTGTAGTTTGGACTATTTAACAAATATCTAAAATAATAATAAATATTCGTAATCTCATTAGGAGCCCCATGAAAAACCCCCAAAACACGAAATGTCTTATACAACGAAAATATATCCGCCATTTTGACAGATTTCCTCACCTTTGATCTTAACAAAAAAATTCCTACTTATGTAGTTTGGACTATTTAACTAGTATATGAAATAAAAAAGTTCGTAATCCCATTACGAGCCCCATGAAGAATCCCTAAACATGAAATGACATATGCAACCAACATATATCCGCCATTTTGGCAGATTTCCTCACCTTTGATCTTAACAAAAAAATTCCTACTTATGTAGTTTGGACTATTTAACTAATATCTGAAATAAAATTTCGTAATACCATTACGAGCCCCATGAAAAATCCTTAAACACGAAATGACATATGCAACGAACATATATCCGCCATTTTGGCAGATTTCCTCACCTCCCATTTTAACAAAAATATTCCTACTTGTGTAGTTTGGACTATTTAACTAATTTATGAAATAAAAAAGTTCGAAATCCCATTACGAGCCCCATGAAAAATCCCTAAACACGAAAGGACATATGCAACGAACATATATCCGCCATTTTGGCAGATTTCCTCACCTTTGATCTTAACCAAAAAATTCCTACTGATGTAGTTTGGACTACTTAAATAACATATGAAATAAAAAAGTTCGTAATCCCGTTACGAGCCCCATGAAAATTCCCTAAACACGAAATGACATGTACAACCAACATATATCCGCCATTTTGGCAGATTTCCTCACCTTCGATCTTAACAAAAAAATTCCTACTTGTGTAGTTTGGACTATTTAACTAATATCTGAAATAAAAATATTCGTAATCTCATTACGAGCCCCATGAAAAATCCCTAAACACGAAATGACATGTGCAACCAACATATATCCGCCATTTTGGCAGATTTCCTCACCTTATATCTGAAGAAAAAAAATTCCTACTTATCTAGTTTGGACTATTTAACTAATATCTGAAATAAAAAAGTTCGTAATCCCATTACGAGCCCCATGAAAAATCCGTAAACAGGAAATGACATGTGCAACCAATATATATCCGCCATTTTGGCGGATTACCCCACCTTCGATCTTAACAAAAAAATTGCTACTAGTGTACTTTGGACAATTTAACTAACATCTGAAATAAAAAAGTTCGTAATCCCATTACGAGCCCCATGAAAAATCCCTAAACACGAAGTGACATATGCAACGAACTTATATCCTCCATTTTGGCAGATTTCCCCACCTTCGATCTTAACAAAAATATTCCTACTAGTGTAGTTTGGACTATTTAAATAATATCTGAATTAAAAAAGTTCATAATCTCATTACGAGCCCCATGAAAAACCCCTAAACACGAAATGACATGTGCAACTAACATATATCCGCCATTTTTGCATATTTCCTCACCTTCGATCTTGACAAAAAAATTCCTACTTATGTAGTTTGGACTAGTTAACTAAGATTTCAAATAAAAATATTCGTAATCCCATTACGTGCCGCATGAAAAATCCCTAAACACGAAATGACATATGCAACTAACAAATATTCGCCATTTTGGCAGATTTCCTCACCTTCGATCTTAACAAAATTCCTACTTGTGTAGTTTGGACTATTTAACTAAAATCTGAAATTAATGAGTTCGTAATCCCATTACGAGCCTTATGAAAAATCCCTAAACACGAAACGACTTGTGCAACTAACATATATCCGCCATTTTTGCATATTTCCTCACCTTCGATCTTGACAAAAAAATTCCTACTTATGTAGTTTGGACTAGTTAACTAAGATTTCAAATAAAAATATTCGTAATCCCATTACGTGCCGCATGAAAAATCCCTAAACACGAAATGACATATGCAACTAACAAATATTCGCCATTTTGGCAGATTTCCTCACCTTCGATCTTAACAAAATTCCTACTTGTGTAGTTTGGACTATTTAACTAAAATCTGAAATTAATGAGTTCGTAATCCCATTACGAGCCCCATGAAAAATCCCTAAACACGAAATGACATGTGCAACCAACATACATCCGCCATTTTTGCAGATTTCCTCACCTTCGATCTTAACAAAAAAATTTCCACTTCTGCAATTTGGACAATTTAACTAATATCTGAAATAAGAAAGTTCGTAATCCCATTACGAGCCCCATGAAAAATCCCTAAACAGGAAATGACATGTGCAACCAATATATATCTGCCATTTTGGCGGATTACCCCACCTTCGATCTTAACAAAAAAATTCCTACTAGTGTACTTTGGACAATTTAACTAACATCTGAAAAAAAAAGTTCGTAATCCCATTACGAGCCCCATGAAAAATCCCTAAAAACGAAATGGCATATGCAACGAACTTATATCCTCCATTTTGGCAGATTTCCCCACCTTAGATCTTGACAAAAAAATTCCTACTAGTATACTTTGGACAATTTAACTAACATCTCAAATAAAAAAGTTCGTAATCCCATTACGAGCCCCATGAAAAATCCCTAAACACGAAATGACATATGCAACGAACTTATATCCGCCATTTTGGCAGATTTAGCCACCTTCGATCTTAACAAAAAAATTCCTATTAGTGTAGTTTGGACTATTTAACTAATATCTGAAATAAAAAAGTTCGTAATCCCATTACGAGTTCCATGAAAAATCCCTAAACACGAAATGACATGTGCAACCAACATATATCCGCCATTGTGGCAGATTTGCTCACCTTCGATCTGAAGAAAAAAATTCCTATTAGTGTAGTTTGGACTATTTAACTAACATCTCAAATAAAAAAGTTCGTAATCCCATTACGAGCCCCATGAAAAATCCCTAAACACGAAATGACATATGCAACGAACTTATATCCGCCATTTTGGCAGATTTAGCCACCTTCGATCTTAACAAAAAAATTCCTACTAGTGTAGTTTGGACTATTCAACTAATATCTGAAATAAAAAAGTTCATAATCTCATTACGAGCCCCATGAAAAATCCCTAAACACGAAATGACATATGCAACGAACATATATCCGCCACTTTGGCAGATTTCCTCACCATCGATCTTAAAAAGAAAATTCCTACTTGTGCAATTTGGACTATATAACTTATATCTGAAATAAAAAAGTTCGTAATCCCATTACGAGTTCCATGAAAAATCCCTAAACACGAAATGACATGTGCAACCAACATATATCCGCCATTGTGGCAGATTTGCTCACCTTCGATCTGAAGAAAAAAAATGCCTACTTATCTAGTTTGGACTATTTCACCAATATCTGACATAAAAAAGTTCGTAATCCTATTACGAGCCCCATGAAAAATCCCTAAACACGAAATGACATGTGCAACAAACATATACCCGCCGTTTTTGCAGATTTCCTCACCTTCGATCTTAACAAAAAAATTCCCACTTGTGCAATTTGGACTATTTCACCAATATCTGAAATAAAAAAGTTCGTAATCCCATTAAGAGTTCCATGAAAAATCCCTAAACACGAAATGACATGTGCAACCAACATATATCCGCCATTGTGACAGATTTGCTCACCTTCGATCTGAAGAAAAAAAATTCCTACTTATCTAGTTTGGACTATTTAACTAATATCTGAAATAATATAGTTCGTAATTCCATTACGAGCCCCATGAAAAATCCCTGAACTCGAAATGACATGTGCAATGAACATATATCCGCCATTTTGGCAGATTTGCTCAACTTCGATCTTAAGAAAAAAGATTCCTACTTATCTAGTTTGGACTATTTAACTAATATCTGAAATAAAAAAGTTCGTAATCCCATTACGAGCCTAATGAAAAATCCCTAACCACGAAATGTCATATGCAACGAACTTAAATCCGCCATTTTGGCAGATTTCTCCACCTTCGATCTTAACAAAAAAATTCCTACTTATGTAGCTTGGACTATTTGACTAAGATTTGAAATACAAATATTCGTAATCCCATTACTAGCTCCATGAAAAATCCCTAAACACGAAATGACATGTGCAACCAACATACATCCGCCATTTTGCCAGATTACCCCACCTTCAATGTTAACAAAAAATTCCGACTTATGTAGTTTGGACTATTTAACTAAGATTTGAAATAAAAATATTCGTAATCCCATTACGAGCCGCATGAAAAATCCCTAAACACGAAAGTGAGGAAATCACTAAACAGATTTCCTCACCTTCGATCTTAACAAAATTCCTACTTGTGTAGTTTGGACTATTTAACTAAAATTTGCAATTAAAGAGTTCGTAATCCCATTACGAGCCCCATGAAAAATCCCTAAACACGAAACGACATGTGCAACCAACATACATCCGCCATTTTGCCAGATTACCCCACCTTCAATCTTAACAAAAAATTCCTACTTGTGTAGTTTGGACTATTCAATTAAGATCTGAAATAACAAACTTCGTAATCCCATTACGAGCCCCATGAAAAATCTTTAAACACGAAATGACATATGCAACTAACAAATATCCGCCATTTTGGCAGATTTGCTCACCTTCGATCTGAAGAAAAAAAATTCCTACTTATCTAGTTTGGACTATTTAACTAATATCTGAAATAAAAAAGTTCGGAATCCCATTACGAGCCCCATGAAAAATCCCTAACCACGAAATGACATATGCAACGAACTTATATCCGCCATTTTGGCAGATTTCCCCACCTTCGTTCTTAACAAAAAAATTCCTACTAGTGTACTTTGGACAATTTAACTAACATCTGAAATAAAAATATTCGTAATCCCATTACGAGCCCCATGAAAAATCCCTAAACACGAAATGACATGTGCAATGAACATATATCCGCCATTTTGGTAGATTTGCTCAACTTCGATCTTAAGAAAAAAGATTCCTACTTATCTAGTTTGGACTATTTAACTAATATCAGAAATAAAAAAGTTCGTAATCCCATTACGAGCCCCATGAAAAATCCCTAAACACGAAATGACGTATGCAACGAACTTATTTCCGCCATTTTGGCAGATTTCCCCACCTTCGATCTTAACAAAAAAATTCCTACTAGTGTAGTTTGGACTATTTAACTAATATCTGAAATAAAAAAGTTCATAATCTCATTACGAGCCCCATGAAAAATCCCTAAACACGAAATGACATGTGCAACCAACATATATCCGCCATTGTGGCAGATTTGCTCACCTTCGATCTGAAGAAAAAAAATTCCTACTTATCTAGTTTGGACTATTTAACTAATATCTGAAATAATATAGTTCGTAATTCCATTACGAGCCCCATGAAAAATCCCTGAACTCGAAATGACATGTGCAATGAACATATATCCGCCATTTTGGCAGATTTGCTCAACTTCGATCTTAAGAAAAAAGATTACTACTTATCTAGTTTGGACTATTTAACTAATATCTGAAATAAAAAAGTTCGTAATCCCATTACGAGCCTAATGAAAAATCCCTAACTACGAAATGTCATATGCAACGAACTTAAATCCGCCATTTTGGCAGATTTCTCCACCTTCGATCTTAACAAAAAAATTCCTACTTATGTAGCTTGGACTATTTGACTAAGATTTGAAATACAAATATTCGTAATCCCATTACTAGCTCCATGAAAAATCCCTAAACACGAAATGACATGTGCAACCAACATACATCCGCCATTTTGCCAGATTACCCCACCTTCAATCTTAACAAAAAATTCCGACTTATGTAGTTTGGACTATTTAACTAAGATTTGAAATAAAAATATTCGTAATCCCATTACGAGCCGCATGAAAAATCCCTAAACACGAAAGTGAGGAAATCACTAAACAGATTTCCTCACCTTCGATCTTAACAAAATTCCTACTTGTGTAGTTTGGACTATTTAACTAAAATTTGCAATTAAAGAGTTTGTAATCCCATTACGAGCCCCATGAAAAATCCCTAAACACGAAACGACATGTGCAACCAACATACATCCGCCATTTTGCCAGATTACCCCACCTTCAATCTTAACAAAAAATTCCTACTTGTGTAGTTTGGACTATTCAACTAAGATCTGAAATAACAAACTTCGTAATCCCATTACGAGCCCCATGAAAAATCTTTAAACACGAAATGACATATGCAACTAACAAATATCCGCCATTTTGGCAGATTTACTCACCTTCGATCTCAAGAAAAAAAATTCCTACTTATCTAGTTTGGACTATTTAACTAATATCTGAAATAAAAAAGTTCGGAATCCCATTACGAGCCCCATGAAAAATCCCTAACCACGAAATGACATATGCAACGAACTTATATCCGCCATTTTGGCAGATTTCCCCACCTTCGTTCTTAACAAAAAAATTCCTACTAGTGTACATTGGACAATTTAACTAACATCTGAAATAAAAATATTCGTAATCCCATTACGAGCCCCATGAAAAATCCCTAAACACGAAATGACATGTGCAATGAACATATATCCGCCATTTTCGTAGATTTGCTCAACTTCGATCTTAAGAAAAAAGATTCCTACTTATCTAGTTTGGACTATTTAACTAATATCTGAAATAAAAAAGTTCATAATCTCATTACGAGCCCCATGAAAAATCCCTAAACACGAAATGACATGTGCAACAAACATATATCCGCCATTTTTGCAGATTTCCTCACCTTCGATCTTGACAAAAAAATTCCTACTTATGTAGTTTGGACTATTTAACTAAGATTTGAAATAAAAATATTCGTAATCCCATTACGAGCCGCATGAAAAATCCATAAACACGAAATGACATATGCAACTAACAAATATCCGCCATTTTGGCAGATTTGCTCACCTTCGATCTGAAGAAAAAAAATTCCTACTTATCTAGTTTGGACTATTTAACTAATATCTGAAATAAAAAAGTTCGTAATCCCATTACGAGCCCCATGAAAAATCCCTAACCACGAAATGACATATGCAACGAACTTATATCCGCCATTTTGGCAGATTTCCCCACCTTCGTTCTTAACAAAAAAATTCCTACTAGTGTACTTTGGACAATTTAACTAACATCTGAAATAAAAATATTCGTAATCCCATTACGAGCCCCATGAAAAATCCCTAAACACGAAATGACATGTGCAATGAACATATATCCGCCATTTTGGCAGATTTCCTCACCATCCATCTTAACAAGAAAATTCCTACATGTGCAATTTGGACTATTTCACCAATATCTGAAATAAAAAAGTTCGTAATCCTATTACGAGCCCCATGAAAAATCCCTAAACACGATATGACATATGCAACCAACATATATCCGCCATTGTGGCAGATTTCCTCACCTTCGATCTTAACAACAAAATTCCTACTTATGTAGTTTGGACTAATTCACCAATATCTGAAATAAAAAGTTCGTAATCCGATTACGAGCCCCATGAAAAATCCCTAAACACGATATGACATATGCAACCAACATATATCCGCCATTGTGGCAGATTTCCTCACCTTCGATCTTAACAACAAAATTCCTACTTATGTAGTTTGGACTATTTAACTAATATCTGAAATGAAAAAGTTCGTAGTCGCATTACTAGCCCCATGAAAAGTCCCTAAACACGAAATGACATGTGCAACAAACATATATCCGCCATTTTGGCAGATTTCCTCACCATCGATCTTAACAAGAAAATTCCTACTTGTGCAATTTGGACTATTTCACCAATATCTGACATAAAAAAGTTCTTAATCCTATTACGAGCCCCATGAAAAATCCCTAAACACGAAATGACATGTGCAACAAACATATATCCGCCATTTTGGCGGATTACCCCACCTTCGATCTTAACAAAAAAATTCCTACTAGTGTACTTTGGACAATTTAACTAACATCTGAAATAAAAAAGTTCGTAATCACATTACGAGCCCCATGAAAAATCCCTAAACACGAAATGACATATCCAACGAACTTATATCCTCCATTTTGGCAGATTTCCCCAACTTCGATCTTAACAAAAAAATTCCTACTAGTGTAGTTTGGACTATTTAAATAATATCTGAAATAAAAAAGTTCATAATCTCATTACGAGCCCCACGAAAAACCCCTAAACACGAAATGACATGTGCAACAAACATATATCCGCCATTTTTGCATATTTCCTCACCTTCGATCTTGACAAAAAATTCCTATTTATGTAGTTTGGACTATTTAACTAAGATTTCAAATAAAATTATTCGTAATCCCATTACGAGCCCCATGAAAAATCCCTAAACACGAAATGACATATGCAACGAACTTATATCCTCCATTTTGGCGGATTTCCCCACCTTCGATCTTAACAAAAAAATTCCTACTAGTGTAGTTTGGTCTATTTAAATAATATCTGAAATAAAAAAGTTCATAATCTCATTACGAGCCCCATGAAAAACCCCTAAACACGAAATGACATGTGCAACAAACATATATCCGCCATTTTTGCAGATTTGCTCACCTTTGATCTTAACAAAAAAATTCCTACTTATGTAGTTTGGACTATTTAACTAACATCTGAAATGAAAAAGTTCGTAATCGCATTACTAGCCCCATGAAAAGTCCCTAAACACGAAATGACATGTGCAACAAACATATATCCGCCATTTTGGCAGATTTCCTCACCATCGATCTTAACAAGAAAATTCCTACTTGTGCAATTTGGACTATTTCACCAATATCTGACATAAAAAAGTTCGTAATCCTATTACGAGCCCCATGAAAAATCCCTAAACACGAAATGACATGTGCAACCAACATATATCCGCCATTTTGGCAGATTTGCTCACCTTCGATCTTAACAAAAAAATTCCCACTTCTGCAATTTGGACTATTTCACCAATATCTGAAATAAAAATGTTCGTAATCCTATTACGAGCCCCATGAAAAATCCCTAAACACGATATGACATGTGCAACCAACATATATCCGCCATTTTGGCAGATTACCCCACGTTCGATCTTAACAAAAAAATTCCTACTTGTGTAGTTTGGACTATATAACTAATATCTGAAATAAAAATATTCGTAATCCCATTACGAGCCCCATGAAAAATCCCTAAACACGAAATGACATGTGCAATGAACATATATCCGCCATTTTGGCAGATTTCCTCACCATCGATCTTAACAAGAAAATTCCTACGTGTGCAATTTGGACTATTTCACCAATATCTGACATAAAAAAGTTCGTAATCCTATTACGAGCTCCATGAAAAATCCCTAAACACGAAATGACATGTGCAACAAACATATATCCGCCATTTTTGCAGATTTCCTCACCTTCGATCTTAACAAAAAAATTCCCACTTCTGCAATTTGGACTCTTTCACCAATATCTGAAATAAAAAAGTTCGTAATCCCTCGTATAACATGTGCAATGAACATATATCCGCCATTTTGGCAGATTTCCTCACCATCGAACTTAACAAGAAAATTCCTACGTGTGCAATTTGGACTATTTCACCAATATCTGACATAAAAAAGTTCGTAATCCTATTACGAGCCCCATGAAAAATCCCTAAACACGATATGACATGTGCAACCAACATATATCCGCCATTTTGGCAGATTACCCCACGTTCGATCTTAACAAAAAAATTCCTACTTGTGTAGTTTGGACTATATAACTAATATCTGAAATAAAAAAGTTCGTAAACCCATTACGAGATCCATGAAAAATCCCTAAACACGAAATGACATGTGCAACTAACAAATATCCGCTATTTTGGCAGATTTGCTCACCTTCGATCTCAAGAAAAAAAATTATAAACTAAAAAATTATAAAAAAAAACATATAAACACGAAAGTGAGGAAATCGCTAAACATATTTTCTCACCTTCGATCTTAACAAAATTCCTACTTGTGTAGTTTGGACTATTTAACTAAAATCTGCAATTAAAGAGTTCGTAATCCCATTACGAGCCCCATGAAAAATCCCTAAACACGAAACGACATGTGCAACCAACATACATCCGCCATTTTGCCAGATAACCCCACCATCAATCTTAACAAAAAATTCCTACTTGTGTAGTTTGGACTATTCAACTAAGATCTGAAATAACAAACTTCGTAATCCCATTACTAGCTCCATGAAAAATCCCTAAACACGAAATGACATGTGCAACCAACATACATCCGCCATTTTGCCAGATTACCCCACCTTCAATGTTAACAAAAAATTCCGACTTATGTAGTTTGGACTATTTAACTAAGATTTGAAATAAAAATATTCGTAATCCCATTACGAGCCGCATGAAAAATCCCTAAACACGAAAGTGAGGAAATCACTAAACAGATTTCCTCACCTTCGATCTTAACAAAATTCCTACTTGTGTAGTTTGGACTATTTAACTAAAATTTGCAATTAAAGAGTTCGTAATCCCATTACGAGCCCCATGAAAAATCCCTAAACACGAAACGACATGTGCAACCAACATACATCCGCCATTTTGCCAGATTACCCCACCTTCAATCTTAACAAAAAATTCCTACTTGTGTAGTTTGGACTATTCAATTAAGATCTGAAATAACAAACTTCGTAATCCCATTACGAGCCCCATGAAAAATCTTTAAACACGAAATGACATATGCAACTAACAAATATCCGCCATTTTGGCAGATTTGCTCACCTTCGATCTGAAGAAAAAAAATTCCTACTTATCTAGTTTGGACTATTTAACTAATATCTGAAATAAAAAAGTTCGGAATCCCATTACGAGCCCCATGAAAAATCCCTAACCACGAAATGACATATGCAACGAACTTATATCCGCCATTTTGGCAGATTTCCCCACCTTCGTTCTTAACAAAAAAATTCCTACTAGTGTACTTTGGACAATTTAACTAACATCTGAAATAAAAATATTCGTAATCCCATTACGAGCCCCATGAAAAATCCCTAAACACGAAATGACATGTGCAATGAACATATATCCGCCATTTTGGTAGATTTGCTCAACTTCGATCTTAAGAAAAAAGATTCCTACTTATCTAGTTTGGACTATTTAACTAATATCAGAAATAAAAAAGTTCGTAATCCCATTACGAGCCCCATGAAAAATCCCTAAACACGAAATGACGTATGCAACGAACTTATTTCCGCCATTTTGGCAGATTTCCCCACCTTCGATCTTAACAAAAAAATTCCTACTAGTGTAGTTTGGACTATTTAACTAATATCTGAAATAAAAAAGTTCATAATCTCATTACGAGCCCCATGAAAAATCCCTAAACACGAAATGACATGTGCAACCAACATATATCCGCCATTGTGGCAGATTTGCTCACCTTCGATCTGAAGAAAAAAAATTCCTACTTATCTAGTTTGGACTATTTAACTAATATCTGAAATAATATAGTTCGTAATTCCATTACGAGCCCCATGAAAAATCCCTGAACTCGAAATGACATGTGCAATGAACATATATCCGCCATTTTGGCAGATTTGCTCAACTTCGATCTTAAGAAAAAAGATTACTACTTATCTAGTTTGGACTATTTAACTAATATCTGAAATAAAAAAGTTCGTAATCCCATTACGAGCCTAATGAAAAATCCCTAACTACGAAATGTCATATGCAACGAACTTAAATCCGCCATTTTGGCAGATTTCTCCACCTTCGATCTTAACAAAAAAATTCCTACTTATGTAGCTTGGACTATTTGACTAAGATTTGAAATACAAATATTCGTAATCCCATTACTAGCTCCATGAAAAATCCCTAAACACGAAATGACATGTGCAACCAACATACATCCGCCATTTTGCCAGATTACCCCACCTTCAATCTTAACAAAAAATTCCGACTTATGTAGTTTGGACTATTTAACTAAGATTTGAAATAAAAATATTCGTAATCCCATTACGAGCCGCATGAAAAATCCCTAAACACGAAAGTGAGGAAATCACTAAACAGATTTCCTCACCTTCGATCTTAACAAAATTCCTACTTGTGTAGTTTGGACTATTTAACTAAAATTTGCAATTAAAGAGTTTGTAATCCCATTACGAGCCCCATGAAAAATCCCTAAACACGAAACGACATGTGCAACCAACATACATCCGCCATTTTGCCAGATTACCCCACCTTCAATCTTAACAAAAAATTCCTACTTGTGTAGTTTGGACTATTCAACTAAGATCTGAAATAACAAACTTCGTAATCCCATTACGAGCCCCATGAAAAATCTTTAAACACGAAATGACATATGCAACTAACAAATATCCGCCATTTTGGCAGATTTACTCACCTTCGATCTCAAGAAAAAAAATTCCTACTTATCTAGTTTGGACTATTTAACTAATATCTGAAATAAAAAAGTTCGGAATCCCATTACGAGCCCCATGAAAAATCCCTAACCACGAAATGACATATGCAACGAACTTATATCCGCCATTTTGGCAGATTTCCCCACCTTCGTTCTTAACAAAAAAATTCCTACTAGTGTACATTGGACAATTTAACTAACATCTGAAATAAAAATATTCGTAATCCCATTACGAGCCCCATGAAAAATCCCTAAACACGAAATGACATGTGCAATGAACATATATCCGCCATTTTCGTAGATTTGCTCAACTTCGATCTTAAGAAAAAAGATTCCTACTTATCTAGTTTGGACTATTTAACTAATATCTGAAATAAAAAAGTTCATAATCTCATTACGAGCCCCATGAAAAATCCCTAAACACGAAATGACATGTGCAACAAACATATATCCGCCATTTTTGCAGATTTCCTCACCTTCGATCTTGACAAAAAAATTCCTACTTATGTAGTTTGGACTATTTAACTAAGATTTGAAATAAAAATATTCGTAATCCCATTACGAGCCGCATGAAAAATCCATAAACACGAAATGACATATGCAACTAACAAATATCCGCCATTTTGGCAGATTTGCTCACCTTCGATCTGAAGAAAAAAAATTCCTACTTATCTAGTTTGGACTATTTAACTAATATCTGAAATAAAAAAGTTCGTAATCCCATTACGAGCCCCATGAAAAATCCCTAACCACGAAATGACATATGCAACGAACTTATATCCGCCATTTTGGCAGATTTCCCCACCTTCGTTCTTAACAAAAAAATTCCTACTAGTGTACTTTGGACAATTTAACTAACATCTGAAATAAAAATATTCGTAATCCCATTACGAGCCCCATGAAAAATCCCTAAACACGAAATGACATGTGCAATGAACATATATCCGCCATTTTGGCAGATTTCCTCACCATCCATCTTAACAAGAAAATTCCTACATGTGCAATTTGGACTATTTCACCAATATCTGAAATAAAAAAGTTCGTAATCCTATTACGAGCCCCATGAAAAATCCCTAAACACGATATGACATATGCAACCAACATATATCCGCCATTGTGGCAGATTTCCTCACCTTCGATCTTAACAACAAAATTCCTACTTATGTAGTTTGGACTAATTCACCAATATCTGAAATAAAAAGTTCGTAATCCGATTACGAGCCCCATGAAAAATCCCTAAACACGATATGACATATGCAACCAACATATATCCGCCATTGTGGCAGATTTCCTCACCTTCGATCTTAACAACAAAATTCCTACTTATGTAGTTTGGACTATTTAACTAATATCTGAAATGAAAAAGTTCGTAGTCGCATTACTAGCCCCATGAAAAGTCCCTAAACACGAAATGACATGTGCAACAAACATATATCCGCCATTTTGGCAGATTTCCTCACCATCGATCTTAACAAGAAAATTCCTACTTGTGCAATTTGGACTATTTCACCAATATCTGACATAAAAAAGTTCTTAATCCTATTACGAGCCCCATGAAAAATCCCTAAACACGAAATGACATGTGCAACAAACATATATCCGCCATTTTGGCGGATTACCCCACCTTCGATCTTAACAAAAAAATTCCTACTAGTGTACTTTGGACAATTTAACTAACATCTGAAATAAAAAAGTTCGTAATCACATTACGAGCCCCATGAAAAATCCCTAAACACGAAATGACATATCCAACGAACTTATATCCTCCATTTTGGCAGATTTCCCCAACTTCGATCTTAACAAAAAAATTCCTACTAGTGTAGTTTGGACTATTTAAATAATATCTGAAATAAAAAAGTTCATAATCTCATTACGAGCCCCACGAAAAACCCCTAAACACGAAATGACATGTGCAACAAACATATATCCGCCATTTTTGCATATTTCCTCACCTTCGATCTTGACAAAAAATTCCTATTTATGTAGTTTGGACTATTTAACTAAGATTTCAAATAAAAT
Organism: Muscidifurax raptorellus; assembly: GCA_020010945.3. Lineage (NCBI taxonomy): Eukaryota > Metazoa > Arthropoda > Insecta > Hymenoptera > Pteromalidae > Muscidifurax > Muscidifurax raptorellus. Next base: position 27,687,937 of record CM052080.1, on the reverse strand, counting down.
TATTCGTAATCCCATTACGAGCCCCATGAAAAATCCCTAAACACGAAATGACATATGCAACGAACTTATATCCTCCATTTTGGCGGATTTCCCCACCTTCGATCTTAACAAAAAAATTCCTACTTATGTAGCTTGGACTATTTGACTAAGATTTGAAATACAAATATTCGTAATCCCATTACTAGCTCCATGAAAAATCCCTAAACACGAAATGACATGTGCAACCAACATACATCCGCCATTTTGCCAGATTACCCCACCTTCAATCTTAACAAAAAATTCCGACTTATGTAGTTTGGACTATTTAACTAAGATTTGAAATAAAAATATTCGTAATCCCATTACGAGCCGCATGAAAAATCCCTAAACACGAAAGTGAGGAAATCACTAAACAGATTTCCTCACCTTCGATCTTAACAAAATTCCTACTTGTGTAGTTTGGACTATTTAACTAAAATTTGCAATTAAAGAGTTTGTAATCCCATTACGAGCCCCATGAAAAATCCCTAAACACGAAACGACATGTGCAACCAACATACATCCGCCATTTTGCCAGATTACCCCACCTTCAATCTTAACAAAAAATTCCTACTTGTGTAGTTTGGACTATTCAACTAAGATCTGAAATAACAAACTTCGTAATCCCATTACGAGCCCCATGAAAAATCTTTAAACACGAAATGACATATGCAACTAACAAATATCCGCCATTTTGGCAGATTTACTCACCTTCGATCTCAAGAAAAAAAATTCCTACTTATCTAGTTTGGACTATTTAACTAATATCTGAAATAAAAAAGTTCGGAATCCCATTACGAGCCCCATGAAAAATCCCTAACCACGAAATGACATATGCAACGAACTTATATCCGCCATTTTGGCAGATTTCCCCACCTTCGTTCTTAACAAAAAAATTCCTACTAGTGTACATTGGACAATTTAACTAACATCTGAAATAAAAATATTCGTAATCCCATTACGAGCCCCATGAAAAATCCCTAAACACGAAATGACATGTGCAATGAACATATATCCGCCATTTTCGTAGATTTGCTCAACTTCGATCTTAAGAAAAAAGATTCCTACTTATCTAGTTTGGACTATTTAACTAATATCTGAAATAAAAAAGTTCATAATCTCATTACGAGCCCCATGAAAAATCCCTAAACACGAAATGACATGTGCAACAAACATATATCCGCCATTTTTGCAGATTTCCTCACCTTCGATCTTGACAAAAAAATTCCTACTTATGTAGTTTGGACTATTTAACTAAGATTTGAAATAAAAATATTCGTAATCCCATTACGAGCCGCATGAAAAATCCATAAACACGAAATGACATATGCAACTAACAAATATCCGCCATTTTGGCAGATTTGCTCACCTTCGATCTGAAGAAAAAAAATTCCTACTTATCTAGTTTGGACTATTTAACTAATATCTGAAATAAAAAAGTTCGTAATCCCATTACGAGCCCCATGAAAAATCCCTAACCACGAAATGACATATGCAACGAACTTATATCCGCCATTTTGGCAGATTTCCCCACCTTCGTTCTTAACAAAAAAATTCCTACTAGTGTACTTTGGACAATTTAACTAACATCTGAAATAAAAATATTCGTAATCCCATTACGAGCCCCATGAAAAATCCCTAAACACGAAATGACATGTGCAATGAACATATATCCGCCATTTTGGCAGATTTCCTCACCATCCATCTTAACAAGAAAATTCCTACATGTGCAATTTGGACTATTTCACCAATATCTGAAATAAAAAAGTTCGTAATCCTATTACGAGCCCCATGAAAAATCCCTAAACACGATATGACATATGCAACCAACATATATCCGCCATTGTGGCAGATTTCCTCACCTTCGATCTTAACAACAAAATTCCTACTTATGTAGTTTGGACTAATTCACCAATATCTGAAATAAAAAGTTCGTAATCCGATTACGAGCCCCATGAAAAATCCCTAAACACGATATGACATATGCAACCAACATATATCCGCCATTGTGGCAGATTTCCTCACCTTCGATCTTAACAACAAAATTCCTACTTATGTAGTTTGGACTATTTAACTAATATCTGAAATGAAAAAGTTCGTAGTCGCATTACTAGCCCCATGAAAAGTCCCTAAACACGAAATGACATGTGCAACAAACATATATCCGCCATTTTGGCAGATTTCCTCACCATCGATCTTAACAAGAAAATTCCTACTTGTGCAATTTGGACTATTTCACCAATATCTGACATAAAAAAGTTCTTAATCCTATTACGAGCCCCATGAAAAATCCCTAAACACGAAATGACATGTGCAACAAACATATATCCGCCATTTTGGCGGATTACCCCACCTTCGATCTTAACAAAAAAATTCCTACTAGTGTACTTTGGACAATTTAACTAACATCTGAAATAAAAAAGTTCGTAATCACATTACGAGCCCCATGAAAAATCCCTAAACACGAAATGACATATCCAACGAACTTATATCCTCCATTTTGGCAGATTTCCCCAACTTCGATCTTAACAAAAAAATTCCTACTAGTGTAGTTTGGACTATTTAAATAATATCTGAAATAAAAAAGTTCATAATCTCATTACGAGCCCCACGAAAAACCCCTAAACACGAAATGACATGTGCAACAAACATATATCCGCCATTTTTGCATATTTCCTCACCTTCGATCTTGACAAAAAATTCCTATTTATGTAGTTTGGACTATTTAACTAAGATTTCAAATAAAATTATTCGTAATCCCATTACGAGCCCCATGAAAAATCCCTAAACACGAAATGACATATGCAACGAACTTATATCCTCCATTTTGGCGGATTTCCCCACCTTCGATCTTAACAAAAAAATTCCTACTAGTGTAGTTTGGTCTATTTAAATAATATCTGAAATAAAAAAGTTCATAATCTCATTACGAGCCCCATGAAAAACCCCTAAACACGAAATGACATGTGCAACAAACATATATCCGCCATTTTTGCAGATTTGCTCACCTTTGATCTTAACAAAAAAATTCCTACTTATGTAGTTTGGACTATTTAACTAACATCTGAAATGAAAAAGTTCGTAATCGCATTACTAGCCCCATGAAAAGTCCCTAAACACGAAATGACATGTGCAACAAACATATATCCGCCATTTTGGCAGATTTCCTCACCATCGATCTTAACAAGAAAATTCCTACTTGTGCAATTTGGACTATTTCACCAATATCTGACATAAAAAAGTTCGTAATCCTATTACGAGCCCCATGAAAAATCCCTAAACACGAAATGACATGTGCAACCAACATATATCCGCCATTTTGGCAGATTTGCTCACCTTCGATCTTAACAAAAAAATTCCCACTTCTGCAATTTGGACTATTTCACCAATATCTGAAATAAAAATGTTCGTAATCCTATTACGAGCCCCATGAAAAATCCCTAAACACGATATGACATGTGCAACCAACATATATCCGCCATTTTGGCAGATTACCCCACGTTCGATCTTAACAAAAAAATTCCTACTTGTGTAGTTTGGACTATATAACTAATATCTGAAATAAAAATATTCGTAATCCCATTACGAGCCCCATGAAAAATCCCTAAACACGAAATGACATGTGCAATGAACATATATCCGCCATTTTGGCAGATTTCCTCACCATCGATCTTAACAAGAAAATTCCTACGTGTGCAATTTGGACTATTTCACCAATATCTGACATAAAAAAGTTCGTAATCCTATTACGAGCTCCATGAAAAATCCCTAAACACGAAATGACATGTGCAACAAACATATATCCGCCATTTTTGCAGATTTCCTCACCTTCGATCTTAACAAAAAAATTCCCACTTCTGCAATTTGGACTCTTTCACCAATATCTGAAATAAAAAAGTTCGTAATCCCTCGTATAACATGTGCAATGAACATATATCCGCCATTTTGGCAGATTTCCTCACCATCGAACTTAACAAGAAAATTCCTACGTGTGCAATTTGGACTATTTCACCAATATCTGACATAAAAAAGTTCGTAATCCTATTACGAGCCCCATGAAAAATCCCTAAACACGATATGACATGTGCAACCAACATATATCCGCCATTTTGGCAGATTACCCCACGTTCGATCTTAACAAAAAAATTCCTACTTGTGTAGTTTGGACTATATAACTAATATCTGAAATAAAAAAGTTCGTAAACCCATTACGAGATCCATGAAAAATCCCTAAACACGAAATGACATGTGCAACTAACAAATATCCGCTATTTTGGCAGATTTGCTCACCTTCGATCTCAAGAAAAAAAATTATAAACTAAAAAATTATAAAAAAAAACATATAAACACGAAAGTGAGGAAATCGCTAAACATATTTTCTCACCTTCGATCTTAACAAAATTCCTACTTGTGTAGTTTGGACTATTTAACTAAAATCTGCAATTAAAGAGTTCGTAATCCCATTACGAGCCCCATGAAAAATCCCTAAACACGAAACGACATGTGCAACCAACATACATCCGCCATTTTGCCAGATAACCCCACCATCAATCTTAACAAAAAATTCCTACTTGTGTAGTTTGGACTATTCAACTAAGATCTGAAATAACAAACTTCGTAATCCCATTACGAGCCCCATGAAAAATCCCTAAACACGAAATGACATATGCAACTAACAAATATCCGCTATTTTGGCAGATTTGCTCACCTTCGATCTCAAGAAAAAAAATTCCTACTTATCTAGTTTGGACTATTTAACTAATATCTGAAATAAAAAAGTTCGTAATCCCATTACGAGCCCCATGAAAAATCCCTAACCACGAAATGACATATGCAACGAACTTATATCCGCCATTTTGGCAGATTTCCCCACCTTCGTTCTTAACAAAAAAATTCCTACTAGTGTACTTTGGACAATTTAACTAACATCTCAAATAAAAATATTCGTAATCCCATTACGAGCCCGATGAAAAATCCCTAAACACGAAATGACATGTGCAATGAACATATATCCGCCATTTTGTCAGATTTCCTCACCATCGATCTTAACAAGAAAATTCCTACGTGTGCAATTTGGACTATTTCACCAATATCTGACATAAAAAAGTTCGTAATCCTATTACGAGCCCCATGAAAAATCCCTAAACACGAAATGACATGTGCAACAAACATATATCCGCCATTTTTGCAGATTTCCTCACCTTCGATCTTAACAAAAAAATTCCTACTAGTGTACTTTGGACAATTTAACTAACATCTGAAATAAAAAAGTTCGTAATCCCATTACGAGCCCCATGAAAAATCCCTAAACACGAAATGACATGTGCAATGAACATATATCCGCCATTTTGTCAGATTTCCTCACCATCGATCTTAACAAGAAAATTCCTACGTGTGCAATTTGGACTATTTCACCAATATCTGACATAAAAAAGTTCGTAATCCCATTACGAGCCGCATGAAAAATCCCTAAACACGAAAGTGAGGAAATCACTAAACAGATTTCCTCACCTTCGATCTTAACAAAATTCCTACTTGTGTAGTTTGGACTATTTAACTAAAATTTGCAATTAAAGAGTTTGTAATCCCATTACGAGCCCCATGAAAAATCCCTAAACACGAAACGACATGTGCAACCAACATACATCCGCCATTTTGCCAGATTACCCCACCTTCAATCTTAACAAAAAATTCCTACTTGTGTAGTTTGGACTATTCAACTAAGATCTGAAATAACAAACTTCGTAATCCCATTACGAGCCCCATGAAAAATCTTTAAACACGAAATGACATATGCAACTAACAAATATCCGCCATTTTGGCAGATTTACTCACCTTCGATCTCAAGAAAAAAAATTCCTACTTATCTAGTTTGGACTATTTAACTAATATCTGAAATAAAAAAGTTCGGAATCCCATTACGAGCCCCATGAAAAATCCCTAACCACGAAATGACATATGCAACGAACTTATATCCGCCATTTTGGCAGATTTCCCCACCTTCGTTCTTAACAAAAAAATTCCTACTAGTGTACATTGGACAATTTAACTAACATCTGAAATAAAAATATTCGTAATCCCATTACGAGCCCCATGAAAAATCCCTAAACACGAAATGACATGTGCAATGAACATATATCCGCCATTTTCGTAGATTTGCTCAACTTCGATCTTAAGAAAAAAGATTCCTACTTATCTAGTTTGGACTATTTAACTAATATCTGAAATAAAAAAGTTCATAATCTCATTACGAGCCCCATGAAAAATCCCTAAACACGAAATGACATGTGCAACAAACATATATCCGCCATTTTTGCAGATTTCCTCACCTTCGATCTTGACAAAAAAATTCCTACTTATGTAGTTTGGACTATTTAACTAAGATTTGAAATAAAAATATTCGTAATCCCATTACGAGCCGCATGAAAAATCCATAAACACGAAATGACATATGCAACTAACAAATATCCGCCATTTTGGCAGATTTGCTCACCTTCGATCTGAAGAAAAAAAATTCCTACTTATCTAGTTTGGACTATTTAACTAATATCTGAAATAAAAAAGTTTGTAATCCCATTACGAGCCCCATGAAAAATCCCTAACCACGAAATGACATATGCAACGAACTTATATCCGCCATTTTGGCAGATTTCCCCACCTTCGTTCTTAACAAAAAAATTCCTACTAGTGTACTTTGGACAATTTAACTAACATCTGAAATAAAAATATTCGTAATCCCATTACGAGCCCCATGAAAAATCCCTAAACACGAAATGACATGTGCAATGAACATATATCCGCCATTTTGGCAGATTTCCTCACCATCCATCTTAACAAGAAAATTCCTACATGTGCAATTTGGACTATTTCACCAATATCTGAAATAAAAAAGTTCGTAATCCTATTACGAGCCCCATGAAAAATCCCTAAACACGATATGACATATGCAACCAACATATATCCGCCATTGTGGCAGATTTCCTCACCTTCGATCTTAACAACAAAATTCCTACTTATGTAGTTTGGACTAATTCACCAATATCTGAAATAAAAAGTTCGTAATCCGATTACGAGCCCCATGAAAAATCCCTAAACACGATATGACATATGCAACCAACATATATCCGCCATTGTGGCAGATTTCCTCACCTTCGATCTTAACAACAAAATTCCTACTTATGTAGTTTGGACTATTTAACTAATATCTGAAATGAAAAAGTTCGTAGTCGCATTACTAGCCCCATGAAAAGTCCCTAAACACGAAATGACATGTGCAACAAACATATATCCGCCATTTTGGCAGATTTCCTCACCATCGATCTTAACAAGAAAATTCCTACTTGTGCAATTTGGACTATTTCACCAATATCTGACATAAAAAAGTTCTTAATCCTATTACGAGCCCCATGAAAAATCCCTAAACACGAAATGACATGTGCAACAAACATATATCCGCCATTTTGGCGGATTACCCCACCTTCGATCTTAACAAAAAAATTCCTACTAGTGTACTTTGGACAATTTAACTAACATCTGAAATAAAAAAGTTCGTAATCACATTACGAGCCCCATGAAAAATCCCTAAACACGAAATGACATATCCAACGAACTTATATCCTCCATTTTGGCAGATTTCCCCAACTTCGATCTTAACAAAAAAATTCCTACTAGTGTAGTTTGGACTATTTAAATAATATCTGAAATAAAAAAGTTCATAATCTCATTACGAGCCCCACGAAAAACCCCTAAACACGAAATGACATGTGCAACAAACATATATCCGCCATTTTTGCATATTTCCTCACCTTCGATCTTGACAAAAAATTCCTATTTATGTAGTTTGGACTATTTAACTAAGATTTCAAATAAAATTATTCGTAATCCCATTACGAGCCCCATGAAAAATCCCTAAACACGAAATGACATATGCAACGAACTTATATCCTCCATTTTGGCGGATTTCCCCACCTTCGATCTTAACAAAAAAATTCCTACTAGTGTAGTTTGGTCTATTTAAATAATATCTGAAATAAAAAAGTTCATAATCTCATTACGAGCCCCATGAAAAACCCCTAAACACGAAATGACATGTGCAACAAACATATATCCGCCATTTTTGCAGATTTGCTCACCTTTGATCTTAACAAAAAAATTCCTACTTATGTAGTTTGGACTATTTAACTAACATCTGAAATGAAAAAGTTCGTAATCGCATTACTAGCCCCATGAAAAGTCCCTAAACACGAAATGACATGTGCAACAAACATATATCCGCCATTTTGGCAGATTTCCTCACCATCGATCTTAACAAGAAAATTCCTACTTGTGCAATTTGGACTATTTCACCAATATCTGACATAAAAAAGTTCGTAATCCTATTACGAGCCCCATGAAAAATCCCTAAACACGAAATGACATGTGCAACCAACATATATCCGCCATTTTGGCAGATTTGCTCACCTTCGATCTTAACAAAAAAATTCCCACTTCTGCAATTTGGACTATTTCACCAATATCTGAAATAAAAAAGTTCGTAATCCTATTACGAGCCCCATGAAAAATCCCTAAACACGATATGACATGTGCAACCAACATATATCCGCCATTTTGGCAGATTACCCCACGTTCGATCTTAACAAAAAAATTCCTACTTGTGTAGTTTGGACTATATAACTAATATCTGAAATAAAAATATTCGTAATCCCATTACGAGCCCCATGAAAAATCCCTAAACACGAAATGACATGTGCAATGAACATATATCCGCCATTTTGGCAGATTTCCTCACCATCGATCTTAACAAGAAAATTCCTACGTGTGCAATTTGGACTATTTCACCAATATCTGACATAAAAAAGTTCGTAATCCTATTACGAGCTCCATGAAAAATCCCTAAACACGAAATGACATGTGCAACAAACATATATCCGCCATTTTTGCAGATTTCCTCACCTTCGATCTTAACAAAAAAATTCCCACTTCTGCAATTTGGACTCTTTCACCAATATCTGAAATAAAAAAGTTCGTAATCCCTCGTATAACATGTGCAATGAACATATATCCGCCATTTTGGCAGATTTCCTCACCATCGAACTTAACAAGAAAATTCCTACGTGTGCAATTTGGACTATTTCACCAATATCTGACATAAAAAAGTTCGTAATCCTATTACGAGCCCCATGAAAAATCCCTAAACACGATATGACATGTGCAACCAACATATATCCGCCATTTTGGCAGATTACCCCACGTTCGATCTTAACAAAAAAATTCCTACTTGTGTAGTTTGGACTATATAACTAATATCTGAAATAAAAAAGTTCGTAATCCCATTACGAGCCCCATGAAAAATCCCTAAACACGAAACGACATGTGCAACCAACATACATCCGCCATTTTGCCAGATAACCCCACCATCAATCTTAACAAAAAATTCCTACTTGTGTAGTTTGGACTATTCAACTAAGATCTGAAATAACAAACTTCGTAATCCCATTACGAGCCCCATGAAAAATCCCTAAACACGAAATGACATATGCAACTAACAAATATCCGCTATTTTGGCAGATTTGCTCACCTTCGATCTCAAGAAAAAAAATTCCTACTTATCTAGTTTGGACTATTTAACTAATATCTGAAATAAAAAAGTTCGTAATCCCATTACGAGCCCCATGAAAAATCCCTAACCACGAAATGACATATGCAACGAACTTATATCCGCCATTTTGGCAGATTTCCCCACCTTCGTTCTTAACAAAAAAATTCCTACTAGTGTACTTTGGACAATTTAACTAACATCTCAAATAAAAATATTCGTAATCCCATTACGAGCCCGATGAAAAATCCCTAAACACGAAATGACATGTGCAATGAACATATATCCGCCATTTTGTCAGATTTCCTCACCATCGATCTTAACAAGAAAATTCCTACGTGTGCAATTTGGACTATTTCACCAATATCTGACATAAAAAAGTTCGTAATCCTATTACGAGCCCCATGAAAAATCCCTAAACACGAAATGACATGTGCAACAAACATATATCCGCCATTTTTGCAGATTTCCTCACCTTCGATCTTAACAAAAAAATTCCTACTAGTGTACTTTGGACAATTTAACTAACATCTGAAATAAAAAAGTTCGTAATCCCATTACGAGCCCCATGAAAAATCCCTAAACACGAAATGACATGTGCAACAAACATATATCCGCCATTTTTGCAGATTTCCTCACCTTCGATCTTGACAAAAAAATTCCTACTTATGTAGTTTGGACTATTTAACTAAGATTTGAAATAAAAATATTCGTAATCCCATTACGAGCCGCATGAAAAATCCATAAACACGAAATGACATATGCAACTAACAAATATCCGCCATTTTGGCAGATTTGCTCACCTTCGATCTGAAGAAAAAAAATTCCTACTTATCTAGTTTGGACTATTTAACTAATATCTGAAATAAAAAAGTTCGTAATCCCATTACGAGCCCCATGAAAAATCCCTAACCACGAAATGACATATGCAACGAACTTATATCCGCCATTTTGGCAGATTTCCCCACCTTCGTTCTTAACAAAAAAATTCCTACTAGTGTACTTTGGACAATTTAACTAACATCTGAAATAAAAATATTCGTAATCCCATTACGAGCCCCATGAAAAATCCCTAAACACGAAATGACATGTGCAATGAACATATATCCGCCATTTTGGCAGATTTCCTCACCATCCATCTTAACAAGAAAATTCCTACATGTGCAATTTGGACTATTTCACCAATATCTGAAATAAAAAAGTTCGTAATCCTATTACGAGCCCCATGAAAAATCCCTAAACACGATATGACATATGCAACCAACATATATCCGCCATTGTGGCAGATTTCCTCACCTTCGATCTTAACAACAAAATTCCTACTTATGTAGTTTGGACTAATTCACCAATATCTGAAATAAAAAGTTCGTAATCCGATTACGAGCCCCATGAAAAATCCCTAAACACGATATGACATATGCAACCAACATATATCCGCCATTGTGGCAGATTTCCTCACCTTCGATCTTAACAACAAAATTCCTACTTATGTAGTTTGGACTATTTAACTAATATCTGAAATGAAAAAGTTCGTAGTCGCATTACTAGCCCCATGAAAAGTCCCTAAACACGAAATGACATGTGCAACAAACATATATCCGCCATTTTGGCAGATTTCCTCACCATCGATCTTAACAAGAAAATTCCTACTTGTGCAATTTGGACTATTTCACCAATATCTGACATAAAAAAGTTCTTAATCCTATTACGAGCCCCATGAAAAATCCCTAAACACGAAATGACATGTGCAACAAACATATATCCGCCATTTTGGCGGATTACCCCACCTTCGATCTTAACAAAAAAATTCCTACTAGTGTACTTTGGACAATTTAACTAACATCTGAAATAAAAAAGTTCGTAATCACATTACGAGCCCCATGAAAAATCCCTAAACACGAAATGACATATCCAACGAACTTATATCCTCCATTTTGGCAGATTTCCCCAACTTCGATCTTAACAAAAAAATTCCTACTAGTGTAGTTTGGACTATTTAAATAATATCTGAAATAAAAAAGTTCATAATCTCATTACGAGCCCCACGAAAAACCCCTAAACACGAAATGACATGTGCAACAAACATATATCCGCCATTTTTGCATATTTCCTCACCTTCGATCTTGACAAAAAATTCCTATTTATGTAGTTTGGACTATTTAACTAAGATTTCAAATAAAATTATTCGTAATCCCATTACGAGCCCCATGAAAAATCCCTAAACACGAAATGACATATGCAACGAACTTATATCCTCCATTTTGGCGGATTTCCCCACCTTCGATCTTAACAAAAAAATTCCTACTAGTGTAGTTTGGTCTATTTAAATAATATCTGAAATAAAAAAGTTCATAATCTCATTACGAGCCCCATGAAAAACCCCTAAACACGAAATGACATGTGCAACAAACATATATCCGCCATTTTTGCAGATTTGCTCACCTTTGATCTTAACAAAAAAATTCCTACTTATGTAGTTTGGACTATTTAACTAACATCTGAAATGAAAAAGTTCGTAATCGCATTACTAGCCCCATGAAAAGTCCCTAAACACGAAATGACATGTGCAACAAACATATATCCGCCATTTTGGCAGATTTCCTCACCATCGATCTTAACAAGAAAATTCCTACTTGTGCAATTTGGACTATTTCACCAATATCTGACATAAAAAAGTTCGTAATCCTATTACGAGCCCCATGAAAAATCCCTAAACACGAAATGACATGTGCAACCAACATATATCCGCCATTTTGGCAGATTTGCTCACCTTCGATCTTAACAAAAAAATTCCCACTTCTGCAATTTGGACTATTTCACCAATATCTGAAATAAAAAAGTTCGTAATCCTATTACGAGCCCCATGAAAAATCCCTAAACACGATATGACATGTGCAACCAACATATATCCGCCATTTTGGCAGATTACCCTACGTTCGATCTTAACAAAAAAATTCCTACTTGTGTAGTTTGGACTATATAACTAATATCTGAAATAAAAATATTCGTAATCCCATTACGAGCCCCATGAAAAATCCCTAAACACGAAATGACATGTGCAATGAACATATATCCGCCATTTTGGCAGATTTCCTCACCATCGATCTTAACAAGAAAATTCCTACGTGTGCAATTTGGACTATTTCACCAATATCTGACATAAAAAAGTTCGTAATCCTATTACGAGCTCCATGAAAAATCCCTAAACACGAAATGACATGTGCAACAAACATATATCCGCCATTTTTGCAGATTTCCTCACCTTCGATCTTAACAAAAAAATTCCCACTTCTGCAATTTGGACTCTTTCACCAATATCTGAAATAAAAAAGTTCGTAATCCCTCGTATAACATGTGCAATGAACATATATCCGCCATTTTGGCAGATTTCCTCACCATCGAACTTAACAAGAAAATTCCTACGTGTGCAATTTGGACTATTTCACCAATATCTGACATAAAAAAGTTCGTAATCCTATTACGAGCCCCATGAAAAATCCCTAAACACGATATGACATGTGCAACCAACATATATCCGCCATTTTGGCAGATTACCCCACGTTCGATCTTAACAAAAAAATTCCTACTTGTGTAGTTTGGACTATATAACTAATATCTGAAATAAAAAAGTTCGTAAACCCATTACGAGATCCATGAAAAATCCCTAAACACGAAATGACATGTGCAACTAACAAATATCCGCTATTTTGGCAGATTTGCTCACCTTCGATCTCAAGAAAAAAAATTATAAACTAAAAAATTATAAAAAAAAACATATAAACACGAAAGTGAGGAAATCGCTAAACATATTTTCTCACCTTCGATCTTAACAAAATTCCTACTTGTGTAGTTTGGACTATTTAACTAAAATCTGCAATTAAAGAGTTCGTAATCCCATTACGAGCCCCATGAAAAATCCCTAAACACGAAACGACATGTGCAACCAACATACATCCGCCATTTTGCCAGATAACCCCACCATCAATCTTAACAAAAAATTCCTACTTGTGTAGTTTGGACTATTCAACTAAGATCTGAAATAACAAACTTCGTAATCCCATTACGAGCCCCATGAAAAATCCCTAAACACGAAATGACATATGCAACTAACAAATATCCGCTATTTTGGCAGATTTGCTCACCTTCGATCTCAAGAAAAAAAATTCCTACTTATCTAGTTTGGACTATTTAACTAATATCTGAAATAAAAAAGTTCGTAATCCCATTACGAGCCCCATGAAAAATCCCTAACCACGAAATGACATATGCAACGAACTTATATCCGCCATTTTGGCAGATTTCCCCACCTTCGTTCTTAACAAAAAAATTCCTACTAGTGTACTTTGGACAATTTAACTAACATCTCAAATAAAAATATTCGTAATCCCATTACGAGCCCGATGAAAAATCCCTAAACACGAAATGACATGTGCAATGAACATATATCCGCCATTTTGTCAGATTTCCTCACCATCGATCTTAACAAGAAAATTCCTACGTGTGCAATTTGGACTATTTCACCAATATCTGACATAAAAAAGTTCGTAATCCTATTACGAGCCCCATGAAAAATCCCTAAACACGAAATGACATGTGCAACAAACATATATCCGCCATTTTTGCAGATTTCCTCACCTTCGATCTTAACAAAAAAATTCCTACTAGTGTACTTTGGACAATTTAACTAACATCTGAAATAAAAAAGTTCGTAATCCCATTACGAGCCCCATGAAAAATCCCTAAACACGAAATGACATGTGCAACCAACATATATCCGCCATTTTGGCAGATTACCCCACGTTCGATATAACAAAAAAATTCCGACTAGTGTAGTTTGGACTATTTAACTAATATCTGAAATAAAAAAGTTCATAATCTCATTACGAGCCCCATGAAAAATCCCTAAACACGAAATGACATGTGCAACAAACATATATCCGCCATTTTTGCATATTTCCTCACCTTCGATCTTGACAAAAAAATTCCTACTTGTGTAGTTTGGACTATATAATTAATATCTGAAATAAAAAAAATCGCAATCTCATTACCAGCCCCATGAAAAATCCCAAAACACGAAATGACATGTGCAACCAACATATATCCGCCATTTTGTCAGATTACCCCACCTTCGATCTTAACAAAATTCCTGCTTGTGTAGTTTGGACTAGTTAACTAAAATCTGAAATTAAAGAGTTCGTAATCCCATTACGAGCCCCATGAAAAATCCCTAAACACGAAACGACATGTGCAACGAACATATATCTGCCATTTTCGCAGATTTCCTCACCTTCTATCTTAACAAAAAAATTCCTACTTGTGTAGTTTGGACTATATAATTAATATCTGAAATAAAAAAAATCGCAATCTCATTACCAGCCCCATGAAAAATCCCAAAACACGAAATGACATGTGCAACCAACATATATCCGCCATTTTGTCAGATTACCCCACCTTCGATCTTAACAAAATTCCTGCTTGTGTAGTTTGGACTATTTAACTAAAATCTGAAATTAAAGAGTTCGCAATCCCATTACGAGCCCCATGAAAAATCCCTAAACAGGAAATGACATGTGCAACCAATATATATCCGCCATTTTGGCGGATTACCCCACGTTCGATCTTAACAAAAAAATTCCTACTTGTGT
Source organism: Muscidifurax raptorellus (assembly GCA_020010945.3). Taxonomy (NCBI): domain Eukaryota; kingdom Metazoa; phylum Arthropoda; class Insecta; order Hymenoptera; family Pteromalidae; genus Muscidifurax; species Muscidifurax raptorellus. The sequence continues at coordinate 27,672,679 of CM052080.1, read as the reverse complement.
AGTTTGGACTATATAACTTATATCTGAAATAAAAAAGTTCGTAATCCCATTACGAGTTCCATGAAAAATCCCTAAACACGAAATGACATGTGCAACCAACATATATCCGCCATTGTGGCAGATTTGCTCACCTTCGATCTGAAGAAAAAAAATTCCTACTTATCTAGTTTGGACTATTTAACTAATATGTGAAATAAAAAAGTTCGTAATCCAATTACGAGCCCCATGAAAAATCCCTAAACAGGAAATGACATGTGCAACCAATATATATCCGCCATTTTGGCGGATTACCCTACCTTCGATCTTAACAAAAAAATTCCTACTTGTGTAGTTTGGACTATTCAACTAATATCTGAAATAAGAAAGTTCGTAATTCCATTACGAGCCCCATGAAAAATCCCTGAACACGAAATGACATGTGCAACGAACTTATATCCTCCATTTTGGCAGATTTCCCCACCTTCGATCTTAACAAAAAAATTCCTACTAGTGTAGTTTGGACTATTTAAATAATATCTGAAATAAAAAAGTTCATAATCTCATTACGAGCCCCATGAAAAACCCCTAAACACGAAATGACATGTGCAACAAACATATATCCGCCATTTTTGCATATTTCCTCACCTTCGATCTTGACAAAAAAATTCCTACTTATGTAGTTTGGACTATTTAACTAAGATTTGAAATAAAAATATTCGTAATCCCATTACGTGCCGCATGAAATACCCCTGAACACGAAATGACATGTGCAATGAACATATATCTGCCATTTTGGCAGATTTGCTCAACTTCGATCTTAAGAAAAAAGATTCCAACTTATCTAGTTTGGACTATTTAACTCATATCTGAAATAAAAAAGTTCGTAATCCCATTACGAGCCCCATGAAAAATCCCTAAACACGAAATGACATATGCAACGAACTTATATCCTCCATTTTGGCAGATTTCCCCACCTTCGATCTTAACAAAAAAATTCCTACTAGTGTAGTTTGGACTATTTAAATAATATCTGAAATAAAAAAGTTCATAATCTCATTACGAGCCCCATGAAAAACCCCTAAACACGAAATGACATGTGCAACAAACATATATCCGCCATTTTTGCATATTTCCTCACCTTCGATCTTGACAAAAAAATTCCTACTTATGTAGTTTGGACTATTTAACTAAGATTTGAAATAAAAATATTCGTAATCCCATTACGTGCCGCATGAAAAACCCCTAAACACGAAATGACATGTGCAACACACATATATCCGCCATTTTTGCATATTTCCTCACCTTCGATCTTAACAAAAAAATTCCTACTTATGTAGTTTGGACTATTTAACTAATATCTGAAATGAAAAAGTTCGTAATCGCATTACTAGCCCCATGAAAAGTCCCTAAACACGAAATGACATGTGCAACAAACATATATCCGCCATTTTGGCAGATTTCCTCACCATCGATCTTAACAAGAAAATTCCTACTTGTGCAATTTGGACTATTTCACCAATATCTGACATAAAAAATTTCGTAATCCTATTACGAGCCCCATGGAAAATCCCTAAACACGAAATGACATGTGCAACAAACATATATCCCCCATTTTGGCGGATTACCCCACCTTCGATCTTAACAAAAAAATTCCTACTAGTGTAGTTTGGACTATTTAAATAATATCTGAAATAAAAAAGTTCATAATCTCATTACGAGCCCCATGAAAAACCCCTAAACACGAAATGACATGTGCAACAAACATATATCCGCCATTTTTGCATATTTCCTCACCTTCGATCTTGACAAAAAAATTCCTACTTATGTAGTTTGGACTATTTAACTAAGATTTGAAATAAAAATATTCGTAATCCCATTACGTGCCGCATGAAAAATCCCTAAACACGAAATGACATATGCAACTAACAAATATTCGCCCTTTTGGCAGATTTCCTCACCATCGATCTTAACAAGAAAATTCCTACTTGTGCAATTTGGACTACTTCACCAATATCTGACATAAAAAATTTCGTAATCCTATTACGAGCCCCATGAAAAATTCCTAAACACGAAATGACATGTGCAACAAACATATATCCGCCATTTTAGCAGATTTCTTCACCTTCGATCTTAACAAAAAAATTCTCACTTCTGCAATTGGGCTGTTTCACCAATATCTGAAATAAAAAAGTTCGTAATCCTATTACGAGCCCCATGAAAAATCCCTAAACACGATATGACATCTGCAACCAACATATATCCGCCATTTTGGCAGATTACCCCACGTTCGATTTTAACAAAAAAATTCCTACTTGTGTAGCTTTGACTATTCAACTAATATCTGAAATAACAAAGTTCGTAATTCCATTACGAGCCCCATGAAAAATCCCTAAACACGAAATGACATGTGCAATGAACATATATCCGCCATTTTGGCAGATTTCCCCACCTTCGATCTTAACAAAAAAATTCCTACTAGTGTACTTTGGACAATTTAACTAACATCTGAAATAAAAAAGTTCGTAATCCCATTACGAGCCCCATGAAAAATCCCTAAACACGAAATGACATGTGCAACCAACATATATCCGCCATTTTGGCAGATTACCCCACGTTCGATATAACAAAAAAATTCCGACTAGTGTAGTTTGGACTATTTAACTAATATCTGAAATAAAAAAGTTCATAATCTCATTACGAGCCCCATGAAAAATCCCTAAACACGAAATGACATGTGCAACAAACATATATCCGCCATTTTTGCATATTTCCTCACCTTCGATCTTGACAAAAAAATTCCTACTTGTGTAGTTTGGACTATATAATTAATATCTGAAATAAAAAAAATCGCAATCTCATTACCAGCCCCATGAAAAATCCCAATACACGAAATGACATGTGCAACCAACATATATCCGCCATTTTGTCAGATTACCCCACCTTCGATCTTAACAAAATTCCTGCTTGTGTAGTTTGGACTAGTTAACTAAAATCTGAAATTAAAGAGTTCGTAATCCCATTACGAGCCCCATGAAAAATCCCTAAACACGAAACGACATGTGCAACGAACATATATCTGCCATTTTCGCAGATTTCCTCACCTTCTATCTTAACAAAAAAATTCCTACTTGTGTAGTTTGGACTATATAATTAATATCTGAAATAAAAAAAATCGCAATCTCATTACCAGCCCCATGAAAAATCCCAAAACACGAAATGACATGTGCAACCAACATATATCCGCCATTTTGTCAGATTACCCCACCTTCGATCTTAACAAAATTCCTGCTTGTGTAGTTTGGACTATTTAACTAAAATCTGAAATTAAAGAGTTCGCAATCCCATTACGAGCCCCATGAAAAATCCCTAAACACGAAACGACATGTGTAACGAACATATATCTGCCATTTTGGCAGATTTCCTCACCTTCGATCTTAACAAAAAAATTCCTACTTGTGTAGTTTGGACTATTTAACTAATATCTGAAATAAAAAAGTTTGTAATCTCATTACGATCCCCATGAAAAATCCCAAAACACGAAACGACATGTGCAACCAACATATATCCGCCATTTTGGCAGATTACCCCACCTTCGATCTTAACAAAAAAAACTCCTACTTGTGTAATTTGGACTATTCAACTAATATCTGAAATAACAAAGTTCGTAATCCCATTACGAGCCCCATGAAAATCCCAAAACACGAAATGACATGTGCAACCAACATATATCCGCCAATTTGGCAGATTACCCCACCTTCGATCTTAACAAAAAAAACTCCTACTTGTGTAATTTGGACTATTCAACTAATATCTGAAATAACAATGTTCGTAATCCCATTACGAGCCCCATGAAAAATCCCTAAACGCGAAATGACATGTGCAACCAACATATATCCGCCATTTTGGCAGATTTCCCCAACTTCGATCTTAACAAAAAAAACTCCTACTTGTGTAATTTGGACTATTCAACTAATATCTGAAATAACAATGTTCGTAATCCTATTACGAGCCCCATGAAAAATCCATAAACGCGAAATGACATGTGCAACAAACATATATCCGCCATTTTGGCAGATTTCCCCACCTTGAAATTTAATGAAAAAATTTATACTAGCATAGTTTGGACTATTTAACTAATATCTGTAATAAAAAATTTCGTAATCCAATTACGAGCCCCATGAAAAATCCCTAAACACGAAATGACATGTGCAACGAACATATATCCGCCATTTTGTCAGATTACCCCACCTTCTATCTTAACAAAAAAATTCCTACTTGTGTAGTTTGGACTATTTAACTAATATCTGAAATAAAAAAGTTTGTAATCCTATTACGAGCCCCATGAAAAATCCCTAAACACGAAATGAAATTTGCAACCAACATATATCCGCCATTTTGTCAGATTACCCCACCTTCGATCTTAACTAAATTCCTGCTTGTGTAGTTTGGACTATTTAACTAAAATCTGAAATTAAAGAGTTCGTAATCCCATTACGAGCCCCATGAAAAATCCCTAAACACGAAACGACATGTGCAACGAACATATATCTGCCATTTTGGCAGATTTCCCCACCTTCGATCTTAATAAAAATATTCCTACTATTGTACTTCGGGCAATTTAACTAACATCTGAAATAAAAAAGTTCGTAATCCCATTACGAGCCCCATGAAAAATCCCTAAACACGAAACGACATGTGCAACGAACATATATCTGCCATTTTCGCAGATTTCCTCACCTTCTATCTTAACAAAAAAATTCCTACTTGTGTAGTTTGGACTATATAATTAATATCTGAAATAAAGAAAATCGCAATCTCATTACCAGCCCCATGAAAAATCCCAAAACACGAAATGACATGTGCAACCAACATATATCCGCCATTTTGTCAGATTACCCCACCTTCGATCTTAACAAAATTCCTGCTTGTGTAGTTTGGACTAATTAACTAAAATCTGAAATTAAAGAGTTCGCAATCCCATTACGAGCCCCATGAAAAATCCCTAAACACGAAACGACATGTGCAACGAACATATATCCGCCATTTTGGCAGATTTCCCCACCTTCGATCTTAATAAAAAAATTCCTACTAGTGTACTTCGGGCAATTTAACTAACATCTGAAATAAAAAAGTTCGTCATCCCATTACGAGCCCCATGAAAAATCCCTAAACACGAAATGACATGTGCAACGAACATATATCCGCCATTTTGTCAGATTACCCCACCTTCGATCTTAACAAAATTCCTGCTTGTGTAGTTTGGACTATTTAACTAAAATCTGAAATTAAAGAGTTCGTAATCCCATTACGAGCCCCATGAAAAATCCCTAAACACGAAACGACATGTGCAACGAACATATATCTGCCATTTTCGCAGATTTCCTCACCTTCTATCTTAACAAAAAAATTCCTACTTGTGTAGTTTGGACTAGTTAACTAAAATCTGAAATTAAAGAGTTCGTAATCCCATTACGAGCCCCATGAAAAATCCCTAAACACGAAACGACATGTGATATAAGCGGGCCTGATGGGAGGAAGAGAGGGCGCTCGATGGCGCGGGGAAGCCTGCTGAGGCCGGTTGGACCTGCTTAATCCTTCCTGCTCCTGGGCAGGGAAAGGGGTAGGAGAAGCGAAGTGATCCCCTTGTGCCGGTTCGCTGATCAGGGAGCGCCCGTTGAGGCGCCCTGGATGAGTCCTTTGTCGGCTGCTGCTGTGCTCGTTTCTGCATGGGCAGTGAGCGCCCGCTGAGGCGCCCTCGGTGCAGTCGCTGCTGGACTGAATCCCTCGACGGTGCTTCCAGTTGCCTAGAGAGCGGACACTGCTCGGACCTCTCTAGGTCGGCTCTGTGAGAGAGCCTGGACGAGGGAGGGCCGCCCAACCCGGTGAGAACTCACCACAGCTAATGGGGAAAGGGGAAACTTATCTTTCTTTTGTTGCGGGCCAGCCCCAATGAAGGAACCGACCACACAAAAATGACTAGAGGACGCGAAGCGTCTTAGTCGTCGAGCGTCAGGTCGACTTGCTCGTCAGCCGCTGGCTTCGGAGCCGTCTTCCGTACCGCCAGGAGGAGGGGAGGTACCACGGGAGCGATGCGAATCAACTTGGGCTTGCCTCGTGGCGGAGGAGCGGTGGACTTTCGTTTGAGCGGAGGAGTTGGCTTCGCCGCTCTCTTGGCCCCGATCTTCCGCGAGATGATCTCGAGCCGGGGAGTAGACGACTTCAGGAGTTCTCGGAGGTCCGGTGAGGGCTGGCGGCTCGGGAGGTCGATCAGCTTGAGGTGCTCTGGCCACTCTGCACAGAGCGCTCCGTCATCCGGTGAAGGTGAGTCCGCAGTGTTGGTGAGAGCGAGCGGTGAGGCCTGCTGGTCGTCGGTCTGGGTGCCGTTGTCCTGGTGAGGGCACTCAGTCTGGGTGGCGGCGTCGGCTGGATTGGCTCTATGCTGTAGTCGTTCCAGGAGGGTGATGCGCCGGTTGGCTGTGGCCAAGTAACCGTGGAGCAGCTCCAACTCGGCCCGGTCAGCCTCTCTCCCACTCTCTCTCATGGGCGTGGGATTAGAGGAGGTGAAAGGTGAGGGAAGGGCGAAATAATTACGCTGGTAATTATTTAAACAAAAAGAACGGTTTATTCCTCGCTCGACTAATACTTGCACTTGCCTAAGCTCGGCTTTCTTTGGTCGGTGAGGACCGTTGGGGGAGGTGTCTTGGCCGTCCCGGCCGGCCTCTTTATATGCCCCGCGCGGTGCTGCTTTGTTAGCGGGCAGCGCGCCGGAGGAGCGTGGCCACCTAGCGTCGGTGCACGGTACTAGCGGCGCGGTGTTTGGGGCTTGTCGCGAGAGAGCCTATGGGTGGGTTGTTACAATTCCCCCCTTACATAAAAAGGCTCTCGAGCGCGGGCCTGGCAATGTGCAAGTTACATGTGTTTGTGTTATCGCTCTTAGAAAGTAATAATAAAAATTAAGGAGGTGTACAAAATGAAAATGTTTGCGGCCGCATTACACTATAATCGCTGTCTTAAAATTAATCGCTCGCAACTTAAGATTACACATTGTTCTTAAACAAATAAATTATTTTCGCAGTCTGTTTTCACTTCACTGAGTGTTTATATATATACGTGTGTATTCGTCGTGCTCTTCAGGCACGGTAATTAACTGTCTTCCGTCGGCGAAGGCTGTAGCGAGGGAGCGACCCGGTGCTTTCTTCGGAGTCGGAGACGGGTGTGCCGCTCCTAGGAGTGGCGGTGTCCTGGCTGCTGTCAGGTGTGACGCCCATCTGGGTGCCTCGAGGTAGATCCAGTTGTTGGTTACCTGAAAATAAATCATCCTCCTGGATGTTTTGGGGTTGAGCGTCCTCCTGGATGCCCGGTGGGTTGGCATTCGGACGAATGCCGTTGATGGGGGCGCTTGATGAAGCGTTGGGGGCTGGAGCTGTCTCGTGAGCTCTTCGAGACGTGGTGGCGGGGAGCGTGTGCGTGTCAGCGCGTGACGACGACGTCCGTGGTGCCGGTGGGTGGTGGTCCGCGACTTGCTGGTCGTGGAAGGGCAGCAACTCCTTTGAGTGGACTTTCGTGGGGCTGCCGTCCCTGTCCATTATGTAGATGTCGCTGCTGATCTGGTGGGTGACGCGGAAGGGTCCTTCCCATTTCTGGGCGAATCCTGCGTGGAAGCCCTCTGCTGCTTTAGACAGAGGATGGCTGCGGACAAAGACAAGGTCGCCGACCTTGGGTCCGGTGTGAGTGGGTTGAGCCTTGATGTATGTCTGCTGGTACCGCTTTTGCCTGGCTAATGCAGCTGCGGTGCGCTCTTGCAGAGGTGGGGGAGGGTTCTTCGCGTGGTCGATCCTCCAGTCTCCAGGTCGTGAGAGTGCTCGGCCCAAGAGCAACTCTGCTGGAGTGAGTCCGGTGGCGGCGTTGCGCCGGTTGCGCAACTGGTAGAGGACTGCGGACAACTGCGTGTCCCAGTCTTTGTGTCTCCGTCCTTGTAGGTGGAGTCTGAGTCCTTTTTTGATCTCCTGGTTTCTCCGTTCGGTGGGGTTGGCCTGTGGGTGGTAAATCGCAGTTGTCCAAAGCTGCACCTGCCAGCGGTCGCAGGCATTCTCCCAGATTTTGCTGGTGAACTGCGGTCCGTTGTCGGACAGGATGGCCCTAGGATAGCCCCAGCGGGAGAAGACTTCCTCCTCGAGGACCTTGATGATTCGGTTGGTGTCTGAGGAGCCGATGGCGAACGCTTCAGTCCATCGGGAGAACAGGTCGGTGATGACGAGGATGAATCGTCGCTTCCTGGCTGTGAGTGGGTACGGTCCCATGAGGTCGATGGCTACCGTGTCCCACGGTTTGGTGGGCTGGTGCGGTCGCATGGGACCAGAAGTGGTGATTCCGCGCTTGTTACATGTGCAGAGCATGCACTGGCGGACGTGATTTCTCACATCGTCTCTCATTTTTGGCCACCAATAGCGCTGCTGGATGGCTCTTATTGTTTCGTCGGATCCGGGATGACCAGCGTATGCTGAGTCGTGATACTCGTGGAGTATTCGTTGAACGAGCGCCTGGGGAACCAGAATTCTCCAGTCAGAGTTGTGGTCCCGCTGCCAGAGGATGCCGTTGTCGAACTTGTGCTTGGCCGTCCTGTCTTGATCGGTGTTCAGTAGTTGTTCAGCCAAGTTTGTGCAGTGCGTGTCTGTTTGCTGGGTGGCTCGGACTTCCTCTATGAGCGGCGTCATGCTCTCGACGAGGTTGACTGCCTCTTGGCTATCTGTGGCGAAGGTGTTTCCCCCGGGTGGTAAGAGTCGCTCGCAATCGTCTGTGCCTTCGGCGGTTTCGTCGGTAGGGTTGCGGGACAGAAAGTCGGCGAGCTGGTTTGATTTGCCTGGGCAGTGCTCAATCTTCGGATTGTACTCCTGGAGGAGCAGTGCCCACCTTCGGAGCTTGTCCCTTGTGTCCTTGAAGGTGCGCAGCCAAGTCAAGCCTTTGTTGTCGGTTCGCAGCGTGAACGGTTGATTGTCCAATAGATGGCGATAGCGCTTGACTGCCCAAACCGCAGCGAGGCATTCTTGCTCGTTGCTGTGGTAGCGTGATTCGGTAGGGTTGAATTTGGCGCTGGCGTAGCTGATGATGCTCCTGCTGCCGTCGGGTCGCTCCTGATACAGGACGGCGCCCATTCCTTTGGCGCTGGCGTCTGTCTGGAGAACGTACGGCCAACCAGGGTGTGGTCTGCCCAGTTTCAAGGGCTTTTGAAGTTCCGACTTTAGTTTGTTAAATGATTCTTGGGCGCGAGCGTTCCAGCGGAAACCAGATTTGCCCGAGGTCAGGTCGGTTAATGGGGCGGTGATTTCGGCGTAGCCAGGGACGTACTCTCTTAGCCAGTTGCACGTGCCAAGGAAGGATTGTAGTTGCTTCCTTGTGGTTGGGACAGGAGCGTCCGCGATTTTTTGCACGTGCTCGGGCTTGGCTTCGTTGCCCTTGCTGGTGATGACGTGTCCCAGGTACTCGAGACGGTCTACGGCAAAACGACACTTCTCTAAGGCGGCCGTAAGGTTGTGTGTGCGCAGCCGCTCCAGAACTTTGGCCACGTGGACAAAGTGTTCGTCGAGATTTCGTGAGTAGATGATGATGTCATCTAAATAGACGAGACAAAAAGTGTGGAGATAGCCAACCAACACTTCTTGGCTCATGAGCTGTTGGAAGGTACCTGTTGCGGCCTTGAGTCCAAAAGGCATGACGTTGAACTGATAGCAACCCCCAGAGGACGTGGAGAACGCCGTATATTTCTTGGAGGCGGGGTCCATGGGTATTTGCCAGTACCCGCTCTTCAAGTCGATCGCCGTGAATATGTTGGCGTCGCCTAAATCCTTGAGAGCGTCGGCGATGTGTGGCACAGGTTGTGCTGCATCCGTGGTGATGCCGTTGAGTCGGCGGTAGTCAATGCAGAAACGATAGCGTCCATCTTTCTTCTTGGGAAGAACGATTGGCGAGCAGTAGGGGGATGTTGCCCGCTCAATCACGTCCGTTGCCAGCATTTCTCGTATCTGTTTGTCAATCTCCTTCTGCTTCGTTTCCGATTCACGGTGGGGGGGTAGCCGGAATGGCTGTTCTGTGGCCACGCGTATGACGTGTTTGACCGTCTTGGTGCGTGGAAGTTTCTGGCCTTCTTGCGCGAATACAACGCTGTGCTCTTTCAAGAGTTGGAGGAGACGCTGAAGAGCGTTGCCCGCGAGGCCGTGGTGTAGTTCTTCAATTTTTATTGGGACTGACTGCTGTCTTGGTGTTCCGTGTATGAGCGGTGCGGTTACGCGAACTTGTTGACCAAGATAAACCACATCTTGAGTGAAATCTATCACGCACTCTTGTCTCTTGAGCCAAGGTAGGCCGAGCAGCAATGGGTGTCTTATGTCAGGAGACACATGGGCGTGTACCGCGAGCTTTGCTCCTTGAACCTCGATCTCGAGCTCGGTATCGCCAGATATGCGCAGGTCTGCGTTTTCGCCAGCCAGATGACAGCTTGTAGGGCGCTGTCTCACGTACTGGTGGCGGGGCAGAATGGATGAGTTTACAACGCTAATGGAGGCTGCGGAATCCACGAGCGCTGCTACTTCTTCTCCGTGGAGCCTGACCTTTATCCGAGGAAGGTCACCTGTTTTGTCGGAGCAGGTTCCTACTTCCGGCTTGGGGAGTTGGTGGCGTCGGCCGCCGGTTCGTCCGCCGCCTTGCGCCAGTTTTCCGACCGATTTCTCGTTTTCTCCTTGAACACGGGGCAGTCCCTGTGGAAGTGCCTTTCTGGGCAGTGCCAACATTGAGGGGGCAACGATTTGTTCCCAGAGCCCTGGGGAGTGGGCTTGTTATCGATCGTGATTGTCTTTGTTGGCTTGTGTTTGAGTTGTACCTCTTCCGCTTCATCCTTCTCTGCTTGAAGCGCTCTGCTCAATAGGTCGGCGAAGTCGGTGAGTGTGACAGGTCGCAGCGTTTTTCTTAGAGAAGGTTTGATGAGTTCGACAAGCGTGCTGACTCGACTTGCCTCGGGTTCAACAGGTCTGATCCGTTGAAAGAGTAGGTATTTCTCTTGCAAAAAAGCACCAACTGATTCTTTGTCGCCCTGCTTCTTCGAATAGAGCTGCGCCGTGAGCTCTCCCTTAATTGTATCGCTATCGTAGCGGTTGAGGAGCAATTCTCGGAAGCGTGGCCAATCGAAATCAAGCGCTTTGTAGCATTGCCACCACTTGTCTGCGTCCCCACGTAGACCCTTTTCTAAGATCCTCGTTCTTTGAGCATCTGGGATTTCATAGGCTTGCGCGTATTCCTCGCAGTTGCGGAGGTAGCGTTGAGGATCCTCGTGCCCGAGTCCCTTGAATTCGGGCAAAGGTGGTCGGTGACCATAGAGCGCTCGACAGAAGGCCTCCCAGTTTTGCATAGCCGGGGGTAGGCCTCTGGGGCCAGCGTCTCCGTTGTTGCCACCGTTGTTAGGATTAATTTCTCCGTTGCTCGAAGCCATATCGGGTGGCTGAGGCGCGTCGTTCGTTGGTTCAGCGTTATCTTCACTTGGTTTTTGCGTGAGCTTAGGTGTGATGAATCGCTCTCCTTGGTTGGAGTTCTCGTCGTTGATTGAGTTGTTGCCGGTATTGGGCGCCACTGCGTTATTCTCTACTCGCAGAAGTAGTTGGGCTGCCACGGACCTGGTGACGGGTCGTGTGATGGGCGAGTGTTGGACTGGCATTGACTGTGTCAAGCCGTCGATATTCGGTGATGAGGCGGTAGTTCGCTCGTCCGATGGAAGATGCGAAGAGCGGTGTTTGGTATGGAGAGCGAGCAGGGAGTGCAATGTTGACTCGCTCGCCGAAGCGATGTTCGGTGATGTCCGGCAATGGTGCTCTGCTAGCTCGTGGAGTCATGGATCCGTCGCGATCTCTGACCGCAATTGATGATGTCGTAGCCCCACGTTGGGCGCCACTTGATATAAGCGGGCCTGATGGGAGGAAGAGAGGGCGCTCGATGGCGCGGGGAAGCCTGCTGAGGCCGGTTGGACCTGCTTAATCCTTCCTGCTCCTGGGCAGGGAAAGGGGTAGGAGAAGCGAAGTGATCCCCTTGTGCCGGTTCGCTGATCAGGGAGCGCCCGTTGAGGCGCCCTGGATGAGTCCTTTGTCGGCTGCTGCTGTGCTCGTTTCTGCATGGGCAGTGAGCGCCCGCTGAGGCGCCCTCGGTGCAGTCGCTGCTGGACTGAATCCCTCGACGGTGCTTCCAGTTGCCTAGAGAGCGGACACTGCTCGGACCTCTCTAGGTCGGCTCTGTGAGAGAGCCTGGACGAGGGAGGGCCGCCCAACCCGGTGAGAACTCACCACAGCTAATGGGGAAAAGGGGAAACTTATCTTTCTTTTGTTGCGGGCCAGCCCCAATGAAGGAACCGACCACACAAAAATGACTAGAGGACGCGAAGCGTCTTAGTCGTCGAGCGTCAGGTCGACTTGCTCGTCAGCCGCTGGCTTCGGAGCCGTCTTCCGTACCGCCAGGAGGAGGGGAGGTACCACGGGAGCGATGCGAATCAACTTGGGCTTGCCTCGTGGCGGAGGAGCGGTGGACTTTCGTTTGAGCGGAGGAGTTGGCTTCGCCGCTCTCTTGGCCCCGATCTTCCGCGAGATGATCTCGAGCCGGGGAGTAGACGACTTCAGGAGTTCTCGGAGGTCCGGTGAGGGCTGGCGGCTCGGGAGGTCGATCAGCTTGAGGTGCTCTGGCCACTCTGCACAGAGCGCTCCGTCATCCGGTGAAGGTGAGTCCGCAGTGTTGGTGAGAGCGAGCGGTGAGGCCTGCTGGTCGTCGGTCTGGGTGCCGTTGTCCTGGTGAGGGCACTCAGTCTGGGTGGCGGCGTCGGCTGGATTGGCTCTATGCTGTAGTCGTTCCAGGAGGGTGATGCGCCGGTTGGCTGTGGCCAAGTAACCGTGGAGCAGCTCCAACTCGGCCCGGTCAGCCTCTCTCCCACTCTCTCTCATGGGCGTGGGATTAGAGGAGGTGAAAGGTGAGGGAAGGGCGAAATAATTACGCTGGTAATTATTTAAACAAAAAGAACGGTTTATTCCTCGCTCGACTAATACTTGCACTTGCCTAAGCTCGGCTTTCTTTGGTCGGTGAGGACCGTTGGGGGAGGTGTCTTGGCCGTCCCGGCCGGCCTCTTTATATGCCCCGCGCGGTGCTGCTTTGTTAGCGGGCAGCGCGCCGGAGGAGCGTGGCCACCTAGCGTCGGTGCACGGTACTAGCGGCGCGGTGTTTGGGGCTTGTCGCGAGAGAGCCTATGGGTGGGTTGTTACACATGTGCAACGAGCATATATCTGCCATTTTGGCAGATTTCCCCACCTTCGATCTTAATAAAAAAATTCCTTCTAGTGTACATCGGGCAATTTAACTAACATCTGAAATAAAAAAGTTCGTCATCCCATTACCAGCCCCATGAAAAATCCCAAAACACGAAATGACATGTGCAACCAACATATATCCGCCATTTTGTCAGATTACCCCACCTTCGATCTTAACTAAATTCCTGCTTGTGTAGTTTGGACTATTTAACTAAAATCTGAAATTAAAGAGTTCGCAATCCCATTACGAGCCCCATGAAAAATCCCTAAACACGAAATGACATGTGCAACGAACATATATTTGTCATTTTGGCAGATTTCCTCACCTTCGATATTAACAAAAAAATTCTTACTTGTGTAGTTTGGACTATTTAACTAATATCTGAAATAAAAAAGTTTGTAATCTCATTACGATCCCCATGAAAAATCCCAAAACACGAAATGACATGTGCAACCAACATATATCCGCCATTTTGTCAGATTACCCCACCTTCGATCTTAACAAAATTCCTGCTTGTGTAGTTTGGACTATTTAACTAAAATCTGAAATTAAAGAGTTCGTAATCCCATTACGAGCCCCATGAAAAATCCCTAAACACGAACCGCATGTGCAACGAACATATATCTGCCATTTTGGCAGATTTGCCCACCTTCGATCTTAATAAAAAAATTCCTACTAGTGTACTTCGGGCAATTTAACTAACATCTGAAATAAAAAAGTTCGTCATCCCATTACGAGCCCCATGAAAAATCCCTAAACACGAAATGACATATGCAACGAACTTATATCTGCCACTTTGGCAGATTTCCCTACCTTCGATATTAACAAATAAATTCCTACTAGCGTACTTTGGACTATTTAACTAAAATCTGAAATAGAAAAGTCCATAATCTCATTACGAGCCCCATGAAAAATCCCTAAACACGAAATGACATGTGCAACAAACATATATCCGCCATTTTGGCAGATTTCCCCACCTTCGATCTTAACAAAAAGATTTATACTAGCGTAGTTGGGACTATTTAACTAAAATCTGAAATTAAAGAGTTCGTAATCCCATTACGAGCCCCATGAAAAATCCCTAAACACGAAACGACATGTGCAACGAACATATATCCGCCATTTTGGCATATTTGCTCACCTTCGAATTTAACGAAAAAATTTATGCTAGCGTAGTTTGGACTATTTAACTAATATCTGTAATAAAAAAGTTCGTAATCCCATTACGAGCCCCATGAAAAATCCCTAAACACGAAACGACATGTGCAACGAACATATATCTGCCATTTTGGCAGATTTCCCCACCTTCGATCTTAATAAAAGAATTCCTACTAGTGTACTTCGGGCAATTTAACTAACATCTGAAATAAAAAAGTTCGTCATCCCATTACGAGCCCCATGAAAAATCCCTAAACACGAAATGACATATGCAACGAACTTATATCCGCCACTTTGGCAGATTTTCACAACTTCAATCTTAACAAAAAAATTCCTACTTATGTAGTTTGGACTATTTAAGTAAGATTTCAAATGAAAATATTCGTAATCCCATTACGAGCCGCATGAAAAATCCCTAAACACGAAATGCCATATGCAACGAACAAATATTCGCCATTTTGGCAGATTTCCTCACGTTCGACCTTAACAAAAAAATTCCTATTTATGTAGTTTGGACTATTTAACTAATATCTGAAATGAAAAAGTTCTTAATCCCATGACTAGCCCCATGAAAAATCCTTAAACACGAAATGACATGTGCAACAAACATATATCCGCCATTTTGGCAGATTTCCTCACCTTCGATCTTAACAAAAAAATTCATACTAGCGTAGTTTGGACTTTTTAACTAATATCTGTAATAAAAAAGTTCGTAATCCCATTACGAGCCCCATGAAAAATCCCTAAACACGAAACGACATGTGCAACCAACATATATCCGCCACTTTGGCAGATTTTCACAACTTCAATCTTAACAAAAAAATTCCTACTTATGTAGTTTGGACTATTTAACTAAGATTTGAAATGAAAATATTCGTAATCCCATTACGAGCCGCATGAAAAATCCCTAAACACGAAATGCCATATGCAACGAACAAATATTCGCCATTTTGGCAGTTTTCCTCACGTTCGACCTTAACAAAAAAATTCCTACTTATGTAGTTTGGACTATTTAACTAATATCTGAAATGAAAAAGTTCGTAATCCCATGACTAGCCCCATGAAAAATCCTTAAACACGAAATGACATGTGCAACAAACATATATCCGCCATTTTGGCAGATTTCCTCACCTTCGATCTTAACAAAAAAATTCATACTAGCGTAGTTTGGACTTTTTAACTAATATCTGTAATAAAAAAGTTCGTAATCCCATTACGAGCCCCATGAAAAATCCCAAAACACGAAATGACATGTGCAACCAACATATATCCGCCATTTTAACGGATTTCCTCACTTTCGATCTTAACAAACAAATTCCTACTTGTGAAGTTTGGACTATTCAACTAATATCTGAAATAAAAAAGTTCGTAATCTCATTACGAACCCCATGAAAAATCCGTAAACACGAAATGACATGTGCAACAAACATATATCCGCCATTTTCGCAGATTTCCTCACCTTCTATCTTAACAAAAAAATTCCTACTTGTGTAGTTTGGACTATATAATTAATATCTGAAATAAAAAAAATCGCAATCTCATTACCAGCCCCATGAAAAATCCCAAAACACGAAATGACATGTGCAACCAACATATATCCGCCATTTTGTCAGATTACCCCACCTTCGATCTTAACAAAATTCCTGCTTGTGTAGTTTGGACTATTTAACTAAAATCTGAAATTAAAGAGTTCGCAATCCCATTACGAGCCCCATGAAAAATCCCTAAACACGAAATGACATGTGCAACGAACATATATTTGCCATTTTGGCAGATTTCCTCACCTTCGATCTTAACAAAAAAATTCATACTAGCGTAGTTTGGACTTTTTAACTAATATCTGTAATAAAAAAGTTCGTAATCCCATTACGAGCCCCATGAAAAATCCCTAAACACGAAACGACATGTGCAACCAACATATATCCGCCATTTTGGCAGATTTTCACAACTTCAATCTTAACAAAAAAATTCCTACTTATGAAGTTTGGACTATTTAACTAAGATTTCAAATGAAAATATTCGTAATCCCATTACGAGCCGCATGAAAAATCCCTAAACACGAAATGCCATATGCAACGAACAATTATTCGCCATTTTGGCAGATTTCCTCACGTTCGACCTTAACAAAAAAATTCCTACTTATGTAGTTTGGACTATTTAACTAATATCTGAAATGAAAAAGTTCGTAATCCCATGACTAGCCCCATGAAAAATCCTTAAACACGAAATGACATGTGCAACAAACATATATCCGCCATTTTGGCAGATTTCCTCACCTTCGATCTTAACAAAAAAATTCATACTAGCGTAGTTTGGACTTTTTAACTAATATCTGTAATAAAAAAGTTCGTAATCCCATTACGAGCCCCATGAAAAATCCCTAAACACGAAACGACATGTGCAACCAACATATATCCGCCATTTTGGCAGATTTTCACAACTTCAATCTTAACAAAAAAATTCCTACTTATGTAGTTTGGACTATTTAACTAAGATTTGAAATGAAAATATTCGTAATCCCATTACGAGCCGCATGAAAAATCCCTAAACACGAAATGCCATATGCAACGAACAAATATTCGCCATTTTGGCAGATTTCCTCACGTTCGACCTTAACAAAAAAATTCCTACTTATGTAGTTTGGACTATTTAACTAATATCTGAAATGAAAAAGTTCGTAATCCCATGACTAGCCCCATGAAAAATCCTTAAACACGAAATGACATGTGCAACAAACATATATCCGCCATTTTGGCAGATTTCCTCACCTTCGATCTTAACAAAAAAATTCATACTAGCGTAGTTTGGACTTTTTAACTAATATCTGTAATAAAAAAGTTCGTAATCCCATTACGAGCCCCATGAAAAATCCCAAAACACGAAATGACATGTGCAACCAACATATATCCGCCATTTTAACAGATTTCCTCACCTTCGATCTTAACAAAAAAATTTCTACTTGTGCAATTTGGACTATTTCACCAATATCTGAAATAAAAAAGTTCGGATCCTATTACGAGCCCCATGAAAAATCCCTAAATACGAAAGTGAGGAAATCACTAAACAGATTTAACAAAATTCCTACTTGTGCAATTTGGACTATTTAACTAAAATCTGAAAATAAAGAGTTCGTAATCCCATTACGAGCCCCATGAAAAATCCCTAAACACGAAACGACAAGTGAAACGAACATATATCTGCCATCTTGGCAGATTTCCTCACCTTCGATCTTGACAGAAAAATTCCTACTTGTGTAGTTTGGCCTATTTAACTAATATCTGAAATAAAAAAGTTCGTAATCCCATTACGAGCCCCATAAAAAATCCCTAAACACAAATGTGAGGAAATCACTAAATAGATTTCCTCACCTTCGATCTTAACAAAAAAATTCCTACTAGTGTAGTTTGGACTATTTAATTAATATCTGAAATAAAATGTTCGTAATCCCATTACGAGCCCCATGAAAAATGATTGTAAGTTATGTGCGAGCAGTTGCGAGTTATGTGCGAGCATTAGTAAGTTATGTGCGAGCATATTTAAGTTATGTGCGAGGATAAGTGAGTTATGTGCGAGCAGTAGTTAGTTATGTGCGAGCAGTATCGAGTTATGTGCGAGCATTAGTAAGTTTTGTGCGAGCAGTAGTGAGTTATGTGCGAGCAAATGTGGATTATGTGCGAGCGATTGTAAGTTATGTGCGAGCAGTTGCGTGTTATGTGCGAGCATTCGTGAGTTATCTGCGAGTATATGTAAGTTATGTGCGAGGATAAGTGAGTTATGTGCGAGCAGTAGTGAGTTATGTGCGAGCAGTAGCTAGTTATGTGCGACCATTTTTAAGTTATGTGCGAGTATTAGTAAGTTATGTGCGAGCATTGGTGAGTTATGTGCGAGCATATGTAAGTTATGCGCTAGGATAAGTGAGTTATGT